>OZ012672.1:39306172-41706172 GCA_963942505.1 Lordithon lunulatus | reverse complement strand
CCTTTGATAATTATAATTTCTGATAACTATCGATTGTAGTTGGGGTGGTATTTAATAGTTTAAACCCGTATGTTATTAGATGTTTCAATTTAGACATAAACGCGCTTGACATATGAATAAATGAAAATTAAATGCAAATTCTGAATTTTTAATTTTTAATTTAAAGTAGCTACTAGTTTTATAGTTACAGTCGCTCAAACTTACTATTTGTAGTGGACTATATAATATCATTCACTGTTTGGATATCCATCACATAATTAGCGAATTGTCTCCATTGCTAATGGATAAATTTTTAATAACAATTACCTCAATAAGAGCAGATGTCAAACATTAAAGTTGCCACCTGAAATATAAAAAAAATTAAGAGAAATTTAAATCCGGTATACACGATGGTCCACCATGTAGATAGCCATGCTCTGTTAACTAGCATTCGTTTTTTGTCTGAATAAGCAAGAGAAGTTCAAGCAGAAGTATGAATTTATTTAGGATATCATTTCATACAACCGACTATGGAAAAAATAATCCAGTAACGAAAATGATGTATATGGCAAACACTCTACAATCTTGCAACAACCTTAATTTCTTTATTGAAAATATAAAATTATTCGAAAATTGTCTGAAATCTATAAACCTTTCGCAACTTTTAGATTATTATTAGAGCTGAATTTGTATTTGTAGGAATTTATTATTTTTTATAATATATTTTTATTAAGTTGCCAAATGTATTGTAATTAATTGTACCCAAATGTATTTAATGAGTTTGCCCGTTTAATATATTATTATTGTTATTAAATAAAAGTGGGTTTATACTAAAATAAAATAAAAAATTAACGATATTTTCAATATTTTGTTGGTAAAATAACTAATGACATTCTTATTTAATCATACAAAGTGAAGTTAAATAATTGCATCCTGAATGGATTTAAAAAACGCTCATTACTACTATATTTTTCGCTTGCAGTTATATTAAACGTTCTTATTCAACAACGTTTTATATTTCGTGTAATAAATAAATATCGTTTTCCATTTCATATCAGCTCTAACTGTTTGGTGTAAATATTAGCTCGCATGTCGCAGCGCTAAGTGCTCAATACTTGGATAATAAAGTATAGGCTGGTGTATAAACACAGGCCTAAATCTCAACATGAGCCTATAAAGTACACGACCGATACGTGTATGCTCTTTGTTGAACCCTCTCAAGCGCACTTGTGGCGCGAAATTATTGACACACACTTACATTTATATATACAGACAGCGTCGTAGGAAACAGAGAACACCTATCCGAGTACTAAACTGCCGGAAATCATGGCCATACAATAAATCCCAACCGTAAAAAATGATATGAAGTAAGAAGAAGAAAAAAAAACACTGTGTAAAAAGAGTAACGTGACTGTTTGTAGGGGCTGGGAGTTTTGTTCGAATTTTATTATGTAACAGTTGGCGGGATATTTGTTCAGATAATCCATGTATCAAGTTTTTTATGTTAAAATAATAATAATAATATCTACATAAATAATCATTCAATCTAGTTACAGAATTGTACTACTACAATCAACCATTATATTATAAAATATATCATAGTGTATTTGATACAATTCTGAAACAAGCTATCGAACTTCAAGTGCTTCTGCTATATCTTAGTGTAGTGTAGTCCCCGTGTATTACATAATATAATACTAATAAAAAACGACATTAAATAATTTTAGTGTACGATTTAGTCCTTTTCTATGGATGCATGGCGCACACCACTCATGGACCTTAGGTCCATTTCGATACAAATATGGCGTAGAATAAAAAGGACAGGTATTTTTGTCATGATTCTCATGCCTACCTAACATTCTAGCCGTTTCGAATGGAATATTGTGTACAATTCGAATATTATAGTAAGTAGTATATTGTATAAAATACTCATGGCCCATTTTGATAAAAGTATAGCGTACAGTACTCATGGGCCTTCACCGGAGTGAAGATATCCATTTTCTATAATTCCGGCGGCCGCGCGGGGTCGCAACGCGGATTATGATTCTCCAGTAGTGGAGCATTAAAAAAAATTGATTTTTGGTAAAATTGTTTACACATGTCTTGGTAACCATAATATAAGAGTAAAAAAAATTAAGTTGATTTAGTTAGTTGTTATTGAATAAAATTTGCAAGAAAACATTTTGTAATTTTTAGCAGCCTAGCCCACGAAGATTTTTTTCAAAATTTTCATGTTTTGTTTAGAATTTAATAGTAATCATTAAACATATTTTTTTAAAGATGCGCAGGCCTTAGCGGAGATTTTTTTTCAAATTTTCACCATTTGTTGCTAACCCAATAGTGATTACAAAAATATTTTTTTTAGATACGCGCGGATACAATTTTTTTTTATATCGATTTTTAATTAATTAAACCATATAGCTTGATGGTTAATTACAGGTGCATTTGAATACAAACCTTTGTTTGAATAAAACCATATTGTTGCTAAAACATGGCTTTAGTAGTTTCTAAAAAGTCCTATTGTAAAAAATGATAGCAAGTATTTTTTAGAAGCTGCCAAAGTTGACCCGAAATCTATGGTTTTACTTTGTTGCTGAAGGAATTACGAATTATTTAGCTATACTATTTTTATTTAAATTATTGTATATTGTTTATAATATATTAGGTCAACATGGGGTAAAATCAAACATCAAAAAATGACGCTCAAAAAGTTTTTGACGGCGGTCAAAGTCAAAACTATTTAATTTTCCATCCTAGCCCACGAAGAATTTTTTTCAAATTTTCACCATTTGTTGCTAACCCAATAGTGATTACAAAAAGATTTTTTTAGATACGCGCGGATACAATTTTTTTTTTGTATATCGATTTTTAATTAGTTAAACCATATAGCTTGATGGTTAATTACAGGTGCATTTGAATACAAACCTTTGTTGTTACATTCAAATGGAAAATAGTGCTCGTACATTTCGAATGGTATATTATGTGGTATAATGCGTACACTTCGAATGGAATATTGTGTACAATTCGAATGGTATATTAAGTAGTATATTGTGTACACTACTCATAGGCCTTCGGCCTATTTCGATGAGAGTATCGCGTACACTACTCATAGGCCTTCGGCCCATTTCGGTACATGTATGGGGTGTAATAAAAAGAGAGGTATTTCTGTCAGGATTCTCATGCCTACCTAACATTCTAACCTTCTTGATGGAATATTGTGTACAATCCGAATATTATATTAAATCTATATTCGAATATTATATTAAGTCTATATTCGAATTTTATAGTAAGTATATATTGTCGTATCTTCTCCGTTTCAAAATAATTCAAATGTGACTTACACCACTTTCATTCTCACAGGTTCATATAAATGTCGATGAGTTACAAGGATCTTGGTGAATGTTTTTAGAGCAATCGGATTTTTTATTTACACGTTCGTCTTTAAAATCTAAAAAAATAGCAAACATCCATAAATATGCTATTTTTAATTATTACAAGTACATATAGCACAGAGTTGATGTAGTGTAGTGGACAACAACCAGGCTTTTAAGCTAAACTGGTGGCCCGGATCAAATCACCGATGTAAAATTTAAAAATTCCGATAATTCCGGTAATCAATTGTAGAAAAAAATCATTTTTTTTGTACACGTTTAGTCCCAATGCACCATTTTTTCTCGTTGCATTGGGACCAAACGGAAATTGATTTTTTCTACAATTCATTACTCATGTATTGTTAACCAAAATAAATATATGTTCATTTTCTTGGCTTTTATAGAATAATATTAGATTTTAATGAATTTTAATTCTTAACGCATAGCTGAAAGTTGTATCAATACACAATAAATTGTATTGATTACATAAATGTATATATTTGACTATTTTTAGCGTGAGTTCATCAATATAAATTAGATTTTAATGAATATTAATTCTTAACGCACCGCTCTACTGTAGTCATTGTATGGCACTCTCCCCAGTAATTGCCACTTCAGTGAACAAAGAAGCGTGCATTGGTTAGAAGTCCTGTAGTATCCTTATAACGAGAGATTTTGTGTTTCACAAATGCAATTCAATTGTAATTGAACCTCATGAATCATGCAAAAAAACTGACTAGGATAACCGCATTTTAATCTAATTTATATACAATATAAGTTTAGATGCCAATACAGAACCCTCATTATAGAGAATAATATTAGAAGTAAAAACATATTTGTTTTCTACCAATTGGGTGTAGACTGTTATTTTATTAACGTGGTTGCTGCCAGATGGCGTTAATCTTTCTCTCTAGCGAGAAAGTATTCAACTTTCTCGCTAGATATAATATATAGTATATATATATATATATATATATATATATATATATATATATATATATAATATATAGATATAATATTTATATATAAACTATGTGGGATTTTTTAATTCATCCCAGACCAGAGTTTAGCGGTTTTCTTTTACCGAAGGAAACTAACGAGACCAGATTACATCCCACCAATTGACAAAAACATTCCGTGGAGTGATTATGTTAGGCATCTGACGCCTAAGCTGAGTTGTAATACTCACCTGGAAGCGATCCTTGCAAAAACCAGACAAGTCGCTGGCAGGCATCTCTCTTAATTGAAAGATACAATATTTTTAGTTTTCGTAATGAATTAAGGATCGCAGTGAATTGGGTAAACAAAGTTTCATATATGCATACACTGATATATAAAAGAACGGCTTTATTAGGCCAACACACAAATTCACATCTCTCTGTACACAATTCCACCAAAAACAATAAAATTAAATATACAAATAAAAATAAAATACGAATTTCACTAGACTTCTTCTGCCCTCGCCAACTTCCTCTCCCATGATAGCCTCTTGCAGATTTTCATACTTTTCCCATCCTCTCTTTACCAGTCAGTCACCTTTCTGCAGTCTCCAATACACTCTGTTTTCACTCCCTCACATTCTTTGCTATGTTGCCACCACGTGTCGCTCCCCTTAAAACACAGCGCACACGCAGTGTATCCCAGCCCCATCCACACTTTTCTTCCTCTCTCTTCTAATCTACACCTTGCTCTTGCCATGCACATTTTGTCCTCCTCCTTTCTATACTCTTCTCCAGCTAAGTATCTCGGGTGTTACCCCCGCACTTGCCACTCAACGTAGCCAGGATTGTACGAGCTCTCGGCCATCCGCTTCCTATCTTTAAAATTCTCCTATACCCACAACTCGGACATACCAATTCTTTCAAACATCCTTTCTCTATCCACACGCTGTCCTACTTCTATACCTCATCCATACCTGCCTCTTCTCTCCTCGCCCAATTCCTGTAACCTTTCCTCAAACTTCACAACCCTTACGCACGATTCCAACCGCATGCTTATCCGATTATCTCCTGAAACAGCACTGCCCTAGGTGTCGACCTTTCGAGACCTAGCAGACTCTTTAGGAACCATGTTTGCTCCCTTTCCATTACATCCCACTCACGCAATCCCTACACTTCTAAACCATACAAAATTATAGGGTTTACACACGCATCCCAGAGCTTGCTCGCGTTTACGAGGTTACCGCACCACAATCACTCCCATTTCCTTCTCGCTATCTCTCAAGCCATTCTCACATTCTCTCATACACACACACACACACACACACACACACATAACACACACACACATACACAGCCAAGCCACCGAAGGATGCTGACACCTATAAGTAAGTAGATTATATTACTACTACATGTACGTCAATCCGCCATGGACATCGAGCTTTGCCTCGCCATCTGCATTATCAAAACCTAGAGTTCCGAAATTCAGTATCTGAACAAACTGGCGACGCAGAGTATTGCAAAATGGGCCTTCCGTCGAAGCTTGCCACTTCCGGTTCTGCCCCGTCGGGAAAACCCCAAACCACCACTAATGAGCTCACTCGTTAAGCCCGTCACTGATTCTGGCAAGAAGGCTAAAAGGTCGTCTGGCAAGAAGCAGGGTAAAGCCACACCCAATAGCTAGGTCCCTCTAAAGCCTACCAAAAATCGCGAGTAATTAATTCCCCACACTTCCAGGCGCGACCATGTTCGCTGTCTCGCCAACTATCCCGATTGAGCTCACGCTCACTGACCCAATTCCCAAAACGATTGGGCCCATGCTCACTGATCACTCAGTTTTCAAAAGAACGGCAAGTGATGACCTTTTCCTAGTATTTTTTATTGGGAGAACTTTATAGAAGGAATAGTTTGGGTGGTTATGCCAAATAAAGGCCCTTTCCCGGCCCCAGCTCTTCTGCCGCTAGACCGTCTGACGTTGAGTTAGACGGAGCATGCAATGCGGCATTCCGAAATCGTAATACAAAAGCGACGACGCACCCGAGAAGCCAGGCCACAGCCGCATATCTTACCTCCCAAGATTCAGACTCTATAACCTTTCAGGCCAAAGAGAAACCCCCATCTCCTGTAACTCTTCAACCAAAAGAGGGCTACAGCCTTATTCTTCGCGAAATTCAAAATCGCAAATAATCCTCCATGCCTCCACCCAATGTCTTCCGATGATTTCCGACGCCTCACGTCATACTTCAACGAATGGGGTTCACGATATCATAGCTTCAGTATATCCTCCGAAAAGGTTCTCGCGTAGTTATTCGTCACCTTAGTTTCATAAGACATACTGGAAGACGTGAAAAAGCAGGGTTTCTCTGCGATCTCGGCCCACTTGAAAATGTTTGACAAAACTGTATTTGGGTAGAATTCTGTCGCACTGACCTTCTATGAGGGGGTCTAGTTTGATAGCATCACTCAGTATGCTCCGCTGTCCAATGATTCTACCTTTATCATGCCACAGGTTGAGTGAATATAGCCTTAATGCTTTTTACTGCGGTCTCCCTTATAAGAAGGTCGAGTGGTTGTAGACATAACAGTGCTTCAAGAGCTTCTGTGGGTGTCGTTCTCATAGTGCCGGTGATGGCAAGACACGCCATCCGCTGGATGTGTGATAGCTTTGAGATTGTTGTGACTTGTTTGGTTTTCGACCACGAGACTATTGCACCATATGCGATAGTTGGTCTTATGATCGCGGTATTGCGTACATTGGGTGATCTTGGGAGACATGCCCCATGTTTTACCAACCGCCCTGCGGCATTGCCAAATTGAATGCAAGCTTTTTCTAGCTTGGATGTTATATGCTCATTTCAGTTCAGTTTTGTATCCATGATATTTACATGTCACTACTAACCTAAACTAGCAGCACCAAGCATTTTTCAAACTCTTGAAATTATGGACTCTAGATTTTATAGTGATGACCGTTTCTCTAGATTATAGAGTCTAGAATCTAGAGAAACCGTCATCATTTTTTTAATAAGACTAAGATATAATAATATATACAAATGTAATATAGATTGTTAAAAAAAATCATGTTTCCTGCAAGCTGATGGGCCTTAGCTTCCTCGGTGAAGCGCTCATATGCTTGTTTTAGAAAACTGCTTCCATTGTCCTTTGTCTTGGATGGTTGGTTAGATGGTCAATTGTTGCCTCCTTTCACTTTTTATATATTTGGTACAATAAAGATCATATTTACCGCTTAGCCTTCAATTTTACACTAATTTTAAGTTTGAGGAGCTATAACTACAAAAACTAGTTTCTACTTCAAACTGAAAATGGAAAAATTCGGGTTTTTATATAATTTTATTTACAAAATATGTTTTTTTTGTTATGACTTTTCATGTTACATTTATTGGCGACTACCAAGCTATAATTGCTAGCTGAATAATTAATCAGCCGACTGAAAATATGTTATATTTATTACAACAACTAATTACAAATGCATATGGCAGGAATTATTTGTTGCTGCAGTATTTACATAATTTATTTTATTGTTGAACCTGTCGCCTGTTTGTAACGGATGAAATTAGCACTGCGGCCTAATTAATTATGTTCTGTTATTGTTGTTTGGCAATGGGATGCGCGGACCGTGTAATATTTTCAATTGACTACGAAATGAGAACAGGAGAAAAATGTAGCACAAATAATTAATTGTATGATTTATGTTTATATAAATGAAATTATTTTATTATATTTCATAGAGAATGAACATTTATAACACATATGACAAGTAAGACAAGCAAGTCAGGGCAGAAAGGACTGGATCGATAGCCTATTTAATATTCATATATTGTTAATTTCGGCTATTACATTTACATTACTTAACAATTATTGTTTTTGTTTATACATTTGTAACTTTTTTCCACTCTTTTCTGTTCTTCGCCAGTTCTCTTGCTTGTATAACTGTCTGAGATATTTCATTTCCATTGCCTGTATTCTACTTTTGTCCCTCTTCGTTAGTTTCCACGCTTCGCTCCCATATGTCAGTCTGAACTCTTTTTTGTTAATCAGTATTGTATTGTTATCATTGTATTTCATGTAAATATTAATGTGAATAAAGATCTTCAATTGAAATTAGTTTCATTTATTGTGTACACATATGTTCTACGACTCACCGATATAGTGCAGTGGTTAGCACCCCCGCTTTACGAACCGGCAACCTGTGATCGAATCCCGGCCCGGGTGGTCAGTTCAACTTGTCGATGGTATATAATTAACGACACAACTTGGTGATGATTTTCTGCATTATTTAGACCACTAAAGCTAATTTTACCGATCAGCCTTCGATGTCCATTAGTAGGGACATAGGTTTGAGCGGCTCTAACTAAAAAAACTAGTAGCTACTTCAAATTTAAGATAAAACTTTACCATTTAATTTTCTTTACAAAATGAGCATTTTCGAAAAAAAAAAACTGTATTAGTTGGACTACTAAAGATAATTTAACTACTTAGTCTTTAAATTCAATACTAATAGTAATTTTGAGCGGCTGTAACTAGAAAAATAGTAGCTACTTCAAATTGAAAATAGAAAATTCACCTTTCTAATTTAATTTTATTTAAAATATGTATAACATGTAGAGTAAATCAACATTGTTTGAAATTTAAGTGTAATTATTCTTCAATTTCACGACTAGTTCAGTTCAAGTTCAAGCAGCTACTAACTAGTAGATATAAAAAATAGTAATTAGAAAATTCAGCTTCCTAATTTAATTATTTATTTAATTAATTTCAAAATGCGGAAGTTATAAAGAAAACGATCATCATTTGAAACACAGTACATCAATTTAACAGCATAGATTTCACTTTCATACTAATATATATATATATATATATATATATATATATATATATATATATATATATATATATATATATATCTATACATATACATACATATATATATATATATATATATAACAAAACAAACTAGTTTCTACTTCAAATTGAAATTGGGAAATGCTTTCCCATATAATTTTCTTTAAAAAAATGTTTTTTCAAATAAAATCTGCATTATTTGGACCGTAACATTTACTGATCAGCCTTCAATAACACTACTAATAGTAGGTTTGAGTGCCTGTAACTAAAAAACTAGTAGCTATTTCAAATTTAAATTAGAAAATTCAGTTTTCCCATTTAATTTTCAATAGAAAACGTGTGTTTTTCGGGGAGGAAATGTATCATTTGAACCACTAAAGATAATTTCACCGCTTAGCCTACAATTTCTATAGCATAGCCTTCCATTTCATACTAATATTAAGTTTGTGCGGCTATAACTAAACAAACTAGTTTTTACTTCTATAAAAAATATTTTTTTACAAATAAAATCTGCATTATTTGGACCACTAAAGCTACATTTACCGATCAGTCTTCAATAACACTACTAATAGTAGGTTTGACCGCCTGTAGCTAAAAAACTAGAAACTACTTCAATTTTAAATTAGAAAATTCAGATTTCCCATTTAATTTTTAATACAAAACGAGTAGTTTTCGGAAGAAAATTGTATTATTTGAACCACTAAATAAAATTTTGCCGCTTAGTCTTGAATTGCTATACCAATAGTAAATTTGAGCGAGTGTTACTGAAAAACTAGTAGGTATTTCAAACTGAAATTAAAAATTCAGATTTTTCATTTCATTTCAATATGAAAAATTAATATTTTTCATTTAATTGAATATGAAAATTTAATATTTTTCATTTAATTTGAATATGAAAAATTCATATTTTTTTTCAATTAATTTTATTTACAGAATGTCTAAGATGTAGGAAAAATCTGTAATATTCTGAACACTAAATTAAGTTTTTACTGCATTGCCATGAAATTCAAAACTAATAGTAAGTTTGAGCGGCTGTAAATTGAAAACTAGTAGCTATTTATATTTGAAAATATACCCAGTATATTCAGATTTTATATTATTTTGTTCGTTTTGCATGATACACATCTCGTTTATAAAAATAGATTCCAAGATATAATACTTTTTCACTGCATTTATTTTTTACTGGTATTAGTTTATTTATGGACTAAATACTGTGTCGCATATCCCAGTGACAGCGCCACTTAATGCCTATAATATTAATGAATGAGTAATGTAAAAATCGATAGTCATTTCCACTTCGGCAGCACTTTGTCGATTTTAACATTTATGTGATTACTATCATGCACACTCTTATTAATTTTAATAATGTGATTGATATATTGTTTTTGTTATTCACTCCTTCGGTGTAATTAGTACTCCTACTTTTGTATTTTCAGTAGTAAATGAAAAAATATTGAATAAAAATGTAATCATTATTATCAGAATATATTCGTGCTACATAATAACTAATAATCATAATTTAATTTATGGGGATACATCAAATTATGATTATTAGTTATTATGTAGTACATTAGTTTATAATTTCTACTATTAGAAAGAAATTATCATAATTTATGTTAAATTTCTAAAGTAGTAATATACTGTCGCCAATAATTACATTTACTATATTTAGCAACTGAGCTCCTGCTGAACCCACTGTGCATACCATGCTCGAGTTACGCATAAATAGCCGTGCTCCAGGCAAAACTCTCTTCTTCTGCCTGGCTGAGTATACCATGGCGATACTCGGGTCTAGTTATAAGCCACTGTTACGTAAACATGTTCCGACTAGATACGCTTTGTTCTAAATAAATACCGATACAAGCTACAGCCTACAACTCCCTTATTCGCGACATATTGGTGGAGGCGCCGGGTATCTCTGGCAATATGTCGTGGAAAGGGAGGTGTGAAGTCTAAGAGCTTCAGGTATCGGTATTTGTGTATGCTACCAAAGTATGGGCCAGGGTACCCCCGTGTCATAAACTCCATCTCGCGGTACTGGTTGGGTATAGTGGGCACGGACCGGGGGCGAGGTGCGGGCTAAAAAAGTAAATGTCATTCATAGTGCGAGTAATACACCAACGACGACGTCTCATGACCAAGGATGGGGTTGGTGTTTTACAGGAAATCAAATCAAAAAGCTAATGCAATGAACGATAAGAAAAATAAACCGTATACGGCGCAGTGGGTAGATCACCCAGTCGGGGAAAGCGTCGACCATCATCCGACGACCACCAACAAACAGAAAAAACCGGCGATGCAACTAGGTCCCGCATGCTCCAGCCTGAAGACCAAGAGATGTCGGACAAATCCCTTCAGGGCGAGCGTTATGACACTAACGAGCAACAGAACCTAGGACGAAACCTCGACACCAGTGGAGGCAATGCTACAGTGGATAATGGAAGAGGCGGAAAAAACGCCGACAAAAACGCGATCGCCAACACCGATGCCCTGAGGATCACATACGAGCGGGTTTTGGGGAAGATAGTGATCCACCTAGCGACGAGATCGAAATCCTCCGATTTCAAGTGGGTGCTCTAAGAAGCGACAAGACAAGACGAAGATGGAGCGGGAAACGGAAATGATGCGCCAGGACCTAGCACATATGAGGGAGCTCCTGGAAGAGTTAATAAACGCACCCGAACTGCCGAGCAAACCCTGGTAATGGAGGAGGCAGTAGACAGGATTAGAAGCACCTTCAGGATTAGAAGCACCAAACCAACTACGAGGTAGCCGCGAAAATACTGGCCAAAAAATGGCGGATTGCCACTTTCAAACAAGTAAAACTCATCAAGGGAGCCGGTGTAAAACCCTGCCCAGACACGACCGTGGTTTGTCTGATAGACGAAACGGGAAGGGCCGTAATAAACGGGAAGAAAGCCGGGAAGCCAGTACAAGGAGTAATGGTGTGGGTTACAAATATAACAACTATCATCTAGACAACAGAAATGCGAAACGGCACAGTCCTACCAACGGGGATCCAGTGGACTATGCACTGTAGTGTCCAGCAATACATATGGAATCAACATGAAATCAAATTACGATGGAGCTCAAGAGGCGGTCTCTGGCGCAGTCGTCTAAGGCGACGGTCTGAAGCCATTGCGTGCGGAACGTTGGTGGTTTGAATCCACCGTAGTCGCGAAAGTTTTCTACAAAGAGTTGACCCGGCCAGCATATCATGGATGTTATATGAGGCATAATAGGTCCATGAAGGGCTGCAGTGGACACAGCTTAGGGGCGGCGGCTGTGCTCACCGTAAAAAAATAAAAAAAGAAGACTCAGACATCTTGTCTTATACTGTCAAGGGCACCAACTATCGAGGTGCAACAGATCATCCAATACCAGTTTGCAGAGTCGGCAGTGAAAGTGTTGCTCAGGGAGAACAACCAAGAAAACCTGTCGACAAACTGCGGCAGGAAGTACACGAGGACGTGCATCAGGCTCCTGGAAATGATAATAAGGAAGGGGGGTAGGTCATCGTAGCTGGCGACTTGTGCGCTAAATCCTTCCACTTGGGATCGCCACACACCGACACTACAGGGAAAGAGCTAATGACGTTAGCAGCGATATTGGATATAACATCGGACCCCTACGATGTTATATCCAATATATACAAAAGCGTCGACCTACATCAGAAGGGTCTCTAATACTGTCGTCGTCTCGGTGAGAGTTCAAGGATGGAGAATCCTGGCGGAGGAAACCACCAGTACATCAAATACTGTATAGAACTGGACGCAGTCGCTTAACCCCCAACACCAGCACTCCCAGCCCCAGTACTCGATCCCACCAGTAACAAAGTAGGTACTGGAGGAAATAGACGGAGATCTTCTGAGGCAAACCATAGCAGACACAACCCAGAATCCGGAGTCGAGCAGCACTGCACAAATGACAGACGATGTAGACAGCACATTTCAACGGACATACAGAATGGTAATCCCGGCCAGGGTCACCACTAGTGGAAAGAAGAGAAGAGTCTACTGGTGGTACCGGGAAGTCGTAGAAAAGGGCACAGAGATAAAGGACGTCAGGAGGAGAATGCAAAGGGTGGCCAGCGCGCCGACCGAGCATCTCCGGGAACAGAACCGCGAGAGAGAAATGGGAAGAGGAATCGAAAGGAGCTAAGCTAAGAGTGCTGGAAAAAGCTCTGCGGGGAGGTTGAAAATGACAAATGGGGCGTCCCCTACAAGATCGTGCTGTAGAAGATCGGCGCACGCCCGCCTACACTAGACTCCATGGTACCTGGGTGCATAGGGGTGATGGTGGAAGCCTTATTCCCGACTAGTCTACCGAACAACAGGAGGAAGAAGGAGAAACCTTGGACAAGCACGTAGAACAATGGTTGGAGGGGAAGGTGACATAGGTAATAACAAAGCTACTAGGAGGCAGCGCCCCAGGCCCCTGTGCATTAACAAGCGAAATCCTGAGAAAGTCGGCCCCTGCAATCGCATCACTTCTAAAGGAAATAGCCAATAGATGTCTCGAAGTAGACTTTATCTTCGAAAGGTAGAAGTCGGCGAGACTGCCAAAAAAGCCACTATGCGAGTCGGGGTCGTGCAGCCCCATTTGCCTGCTGAATGGAACGGTTAAAGTGATCTGATAGCAGATCGGCTAATGGAGGCTCTCGACAATACCGGAGAGCTCCACGAGAACCAGTTCGGCTTCGACAGAAAGCGGTCGACTACCAACGCAATACTCGCGATTCGGGGTATGGTCATAGAGGCCAACACGGGGACGTGGTGAAGGGACAAATACTGTTTAATGGCAACGCTAGATGTATCTAACGCATTTAACGCACCTAGCACGGCTGCGCTAAGGTGGAGGAGGATACCAAAAGCCGTGTAGAAACTGAAAAGGGATACCTCTGCGACCTCGAGGTATAACTAGCCACTGCTGGCTAAACAAACACCTACACATGATGGGTCTGGTAGACAGCCCATTATGTAGAGGGTGCAATGAAGAACTAGAAACAGCAGAGCATGTAATGTGCCTCTGACCAGCTCTAGTAAACACTAGGCATCTAATACTAGGAGAGTGATGGCCTTGTAAGACCAGCATTGGCAACTCCTAACCCGCCAGAGTTTTGCAACTTGCACGCAAAATTGACTGTTGGGACGAGTGAGTAGCCTTAAAGGGAGTTTTCACAATGGGCCCATTTTGTGGCCTAAGTATTTGTAGCTATGCTACCCTCCAGCAAACTATCCAGAACTATCCAGACATCGAGGTTCATCACTTAGGCAGCACCAGGAAAGACAAATACGAATTGACGGGAGGTGTTCCCCAGCGATTAGTAATGGGATGCTTTCACGATGTTCCATAGGAGTAGGAATACCAACGGATGTCACTACTGAAGTCTTTGTATACGACTTGGCCGTGGTCGTCGGCGGGAAAGACCTAGAACTGAGAACGGTCAACCTCCGACGGGCAGTAGAGGTGACGGTAAACTGTTTGACGGCCATCGGACAGAGAGTAGCCATCGCCAAGACCGAAGTCGTCCTACTCTCTACCAAGAAGGCAGGAGTCCAGGAAACCGCTGAACATGCAATAGTGATGATGGGCGACACCTGCACCATCGCGAGAAAGATAAAGTACTAGGGGACGCTCCTAGAAGCGAAGCTAAACCACAGCGCACAGATCCTAGCAGTCACGCAGAAATCAGCTCGAATAGAGACAACCCTTTCGCGACTGCTGTCAAACATTGGCGGCCCAGGTGAGGAGAAGAGAAGGCTGCTGGCCACGGTGTTACGCTGCCAACTTATATACGTCGTACCGGTTTGGATCGGCACAGTAAAGACCGAGAGAATGGCGTACAGTATCCACCAGCGCGCTTCGAATCACCCGGGCGTAAGGGACAATATCGTTTCAGTCGATAAAGAGGTCCTATCAGCAACAATCTTAGCGGACCAGCTGGTTGGGGAACGAGCTGCCACATGTACTGAGGCAAGAGGGGCACGGTCCGCGAAGACGCTAAGGTCAGAACCATTGATAAATAGCAGACCAGATGGAACACGGCGGAAAACGCCACGTGGACGTCACGGTTAGTCCCCTATCTCAAACCACTGGTAGAAAGGGGCCATGGACGAATGCAACCCTGGTAGATACAGTTACTAACAGGGCGCTGTTTCTTCCATTCCTACCTATATAAAATCGGAAAATCCAGAACGCACAGATATCGACACTGCCCACAGACAGACGACCCGCACCACACAGTCTACACCTGCCTTCGGTTGTACCGAGAACATACCGTCCTTTGGGTGGGGCTGGGAAAGAAAGACCAATACCCAGACGGATGGAGACAAGGAAGAATTGGGAAGCAGTCGCCAGATTCGCGGCAACTGTAATGAAGGAGAAATTCAACCTCGACCTACATGTGCAATAACCAGACGAGACGAACTGACAACCACGGAAACAGAACAAGAGACATGAATGACGGACTATCGAGGAACAAAGCTAGGGCGTCTAGTATGCCTGGTGGCGATCAGGCTAGTGGACAGCGTGAGTTTTGCTTTAGCCCCGGGCCAAAACGCGGGATGAATCCAGCACTAGGGTAGATACATTTTGATGTGGCGGTCCATTATATGCGCGAAGGCGCAGCCGTAAATAAGAAAGTGAGACCAAAAAACATGACCAAGGTTTCCGGGCCGCTGAGGTCGCCGTACACGTTCCGAAAACAGCAACTGAAACTAACCGGATGACTGTGCTGTGGCGATGTGTTTAGGATGAATAGTAAGTCACAAACGTGACGCTTTTTCACATTCTGCGCACAGGAAGGGTAAGCGCCACTTCAAAATGAATCTATTCTACCACCTAGACGTGGACAGCTGTCTTTTGAAGATTCCACTTCACAGGACAAAAAAAGGTATCGGTATTTCTTTAGACAAAAACCCGCAATATGTTACTTAGCAATAGTTAAACTAGATTTATTTGGGCATCGCCATATTCGAGTTACTATACTCGGCCAAGCAGACGAAGAAGCAAGAGAGAGTATTGCCTGGAGCACGTGAATGTATGCGTAATTCGAGCATAGCATGCCCGGTGGCGTGAACAGGAGTGCACTTGCCACATACGGCAAATACAAAGGCGTAACTAGGATATGGCTGGCAGGGCATGTACCCTGGACGCCACTGAAAGTATTATTTTTTTAGAAATGAATACGTAAGCAACCTATCGTCCGACAATCGGAGATCGGTGTTTGCCCGAGGCACCATTTACCCTAGGAACGCCTCTGGGCAAATATACTTATTAGAGCTGGTAAAAAAACAGGAACAGGGAATATACGTAATGCGAATAAAGAAAATATTTAACGAAACTGTAATGTTGGTTAATTCAAATCATGCAGTAGTATATAATATAAGATCATGCCCCTAAACTGAAGGAAGCCAGTAGGACTGCGATAGCTGGATAAACGAGCACACGATGCACGAAACAAGTTTTCTAAATGAAACATTTATTCCGCAACGTAAAATAATATAATTTCAAACGTTAGTAAAACAGCTCGTATTGATTTTCACATCTGGAATGTAAACGTTTTACTACAGCGGCAATGCCACGCCATTTGATGGAGAAGGCGTCACATTCCGAATCGCTGACATTTTAATAGAAAACTGTTGTGCTAGTTCAATACAGAAATAAAACCTCTGTGAACTCTTTTTAAATTAACCCTACAGTTGATTTCGGCGCTCCCACCCAAAAAAAAATTGTCACACAAAACAAATAAAACATATAATTTCGTACCTTCTCGAGGGAAATTAAAACAAAGTGTTTGCATTCACCTTGGGTTTATCTTACGGGCCGTCGTTTGCAGTTGGCATAGCACAATTGTGAACGCTTATGGTTGAATTTAGTATTTATCCAACCCACCTTCGCGTGCCATTGAAATTAAAAGCGAGGCGCGAACGGGCCATCAAATCAGCCGCTAATTAAACTCGCTGTATGTCGGGGGTTTTTGGTTTAATTCGCAAGCCGTCCTTTGTTTGGAGCCGCGCGTGACACCATTACACCGGAGAGGGCGCATTTTAGTTTAATTTTCAGCCAGGTCCTGCCTGCAATCCGCCGTCGGAACAAATGGATCCGAAAGTGATTCCATTTTCTGTGTCATTAGTTTCCACTTCTGAACGCCCGTACATTTCCAGCGCGCGCGAGAGTCGGGGTGCGAAAGGCGGGAAAATAAAACTTAAAGAATTTCCCAAATCAACCGTTTCCGTTTTTTTTTTCTGCTCTCAAATAAAATGCAAATCGTGCCGCAATCTGAGTGAACAACATTAGTTTGATTGCGTGTTAGGAGAAAGGGATTGTTCAGGAATTATCGATAAAGTTATCGATTTAAGTTGAGCAAGGTTGTAATTGGTTACGTAATATCGTTTTATGTCCAATTATTTTAAACTGAATGTGATAGTTTTGAGTGTAATGCTTGTTGAACTCACTTAATGCTCAAGTACCTAAAGATGCAACAATTCAATGTAGTGTACATAATGATATGAAATAATAGAACATTAAAAATTGAACAATTATTGTAATAATAATAATAATAATAAAAATTAAAATTACTGCTGGTATATTTACGAAATAAAAGAATTTTTTCTTCCCTGCGTCCTCGCCGCGAGCTTTATGACATTGATTCCTCCTTGGGCTATGGATATTGAATTAATGATAAGTAGTTAGAACTAAATAATAGTTGCGTATACTTATTTTGTGTTTAAAATATTTTATTTCCATTAATTTCTTCGATTTTATACTTATTTTTTGCCAGCATAAAGTTACCGTCACGGGACACTTGCATTGGCTTAAAACGAATGTTTTTTTAATTAATAAATTTTGTTGTATAACATTTTCCTGCTACTGAATGTCCGTTCTTAATTAATAAATAATAATAATATATATATATATATATATATATATATATATATATATATATATGGCGGCCGCTTTTGACGTCATTTACACATCACAAAAATATGTTTTAAGTACATATATGTAATTAAACAGCTCACATTTTTTCATGGTAATTCATTGCGTTTTTGCAGTACGTTGAGGTATTACTATTTACGTGTCGTTAAATATGTCCCATTAACACTGACTTAACGGGCTGTATTAGTAACAAAATCAATCAAATATCGCTAAAAAAATCGTAAAGCATAAAATTACAAGTCCTTCACGCATAAAATTATTCCAACTGAGTACATACGAGTGAAATATCGATCCCCACTATGATTTTAATTTGTCGTCTCACCTCGTGCGGAGGACGCACGGTAAGCCAAGCTATTGATCACCGGCAACTTTTCCGTTTTTAACGACTTTGCGTCCACGACCTGACTGAGGTTGAGCTTTGCGATTCGTCTCTTTAATCCGCTTTCTCAAATGTTTCTTCAGAACTTATAAATGTAAGGGCTCCACTCGTTCCCCCCTTTTTTTATTAAAAAGAATTATTCTATTTCAATACCGTGACGTGTTCACACTTTTCTTTTTATTAAATCTTTGGCTGACGGCTGTTTCTATCGATTGAAAATTTGTATCTAGTTTTTTAGTTGTGAAGCGATATTTCAAACTCAAATATAATCGATTTTAGTCAAATGACTTTATATAAATTCAACACTGTATGGGGAAACTGTTAGGTGGATCGAGTAGCCCAGCAGGAGTCACTGTTGGTACTAGGCTCAGGCAAAGGAGGAGGGTTGAGGGACAAGACCAACAACCTACTCCTCCTAAAAACAACTCAGCAATCAAAGAACTAACTCACAAGCCTCCAAAGGACATATACATGTTGCCCACCACGCGAGACATAGAAACAATTGGAAAATCTACTACGTAAATGTGAGGTACGGATTTCTGGATGGAACATAAACACATGGAATAATAAGTCACACAAAATCATAGATAAACTGAACAAAAACAACATAAAGGCACCTTACACGGTCAATAATACTGTCATTCCTAGTACTGTCAGTATCCTTCTTCAATATTTATCAAGTAATCAATTATCCGGATAAACATTAGTATTCTCTTCATTCTATTATTACTATACCTTAAAGGCACCTTACACGATCAATATTACTGTCAATATTTTAGAATAATGACAGTATTACTGTTTGAAATGTTCATTATTCTAAAATATTGCCAGTTTTACTCATCGTTTAAGGTATAATAATGCTGTAATGAGGAAAATACTGATCTTTATCCGGATAATTGATTACTTGATAAATATAAAAGGAGGATTGAAGCAAATACTGACAGTACTAGGATTGACAGTATTATTGACCGTGTAAGGTGCCTTTTACACAGATCAGTAATACTGTCAATATTTTAGAATAATGAAAATATTAAACATGTTCTCGTTCAATAATACTGCCATTTTTCTAAAATATTGACAGTATTTGCTTCAATCCTCCTTTTATATTTATCAAGTAATCAATTATCCGGATATACATAAGTATTCTCTTCATTTCATCGTTACTATATCTTACACGATAAGTAATACTGTCAATATTTTAGAATAATGAACATTTTAATCATAATATTGAACAGTACTACTGCCATTATTGTAAAATATTGACAGTATTATTGATCGTGTTTTTCTTCGTTTCGGGCAATATGCTAAGGTCTATAAGGCACCTTTATAGACCTTAGCATATTGCCCGAAACGAAGAAAAAGTAATATTATAGTCATAACATTCAATTTAAAAAAAAAGAATACGCACCATCGGTATGTGGTGGATTGTTCGAAATTACATGATAAAACTAGAAACTAGACGAGACCATGAATGAAATCGACTTCTATGATATAATATTCATCATTGGAAACACATATGCAAAAGTTGGTAACAATATCATACCAGGAGTAATAAATAATTTGGGGAAGAATCTATGAACGACAATGACATGATGGTCATAGACCTGTGCACTCAAACTCAATTACGAATTAATAATCCCTACTTCAAACACAAATACCAAAAAAAAGACCTTTATTTTGCATACCGCTCAAAAAATACAAACATCCCCCAATACACAATGCTCATAGCAAGAAAAAAATACATAAAAATAAAAATAAAAAGTAACAATCCGAAAAAATACACATTAACAGAATATATATATATATATATATAATCACCCTGCACCCACTCTGCCCTCGCTACATTTCACAAATACCAATAAAAGTACACATCAAACCACGAGAGGACAACTATTATAGATCACATAATCGCACACAGGAAAGTCCACCCAAATAAGATCATGCATGTAAGAGTAAGCCCATCACCCAACATAGGTACAAAACACCACATTGTCGTATGTAAATACCGATTCCAAACGAACACGCACCGAAGAACCGATAAACCCCACTAAAAACAGCAAGCACGAAGATGCTGTGTAAGGACCAGTTAGCATAAAAAATAGCATCCAGCAGCATACAAGGCCAGATCCACAGATAAAGCCTGGGAAAAGCTGAAATTCAACATCATATACAGCGTAATCGAGGTCATCGGTCAAAGATCTGTGAGGAATGCTTCACAACATAATTACAAACCTTAGTACAACCCGGACCTAAAAGACATAGCCCGACAAAAATCAGAAACCTGCAAAAAATACATGAACACAAGATCCCAGGAAGCTCACGACAACTATAAAGCTGTGACGAATAGATACAAGACATAGGTGCGACGACTAAAAGATCAATACTGGGACCACTTTAGTACTGAGCTACAACACGATCTATATGGAGGAGAAGCTTTTGAAACTAGTAGGAAGTACAAGCAATCATCAGACGATCAGCCTATATGATCACATAGGAGCCACCGCTGAACAACTATAAACACAATATTCAAGGCCAGATAAATCTCTGAGAAAGCAAAGAGTCCGCAAAACACGCGCGAAGCATTCGCCAAGTTTCTAAATGCTGATGTGATTGCAGAACTCGAAAAACGAGGATCGGGTGAAAACTTCACAGACATAATAAGACACATCAACACTAGCAACTATATAACAATCAAAAGTTAAATCAAGGCATCAGAAAGCGTACGTGTAAACGATGTAAAAAAACGAGGCGGTCAGTGGCGCAGTGGTCTAAGGCCCAATTCACGCATAGAAGGTGAGGAGGCGAAGGCGCGGTGCCGGCGCGGCGAGAGGCACGACGCTTTCACGCCCCTCTATATAAACATATGGTGCAATGCCCACTTAGGTGAAGAAGCGCGGGCATTTGCCGTGCCAGCACCGCGTCTTAGCCTCTTCTCCTGAGACATGGTGGCTGCTAGGCGAGAGGCACAACTTTTCGACGCCGCCTCTATCTAAACATATGATGCAATGTTCTCCGCTTCACTGCATATGGACATCACAATCGCCTGTGCGACGTCGCGCCTACACATGCACCTCCACCCGACGCCGCTTATGTATGAATTGGGCCTAAGGCGATGGTTGAAGCCATTGCGTACGGAACGTTGGTGGGTCGAATCCACCGCTAGCCGGGAAATTTGTCTACAAAAACTTTACAAGACTAGAATATCATGGATGTTGAATGAGGCACAATAGGTCCGCGAAGGACAGCAGTGCACACAGCCCAGGGGCTTTTGTAGTCATCGTAAAAAAGAAAAGGCGGCAGTATAAGTTCGACCCCATTAAATATCATAATATACAACACAAAACTAAACTAAAAATAGTGAAGGACCTCTCAAAGCAGGATTTCTAATGGGAAACCGGACCTACAACATGTTATATGCTACGCAGACGACACTATGCCAATGGCAGACATTGAATGATATGATACCTGCAACGACTTTTACAGGAATTCCTCAAAACAATAAATGGCTACAACCTGAACATATCCCATCACAAAACCAAATGAATGGTAGCCAGTAGATAACAAATCGCATGCAAACTAACTCAACAGTGAGGTAGTAGAACATGTAATAAGCTTACCTATTCTTGAAGTAGAGATATCAAACGACAGCAACCTTAATATGAAGGACCGAGCAACCACCAACAAGACTCGACGATTATCTGGTACACAAATACAATCAGTTTAAACACACAGCAGAAAGTAAAATCTGGATATACAAGACTGCTATAAGACCAATTCTCACGCATGCGGTTGAAACAAGATCTGACACCAAGGAAGCATTAAAATTGACCGAAATGCAAGTCGCGGTCACCAGCTCCACGATCAGAGCGGACCTACAAATACAGGATATCATGTACATGTGATGTACGTTGTATAACAACAGCCAGTCGAAGAAGCGGGCGGGACCATCTGGAACGCATGGCGCTCCACTGGATCTTCAGCTGGATCGTCACAAAAGCGCAACAAAACTAGATTCCTTGGGAGGTCTCCCAAGGAATCAAAGAGATGGGTACAATGTTGGACATCCAAATCACAGGAGACTAAGGATTGATGAGAAACTTAAACAATTTACCCATCTGATCAAGGGATACACGCCCGCAAGTACATCAGTGCAATAGAATTCAGAGAAATAAGAAAACAAAATTATAAGCTGCGACAAATGCCCAGAGAAGCATAAGGCCCAATTCACACATAAACGGCGTAGGGCGCAGGCGCGGTGTAGGCAAGGCGTAGGCGCGACGTCGCACTGGCGATTGATGTTCATATGCAGTGAAGGAGTGAACATTGCACCGTATGTTTATATAGAGGCGGCGTGCAATAGTTTCGCCTCTTCGCCTACCGTGTCTTAGGCGAAGAGGCGAGGACGCGGTGCCGCCGCGGCGAGGGGCACGAGGCAAATGCCCGCGCCTCGTCACCTAAGTGGGCATTGCACCACATGTTTATATAGAGGGGGCTTGAAGCGTCGTGCCTCACGCAGCGCCGGCACCGCGTCTTCGCCTCTTCGCCTAAGACACGGTAGGCGAAAAAGCAAGAGGCATAACTCTACCACGCCGCCTCTATGTAAACATAAGGTGCAATGTCCACCCCTTTACTGCATATGGACATCACAATCGCCTGTGTGACGTCGTGGCTGCGCCTCGTCTACACCGCGCCTGTGCCTGACGCCGCTTATGTGTGTATTGGGCCTAACAGGTCCCGAATATATAAGAAATACTCATATTTAACCGAAAAACAAACTAATACACAAAGACAAGTTTTTCACACTCCAAGAGTTAGAGTGAAACAAAGACGAATATCCGTGAAAACTAAGGAATAAACTGGTGTCAATTACCTACTTGAGTAGAATGGTGATGAACGAACTAAATTAGATAATCACTAGAGAGATTCATACTGCTACTAGGAAAATCTGCAACAAAATTAGGTGCAGGATAGATCAGATATTACAACGAAACATATTAAAGCAGCTGTTAAATTTGCATACGAGTGAGTTGGAAAGGTGCGAACAGTTTGGCGGGGTTGTGGTAGGTAGAGCCAAAGGATGGATTATTGGCGTATGCGGATGATGTAGTGCTTGTGGCCAAGAGAGTGGAAGTATGGGAAGATAGCTTGAAAAGAGAGGGTTCGTTGTGAATGTGGAAAAGACCAAATAGATGATGTGTAGGAATAGGGGTAGGATGAGTAGAGTGAATTGAAAGGGAATAATGGTTGAGAGGGTGAATGGTTTGTAATATTTGGGATTTTGGTTCGAGTGCAAAGGTGGGTTTAGGATGCCTGTGGAGTGTGTGCCAGAAGAAGCGAGAATGTCTTGGGGAATAGCGAATAAGAAAATGAAAGAGTTTGTGCGATGGTAACCTCGTAAGGGCGTCTAAGATCCAGGATCCGTATGTGAAACCATTATTGTTATATAAAGTGAAGTTATGGCGAGAGTGGCTTGGCGGATAGCGAAGAAAAAATGGGAGAGTTTGTGCGATGGTAACCTCGCAAGGGCGTGAAATGTGTATGATGCGTCTGTGAAACTAGTATTGTTATATAAAATGGAAGTATGGCGATGGCGAGAGTGGAATGTAATCCTTTCTATTACAGAAATGGATCGTGTTAGGACTCGAAAGATCGACGTTTAGGGCGGTACTGCTATAGGAAATGAATCAGATGAGCATGTGGTGGAAGTCGTGTGTGAGGATAGTGAACAGTTCGACGACAGATTGCAGGACTTTGGTGGGGAGAGACTGGTTTGGCAGGTGTGTATGAGGTGTAGGATCTATACTACAGTAGTATAGAGATTGAATAAAGGATAAAGGATAGAGGAAATATGTATAAAATAGTGAGTATGTCTGAGGTGTGGGCAGAGGAAAAGCTAAAAGGTAGGAGCATTCTAGCAACTGCTAAGGAAGATAATGAGGCATATTGTGTGGCAATAAAAGCAGGTATGAATAGCTGAGATGTCGTACAACCCTAGTTATGTTGAGTGGCAAGTGCAAGCCAGTAGTCGGTGGAGCAGGGAGGACAAAGTTTACAAGAGAGATTAAGTAAAGTGTGGATGAGGCTGGCTTGTAAAGCATCATTCACATAGAGATTAGTGCAGGGGTAGTGCAGTTGGCAGTGTAGTTGGTAGTAGCGTTATAATTTGATGCGTTCAGATAGAATTAATATCTTGAAAGCGTGGTGTAAAACTTAAACTCAAAAGTGAGGACTTTCCTCCATATTTATAATCAACAATATACCTATGCGGATTTTTATTTGATTTTGTGTATGTTAAAGTAAGGTTATATTTATATTAAAATTGCGATAAATGTCAAATTGAGATATCTCGACTTGAGCACATGGTGTGCTATGGTGCGCATGTCGCAATCGTTCTCGTTGATTGGGCGGTAGAAGTCTTTGGTACGGTGCAGTGGTAAAAGTTAGAACCTAGCTAGCTTCTGCCGCACCGCTGCAGTTATGCACTGCCACTAAGTCAATCTAAACGCTTGCATCCAACACCGCTGATTTAACTTTTCTGCACTACCGATGCAACTGCACTAACCTTTATGTGAATGATGCTTAAGGGGAGCGACACGTGGTGGCACCCAGACAACGAATGTGAGGAAGTGATAGCAGAACGAGTAGATTGCAGAAAAATAGTTAAGAGAGGATGAGAAAGGCGTTAAAATCTGCAAGAAGCTGGCTAAGGAAGTTAGTGAAGACAGAGGGGGAATAGCATCCCACTATTCCCTTTTACCCCTGTGGCAAGAGTGTATTTAATTAAATTTAATTTAATATAGAGTGGATGTTGTAGAATATATATATATATATATATATATTTAGACTATTAACTGTATTTTATTAAATGGTTGGGTATTATCCTTATTTTTTGTAATAACGGCAGCGTCAGATTGGTTTATGTACGACTGTCAATTGCTACACTTCTTTAACTGAGTACGCCGACCACACTTTTCAAGGGGTAGCATCAAGATACCCCATGCCAACAGGTGGCTAGACAATTTACCTTTTATAGTAAAATAGTCTATAACATAACATTCAGGACCGACAAATAATCGTTTGGTGGTTTTTACATATGACAATTTGTGAAACGCCTTGTTTAATTACTGAATAGCTGGTCCTTGATGGTTGAACACTTTTTCGAAGTGCTTGATAAGTCAAGCTTGATGTGAAGAAGTGGCAGGAGAAAATCCTGTGGGTTCACAAGAGGCACAGAAGAGACCTTTTAGTGTCTTAGCTTATAATGAGTATGACTTGCCATAACTCGAAAACTAGAACCAATGTTGCCAAATGAACTAAAAATTGGGATTCAGCGCATTAAATAACGTAAATAATTGTTCTAATCTGCTCGAGTCCACTAGATGGCTTAGTTAACATGTGTAATTAATTTAGGGTAAGACTAGGCGATTTAAAACTTCTATGATTAATTATTTGTTTAAAAGTGTCATCATAGATTGCTAACATAATTAAAAAGTGCGACGAATATGATTGAATGATAGAATTTTTGTAATTATAAACCAGAATTAAAAAATCAAAAAGTATACATACAGATATGAATTCTATAAATTTTTACTCTTTAGAATATTTGCGAAAATAGATTGTTGCACATAAAGGCACCTTACACGGTCAATAATACTGTCAATCCTAGTACTGTCAATATTTGCTTCAATCCTCCTTTTATATTTATCAAGTAATGAATTATCCGGATAAAGATCAGTATTCTCTTAATTACATCATTAATATACATTACACGATGAGTAATACGGGCAATATTTTAGAATAATGAACATTTTAAACATATTATCGTACAGTAGTTCTGTCATTATTCTAAAATATTGACAGTAATATTGATCGTGTAAGGTGCCTTATAAAACTAATATTATTTTTGTATTCATGACGATAAATTTATTTATTTACTGCATTGTTGGAATTTATTTTGCTAGGGCGACAGCGGTTTTTTGGATATTGAATGACAAAAATTGCCGTTTCTCAGCAACCGCTTCCAAGGATACCAGGGCTTTAATTTTACATGAAATAAAAATATAAAACAATGCAAGTTTATGTTTAATTTGTAAATGTACAGTCCTTTTATAATTGCACATAAAATGTAACTTCGAATGAATTAATCAACTAAACTGTCCCCTGTTATTTTCCACAACACGCACATGTGTTTACCCTAAAAAAAAGCTACAATCCATCAATAACATTAAAGAACCTACCCAATACACTTTAAATCAAATACCAAACCATTCCATCAATTCATCAACCATGTGTTCCTCTTCGAATGCCGCCCAGTTAAAGCTAGTTTATTCCGTCGTAAAGTTTTCGTTTTACGATGCTAATGCTATAATTTGGTCTCAAAGTGCGTAGGTAATAAAACCGTTATTGCATTTCCGCTGCTTGTGTAACTGCGGAAAGGTGCCGAGCGAGATTACGAGGTGGTCTCTTTTACGCTTTTACAGCGTTATGACTTATAAATAAGCACCAGCCGCAATCATAGTTTCTGATGAAATCCAATGTGTTTGCATAATGCGGAAATTTTAATAAAACAGTAACTCATTTGACGCGCGGGCGAGCTGTGTTAATCCCAATATAAGTTTACCATCAGACAGTGTCTATAAGTTTGGATTAAAACGGCTTAGCCCTGCACGAAAGTTTGTATTTAATGCATGCAAAGTATGCAAATAGAGTATGGAATTTTAAAATTAGAGCACTTTAATTGGTTTTATCACGATATGTTATGATGATATGTATCGACATATCGTGGTATAATTAATAATAACTTAGTAACTGCATATTGGCTGTTTATAATATCACGATGTGGCTTCAATGATATTTAAATTCTCCAACGTCTTCTGTTTAAAATTGTATACATATTTTATTTTACTCAGCTGTATATTCCAACCCATTGCATATTATGACTTAAGTGGGTACGAAACAGCCTTGTATGGGTTTTGAGAAGGACTAAAGGTTTGAAGAGGGAGAAGAAAAAGAGGCAGCAAGGGTTTGGATGGAGCGAAGCAGAAATTGAGGTGTATTTGAAAAACCTAATGGACATGAAGTGGGAGGAGGTGCAGTCGATGCTCAAGTTGGAGAGAGTGATGGCGGCTGTGTTGGTGATGAGGAAGAAGAGTGGAGGCCAGAGGGAATGATGGTTCGACGAGGAGTGTAAGATAAAGAAAACGAGGTGGCGGAGAGAAATGGCGAATTGGAGGTACGGCAGATGTGCAGTCGAAAGGGTTAATCAGGCGAAAAGGGAGTTCGAGAGTACGTGCGAGAGGAAAAAAATAGAGGAGTTGCAGAAAGTGGAAAAGAGGTTGAGGGAGTGTGTGGTGGAGAAATAGATGTGGGAGATCTTAAAGGGAAGGGTGAATCAGGGCAAAGTGAACATAGAGCTAGCAAAGTGGGAGAGGAGTTGTAAACAGATGGCGGGGTCTGAGGTGGAGCTGGGCTGTTCGAGTGCGAGACAGGTGGTACGAAGGGAGGCGTTCTCGCGGAATGAGGTGGAGGTGGCCCTGGCACAGTTAAAACTAGGAAAGGCAGCGGGGGAAGATGGGCTGAAGGCAGAGGCTTTCAAAAAGCTACCGAAGGAAGAAAGGGAGAAGGTGCGGCAGAATATTAACAAGGTGTGGAGTTGAGAGGAGGAAGTGCCGGAAAAGTGGCGTGTGGGGGTGGTGGTCCCGGTGCACAATGAGGGAGAGGCCTCGGACGTAAAAAACTATAGGGGGATCACCATTATGAGTGCCGGTTATAAATTGACAATGACTATGGTGAAAAATAGAATGGATAGGGAAGTGGAACAAAAATGACTGCTGCCGGAATGCCAGGGTGGGTTCAGAAGGGGAAGAGGGACGAGGGAGCATATTTTCACGCTGGCGAGAATGGTGGAGGAAGCGCTGGAATGCAAAGGGAGAGTGTATGCGGTGTTTGTGGATTTAAAAGCGGCGTATGACTCAATTCCTAGGGGGAAACTGGTGGAATGTATGGATAGATTGGGTTTGGAAGAGGAAGAAGTGGAGTGGGTGAGAAAGATGTATAAAGAGTTATGGGCGAAAGCAAGAGTGAATGGAGAAATATCTGAGAAATTTAGGGTGAATGTGGGAGTAGGGCAGGGGTGCCCGCTGAGCCCCTCCTGTTTAATCAATACACGAGTTAGTTGGAAGAGGTGCTGAGGAGAGGACAGGCAGGAGGGGTCGTGGTGAGTAGATCCAAGGTGTGGATATTGGCGTATGCAGATGACGTGGTGCTGGTGACCCAGAGAGTGGAAGAGATACAAGAGATGTTGGAAAGAATGGGTAGGTACCTGGAGAATAGTAGGCTAGTGGTGAATGTGGAAAATACCAAATGGATGTTGTTTAGGAATAGGGGCAGGAGGGGTAAGGACGAAAGGCTGAAATGGAAGGAGAGGCTGATTGAGAGAGTGAATGGCTTTAAATATTTGGGCTTTTGGTTTGACTGTGGAGGAGGGCTTAAGATGTTTTTTGAGACCATTTTTTATTTCTATCTGTGAAAGTACTGTTTTTTTTTCGGCTGGAATGTGTGTAAAAGTGTTGGGCTGATATGCCAAATAAAGGTCTTTTTTGTTACTCAAATAAGTTAAACACGCATATAGGAAATCCCCGAACCTGCTGAAAAATAAGAAACGCCCAATTAAACAAATCAAACCAAAAAGAAAACCACATTGAAGAAATACGCAAATAAAACGGATCAAAAACAAAATATATAGAAGATATAGCACATAAAATCAATTACTTCTTCGCAAATGTTGGAAAAAACCTTGCAGAACAACAGATCAAAAATAGACAAATTGATCCAACTAGAAGCTAGAAGCTGTAGGAATAAGAGGAAACTCACTAAACTTAATAAACACACATTTAAAGGACATACCATGAACAACAAAAATAAATAACACAGAAAGAAAACCACTTCTAGCAGAATACGGAATACCATAAGGAGGAAATATGCCACCCACACTGTACATCATACACCATACACCAACGACCTACTGCAGCTCAAACCGCTTTCATGAATACAGATGATATCTGCATAATACACTCAGGAAAAGACTATAAAAACTTGCAAGACAACATAAACTCAGACTTAGAACTACTTCAAACATGGTACAATAATAACCTACTAACAATGAATGAAGAAAAACAGAATTTATGATATTCAACAGTAAACAACAGAGAAAAGAAATAAACTACACATTAATGGAACAGCATTAAAAAACAAATACACGAAACCAACTATTTAGGTTTCAAGATACAAGATAACCTTAAAAGGGACAACCACGTAAACAAACAAATACAAATAAATAGCAAAACAATGTAATAAGTGTGAACCCACCTCTTAGCAATCTACATATCTAGATATCGATCTTATTAGATCTCATCAGTGTAGCTCAGCTAGTGAGGATGAATGCACACAATATCTAGAGTATTATATACAAAAATAGTACAATATATATAAATGCAATGGTAGAAGAAAACAAACAGCTTAGACACGAACACAGAGAATATGAAACGCAAACCCTCAATACCCACAGCCCGAGGAGGAATCAAACCCACAAACCTCGCGGCGAGGACCGAAGGAAGAAACCACAATTCATCATTTTTTTGTAGATAGACAATTGATTTTAATTTTACTTTCTATATAATTATGAATATGTTGTGTATGTATGAAAAAAAAGAATTAAAAAAAAGAATTAAAAAAAAAATGTAAAAAAAAATGTGGAGATGAATTACTAAGCAGAGTTATGGAAAATGGGAACTGGAAATTAATATAAAAGGAGTATTACTGCCCTCGCTGGTTCCCAAAAATAACGTATATAATATATAACGAAAAAGAAATATTATTCCTTATAAAAATGTATATTTCATTCTTCATCTATAGAATGTTGCCAGTGGAGGGAGGGGGCACACTTCTACAGTGCATATATAGGGTGTGGAGTAGAGAGGTACATAGAGAGTGGCTAGTGGGTGGTATAGCACCAGTGCACAAAGATGGGGTAGCTTCGTGAGTGAAGAACTATGGAGAAATCAGCAAAATGAGTGTGGTGTCCTTGAAAACATAATGGAAGGATTTCATTCTTCATTTATAGAATGTTGCCAGTGGATTGAGTGGGAAAACTTCTACAGTACATATATAGCGTGTGGAGTAGAGAGTTACCGGAAGAGTGGCTCGTGGGTGGTATAATACCAGTGCACACAGATGGGGTAGCTTCATGAGTGAAGAACTATAGGGGAATCAGACAAATGAGTGTGGTGGTCTTGAAAACAGAATGGAAGGATTTCATTCTTCAATTATAGAATGTTGACAGTGGAGGTAGAGGGAAAACTTCTACAGTACATATATAGCGTGTGGAGTAGAGAGGTACCGGAAGAGTGGCTAGTGGGTAGTATAGTACCAGTGCAGAAAGATGGGGTAGTTTCATGAGTGAAGAACTATAGCGGGATCACAAAAATAAGGTTGTTGGCCTTGAAAATAGAATGGAAGGAAAAGTCAATAGAAGATGGTTGTTCAGAGAAGCTGAGAGTATTGGGAAGTTTAGAAACTGAAGTCATGCGGAGCATGAGGTATGTTAAGTGCCAGGAAAGACAAGTGAGAATTAATGAGAGCGCGTACAGTGTGATCTGGAGTGAATTAGGAAGCGATGCTCCTACCTCATCAACCCGTCCAAATAGTACTCTAGGGTCCTTGATAGCAACATTTTTACGAAGTATATGGCCTCCTTGTCCGTCGATTATGTCTGTCTTCTGAGCTCAATTTTCAGATTGGGGTATAAAATGAAGTCACTCCGGGCTAAATCTGGCAAATGCGAGGGGTCCAGCAGTTTTAACCCTAACTCATTGATATTCACGTGGCGTGTGATGAAGCATTGTCCTGGTGAAACCAAATTTTCTTCTTCTGCAAATCTGGTCGTTTTACTGTGATTTCTGCCTCCAGCTTGTCAAGTAATGATGCATGCGTAGTATGCTACTGTAAAAAATTTTCTTTTTGAAGATAGTCCATTAAGATTAAGATTAAGATTCATTTTAAGTCGGCGGTTATCTAACACCAACACGGCGTGCAACTCGTCTTTAATTTGTGTAGGCGTATTGTCTTTAAAAACCAAATATTTGTTTGAGTCCACCGAAAATGTATTTTCCATGTTTGGTTTTCCTAATTTTAAGCAGTGAAATTAGAAGAAGTATATATTTTGATCGGTGTGAAGATAGCCTCTAAGATCCCAGCCTCTATACCGGGCGGCACCGCGGGACCGCGTGCACGGCGGTTTGTTTGCGGGTCTGTACTGACCAATTGGGGTGAAATCCAAATTTTGAGGAATCTTTTATATATGTCTTGCTGATCATAATATATAGTTATATATTTTTATTAATAATTTTTATAGGCGTTGTTGTATAATATATGTTGTTACGTAAATTACTATTTTTAACATGCCACCGTCATACAATTGATTTGAAAAAATGACACAATGTTTATAACAAAATGACAATGAAAAATGGAAAGCCTCAACCTGAGCAGATTGTTTCTTCTATTTATTTTTTATTTTTAACTTTACCGCTCCTATCTCGATTTTAGTGGCTGAGTCGATAAAAAAATTATGCAACATATTTTGTATAATTTTTGTACTGATCTTAGTGCAGAACTTACCAGTGCACCAGATGCCTGAAGGAAATTGGAATTTTTTATTATTTTTTCTTCGGCGACCAAATCTAATACATTTCATTATATTTTTTACCAGGCCACCGTCATTCAATTAATTTGAAAAAATTACACAATGTTAATAACAAAATTACAATGGAAAATTGAAAGTCTCAACCTGAACACCTTGTTCCTTCTATTTATTTTTTATTTTTAACTCTTCCGCTACTATCTGTACATGCCCATTTTAGAGGCTGGGTCGATAAAAAAATTATGCAACGTATTTTGTTTTATTTTTTACTGATCTCATTGCAGAACATATCAGTGCGCCATATGCGCGAAGGAAATTGGAACATTTTGATTATTTTTTCTCGGGTGATAAAAAAACTATGCAATATGTTTTGTTTCATGTACTTACTGATCCTTATTCATAACATATCAGTGTATCAGGTACCGAAAGGAAATTGGAAAATTTTAATTGTAACATTTTTGGTTTGTGCGATAAAATTGAAACTCAATTGTATGACGGTGGCATGTTAAAAATCATAATTTACGTAACAACATATATTATACAATAACGCCTATAAAAATTATTAATAAAACATTTAACTATATATTATTGTTGCCTAGACATATATAAAAGATTCCTCAAGATTTTATTGGTCACCCCAATTGGTCAGTACAGACCCGCAAACAATCCGTCGCGCGCGCGGTTCGCGGCGCCGCGCGGTGTAGAGGCTGGGGTCCAAGACGCTAACTTCTCACTGGTCATATTTTGTATGTTGCAAAGTATGTGCTATTTTATATTTTTTATAAATTAATATATCTATAACTATTGTATTGACGATGTCTATTTAACACTAAAATCGACATGAGGTTTTCCTGCCATTGCATAATGTGTATAAATGAAGTTATTTGGTGGGATTTCATCGGAAATCATAATTTAGTTATCCACCTCCATGTGCGGATGGCTGCAATTTCTGAATCGTTTGATACGCGCGTCACACACAGACAACTTCCTAGCACAAAGGGCCGGGGACCAAATAAGCAACTTGGCGCACCGCAATAAAATGCACATGCGATTTTATACGTTATAAATGTGCTACGAGCAATTCTTTGTTCTCTCTTTCACAATGCGCGTTTTAAATTTTATCGCGATTTTATATCGCCGGTATATCAAACATCCCAGACACGAAGTTAATAGTTTTTCGTTTATATTTTGATCTTTATACTTTGTCGCGTGATAGATAATCGAATCGACTGGAATATAGTTTTATACAGGATGAATGTGTACGGAATAAAATGTGTGGAACGTGACCTGCGAGCTGTTTGTGAAATGAAATTTATTTATTTACTATTTCAAAAAATTCATATGTAGTAAATAAACTATGTGGAAAGAAAGAATATGTGTGTCGATGCATAAATATACGATAAGACATATTCTTAGTAACATATACATTTATTTATATACCATATGAATCTTTATTCGTAATAAATAAACTAAAATTTCAAACAACAGAATGTTTTGAACAATAAACATACTATAGAACTTTATTTCATCTATATGAACGTAAAGTAAATCTAATCTAGAGATAAAATTCTTCGTGGATATATATATATATATATATATATATATATATATATCCACGAAGAATTTTATCTCTAGGTTAGATTTACTTTACGTTCATACAGATGAAATAAAATTCTATGGTATGTTTATTGTTATATATATATATATATATATATATATATATATATATATATATATAGATATATATGCTGAGGGTAGTTTTTCGCCGAAAAACTAGTCTATATGTCGCTCTTGGTTCAGAGCTTCATCAGGATTTTAAACGTGGAGTATTGGAAACAGGCTAAAACCTCCGACATCAGAGGACAATATTACATGGTTTGAAAATTACATACAAAATAGTCATTTCAATAAAAGAAAACCAGACAAAGCATGGTGCCTCTAGCGATTCACACTCGTCAGGTCGTTTATTGAGATAATTATTTTTTATGTAATTTTCAACCCATGTGGTATTGTCCTCTGATGTCGGATATTTATATATATATATATATATATATATATTTATATATATATATATATTTATATATATATATATATATATATATATATATATATATATATATTTATATATATATATATATATATATATATATATATATATATATAAATATATATACTAAATACTAAATAAAATTTACTTATATATTTGTAAAATATGGAATTTTTCAATTTTTCAATTTTAAAGATATCACTTCCATTACTAATTTATGTAGCTCAAGAATAAAGCTCCATTTAATTATTTGTCTCAATTATTAAATCCAATAAAACTTTATTTGGCATAACCCTTACTTTATGTATGATTTTTATAATCAAAGAGTATAATAATAATTAAAAATATGACCCTCATCACTTTTATTAGTCGTTCCCACGCCAGCCAGATTTCTACGCTCTTTCCATCCTCTCCTAACCTTTTACTCACCTTTCTACAATGTCCACACTCTCTGCTTTCACACCCTCACATTAGTTACTTAGATGCCACCACGTGTTGCTTCCTTCTTCTTCTGAATCGCACCATATAATACATACCTGCGTAATTTTATTACTTTACGAATTTTTAAACTAAAATTTCATGTTTTCCCATGTACAGCTCTAAATAAAATCACTGCAATTATTGGCGATTCAAGCCGGGGGATATTCTATCTGGTGGAAGAAAATTAACTATATTTGGCAGGGAATTTGTTTGCATTACATTTATTTCTTTCATATCCAGGATTTTACTATTTATACCTTAAAATATTACGCATTATTGTAGAAATGACTGAAATCATGTAATTTTAATCAGCTGATAAAACATTAACAAAGATTAGATTTTAACCTATTATTATTTTTATATTATATTAACGTTTCAATCGTGAATAGTTGTAGACCTTAATTTTCATAAGTTACTGTTTACTGTTATAAACAACGTACCATCAAATCATCCATAACTCGACAACTAATTGAGATACAATCTTTAAATTTCTCACACATGTTTATAATACATTAAGTTATAATAAAATACTTATAATAATTAAGCGCGTTTATTGTGAATGTTGTTGTTTTAAATATAGATGACCATGGCAGTTTGCCGCTACGGAAATAGCCGCATGCAGCACAAAGGTCGGGATTTCAAATATTGTTTTGTGTTTAAATTAGTTATGCAGTCTGCAAAATGTCTCCGCGAAACGAAGTGTTGCCACTGAGTTACTTTTCATTAAAATATATATCAACTCTGCTAATACATAGTTTATCGGACGACGAGGTCTCAAATTATGAGCCGGTTGCGAGTTATTTACTGGACGCCACGCAGGAAGTGCGGCAGGATTTACTGAAAATAATTTTAAACGCGGAGAACTTGGACGCATCGACGCGTTTTAGTTGTTTGGAAACAATCTTGCGTGAAGACATAAGGCGATTGGATACGGGGTTGTTTCCCCATTCATACTATGAAAAGATACTGGATGCAATATCGGCTAGGGGATTGGGGTTACAACATTTGAATTTGAAAGGCGTGTGGTTGCGCGATTATCCGGTACACTTGAGCGATACGCTGCTGAAGTTGAAGAATCTTAAGGTGCTAATCATTCCGCATATGCCGGATGATTTAGTGCTGCAAACTGCTATGAAATGCAATCTTACAATCCTGGATATTTCAGGCGAGTGCAATTTTTCCGCGGATGGCCTCCGCAGTTTGCACAGCGATTCATTAAGGGTTCTTAGTGTGGGAATGTACGGTAAACGGACCATATGCGAAAACAACGAAGAAGATTGCATTGGTGTTGTAGTGGAGCTTATAAAAAACCTACCCAACCTAAACGTATTAAAAACGTATTCATATACAGGAAGTGCGTTGTTAAGAATTTACCAAGATAATCCTTATTATAAAACGAATTTAAGATATATTCACGATACAAACACGTGTAATCAAATTCTTCGTGCGATATCAATCCTGTGCCCCAATTTAGAAAGCGTTAATTTCAATTCCCCCGATCCAAGCGTGGTAAATAATTTGGATTGCTTGAAGCGATTAAATTCCATTAAAATATCCGAGCCCGACACAAAACAGTTGTTTAACTACCTCACCCGATGTGGCAGCCAGTTGCAGATTTTAAAACTGAACGTGTCAAAGGGCGACACCATTGATATAAGTCAAATAGGCGTCATTGCGCCCGAACTTAATACCCTTGAATGCTATAAAAGCAGACTAATCTCCCTTAATACGGATAACTATTTCGTAAACCTGCAAACTGTCGAGCTACTTTACTGCGAAATAAGCGACGCGGTTTTAAAATATTTGCTGCTGAACACGCCGTACCTCAAGCGCATCGTCGTCGGCGATGTTATCCGGATGACGGACGGCGATATCTTTAGACTCTGTGCGGAGTGCGACTTTAACTGTTTGGAGGAGCTGTGGATATCGTGCGCCCGCGGGCTCACTGTCACCTCAGTGGAATTACTTATGGGACACTGTCCGAATCTAAAAGTTCTGGGCCAGCTCACCGGGTGGGACATCACGCCCAACGATCTCGACTACCTCCGGGCAGTTATTTTATCTACAAACACTGATTTAACACTTTTACCGCTCGAGACACCTTGAGAGGTTGTGACTAAGTGACGTTATTTAGATTTAAGTCTATATAGTTTTTATATACATGTACTGTTTGATTTTTAACGTCACAATAATATTTTTACAGCATGAGTTGTTCATATTAATGCAACTGTCTTTTAATGAGACGCAATGTGTTCAACATATTATTCAGCTTGCAGAAAGATTAATATTCTATGTAAATTTTCACTACAGTTTTTCAACTTAAACCCTATTGTGATATTTATTATATGAAAAACATAATTTTGCTACTGTAGCTCAAGTCTATAACTTTATTACTTTAATTCAGACGCATATTGTGTTCTGTATATTATTCACCTTGCTGAAAGATGTAATTAATATCCTATACAAATGTTCACTACAGTTTTTCAACTTTCAACCCTGTTGTGATATTTCTTATATGAAAAACATGATTCTGCTATTGTAGCTCAAGGCGATAAATTTTCATTCATCATGAGTAAAGTTGAAAATATAATCAAATATATGTAATTACAGCACTCATAGCTATAAATAAAGACGTTTTTTATATTTATGTTCTGCAGTTATACCTAATTAAGATGACTATTATTTCAAAATGTTAGGAATTCAGTTATTCCAGGCCTAATGCGACATCTGCATTAAATATTATAAATGTAAATTCACCTCTTAGCAACCTACATATCTATATATCGGTCTTGTTAGACCTCATCAGTGTTGCTTAGCTAGTAAGGACGAAGTCACTTTTTTTTCTGTGACGCTAACCAGGAAGTACTTAAAAATCTTACATAAGACGACTTCCTTAACAACTGAAGGAAGGCAGTGTCAGATCCTTACTCACTAAAACAACCCTCTCTGCTGCAACATAGCGAAACATATAATTTTATATATGTTAAGTTCTAAGTTCTAAGTGCGTGAAATTGGAGGGGGGAAGGGGGGGTATAGCAATTTGTCTCATTGGGTAGCGAATAATTTAGGCCGAGAGATGAACCAGATCAATCTGACAGTAGTTTACAGACTATGATTTGAACCGACTGAATCTCCACAGCCGTAGAGCTCTAGAGAGTCAGAGGGCAAGGTGAGCATCTAGACGACGAAAGCATTCATCGAGTAAAAGCTCACGATCAATGAGGATATTAAGGGTAAAGTAGGCAACACGTAGCGATTAAAAGGGCATTCATTAAAGGAACAGGTAGTGGTAAGGCTGTGGTATTGCAACGGCTGGAGTAGTGTTGGCGTAATGTAAAGGGCCTTCTCCATTCAAAATGAATTCCACCTTTTAATATTAGGTAACGAAAGTAAAACACTCAACACTCAACAGCTGGGATTTCCAGCGAGCGCGACGGACGATTGCTATTGGTTGCCTGTTCTACCGCAAAAGTTTAAGCGTACTGAATTTCTTGCCACGCGCTTACCTCTTGGTTACCGTTGCCATAATGCTACCGTACCATTCCGAACGCTTTCATTCTTCTAAATATGTCATATATTTCTTGCCGCTACGCTACCCCTACCGCCAGCCATTGTGAACGGCCCATAAGTTGTTTGAGGGACTGAAAAAATGTCGTATGGGCTAGAGGTGTCGATGGGGCCGAGGTGCGCTGGAGTATTAGGGAAGCTGTCTTTTGGGCGGTAGCGCGGGCGTAAGAGATTTTTTGCAGTAGAAGGGAATGCATTTACGTACGCCCGGCGTTTTCGCCTTGAGGATAGGACTCATACCCACTAAACCCGCAAGCCGTGCTCACGGCAATGCGCTGGTCCACCTCACGACCATGCGTTGGTCCACCTGTCGTTGTTATCTATCTACGTCTCCTGCCTGGCGATTTAGTTGTCAGCCCTGGTGCTTCGGACCGATGGCCGCTCGGGGGTATCCAGTAAGTGTGCCACCAGTCAGGCCTTTGTTACCCTCTCGCCAAACGCTTCTATACGCTCCTGTCTCTTCCTGGTCCAAATGTCGCACTTTTCCAGCTTATGTGCCGCGTAGTCGTCAGCACCACTGTCACAATTGTAACACATCCTCCAAGTTGAATTTCCGAACCGAATCCAATTGAGCTGGAAGCATCCGTGCCCTGTAAGTAACTGGATGACCCAGTGGTTGATCTTACCATATCTCCGGTCAGTCCACTGTCATCTGGCTGTCTCCGGCTACCATCTCCGGCACTCTCTCGCGGTCGTCTCTCCGGCCTGCTCCCTTAAGTTGTATATCGCTATCCTTTCGGTTGACTGTAGGCCCGCTAATGTGATCGAAGCAATGACTTTGATCCCGTCCGTGTATAACGTCCTGTACGAAAAATTAGCCATTAGGGCCCCGGCGCGGAGGTACGAGCGCAGTCTCTGCATGTTACGTTGTGAACTTGCCGCTTCTTTGTTCCAGTAGGGCGCGTATAATACATGGGTACAGACTACTGTTGCCAGCAGTCTCCTTTTAGCCTCCCAGGGAGTGCTGATGGTAGGTGGTATCCTTGCTAGCGCGGCTTCTGTCCACGTTACCTTCTGTGAGACCTGTAGAATGTTAGCCTCCAGCAATTGTGCGTTTGACTTCGATAGTTTCGCCCAGGAGCAGGATGTTCCTGCATCTATCCACATCGGTTCTTGTGTTGGACAGTAGTGTCGATTCTGTCTTATCGATGGCGATCTCCAATCCGTTGTCATGCATTCATCCTGCAACTTGGTTAACCGCCAGTTGCACTTTCCGCTACAAGTCGTCGGACGCGAGCGGGACGTGCCTGTACTTGCGAAATACACGATGTTTTAGAGCAGGGGTCATAAGACTGAACCCAGTGGGAGTCCTTCCGCCATATAGTGCCTGACGTCTGTACCATCCGGTGGTGCCCTGTGCGCTACCCTCCTGCAGGCATAGAAGCTCCATGACCTGGCCTTTTGCATAGGAAGCAGAACTGCGTTGTGCCCTACTATCCAGCACCTATGGTCTATATTTCCTTGGGACATCCCTGCAATATACTAAACCTATTCCAATTTTTCCCAGCGTTTGCCATTTCTGAGCCGTTTGTATCTCTCCTCCAGCAACACCAGTGGCCACAATAAACAGCACTGTGGCCACTGGTGTTGCTGTACGCCGGCCTTAGCACACTGATCGCCGTATAGCCCTTCTCTGATGGTTAGATCGTCCATATGCTTGATTTGAATGTCTTTGCCGTTTTACTTATTCTAGACACTTTGGCGCCAGTAGTGCGCTACCCTCCTGCAGGTATAGAAGCGGTGTCGATGCGAGTAATTACCGCAACACATCGATGAGGGAGTTGATGACATTGCTGACGTTAAACTGACATTTATGCCTCAGCCTCCTCCGTGGTCAACTATTTGCATCGTCTACTAGTCCTCTGACAGCCAGTATTGCGTCGTCGGTCGACCTTCCCATGCGGAAGCTATTCTGGAATAGTGCCAATCTGCCCACTTCTTCTATCACCTCCTCTAGCCAGTTCGCCACCAGCCGCTCTAGGACTTTAAACATGCTGCCCAACGGGCATAGTGACCTGTAAGATGTAAGCTCCGACGCTGGCTTCCCCCTTTTCGGGACGAGTAGCAATTTGACTTCCTTCCATCTGATAGGGAATGTACCCTCCCTCATATATTTTTGACATCCTTTCATCTGATAGGGAATGAATGTACTAGAGACGTGTAGTTCGTGAATGAACTACTGCAATCGTGTAGTTCTTCATATCCAAACGAGTTCTAGTTCGTTTGTGATTGTTATAGGTAGTTCGTTACGAACTATTGCGAGGTTTTGCACAGATGCGCAAAGCACCGCACTAGTCGAAATACCCGCGAGAGCCGTTGTAGTTCCCCTAGTACATATGTCTCTGCCCGCGATCATGCAGCGTTATATTTATAAACTGTGGCAGAAAATGTTACCGGCACCGCACAATGGAATAGATCCGGTGGGAAATAATTTAACCGGCGACTAAATATTGGTTTTAATTGTTATAAAAATAACTGAAACAAAAATATGAATAATAATAACAAATAAAATTTGTTTAATTTATTTGTTGTATATAGTATTAAATTATATAAACATAAAAGGGTTAAATTAAAACATTTTGACACAAATATAGTTTATTAAGAAACAAATAAACAAATTAATTAATAAATTATATTGTCATTTTTTTCTCTTTACGGGTGTACAATGCTCTTTTTAATTAGGATTCTCATTTAAAACTCTGCTCTATAATTTTCTTAAGATTGCTTGACACGCTGTAATTCTACTTATGATATGCTATCGAGGATTTTAAGATAAAAGACTCAATTATTGCCCTGTTTGCTATTTCAAAACGACGAATTTCCTGAAATATTCCTAAATCACTCAGAATGGGAGACAATAATGCAATTAGTGAAAGTATTAAGGATATTCTATGAAGTTACTAATAAAATTTCAGCAGAAAAAAAGTGAGCGTATGAAAAATGTATATATTTTCGAATCAATGCAAGAATATATCTAATGCAGGAGGATGAGTATTGTACAGATATAATACTTTTCTTAAAGGCTATATCAACAAATTTATAATTATTTCATAGACTTGGAATGTCCAGAAATTTTAACAGAAGCAACAATTTTAGATCCGCGCTTGAAGGATCTGCCTTCTCCAAAAAAGAAGGAGGTCTTAAAAAGAAATTATTGAAACTCTGTGGAGACCACTAGAGAATACAAATTGTATATTTTAGCAGATTTAGAATTTTATGTTATTTATAAAAAATTATAGAAAGGTAATGTTTTGTATAAAAATCTTATAAAAGTTCTAAGAAACACTTAAATTTAGCATTTTGTAAACTGTAAATTTAGCAAAACATTTAAGCTATAACCACAGTTCGTTCTCGCTTATTCCATGCGCGTCATTTTGAACTAAGCGAACTAAATGAATAGTTTATGAACTAGTTCGTTACTAGGACTAAGAACTAAGGCACTAGTTCGCGAGAAGGAACTAACTCTGACGTCTCTAGAATGTACTCTCCCCCATGTATGTTTGGCATCCAGACTGCCTTCAGGGCCTCGTTCAACAGGCAGTCAGGGCCCGGGTCTTCCAGTTCGATAGATTTCCTAGCGCCTTTAGCACCTCCTCCTCGCTGTGTGTTTATCTGTGTCAGTGTCATCGGGCGGTATCTACGACATACCGCCCGATGACACTGACACGTGCACATTCCAGCCGGAAAGAGTGGCCCAACCATCCCTATCGTTCTTCCCGCTGCCATCTCGTCCGATCCTGGAGGCCTTGCCACAAGTCACTTGATAATGATCTTATAGGAGATTATCCAGGGGTCGACTTCCACTTCCTCGCACATAAGACGACAGCAGCGGTGTTAGCTCCGCCAGATATGGCGGCATTGTACTTCTTCTTCTTGTCTCTATATTGGGCCAGAAGCTGGTATGTTGGTAGTCCTGCTACTCTCGCCCGCAACAACCAACAAGTCGCGTAGAGAAGCAGTTCCCTACGCGACTTGTTGGTTGTCTTCGTTGCCAGTCCCACCTCGCACCACCAGTAGGCCGGACTTTTCCGTCCATCCACCGCTCCGACTGGTATCACCATATGACTTCTGCATTTTGGCAACAAGTTGGTTTGTCATATCCTCGGCTCCCGAGTGGGCTATGCCGATACAAGGCCTCGAATTAAAGCCCGCTCGTGTTCCACCTCCTGTCTGTTGCTGCTGTCGTTGTTCTATTGCTGTTGCTCCCCGACGTGCGGCCACGTATTCGATGAGGCTGTGGCCGTTTAGCGTTTCATCGTCTGTACTTTCATACTGCAATTCTTCCGTACACCTCGGTCTTTGCCAGCGCAACGTCGAAATGCGAGATTGAGTGGCTCCTCACAAATGTCGGGAAGAAGTTCCCCGAGTAGCAGGGGAGGAGGTCTAGGGCGGTTGCCAGCTCTATAACATCCTGCCCTATCGCATCTGTGCGTGGCGCACCCCAATAAATAGCTTTCGCAACTATCACTTTCCTTGCTACCGCCTTGCTGCTTGGAGCGTCTGCGGAAACAATCTGAAGGCCATCATGCTTGTGTTTGTGGAGACGAAACATCTGATGACTGATACGTCACAGATGGTAACCCAGACTGCTCCCTTTCCTGGTGTTCTACAGCCGTTGAGGCGATTCGCTATCACACTTGTTATTTTAATGGCGGCATCGCCACCCCGCCCCGCAGTGAGCCATGGCGCATTGAACCTGACATGTTGCGGCTCACTGACTATGATGACGTCTACCGCTGGGGCTAATGCCGTTACAGAAGGAGGTAGTGCGCCAACCTGCCCCTACCGTAATTGACTTGGAATAGTTTTAGTTCGGACGTTTATCGTGTCCTGGACACGTAGCCAACATTGCTGCATCTCCTTCTGTTATCAGGCCATTTCCTGGTTCTGCCATTGGTGGTCCAGACCGGTTGGTAGGTGTTGGTGCGGGTCTTCGCGTCGGGCACCTGTCGTTTAACGCTCCGTGACCTGGCGCTTTGCAGAGAAAGCAGATCAGCGTTCTTTGCCGTATCTCAGGTAAAGGAACTCCGGCGCAGTTGGTGGCGTTGTGCCCCACTACCCAGCATCTCTGGCACCCTTTTCGTCTATCTTTCCTCGGGGCACCCCTGCAATATACTAATCCTTCTCCAATTTTTCCCAGCGTTTGCCATCTCTGGGCCATCCCTTCTCTGCTGATTACTATGGCCACTAGTGTTATCGTACGCCGGCCTTAGCGCACTGGCTGTCGTGCCGTCGCCAGGCTATATGGTGGTTAGATCGTCCATATGCTTGATATGCCCTCTCTCGTCAGAGCTGTAGTTGCCCCTCCAATTTGTTGGACAGGGCTTTTCGGACCTGCCTTACCGGTCTGCTTCGCTACCCTCCATTTTTATGTCTCTCTTTGCCGTTTTACTTATTCTGGACACTTTCACGCCTATAGTGTCCACTATCTACTTCTCTTACTTTCTTAAGGTGGTGCGAATAGGTCGGCCGTCGGTAACCAGGATTAGTATCGCCTCTTTCTTTTTCCTCAACTCATCTACCTTTGTGGCTTGGTCCTTCTTCTTTTCCGGCTTAGATTCGTGTATGACCATCTTCGCCGATGTTTCGGCGAAGCAATATTAACGTACTATGAAAAAATCCTTTAACAAGTATAGCCAATACACAAAGTCTGACATCTCCCTGTACATAATTCCACCAAAAATAATTTAAATAAATATTAAATATACAAATAAAAATAAAATACAAATTTCCTTACATAATACTAGATCCAATCTATCCTCGTTAATTTCCTCTCCCACGTTAGCCTCTTCCACATCTTCACGGCTTTCTTATCATCTCCTAACCATTCACTCACCTTTCTGCAGTCTACAACCAATGTTCCTTTCACTTCCTCACATTCTTTGCTAAGGTGCCACCACGTGTCGCTTCCCTTACTACACAGCATACAGCGGTGTACCCCTGCCCCCATACACATCTTCCTGCCTCTCTCTTATGACACGTCGCTCTTGCCATGCATACTTTGTCCTCCATACTAGCTTACTATAGTGGCTAGGACTCCTGGCACCTGGACCGCGAGCTTAATACGGTTGTTGGTGGGCGTAAGAGAAACCTGGCCGGGCTGAAAAGTCCGGTTAGATTTTACGCTTGGTGAAGATGGAACATTCCCAATAGTTGACAGTTGACTGTCTATTGCCGCTATTTACGTAGTTATCAGAAGCTGTTTCACGGAGTGTGTGTAGACTCAGTGTGTGTTTGTAACAGACTAGGCATCACATTCTGACAAAATCACATCGGCAATTGGACCAGAGTGACCAAATGTTTAGCATTAATGGCATTGCCAGGTATCTATTGATTTGCGTTTATGTTCCACCATGACGCAGTGGAACATGAAGATATCTGTAACATCAAAGATTCTTCTTCCGGCTGGGGTCAATGGTAACATTAGCATCACCATTGTAAATACTCTGAAGTTTGATTCTTAGGCCATCCGATGGGCTGAGATAGCAGGGAAATCCTGCTTTTTGATATCTTCCAGTACATCTTCTGCAGTTATGGTTTCAGAAATGCCACGATGAACTACGCGGAGGACCTTGTCGGGGTGTATCTGGATAGTTCTGGATAGTTGGCTGAAGGGTAGCATAGGTAAAGACACTTAGACCTCAAAATGGGCCCATTGTTAAACCTCCCTTTAAGGCTGCTAACTCGTCCCACCAGTCAATTTTGCGTGCGAGTTGCAAAACTCTGACGTGTGAGGAGTTGCCAATGCTGGTCATACTAGGTCAGCCATATTAGATGCCTAGTGGTTACTAGAGCTGGGTAGAGGCACATTACATGCTCTGCTGTTTCAAGTTCTTCATTGCACCATCTACATAACGGGCTGTCTACCAGACCCATTGTGTGTAGGTATTTGTTTAGCCGGCAGTGGCCAGTTAGAATGTTGGTCAGTAATTTCAGATTAGTTCTAGATAAGTTAAGGCGGGCCGTAGATGCAATTTTACAAGGTTGCCTAATTGCCACCTTTGATTGCTTGCAGCCCGGCTTTTCTTGCTATCTTACCTTGTGAAGAGCATGTGTTCTATGCTCTATTATTTTTTCAGAGTACCTGCAGAGAGTAATTCATCCTCTTGAGTTGTTAGAGGATGTGAGAATCCCTTTCTGGCAAGCTCATCTGCTATTTCGTTCCCCTCAATGCAACTATGTTCTTTGATCCAGCAGAGTTCTAGTTTGTTATTCTTAGCTAGCTCCTCCAGGCTGTGTAGACATGAATATAGCTCTTTCGACACAAATGTGTTGGCACTTAGTGCATTTAGAGCTGCTTTGCTGTCAGTGAGTATTTGGATATGTTTATCCTTAATATTCCGTTCAGCTAAAATTTGAATACACATTAGTATTCCTGTTAATTCAGCTTGGATGACTGAAGTGAGTCTGCCTTGTGGTGCACTTATTTTGAGATCGAGTTTAGTTTAGTTAGCTTCACTCAGTATGCTCCTGTGTCCAATGATTCTACCATTATCATGCCACAGGTTTAGTGAAAATAGCCTTAATGCTGTTCTTACTGCAGTCTCCCTTATAGGAAGGTGGAGTGGTTGTAGACATAACAGTGCTTCAAGAGCTGCTGTGGGTGTTGTTCTCATAGCGCCGGTGATGGCAGACACGACATCCGCTGGATGTGTGATAGCTTTGAGATTGTTGTGACTTGTTTGGTTTTCGACCACCAGACTTGCACCATATGCGATAGTTGGTCTTATGATCGCGGTATATATCCATTGGGTGATCTTAGGAGACAGGACCCATGTTTTACCAACCGACCTACGGCATTGCCAAAATGAGATGCAGGCTTTTTCAAGCTTGAATGTTATATGCTCATTCCAGTTCAGTTTTGGATCCATGATTAATCCTAGATATTTTACTTTATCTGTGAGTATCAGAGGGACATTAAAGAGAGTTGGAATGTTCATGAGCTGGAGTTTCCTCTTCCTCGTAAACAATATCAGCTGTGTCTATTTTGGATTTACGTAGTCGCACGTCATTAGCAGTGTTGACCGCTTTACTGATGTTAATTTTGCGATTTAAAAATTCACGAAGAATATGTCCGCAGGAGTAAAGTTAAACGCCATCTGGCGTGATCCACAGAATTGCCACTTCGCACCCATATAGATAAACTCGGAAACATACAATGCCATCAGGATTCTCTAGACTATCACCATCATTCGATAATCCTAAAGGCATTGTATATCTAGAGAATTCTGATGGCATTGAATGTTAAGGGAATTTTACCATGCGTTAGTGTACATTTTGTGGTTCATATCAGATGGTGTTTATCACAAAAGGGTAATACCTTGCCTAACTCCTCTCTAAATTTGGATTTCATCGGCCATGTTGTTGTCTACTTGAACTATTATCTCTGCCCGTCCTAATTCGACAGTATTCTTATATCTCGCGTGTCTAGTTGTTTTGCTCTTAGTATCAGTTCTGCCGTCTGGTGAAAAAAACGTTGCCAATTTATTTACATTGGGACCTACATAGAGATGAGCATCGTCGGCAATCGGATGATAGAATATATACGAGATATGAATGGCCGGCTGCCGGGCAAAAGTAAATATAGACGGCGCCGGCCAAACCATTCAATTCTTGTGTATATTCTGCCGTCCGGTTGCACGTGGGGCTTAGCTCGGTGCACATCCTAATCAAATAAGTTACGGTTTATACAACCACCGGCAAAACTGCCGGTAGTGGGAAATAAGCCTAAGGCGAAAGTCTGCCATTGCGTATAGAAAGTTGGTGATTCGAATCCACCGCTAACTGCTAGTAGAGACACTTTTCTACAAAGAGTTGACCCGACTATCATATGATGGATGTTATATGAGGCACAATAGGTCCTGCAGTGCACACAGCCTAGGGGGTGTCTCGCGGTAAAATAAATCTCAACACGTTGGACGTATTTGATCCTATCAAAATCTATAGAGGCAATAAATTGAACCTAGACCCCCATAACATTGCTAGTAAACCTTAAGGCTTTGGTTACCTGAATCAATTAATCAACGATACATATTTCCGGATATTCGGAAAGCCAGACAAAGACTCATATAATACATCTCTCGTCGAAATAAATGTACACACATTTATATCAGAGTGTGAATATACATCAGCATCTTAGTGCACCCTCTTTCTCCTCAACCGTGCCGGCGCAAATATATACATTTGGAGTGAATAATGTCGCTGCGAAGAAGAAACAATATATCTTATGGAAAAAAGGTTAAAACGTTATGTATAAGTGTATGTGTGTGGCTGAAGTGCATGGGAGTGTGAAGTTGATACGTTATTCAAATAATGTTGAAAATTAGCTTATCATTAAGACCTGCTAATTATGATTACTAATCATGTGCAGTTCAGTGATGCATCCCCCGCAGTGCATGTGTGCGCATTCGCTATTTGTGGCGGTTTATTAGTTCACTTGATACTAGAAGACACCTTGTATGTGTGTGTTTAGACAGCTCTGCAAACTTATATTATACCTGCGCACGGTGGTTGACTTTACCTTTAGTTTCGTGTGCTCGCTGCCGGAACAGAGCAGAAAGAGTGGCTTGATGAGAGCATGGAGCAACAACCGGAGCGTGTACAGTTTCATTAGCCGAGACGAACGAGACTAATTTATGTAGTTATGTTCGTTGCCATTTCTTTCCACCCCCTTTATGTTTAAGCAACCGTTATGCAGTGCACTCGAAATTCATTTTGTTATAAACATTTATAAAATTGATAAAATAAATATTGTCGTCTGTTAAAATACGCTGAAGAACCTAATATGGCTTAAATTACTTATAAAGTATTAGTTTTATATACTATCTTTTAGTTTTCTAGTTTGGGGTGACTAAAATATTTATATAATAATGCAACTTTCCCTCTAGAGAGAAACGACATCTGGCGACACCACATCAGTTAACAGATTATTGTATGAATTCATCCTCACTAGCTGGGCTACACTGATAAGATCTAAGAAGATGTATAACACTTATATTTTAGAGAATATTTATTTTGCCCAAAAAATTCTTCACCAAGAATTTTGTACGCAAAATAAATATTTGCCTCTATAATAATTTTCATAATTTTCTTATAAATTATGAAAATTATAAGTAGGTCTATGAAACTAACATTATCACAATACAAACAGACATATTTTTCAAAAATTATTTGAATTTTATGAACAAATTCATGGTGAATCATAACACGAACACAATTTTCAATTTCAATAAAAATGTGTACCATGAGCGAATGCTAGTTAATTATTAAGAGTACATTTAAACAAGATATGAATACATGAACTGAGCCTGTAATAATGAAAGTGGCGTAAGTCACGTTTGAATTGTTTTGAAAATGGGAAGAGTTTGCGTTTCGTATTTATGTATTCACGTACGTAATAATATTTTTATTTATAAATAAATTGATTTCCAGTCTGTAGCTGCGCACATCAATTTACATAAATACCTAAAACAAAATCTTCTAATTTTCAAAACAATTCAAATGTAACTTACGCCACATTCATTCTCACATGCTCAATTGTATACATGTCTACTACTATAATAATACAACTTTCATAGGAAGATCTTGGTGTGCGATACAATTCATCTACGTGTGAATACTCCCAATACTTACAATGTAATACTGGTATCCAGCATACCAGTATTAATTGTAAGTATTGGGAGCATTCACACGTAGATACTTTAGTATCGGAAGTAAAATTAGTATCCAATATAACGGTATCGCATACTAGCATCTTCCCGTAGTCTAAAGTAATGATATTAATGTTTTTTCATAACTAAATAAAGTAGTTATGATTTTCTACTTTATTTAATAATGAAAAAAAAAATTATTACACTTTTACATCTTTGACATAACATTGGAACTACTTACACATCCTAGAACAGGAAAGCAGTCATGTCAAACGTTTCAGGAAGGGCCCACATTGCGAATGTAAGCGGCATTTCGTCCCAAATCAATACAATGAATCGTCTCTAGCCTTCCGTTTCGTATCGTAAATAACGAACGAGCGGATAGGCGGCAGGGAGAAAAAAAACCTGACGTTTCTCCTTTACCCCACGTCGCATGTTCGCGCATACATTTAACGAACGCATGAAAATCTGTATGGGCGACGTGCGATAAAAACGCGCGGATCTGCCGAAACAAAGGGGCGACACGATCAGAATGTCTGAGAAGCGGGGTTGTAACAATCCTAAGTGGCATCTAGCGGGGGCTCGTCACATAGGGACGTACACATACACGGATGTCGCAGACTTTTCCGTATGGAACAATGATAGATTTGTCAATATTTGCATGCCCTCGGCTGCTGTTTACGTCTTCTCGCTTGTATTAGAGCAGGTTGGAATAATAGCGAATAAACTGATGGTAATCTATTGATATCAAATTTGTTATCCCATTATACTTTTTTAAAATTAATTTATTGTTAAAAAATTATAAAATATTTAGTACTTTTTGGCACTTATTGGTATTATAACCTTTCTAACCCAGTTTAGTGGCCTAGTGATTTGAGACGCAGTCCGTTTCTTACTGAGATTTCGGGAGCCTGAGTTCGAATCCCATCGGAGTGAATTTCCATAGTTATTCAGAGGTTTTAACTGAGGTTATGGCCAATAAGCCAATACATGTAGTTTAAGTCCAAGCAGCTTACGTTTGGTAAATATATGTTTTCTCCATGTAAGGCATCGGTCTAAATGTGTGCCGAGATACTTAGCATCTGCGACTTGTGCAAGCTGACAGTTGTTAATTTTCTCAGGAGGACAAGTTTCTCTACATAATGTAAATGTCACGTGCATAGATTTTGACTTTGATGCGCCATGTTTTCAGCTAGTGCTGCATTTTATTTAGGTTGATTTGCAAGTTTCTTGAGGCTGCTGTTTGTTGCTGGATTAGCATTGGATGCCAGAATAGCAGTGTCATCAGCATATGTTGCCACTGCAGTGGTTCTTATTGTTAGTAGATCTGCTGTATATAAGAGGTATAATATCAGTCCAAGCACACTTCATTGGGGAAAGCCTGATTGTATGGGGTATAAGTCGGTATATTCATTGCCAGACCTCGCTAGGAAATGTCTGTCTGTTAAGTACGATTTAAGCAGTTGATAGTGGGGATGCGGAAGAAGTTTCTTTAGTTTAACATGTAAGCCACTATGCCATACCTTATCAAAAGCTTTAGATATGTCAAGGAAAGCTGCAGAGCAGTATCTTTTGACATTTAGGTCTTTATTAATTTGGTTGACTAATCCATGTACTTGCTCTATTGTTCCATGATTATTCCGGAATCCAATTTTTTTTGCGTATAGCTTCTCCAGGACTTTGTAGAGCATTGGTAATAAACTTATTAGCCTATATGAAGAGACGTCTTCTGGTCTTTTTCCAGGTTTAAGAATCATGATGATTTAAGTAGCTTTCCTGGTGCTGGGGAAGCTTGATCTCAGTATTTCAAGAAAAGAGTGGGACAGACAACAGACTAGAGGAAATAATAAAAAAGAAATTAAAGACAGTTAAAGGACCATGAGAACTGGCGACGAACAGAAAAGAGTGGAAAGAATTTACAAATGTATAAACATCAATAATTGTAAAGTATAATGTTAGGTAATGTAAATACAATAGCCTACACCGAAAGGTGAAAGGCAAATAGATAATATATATAATATATTATAACATAGTTTATTTATTTATTTCAACTGTTATGTATCATTAGTTGCATACAGATATTGGTAAAAATATTACTAACAAAATAGAAAGAGTAAGGTAAATCACTGAATTTATTTATAAATCATAACCACAACCCGAGTATTCAACAAGGAGTTGTTGGCTGTATTAAATAACAAAAACATCATTATACCTACTGAAGAAATGCCATTATATCTACAACGGATGGGTGCATTAGAAAAACCGGATGAACGAGAAACTGCATCTAATACAGCGTTCAAAGTATATCACACTATTCTATGTTTGACAATACTGAAATATATTTTCAATAGACGCCACATAATATACGATTTCTTATTTGTAGAAGATGAGTAATAATACAATATTAATTTATTTGTGATATTAATAATATTATTATTATAATAACATTCACTGGATATTATTATAATAGTATATATTATTTTAGAAACATGTGATTATAACGTATTATTGATTGTAACGAAGTTATTTTAACAAGCTGATTTTATAAAATATATAGAAATAAAGAAATTTATTCGAAATACATGTGTATTTGTTTTTGTGTGAGTTTATTATCTATACTGTACTGTATTATATGTAGAAATATTATGGCTGAAAATCCTGTGATATATTAAAAATGCCTGCGATTGTATAAAGACGAGTTAAATGTAACCCGTGATTACAGGATTTCCACAGATATTGCATACATTGTTGTTAACAATAAATATATATATATATATATATATATATATATATATATTATATATTCACTTCCTATCAATCTAAATATTAGATCTCATCAGTGTATCTCAGCTAGTGAGGATGAATTCATAATATATCTAGTGGTTTAAATACAAAATAATACAACTTTCTCTCTAGAGAGAAATTTCCTTAAGTAACCTATATCATAATATATATTTGTGATTGCAAAAAATATATCTTTTCAGAATCTGTAATAAAACAATCATATCATTTAAAAAACTCTGCCATCTACTGCCCACCGAAACACCTAAACAAAAAGGACCACTTCGAAGGATTTAAAAAAAAATTATACAACAAGTTCCTTGCAGAAGGAGACTACAACGCAAAACATCCAACATGGGGCGAAGGCTCACAACTTCAAAAGGCAGAGAACTCCTCAAAGCAATTAAAGCAAATAATTTGCAACATTTATCTACTTGCCAACCTACGCATTGGCCGTCAGGTAAAAACAAAATTTCTGATGCCATACATTTCTGCATAACAAAAGGATGACTTGTCATTAGACAACACATTAGTAATGCTAACAGTTCATTCACAAATCCTGGATATAGAAAAACAAACCCTGTTTGCACAATAATAAAACAGATTGGAATACATTTAGGAGAAAATTAGACTATCTAATCTCACTAGATCAACTACTAAAGACCGAAGTAGACATAGAAACAGCGGTGGAATATCTAACAAAGAATATACAAGAGACCGCATGGTTTGCCACACCTACCTACGAATCATCACAAGGAAAAAGAGAAATACCACCGGGTGTCAAAGATAACATTGCGAATAAAAGACATCTACGTAAAAAATGACAGCAAACCAGAACTGAAGAAAAAACAAAAGAAAGTTAAATAAAGCCACTAAAGAACTGAAACACTTAATACAAGAACAGAACCAAGGGATTAAGAAATATTTACAAAGCCTTACATTAACAGCAGCCACGAAGTACTTACTCTGGAAACCTACAAGAAGGCTAAAAGGACCACAACAACACAATCCTGCAATCAAAAATGAGGATAATACTTGGACCAGAAACGGCAAACGGCTAAAGCCTTCTCAAAACACCTGGAAAAAGTATTCAACCCATTCCCATCTGAACTGTCCATCGAACAGGAACACGAGATAACGAGTTTCCTAGAGGTCCCATTTCAAATGAATTTATTTCACTGTATAAGAATTAAAATAGGTTATAATGAAAGAAATAAACATCAAAAAAGCACCAGGATTTGATCGAATTTCTGGTAAAATATTACAAAAACTGTCTAAAAAATGCTTCAGATTACAAACTTCTATATTCAATGCAATACTGAGATCAAACAACTACTTCCCCAGCACCAGAAAAGCTGCTCAAATCATCATGATTCTTAAACCTGGAAAAAGACCAGAAGACGTCTCTTCATATAGGCCAATAAGTGTATTACCAATGCTCTCCAAAGTCCTGGAGAAGCTATACGGGAAAACACTCTACGTAATAATAGCAGAAAAGAAAATACTCCCAAATCATCAATTTGGATTCCGGAATAATCATGGAACAATAGAGCAAGTACATAGATTAGTCAACCAAATTAATAAAGACCTAAATGTCAAAAGATACTGCTCTGCAGCTTTCCTTGACATATCTCAAGCTTTTGATAAGGTATGGCATAAAGAAACTTCTTCCGAATCCCCACTATCAACTGCTTACATCGTACTTAACAGACAGACACTTCCTAGTGAGGCCTGGTAATGAATATACCGACTTATATCCCATACAATCAGGCTTTCCCCAATGAAGTGTGCTTGGGCCGATATTTTACCTCTTATATACAGCAGATCTACTAACAATAAGAACCACTACAGTGGCAACATATGCTGATGACACTGCTATTCTGGCATCCAACGCTAATCCAGCAACAAACAGCAGCCTCAAGAAACTTGCAAATCAACCTAAATAAAATGCAGCACTAGCTGAAAACATGGTGCATCAAAGTCAATGAAACAAAATCAATGCACGTGACATTTACATTACGTAGAGAAACTTGTCCTCCTGAGAAAATTAATTCAGCTTGCATAAGTCGCAGATGCTAAGTATCTCGGCATGCACTTAGACCAACGCCTTGCATGGAGGAAACATATATTTACAAAACGTAAGCAGCTTGGACTAAGCCACATGTATTGGCTTATTGGCCGCACATTCAAAAATAGTCGAAAAAAATTGACTCTTTTATCAGAAATTTGCTATTTGAAATTAAAAATCGACGTGGCCGAGCACTTTTTGCAAAAATCATAAATAAAGGATGTATCGAATTTATTCCATACTTTAGGGACAACTTGTGTATAATAATTGATAACCAGCCGACAGCCAGATAAAAAAGTGGGCATATGACGGTAATGCATCGAAATAGCTCTGATGGCTTGGTTTATAACGATTTGGAACTAGATTAGTGCTATGATTTTGATAGTTATTTGAGAGCGAAGGAGGATGTGGATGAGAAAACGGGGGGTCATTAGGGCAGGAATGTTGTTAAGGTGAAGGAGCAGAGACGAGATTGCAGGATGCGCAGACAGAGCTGAAGTTGAAGGATAACCAGGTGGTGAGGTTAAGTCGGATATGGCAGGAGGTTGAGATAGAGCTGGAGGATCTGATAACTAGTCTCTTTCAGGTATTTGAATCTTTTGCATAATTTCATAATAATTTTTAATTAGTATTACTCTAAATTATTATATTCAACTGTATTTTAATAACAAAGTGATATGATAATTGCGACATTCGATGACATTTTAACTTCCAGAAACATCAATACATACTATATTAATTTAATAAGTATTTACTTTTCGTTCTTGGTAATAAAAATAATAATAAAAAGACCTTTATTTGGCATAACCGCACACCAATTCCTCTTAACAAAATTTCCCCATTTTTAGTAATAAATTAATCCTAAATACACTTACCAGTGTTCGGTCATAGTATCAGCTGCTTTCTGGTAAAAGGCATACTTATCAGAAGAACGCCATATTCTAGCTATGGCATCTTCCGGTGTTCGTTCTCTGATGTAGGGGTTGGTGCCGTACGCCATTTTTGACTAAGCAGTTGATCTAGCCGGCCATGCATATCCTTGTCTGTATTCTCATTGTCTCCATCTCCTTGCCCCACTGCGCCTTTTATGCCTTCATGACCTCCAACTGGTCTTTGAGACCTTTTGGTTCGGATCTTTCGGGGGATTTCTAGTGGGGTTTCGTTTTTTCCGAAAAGCCTTTCGTATTGTTCACGAACGACCGCCGCGTCTAGTTTAGATTCCTCTGGCAAATTTCCTGTCGCCACAGCCGTGTTGGTTAGTCTTAGCACTGTATCCTCCGCCAGCTGTATGTAGGCATCCATTCATCAGGCTTCGTCCTCGTTGTCTGCCCTAGGGTGTTTTATGTGGTATTTCGGCAGCTTCTACTTTGTCTCTGTTGGTTCTGCCTACACGTTTACTTTTTCCGGAGACGAAGTGTCTTTCCTCCTGACTGACTGAGTTGAGTGGCTTTCTTCCTCTGTGTTCGAATTCACATCCTTTGCTATTATCCACTCGACTAACGATTCCCTGCTGTTTTTTTGAGGGTTTCTGCTTGTTTCTACCTCCGTGTGTCTTCTGTCCGTTAAGGTCCAGGGTATTCAGCCGCTTCGTCCAAATGGATTGGTGTATTCTACGGGCTTTGGTTCTGTGTTTGCTTCTTTTACTAGGTGGTGGCATACCACCACCTAGTAAAAGAAGCAAACACTGAACCAATGCCTGTGCCCTCAAACCGTTATCATAATAACGGTTGAAGGGCACCCACCGCGACGATATCACCGACCTGTTCTGAGGTCTCCCTTCTCTGCACCGAAGCGGTTCATTATTTTTATCCTGTCCATTAGTTCCTTTTATTCCAGGATAAAAGTAGTGTCATTCCTTGGTCGTATGCAGTGGTCGTCAGTTCTCGAGTTTTCATGGAACAGTCATTAGTCCACTCATGGGATCGGCGTCTTCTCGCGGTTGCCTAGTGCTGTTGCGATCCGGCGAGGTACGCGGCCATCAGTGTGAAACCACCATTACCGCCAGACCCAGTGAGTCAGCCGTTCTCCACGCCTCAGGGATTGTCTGGCTATTGGGGTTTCCCCCCTACTTCGACCCGGGCAAACCTCACCTACCCCCCATCTCGTCCCATCCCGAACTATCCTGTCGAAATAAGAATAGTTAGCAACCCAATTATTAAAACGGATTCCCTGTCAGCAGAAGAGATTATAGTTATATATATATATATATATATATATATATATATATATATATATATATATATATATGTATATGTCGCAATTGGTTAATGACAGCTTGGGTTTTTGAGATTTTTGTGTTCATTACACCACCTTTTAGTTGAAATATGGAAATTAAATACAGGAGTTTTCACTGCGCTGGGTCAGTTCCCAAGGGTTGCATCTCGGATTTGTAGAATAATTATATTGATATAGGCTATATTCGTATTATATCTGATATTCCTCAAGGTACCATTGATGCTGGTGGACGAAGCTAAATGGAACGCCATCGCCCAGTATGTTACGGAAGTAGCAAGCCAGTAGGACGAGGAGAAGAGATAGAGCGGAAACCCACCCAGGCCTGAAGTGACCGCTCTCGCAGGACATGGGCTGTTTTCGTGAGAAGGTGGCGTTTAGCTGGCAGATCGGCTCAAGTGGGTCGAAATCCATCACTACCAGGTGAAGAATCCTAATACGGCGTCCGGGTGTCTTAAGATTTCCCACCGTAAGCCAAAAAAAAGGTGGCGTGTGTAGTAAAATCCCGAATTGGCACTGACACTCACAATATTTGTTTATGTCAACGATACGAGCGTTCCTGCAGAAAAGGCCCCTAATCATTTCCAGCTCAATAGATGGAGCATGCTGGTCAATTTCACGATTTCAAATATTATTGTTATTGTTGATCTAGGTCTAGGCGATTTTCTCTATACAATGATATACTATATATTTTCATGAGTCCACCCTTGTTGACGGATCTATTATATACCTTCAACAAAAGCGGATGTATTACAAAAAAAAACTTCTATCTTTATAGGGCTATCAGCCATGAGGCTTTTCCTCCGGTCAAGGAAGAAGCACCGATGAGTTTAATCACCCGGTCTTTACCTTAACTTCACAGAAAACCTCTGAAAAACGGTGTAAGGTGATTCGCGAAAATTCGCTTCCCGCTGGGGATGCTCAGTACGAGACAGACGACGCCTCTAACCACTCGGCCACTGAGCTGGGTGATGCATTACATTATACAATATTAGCCAAGGAACTTGAACAGGTTCCTAGATGTATTTATTATGGAAGTATCGTTGAAATAAATCGAAACAGTAGCGACGTGCGCGGCATATGGTGTTCATATTCTATATTTTTGGCAAAAAAAACAGCACGAAGATACGCCAATACATTCAATATTAGTCTTGGAGAAATTATTTCAGTTCTAAAATTGCTACGTACCAAATAGGGATAAAAATAGCAACTACAGAAATGGTAGAGTAAAGTGGCCGGTTGTGACGTCATATACGCATCACAAATCTCTTTAAGTATGTGTACTTTAATAATGCACCATTTTTCATCGTGATTCATTGCTTTTTTGCATTATACTATATGTAGTATGACTCTTTCTGGCAAACCATATTCATTTATATGCACGTTAAACTATTTTCGTATCGTAAAGAGCTGGCGGTTTTACGACACCACGACCTAGGAAACCAAGGCATTAGTACTTGGACTATGCGTTTAATTGTCTTAACTACGACTACAATAATGCTGGTATTTACCAAACGGCACAGTATGTCTTCATTGTTTCATATTGCAGATTATAATAAATTATTATAGTTTATAGATCAAATCATAGGCATAGGTGTAAACAACGCTGAGCATACTTTTATCAAACAAAATATAGGATATGAACACCATATGTCGCGCACGTTGCTGGTATTTTGATTTATTTAAACGAAACTTCTATAATAAATCAATATAAGAACCTGTTCAAGTTTCTTGACGAATCCTGTATAATGTAATGCATCCACTTTTGTTGAGGATATATAACAGATCCCTCAACAAGAGTGGACTCGTGAACATCGGTATATCGGTATTTTGTAGGCTATTAACATTAGTGATTGTTTTACATATCTATGCTGTTCTTTATGTTGCATACGAGTACTGAATAAAAGTTTTTGTTATTGTTTATAAAACAAGTTTATTTATATAACATTGTATCATTTGACGACAACTGAGCCTTGCAAAATTATTTAAAAGAGATGCCAGTATCAATTCAAAAAATACAAGAAGCCGAGCGTAGAAGCAACACGGAGCCGGCATGGATTTTAATCTATTTTTGGATACTTCTCGATTTATTCGTGGTTGCAATGATTCGAAGCAGGAATTGGATTTTACAGTATTTCAGAAACTAAAATTATTGTGATTGTATTATAGTATATTCGCCAGTTACTTATAATGCTAAGTATGTAAACGTGCCATGAATATATAATTATATAATTTAAATGTCAACAAAAAATGTAAGTGTGATTTTTTACCGAACTGATTTTTTAATGGTATATAAATAAAGTTCTTTAAATAATCCTCATTTGTATTGATTTAATATCATTGTCTTAGTGCGAGTTCTGAAAAATATACATTTGGTTACTAAAGCCTTGGTTTCCTAGGAAGCGGTCTTCGAATAAATGTTTCTAATCCGCCACTTTGGACAACTCTGGCATATAATCCGACGTTGTCATATATAAACAGGTAGGTACATGAGGCTGTGTAATGGAAAGTAAAGAACAATGGATGCAATATCTAACTATATAATCACGAATTATAGTTACCTCGCCTTAATGCAAGCAAGCCTTAATCTGTTAAATTGTGACTGCTCAAACTTTTGTTCTCTCCACTTAAGAGTTGCAAGAATTACTACAGAAGTTTTTTAAGTTATTGTTTAAAAAAATTAACAAATTAACTTTTTAATGATTTTTAAAGTTCGGTTGAATTCAATAACTTCAAAAAGTGACTACTGTTGTATATAAGTTTATTTATAAAAAAATGACACCATTACTTATAATTATTCCGATAAAGCAATTAGTTTTATAATAATCCACTTTAAAGTGTATTTTTTATAGGTTTTCTATAATTAAATTTTTTTTGAGGAGCTAAAGAAATGGGAGAAATATTGGGAAAATTGTATTGCACTAAAAAATCAATTAATAGGCATTTCACTCTCAACAATACATACATATCAGCACTATGTTATATATTGGTAACTTTTATATTGCAATATCGGGTCATTGAGATTGTGAAGAGCCACACAACAAAAAGTTTCGGGCCCGATATAGTCAAGCCACAAACACAAATTGTATGCGCTGATTTGCAGTTCTGTCGCGGAGACAACAGCGAGAGCACCAGCCACCATGTGCATATTTACGTTTGCGGTTCTTTCCTCGGTTTTGATGGCGGCTGCAGTTTCAAACTTGGAAAATAATAACGTGAGTGGTTGTATTTGTGTGCCGCAGCACATGTGCCGTGACAACGACGCCGCCCTGAATGGCGAAGGAAATTTAGATATTAGGTAAGCAACGCGCGACACCTTTAAACTTCGGGGCGAACAGTGCTATAGAAATTGTGTTTTGCAAATAAGAGAGAGCTACATCGCTTTCATATAACTTTATTTGAATACGTTATTGTTGATTTGCAAGAGGCGGAGAGAAATTGTTTCTAGCGATAAGTTTATTGGTTGTTTTGTTCAGCTGTAATATAAATCGAGCACAATCCAATCATGATTATAAATAATACTAACCGGTTATACATTCAATTCATTCCTTACTACCCATAATATGCAAATTGCTCAAGATATTTTTATGAAAAATATATAATATACAAAAAGACTGTGTATTGCTCATCCTTGTCCTAAACTATTATCAACTGTTTTTAAGCCGATACACCTGATTCTAAACAAATAAATTCCATATATAAGTGTGAATCCACCTCTTCGCAATCTATATATCTAGATTTCGATCTTATTAGATCTCATCAGTGTAGCTCAGCTAGTGAGCATGAATTCACACAATATCTCGAGTGGTGCCGCCAGATGGCGTTTAACTTTCCTCCTAGGGGATTAGTTGTATAATTTTTAAATAGATTCCATTTTGAGGCTCAGTATAAAGCAGATATATCTCTGATAACTTTGACATATAATGCGATGTTGCCATATATCAACAGATGTACATGATACTGTGAAATAGAAAGTAAACAACAATTTATGCAACATCTAACTATATTATCACGGATTATAGTTATAGCCTTAAAACAATTATTAAAAGCAACATCAACTTTATTAAACGAAAAGATATACACTCTTATGAAACCAGAAGAAGAAGTCAAATAAATGCAATACAAGGGCAGACCTCTACTTTACAAAATATAGAATAAGCGAGTACAACAAGCTACCAATATATTTAAAGAATATCAAAGGTCTTAACGTCTTTGATATTCTTTAAATATATTGGTAGCTTGTTGTAATCGCTTATTCTATATTTTCTAAAGTAGAGGTCCGCCCTTGTATTGCATTTGTTTGACTTCTTCTTCTGGTTTCATAAGAGAGTATATCTTTAAATAATTTTATTATTTAATATTTTTTTAAATTAACCTCAAAAATACATAATGAATGAAAAAAACAAGTAATAACATACAAATTAAAAAGAAAAAACCAAGCTAGTACGACATAAACCAACATCATTCACACCAGGTTTTCCAGATCCATCCAAATATTGGTGAATGCACTGTGAAGGGGACTCCTTTTTTATTTGAATATTTAATTGTAAAATTGTAAAAAGGCTATCAGACTGTATTGCACAAAATAAAGATTTTATTCTAAAAAAATCCTAGTGGGTTAGTGACTACGAGTTGAAATTTTCTCAATAAAACTGAAGAGGACTGATAATTTCAATCAAACACATTCTGGATAAGTACATCGAATATATCTTTCAAATTGCTAAAGATATCTTTATGAAACCTAGAGGATTCGATTAAGGGATTAATTATAAGAATCAGTCCAAAATATTTCGTTCAATAGTTGACATTGAAGCAATAAAACGGTGATTAAACAAGACTGATATGTTTAATTACACATACTGGCCGATTACGAACAGGAATTTACTAATAAAAGATCGAATTCCAGCTAGATTAACTCACCTCACCACCACTTAAAGATTATCCTCGAATTACATAACTTCTGTATATCTTTAATATAACTTTATTTTTATTTAATCATATGCCTTCTACCGTAAGGTGTAGGCGTGAATAACTGCGTAATACCTATGAGAAACTTTCGGGGTGTGCCCAGTGAATTCATTTTAACCGTGAGTTGGTATGGTAGGGTCAAATCTGATCCGAACCACTTTGTTTCCATTTCTTTTTGTGCACCTGCATACCGGTTAAGGAATTCTAACTTACTAAAACTAAGATAGTTTCAGATGCAACGTACGTGCATAGAGAGTTGCGTATTGTTTCCGGGTTGTACGTTGTTGCAGGTCATATTTGACCCACCATACCATAAGCGTCAGCATATTTTGTTTAGAAACAATTCCACCAATTATAAATACAGCACGTAACATTACGAAAAAACATTGGTTTTCTTCCATGGAACTTATGATAGAACTGAATAAAATCGTTATAACATAAACGAACTCTACGAAAGGCCAAATGTGATATACTACCTGAATAAAAGCATCATAAAGATCGTCTTGCCTTGTCCTGTGAGATGGAATCTTTGAAAGACACCTATGCCCCGTTTCCCCGCGTTCTGGCCGGGGTGCCTACTGGCTAAACCAAAACTCACGTTCTGTCGTAGGAGGTTTTCCCTCCCACCAAATCTGTCCCGATGTTAGGTACGTCAGTCCTGTATTCTGTCCTGTCTTGTTTGTCCGTTGTCATGTCTTATGTCTGCAGGTCGTCATTATACTTCTGCTTCATCACTTGCATTGACAATTTTGCAACCGAGTTCCAGCGTTCTGATCTTTGTAGCATTAGGCTTCTCATTTGCATCTTAGACGTAACTATTTTATCGTACGTGTCAAAAAGGCGTAAAGCAGTGATAATGTTATCATCACTACATCATACAAATGCGATTGAGGATGGACCAAAAAGGTCAACAGCTTATCTATGATAAAAAAAATGACTAAAAGTATGACGACACAAAACACTTCAGACTTTTTTGGAAAGAAATATAGTTTATCTTTTTCTTTCAGATATTATGATGACTTGGGGTACAATCAGAATTAAACCAGAGTGCAATATTTTTTAGAAACAAATGTTTATTTTTATATTTATCATATAATTAGTGCCAAATATTATAGAGTTGTCTGGTTTCCTTCTTATTTCAGTGATTTTTACTTTAATATACGAGGCATATCCAGAAAGTAAGAGTACTGAATTTTTGTAGGTGTTAAAATTTTTTATTTAAACATAAAAATTACGTGAAACTTTAGTACATAATAAAAACTATTTTTCGACATAGTCGTCATTCCTCTCTATGCAGGTGGTGTAGCGAGGTATCAATTTTTTGATGCCTTCCTCGAAGTAGTTTCCCGCCAACTCCTTCGTCCACTTCTCCAACTCCTCCTTTACCTCCGCGTCAGTTAAAAACCTTTTTCCACCCATGTGCAGCTTCAGGGAGGTAAAGAGATAGTAATCTGAAGGTGCTAGATCAGGGGAATGCGCGGGATGGTTCAGGACATCCCATTTAAACGAGGCGAGCAGTTCCTTCGTGGCGTTGGCCGTGTGTGGTCTGGCATTGTCGTGCAGCAGGCAGACTCCTTTTGTCAGCATGCCTCTCCTCTTGTTCTGAATCGCCCTCCGCAATTTTTTAAGGTCTCACAGTATCTTGCAGAGTTGATGGTCTCCCCTTGAGGCAGATATTCGGTTAAAATTATGCCTTGACAGTCCCAAAACACGGATGCCATGACTTTCTTGGCTGAAATTGTGATTTTGAACTTTTTGGCGGAGGGTGAAGAGGTGTGACGCCACTGTTGAGACTGTCTTTTGGTTTTGGGCATGTGGTGTGCTACCCAAGTTTCATCTCCAGTTACGATGGAGCGGAGAAATTCATCTCCATGGAGTTTCCAGCGCCTCAAAAACTCTTGCCCGGCCTCCACTCGATTCAACTTGTGCTGGTCTGTCAGTTGTTTTGGGACCCACCTCGCGGTCAGTTTCCGATATCCGAGGGTTTCTGTGATTGTTTCGTGTAGTAGAGATCTGGAGATTTGCGGAAACATCGCAGAAAGTTCATCCACAGTCAATCTGCGATCGTCACGGAGCGCATTTTCAATTTTTTCCACAATTTCGTCAGTCACAATTGAAGGTCGTCCGCTCCTCTGATCATCATGCACAGACGTACGACCGTTTTTAAACTCGCGACACCACTTGTACACATTCGTACGATTCATAGCTTTATCACCATATGCAGTTTTCACCTCATTATAAATCTCAAATGGAGGTTTTCCCTTCCAAACGAGATAACGGATGACGCCGCGTATTTCGCACTTGGCGGGAGATTGGATTGACATTATTCACGAAACTTGTGTGTCGTGTCAACAGTTCTCGAACCGGTCTCGGTGCAAAGGGGAGGAGTCAGGCTACACTGCCGTGTGGCCAACATGATGAAAATAAAATCCCTCCGACCGTGAGAGCCTCAGTACTCTTACTTTCTGGATAAGCCTCGTACATAATTTCACTAGTAGTGCTTAATTAATACCTTAAAGATGTAGTAATCATCGCATACATTTTTTTACTGGCCAAACGTTTGACACAAAAAAAAGTCTGTGTGTCGGTATTGACCCACCATACCTTAAGCAGTTGAAGTAGTCACAATACCAACTGAGGATTAATGAAGCAAACCAAAACATTTCAGGTGGTAGTTGAAATTTCACCAATAATGCAGTGATTGAAGTGATCTGATCATTTCAATGACATATTGGCTTTGTAAAGTGAATATATATTTCAAATTGCTGAAGATATATGCAGGGTTCCATTGGGAGATTAACTTAAAAACAACAGACAGTATCAACACTTTCGATCAATAGTAGAATTTTGAAGTATAAAACGGTGGTTAAAGACGATAGACATGTTCACTTGCACATCATCATCATTATCAAGCGACCAGTCGCGTCCGCTGCTGGACATAGGTCTCCCGTAACTTAATCCATCCTTCCCGATGCTGTGCTGCCTTTAGCCAGTTAGTTTATATATTCGTTTGATGTCGTCTGCCCATCTAGTGGGTGGGCGGCCTCTATTTCGGTAGGCGTCGCTGCGTGGTCTCCATTCTAGTATTCTAGGTCCAGTGGTTATCATCATCATCATCAAACGACCAGTCGCGTCCACTGCTTGATATAAGTCTCCCGTAACTTTATCCATCCTTTCCGATGCCGTGCTGCCTCTATCCAGTTAGTTTTGATTCGCTTGATGTCGTCTGCCCATCTAGTTGGTGGGCTGCCTCTATTTCGGTAGGCGTCGCTGCGTGGTCTCCATTTTAGTATTCTAGGTCCAGCGGTTATTGGAAAGTCGCGCTACATGACCGGCTCAATTCCATTTTAAAGTTGTTATACGTGTAATGACATCTGCCACCGCGGACCTCTCCCTTATATTATTTGGGATCTTGTCTCTTAGGGAGATGCCTAGAATCGACCTCTCCATTGATCTCTGCGCGATACTTATTTTATTTGTTGGGTTTTTAGTGAGAGTAATTGTTTCAGCTCCATGGGTAAGCACAGGCGACACGCACTGGTCAAATACCTTCTATTTTATGCATATTGGAATGTCTGATTTAAAGATGTTAAGCAGCTTTACGAAGGCTGACCAAGTGAGCCCTATTCTTCTAAAGATCTCACGGGTTTGGTTATCTCTACCTATGGTGATTTCGTGACCAAGGTATTTATAAGAGCTCACTTGTTTTATGCTCGTTCCCTCTATCTCGATGACAAGGTTGGTCATGTATTGAGTTTTGTTGATGTTGATGTTGATGATGTCCTGAGCCTCTATAGCATTTGTTTACTTCGTCCATGCTATCTGCGATAATTAGAATATCGTCGGCAATTCGCAGGTGGTTAAGTTTTTCGCCATCTATGTTTATACCCATGTCACCAAAGTTGATCCGTTTAAACATGTATTCTAAAAGCGTTGTGAATAATTTGACGATGACGACTTCGCCTTAGCGCACTCCTCGTTCAATATCAAAATCTTGTGAGTCGTCCTGCAACCTGACACATGCTTTTGCTTTCTTGTGTACGTGTTTGATGACATTTATGTATCTATGATCAATATGGCATTCAGTAAGGGCTTGTAGCATTTTGTGTTAATTTCTTGTGTCGAAAGCTTTTTCGTAATCGACGAATATGATGCAGAGGGGTTTATTATACTCGATGCATTTTTCTATAAGCTACTTAACTATTTGTAGATGGTCATTTGTGCTAAACCCGGCTCGGAAGCCTGAGTGCTCGTGTGGTTGATAAAAGTCGAGTTTATTTTTTATTCTCTTAGTAATGATTCTCATGAATAATTTATACATATGCGGTAGTAAGCTTATGGGTCTATAGTTTTGTAAGTCGGCGATGTCTCCTTTCTTATGCAGTATAATAATTATGGCTCGATCCTATTGGGAAGGCGTTTTCCAGTTTTCTAAGCATGCATCGAATAATTTGCAGATTGCCTTTAATAATGTAGTTCCGCCGGTTTTTAGGGTCTCGACTACTACTCCGTCGTCGCCGGTTGCTTTATTATTTTTCATATCTTTTAGTGCCCCTCATATTTCACCTAAGGTAATCTTTGGGACATCCTCGAATCGATGGTTTTGCACCCTTTGTATATTGGTGTCTAGGCTTAATGCGTTTTCGTCTCATATAGTGTCGCGTAGAAGTCGACAGCGTTGAGGATTTCAGTTCTATTTGTTGTTATTTGGACATTTTGTTTTGTTATTTTGCAGATGTTTTTCATGCATTCGAAGAATGACCTCCGTAGTGATTTCATGCCTCTGTTTTGCTCAATTACGTTCGATATTTCATTTGTGTTGTAGGTTCTTGTGTCCTTTCGCATTGCTTTAGAGATTTCTCTATTCAGCTGTCTTAGTTTTGCCACGTTTGTTGTATGTTTGTTTGCCAGATTTCTCCTCCTTTCCATTAGTTGTTTAGTGGTTGTACTAAGTTTTTCATTTCGCTGGGTAACTTGTGTCTGACATTCTTTAACTGCTTTTTTTATAGAATCTGTAATAAGTATTCCGAGGGCTTCTATATCCGGGTGTACAACAATTTCCATACTTGCTAGCTGTGATGTTATTTTTTGTTTGTACAGGGTTTCGTCTCTAAACGGTCTCCATTTGTTAGGTGTTGGTTGCTTAATAAGCTTGCACCGCTTAATGTTGATTGAGATTTTGGCTCGTACCACCCTGTGGTCGCTGCCTATAAAGGCACCTTACACGATCAATATTACTGTCAATATTTTAGAATAATGACAGTATTACTGTACTATAATATGTTAAAACTGTTCATTATTCTAAAATATTGCCAGAATTACTCATCGTGTAAGGTATAGTAATGATGTAATTAAGAGAATACTCATCTTTATCCGGATAATTGATTACTTGATAAATATAAAAGGAGGATTGGAACAAATATTAACAGTACTAGGATTGATAGTATTATTGACCGTGCAAGGTGCCTTATAGAGAACTTATTCAGTACAGTTACGTCTCCTTCCTGTTAGATATAATGAAGTCAATTTCATTTTTTGAAAAACCGTTGGGGCTGGCCCATGTCCATTTTCGCTGTTGAGGTTTGCGGTAGAAGCTGTTCATTGCAAATAGGTTGTGTTGTAGAAGAAATTCGAGAAGTGTTACACCTCTCTCATTTCTTGTTCCAAATCCGTGAGTTTTCAGTTTTGTCCTCCTTATAACGCAGTTTAGCATTGAAGTCTCCTATTAGCATACTGTAGTGAGCAGGTTCTTGTTGCATTGCACTAATTATATCCTCATAGAAATTGTCCATTTCAGCGATTGTGTGTGTGTGGATGTAGGTGCGTATACTTGGATAATTTTTAAGGAGTATCTAGTATTTAATTTGTATATGAGGTACATATACTGATACTGTGGATATTGGTGACGTTTTGTACATGATTTCTGTGCACTAAAAAACCCAACTCCTCATTTCTTTACGTTTTGTCCTCCTCTATAGTGTAACAAATGGCCTGAATGGAGTGTTAGTTATTCCTCTTCTGTTCTTTTATGCTCACTTATTCCTAGTATATCCCAGTTGATATGGAAGAGTTCTTCCACGAGTTCTTGTAGTTTCTGGGTTTTGGATAATGTTCTGGTATTAAGAGTGGCGATGGTCAGTTTTCGGTTTTGGTAGCTATCCCGGACTATCCTTCCGCTACGGCGGTTCGCGAGCTGCCGGCGACTGAGGGCCATGTCTTTGATGTGTTATCATTACGGGGGTTTTAGCCGTTTACCCCACCACGCTGGCCAGTGCGGGTTGGCAGGGTTTGAGAATTCATTTCCTTGGTTCTCAGTTTTAACAGTTATACCGCCGTGTTTCGGTCGTCTTTAGTTTTCTAGCAGGGGCACCAACGTGCAGGCGAGGTTAACATTTAGGTCGGGCTTGTTTTTGTACCGATACCTCTTACCCCCACTGGCGCATACTAGATGATTAAATGAATATATCTATAAAAATAACTGAAGAAATATATGAAAACCCTTCGGGGTGTGATTAATCAATTAATTTGAATGAAGCAAACATATTAAATTTCACGTACGAGTTGAAATTTCAGCAATAAAACAACTATTGAAAAGTGATCACATATATTGAGAAAATTTAATATATTTTTAATATTGCAGAGGATTTCATTATGAAACCTTCAGGTTGCGATTAGTGGATTAATTTTTATTTAAGCTACTATAAAAATGCAACACTACTTGAAATTATATTATAAAACGGTGATTTAAGGATTGATATGTTCAATCACAATATTTGATGAATATATTTTTAAGATATCAATATGGAAGTTGCATATTGCTATTGAGATATATCGAGATGGGATAGAAGGATAATAGAGTGGAGACCATACGAACACAAAAGGGGAAGAGGAAGACCATCTATGCGCTGGTACGACGATCTCAAAAGAAAAGCAGGGCTGACTTGGATACAAGTGGCACAGAATAGAGAACGATGGAAACAATTGGGAAAGGCCTATATTCAAGAATGGATTTAACGGCTACTGATGATGAATGATGATGATATTGTTATTGATTGCTTAATTTTAATAAAGTCCATATAAAATATTCCATTACACACGTTGAAATTTTATAAAACAGTAATTTTTAATGCCACCCAAAATTCTTAAGCTGTTCTTAGTTGTCCATCAATCTATACTTGTATGGAGCTCTTAATAGTTCTAGATAGTTGGCCGGAGGCCACCTAAACATATTTAGGTTACGTGTGATGTCCTGAAACCCATTAACTTATCCCACCCGTCTAGTCTGCGTACAAGCTGTTGGATTTTATTGGGCAATAAAGTGTGAATGATGGTATTATAATATGTATAACTGATTGAATCAATTATAGTATCAGTCAATTATAAGTAATAAAAAAACTCTCTTGTTTATGGACTTGGTTAACAATAACAAGTCGTGTTAAAGTAATATTATTCTGATTATTTTAAAGTGCGAATGTACTATTTCATACACATGGCAGTTAATCCTTGGTTTTCTAGGAAGCGGTCGCTTAAAAGCGGCCGAGTTTAACGTAATTTTTCACAATGGCAGTTTTACGTGTATATAATTGAATATGGTTTCCCTAAAGTCCTGGTTTCCTAGCAAACGGTGTCGATAAATACGGCCGTTTCTGACGTCATTTACACATTACAAGATACGTTTTAAGTACATATATTTGAATAACTCACCAGATTCTAGTGTAATTCATGACATTTTCTCAATACTTTGAAGTATGTCGCTCTCTGTATTACCATATTTATATAAAAATATGTTAAATAAATGTGTGACGTCAAAATGACGTGAAATACGGCCGCTTTTGTCGACACCGCTTCCTAGGAAACCAAGGCTTTAAAGAGTAAACAAGGCAATGAATTACAGTGATTTATGTTGACTTATTGAATTAAATATACTTAAAGCGATTTTTGTGATGTGTGAATGACGTCAAAATCGGCCGCTTTTAAGCGACCGCTCTCCGAGGAAACCAGGGCTTTAACGTGCGAAGGCTATATATATATATAATTCTTATAGAGCGAATTGTATTGGAGCTTTAAAAAATATATAAGCAACGGTATATCATACAATTTTTATTAGTTGATTAAAACACGATTTCCTTGGTTATAAAATGAAGAAGATTATCAAATCTTAGAAAATAAGTGTCAGAGCAACCAAAAGGTATTTTAATCACTAGAAAAAAAATTGTATAAATTTTCGCAGCATAGTTCTAGCAAAAACCTTAAAGACTATTTCATAATACGTGCCATAAGAAAATAAATGTACATGTGATTTCGTATAAAAGAAAATGTTGTGTGTGTGTGTTAATGAAATTGTTAAATTTCAGTCTTTTATGCGTAAAATCGAGAAATATGGGTATATTTCAATGAGATACTAAGTAATATTTTTTAATCAATTGTTGCAATAAATTCATAATGATTATAAAATCTTTCAGGTACGAAAAAGGAGTATGTGAAAACTACTTTGAAATCTGTTGTGATAATCCCACGGAAGTGCCGGCACAGCAGCAACATCAAGCTAAACACCGAGGATGTGGTTTCAGCAACCCCGTGGGAGTAGGCTATCGCGTAACGGGATCATCGGAAAACGCACAATTCGGCGAGTTCCCCTGGACAACGGTGGTTTTATACAAAGACCGCACGGACAGCGAAAATAGGAACATGTACAAGTGCGGGGGCTCGCTGATCCATCAGCAGGTCGTGCTGACTGCTGCGCATTGTGTGTCAGGTGCCGCTGACGGGCAGTGGACAATAAGGGCGGGCGAGTGGAACACTCGCAGTCAGGACGAGCCGCTGCCGCACCAAGACAGATTAGTGGAGGAGATAGTAATCCACCAGCATTATCAAGGGGGCTCTTTAAAAAACGATATAGCGCTGCTATTTCTAGGGGAGCCGTTCGAGGCGGCGGCGAACGTGGGGTTTATCTGCCTGCCGCCGCCGGGCACCCAGCTGGATGACGCTAGATGCATCGCCAGTGGCTGGGGGAAAGACGCGTTCAAAAAGGGAAGACATTCATCAGTGCTGAAGAAGGTGGAGCTGCCGATAGTCCCCCGCGATTCCTGCCAGCAATCTTTACGGAGTACGAGATTAGGGCAGTTTTATCACCTACATCGCAGTTTTATTTGCGCCGGCGGGGAACAAAATAAGGACACCTGTAAGGGGGATGGGGGTAGTCCTTTAGTGTGTCCGATTGCGGGGCATCCTGGGCGTTTCGTGCAAAGGGGTATCGTTTCGTGGGGCATTGGGTGCGGACAAGACAACACGCCGGGTGTTTATGCGAACGTTGCGCTTTACACGGATTGGGTTGATAAACAGTTAGGTGCGAGAAGTTTTGATACTAGTTTGTACAAGTACGAGTAAATATTTGTTAAGTTTGATCCTGCCACTTAAAACCATTTATTACGCTAGATTACTTTAGCGGCTGTATCTATTTGTGTTGCTTCTTATCAGATTATGCTTTAGCGTGCGCTGTTTGTGCTAGGAAATTATTGGGAGGGAATATTTCCGGTTAATCGATTGTTGAACGGTGCTAGACTTACTAGTCGCTGTTTGGAGAACATATTTAGGACAGTTTACTCAAGACTAAGTACTTCACTTTTCAATACTTCTAGCCTAATTCATTTTACTTACAAAACAAGCTACAATTACATTTTGAATAAAAAAATATATATAATCTCAATTGATTATAACATAATTTAAACTTCTATCTTTATAGCTATTAGCCCGAGGGTTTTTCAGTTGGTTAATGGGAAAATCTTAGAGGAGTGTAATCACCTAGTATTTACCTTAACTTCACAGAAAACCTCAAAAAACCTGTGAATGGTGATTCGCGAGATTACAGTTATTTCTATCCAAAGTTCTATCTAACTTAAAAAACACCCTTTAGATTTTTGTTCTTAATTTCTTTTGAATTTTGTTGTAAATTAGTATTTTTTCGCCTACAATGAGGACTGAAGTCTCATTCCCCAATGCTCAGTACGAGACGAACGGCGTCTCTAACCAATAGGCAACTGCACGTGGCGTGTTGTTTGATTCTTACACACATGTGTAGCTTATTTTTGATACTGAGACAAGCACTGTCTGTCATTTTAATTTCCAAAGAGGATCACTGGAATTGAAATATACATAATACCTGCACTAGGCTAGGATGGACAACTTTTTTAGGTGTATGTCCTACAAAAATTTATTTTCATTTCGAGAATTTTATTATTATACTATGTATAATAATAAAATTCTCGAAATTTCTAATCTAATTTTATTATTATACTATGTATAATAATAAAATTCTCGAAAGGAAATTTAATTTTTGTAGGTACTATGGAACGTATACATCATTACACATATATTTCTAAAATGGCCTACACACGTATCCCCAGATTTTGTATTTAATTTAAAAAATGGATTTTAGATGCTTGGACTGAAGATTTGTGTATATTTCAAAAATCTCTCGATTGAGATATTCGCTATTGTATTAGAAATATATCATTATATAATTATTGATGCCATTTAATAGCAATTAATGATAAAAACCATTTTTTAACCGCACGGTAGCTCTCGATTGAGATATTTAAATTTTCGCTAATGTCTAGAAATATATCATTATATATTTATTGATGCCATTTAATGGCATTTAATGATAAAGTCCATTTTTTTAAATTAAGTTAGCCTTAGAGGACGTCTACAAAGAAAAAACTAGAACAAGAAAGGGATACAAGTAGATAGCGAAAATCTAAACCATCTTAGATTATCATACGACGTACACTGGCAGCCGTAACAACACGAACTTCTAGACAAACTCAACAAAAAAAATAAAAAATGGGTAAAAATAATGGCGAAAACAAAATTCACGACAAACAAAACAAACGAAAATGTAGAAGAACTAAGAGACAACCAGAGAGTCGAATGTGTAGTTGCATTCATTTATCTCGGTTAAAAACTGAAAATATCTAAAGAAAACCAAGGTGCAAAAGTACGACGAAGAATATCCATGAGTTTCGCAATCTGAACAATATCTTCAAAGCGGAAATACCCAATATTCTAGACACACACTGCTGACAAACGGAACTGAACTATGCGCATTAAACAAACAAATAATATATAAAATTAAAGTCACACGATGGCGATGGAAAGGAGAATGCTGGGTATTTCACTACGCGATCGAAAAACCAACGAATGGATCCGCCAACAAAGAAATGTAACACATGTAATACGCCGTTGGGCTGGATCTATACTCAGAATGAACGATAACAGTGAGGGGAGACCTCGGACCTAGAAAAGAACACATGAAAGATCATCAGAACAGATGGACAGACGACATTTAACAACTAGCAGTACATGACTCAGTGCTAAAGCGCGAAAATAGTAAGAGCTAGAGAAAAGCGTATATCGTGAATCTGTAGGGCTAGGAATTCTCTACACTTTTGCATACAGACCATCCCTCTAACATTTGAAATAGGGTTGCTCCAGAGTTGAAACAGGGGGAGAAACATGAAATTTTATCATATTCACATTTTTTCAGCCCTACAGCTCGAAAATGATGTACACTAGAGAAAAGCGTCTATCATCAGAATGTAGGGCTAGGAATACTCTACATTTTCACATATAAACCATCTCTCTAGCATTTGAAATAGATATGCTACAGAGTTTAAACAGAGGAAAAACATGACATTTCATCATAATCACATTTTCTCTGTGCTGCAGCGGATAAACAGCAAAAGCTAAAGAAAAGCGCCTAGGCTCAGTCTGTGGGGCTACAAATCAATCCACGGTTTCAACTCTCTAGCGTCTTCATTTCAAATGCTAGAGAGATGGCTTATTTAAGATAATGTAGAATTTATCTTAAATAAGCCATCTCTCTAGCATTTGAAATGAAGACGCTAGAGAGTTGAAACCGTGGAAATACAAGAAATTTCATCATATTCACATTTTCTCAGTGCTAAAGCGCGAAAATGGTAAGAGATAGAGAAAAGCATCCCTTTAGCATTTTAAATAGAGTTGCTACAGAGTTGAAATAGGGAAAACATGAAATTTGATCATATTCACATTTTCTCAGCAGTACAGCGCGAAAACAGTCTGAGCTTGAGAAAAGCGTCTATAATCAATCTGTAGGGACAGGAATACTCTATATGTTCACATATAAACCATCTCTCTAGTGTTTGAAATAGATATGTTACAGAGTTGAAACTGGGGGAAAACATGAAATTTCATCATATTCACATTTTCTCAGCGGTACAGCGCGAAAACGGTACGAGCTTGAGAAAAGCGTCTATAATCAATTTGTAGGGACAGGAATACTCTATATGTTCATATATAAACCATCTCTCTAGTATTTGAAATAGATATGTTACAGAGTTGAAACTGGGGGAAAACATGAAATTTTATCATCTTTACATTTTCTCAGCGGCACAGCGCGAAAACGGTATGAGCTTAAGAAAAGCGTCTGTAATCAATCTGTAGGGACAGGAATACTCTATATGTTCACATATAAACCATCTCTCTAGTATTTGAAATAGAGATGTTACAGAGTTGAAACTGTGGGAAAACATGAAATTTGATCATATTCACATTTTCTCACCGGTACAGCGCGAAAACGGTATGAGCTTGAGAAAAGCGTCTATAATCAATCTATAGGGACAGGAATACTCTATATGTTCATATATAAACCATCTCTCTAGTATTTGAAATAGATTTGTTACAGAGTTGAAACTGGGGGAAAACATGAAATTTTATCATCTTCACATTTTCTCACCGGTACAGTGCGAAAACGGTATGAGCTTGAAAAAAGCGTCTATAATCAATCTATAGGGACAGGAATGCTCTATATGTTCATATATAAACTATCTCTCTAGTATTTGAAATAGATTTGTTACAGAGTTGAAACTGGGGGAAAACATGAAATTTTATCATTTTCTCAGCGGTACAGCGCGAAAACCGTATGAGCTTAATAAAAGCGTCTATAATAAATCTGTAGGGACAGGACTACTCTACATGTTCACATATAAACCATCTCTCTAGTATTTGAAATAGAGATGTTACAGAGTTGAAACTGTGGGAAAACATGAAATTTGATCATATTCACATTTTCTCAGCAGTACAGCGCGAAACCGGTATGAGCTTCAGAAAAGCGTCTATAATCAATCTATAGGGACAGGAATACTCTATATGTTCATATGTAAACCATCTCTCTAGTATTTGAAATAGATATGTTACAGAGTTGAAACTGGGGGAAAACATGAAATTTTATCATCTTCACATTTTCTCAGCGGTACAGCGTGAAAACGGTATGAGGTTGAGAAAAGCGTCTATAATCTATCTGTAGGGACAGGAATACTCTACATGTTCACATATAAACCATCTCTCTAGTATTTGAAATAGATATGTTACAGAGTTGAAACTGGGGGAAAACATGAAATTTCATAATATTCACATTTTCTCAGCGGTACAGCGCGAAAACGGTATGAGCTTGAGAAAAGCGTCTATAATCAATCTGTAGGGACAGGAACACTCTATATGTTCATATATAAACCATCTCTCTAGTATTTGAAATAGATATGTTACAGAGTTGAAACTGGGGGAAAACATGAAATTTCATAATATTCACATTTTCTCAGCGGTACAGCGCGAAAACAGTATGAGCTTGAGAAAAGCGTCTATAATCAATCTGTAGGGACAGGAACACTCTATATGTTCATATATAAACCATCTCTCTAGTATTTGAAATAGATATGTTACAGAGTTGAAACTGGGGAAAACATGAAATTTCATAATATTCACATTTTCTCAGCGGTACAGCGCGAAAACGGTATGAGCTTGAGAAAAGCGTCTATAATCAATCTGTAAGGACAGGAATACTCTACATGTTCACATATAAACCATCTCTCTAGTATTTGAAATAGATATGTTACAGAGTTGAAACTGTGGGAAAACATGAAATTTGATCATATTCACATTTTCTCAGCAGTACAGCGCGAAAACGGTATGAGCTTCAGAAAAGCGTCTATAATCAATCTATAGGGACAGGAATACTCTATATGTTCATATATAAACCATCTCTCTAGTATTTGAAATAGATTTATTACAGAGTTGAAACTGGGGGAAAACATGAAATTTTATCATCTTCACATTTTCTCAGCGGCATAGCGCGAAAACGGTATGAGCCTGAGAAAAGCATTTATAATAAATCTGTCGGGACAGGAATACTCTACATGTTCACATATAAACCATCTCTCTAGTATTTGAAATAGATATGTTACAGAGTTGAAACTGGGGGAAAACATGAAATTTTATCATCTTCACATTTTCTCAGCGGTACAGCGCGAAAACGGTATGAGCTTGAGAAAAGCGTCTATAATTAATCTGTAGGGACAGGAATACTCTATATGTTCACATATAAACCATCTCTTTAGTATTTGAAATAGATATGTTACAGAGTTGAAACTGGGGGAAAACATGAAATTTCATCATATTCACATTTTTTCAGCGGTACAGCGCAAAAATGGTATGAGCTTGAGAAAAGCGTCTATAATCAATCTGTAGGGACAGGAATACTCTATATGTTCACATATAAACCATCTCTCTAGTATTTGAAATAGATATGTTACAGAGTTGAAACTGGGGGAAAACATGAAATTTCATAATATTCACATTTTCTCAGCGGTACAGCGCGAAAACGGTATGAGCTTGACAAAAGCGTCTATAATCAATCTGTAGGGACAGGAATACTCTATATGTTCACATATAAACCATCTCTCTAGTATTTGAAATAGATATGTTACATAGTTGAAACTGGGGGAAAACATGAAATTTCATCATATTCACATTTTCTCAGCGTTACAGCGCGAAAACGGTAAGAGTTAGAGAAAAACGTCTATCGCCAATCTGTAGGAGTAGGTATACTATTAATTCCATGCGATTATTTGTATGTTAGCAGTATATATAATTTTTTAGTTCCTGATAAAGTAATTATGTGTATTTAATTCTATTTTTAAGTCAAATTTATATACATTTTTCCATAGTATAATTACAATACATTAATAGAATAAAGCACCTATCAATATGCTTGCTACCCTGACTCTATGTCAGTACTACGTCAAGCCTGTTTTATGCTTTCAATCTTGTTGCAATTAGTTTTTCAGTCTCCGTAGAAATTCGTTGTTTCCTTAGCCCGTCTCCTTCTGTGCACCATCCAACAAATGGTTATGAAAATCAGAATACATATAGGAATTAATGAAGCTAGAGAGCGCTAACGTCCGACCATGGATGACATAGCTGATGATGATGATGATGGGCTGGACACATACTCAGAATTAACGACAACAGTAAGGAGAGACCTCGGACCCAGAAAAGAACACAGGGAAGATCATCAAACCAGATGAACAGACGACATTAAAAGTCTGGCAGGACATGACTGGTTATGAAAATCAGAATATAGAGAGGAATTAATGAAGCTAGAGAGCGCTAACATCCGACAATGGATGACATAGCTGATGATAATGATGATGGGCTGGACACATACTCAGAATGAATGACAACAGTGAGGGGAGACCTCGGACCCAGAAAAGACCTCAGGGAAGAACATCAGACCAGATGGACAGACGACATTAAACAACTGGAAGGACATGAATGATTATGAAAATCAGAATACAGAGGGGAATTAACGAAGCTAGAGGGCGATAACATCCGACAATGAATGACATAGCTGATGATGATGACCCGGTATATTTTCAAATATTAGCAATACATTACAATAAAGTAAAGGTGTAAAATTACGCTGTTAGTTTCTATTTCATTTAATGCCTAAGTTACTATTTCATAAAAATAGGATTTTATATGTATAAACTGCAGTTTTGAATATATATATATATATATATATATATATATATATATATATATATATATATATATATATAATGTATTATGTATTATGTAATTTGATTTATTTCAAAAATCCCTGGATGATGGATATTTATTAATAATAATAAAATAATATTTATTGTGATACATAACATTTACATTACATACCACAATGGGCTAACGACCGGAGTCTTTCTGCCCGCAAATTTACAAGTTGCATATAATTGGAATCTTAAACTAATATTAATATTGTTATTTGTGTTTGATTTGTTGTATTAGAGAGAGTTATGGGAATTTTCTTTTATTAGGTATTGATGGGTTATATGGGATAAGGTGTTGGGCAATTAGTTTAATATTGTTTTTGATAATGAATTTTTTTTTTAATATTTGTGATCTCACATTTATTGGAATAAGAATATTTATTATTATTTAGTATCAAAACTCCCCACACGTAACGTCATTCAAATATATCTATGCTATCTAGATGCAACTAATCTCAATATTTATAAAACTGAAATTAAATATAAATTATCATTTTATCTTTATGAGAAACACTGAGATAAAAATGTAAACGATGCACATCTTAATTTTTTTTTAAATGTACAGTGGTTTTAAACAATTTGAGTAATTATCATTACATTGATTAAACTAATTCGTAAACAATAAAATAATCCGAACAATAGACTAATCTTATCTAGTTTTACAACAGCGTGGATTAACTAAAATCTTTATATAGACAGTGTGATGTTCATTGAGGTTTTAATATAGGTGCGGCGTTTTTTAAAGAGTGTTGCAAGACTATAGCCATGATTAAGTTAATTGTACTATGCGGTGTAGTTTTGCTAAAAGTGGCTTTAGCTAGTGCAGTAACGTGTCCTAATTTAGGTAAGTAGGTATAAAAATTATAGTCCTAATTACATAAAGACCTTACACGGTCAATAATACTGCCAATCCTAGCACTGTCAGTATTTGTTTGAATCCTGCTTCAATATTTATCAATTAGTATTCTCTTCATTGTATCATTACTCATCCTTACACGATCACTATACTATACCTTACACTAATACTGTCACAATTTTAAAATAATGAAAAATTTAAACATGTTATCGTACAGTAATACTGTCATTTTTCTAAAATATTGACAATATTATTGATCGTGTAAGGTGCATTATATAACAATATTTACACACTAAAATTTAATTATTGTTTAAACGACTGATATATTAGACGAAAAAAAAAACCTCAATTTGAAGCTTAGTTCCAAAAATAATTCATATCATTATATAGTTGTGATTCATTTTATTAAGTCTTTTTAATAATCATTCTTTATCGCAAATGTATGTGTCGTGTATTATGATTATGATTAAAATTCTGGCAGATTATTAATTTGAGGGGCCGTACGGCATAACAAAATTAAAAGAACTCCAACTGTAACCTACAGTATTTATTAATCATTAAATCTATCACCGCATTATATAGGAAAATACTAGATATATAAGGCGACTAATGTCAGAGTGGGCCATCCCACATTTTTGTCTAAAACTAAGTAACTCGGGATGGACACAGACTTTCCTATTTGTATCTATCTTGTCAATGCCAGAGTGGTCTGAATGTAGTTTATTTAACTGGTCATAGCCCAAAGCAATTCTAGGCTAGAGGATGATAAATGTGAAACGCTTTTGCCATAGTGGTTAAAAAACCAATTATCTCAAATAGGTTCAGAAAAGGGATAGCCCCTCTCTGGCATTAACCGCCTCATATCTTCATTATAGCTCTGGATAAAGTAGGGGCATTGTTAACACCAGGCGGCGTTAAGCTTTCTCTATGGAGAGCAAGTTGGATTACAATATCAATATGTGTTTCCATTAGTTCACTGTAAATATGGATCAATCTGGCTGTGGAGCCTCTAGCATTGCCCTACAATGCTTGAGGCTATAAGACAAGTCCGCCACTAGGCAAACTAAACAGTATTATTTCTTGTAGATATCTGTGCGCTGCAAAAATCATTACTGTGTTGCCTATGGCTGCTATAGCAAAAAGTTCTTTTTGTGTAATATTGCTAGAGGCTATAAGACATAAGTCCACCACTAGGCAAACCAAACAGTATTGTTTCTTGTAGATGTTTGTGGGCTGCAAAAATCATTATGTGTTGTCTTTAGCTGCTATAGCAAAAAGTTCTTTATTTGTAATATTTTTTCTTTCCCAAGACAAGACCCATCCAGAGTTATAGAGCTACGGAATGATGATAATTTTCTCTTTCTAGATCATCAGAAATATGTCGTTTGCTATTATGGCAGTTGGGCTCACTACAGGAACAGTACGGGACAGTACGATGTCAGCAACATAGACCCGAATTTATGCACCCATATAATTTACACATTCATGGGCTTGGATATAAACTCAAAATTGACATCGTTGGATCCGGATTATGACTTCAATCTGGGTAATTTGAAATTCAATTTTTTAACTAACATTTCTTGATAATATTATCAATTTTATACTGGGTGAAATGCCAGTCATTCGGGGATAATTATTTCCTGGAAATTATAGAAGAGCCATCCTAGAGCTGTGCTATGAACTAACCAAGTTTTCTCTTTTAGTATTTAGCAAACCAATAGTGTTAGTTCTTATGTAATTTCGTATATAAATTTCTCCATTAGAGAATTTAACATATAAGGCCGCGTCTCTAAGCCTCTTCTTAGTAAAACAGGGGTTTAGGTTTAGAAAATTGTATTTCCCAACTAGCAAGCAGATGAGATATTAATATAATTAGAAAAAGTCGTTTTTTGGTATATCTATATTTCAGGTACATTTAACAAGTTCGTCTTAGTAAAGCAGGGATTTAGGTTTAGAAAATTGCATTTCCGAAATATCAAGCAGATGAGATATTAATAGAATTTTAAAAAGTCGTTTGATGGTTAATCTATATTTCAGATGCTCTTAACAAGTTCACACAACTTAAAGAAAAAAATCCTTGTTTGAAAACAATACTGGCTATTGGAGGATGGAACGAAGGATCCAGAAAATATTCAGTGGTAACTAGCAGAATAACCTGTATCATACGATGACATTTATCATTTTCGGTTTAAGCGAAAGTAGAACCTCTGGTATATTAATATCAAGGCTCCATTTGCAACTGTCAAACCCCAACAAACTAAATAATGGATACCCCCTATGTCTCCATTATTTAGATTGTTGCTGTTCTCCACCACCAAACAAGGCAATGTCCGTGAAGTCAGCTGGAAAAGTTATGGCATCAGTTTTTTTGGAATGTTAAAGGGATATTACTATAGTTGCTTAGTCTCAGTGGTATAATGATGAACCTAATCGGTTGTATTTAAGTTAAAACGGTCTAGACTCTCTTGACAAATTCTCATTCTCTCCAGGTTTTGATCCATTGTCAATATGCGCGGTACTTCCCTTACCGAAAGCTTTTTTATCCCTAATTCCGCAGTTAGAATATGAAATATTCTTTCATCTGAGTTGCCTATATCCTTTTAGCATTTTTGGAGCTCTTTAATCGACGATCCTGGATTTTTTCGACGATTTCAGGAGTTCTGGCAGTTTTTGGTCGTCTACAATCTTCTAGGCTCTCACGACCATGTTTAAATTCTATTGCTCACTTATGCACAGTCCCAAACGCCATTCATATGTGTTTGGACCTAAAGTAGTTCCTAAATCGTTTTTATTGGCTCGGTGAGGAATCTTTGTAAGACACCCGGGAGGCAGTACTAACAGTCTCCCATAGGTAATGCCAGATTCCGGTCTTCCAGAGGCGACCTATCTGCTAAACTCCACCTCTTCTCACTCCCAGGCTCGGGAATGCTCGCGCCTAGGGTAAATTTCCTCGCAGCTAGTTAGAACTGTCATGACGCTGTTTCCCTTGTCGGCCCTCTCTTACCTGATTCTGTTGAGTATATTGACTGTGACATGTTCTTCGATGTCTGCTCATGAGTCCGTGTCATCCTAGCCTCTAATTGCAGATTCATTTCGCGAACTTTTCAAAGCACCCTCGTTTCATGATCATGGCCTAAAAACTAAGCACAAAGCACAAAGTACATAATTATATTTTATAGATGGCTTCCACTAAAGAATCCAGAGAGGCTTTCGTGGAGGGTGTTTTGCGGTTCCTAATCACGTATAATTTCGATGGGTTTGATTTTGATTGGGAATACCCAACGCAACGCGGAGGAATTCAAGCTGACAAAAATAATTTCCTTGAATTATTGAAACTGCTGAAGGAGCGTTTAAGTCCTTGGGACTTGCAGCTGAGTATTGCGGTGCCAATTTCGGACAGTATCAACGAACAAGCTTATGATATTCCAAAAATGTCACAGTAAGTAATAACACTAGTTGTATGGATTGTTAACCCCTCACGATTTTTGAGATGTGGATTAAGGAATGCTCGTAATTATTTTACCACTTTTATTACTTATCCGGTTCAAAGTAGAAGCTGCAAGCAAACGATTAAAAAACTATACTTATACTTATACTACAACAAATATATTAGTGCATATTAGGGTGGAGGGATGGCTACCAATTTTACCAATGAAATTTTTGTGCTGTCAGTCGTGTTGACGTCATGCGTTTTAGGGTTCTTACCGCAATAATCTGTGCAGCGTAAAGTCCTAGGTTCTGTCCATTTGGCTACTACTAGTGACTCATGCTGATGAAATGTATTGAACCATTCAGCTGAGGTTAGTTAGGTTGTGTTGGCGGGAAACACTCCATTTATACTTTAATTATGCATAACTCATTAATTAATAACAGTATACGGGACTATTTTGTCACGGGCTATTTTGCCGCGGGGTATTTTGTCGGGGGTTATTTCGTCTGGGGACAATTTTGTCTCGGAGCTATTTTGTGGAGGGCTATTTTGTCGCGGGCTGTTTTGTCGGTGCACCATTGGAAACAGCGAAAAATAAAACAAATGTTGTGGTTAGCCTCGACTACTGTTATTGATAGATAATTCAAGAAATTTATTCGCGGGGATATTGTGTCACGGTATATTTCGTCAGGGGGCTATTTTTTCGCGAGCTATTTTGTGAGGGGGCTATTTTGTCGCGGGCTACATTTCGGGGCTATTTTGTCGCGGGCTATTTTACCGGGGGCTATTTTGTCTCGGTGATATTTTATCGCGGGCTATTTTGTCGCAGGCTGTTTTGTCGGTGCACCATTGGAAACAGTAAAAAATTAAAGAAAAGCTGTCATCAATTCTCCAATAACAAGTGCAAGGAGTTTATAATAACGTTTTCAATGTATCCATTCAATAGCTTATGGGACATACAAAGTTTATGGGATGTTGTTGAATACGGATATTAGTATTAAACTAGCTGAATTTCCCGTCGTCTGACGACGTATGATGAGCCCAGTTTCTTCTCCTTCTAACTATACAGGTGCAACTTCTAAGATAACAATAGACACAACTATCCTACGTTCGTGTAACTTTTTCCCGTTTAACTAACAAAACTGAGAGTAATAAAAGTATTATACACTGACAGCACAAAAGTCATAAATGGCAAAGACGACCGACCGTCTCAAAACATAGGAAGTTTTGAAGACAACCGACCTTTTTATATTATAGCGATTGCAATACTTACTCATATCAATAATAGATTTATTTTATTAGTCAATGCATATAATAAATATCGATATATTGTTAAAAAATTGTTGATCATATTAACTTTGTACTTTTGATTAAAATTGCTTTTTCAATGCGATTATTATTTTTTTCACGAATGTTAGAATATAACACATTATTTTAGATATGTAGATTATGTTTCTATTATGGCATATGACTATACTCCAGTGGATTCACCAGTTGTTGGTCTAATAGCGCCACTGCCATCAATAGTAAGTACAACTCATTTATGTTAATCAAGAAAGCATAAAGCTGTGTTTAATAGGTTTCTAGTATAAATTATTGGCTTAACAATGGGCTGCCAGCCAATAAATTAGTATTAGGAATGCCTACTTATGCCAGAACATACAACCTTTTAAATCCAAAGCAGTTTACACCAGGATCAAAAACAAATGGCACAGGTATTGCTGGACGAATTACAAGGGAAGATGGATTTCTCAGCTATTATGAGGTAAATTGTTATTGTTTATTTCCTCAAAGATTAATTTTATTTGCATAAAAGGACTATAAGTAGTACGATACAGACTAGAGCCAAAATCATCATGACGCGACTACAAATATAAACGGGTACTGAATTGAATAAAAAATTGCAACACCTTTTAGTTACATATATAAGTGTGAATCCACCCCTTAGCAATCTACATATCTAGATTTCGATCTTATTAGATCTCATCAGTGTAGTTCAGTGTAGTGTAGCATAGAGGGCACTACCCGGTGATCCTGCATATATAATACATTATAGTGATCGGTAAAAAATCGCATCCCCAATGTAGTAATCATATATTTTTTATAGTTATTGGGCAAGTTAGCAACAAAAAAATACAAGGAAATTAAGATTGATAGCAACTACTATGCTTACAGTAAAAACGATTGGTTTTCATACGATAAGGAGGATACATATCTTGAAAAAGTATGTATTATCTAGAATATTTTAATTCTTTTCCTGTACATTTAATTATTTTAGGCCGAAGTTGCAATGCAACGTACACTAAAAGGAATAATGGTGTGGTCTATAGATACGGATGATTTCAAAGGATTATATGGAAATGAATACCCCATTTTAAAGACTATCAAAAGTGTGGTTGACAAATATAACAAACAATCAAAATTGTCATGAATTGTAAATAATCACTGTATTTAAAATATTCTACTTTATAAATCAATTGAAATAAATAGTTAATCTGCAGTTTAATTACATATCGAGTATTTTCTAACATTACTAAAGAGCTTTAAGGTTGCCTTTTATAATTCGTAAAAAAAAATTCGATCATAATAAAACGGTGTTTAAAGTTTGCACTGGCAATCCGCTAGGAACATAATAAAAGAAATAAAAACTGAAATAAAAGTGTCGTAAAAATAAAAGTATATTATAGGAAAAACCGTATCCTCCGTAAGTATTTTAACAGATTTATTTTATCCTGCCACCCTATTAAAGCAATTCGTTTGGAACTGGATACTAAAAATCAATCACCCGATTGATTAATTATGATTATTTGTGTATAGTTAGATTTTTATAGATACTTTTTATATTTCTGTTATATATATATATATATATATATATATATATATATATATATATATATATAATCGATATTTCGCTCTTTATTCAAAGCTTCGACAGGATAAAAGGAGTTTCTTATTTTTTCCTTACGCCGCATACCCAACATCAATCTACATAACTAGTTTTCGGCGAAAAAATACTCTCAACTTGTTTGTTGTTTTGTATGTACCTGGTATGTATATACATTCTATCTATTTTATGGATTATAGGGATTAATAAATATTATTATTATTATTATTAATATTACAGATCGAAAATATTAAATAATTGGTAATGAGGTGGGACAAATGCTTTTATGTCAGTTACAGCACCTCAAAATGTGTAAATTTGTGAAAAATTGACTGCGCTCTCGTTATAAAAGAAAATTTTTGAATTATTTTATTAATATGATTCTAGGAAGATACGGTGCTGCCCCGCCACATGTAGGGTAGTCAGTATGTATGTGTGTGTGTGTGTGTGTGTGTGTGCAAGGATCTTCGGCACTGAACCAACACTAACGGCCAGATAAGGTGGGATTTATTACTTTTATAAACTCCATCCGCGCTGCATAATGCACTGAAATTTTATAGGCGTCGCCGTTTAAAATCGCACTCGCCTCCTGCGAAGTTTACCTTCTGTTATTACTACGAATATTATGGGATGACTATTATTCCATTTTTCTTATAAATGAGATTAATATAGGATTGCCGGATTTGTGAGTAGTATACGCGGAATAGCGGAGGAAAAGAAGGTAAAATGAAGGAAACAATTAGTGTGAAACAACTGTGGTGGACTTAAATAAAAATGTAAAGACGATTTCACGATAACAATAGATTCCTTCTACTGCAGTACTCTATTTGGAAAGTAAAAATTGTGGGCTACGAAAACTATGATTTAATCACCACGGAAATTATTTACAATTTCGTAGAAACATTCGAAGGAAATCTAGTTATACTGGATATTTATAACAAAGAAAGTATGGATACACATCTGTTCATCTGTTCATCTGTTCAGCTGTTCATCTGTTCATCTGTTCATCTGTTCATCTGTTCATCTGTTCATCTGTTCATCTGTTCATCTGTTCATCTGTTCATCTGTTCATCTGTTCATCTGTTCATCTGTTCATCTGTTCATCTGTTCATCTGTTCATCTGTTCATCTGTTCATCTGTTCATCTGTTCATCTGTTCATCTGTTCATCTGTTCATCTGTTCATCTGTTCATCTGTTCATCTGTTCATCTGTTCATCTGTTCATCTGTTCATCTGTTCATCTGTTCATCTGTTCATCTGTTCATCTGTTCATCTGTTCATCTGTTCATCTGTTCATCTGTTCATCTGTTCATCTGTTCATCTGTTCATCTGTTCATCTGTTCATCTGTTCATCTGTTCATCTGTTCATCTGTTCATCTGTTCATCTGTTCATCTGTTCATCTGTTCATCTGTTCATCTGTTCATCTGTTCATCTGTTCATCTGTTCATCTGTTCATCTGTTCATCTGTTCATCTGTTCATCTGTTCATCTGTTCATCTGTTCATCTGTTCATCTGTTCATCTGTTCATCTGTTCATCTGTTCATCTGTTCATCTGTTCATCTGTTCATCTGTTCATCTGTTCATCTGTTCATCTGTTCATCTGTTCATCTGTTCATCTGTTCATCTGTTCATCTGTTCATCTGTTCATCTGTTCATCTGTTCATCTGTTCATCTGTTCATCTGTTCATCTGTTCATCTGTTCATCTGTTCATCTGTTCATCTGTTCATCTGTTCATCTGTTCATCTGTTCATCTGTTCATCTGTTCATCTGTTCATCTGTTCATCTGTTCATCTGTTCATCTGTTCATCTGTTCATCTGTTCATCTGTTCATCTGTTCATCTGTTCATCTGTTCATCTGTTCATCTGTTCATCTGTTCATCTGTTCATCTGTTCATCTGTTCATCTGTTATTCATCTGTTGTTCATCTATTGTTCATTGGTTGTTCATCTGTTTTTCTTCTGTTGTTCATCTGTTTTTCATCTGTTATTCATCTGTTGTTCATCTGTTGTTCATCTGCTGTTCATCTGTTGTTCATCTGTTGTTCATCTGTTGTTCATCTGTTGTTCATCTGTTGTTCATCTGTTGTTCATCTGTTGTTCATCTGTTGTTAATCAGTTGTTCATCTGTTGTTCATCTGTAGTTCATCTGTTGTTCATCTGTTGTTCATCTGTTGTTTATCTGTTGTTCATCTGTTGTTCATCTGTTGTTCATCTGTTGTTCATCTGTTGTTCATCTGTTGTTCATCTGTTGTTCATCTGTTGTTCAGCTGTTGTTCATCTGTTGTTAATCTGTAGTTCATCTGTTGTTCATCTGTTGTTCATCTGTTGTTCATCTGTTGTTCATCTGTTGTTCATCTATTGTTCATCTGTTGTTCATCTGTTGTTCATCTGTTGTTCATCTGTTGTTCATCTGTTGTTCATCTATTGTTCATCTGTTGTTCATATGTTGTTCATCTGTTGTTCATCTGTTGTTCATCTGTTGTTCATCTATTGTTCATCTGTTGTTCATCTGTTGTTCATCTGTTGTTCATCTGTTGTTCATCTGTTGTTCATCTGTTGTTCATCTGTTGTTCATCTGTTGTTCATCTGTTGTTCATCTGTTGTTCATCTGTTGTTCATCTGTTGTTCATCTGTTGTTCATCTGTTGTACATCTGTACATCTGTAGATCTGTACATCGTTATATCTGTTCATCTGTCAGTAAATTTCTAATTGTTTTTATAGATAAAATAATGAGACAACAAAAAAAAACGAAGTTATATTTGAATGTACATTTTTGAAGAGTATAGTTATCATTTGAAATAGCGAATGGGCATAGTCTGATTAGACTATTGTAGTTACAGAAGTATCTATACTATTAAGAGATGTTACATTGCTTGCATTACAACGGTTGTATTACTCTGGAAATATTGTTAAATGCTGTGCTAGAAATTCTATAATTTCGTGTATAGTAAACACAAAATAGAAACCGACTGAACTGCCTCCTGAAGAACAAAACAAAACTTTTTTTTTAAATTTTAGTGCCCGACAATTTGTGACAAGTTTTATAACCGTAAAGCAATACAAGCAATAGCAGTAAGTGCACAAAAACAATGCATGAATTAAATAAATATATACAAATGTAATTTCGCTCGGAAATTGAAAGGCAAATGGAGATATTAATAAATAATAAATAATTATATATACGTATAGAGCACTAGATGTTTTAAAATTTAAATTATATTTATTGGCCGTTTCAAATTCAATTAATTTATAAAATTAAAATGTTCGGTGACCTAGTCATGTGTTCTTTGGATTTTAAGAATTGTTCATGATTATTATTTGGCGAAACGAATTATAAATATTATGCACGGAGACGAATTTAGTCAACAAAAACAAGAAAAAAGGCTTCATTTTAAAAAATATATAAGTGCGATAAATAATTATATCATTTACCATATGGGTGTGCATTGCTAATTGATGTGGGGCCGCCAGATGGCGCTTAACTTTCCTCTTAGGGGGTTAGTTGTATCATTTTTTTTTTTAATTATATCATTATTATTCGAAGCGCATAGCCGAGAGGTAAAACGCCGGACTTGTAACGCAAAGGACTCAAGATCGAATCTGAAACAACTGTTCTCCGCGGTACTTCGGAAGGTACTTTAAGCCGTTGGTCCCATCGGTAACATATCACCCTGATACTTTACAACCAAAAATGAGGTCCAACTTAGCCTAAACTATCCCACAGTAGAATACTAGAGAGATATTTGGGAAATCGGCAGGTGTCAGAGAAACTATAAAAGCGGTTTTCGTTTATCGCTCTGTGCTGCTACGGGCTTAACGTCTCTTGTTCCATTTGCCGCTCCCGATGCGCACAATTCTATCTCGGCCCTTACAACCGGCGGCGCACAACCTCAAGACATGGGCGATACAGCACGCCACGGGTTAAATGCTAAACGAAAGCGCCTAAGGCGATAGATTAATTTGTAATTCCAAGAAGCACTAGGAGTGGAGAAAGACATCAGCATAAATAGTGCTACGATCAATAACCTACGCGATGCAGACAATACTGACCTCATGGCAGCAGGCCTTCACGGACTACAGGAACTAGTAGATCGAATTTCGCAAAGAACCGACCATTGACATAGGATTCAGATAGAAGGCCTGGAAACACCAAAAAAATCTCACTAGACAACGACTGGCACCACTTATACAGTTCATTCAACAAGCCATAGCTGCTTTAATTCGCGTGTGAAATGCCTTGCGAAGAGAGAACCTACCCCAGAAATTACGTATGAGAATAATGGGATGATATGTGACATAAACGTTAACCGAAGCAACTACTAAAAGACTGGAAGCATTCGAAATGTGGTGCTACCGCCGCATGATCCGTATTAACTATATGAACAGAATTACAAACATAACGGTGATGGAACGAACGGACACGACTAAAGAAATTGTTCGAACCATCAAAGAACAGATGCTAAGGTACTTCGCGCATATTATGAGGTAGCCAGAAACATATAACACGATGCACCTTGTAATTCAAGGAAAGATCCAGAGTCGGCCGATGAAGGAATTCGTGGCAGAAATAATTGAGGCAGTAGTTTGGCCAGACTATTTAGAGCCGCTGTCAACAAGGTGTTGATAGCAGTCATGATTCCCAACATCCGCTAAAGCTCTGGTTTCCTAGGAGAGCGGTCGCTTAAAATAGGCGCTTCTGCCGTCATTTTTACATCTCATAAATAATTGCAAATGTATATAAACGAATGTGGTTTCCCCTAAAGAGTAATACCTCACCGTACTGCAAAAGCGCAATGAATTACGATAAAAAATTGTTAGCTATTTATATATAAGTGTGAATCCTCTTAGCAATCTACATATCTAGATTTCGATCTTATTAGATCTTATCAGTGTAGCTCAGCTAGTGAGGATGAATTCACACAATAGCTCGAGTGGTAATATATAAAAAAATTATACAATTAATATATGGGTGTGTATTGCTAATTGATGTGGTGCCGCCAGATGGCGTTTAACTTTCCTCCTTGGGGGTTAGTTGTATAATTTGTGGTACCTATTCAATTACATATACTTAAAACGATTTCTGTGATGTGTAAATGACGTCAAAAGCGGATGCTTTTAAGCGACCGCTCTCCTTGGAAACAAGAGCTTTAGCGGATATGGACCACAAAGATGAAGAGTTTCAAAATCAAGAATTTCATCATTATTTGGTGAAACGAAATATAAAAACGACTCCTTTTCGATTTGTTATAAAATACTATTCATTATAAAAGAGTTACATGTAGCCCCAAATGGAATCTGCTCGTATTATTGGCCCTTAAGCCCCGCATGGTTGCATTAAGTTGAAAAGTTGTCCTGTAATCGCATTAAAATGCTCTTATACTTTGGGGTCTCTCCGGCAGTCATGCGACAGTGAGCATTCTGTCCGGCCGGCACTCCTATAAAACAATCTAATCAGATTGTACGCAGATTACATGAAAACTTTTTTAATTCAAGTTTGTTAAAGAGAGTTTATAAGCTATTTGAGATTACCAGGGAAGGAGAATTCGCGCGTTGCTCGCCAGCGTCCCGCTCGCGCGTATCAGATAATGAAACCATTTAACACCATACATTCTATTAACGGTTTAAATATTATCATTACACCTAACTTGCGAGGTCTTTTCGAGCAAATTCTTCACCCCTCGGTCTGACGTTTTAAAGCTTAATTTAGATTAAAAGTGTTATGGGGCTAAGACTGTTTCTTATAAAGGATTCGTGCATTTATTTATTATCCTAACTAATTAATTAGGCATGCTATTTTGTATTAACTATATACAATAGCCTGACAAATTCCACTATTATTTAGTTGTTTATTATTTTAACTTTCATTTTGGCAATGCTAAAAATAGTTTATAATTACAATTTCATGTGTTTCTGCAAAGATGGTCCACTTAAACAAAGCAAACAAGTCAAAACTCAGTAAGCTGACAGCCAGCCTGCTGAATGAACGGCGACAAATGCACAAATACTCACCGGCATACGAAAAAATTGAAAACAGCGAGAAGAAAAGACTGGAGAAGCTTCAACACCCAATAATCGAACATAACAAGAAATAGAAGGCCTTACGAGGACAAGAGGGAAATATTTAATACACATCCTGAAAACAAACACGAAGAAACCATATCAGACAAAGACGGTGTCGGAAACATCGAACAAAACTTCTGATGTGCAAAGATGGCCGATTTTGCTATCTTTACACATCAGAATTTTTTGGTGGATTAACTTACCTTAACACTAAAACGGCGTGTAACGTAAATCCCGTCCAATGTTGAGGTACAGTTGCCCAGTCCATGCCGCCAATAGCTGTAAGACCAAGACCAAGAAGCCACATACATCAATCAATCTTTACCCATAATTGAATGATGTGTGTGGCTTCTTGGTTGCTAAGCGACTATCTCTTACTGAGGATACTGTTGCCATCATTTATTTTCTGTGTTTTCTCCAGGATAATCGGACGTCGATTAAGTATAATACAACACTATCAGTTATCAATTGAATCCCCAATCGGTCCCAACGACGCCGAAGCAAGGAGATGGCAAAATCACGAATGTAGGCTCAGATGACATGCCAAAAAATATATAGCTGAACTAAGATCAGATTTAAACCAAATGAAGAAGTCGCGGGGTAGGATAATATAACGTGTGAGTTGCCAAAGACCAGGAGATTAGCGCTGGAGAAAACAATACTAGTCCTACTAAACAAATGTCTTGAAGTGGGTAAAATACTTGATGGCTGGAAAATGAGGAGGTAATCCTACTGTACAAAAAGGCGACTGTACAACAACTATAGCCTTATTAGTATGCAGTCCTTAAAGATTATTACTATGCCAGAGTAATAAGCCAGTGTTTTATGAATCCATTGAACATCAAGATATCTCAGACTTCTTAAAAATATTGGTATATGCACGTGCAACCGAAGTTAAAGCGTAGATACTACTGACCAATAGTGATTTAAAAATCAGTTTTTGATAGAAACCCCGTCAGTAATAAGTGCGGGAAAGTGCAGCATGGAGCAGCCAGAAAAACGCGGGAGAATTAAAATTTTATTTGAAACAAATTAAATCATTAGCAGCTACGTACCCGCTATATAAAAGCTAGTAAAAACGGTCAAATTTCCAAAGATAGAAACAGAACATAAATATAGAAATATATATATAAATTACAATTAATTATATCTAACCGATTTTATACATGCACTGGGTTGCCTGGGCGAACATGGTGAGTGGAGTAGGTGGAAGTGTTGGTGAGAGTTGGAAGAGTTAAATGGGGGAAACGTTGGGCCAGTTGGGGTTCGGGTGGAACGAGTCACACATGGTGGACTATGAGGGAAGGCTAAAGGTCGTGAAGTGGGAAGAGGTACACCCGGTCCAGTAGTTGTCGAGGGCGATGAAGGCAGCGCTAGTGAAAATAAGAATGATAACAGGGGGGGGGGGGGGGGGATTATGTATTGTTAGTTTGATGAAGATTGCAGCAGGAAGAAGATGAAGGAGATGGCGGATTGATGAGAAAAATAAGAAGCAAGAGTTAGAGAGGGCCAAATGGGCGAAGAGGAAATGCGAAATGGAGTATGGTAAGAAAAAGCTGGAAGAGATCCAGAGGGTGGGAAATAACTTTAAGAAGTGTGGCTCTGAGAAGGAGGTGGGGCGGGGGGAGATTTCTGAAGGTAAGGCAAAAGAAGGGGTAAATAACCTTGGATCTGACTGAATAGGAGAGGAATTTCAGAGTAATAGCACGGACGACAATTGGCCTGGGGAGTGCGAGGCAGGTAGTCAGATGAGAGTTCTCGTGGAGTGAATTGGAGCTAATGCTGGCCCAACTAAACGTGAGAAAAGCGGCGGGATTGGATCGGCTGAAGTCGAAGTCGTTCAAGAGGCTACTAGGTGGAAGGGAGGAAGAAGTCGCTGCAGGGCATCAGTAGAGTATGGAGTGCAGAGGATGAGCTACCAGAACAGTCGAATGTGGGCTTGGTAGTGCCGATGAAAATGGTCGGAAGGGGGCAACCTCGGAGCCGAAAAACTATAGGGGAATAACAGTATTGAAGGCGGGATAGAATCTAGTTATGTTCATGGTAAAAATAGGTTGATATGGAAGTGGACAAAAAGGAGCTGTTGCCCTAAAGTCAAGGTAGGTTTAGAAAGGGAAGAGGGGCAAGAAAGCCAATTTTCATGCTTGCGATAATGGTGCAGGAAGTCCTGGAATGCAGAGGGAGAATGTATGCGGTATTTGTGGACCTTAAAGCGGCTTACGACTTGCCGAGGGGCAAGCTTGTGTAGTGTATGGAAAGATTAAGGATGGAACAGGAGGCGGTAGAATGGGTGAGAAGAATGTACAAATAGACGTGGACAAGAGCGAGAGTGACGTTTAGAGCGAATGTGGGTGTGAGGCAGGGATGCCCACTAAGTCATCTCCTTTTCAATATTTGTACAACTGAGTTGGAGAAGGTGTTAGGGCAAGCGGGAGGGGTTATTGTAGGAGGAACGAAGTTGTGGTCGCTGGCTTATGCGGTCTATGTGTGATGTGTAACGATTGTAATCCCTTCGCTGCCACCAAAATTATGTCTAATTATGCTGGCACCAAAATGAAGTGTATACGTGGAAATCCCTGCCGATGACGCGAATGCGGATATACAGTTGCCGAATCGATGCCGCCAATAATGAGGGGAACCACTGCTGGATACTAAGTGTTGACCTCTTAGAACGCCGTCGGAAGGAAATGGAAGATGCGAAGACCGCAATAACTGAGCACTAAAACTAAAGCTGTTCGGTGTTGTTGAACGTAGTGAATGTTGTGTGGGTGAAGACTGCGATGTGTATGTGGCTACTTGGTCGCTCAACCACTGTCACTTCTAAAGGAACAATTGCCACTATTCTTCCTCTTCCCGCATGTTCAGTCCGCTGGGCTTTTACCAAATATTGACCTAACATCGTCGGAAGGAAATGGAAGATGCTCCACCTCAATAACTGAGCACTGAACCTAAAGCTATTTGGTGTTGTTGAACGTAGTGCATGTTGTATGGGTGAAGACTGCGATGTGTATGTGGCTTCTTGGTTGTTCAGCCACTGTCACTTCTAAAAGAACAATTGCCACTATTCTTCCCCTACTCGTGTGTTCAGTTCGCTGGGCTTTTACTAAATGTTGACCTAACGTCGTCGGAAGGAAATGGAAGATGCTCCACCTTAATAACTGAGCACTAAACCTAAAGCTATTCGGTGTTGTTTAACGTAGTGGATGTTGTATGGGTGAAGACTGCGATGTGTATGTGGCTTCTTGGTTGTTCAGCCACTGTCACTTCTAAAATAACAATTGCCACTATTCTTTCCCTACTCGTGTGTTCAGTCCGCTGGACTTTTACTAAATGTCGACCTAACGCAGTCGGAAGGAAATGGAAGATGCGAACACCTCAATAACTGAGCACTAAAACTAAAGCTGTTAGTTGTTGTTGAACGTAGTGCATGTTGTATGGGTGAAGACTGCGATGTGTATGTGGCTTCTTGGTTGTTCAGCCACTGTCACTTCTAAAAGAACAATTGCCACTATTCTTCCCCTACTCGTGTGTTTAGTCCGCTAGGCTTTTACTAAATTTCGACCTAACGCAGTCGGAAGGAAATGGAAGATGCGAACACCTCAATAACTGAGCGCTAAAACTAAAGCTGTTAGGTGTTGTTGAACGTAGTGGATGTTGTGTGGGTGAAGACGGCGATGTGTATGTGCTTTCTTGGTCGCTCTGCGACTGTCTCTTCTAAAGGAACAATTGCCACTATTCTTCCTCTACTCGTATGTTCGGTCCACTGGGCTTTCAATAAATGTCGTCCTAATAACTTTTTCTAATCGGTTCATAAGGATCGGCCGACAATCGGTTGATGACTTAACGACTGATTGGCTTTTTTGCCCAGACAACCGGTGTCACTTAAGTATAACACATCATGTAGTACTGGTGGAATAGATGCAGGAGATGTTTTGGGAAAGTACCTTATTAAAGAGGTTAATTTTGAATGTAGATAAAACCAAGTGGATGTTTTTTAAGAATAGGAAAATGATAGGTACAGTGGAAGAGCTGAAGGGTTTAATAATTTAAATAGTGAAAGGGTGCGATATATTTAGATTTTTGGTTTGAATTCAGAGGTTGGTATAGTCAAAACTTGGAGTGGATGCGAACTAAGACAAGATTGGCATGGAGAATAACGCACAGAAAATGAAAAGAATGGCGGAACGAAAATACAGGAATTGCTATATAATGCCTATAATGCTATACGAAGTGAATGTATGAGGTGCGTGAGAGTGGGTAAAGTTCTTTATTTGTATGTAAGGTTTATTATGGTTGTTTGTTTTCTAATCAAATAAGAAATATTGATTAACATAATAGATGAATATTTTAATTTTGTGATTATAATGTTCTAGAACAGAGGTGACTTAAGCGTCGACCGCGTAACTATTCCTAGTCATCCGCCTGTCTGATATGTAGACATATTGTTTTATTAATAAACGAATTAGTTTGTGTGAAGAAAATCATAATTTTCTTTGGTTAAAATAACTTGATATTGAATATAGCTTCGTTTTCGTTCATCACTGCGTGGTGCTCCGGGCTTTACGCTTGTTCTATTTGTCGTGCAAACCGCTCCCGTTGTACTTACAACCGGCCCACGACCTCAAAACTTGGAGCGATACATCACGCCACGAGGCGACTAGTAATGTTAAAACGAAAGCACCTCAAGTAACTGGTGTGAAGTTAACCTCTAAGATTCCAGCCTCTATACCACGAGCAGCCGCGGGACTGCGCGCACGGCGGATTGTTTCGGGACTATCCTGACCAATTCGGGGGACCGATCAAATCCAAATTTTGAAGATTCTTTTGTTTATGTCTTGCGGACCATAATATATTGTTATATATTTTTATTAATAATTATTATAGGCGCTGTTGTATAATATATGTTGTAACGTAAAGTATTATTTTTTATCATGAATCCGTAACACAATTGATTTGAAAAATGTACACAAGTATAAAGCTTGACAATAAAAATGACAATAATAAATGAAAAGTGTCTATCTGGGCATATTTTTCCATTTATTTATTTTTTATTTTTAACTTTTACGCTTCAATTTCGATTTTAGTGTCTGGGTCGATACAAAAATTATGCAACATATTTTGTTAATGTTTTTTTACTGATCTAGTGCAGAAAATGCCCGAAGGAAATTGGAAATTTTTAATTTTTTTTTTTCGGCGACCAAGTCTAACAAATTTCAATAGTATTATTTTTTACCATGGATCCATCATACAATTCATTTGAAAATTTCACAATGTTTATAACAAAAGGAAAATAGCCAATGGAAACTCTCTATCTTGGCATATTTTCCCTTCTATTTCATTTTTATTTTTAACTTTTACTCTCCTATCTCGATATGCCGATTTTAGAGGCTGGGTCGATAAAAAAATTATGCAACATAGTTTTTTTTTTGCTAATATTTGTGCAAAATATATCAATGCACCAGATGCCCGAAGGAAATTGGAAACTTTTGATTATAAACATTTTTTTGTTGGCGACGAAGTAGAACATATTTCATTATAATTATTAGTTTTTAACATGTATCCGTCATACAATTGATTTGAAAAAATTACATAACATTATAACAAAATGTCTATAGAAAATGGAAAGTCTCTATCTTTCCTTCTACTCTACGCTCCTATCTCGAAATGCCGATTTTAGAGCCTGGGTCGATAAAAAAATTATGCAACATATTTTTTCTGATCTTAGTGCAAAACATATCAGTGCACCAGATGCCTGAAGGAATTTGGAAAATTTTGATTATAAGTATTTATTTTTTTCGGCGACCAGTCGAACATATTTCATTATTAATATTTTTGACCATGGTACCGTCATACAATTGATTTGAAAAAATTACACAATGTTTATAACAAAATGGCAATAGAAAATGGAAAGTCTATATTGACATATTTTTCCTACTATTTATTTTTTATTTTCAACTTCTACGTCCTTATCTCGATATGCGTTTGGCTACCTACTATTACTTTAAACAATAATTTCAATTTTGTCTCACAAACCAAAAATGTTACAATTAAAATTTTCCAATTTCCTTTCGGTACCTGATACACTGATATGTTATGAATAAGGATCAGTAAGAACCAAAACAAAACATATTTTTTTTATCGCCCAAAAATATAGTTAAAATTTTCCAATTTTCTTCGGGCATCTAGTGCACTGATATGTTCTGCACTATGATCAGTAAAAAAATTAAACAAAATATGTTGCATATTTTTTTTATAGACCCAGCCTTTAAAATCGGCAAATTGAGACGGAAGCGTAAAAGTTAAAAACAAAAACATACAAAAATGGAAGGAAAAATATGCCAAGATAGAGACTTTCCATTTTCTATTGTCATTTTGTTATAAAAATTGTGTATTTTTTTCAAATCAATTAATATGACGGATCCACGGTCAAAAATAATAATAATTAAATATGTTCGACTTGGTCGCCGGAAAAAAAAAAAACGTACGCACAAAATTTTCCAATTTCCTTCAAGTATCTAGTGAACTGATATGTTCTGCGCTAGGATCAGTAAAAAAATAATGTTGCACAATTTTTTTATCAGCCCATGCCTAAAATCGCCATATCGAGATAGGAGCGTAAAAGTTAAAAATAAAAAATAAATAGAAGGAAAAATATGACAAGATACAGACTTTTCATTTTCTATTCTCATTTTGTTATAAACTTTGTCTAATTTTTTCAAATCAATTGTATGATGGACTCATGATCAAACATAAGACTTTACGTTACAACATATATTATACAACAACGCCTATAACAATTATTAATACAAATATATAACTATATATTATGGTCCGCAAGACATAAACAAAAGAATCATCAAAATTTGTATTTTATTGGTCACCCCAATTGGTCAGTATAGACCCGCAAACAGTCCGCCCTGCTCGCGGTCCGCGGCGCCGCGCCGTATAGAGGCTGGGATCTTAGAGGTTAACTTCACACCGGTCCTCAAATATTAGTATTATCTATATTTATTTTAAACTTATGTTGTCTTTAAATGACTACTGAATATATACGATGTTAGTAGACCGCCACCTATAATTTAAAAACCGATCACCCAGAGTGACAAAAAGTTTGGCCAGTCCTGTTCTAGAATAATTTCTTTAGCGTTGATTTGTTCTTGCATATTACTTTCATTTTATGGCCACATCCCTTACACATTTATTCAAATTCATTATAGATGAAAAATGTATTTCATAAATGAGAAATCTTAACATATCAAATAAATTGAAATTCCCCATCTGGTCTATACTGGATTAATTTTTTTCCATATATATAAATATGGGTAGTGCAACTGTATGTAGTAGCATCTGGCAGCAACAAGTAATTTCACGTCTAACAAAACATCTTCGAAAAAACGGGCATCCAATTACCGACGGGCATGAGAGAAGCGTACGGCGTTATTATTATGTGATTGGGTATAAAAAGGGAAGTTCTTGGATAACGTGTGCCCTACAATAAATTAAATTTATACAATTCCGTGTCGGAATGCGTTATTTCGTTACACGGCGGGAAAGTTGGCAAAACCATTTTCGCTTTGTTTGTTGCGAATCGCCCCGTGGGATAGCGTGCGCTGTGGACTGCGAAATGGGGTCCCCCCATGCCCTAAGTTCGTCCCCAATCATATCGAATATTAAATCAAAGACCCCGGGCTGCAAATCATGTCCAATTTGTCGAAATCTTTCTGCTTTATGTCCTTACGTTTCTTTATGAATTGTAACACGTGTGAAGGTAGTTTAATTATCATCGCAGCGGCCGCATTATTGAATGCATGATGTTGGAGACAAAGGTCTCAGGTAGTTTAATTTTTACTGCCGCCCGTTTCGGCAGTTAAGCTGGCTAATTACAGGTGGGTTAGTTATATTTTACGGGGAACGTTACGAGAGACCGTATCATTCCCTTGGGCATCGAACGGAGCACCTCCTCGTCCTGGCGACATACAAATACATCACTGAACACTGTGTGCAAACGACTCGGGCATAACATCACACCAGAAACTTCTTTAGTAAATAACAGTAGTTACTAGTTACTTAGTGGGAAAAGGTGCACGTTTTAATCGAAAGTTTCGTTAATTCTTTTGTATTTAAATGCATTGGTGTTCATCTTTCGAGACCTACGGATCTCCTTTAACGGTACGATGCCACACACACACATTATTTTTGTTTCGTTACTGAGATACCATACACACAAATACAATACAAAGATTTTTTTTATCTTTAACTACTCGTTTTATCCCATGTCACATGTAATATGTACACACGCTTTCTATGTGTATATTCGAATTGATTAGAAGTTAATATCAGTATAAACCAAGTTATATTTATATTAGATACAAACATAACCAAGATGGTATTGTTATTGTTATATTAGCAGATATGGCTTCTTACATTATTATATGTGTTCCTACAGAATTATTTCCGAGCTACAAAAAAAAGAATGTTATCTATATAAAAGAGTAGGGTAGTTTTTGCCGAAAAACTAGTTAGGTAAGACGTTAATAGTTTCGGGATTGCGGCAGAGGGCTCAAAAAAGGAAACTACACGTTAAATTCAATAAATATTTCGCCACTTCAATGGTGGCTTCTTCAGGATATCTTTCTACAAAGGCCATACATTTATTAGTTAGTACAATTTATAAGTAAAAATTATTTTACTCACAATAGAGTTTTTTGTTTTTTAATTTAACATCAAAAACCACAACATGCGTGTGTGTGAATTTAACTGGTATATATATATATATATATATATATATATCGATTTACGTAGTTGAGTTGACAGGTGTATAGACAGCTCCGATATTTTACCGAAATATAGCGGCGTATCGAGTTGAAATATACACGACAGGTGAAAACAGCGACAAGAAATAGTGATACAAAAAGAAAGTTAAAAAGTCGAGAGAAAGAGCGGTAAGTGAAAGTAAATAACATAGAGGGTAGAGGTTATTTGCATAAGGGGTCGACCCGTAAATAACCTCTGGCGCCGATAAAGGTGAGTGGTATATTGGGCGGCATATAGCGACGACAACAAAGGCAAGAATAGCAAATAAAAATAGCGCCAGGGCCAATGAATAAAAATAAAAGAGGTAGAGAAACGGATAGCGAGGACAAAGACATACAAAATCAGAAAGAAACCGTTAGAAAAAACAAAAAAACACTGAGATCACCAGCATCACAAAGCAGATTAGAAGAAATAGAAAAAAAATTGAAACGAACATTGACAAAGATACAATGGAAGAACTAAAACAAATGATCATAGAACTAATGAGGAAGATGGAAGAAAACATGTCACAAATAAAACAGGAAATAAAAGAGATGAAGACCGAAATGAATAATAAGGAAGACACATGGAAAGAAGAAAAGAGAACATTGGAAGTCAGAATAGAAAAACTAGAAAATAAAGCAGAAATTGAAGAGAAGAGAAGAAGAAAAAATAACATAGCAATAAGAGGTCTAGACAAGATAGATAACATAGAAGAGGTAAGATCACTCATCAAAGAGAAACTGGAAGTGGAGACAAGGGTTAACAAAATACAAAAAATAAACACAGGCCATGAACGAAATATAATAATAGTGGAAATCCCAAGCTGGGAAGAAAAACAAAAAATAATGAAAGCAAAATATAAACTGAGAAATACAACGATATATATAGACGATGATCTAACGGAAGAGGAGAGAAAAATACAAAGAGAAATAAGAAACATAGCAAAATTGGAAAAAGAAAAAGGAAAACACGTGAAAATAGGATATAGAAAGATAATAGTAGACAATGAAATATACATATGGGATAAAAAGGAGAAAGGAGTCGTAGCCAAAGATAATGGGGTGAAAGTAACCAATCCAAAAAACTACTAGCCAAAGAGAAAACGGACGGAAGCAAAAATACAAAGAATACAGCGAGGAAGGGGACAACGAACATAAGAAAGAAGAACAAACACATAATAAATGGAAACAAAGAAAAGTGTACAGTAAAAAAAAGAAAAATATGGAAAATTGGGACTTGGAATATCAGGAGTATAAATAGAAAGGAAAAAGAGCTGCAAGAAGAATTTGAGAAAGCTGAAGTAGACTTCTTAGTGGTAACAGAAACAAAAAAGAAGGGGATGGGAGAGTACAAAATGGACAAGGAACATATATTCATATATAGCGGTGTAGATAACAATCGGAGAGCCGCAGCAGAGGTAGGATGTATAGTGCATAAAAAACTGAAATCGAATATATATATATATATATATATATATATATATATATATATATATATAAATGGGATGCAATTACGGAGAGGATTTTGTCTATCGAAGTTAGAGATCAAAGAAACGGCTACCATAAAACTATCATAGCAGTGTATGGACCAAACGAAGATGATACCGCGTGCAACAAAGAAACATTCTGGGAGCAGCTCAACGAAACAACAGAAAAAGCCAAAGGAGAAGTGTACGTGGCGGGAGACTTCAACAGCAGAATTGGCAACGAAGTAAAAGATAATGACGCGATTAGAGGAAGATATGGAGAAGGCGTACTCAACGAAAATGGTAAGAAAATGCTAGATTATTGTAGAATGAATAATCTAGTAATAACGAATACACTATTCAAACACAAGGACATACACAAATACACCAGGGAAGGGATAAGCAGGAACGAAAAATCTATAATAGACTATGTACTAGCAGAACAAGGGAAAATGAGCAAAATAATAGACACAAGAGTAAAGAGAAGTTACGAAATTGGAAGTGATCACTATCTAGTAGAGACGAAAATAAAGGAAGTCTACCAAGATAGCGATAAAAAAAGCAGAGACCAAATATAGCAATAAACTACAACAAGATAAGAACATACAAACTAAGGGAAAAAGAAATAGCAAAAATCTATAAAGAGAAACTAGAGGAGAAATTAGTAAAGGGCAACTATAGGCAAGAAGTGGAATAAATGTGGAATAAATTAAAGAAAAATATACTGGAGACAGCACAAGAGACATGTGGGACAAAGCAAAATACAAACTAGAAGCAGCAGACAGCATGGTGGTCGCAGGACATAAGAGAGAAAATAAAGGAAAAGAAAAAAGCATGGCAAAGATACCTAAATGACAAAAATAGTAAAAACTACGAAAAATACAGTTTAAAGAGGAAAATAGTAAAAGATAAGACCAGAATAGCAAAGAGCAGGGAATGGGAAAAGTTCGGAGAGACAATGGAGAAAAATGCAAAGGAAAACCAAAAATTATTCTATAAAACACTAAAACTAAATAGAAAAGAAAAAGGACAAGAAGTAAATTATATACAAGACAATCAAGGAATATTGCTGAAGGACAACGAAACAATACTGGAAAGATGGAAAGAATATTTTGAAGACCTACTATCACAAAATGGTGGAAATGAACAGAATACAAGAGACCAGAACGACTCGGAAGTAGATATAGAGATGATCAATGGAAAAGAAATACTAGAGATAATAAGGGAAATGAAAATAGGGAAATAACCAGGACAAGACCAGATCACAACGGAAATGATTAAACATATGGGATCTGCAGGTAATGAAATACTACTAAAATTAATAAACGAAATATGGAGGACGAATAAAATACCCAGAGATTGGCAAGTATCGTTAATCGTACCGATATACAAGAAAGGCGATAAGACAAATTGTTCAAACTATAGGGGTATAACACTCATAAGCATAGGTATGAAGATCTTAGAAAAAACAATTAACAAAAGAATACTAGCAAAAATAGAGCAGACGCAAGAAGAATCGCAATGTGGATTTAGGAAAGGAAGATCCACACAGGACAACATTTTCACGATAAAACAAATCACAGAAAAAAGAATTGCAAATAATAAAAACACATACCTAGGATTCATCGACCTGGAAAAAGCGTTCGACATGATACCAAGAAATAAATCATGGAAAATCTTGGAAGAGAGAGGTGTAGAAAGAAAGACAGTCGAATTAATATAAAACATATACAACAACAACACCAATGCAATAATACACAAGGGACACACAACAAGAACATTTCAGACAACCACGGGACTAAGACAAGGAGGCGGGCTCAGTCCTACATTATTTAACATATACATGGATGAAATAATGAAGAGCATGAAACCAGAAACCAAAAAAGCAAACATAGAGTACAAAAACATGCAAGTTGTAAAAATATCGGAAGGAGCATTCGCTGATGATGTCGTAGTGATAGCAGAAAATGAAGGTAATCCGCAGCACAACCTTAGTGTATGGAACAGACACCTAGAAAAGTATAACATGAAAATGTACCATAACAAAACAAAAGTGATGGTAATAGGAAACCGGAAAGAACAAATGAATATAAAGATAGAACAACACACAATAGAACAAGTAGAAGAATTCAAATACCTGGGAGTAGCACTGACAGAAGATGGAAAATGGAAGGCGAACTTAGTAACAGAATAAACAACACAGCTAATATATACCACGCATTGAGCAATATACTGATTAACAAGAAAGAGATCAGCAGAAGGACAAAAATAAATATATATAAAAGCATATATAGACCTATACTGACATATGGAAGCGAGACGTGGAAGCTAACGAAGAGGGACAAAAGTACAATACAGGCAATGGTAATGAAATATCTCAGAGGAGTAAAACAAGTTACGAGAAGAAACAGAATACGAAATGATGACATCAGAGAAGAACTGGGAATTGAAGCTGTAGATAAGTATATAGAAAAGAAACAACTAAACTGGTGGGGTCATTTAATTAGGATGGACAAAAAGAATCAAACAAAACAGGTATGGGAAGCAAGAACTGAAAATAAAAGAAGAAGAATAGAGGACATAATAATCAAGAAAGGAAAAACAGTCAAGCAAGCAAGAGAACTGGCGAAGAACAGAAAGGAGTGGAAAGAATTTACAAATGTATAAACAACAGTAATTGTAAACTATAATAATGTTAATGTAATAGCCTACACCGAAAGGTAAAAGGCAATTGATAATATATATATATATATATATATATATATATATATATATATATATATATATATATATGCGAAATATAGATTGAATTTAACAATGAGCTTCCTTTTTAGTGGTCTCTGTCGCAATCCCGAAACTCTTAGCGTCTTACCTAGATACCCTTACAACTCTGATGTGATATACTATTCCCTTACTCTTGCTATGTAAACAACTACCTATTAATTAAAATTTCTCAGTGCCTTATATCGACAAATTTCGCATTACAAACCGACTAATTCATAAGGAAATCGATTTCAGACGGTGGAAGATTATAAAATATTATTAATACCAGCTCGATATTTCCATTAGACGGCCCCGCCATCAAGCAAGACAAGCGGCTTTCTTAATGTATTAGCAAAATAAATGTTCCTCTTAGAGGTATAAAAGAGGTCGTTTGCTTCGGCGGGGCTTAAATCAAGTGTACTTTTTGCGCTTTTCCACTGTATATGAGCTTTCATCATTTACCGAAACGCCTCCAGTTTAGCGCAAAGAACAAACGAGTTGGTGTCGATAAAGTTCTCGCCGTAGCCGGGGAAGTTTGATTGTGCAATCAAACACGAAACGCGATTTATTATGTTTTATAATAACAGTCTGGAAAAATCGAGTGGGGGAGGTTTTAAGGACCATATTTATTCACAGGATGAAAAACATACAAAGATATATACGTTGAAAAGATGATATATGTATTCGTACCCTAATGTATTCCTCGGGCGAATAAAGTGCTGTTAAACTGTCCAGGTGGATGGCAGGTCCAGCGGAACGCGACATCAATTTTCCGCTGTATGCATTCGTCACTCCGCTGTCCCAGTATTTCCCTAAGTTGTTCGTGACAAGGGATGCCTGAATAATTATACACACCCTCCTTATCATTAAATTGTTTGGAAACAACTTAGTTTTAAAGACAGTACGTGACTTTATTTATTTAATACCGGCGCACACATACATATAAAAAAACTTTTGCTAGGTATAAAGTGGTCATGATAAATGACGCGGAAAATAGAAGATGGCAACCTATAATGTTCCATTATATCTTGCAAGCACTCGAAGTTGGCCCGGCCGGTCTTCTTGAACTCCCGAGTTCAGGTCAACTCATATATTCCGAACTTGTCGAACCCTAAACTTTATTAGCGAAAACCTCGGTTATATGGGACTTGCGGAACAAATTACGGGCGTAATTAGTCAAAAAATTTGCGCGTTTAAACTTCGCAGTTTGTATCATTACAAAGTTGCGCGGGTGGTCCAATTTTTAATTTGCAACCGGCGGTTATTGGAATCCGAAATTTATTATTCGCGCGCCAAGTTGGGAATAAGTTTTTTTCACAGGCAGTAAACTTTCTTAATCAGGTGACGATATGGGAGCAACTTTCCGATATTATTCAAATCAACCGTCCCATGTGTGCGCATTTAAATATTTCTGCCGATTGAAATTTCGAATCGATGATAACTCAAGCCGACCTAAACCGGCATTCGTGTAAGCGGTGACATAATTCGCCGCCCCGATTTGTTTCAGCTCACTCGTTTCATATAATGACACAATCTTCCGCAGACACACCACTCTTAGATATAATGTGTAGCCCGCGTACAAAGAAATGGACCATTTTCTTTGTGCGGACTGGAAATGGAACAAAAATACCCGAGTCCGTTCTTAACGGTTCCTGCACGCCGCATTTGCATTCGAATAACTTCCGCTAAACGTACACCCCCGTAAAGGGAAATGACAAGAATTTCTTGTACGTCTAATAAGTCCTTTTTAATAAAATGAATGCGCTGACAACTTAATCCGCTCATATATCTTGTGGACCGAAATAAGATTTGTTTGTGGACGTCGTTTTTATGGAAATGATTTAATTACGTTCACCGAATAGAATTTGAATTATTAATTGTAAGACACTATCAAATGTTTCTAAATCAACTATTTACTAATTTCAGATTTTTAGTGTAATAACTCCAATTATAGTAAACAAATCTCCGTAATAAAAACGACAGTTTTTCAAAATAGTTTCATAGTATTTAATAAACTTAAATAACAAAACTACTCAAATTTAAATCAACTATTTACTAATTTCAGGTTTATAGTGTAATAACTCTAATTGTAGTAAACAAATCTCCGTAATAAAAACGTCAATTTTTCAAGAGTGTTTGATAGAATTTAATAAACTTCCTATTCAAATTTAAAATGCTGGTATTCTGAGGAGCTACAGAAGTAAATTAAGTATATATGTTAAACAAATGTTTGTGTAAATTTAAAAAAATAATGTATTATATTTAATGTGTATTTTGTATTTGAATTTAAGATAATTTGAAGACAAAATAATGTATTTTATATCAAATATATACAATACATTCTCGAGTCACACCACAGTGTATACAAAATGTCCTGAAAAATGCAATCTGTAAATATTAAAAAATCTAAAAAAAACAATTGTTACCTTATAATTATGAAAATGTTATTAATAATACTTATAAGGTAACAATCGTTTTTTTCTGAGATTTTTTTTAATACCTTCAGATTGGTATTAAAAAATTCAGAAAAAAAATTACCTTGTATTAATAATAACATTTTCATACTTATAACGTAACAATCGTTTATTTAGATCTTTTTAATACCTACAGATTGCATTTATTTCATGAAATTTTGTATACACTGTGCAGGGCCGGTCCTAGGTAGTCGGCTTCCCGCGTGCGAATATAATTTGGTCGCCTACATGCTGTACCTAAAAAATTATAATTACCATTATATATGATATTAAGATATAAATGATTTATTAATTTCTCCACATATGTTCCTATATGTGGAGAAATTTATAAATCATTTATAAAGGTAAATCTGTGAAAATACTTAGTAGGATCTTTTATAACCGAGGCTTATAATTGAGTTCTCATACATTTTTAGACATGAATTACATAAAAAGAAATTAAACGCATTATCTTCATTATCTTCAAAGAAATGGCTAATTTGAAATTTGAAATTCGTATTATCAGTCTTTTCTGGCAAGGAAAACGATTCCTCATTATATAATTTTATTATTATGTTATTTTATTTTATTTTTTGTTACAGTTGTTCAAAAATGTATTATGAACTCAATTTCATAATCGCTAATGAGATATCTTCATTGCCTTCAAAGATATGGCTTCTTTAAGTTGAAATTCCTGCATAAATACTTATTCATTATTTATGCAGGAATATGTGACAATACAAATTTCAACTTATACAAGCCTTATCTTTGAAGACAATGAAGATATCTGATTAGCGATTTGGAAATTGAGTTCATAATAAAAAAGAACCTTTATTGGCATTTCCCTCACTGCCCTTCCACATCACAAACCACAACAAAAATATACAAAAATACAAATAAAAATACAATTATAAATAAAAGTAATACTCCGCAAAAAAATAAAAATTACCCTCATCTATTACCGCTCCCTGTGCCCTCGCCATTTTCCTCTCCCACGTCAGCCTCCTGCAGATTTTCACGCCTTCCCCATCCTCGCTTAACCATTCATTCAGCTTTCTGCAGTCTCCCACCCACTCTGCTTTCACACCCTCTCATTCTTCGCTAAGGTGCCACCACGTGTCCCTTCCCTTACTACACAGCGCACACGCAGTGTACCCCAGACCCATCCACACTTTCCTCCCTCTCTCGTCTGACCCACACCTTGCTCTTGCCATTAATACCTTGTCTTCCCTGCTCCACTCACCCGTGGCTAAGTAACTCGGGAGTTTCCCACGCACTTGCCACTCTATGTTGTAAGAGCTCTCATTCATTCTAGTCTGCCGTTCTTGCCACTCAATCTCTCTCTTACCTCAGTTCCTAGGCTTCCCATTTCTCTCAGCTTCTCCTCTACCCACACCTCAGACATACCCACTCTTTCATACATCCTTCCTCTATCCTTTCTCCAACCACTCTCCGTCCTACTTTTACACCTCATCCATACCTCCCGGACCAGTCTTTCCTCGCCCAATTCCTGCAATCTTTCTTTTAATTTCACAACCCATACACACGACTCCCACCACATACTCATACGATTCGTCTCCTGCAACAGCACTGCTCTCGGTGTCGACTTTTCGAGACCTAGCAGACTCTTCAGGAGCAAACCTTGCTCTCTCTCTCTCTCTATCACATCCCACTCACGCAATGCCCACACTTCCACTCCATAAAACAGAATAGGTTTTACACACGCATCCCAGATCTTGCACGCCATTACGAGATTACCGCCCCACAACCTCTCCCATTTCCTTCTCGCTATCCCCCAAGCCATTCTCGCTTTCGCTTGCATACATTCCACATGCACCCTAAATCCTCTTCACTGTCAAACGAAAAGCCCAAATATTTAAAGACATTCACTCTCTCAATCATCCTTCCATTTCAGCTCTTTCACTCTACCCCTTCTACCACTATTCCTAAACATCATCAATTTAGTCTTCTCCACATTCACCACTAGCCCTCTCCTATCCAAGTACCTTCCCATTCTTTCCAACATCTCTTGCATCTCTACCACTCTCTTGGCTACTAATACTATGTCATCCGCATATGCCAATATCCACACCTTGGTTCTCCCCAGCACGACCCCTCCAGCCTGTCCTCTCCTCAGTACTGCCTCCAACTCGTTTGTGTATACATTGAACAGGAGGGGGCTTCATAATACATTTTTGAACAACTGTAACAAAAAAAATATTGTTAAATTAGAGGTTTATTGCCAGAAAAGACTGATAATACAAATTTCAAATTTAATAAGCCATTTCTTTGAAGATAATGAAGATATATCATTAGGGTCTTTGTAATTTAAATCATCATACATTTCTGGACAAGTATATCACAAAATATTCTAAAATTGCATCATGATGAATCTTATTTTTAGGTGGAATGTGTGATAATACTAATAATACAAACTTCAACTTTTACAAGCCATATCACTGAAGATAATGAAGTTATGTCATTTGAGTTTTTAAAATTGAATTCCTAATATATGTTTGTACTAGTGTACCAAAAAATACCTAAATTTACATAATGCATAATGAGAAACCGTTTTCTTTAGCAGAAAAGACTGATATAAAATTTGAAATATAATAAGCCATATCTTCAAGACAATGAAGATATATCCCTAAAGTCTTTCGAGTTTCTAACATTGAGTTCTTGACAACTGTAATAAATAAAAACTGCGAATTAGTTAAGGAGGAATAGTTTTCATTAGCAGAAAACAATGATAATACCAATTTCAAATTAAACAAACCATATCTTTTGAGATAATAAAGATATCCCATTAGGGTCTTTATAATTGAGTTTTTCATTCATATTCAAACAAGAATAACATAAAAAATCTTAAAATTGTATCATGGTGAATTGCTATTTTTGCAGCAATGTGTGATAATACAAATTTTAACTTTTACAAGCAATATCTTTGAAGATAATGAAAATAACCATTGGAGTCCTTATAATTAAGTTTTTCATACATTTTTATATAAGAATAACACAAAAAATCTTAAAATTGCGTCATGATGAATATGTATTTTTACAGGAATGTGTGATAATACAAATTTTAAATTTTGCAAGCCATCTATTTATAGATAACGAAGATAACTCATCGAAGTCTTTACAATTGAGTTTTTCATACATGTTTAGATAAGAATAAGACAAAAGATTTTAAAATTGCAACATGGTGAATAGGTGTTTTTACAGGAATGTGTGATCATACAAATTTCAAATTTTATAAGCTATATCTTTGAAGATAATGAAGATACTTCATTGAAGTCTTTATAATTATTTTTCACATATTTTTATATAAGAATAACATACAAAAATCTCAAAATTGCATTATGATGAATAGGTATTTTTGCAGGAATGTGTGATAATACTAATTTTAACTTTTACAGGACATATATTTCAAGATAATGAAGAAACCTTATTAGAGTCTTTATGATTGAGATTTTCATATATTTCTAAACTGGAATAATATAAAAAATCTCAAAATCGCATCATGATAAATAGGAATTGTTGCAGGAATGTGTGATAAAACAAATTTCAAATTTCACGAGCCATATCTTTGAAGACAATGAAAATATCTCATTGGAGTCTTTATAATTGAGTTTTTATACATTTTTAGATAAGAATAACACAAAATATCTTAAAATTGCGTCATGATGAATAGTGTTTTTGCAGGAATGTATGATAATACACATTACAAATTTTACAAGCCATATCTTTGAAGATAATGAAGATAACTCATTGGAGTCTTTATAATTGAGTTTTTCATACGTATTTTATAAGAATAAGACAAAAGATTTAAAAATTGCATCATGATGAATAGGTGTTTTTACAGGAATGTGTGGTCATACTAATTTCAACTTTTATAAGCTATATTTTTGAAGATAATGAAGATATCTCATTACAGTCTTTATAATTAGTTTTTCATACATTTTTAGATAAGAATAACACACAAACTTTTATAACTTTTATAAGCAATATCTTTGAAGATAATGAAGATACCTCATTGGAGTCTTTATAATTAGTTTTTCATGCATTTTTAGATGACAATAACATACAAAAATCTTAAAATTGCATTATGAAGAATAGGTATATTTGCAGGAATGTGTGATAATACTAATTTTAACTTATACCGGCCATATCTTTGAAGATAATGAAGAAAACTCATTAGCGTCTTTATGATTGAGATCGTCATACATTTCTGGACAGGAATAACATAAAAAAAATCTAAAAATTACTTCATGATGAATAGGAATTTTTGCAGGAATATGTGATAAAACAACTAAAATTAAACAAGCCATGTCTTTGAAACAATGAAAATATCTCATTGGAATCTGTATAATTGAGTTTTTCATACATTTTTAGATAAGAATAACACAAGAAATCTTAAAATTGCATCATGATGAATAGGTATTTTTGCTCGAATGTTTGAAAATACAAATTTCCACTTTTACAAGCGATATCTTGGAAGATAATGAAGATAACTCATTGGAGTATTTATAATTGAGCTTTTCATACATTTTTAGATAAAAATAATACAAAAAATCATAAAATTGCATCATGATGAATAGGTATTTTTGCATTGACAATACAAATTTCAATTTTTACAGCTATATCTTTGAAGATAACGAAGATAACTCATTGTAGTCTTTATAATTGAGTTTTTCATATATATTTAGCTAAGAGCAAGACAAAAGATTTTAAAATTACATCATGATGAATAAGTGTTTTACATGAATGTATGATCATACAAATCTCAACTTCTATAAGCTATATCTTTGAAGATAATGAAGATACCTCATTGGAGTCTCTATAATTGATTTTTTATATATTTTTAGATAAGATTAATACAAAAAATTGCGTAATGATGAATAGGTGTTTTTGCATGAATGTGTGATAATACAAATTTCAACTTTTACAAGCCATATCTTTGAAGATAATGAACATAACTCATTGCAGGCTTTATAATTGAGTTTTTTATGCATTTTTAGATAAGAATAATACAAAAATTGCGTAATGATGAATAAGTATTTTTGCAGGAATGTATGATAATACAAATTTCAACTTGTACAAGCCATATCTTTGAAGATATCGAATAAAACTCATTAGAGTCTTTATAATTGAGTTTTTCATATATTTTTAGGCAAGAATAAGATAAAAGATTTTAAAATTGCATCATGATGAATAGGTGTATTTACAAGAATTCAAATTTCAACTTTTGAAGATAATGAAGATACCTCATTGGAGTCTTTATAATTGACTTTTTCATATATTTTTAAATAAGAATTAGACAAAAGATTTTAAAATTGCATCATGATCAATAGGTGTTTTTACAACAATGCGTGATCATACAAATTTAAACTTTTATAAGCTATATCTTTAAAGATAATGAAGATACCACATTGGAGTTTTTATAATTTGTTTTTCATACATTTTTAGATAAGAATAACACACACGAATCTTAAAATTGCATTATGATGATTAGGTATTTTTGCAGGAATGTCTGGTAATACTAATTTTATTTTTTACAAACCATATCATTGAAGATAATGATGAAACCTCATTAGAGTCTTTATGATTGAGATTTTCATACATTCCTTAACAGGAATACCATAAAGATATCTTAAAAGTGCATCATGATGAATAGGAATTTTTGCAGGAATGTGTGATATAACAAATTCCAAAATCCATATCTTTGAAGACAATGAAAATATCTCATTGAAGATTTTATAATTGAGTTTTTCATAAATTTTTAGATAAAAATAATACAAAAAATCTTAAAATTGCGTCATGGTGAATAGGTATTTTTGCAGGAATTTGTATTTTCACACATTCGTGCAAAAATACAACTTTACAATTTTACACGCCATATCTTTGAAGACAATGATGATACCTAATTGGAGTCTTTATAATTTTGTTTTCCATACAGTTATAGACTAGAATAAAACAAAAAGTCTTAAAATTGCATCATGATGAATAGTTAGTTTTATAATGTGTGATAAAACAAATTTAAATTTTAACAAGCCATATCTTTGAAGATAATGAAGATATCTCATTGCGGTCTTTATAATTGAGTTTTTAATACATATTTAAACAAGAATAATCTAAAAAATCGGGGGCGGCTAAAGTTAGGGGCAGCCAAATTCAGCCCGGGTCATGAGCTATCGAAGGAGTTCTAAACATAAAATTTGAAGTCTAATGAGATATCTTTATTATCTTGAAAAATATTGCTTGTAAAAATAGAAAGTAAAAATCACACATTTCTGCAAAAAAATACCTATTCATAAAGTAATTTTAAGATATTTTATGTTATTTTTGTTTAAATATGTATTAAAAACTCAATTATAAAGACCGTAATGAGATATCTTTATTATCTTCAAAGATATGGCTTATGAAAGTTTAAATTTGTTTTATCACTCATTCCTGTAAAAGTACCTATTCATCATGACGCAATTTTAAGACTTTTTGTGTTATTCTAGTCTACAAAAAGCTTGAAAAAGTTGAAATTTGTATTATCACACATTCCTGCAAAAATACCTATTCATCATAATGCAATTTTAAGATTTTTTATGTTATTATTGTTTGAATATGAATGAAAACCTCAATTATAAAGACCGCAATGAGATATCTTTAATATCTTCAAAGATATGGCTTGTTTTATTTGAAATTGGTATTATCATTGTTTTCTGCTAATGAAAACTATTCCTCATTATGTAATTCGCAGTTTTTAGTTATTACAGTAGTCAAGAACTCAATTTTAAAAACACTAAAGACCTTAGGGATATATCTTCATTGTGTTATAAGATATGGCTTTTTAAATATGAAATTTATATCTTTTCTGCTAAGGAAAACGGTTTCTCATTATGCATTATGTAAATTTAGGGTTTATTTGGTACACTGGTCCAAAGATATATTAGGAACTCAATTATAAAACTTAAATGAGATATCTTCATTATATTCAATAATATGGCATGTAAAAGTTGAAGTTTATATTATCAAACATTCCTCTTAAAAAAAGGATTAATCATGATGCAATTTTATAATATTTTATGTTATACTTGTCCAGAAATGTATGAAGATCTAAATTACAAAGAACCTAATGATATATCTTCATTATCTTCAAAGAAATGGCTTATTAAATATGTAATTTGTATTATCAGTATTTTCTGACAAGTAAAACTGTTCGTCATTAGCTAATTTTACAAAAACAAAATTGTTACAGTTCAAAAATGTATTATGACTATAAGACTATAAGATATCTTCATTGCCTTCAAAGATATGGCTTCTACATGTTGAAATTTGTATTGTCGCAATAGGGGTGAGTGGAGCAGGGTGGACAAAGTGACGAGAGACGAGAGAGGAAGGAAAGTGTGGATGGGTCTGGGGTACACCGCGTGTGCGCTGTGTAGTAAGGGAAGCGACATGTGGTGGCACCTTAACAAAGAATGTGAGTGAGGTGGTGAAAGCAGAGTGGGCTGGAGACTACAGAAAGCTGAATGAATGGTTAGGAAAGGATGGGAAAGGCGTGAAAATCTGCAGGAGGCTGCCGTGGGAGAGGAAAGTAGCAAGGGCAGAGGGGGTTTAGGGCGAATATGTATTTTCTTATATCCTCTTACTTTGTATTGTGCGGAGTGTTACTTTCTATTTTTATTATTATGTATTTTTGTTTGTTTTTTGCTCTAGATGTATGAGCAGTGTGTATTGGGGGAGGTGTGTATTTTTCGAGCGTTATGCCAAATAAAGGTCTTTTTTTATTGTCACAAACGATAGTTCATGACCCGGGCTGAATTTGGCCGCCCCTAACTTTAGCCGTCCGCGTGCGGTAAACAAATTGCAGGCTCATGAAGGTTAAATAACTTCAGTTGCAGTATAGGTATCTTTAAGCCCGTATGACATTATCTAGTTTCCTATATCGTTTTATATATAAGAATTGATATATTAACTATTTCTAAATGGAAAATTAACATTGTGTATTACGGTGTTGTTATTTTTAAGTGAATCTATTATTATTCTATATCAATTTCTAGTTATGCGTATGACACTATGTAGTTTGTGTCTATCGAGAACGATATAAGAAACTAGATAATGTCATACGGACTTTACAATAAATATAAATGGTAGTCAATTAAAATGTGGTCATAGTTAGAAGGATATTAAAATATAAATAAACGCAAATAAATCCAATATATTTGCGATTTTAATTTTGATTCCCATATTTATAGACACTTATAGACTTATAACGCGATATACCGAGTTGTAGTAAAGTTATTACTAGCAAAAGTATACACAGGACATGTTTAGTAGGTTGTAAGTATTGTAGTGTATTTTTTTATACCAGTCAATAATGAATTGACATTTTAGCGAATTTTCTAATGGCTCGGAATCTCACTATTCATCCATTTATACGTTTGTATTGTGTTATTATTTCAGTTGTAGTAATAATAATCCTATAAATGTATATAATCTCACCTCTTATATATAATTTATCTTAATATACAAATGTACACAAACAATTTATCCTTCGTCTCTGTAAAATCATCATTTTAAACAATCAACTCAGTATATACAGCAATAAACATAACGTCAGTCTTTCTCCCAAGCAACTCTCCGTTTACACAAAGCAGTATATTGCATAAAGATAATTGCATTCTTGCAGTTTGTAGCACAATATTTCAACGCTTCACCGTACAACTCGCCTTTTGTAAGAGTTTCCGTAACGCCATTTGTCACCTGCATAATTAAAGCCGGAAGTAACCCGTGTGTTCTTTTTATTGTGAGCATATCGGAAAGACCGTGAAATTGCATTGAGCTATAAATTTCGAATAAAACGGGAACGTAATTAAATATTGCCCTCACATCACGGAGCATTCTTGCCATGCTGCGCAAAAAATGTGTTGGCTGCTGTTGACGAATAGGAAGGGATTAACGGAGGGGTCGTGCTAAATGGACTCTGAGTTTAAAGAGACATGTTTTCCTTTTTCCATCTAAGCAAGGAGCGCTTTATATCTGATAACGAAAATAACTCAAATAGGGGGGGAGCGGGTGATGATTATAAACAAGTCGAAACAGTCTGCACGCTTAATGGAGAATGCGATAACAGTGCTGACTTAATGGACTACTATGGACTTTTAAATACTTAATGTGCTAATAAATATAAATATAAGTGGACTAATTCTGTTTAAAACTTGCTAAATTTGTGTAGCTAGTACATAAAATAACAATTACTTTCTTCTCAGTAAAATATTGGCATTAAATTTTATATATCTCCCTTGGGAAACTAGTTTATATATTTTTATTATTATCATAATTACAATTATAAATTATTAACTGTATTTTTCTTTTCTTTTTCAAATAAATTTATTTTATTATTATTATTATTATATCATTGAAATAAACAAGTAGTCCAATTTTTTGTACATCTAGATATTTAAGGTATGGCGTTTGAATGAATTTAAAAATATTTGTAAACGTTAATCAGTGGTGATTCACTATTCACATTAAAAAAAAAACAAATATCTCAAGAACATATGGAGAAACACAAGCCCGAAAAACCTATCATAGATACAAGTACAACACAACAAAACGCTCAAAATTCTATATAAATTTGGCAAAATAACAAGTACTATACAATATATTGGAACAATTTAAGTTACATGTATAGCCAGATCTGTATTTAAACATTAACAACATATTACAAAGAAATAATTTTTTTATATTTTCATTGTTGTTGAGATCTTTCTATGTATAACACCTAATATTGTCTATATAGTTGATTACTGACCACAGTTATTTGCAAATTTGTAATTACGTTTATGTCAGAAACGTAGCATTCCATATCAACCGCGCTTGTAAATTTATCGTTGTTGTTATTTCCCATTTTGCTGCCGCCGAAGTTTTCCCGCCATAAATAATTGTGAGGACAGTTCTTAGATTTTCGGCGCTAATATTGCGGCAGCATAAATGCAATAAAACTGGTGGGCGAAAAAAGCGATTAAAGTTTGGGAAGTGCAGCGATACATCTTCCGGCATTTAATAACAAAACATAAATGGAACAGCGAGAGAAATGCGGAGGAAAGAAAATCACGCCGCACAGACTTATCGGTGGCCCGCCCATCGTTAAATTATGATGTTTCTCCTGCATGCAATAAAAACGAAACTGTTGGAAGTAAAAAGGGCGTAGGAGTATAAAAGGCAGATATCTGATGTTATTGCAGGAGAGGAAGTGCTAACAAACGACTAGTCTTGCGCATAATTCCCGGCTGCCGGGCGGAAAAAGGAGGAAAATTGATTTCTTCCTCGGCAACAGTGTGATGAAGCAAAATAAACGGATGTTATTTACGTAGTGACACGCGAAGTTTACTTCATAAATTACCCCAGAATAATATTAGGCAGAAATGCGACGGTCGATAGATGGAAGGATAATAAATATATTTGCTACTAATAATAATAATCTTTATTTCGTTTCTACAAAAACATATACCTACACTAAAGAGTAAATATATAAATAAATTGTTGTTTGTTTGATTGGGTGCATTAGCTTTCTGGTCTTCATCTAATAATTGAGAATTGTGGCTGCTGGGGTGATATCCAGTATAAATTGATAGTGGCTAGTTGTTCCTATCAACACAGGAGAGAATGTGATATTTTTCGGATGTTGAGCTACAGTTATGGCATATACAAGTTTCTGCTGCCTGGTGGCATTGTTGATGGTGCATATAAAATAGTAAGAGCCATGTCACGTTGTCCGGGTTAGTATGTGGAGTGTTATTGGTTATTTCCAACCATGTAGGCAGGGCCATCGTTGTATCTCTTGTATGTAAACTCCATATTTTTGTTTGCTATTATTTCTCTGTAGGGTTCCTTAATCCTGGGTGGAGTATCCTTAAAACATTTAATAGCACCGCCCTCGGTGTTGACCTATCGAAACCTATTCGAAACTTCTGGAACCATAATTGCTTCCTTTACATTATCTCCCACTTTCACAATGCCCATTCTTCAAGTCCATATAATAATGCTGGCTTTATACACGCATCCCAGATCTTTACGATGTTACCGTCCCATGAACTATCCCATTTTCTCTTTGCTATCCCTCGCGCTATTTTCGCTTTCGCCTACATACACTTCACATGCAATATAAATCTTCCTTGGTCAAACCAGAAACCCAAATAGTTAAAGCCATTTACTCTCTCAATAATTCTTCCCTGCCATTTCAGCTTTCTCACTCTACCCCTCCCATTCTTATTCCTGAACATCATCCATTTCGGTTTCACATTCACCACTCCTTATAGTCCTATCAATCCCTTCCCTTTCTTTCCAATAACTCGTGAATCGCTTTTACTCTCTTAGCAACCAGCACTACGTTATTCGCATACGCCAACATCCACACCTTGGTTCTACTCATCACGACATTTTTGAAAATTTTGAAAATATTGCCCAAACGCATATTTTCACGATATTTCCGAGAACTCCAACACTGAATTCGTGTATGGTAAAACTAAAATTTAAACAGTTTATAGTAGCTACATTTATATATTTATTAAAAATAATAAAAATATTCTTATCTTTAGTGTATCTTTCCAAATATCGCATGAAAACCAGGGTTTTTTTTTAGTCATAACTGAAATATTTATACTTTTTCAGTTATGACTAAAAAAACGAAAGAAACGACTGAAACTCTCTAAAATACGTATATCTATTCGATCTAGTAGTAAATTTTCAAAATTTGTTACGCATATCGAACACCAAATTTTGACAAAAAATGTAAAATTTTTGAGTCAAAATATTTTTTGTTCCCGATTGATCTCAAATTTAGCATACGTATTACATCTATTATTTTGAAGATCGGAGTTGATTTTCAACCAATCATTTGAATAATTCTTGAACTATAAACTAATTAAGTCAGCTGAAATCAAAATTTCACTATTTTGCAATTCGCTGTAAAACTTGTTACTCGTAAGATAAAACTATGTGCATTACATTTTTTAATAGCTGTATTAAGCTAGTTAGTTATAATAATGAAATATACTAATGTCAATAGTATATATTTTTGATATATTAGATGAAAATCGAGAATATTATTGTATGGTATATTTTTTTACTTTTTTTTCAGTAGGTCATAATAAGATAAAGCTATGTATTACACAGTTTTAGATAGTCTATTTAATCTGTTTTCAGATTATAATAAAAACAATTATGTGGCTAGTATTCATTTTTAAGCTATCGGATGAAAACTTTCAATATTTTTCAGTCAAACAAATATTCACTCTTTTTCAGTTAGTTGTTAAGTTAGTTCTGTATGGGATACAACTACTAAGGAAAAAACTTATTTATTTAGAAAACAAAGAAATCCCAAACACCTTGGCACACTATTTCCTACTGTATAAAATATTAACACCTACCTATAACAAGATAAATATAAAGCAATTTGATAAGTTTACTGCCTTATATAACACCTATTTACCATGACCTCGACATATACTATACCGCCAGATGGCGCTTAAATTTCCTCCATTGGGATTAGTTGTATCATTTTTGTATATAACCCCACTCGATATATTGTGTGAATTCACCTTCACTAGCTAAGCTACACTGATGAGATCTAATAAGATCAAAATGTAGATATTATATAAGGGGTGGATTCACACTGAAAAATACTGAAAATGTTGAAATTTAAATTATTTTCAATCGATTTCAAATTTTAGATTTGTTTTCTATATGTACAAATTAATATAATTTGAGAAATCTAGCAATTTTTTTTTCAGCCAAAAAAACTTCAGTAATCTTATACGCCGTTTTAAGTTAATATCTCAAAAATGTTACTACTCGCCTACATGTTTTCCATTATTATCTCAAAATATAGCAATAAAACTATCCAAAAATATATCAATAATTATTAATCAACTTAATTGTTCGAGTATTTACATGTCTTCATTTTAAATATTAATGTTTAAATAACAAAATCTCTTTTCCAAACTCACTCGTCTAGAGGTTGAACAGGAGGGGGCTTAGCGGGCATCCTTGCCTTATTCCCATATTAAATCTAAATTTCACCGAAACTTCAACATTCATTCTTCTTATTGCCCACGAATCTTTATATATTCCTTTCACGCACTCCGTCCAGTCCGGATCTAACGTCCTAGATCTCAGGAGGGTAAGGGGGGTCAAGTCAGCTCCATCCCGCTCCTGTAGCTGTTTTCACTATATAATGATGTGCCAAAATTCATCTAAAGAAATATAAATACATGTGCTTATTATATTTAACAATACCGTCTAAAAATAAAACACACCACTATCGTCTTGACCAAGCAATGATGATCTTTGCAGATACCTTTCATTATGCTTCAGAAAATATGTTCCTTGATTTTCTTTCAGAAATCTAGTTGATGGCCTCTTTATAATTTATTAAATTAGCCTCTTGATTTTCCCTAGACAGTATTGCGAGGTTTTTCAATCTGTCTTGAGTCATTGTTGATCTGAGATAGTTTTTAATTATCTTCGGTTTGCGAAAACTCCTCTTGCAGCGTGTTGATGTAGTTGGGAGTATTAAGTAAATTCTCAAGATTATGATCACATTTGGGAAACCACCAGTTAAATATCTCTCTTGAATTAGGCTTAGAAGATCAAGTTAATTAATTTCTTCAAAATTAATTATAAAATTCTGTAATTGATCACGAAGAAATTTATTTCAGTATCATATTTACTAGCTAAGTTTACAGCATAAGTTTTCAACTCCTTGGCATTCAAGCTTTTCAAACTACACCCTTTAGAAAAGCAAAATATTGATCAGGAAACTTATACTATGTATTCTATATGTTAACTGGATCTCAATTATATCCTGAACTGGTCCTAGGTATGCGGCCGCCCATGGACAAATTTACCTTTCCCCGCCCTATTAGTAATAATAATAATAATGTTTATTGCCCAACAAGTAAAACCTAATTACAGTGCAACAAAATAAAATCAATATGAAAAAATAGTAAAATGTAACAATAATTAAGAACAAAATAATAAAAAATAATAATAAACAATAAAATAATAAACAACATTAATATCTAAAGCAGAACGTATAAAATAGAGGTAAAAATTAACAATTTTTTTTATTAATAAATAAGAAAAAAAAAGGAAAGCATTAAATTTTCTGACAGTGCCTTTGTCAACTAGAAGTTTATAATTATATATATATATATATATATATATATATATATATATATATATCTACATGACCAGGACTACTATACCAATGTATCTTAAATTTGTTAGATTTAATTGACCCAAGTACTAGGATAATTGAAGTAAAATTGATATAGAACCCCTCATTCGAAAGATCTTCATTATCCTCTTGAATATCCTTGTTTTTTTTCTCGTGCGATGACGATGTCTCCACATCATTGTGTGTGACCATTTGCTTACCAACATATCTAGTATCGGGTCATCAGTTTTCAAGTCCTGGAACCCGCGGGCGCCCCATACTTTGGCGGCACCCGTATTTTCCTTTTTAGGATTCTTCGAGTTTCAATAATTAGATCTACTTCATTTTTTTGGGATATATAGCCTTTCCATAGTTGTGACGAGACCTTCCAACATTTGTATTGTTTTTGAGAATATTATGTTATGTTTTTATATTATTTTTGTTAACGGTGTTAATTTCTTTGAAACATTTGCAAGCAACCAAATAAGAAATATGTAAGAAATCTTTCAAAGTACGAATGAAACTGAAGGCGTCAGATGTTTTTTCTGGTGTATAGTTTTATTATTCGTTCAACTCGGTGAGAGCGTTGATTACTCCTAGAAAGTTTCTTTTTACAAGAGCATGTACTGCGCCTCGGACTTCGCAGACCATCAAGTATCACTGGTTTCTTTCGTTTTTGTATTCCTTCATGACTTCGACAAATCGGTGGAAAGTCATAAACCCACCGCTGTGTTGACAAAATAGGTGTATAATCTCTGTAATACTCCAAATACATTCGCTGTTTCAGGAGATATTGATGCTGCATGTATTCCTAACATATTCAAGAAGTGGGATGTAAAGAATCTAGTTCTAGATAGTTCTGGATAGTTGGTAAGGCTACTCACTCGTCCAACCAGTCGATTTAGCGTGCGAGCTGCAAAACTCTGGCAGGTCAGGAGTTGCCAATGCTGACCAACTAGGCCAGCACACACCTAGTATTAGATGCCTAGTGTTTACTAGTGCTGGGCAGAGGCATATTACATGCTCTGCTGTTTCTAGTTCTTCATTGCACCCTCTACATAAGGGGGCTGCCCACCAGACCCATGATGTGTAGGTGTTTGTATAGCCGGCAGTGGCCAGTTAGGATGTTGGTCAATAATTTCAGATTAGTTCTAGATAAGTTAAGGCGCGCCGTGGCTGCAATTTTACAAGGTTGGCTAATTGCTACCTTTGATTGCTTGCAGCCTGGCGTTTCTCGTCATCTTACCTAGTGAAGTGCATGTTTGCTATGCTCTAGTATTTCATCCTCTTGGGTTGTTAGAGGATGTAAGGATCCCTTCTTTGCAAGTTCGTCTGCTATTTCGTTCCCCTTGATGCTACTATATCCTTTGATCCAGCAGAGCTCTAGTTTTTTATATTTAGCTAACTCCTCCAGACTGTGTGGATATGAATATAGCTCTTCGACATAAATGTGTTGGCATTTAGTGCATGTAGAGCTGCTTTACTGTCTAGTATTTGGATATGTTTATCCTTAATATTCCGTTCAGCTAAAATTTGAACACACTTTAGTTTTCCTTGAATTCAGCTTGGAAGACTGAAGTGAGTTTTCCAAGTGGTGCACTTATCTTGAGTTCTGGTAAGAATATTCTATATTCAGCTATGGTCTTAGTTTCGGATCCATCAGTATACATGGTTATGTTAGCGCCTTGTGATGATGGTCTGAAAATGTTTAACAAAACTATATTTGGGTAGAATTCTGTCGCACTTACCTTCTATAAGGGGGTCTAGTTTAATAGCTTCACTTAGTATGCTCCTGTATCCAATTAGTCTACCTTTATCATGCCACAGGCTGAGCGAAGATAGCCTTAATGCTGGTTTTACTACAGCCTTCATTATAAGAAGGTCGAGTGGTTGTAGACATAACAGTGCCTCAAGAGCTGCTATGGGAGTTGTTCTCATAGCGCTGGTGATGGCAAGACACGGTATCCGTTGGATGTGTGATAACTTTGAGATTGTTGTGACTTGTTTGGTTTTCGACCACCAGACCATCTCACCATATGCGATAGTTGGTCTTAAGATCGTGGTATATATCCATTGAGTGATTTTGGGAGACAGGCCCCATGTTTTACCAACCGCCCTGCGGCATTGCCAAAATGAGATGCAGGCTTTTTCCAGCTTGGATGTTATATGCTCATTCATGTTCAGTTTTGTATTCATGAGTAATCCTAGATATTTTACATTATCTGTGAGTGTCAGAGGGACTCTCTTTAAGAGTTGGCATGTTCATGAGCTCCTCGTAAACAATATCAGCTCTGTGTTTTTGGGTTATTAGCGAATGGCTATCGTACCAGTTCTCAATTATATTTAGGGCACTCTGCATTAGATTGCAGAGAACACCTTCAAGACTGCCATTTATCATGATCACTATGTCGTCGGCATAGTATCCTGAGTTGTTTAATTCCAGGAGGAGGCTATCAACTACAAGGTCCCATAAAAGGGGCGAGAGGACTCCACCTTGAGGACAGCCTCTTCCTGTAACTTTGTTACCGTGTTACTTGGATTGTTCTTGGACCAAGCATATTTTTTATCCAGCTCCTCATAGTAGGGTGAATCCCGTGAGACCTTAGAGAATTATCAATACTTTTAAATGTTATTTTATCAAAAGCATCTTCAATATCAATGAAGGTGGCAAGCAACGACCTTTAAAGAACTTAGTTTGAACTCCTTTATAAACACCACACATGCTCGATTCATTATCATATGTTTGGACTGGACAATTTTTTATTTCTATTCCATCTTCCTCTTACAATATTGTGTTTGCCAAGTGTTTACCACCTTTTTCACGCTACTCCTAGCGTATGGGTCTCTTTCTCTGCATATAGTGGTGGCTACTCGTACTACAGGTAGACTTACAGTTTAACGTAAATTCCGAACCACTGGAAAGTTGAGATGAGACTATCATCTACCCCGGACCAGAGAAAGGTGTTTAGGCGCGAAACCCCGCACTGGCAAGGTGGGTTGGGGAGTGGAGGGTGCGTAGAAGATGAAAAGTATTTCGCGTTGCGGGGTTTAAACTCACGATCTTCAGTGCGGTCTGATGCCTTACCGCCGCCCTGCGTTTGCCAAATACTCTCCAGATTTCCCATTAACTGCTATAAAATCAATGAAGTTTTCGCTTATTTCAAATTGGCCTTTTTCATTCTTAATAACATATGAGGAGTACAAGGCAGAAAGGAGGAATGTCAGTGTAACTCTAGAAAAGCAAATTTCATGTTTAAAGCACATTTATATACACAACCTCCCATATATATATATATATATATATATATATATATATATATATATATATATATATATATATATATATATATATTTATATTTATATATATATATATATATATATATATATATATATATATATATATATTTATATTTATATATATATATATATATATATATATATATATATATATATATATATATATATAGAGTTACACTGAGATTCCTCCTTTCTGCCTTATACTATTCATATTGGATCACTTGCCTTATTTGTACTGTGTGTAATATTTCTTCTGATATATTATACACAGAGCAAATGAGCCAAGTGATGCAATATGTTATTAAGAATGAAAATGGCCAATTTGATATTAGCGAAAACTTCATTGATTTTATTATCAAACACTACTTTGCGTGATATATGTCAGTATCTTCTTATGAAATACTTGATGAAAAATATTTTGTATCCACATTTAATTCACTTAATCCGAAAGTCACGCCATACTAGGGTTGACATCTGTAAAACTACTAATCAAGGACGAAGTGCTTGAAAATGGAATTTTTAGATTTAAACCCGGACGTTTTTGTTCAAATTATGTGAAGGTTTGTTGTTATTAAATAAGAAAAAGATAGTTTTAATTTTAATCTTAAATACCCACTATAGTGTGCTGTACTGTACTGTACAGACGCAATAAATAAAAACAAAAACATAAATTATAATATATAACAACAATATTCTACCATTAAATTAAAAATTCTTTAATAGATAAACCTTAATCTATGAAAACTGAAATCAATCACATTTGTCGTCCACTGATGAATTACGAAACAAAATATTATTACATCGGAAAACAAATTTTTCGTAAGTCTGTCATTTAAGTTTTTCGTAATTGAAACATGTATGCTTCTTGTTTCTGTGATGGAGTTATCACTTTTACTAGCTTTTCTATTTTTGAATCCATAATATTGATTGTCGACTGGAAGTAACAGGAGATAAACCGTAAAGAAAACATAAATATTTACAAATCTTTACAACATTGGGCGCAAAATTTAAAAACCCGCATTATTTAAAAAACGGACAAATTCTAAAAACCCGGACAACAAAAAGTTCGCCCGGACTTCCCCGGACGCCTCAAAAACTAGGACAAATCAGGGGAAATGCGGACGGATGACAACCATATGCCATTCGATATGTATATTATTATATTATAGAATATCTGTAAGAATATTTAATATCACAGCAATATTTTTTTCTATACGATATGTAAACAATTATGGGTTTAAATGACCCCCACAACTAATCAAATATAACCTGAATGTTATTATAACCAAGCTCAAGCTCTAGTACTGGTTATTATCCAGTAGTACTTCTTAATGCTTCAGAATACTAGTGATAAAAGAGCATAATAAATTTAAATTACTAACCTTTTAATTATTTGGTCCCCTCCGTTATCTTTCAACAGCGAAACCACTCACAAAAACATAATATTCACCAGCGAAACCACTCACCAACACATAATATTCACCATTCACAAACACATAACACAGAATCACGCAGTAATACAGATTTTAATAATTATAACAAATACATATTATTTTCGTACGCTCCTGATCGCAACCATATCTAACACTGCACTGAGTCATATGCGCATCTCGTCGCAGTCATGTGATAGTCTTAGAAAAAAATTACTAAGTATCTAAAGCACTTCTACATAATTTTAATAATGCTACATGTGTCTAAAATCATTTTATAGTCATATCACATGCTTTCAGAACATTCTGCTTGGCAGTTTTTGCAAAAAACAACATAATAAAATTAAATAGAAAAGGTCGGGAACATTCTGCAGATCACGTGTTGGAATGAGAGGCCACAGTACGTGATTCACAGTTGCGCGCGGCATGGACATGTGAAGAACGCTTGTAGATAAAGGCCGGTTTATAATTATTAAAAGGTTGTTTTAAATTGTAACAATCGTGTTGCAAGATATTTCGCGAGTGTACTGTTTTATAACGAGTGTAGTGTAGTGCTTCCAAGCAGTATGATAGCAGCTCCAACACTGAAGGAATAAGGCATATACAAGGTATGTTTAATTAAACCATGTCTTTTTTTCTATCGATGTACATTTGTCATTCTCGAGTATAATTTACAAATGTAATTTTTAATTATCCATTGTTCGCGTTGCATTTGATGTAATATTAAAATACTTGAGGAGTTTATTGTTTATTTTGTCCAAATAGCTAGGTCTAAAGATAAACATATTTTTATTCTGAGATTCCTCTTGTATCTTCCATAGTTCAAGAACAATTAAAAAGTTATAATTTGTGATATTCTCAAAACAAAGGACCTGACTAAGGGCTCGGCGCCTCTATTCGTTGCATAATTAGCTCACCGTGCTGATCTAGCCTTTGCGGCGATAAAACAAGTTTGGTGTGAACAAGAGTATTGATATTCCTAAAAATATTTATGCCATATTCTTTTTGCATATTACGGTTTGCGTAAATGGGTTGCACGCTTACACATTTATCCTGCTAAAAATTTCGACGATAGAAATGTGCCGGAAATAATAATGTCGCAGGTTGATGCATTTCTGCGAAATTGATCGATGAATTCCATTACGGCAGACGGGCAAAGGTTTTAAGGGAAATATATACATACATATAGTGCTAAAGCAGAAATAATGTAGTCCGTGTCGCGGGGCGAGAGAGAGATATATGGAGGAATACGGCGCTGTCGTACCAAATAAATTTACACCACCACATACAATTACAGACAAAAAATATGATCCCGTAACGACCGCACGCGCACATTCTATTAGTGCATCCAATTTGTATTCCCGGCAGATGCGTAAGAAGTTTCTGATCCACCTAGGATCGATGTAAGTGGGTACCGATAGCTGATTTGATTAAACGCCCACCGGGGAATACAACCGCAAATTAATTAAGCCCATGGCACCCGCCTGTAAACGTAACTCAATTACACAAATATCACCGGGTTATTATATGTGTTACATTTCACAACAAATGCACTTATTTCATTAACTACTATACTAATTTGCATACTATAATTGGAAAGGTTTATTTAGATCATAATTGGTTTGTAACCAGAGAAAAAGTTAAATATTTCAAATGATCAATACATGATTCTAGAGACTTTAAATTTTTCTAAAAATCTCTAAGGCAAGGTTGTAAAAAGGTGGGGTAACTATAACCCGTGTTTATATTGTTAGATGTTGCATACATTTTTTATAACGTCCCTATTAATTCGAGCTTAGCTTGGTAACTTGGATTCTTAATTGGAGATGATAAAATTTACAATGTAATTGTCACTCACTGCCCATGCATTTGTAATAGTTTTTTGTGTAGTTATACCAATTGTTATTGGAGAATTTGGAAATTCACTTGTACCTCTAATACTTGGAGCTCCTCTCATATAGCCTTCCCTCGAATAAATAATATAAGTTCTTGACTACTCCCCCGTCATTGAATTTGTTATTAATAAGAAGAATGGTTGAGAGAGGAGCCAGAACCGGATGAACAGTGTACCCCACACTCTCATCTAACATTGCCCATGAAAGAGCTTCAGCTGATCTTGTTATTTTTAGTCTCCATCTCGCAGTAATTTCTTCTAATAGATAAACATTAATCTATGAAAACTGAAATCAATCACAATTGTTTATAACTTTCCATTTCATACCTTTTTTCGGTCATGTATGGTGGAATTCGCCTCGATACCCCCACTAGGGAGAGAGCATGGGCTAGTCAGCATTGGCCGTCTTGCCAAATCTGTGCAGGTAGCTATGGAATTTCCCATGTCCTGTCAATATCTGCGCAAGCCAGTGGTCCGTGTCTCCATGTCACTAGGGGCTCCAATTCGGGCCTACCCGGCATTTTGCGTCTAGTTACATCTCCGTTTCCATTTTGTCAATGTCTCGGCTCTACCTTCCCTCTTGACAGTCCTTGGGGTGGTTCCGTCTTTGGTCAGTCGGTAGAGCTGGACCCTCTCTTCCACCAGCAGGTCCGTTGGAACGGTGGCGGCCAGTACCTCCACTGCATCTGTGTAGGTAGTACGATAGGCTTGGATTATGCACAGAGCGCTGGTGTTCAACGCCCTCCGTCTGATCTTCACAGTCTCTCACCAGGCCGGATCTGCGTACAGGAGTTGGGCGCGTGCAACTGTCGCCAGCAACCTTCTCCTTGCTTCCCCCGGGCTTTCCACGTTCAATAGCAGCCTCACCAGTGTTGCCTCTATTCTCGTCGCCTTTCTGGTGCTCTCCAGTACCTGGGTGGCATGGGTGGTATTATCCTCCATTGTGGTGCACTGGTACTTTAGGTGTCGCGGCCCATTCGTGCTGGTTCCTATGCCCTTGTCCCTCTCGTGGATAGGAGGCCCGTCTCTGTCTTAGCTACCGCGATGGTTTCATCCATTCGGCTATCTTCTCGACTGCTTCGCGTGTCTTTGCCGTTGTTCCCTCGAGGTCACGGCCACGAAAAACCATCGCCATGTCGTCGGCGAATGCGATCGATTGAGCATCCTTGGGCAGGGAGGGCATCGTCGTAGGCCACGTTCGATAACAGGTGACCCAATACTGATCCTTGTAGGACCCCTCTCGTGACCCTAAACGACGTTGTCCGTCCGGTGCCCTCGGTCACTCAGGTACGTCTCTACTATGCGTATGGTGCGTGAATATATTCTTTATCGCGCGTATAATGGTCACCCATGGAAGCCTATTAAACGCAATGGCGACGTCCAGGCTGACCATTATGCAATGTCTTCTTGTCCTCCATGTGCCTTAGTTTGCCTCCTCCGTGAGGCTTCTGATCACTAGTATGGCATCCGTCGTGGAGTGACCCCATAATGACATTCATGAGGCTCTCCTGTTTTTTTAAGGGCTTCAGCAGTCTCTCCACGACTTTCGCCACTCTGTCTAGGAGGCAGAGTGGTTGGTATGATTCAGGTTCGATTGGCGGTTTCTTTGCCAGGGGTATTACCACCAGTTTCGCCTTTTGTATGCCTTAGGTACGGTCCCCGTGGCAAGGCATTTTCTGGCGATGGTGGTGGCGTCTCGTGCGATGTACGGTGCTGCAGCTTGTATCGCTTCATTGAGGAGACCTGTCGGTCTCTTCTTCTAGGTGTGCCTGTTGTCTATCGCTGAGGGAAGGAGGGCTGTTACCACCGCCCGATGCAGGTCCAGGCGGGCGGGCTTTGATCTCACCCATGACGATTTTGTACAGCAGGCCCCATGGGACTTCATCGAGCCCCTGCATAATTTTAGCCAGCAGTCCTTCTGATAGCCTGAATTGCCTGCCTGAATTCCTTTCTCTTGTCCCGGTACTGAGCCTGGAGAGTCTCGGTTGGGCCTCGGTTCTCGCCTCCGCCACCTCTTCGTACCACCAGTATACCTTGCGGTGTGGATGCTCTGACTGGTGCTTTTGAGGGGATTGGGAGCAGGCTAGTCCCCGTTAGTCTTCTATTTAGCTCATACGCCATCTTCTCCTAGTCGTCAGCTAGTGAGATAGGCTCGTAAATGTCTTTTAGGAGGTCCTTATCCATTTTTTCTATTTTTCACTTCCTCCTGTGTGGAGGTAGTCTGGTCTGGTGGTGATCGTTGCCCTCTACCTGGTGTAATCCGTTAAACGATGTGTCTGTAGTCGCTTCATCTACCTCTATTTATTTATAAGCCTATGAGAACTAAAGCGGTGTAAGCCACATTTGAATTGTTTTGATAAGGAGAAGATTTGGCGTTTGCTATTAATGTAAATCGAGGTACACATATCTACATATTGTTCTTTCTATTTTATTTTAATTTTTAACTTTTACGCCTTAATATATATCTCTCGATATTCCCATTTCAGAAGCTGGGGCGATACAAAAATTATGCAACATATCTTATTAAAATTTATTACTGATTCTGGTTCAAAACATATTAGTGTATCAGATACCCGAAGGCAATTGTAACATTTTGAATATAACTATTTTTTTTTGGGCGACAATGTCAAAAGTAATTTTTCTCCACCGGTTATATATCAAGGAACCTTACACGGTCAATAATACTGCCAATCCTAGTACTGTCAATATTTGCTTCAATCCTGCTTTTATATTTATCAAGTAATCAATTATCCGGATAAAGATTAGTATTCTCTTCATTACATCATTAATATACATTACACGATCAGTAATACTGGGAATATTTTAGAATAATGAACATTTTAAACATGTTATCGTACAGTAATACTGTTATTATTCTAAAATATTGACAGTAATATTGGTCGATTAGGGTGCCTTATCGATATTGATTTTAAAAAAGTTACACAATATTATATCAATATGACAATTGAAAATAAAAAAGTTCTATATCTACGTATTTTTCTTTGTATTATTTTCTTATTTTTAAATTTTACGCCTATATATCTCTCGGTATTTTAGAAGCTAGGGCGATACAAAAATTATGCAACATATTTTGTTAATTTTTTTTACTGATCATACTGCAAAAGATATCAGTGTATCAGGTGCTAGAAGAAAATTGGAAAATTTTGATTATATTTGTTTGTTGGGCGACCATATCGATCGTATTTGATTATTTTATTATCTTCATCTGTTTTAATATCGATATTGATTTGAAAATATTACACAATATTTATAACAATATGAATATGAAAAATAAATAGTATTTATATCTACGTTGCCACTACCACGCTGATTGTGAATAGCCATTACGGACGAGGTAGACTAAACTCCAACTAGGGCTGTAGTAAATTTAAATATCTCATACGCAAATAATTCCATATATCACCTACCCTGTCTCATTTGAAAAGTGGTAACTGCAATTTAATAAGGAGCAACCCCCGCGTCCATGTTCAAAATCTTGCAGACACCACACAAATCTACAGCTGTCACTTACAATCATAATTAACTTGCTAATTTGCTGCTACACGTCATGCGTGCATTCTACCCATCCCACTTACACTAATAATTTAAGAAAAGTAGTAGACACATCTGGATTGATAACAAAAATTTAATTATTAAAAATGTAGGTATTTTTTGTAATTTAAATAGAGGAGAACAGTGGTTTGTCCACCCCCAATTTAGCAGGACAACAGATTATAAATTGAGTTTATTTTCCTAAAATAGCGTTCATCAGTTTAAAAACAGTTTATAATAGTTAGAATAGTACAGGTAATCTTGCTCAGTTGGAGGTACTCAAACCTTCTCTAGTTGCTTAGTTGTTATTACTAAAGGACAACACGGATCGTTTTTGATGAATATTCACAGCTACAACTGACTTATTTATTTATTTAAATTAAGTTACTTCTAGAGGCAGTGTATTACATTGATAACAGAGCTCTTTTACATTTATTTATATAAATATTTAAACATTTAAAATGGTAGACAATATAACAAAGGTGATGTAGAGAGAAGTATATAAAAATATTAAATAATAATTCTCAGTAGATAAATAAATTGTTTCAATTCATATAAACTCATCACTAGGTTTTTATTATTGTTATATTTTACTTTTATGATAAAAAATAAATAAAATGAAGGTATATTCACGGATTCTAATATATAGTATCGGGTTAAATAAAGACGATATCTTTGTCGAAAGTTATTTATGGAAGTGTTTAAGGGTGTGATCACACCTATACTTTTCTTATAGCACGAATTGTGAGGTTGTATTGAGCTTTTGGTAAAAACTACCCAATGGAATGACATACAATGTATGCACCTTAATTAAAAGCACTTCTTGTCTATGAAACTAGTTTTCTTAGAATCGATTACTATATTTCGCGGTTAAATATCTTAGAACAGGACCGGTCCTAGCGGGCGTACAGGGTGCGCGCCGCTCGCGGACAGCCAAAGTTAGGGGCGGCTAAATTCAGCCCGAGGCATGAACCATCGAAAGAATTCTAAACATAAACTCTGAACTCGCCTCAGTTATAAAAGATTCTTCTCATTATTTTCACAGATAAGCGTTTATAAATGACATTTATTTCTTCACATATGTTCCTATTCTAAAAAATTTTCGTTTACCACTCTAGGCTGGTACTGGCTTATTGTCTCTTGTTCTATTTGCCGCATCGGATGCGCACAATTCCACCTCGGCTCTTACAGCCGGCGGCGCACGACCACAAGCGATACTGCACGCCACGGGGGCGACTAGCAATGCTAAACCAACTAAACCATGCTAAACGAAAGCTCCTGTAATATCCTATGTAATGGTAATTATAAATTACAGCATGTGGCCGACTACCTAAGACCGGTTCTGCATTAGAACATACTGTGAATGGAACGACTATATAGCAGTATCACTGCGTTCCTAATTTGAAATTTGGTGATCATATTATAGAAACTAGATAATGTCATACGCGCTTTAAAAAAATAAGTTTTAGAGACAAAAACAAAATATTTATATTGACTTGTGTGTTTGAGGGTTGTTTAAGGGTGGGCTCACGCCTATATATTCGTTATTTTGTGAATTATGTAATTGAAGTCCACTTATAGTACTTATAGTAGTATGTTTTGAGTATCTCTTATATAACATTCACTAAATTTGAGTGACATAAATGTAGAGTGACTGTTATATAAGAGATAATAAAAACATGTCCTATAAGTAGTATAAGCGGACTTCAATTACATAATTCACAAAATAACGAATATATAGGCGTGATCCCATCCTTAAACAACGTAATTACAATAAAAACATCACTACAAAATTGAATACATTATATTACGTTTGTAAAGTAAACTGAATTATTCCTGGGTATATAATGCTGTTCGTAGAAACTACCGATCGCATCTCTAACTGTCCCGATTACACAATCAGATTATAGTGCTGAATTGTATCATTATCTCGCTCTCGCCTCCGCATGATTTACTGTTCGGGGCGGCTCGCGCGAAATCATTGAATTTGCGCGTTCGTTCGTTCGTTCCGGGGGCTGTGCGGGGATGGCCCTGCAGAAATTATTTATTTGTTTGCGCCTATCTGCGCCATCCATCATACTTAAATCGTGACGTTTTACAACGAGGAATCTTTTGTATTGGAATTTAGTTGCCGACATTAAATCATCAGCTTGATTGAATCTTGTATTTATTTTTATATGGGCTTAGCTATAGAGGAAGTCATATCTTTTCAAAAATTATTGATAGTGGAAATGGTTCAAGGGCGGGGCAATTTTTATTGTTATGTCACAATAGTGGTCATACGAAGCTCTGAGACCCGCTTGTAGTTTTGGATCCAATTAATTATAATGTAGCATTGCAATGTATAGAATTTACGTGAATTGAACACTTACATTCACCCGTTACAACCACTTTTCTACACGATAGTAGTAGTTACTGTATTTGTTATAATTTCTAACTAGCTATTGACCTTCCGAGATCCCTCTGCCGACCCTGCACAATATTTTTACGACAAATCATATTTTGTACATGTCGATTGATAAACATATAAGCATAGTATTTTTATTAGTTTGATAAGAGTTTTCCTATATAACGACTGGACATTTATTTTGTAATATTTAATATTAATATTTGTAATTGTAATAAATTGATATATATATTATTCGTTACATGACTACATATAAATAGACATATATTAACAAAAGTCAAATAAAAATGCATTTTAATTTATTAACATGCTTCCAAATGCTCATCAATTAAGTAAAAGGCTTTTTGAGTTAATTATTGACGTAGTTCAACTTTGAATATCTCTTTAAAGTAGCTGGGAGCGCATTATAAAGTTTTTATCATGGATTGCGGATTGTCTTTGATTACCTTAGGTCCCGCACAAGCCATCTGTAGTCCCTGGAAAACTTTGGTGTCATGAGTATGGTAGTGTTTTTTGGTAATATCTGCTTATTTTGTTACAAATTTATTAATAATTTATAGATATATAAGCAGGGCACCGTTAACATATGCAATCTTTAGAATAATGGTTTCTTATGCTCTCTAAAAGAAGCTTCTGTATTTTATCACTGTTTTCTTGAATATTATTATTTTTTAATGTGGCTGCTAGTTGCCCATGATAAAAAACCATATACTAGTAAGCTCTGAAAGATGACATTGTACGCTAGCCATAATTTCTCTAGACTACGTGTGGCTTCAAGTTTTATTAAATGCCAAACTTAGTTTCATACATAAATGGTCGATATGGTCCAGCCATGTCAATTTGTGGTATAAATCCACGTCTTACCAATCTACATATCTAGATTTCGTCTATCGATCTTGTTAGATCTTTTACAAAATTATACAACTTTCTCCTAGGGGAAAAGTTTAACGCCATAAGTCCTGGTTTCCTAACAAGCGGCGTCGATAAAAACGGCCGTTTTTAACGTCATTTACAAGATACGTTTTAAGTACATGTAATTAAATAACTCACCAGATTCCAGTGTAACTAATTACAATTTCCCAATACATTGAAGTATACTGCTCTCTGGATTACCAGATTTATTTAAATATACGTAAAAGAAATGTGTGACGTCAAAATGACGTGAAATAGGGCCGCATTTGTCTACACCGCTTTCTAGGAAACCAAGGCTTAACCGTGAACATACTAATACCATCATGACGGTTATTACCATATGGGTGTCCATTGTTAATTGATGCAGTGTCGCCAGATGGCGTTAAACTTTCCTCCTAGGGGGAAAATTGTATGATTTTTAAATCTATATCATTATCCGCTGTTATTATCATATTGGAATCATCTGCATATAGCACAGTGATATTTGCTCCTTTGATACTGCTCGGCAAGTCGTTGTTAAGTCCAAGAATAGGAATGGCCTAAGAATGGATTCTTGTAGAACTCCAAAACGTAATAATAAAAGGTAATAAGTATTGTTTTGCGGCAAAATACAGAGATTTATAACTAGAGGACGCATATTAAATGTAATATACAGAATTGAATTCAAAATTGAAAACTGGAAGGAACATTTTTAATTCGCACATGCATCGTTTATGAGATATTTGAAGATTACACTACACTATTTTTAATAATTTTCTATGATTCACTCAAGTGTACTGATGAATGAAGCATTAACGCTTCAAGCAAACTGTGTAAAATAATTTATTGTAATGTTCAAGACATTTGAAATATTGAATGAGTATAGTTTCATTGGTTAAGAGAGTTGAAGAGAATAGTTCAGACTTTTAGCAACACTAAATGGGTATTGTTTTATTGATCTTAGATCATCCACTCATCCAACTTTCTCCACATAGGGTATCCAGGAAATAACACTATTTTCGGATATAATACAACTAACCCTCTAGGAGGAAAGTTAAATGCCCTCTGGCGGCACCACATCAATTAGAAATGCACACCCAGATTACCATATGGGTGTGCATATCTAATTGATCTGGTGCCGCCAGATGGTGTTTAACTTTACTCCTAGAGGGCTAGTTGTATAATCTTTGTATATATCTACTCGAGATATTGTATGCATTCATCCTCACTAGATGAGCTATACTGATGAGATCTAATAAGATCGAAATCTAGATATGTAGATTGCTAATGGGTGGGTTCACACTTATATATACTATTTTCGGAGTTCTTTATACAATGCGAACCATCCATTGAAAAAAACTATGCGCAGAAGGTAGAATGGATGGGTGGCCCTACTAATTAAACAATGTCTATCCACCTACCCATAAAACACTAATCCTTGTTCTTCGTCCCCATCCCGGAACAGATTTCTCATTTGCCTTTGGGCTGGGGCGTATGGACTTTCAGTCTTCCCTTCCATTCCTGTTTGGCTTTGTTTCCTTCTTCTTAATAAGGCCCACTTTGTTTCGGGTTCATCAGTATCATTAGGTTATCAATGCATTCTATAACAACTTTAGAGTTATCCACGCTGGAGTCTAGAGCTCTCAGCACTGCCGGACTGTCTGTCACAATATTGATTTCCTTCTAAATATAGTTTATTTCCAATAAAGTTCTAACGCAGCATTGAATTGCGATAATCTCTGCTTGGAACACGGAGGTATGCTTGCGAAGCTGGAGTCTTGTGCGTCCTGCTCAGCCGCTCTCATACGCTCATATTCCTGTTGCTTTGTTGGTTTTAGATCCATTGTTAAACCAGATTGAAGCTTTAAGTTTTTGCAAATAGCCTTTTTTCTCATTCTGCACTGTCATTTATTATTACCTTGTAAGGTGTCGTCATGTGGAGTGTATTGTCCTGTCGGGGATCATTCTTAGAATGTATTCTTCGGTTTTCCCAAACGCTAGATGGGTGTGGACTATGGATGAGTCGTATGACTTCCCCATGGTGTTAGTTCTGTAGATTGCTATCTTGGTCTCTGTCTCCACTTTGATGTAAAGTGGAAGCAGGTATAACCTCCATTGCGGCGGTGGGGGTTATTGACATTGCCCCTGTTATTCGTAGGCAAGCCATTCTTAGCACTTTGCCTAGTATTTTTCTGCTTATTCCGTCTGGGGCTTTGTGCCACCAGATTATTGGTGCGTAAGTCATAATGGGGCTTATAACCCGAGTGTAGAGCCAATACACCATTTTTGGTGTTAGTCCCCAGGTTTTTCCGAACATTCGCCGGCATGCCCAGAAGGCTTTCACGGCTTTGTTCGTAATCTTTGTCATATGTGAGGTCAGTTTAAGAGTCTAGGGTTACACCTAGATATTTAACTTGTCCCTCCATTTGTATTTCTCTCTGCCGAATCGCGTCGACATTTATATCTTATTTCTACGTGTAAATGATACTACAGTTTTTCCGGTGTCAACCGTGAGGCCCTCTCCTACACACTACCGTTCCACGTGTTTGAGTGCACATTGCAAAAGTTCTGATGTGATGCCGTCAAATTTACCGACCGCGAGTATTACTACGTCGCCAACTTAGCCTAGTACGTAGCATCCCTTCTGGTCCAGTTGCTCTAACGGATCGTCAGTGACTAGGCCCCACAGAAGAGGGCAGCCTCTGCCGACCGACACTTCCATGGTTATTCCATTTAGGCCCGATTCTACAATTGACATTAACTAAGACTATTCGTGGAATATGTTTGAGATATTGGCATCAATATCTAAAACTTATTTCACGAATAGTCTTATTCTCCGGTTAAATGTCAATTGTAGAACAGGCCCTTAGTGATGCTTTTATTCTCAGCCCACTTAGCCGGAGCTACTCCCCCTTTATACACTGGAACCACGACACGCAGCTGCTACTCTTCCGATAACTCCGCCGCTCCGCTCTACACCCTATTGATGTAGTCATTTTCACAATGGGCCCATTTTGAGGCCTAAGTGTCTGTAGCTATGCTACCCTCCAGCCAACTATCCAGATGTAGTCATTTCTCCCTTACCTTCAATGGCAATATTATATACGTCTCTGCCTTCGTCTTCTTCCGCCGTCTTTCCTAATTTTAACTGACTCTTCGCAACTTCCAATTTATTCGACGAGAGCTCTTCCTATTCTAATACCTGTCTCGGACTCCCCAGTCCCTTTTCAGTTATTCAGCTATTCTTCTTCTCCTACCCTGATCTATGATTATTTTACCGTTCGTTTAAAAAACCCGAAACACACTCTTTTATCCTCTTGCCACCTTCGCAATTTCCTATACTTTTTTCTTTTAGCATACACTCTCAAAATTCCTGTTCGCCTGGTTGGCCCTATCCAACTAACGTTTCTAATAAAATAAAAATAAAAAATGGTCTATGATGAATGTAAAAATCTCTAAAATAAACAGCGCGCGAATGAAAAGTTATTTCGTATTTTCAGCTTAAAAATTATAGCTGTATATGATATATAATTCGTTTTATTTTATTTGATTGTATTGTTTTTGACGGGATATGGTAAAAGGGAGTTGTATGAACTGTTATGTTGGCTTTTTTTATAATTCGTGTCTATTTATAAATCATTCTGTAAATAGCACCAATCATTATTAGCATACAAAATCGATATTTATTAATCAACATATGTACTACAATCAACGTTGTCTTTTAGATCTCAAATTGACACAGTAATGTATACTAAATGAGTAATTAATATCATATCAGATTGTTGCTAAACAACTTGCCTGTCTATTCCATACTAACTAATTAATTGCATATAACGATTGGACATAGCAACCAGCGTTCTTCGTAATGTTCATTTTGTATCGACAGGATGGAATACGAGTAGAGCGCTATTGTGCTAGCAACAATACCACTCTAAACATCCGTCCCGTTGTAGAGATGCCTCGAACTTTATCGATTTCCACGAATAAAACTAATGTCTGATACTTCGTTACAGAGTCTATTGTATAGAGTATAGATTATTTAGTTCCTTTGTTATTCATCGCAATTGTTTTCATGGACACCGGCATATATATTTCTATAATATTTTTTGAATGAATAGGTTGAAACAGGGAATGAATGGGGTATAATTGCAACATATGAGTATAAAAATAGCCCTGGGCAACACACAATTAACAAATGAATGTTAAAACAAAATTTAAAATAATTTTCTTAGGGATAAACTGAGAAACTAAATGGTTTTGATGTATTCAATTTTTACGCTGAGATGAATAAAATTAAACGTTTATCTTTATATTAATGTAAGTAAAAAAGAAAAAGAAAAGAATATGTAAAAAACATGAAAAAACATGTAAAAAGCATGTAAAAACATGTAAAAAAACATATAAAAAACATGTAAAAAACATGTAAAAAACATGTAAAAAACATGTAAAAAACATGTAAAAAACATAAAAAAAACCATGTAAAAAACATGTAAAACATGTAAAAAACATGTAAAAAACATGTAAAAAAACATATAAAAACATCTAAAATAACATGTAAGAAACATGTAAGAAACATGTAAGAAACATGTAAGAAACATGTAAGAAACATGTAAGAAACATGTAAGAAACATGTAAGAAACATGAAGGAAACATGTGAAAACATGTAGAAAACATGTAGAAACATGTAGAAAACATGTAGAAACATGTAGAAAACATGTAGAAAACATGTAGAAAATATGTAGAAAACATGTAGAAAACATGTAGAAAACATGTAGAAAACATGTAGAAAACGTGTAGAAAACGTGTAGAAAACATGTAGAAAACATGTAGAAAACATGTAGAAAACATGTAGAAAACATGTAGAAAACATGTAGAAAACATGTAGAAAACATGTACAAAACATGTAGAAAACATGTAGAAAACATGTAGAAAACATATAGAAAACATGTAGAAAACATGTAGAAAACATGTAGAAAACATGTAGAAAATATGTAGAAAACATGTAGAAAACATGTAGAAAACATGTAGAAAACATGTAGAAATCATGTGAAAAATATGTAAAAAAACATAACAACCTTTGTAGTAGCGAGGTTCAGCAAATACAAACGGGGTGCGTTTTTTAATAATCGCTATGAATATACAGATTGAGAGATTTTCCTATTATTCCGAATGGTGTCGTTTTTGACCTTTCGCTTCGTGAAAGAAGATCGGTATATTTAATATTATTTTAATATTTTAGTTAAAACTATTAGTAACCCAGTGAGGATCCTAAGTGAAGTTCTTATTGGCGAAAAATCTGACTATTAGTAACTCATTATGATCGTGCACTATAAAGCGTACACGTTTCATGGCGATGGACTATTAATAATATTAATATCCTTTATTGATTGAAATTTTACAATATAATACTGTATGTAAAAATAAATTTCTTCTATGACATCAGCGTCCAGATAGTGAGTCGTCTCGCCTTTCGGCATAGGCCTCCTCTAAATTCTTCAAAAATTCCCGATCTGAGGCTATTTTCCATGTTGTTTCTGCTACTGCTTTGAGATCGCCTACACGGCTCTTCAGTTGTCTTCCACTGCTTCTTTTTCCTTCTCTGGGGTACCAACTTATAACTTCCTTTGTCCATTTCTCCATTTTGTTTCTGACCATATGACGTGTTCATTTCCATTTTGGTTTATTTATCATAGGTAACATCTGTGACGTTGGTTTTTCTTCTTATTTTTTTTAATTATTTTTTATTCTTATATTTTATCCTTAAATTTTTTATTTAAAATTCTACGTTCCATACCATGTTGGCAAGTAATCGCCATTTAATATCTTTTTTGAGTGACAACGTTTGGCATCCATAAGTCATGCATGGAAGCACGCAAGTATCAATTTTCTTTTAGAGGAAAGTCCAGTTTTTTTTATAATTTCTTATAATGACCAATTTTTTTTCCAGGTGTTACCTATCCGTCTCTCTAATTCTGTACTGATTTGTTCAAGATAAGTGTATTCCTCGACATATTCTAGAACTTTGCCTTCAACTTTAATTGTGTGTTTCAGACGGTTGGGGCGTTCCGAAGAGTCAAAAATCGGCACTATTCGCAATAATAGCGAACATATAACGTTCCCTATTATTACGATATTTGATAGAGAACGCACATATTTTTTTATTAGTTATTGCTAATAGGTCATCGTCAAAATTTGTGAAGACCCTCTCACTCTTCAGGAAATTATGAAAAAACTGGTCATCAGAAAGCAGAAAGGTGGGACTAACAATAAATACAAGCAAACCCAAAATAATGGCCAACCGTCTGAAATATTCAATTAAAGTTGAAGGCAAAGTTCTAGAATATGTCGAGGAGGCATAGCGATCACTAAAAAATGACAACTAGTAACATAAATTAGTAGTAGTAGTAAATATATGTATTTAATTAATCTATTAATAATAAAAGCAATTTCAAGTGACAAACATTTCTATTAAAACCAACCCACTGGCAAAGTAACTTAAACAAAAACAAAATTTCAACTTAAATATTTATGCAAACCGAGTGAAAACTCTGCTAGCCCAATATTTGCCCCCGCCGTGATTTTACAAAAGCGTATTTCCCCGGCGCGTCCACCCACATTTTCTCACACCGGCCGGGAAAATTATTTATTTCAGCAACAACCCCCCCGCTACATTTTTGGCAACACGAATTTACGCTTTAGTAAAACAAGGTGAGAATTAGGAAAAACAGCCGCGGAACGTCGTTTGCTAGGGGGGGTGTCTGGCGCATGCGCGGCGTCGCGGGTGAAATACGGATGAACGCACGGCAGGACCTCAGTGGCAGGATATCATCCAGCAGGATTAAACGGTGTAGAGCCAACCGGATGCTCGAATGAGACGCGAACGGTTTGATGGTTGTGCATACGCGCGTGTTTGTGATTGCAATCTTTAAACAGTCTACCGAGTAGAATCCGGCGACTATTTCCAGTGCGCGGCGAAAATTAATAAATCGTGAATTTACATTTGCAGTGCGTTTAAATCACAAACCACTTGTTACTTGGTGATTTATGACCTGAACTACAAACAAAGAAGGATATAAAAAGCTATCGATCCCGAAACTTGCGGACTACAAGTGTTACGATCAGCTGTTGTTGCATCTTTTAGCATGTAAATTGAAAAACCGGAACAGTTGTTGTGGGGAAAATGGGGAGCATACGAGCTGCCCGTTTTGTGGCAACTGCAGCGGTTTTGGTTAGCACCCTGCAAGCATTTCAAGGTAAAAAAAATATATAAGTGCTAGTTCTTTTTCACCAAAGTTTGGGGGGCAAGCTGTGTCTAAAAAATATTTTAAAATACTGTGAAGAACGAATACGAAGGATGTTGAATTATCAAACAGTACTAAAGTATTTAATTTTTAAGAAACAAATTAAAGCATTGTTCAATAATTTACTGAAGAGTGGGTTTTCACTAGTTAAAATATCGAATATTAAGGCATAACTAGCTAACAACTATTAATTATGAACTAATAATGCATACATTTTGTAAAACACTTGAGATTCTATGAATTAATCGACATATTAAGACATAACTAGCAATTAATCTGACTATTTTTCATGCACTAATAATGTATACATTTTTTAAACCACTAGAGATTATGTGAATGCATCCTCACTAGCTGAGCTAAACTGATGAGATGTAATTAGATCGAAATCTATATATGTAGTTTGCTAAAAAAGTGTCTTTAAATAAATAAATATATAAACAAATTTTCTTCTTGTTCGGCAGTACTAGAACTGTTTGAGTTTGATTATTCATCTATACAAGGAGTCAACAGCCGACAGTTTAAAAAAAAGTTTCAATTTATTACTTTCAACTAATTTCGTTCTCTCCCTAACTAGTTTTGTAAAAAAATAAACAATCCGCCTAATATTTTTTTCATATCGCTCCGTCTATAGAAAAGTGACAAAACTAGAAATCATCTATTTTAAAAAAGAACTATTTTAAAATAACAAGGTTCTTAATAATACAAGAATTAACTATATGTTTTCTAATATACACTCAATACACTAATATATTGTTTTTCATATATGTATGTACATTATGTATATGAGACTAGGATTGATTTTGAACATATATAAATCATATACAGACTGAAGAGATATCAGTGTTCATATAATTTCGATTAGAAACGCAAAGGAGGCATTAGGCCTAGGAGAAATATATATATATATATATATATATATATATATATATATATATTTGATATAGACTTTTGGGAAGCCGGCGTAAAGCAAAAAGGAAAATCCATCTTTTATAAATCAATATTTCGCTCTTATTTCAGAGCTTGTTCAGGATTTATGAAATTACACAGTTATTAAAGTTATACAAATAACCCCTATAACAATATCTCAAGATATTGTGTGAATTCATCCTCACTAGCTGAGCTACACTCATGAGATCTAATAAGATCGAAATCTAGATATGTAAATTGCTGAGAGGTGGATTCACACTTATATACAGTTATGAAAGTAATAGTTATTGCGAGTTCAAAAAGCACAGTGAAACCTCAGACATTAGAAGAAACAATTATCACAAGGGTTTAAATATAAAGTGACAGTCAAATAGAATAAAATATATAGTTAAAATTTTCCTTGTGAACAACATGTCTAATGCGTAGACTTCGATGTTTATTGTCTTTAGGTTGGTGGTTTTGAGATTCCATTGATATGGTAAAACGAGACGCTTTTTTTAAATAACAAGTCGCTCAAACGTTAAAACTCAACACGTTTTGGTCCCCACGATGCGCAACGACCCGTAGACTTGCTAGCGCTTGCCTTGTTGGCTGAGTCTTGGGATAAATATATATATATATATATATATATATATATATATATATATATATATATATATATATTGGATTATACAGACTGCAAAGACATCCGTATCCATAGAAATTTGATTAGAAAGGCAAAAGACATTAGGTTTAGTATAAATCTTATTATCAAGATAGCAGGGATGTCAGAGTTGGTAAAAACCCGAATTATAAACATACACATACATCAAAATTAAGAGATATTATATTATGCAGACTGAAAAGACATCAATGTCCATAGAAATTTGATTAGAAAGGCAAAATACATTAGGCTTAGTATAAATCTTACTATCAAGACTGCAGGGATGTCAGAGTTGGGAAAAAAACGAATTATAAACATACATATACATCAGAATTAAGAGATATTGGATTATGCAGACTGAAAAGACATCAGTGTCTATAGAAATGTAATTAGAAAGGCAAAAGACATTAGGCTTAGTATAAATCTTACTATCAAGACAGCAGGGATGTCAGAGTTGGAAAAAAACCGAATTATAAACATACATATACATCAAAATTAACAGATATTGGATTATGCAGACTGAAAAGACATCAGTGTGCATAGAAATTCGATTAGAAAGGCAAAAGACATTATGCTTAGTATAAATCTTACTATTAAGGCAGCAGAGATGTTAGAGTTGTGAAAAAATCGAATTATAAACATATATATACATCAAAATTAAGAGATATTGGATTATGCAGACTGAAAAGACATCAGTGTGCATAGAAATTTGATTAGAAAGGCAAAAGACATTAGACTTAGTATAAATCTTACTATGAAGACAGCAGGGATATCAGAGTTGGTAAAAAACCGAATTATAAACATACACATACATCAAAATTAAGAGATATTGGATTATGCAGACTGAGAAGACATCAGTGTGCATATACATTTGATTAGAAAGGCAAAAGACATTAGGCTTAGTATAAATCTTACCATCAAGACAGCAGTGATATCTGAGTTGATAAGAAACCAAATTATAAACATACATATACATCAAAATTAAGAGATATTGTATTATGCAGACTGAAAAGATATCAGTGTCCATCGAAATTTGATCAGAAAGTCAAAATAGATTAGGCTTTGTATAAATCTTACTATCAAGACAGCAGGGATGTCAGAGTTGGGAAAATACCGAATTATAAACATACATATACATCAAAATTAAGAGATATTGGATTATGTAGACTGAAAAGACATCAGTGTCCATAGAAATTTGATTAGATAGGCAAAAGACATTAGGCTTAGTTTAAATCTTGCTATCAAGACAGCAGGGATGTTAGAGTTGGGAAAAAACCGAATTATAAACATACATATACATCAAAATTAACAGATATTGGATTATGCAGACTGAAAAGACATCAGTGTGCATAGAAATTTGATTAGAAACTCAAAAGACATTAGGCTTAGTATAAATCGTACTATCAAGACAGCAGGGATATCAGAGTTGGTAAAAAACCGAATTATAAACATACATATACATCAAAATTAAGAGATATTGTATTATGCAGACTGAAAAGATATCAGTGTCCATAGAAATTTGATTAGAAAGTCAAAATACATTAGGCTTAGTATAAATCTTACCATCAAGACAGCAGGGATGTCAGAGTTGGGAAAAAACCGAATTATAAACATACATATACATCAAAATTAAGAGATATTGTATTATGTAGACTGAAAAGACATCAGTGTCCATAGAAATTTGATTAGAAAGTCAAAAGACATTAGGCTTAGTATAAATCTTACTATGAAGACAGCAAGGATGTCAGAGTTGGGAATAAATCGAATTATAAACATACATATACATCAAAATTAAGAGATATTGGATTATGCAGACTGAAAACACATCAGTGTTCATAGAAATTTGATTAGAAAGGCAAAAGACATTAGGCTTAGTATAAATCTTACTATCAAGACAGCAGGGATGTCAGAGTTGGGAAAAACCGAATTATAAACATACATATACATCAAAATTAAGAGATATTGGATTATGCAGGCTGAAAAGACATCAGTGTGCATAGAAATTTGATTGGAAAGACAAAAGACATTAGGCTTAGTATAACTATTACTATCAAGACAGCAGGGATGTCAGAGTTGGGAAAATACCGAATTATAAACATACATACACATCAAAATTAAGAGATATTGAATTATGCAGACTGAAAAGACATCAGTGTCCATAGAAATTTGATTAGAAAGGCAAAAGACATTAGGCTTAGTATAAATCTTACTATCAAGACAACAGGGATGTCAGGGTAGGAAAAAAAACCGAATTATAAACATACATATACATCAAAATTAACAGATAGTGGATTATATAGTCTGAAAAGATATCAGTGTCTATAGAAATTTGATTAGAAAGGCAAAAGACATTAGGCCTAGTATAAATCTTACAGCAGGGATGTCAGAGTTGGTAAAAAATCGAAATATAAACATACATATACATCAAAATTAAGAAATATTGGATTATGCAGGCTGAAAAGACATCAGTGTTCATAGAAATTCGATTAGAAACGCAAAAGAGACATTATGCTTAGGAGAAATATTACTATAAAGACAACAGAGATGTGAGCAGATAGGCCGGATTATGAAGAAGCCGAGACAGACATTAAGATAAAATCATTTCACAAACTTGATTAATGAAAATAAAAATATTTGTTTACTAAAATTCATATGTTCTAGTGGGGACATTTTTATGCCACTTGTTTTTGGCAGTAACAAATTAACACAAAGAAAACTAGCAATTATATATATTTATATTTCAAACCATTCTATTATCTAGGTACAAACTACCGCGATAGCCGGAGGGGTTTGAATTTTACCGGAGTGTGAATTTTTCAGATTAATATTTTTCAATTTGATAAATCTGGTGATTATTCATTCAGATAGCCGTATTACGGTGAAATCCTACTCACTCTAAATTACTTAGTTTTATATGCCTATTATTCAGACAATGTAGAATAAATTATCTGCTTAAGCCCTGGTTTCCCAGGAGTCGGTGTCGATACAAGCGACCGCTTTTGACGTCATTTACACATTACAAGAGATATTTTAAGTATATGTAACTGAATGACTTACCATAATCCACTATAATTCATGATTATTTTTTCATTATTCATGCCTCAGATTAATGAAAAAATAATCACCGCTCTTTTTGTTACCATATTTATATTATAAAGGCAAATAGATAGTGCCTTTTACCTTTCGGTGTAGGCTATTACATTTGCATTACTTACCATTATACTTTACAATTATTGTTGTTGTTTATACATCTGCAAATTCTTTCCACTCTTTTCTGTTCTATGCCAGTTCTCTTGCTTGTTTAACTGTCTTTTCTTTCTTGATTATTATTTTCTCTATTCTGTTTTGCCACTCTTTTCTTGGTTTACCTCTTCTTCTTTTATTTCCAGTTCTTGCTTCCCATAACCTGTTTTGTTTGATTCTTTTTGTCCATCCTAATATAGACCTATACTGACATATGGGAGCGAGACGTTGAAACTAACGAAGAGGGACAATAGTAGAATACAGAAAGTGGAAATTTAATTAAATGCCCCCATCAGTTTAGTTGTTTCTTTTCTATATACTTTCTATAGCTTCAATTCCCAGTTCATCTCTGATGTCATCATTTCTTATTCTGTCTCTTCTCGTCACTTGTTTTACTCCTCATATTTCATTTCCATTGCTTGTATTCTACTTTTATCTCTCCTTTAGTTTCCATATGTCAGGTCTATATATGCTTGTGTGTATATTTATTTTTGTCCTTCGGCTGATCGTTGTTTATTCTGTTACTAAGTGCACCTTCCATTTTCCCGTCTTCTGTCAGTGCTACTCCTAGGTATTTGAAATGTTCTATTTGCTCTATTTTGTGTTGTTCTATCTTTATATTTATTTTTTCTTTCCGGTTTTCTATTATCATCACTTTTGTTTTTTTATAATTCATTTTCATATTATACTTCTCTAGATGCTTATTCCATACACTAAGATTGTGCTGCAGATTAGCTTCATTTTCTGCTATCACTACGACATCATCAGCAAATGCTCCTTCCAATATTTTTACCACTTGCATGTTTTTGTAACATATATTTGCTTTTTTGATTTCTGGTTTCATACTCGTCATTAATTCATCCATGTATATGTGAAATAACGTAGGACTGCGCCCGCCTCCTTGTCTTAGTCCAGTGGTTGTCTTAAATGTTTTTGATGTTTGTCCCTTGTGGATTATTGCATGGGTGTAATAAATATAAATTAATACAAAACTACGGCTTTAGGTTTCATATATTACAGTTTACCAATAAATATTTCCTAATTAATTTTCTTAGTGTCATGCATTTGACCTTATTTTATCCGAGCGAATTCGTCAATAAACTAAGGTAATTTTAATTATTGCTGTTGCTGAAAAAGAATTTACACATAATAGGGGTAATAAATAAATAAATAAAATAAAATAAAATAAATAAAAATATCGAAATTTTACACATATGTTGTCGTTAGGTATTTGATTTATCGAGCTGTTATAGTTAATAATATTATAATTTTTGTTATCAGTCTCACACCAATAATACGGCAGATAGACATTCGATTATATAAATAAATCTAAAAAAAATTATTGTATATAAATACTGTTTTTGGAAAGAAATCAATATTTATTAGGCCATCGGCCCTGGGCTTGTTTTTATTTTCCTGTAAATTATATAATATATTTTTTAATTAATTAACTAACAATCAGCTCTTTCTTCGATCATTGTAAGTGTAAAATATGCAAAACAATGGAACAATTTCACTCAAACTAAAATGAACCGACTGCAAGAACACATGGAGATTTAATGTGACTGCACTGCTGAAAGCGAGAACACAAGAAACGTATATGGAGATTACTTTTTTTGTGTTGAACACGCTGGCGAGCTTCTAGCAAATCATTGAGCGTGCTGCTGGTTTTTGTGGTAGATTAGAAACAAATCGTAGTTGTCATATACAAAAAAAAAACATACGGGAATATCTTGAATCTCATGTCACACATTTTTTATCATTTCAAGAAAACCTTCTAATATACTTTCATAATAATTGGTTTTATAGACAAGTTGTCGCAGGGCCGGTCCTAGCGGGTGTGCGTCGCACGAGGGCGGCAAAATTCAGCCTGGGGCATGAGATATTCAATGAGTTCTAAACATAAAATATGAAGGCGTCTCGGTTATAATAATAATAATAATAATAATAATAATACATTTATTATCCAACAGACATAGTCTAATTACAGGACAACAATAACATTTTTTAAATTAAAACTAAATATAGATATATTAACAATAATAGCAAGTTTACCGCTGATAATAACTCTAACATCATTAGAATTTTATCATGGAATATATCGTCCTCTAACACATATGGTCACAAATGCGAATCGGCTTTATGATTCGCATTTCTGACCATATGTGTTAGAGGAGCATTTAAGAGCATGTTGGTTTTTCCCCATGGGAATGAGAAAAGTGCTAGAGTTCCGTGATGACAGTCGCGGTACTTAGAGCTGCAGTTTTGCTAAATGATCACAACAGTCGATTCTACCATTAAGCAGTTTCCATGTAAATTTCTGATATTTGACCACGTTTTAACAAGGATTGCATGTCATGTCTGTCCAGTAACATGCCATATTCGAAGTGTCTATACGGGTATTCTCCATTCTCTTTTTATGATAAATATTTTAGAAACTTACGTTGTAAGCGCTCTATCATGTGCTGATGAGAGGCGTACAACGGGTATCAATCACCTGATGAGTATTTTAGCTTACTTAGAACTAGAGTTTTGAACAAGATCCTCATAACTATTCCTCATTCATGAGCTCTGTATCTCTAATGAACTCCAGAAGTCTCGTGAATGGGCGAGCATGCAGCTCTTTTAGGTTCATTCGCGTTGAACCAAAGAGTTTTTTCCTGCCCGAGTTGAATGCCTTGCAGCTAGTTATTACATGTAGTGGGGTTTCTTCTTCTTCCCACAGCCTCTGCACGTTGGTGATTTGTATATCCCCACAGTGTGCAGGTGTTTATTTAATGTGCAGTGTCTTTTTAGGAGTCCTAAGACATTTCTTCATTAGTTCCTATTTAGTTTTAGGATTTCTTCCGCCTCCGTACTGGGAGCCTTAATGAACCTGTTCGAGTGTTTCATTCCAGTTTGGGCTTTCCAGTATCGGCTGTGGCGGTTTCTTTGATGCTTTTTCAAGCTATTCTTTGCGGTCCTATATGGTATCCCGCAGGTTGGTTCGGGGCTAATGAATTTTAATTCGCTAGCCTCTTTTGCCAGTTTGTCCGCTTTTTCATTGCCTTTGATTCCCTGATATCCCGGTGCCCAACAAGTTTGTTTCGGGCTCCCAGTATCATCAGGTCTTCAATGCATTCTATGACAACTCTAGAGTTATTCACGATGGAGCTCTGAACACTGCCTGACTGTCACAATATTTCTTACTATAGTTTCTTTCCAATCGTGTTTTAACGCAACATTGAATTGCGATCATTTCTGCTTGGAACACAGAGGTATGCATCCCAGGCTGGAGTCTTGTGCCTCCTGCTGAGTTGCTCTCATACACTCATATTCCTGTTCTTTTCTATTTAAATACATAGGTAAACCAGATTGATCCTTTAAGTGGCATATATTTCCCATTCTGCCCTATCTGGTATTACTATCTCCATATTGTGCAGATGTTTATTTCATGTGCAGTGTCCTGCTAGGAGTCCTCAGACATTTCTACGATTAGTTGCGATCGACGCTTTCGCCAGCCATGGACTATATATTTTGCTCGTTTTATGAAAACGACTTCATGGTTTTCATGATTTTTAATCTAATCATAATCATATGCCTTCTTCCGTCTGTAGGCGTATATTTTCTTGATATTACCTGCATTTGCAGATATGTAGTTTCAAATATGCTGTTTTTTATTTGCTTTTGTAACTACAACACAACTTCTTTTTAGTCGAATAGCAGAAGAGCTATTAGTAGCACAATTTTCTTCTATGATATTTTGGATAGAACAACTACTTGTGCGTAAAGCCAGATAATATAGGTTGCTCCCTCAGTCAGACAGAGTCAGTTAAAGCTGTCCGAAAATTACGATAGTACGAATTTCTTTATGTGTTTGGTTGAAGTGTGGTGAAGAGGCATGGGAAGTGCGGAAAATGTTAGTTTACGATTGTCGGTTATTGTGTTTTCGACGCCATGACAGCCCATCTCGGCGTCAAGAAATCGAAAGAACTTATGTAGGAGTATTAACTGACTTACCGCATCCTGCATTTTGAAAATTTATCAAGAAATGATAAAAAAATATGTACTAGTTTGATAGGCTTTTGTAACTACAACACATTTTGTGTCCAAATTTGTAGTTATTTCATAAAAACCTTAGATGGATTTTCATGATATTAACACAATTTACGAACATGTGATTGTTTTTTCAGAAATTATGCTTTGAAGGAAATGTGTTGCTCCAATATTTTTTCTGCTAGTCTCCTACACTTGACAGTGAACAAGCAGAAATGTTAACGTGTTGCATTATATATATATATATATCTATATATATATATATATATATATATATATATATATATATATATAATGAAATCTAGTAGGTAGTATAAACATATTAATTATGAATAATAAAAAAAAATGTATATTTATCGGACTATTAGCTGTGAGGCTTTTTCGCGGGTGAAGACTGAAGTTCAGAGGAGTTTACTCGCCCGTTATTTACCTTAACTTCATAAAAACCCTCTGAAGAACTTTGAAAGGTGATTCGCGCCCCACCAGGGTTTGAATTCACGCTCCCCAGACTTAAATAAGAGACGAACAGCTGGATGAGCTGGGAATTGAATGAAAAGGACCTTTGGGCATAAGGGCTTTTCGTTTATCACTCTGGGCTGGTAGATGCTTATTGTTTCTTGTTCCATTTGCCACTTCCGATTCGCATAATTCTACCTCGGCCATTACAACCGGCGGCGAACGACCGCAAGACCTGAGCGATACTGCACGCCACGGTGGCGACTAATAATGATAAACCATGCTAAAGGAAAGCGCCTATAACTATACAAAATTCTCTTCTAAAAAATTGCCCCAATAAACAATACTCTGCCATAAATAACAGAATTTAAGAAAAATACAAAAATACAAATAACAATCAAATACATATTCGCTTGTATGCGTTCCTCCTCCATACTAGACCCGCTCTGCTCTCGCCAAATTCCTCTCCCACGTCAACATCGTGTAGATTTTTAGATTTCCATCCTCTTCTAACCTTTCATTCACCTTTCTGTAATCGCCAACCCACTCTTCTTTCACTACCTCACATTTTTTGCTAAGATGCCACTACGTGTCGCTCCCCTTACTACAGCGACACCGCATGTGCGTTGTAGTAAGGGGAGCGACACCCTAATCCCATTCACACTTTCCTTCCTTTCTCTTCTGGCCCACACCTCGCTCTTTCCATGCATACTTTGTCTTCGTTGCTCCACTCTTCCCTGACTAAGTATCTCGGGAGCTACCCCGCGCGTACCCAGGGTTGTATGAGCTCTCAGCCATTCTGAGCTTTTCCACTTGCCTCCCTTTCCACTTTTGCCTTTCTTTCCACTTGCCTTGTCCGTTCCCTCAACTTCTCCTCCACCGACACTCAGACATACCCTTTTTCATACATCCTTCCTCTATCCTTTGTCCATCCACTCTCCATCCTACTTCTACACCTCTACTCTCTACTAGAACTCGAAAGGATGACACAACGTGCAGTGCTGTTGCAGGAGACGAATCGTCTGAGCATGTGGTGGGATTCTTGTGTGAAGGTCGTGAAATTTGAAGAAAGGATTTGGGCGAGGAAGGAGTGGTGCAGGCCATACTTCCCGCGGGCCATAATTCCCGCATCAGTCCTTCCTCGCCCAAATCCTGTATTCTTTCTTCAAATTTCACGACCTTCACATACGAATTCCACTACATGCTTATACGATTCGTCTCCTGTAACAGCACTGCCCATTGCGTCATCCTTTCGAGACCTAGTAGACTTCAGGAACTAACCATGCTCCCTTTCTATTACACCTCACTGACGCAATTCTCACACTTCCAGTCCATACACTAGTATAGGTTTTACATACACATTCCAGATCTTGCAGGCCATTACGAGGTTACCGCCTCATAAACTCTTCCATTTTCTGCTCACTATCTCCCAAGACATTCTTGCTTCGACTCCACATGTAACTTAAATCAACCTCCACAGTCAAACCAAAAGCCCAAATATTTAAAGCCATTCACCCTCTCAATCAATCTTCCTTTCATTTCAGCTCTGCCCCTTCCTACCCATATTCCTAAACATCATCCATTTGGTCTTTTCCTCATTCACCACTAGCCCCCTCCTATCCAGGTACCTTCCCATTATTTCCAACATCTGTTAGCTTCCTCCTATCCAGGTACCTACACATTCTTTCCAACATCTGTTGCATCTCTTCCACTTATTTGGCAACGAGAATTACGTCATCTGCATACACTAACATTAACTGCTTGGTTCTACCCACCGCCATCCCTTCTAACTGTCCTCTTCTCAGCACCACCTCCAACTCGCTTGTGTACAGATTGAACGGAAAGGGGCTTAGCGAGCACCTCCCACAATTACCCTAAAAAATTTCGATACTTCTCCATTCACTATTTTGTCCATGACTAGGATGTACAAAGCCTTCTCATCCACTCCATTGCTTCCTCTTCCATACCCAATCTATCCATATACTTCACCAGTTCCCTCCTAGGAACTGAGTTATAGTTATATAGGCCACTTTTAAGTCCGCAAACATCGCAGATACTCCTATCAAGGTACCTTCTCATTCATTCTAACATCTGTTGCATCTCTTCCACTCTTTTGACCACGAGCATTACGTCATCTGCATACACTTCACACTCCTTCCTCTTCCATACTCAATCTATCCATACACTTCACCAGTTCCCTCATAGGAACTGAGTTATAGGCGACTTTTAAGTTCACAAACAGCGCATACACTCCTATCAAGGTACCTTCCCATTCTTTCCAACATCGGTTTCATCTCTTTCACTATTTTGGCCACGAGCAGTACGTCATCACATTCACAGCTTAGTTCTACCCACCACGACCCTTCTTAACCGTCCCCTTCTCAACACCTCCTCCAACTCAATTGTGTACCGATTAAACAGAAAGCGGCTTAGCGAGCTTCTCCCACAATTACCCTAAAATTATTCGATACTTCTCCATGCACTATTGCTTTTGTCCATGAGTCTTTGTAGATCCATCTCACCCACTCCACTCCTTCTTCTTCCATGCCCAATCTATCCATACATTTCACCAGTTCCCTCCTAGGAACTGAGTCATAGGCCACTTTTAATCCACATTCCAGCGCTTAGTCCACCATTTCCTCTAGCGTGAAAATGTGCTCCCTCGTGTCTCATCCCTTTCTGAACCCACCCTGGCATTCTGGCAAGTAGTAGCCCTTTTCTTTCCACTTCACTATATCCAATCTGTTATTCAACTTTGTCATCATAATCTTATAGCTTGGACTCATAACAGGGCCCTTACAGTTCTTTATGTCCGAGGCTGCTCCCCGTTTATGTACAGGAACCACCACCCCCACACGCTACACTTCCGGCACCTCATCCCTCTATCTGTTTATATATTAAATTCTGTTTTCTGTTGCTTATTTTATTGGTATTACTTTTCACATGTACTCAACTAAATAGCTACTTTACTACTAACTAACGTTTTGAATATAATAAAATCTCAAAATTAATTAAGCAATTTGAGTGGTTGCTCGAATTTAGAGTTAAAATATTTTTCAACCATTACTTTTTTTCTCGTACCTTTTTCCGGGTAAACATTTAAATAAGTCCTTATAAATTTCATCCATTGTCCAAACACGCTTTTTGTTCGCAGCAACCAGCCCCCTTTGAATTAAAAACCGTCTTTCAGGCAGCTTACGATTGTAAATTTTTAATTAACCGGCTCAGCATAAAGCCAACGCGAATCCACCATAATACAACACAACAAAGCATTCAATAAATTCGCCCACTACTCACACGCACACCCAACTATGTCAGTTTTTATTCGCGACATTAATTTGCGGGGCGGGGGTAAACGATTTGAGTTGAGCGCCGGAGTAAGCCGAACATAAAATTATACCGCGCGTGTATGTTCTATAAAAGCGATGTAATTTTAAAACTGGGATAAGGCCAGTATCAAACTGCTTCTAAAGCCCCTATATGGGCCTTAAAACATAAAATACGGCACCGCGGTTTGTAATATATAGGAAAATACGGTTTAGTCAATTTATTTGGCATGAATTTAGTTTATGTGGGGGAGAAGGGGCAACGTTTTAAAACTAAAGTGGATAAAAGTATTAACATAATCATATTGTGGCATATGGGAATATGTAAGAAGTGCTATGTATGTTTAAAGTTATAAGTGTTTATATAAGTTGTGAGCTGAACCTCTTAGCAATCTATTATTAAATTTACGCAATGCCAATATTCTGTATTTCTATTGAATATAAATATTTATATGTTTTAACGTTTGATAGCACGAAATAGACCTATTAAAAAATCATCAGTAAAATTAAAATAACTTAATTAAATTTCCCTAAAAATCACCAGATCAGGGGGTCTATTCTGTAAGTTCAGACTGGCCTGTAACCCATGGCAACCAAAAAACAACTATTCGTATGCGTTCGTATGTTTTACGTTCTAGGAACGCTAGTGTAATACGGTATAATGTGAAATATCACAATTGTGTCTAGACTGACAGGATAATAATCTAGTTCTCTTAAGCCCTGGTTTCCTAGAAAAGCGGCCGCTTAAAAACGGCCGCTTTTGACGTCATTTTTACGTCACAAAAATAATTCTACGTGTATATAAACGAAGTTTAATTTCCTATAAAGTGTAAGTAAAGTGTAATACCTCAACGTACTGCAAAAACGCAATGAATTACGATGAAAAATTGTGAGTTCTTCTATTACATATACTTAAAACGACCTTTGTGATTTGTGAATGACGTCTCCTAGGAAACCAGGGCTTTACCCCCCGTATCACCGACGTTCTATAAATCTATCAATAGCTATTGAACTATTCGTTGTTATAGCAACAATAAATACATTATCACTATTGACAAATTTGTGACATTTGATATAAGGCTTTAATACACTAGCGTTCAAGAAACGTGAGGAAAAACCAACGCATACCAACAATTGTTTAGTTGCTTGCCATGGGTAGCGATTCTACTCAACTACTAAGGAAAATTGTAGTCATATTTTTTATTTGCTTGAAAATTGTCTATCCAACACGCTGAAGTTAATTTTGGTTGAACAAGTGTAATTTGGTTTTTCTTCACATCTTCGGCGTTACCACCCATCGGTACACTTTTTATAACAATATTGTTTCGGAATTTTCTTTGGAAATAAAAGAGCTGCAAAATGAGATTTTTTGCATAATGTTAGTCAAGATTTTCATATCTATCGACATATCTAGGTGAAATTTTGTGTTTTTGCTACATAAAATCGAAAATTATTTCATATACTTTAAGGAAATTGAGAAAAAAGTTTTATCAAGTTTTAATATAGAATCATCGTGTCTAGCATTATGTGAGTGGCTAGATTTACATATCTATCGAAATATCTATGAGGAAATGTGATAGATATGTGATTGATATGCCTATCACATATCTATGGGGGATATTTTATGTTTCTGTCACACCAAATCGAAGATAATATCACATTCTTTAAGATAATTTTAAAAAAAGTTTTTTCAAGTTTTAGTGTAGAAACGTCGTGCTTTGCATAACGCCAGTGGCTAGATTTTCATATCTATCGACATATCTATGGAGCAATTTTATCTACATCTATTCCCTAAGATAATTGAGAAAAAAGTTCTAATTTTTTTCAAGTTTTAGTGCAGAATCGTCGTGCTTTGATAATGCCAGTGGCTAGATTTTCATATCTATCGACATATCTATTGCGAATTATTTTGTTTTTGATACATCAAATCGAAGATTATTTCACATCTTTTAAGGAACTTGAGTTCGAAGTTTTATCAAGTTTTAGTGTAGAATCGTCGTGTCTTGCATTATGTGGCTAGATTTCCATATCTATCGAAATATCTATGGGGAAATGTGATGGATATGTGATAGATATGCCTATTACATATCGATGGGCATATTTTATGTTTCTGTCACACCAAATCGAAGATAAGTTCACATTCTTTAAGATAATTTAGAAAAAAGTTTTTTAAGTTTTAGTGTAGAAACGTCGTGCTTTGCATAATGCCACTGACTAGATTTTCTTATCTATCGACATATCTATTGAGAAATTTTATGTTTGCCCTACACCAAATCAAAGATAATTTCATATTCTCTAAGATAATTGAGAAAAAAGTTCTAAGTCTTTTCAAGTTTTAGTGTAGAATCGTCGTGATTTGCATAATGCCAGTGGCTAGATTTAAAAATCTATCGACCTATGTATTGTGAAATTTTGTGTTTTTGATACATCAAATCGAAGATTATTTCACATACTTTAAGGAAATTGAGAAAAAAGTTCAAAGTTTGATCAAGTTTTAGTGTAGAATCATCGTGTCTTGCATTATGTGAGAGGCTAGATTTCCATATCTATCGAAATATCTATGGGGAAATGTGATAGATATGCCTATCACATATCTATGGAGAAATGTGATACATATCTGATAGATATGCCTATCACATATCTATGGGGATATTTGATGTTTCTGTCACACCAAATCGAAGATAATTTCACATTATTTAAGATAATTTAGAAAAAAGTTTTTTCAAGTTTTAGTGTAGAATCGTCGTGTTTTGCATAATGCCAGTGGCTAGATTTTCATATCTATCGATATATCTATGGTGAAATTTTGTGTTTTTGATATATCAAGTTGAAGATAATTTCATATACTTTAAGGAAATTGAGAAAAAAGTTCTAAGTTTGATCAAGTTTTAGTGTACAATGGTGGTGTCTGGCATTATGTGAGTGGCTAGATTTCCATATCTATCGAAATATCTATGGGAAAAGTTATGTTTTTGATATACCACATCGAAAATTATTTTATAGTCTTTAAGATAATTGAGAAAAAAGTGTTTTCAAGTTTTTTAGTAGAATCGTGGTGTCTTGCATTATGCGAGTGACTAGATTGGCATGTTTATCGACATATCTATGCGGAATTTTTTTGTTTTTGGTACACCAAATCGAAGATAGTTTCATATTCTTTAAGATAATTGAGAAAAAAGTTCTAAGTTGTTTCAAGTTTTAGTGTAGAATCGTCGTGTCTTGCAAATAAACGAGTGGCTAGATTGGAATATCTATGGGCATATCCATTGGGAAATTTATAACATTGGTATGATAGATAAATAATTCTTGCCCCAGTTTATTTTTTACTTTAAACCATGAAAATATAAAGGTATATTTTCATGTTGTGTAATTATTTGAAAAATGGATGATTTTTCAAATAATTACAATTTGATTTGGTGGCCTTATATAATCGTTAAGATGGAAAAACTGCAATTTATTACTTTTTAAAACATGAAAATATACCTATTTCAAATTGTAATTATTTGAAAAATGGATGATTTTTCAAATAATTACAATTTGATTTTGAGGCCTTATATCATCGTAAAGAAGGGAAAACTTCAATTTATTAGTTATTAAAACATGAAAATATACCTATTTCAAATTGTAATTATTTATATTATGGATGATTTTTCAAATAATTACAAATTTTATGGGCGAAAACGAAGAAAAAAAACTGCAATCTTGTAGGTTATATAAAATAAATTTCCACCAATTAACGCTAAAGGCCTTTTTCGTCCTATACAAAAAATATATACGATTTAAACTGACACTGATAAGATCCTGTGGCGATCCGTCTTCACCATCCAATTAAGCTTTTTATGATGCAGTGATTACGGAAAAGTTAACGCCACTATTATGCCGAGTCTTAATTGATAATTAGAAAAATGAAACGCTAGCAGGCTCAGGCTGGTAACGGGTTTAGAAATTAAACGCCGACCCCGCGATTCGCGGCCAGCGATTGTAACTGGTTAAATTTATCCCTTTACAAAGCCTCTAGTTCCGATAGAGGGGGTACATCTAATGAGACTTTTAATTGAATGGAAAGGAGAGAGCTGGACGACAAGGGGCTGCGTTACTATATTAAATTATCCGTTAGCGCCTTGGAAGAAATTGATTCGAATTATATATTCCTTGTAACAGCGCCGTGAAAAGAATACGTGCGCCGCATAAGAATTGTGTTCGTGTAATTTATGTTTTGTAGTCGTAGTAACGGGGTGTAATTAAATAGTTTGTATACTAGTTTCCTATAAATCTCTCTTCCTAGCAAGTTTAAGGAAAAAAAAACATCTCTATAATATATACTCGCCGCCGTAAATAAATGAGCACCTACATAATTTTGATTTATCTTGCTGAAATTTTCATCGTTTCTCAATAAAAATAAAATTCACGCTTTCTGAAATTTTCATCAAAATACATCGACGTTTAATGTATTTTGATGAACATTTCAGAAAGCGTGAATTTTATTTTTATTGAGAAACGATGAAAATTTCAGCAAGATATAATAAAAATTAATCAAGTTAACATAGATAATGAAACAGAAACTTCTTCTTTACCTTAGGCATTGGCTACTTAAGTATAAATCATATTTTCAAGCTTAATAAGTAAATATATTAAAGTTGAAATAATGCCTAAAGCATGTATAACATTGTGTAAATGTCCATGAGTTAACCGAGAACGTTTCTCGGTCTCCGAGAAGCCGAATTATCAATTTGTGATGTAGCCGCTCCGTTGGGATACAGTGTTGCAACAAATTCCCTATGATGGCGAAAATGGTCAGAAAATAATGAGGAACAACGATGTTTGCACCACTAATTGCGAGGATCGTGCTCTTCGGCTTATGACTCATCGGGATCGTTTTCCATCAACCAGGGAAATTGGTGATAGATGGAGAGAATTAATTGATCATCAAAATACGATCGACGTATGGGAGAGTTCGATCTTTTGGGCTCAGCTCATACCGACCATTGCTTTGTTCATCTCTAACTCCACACCATCGTACTGCACGGCGACAATGGTGTAACGAGAGGTTGCATTGGAATGCGCAATGGAATCAAGTCATCTTTAGTAACGAATCTCGTTTTTGTTTATGGGCTCATGATAGTCACAGTTTGTTAGAAGACATCCTGGAGAAAGACGTAATTTGTTGTTTTTTGTACAACTTACTGCTCTCACGTTTTACTGCCATATCTGTAAGATATAGAAAATCCAATTTTCAGAAAGATAATGCGTGGCAGCATACCGCAAATGTTGCTATGGAGCTTCTAAATACTGCTAATGTCGATCTGCTTCCATGTCCTTCCCATTCGCTAGACTTATCACCAATAGAACATGTGTGAGATATGGTAGGACGGATGATAAATGATTTACAGCCGCCCCCAAACAATGTAGATGTCCTTCAACAACAAATTTTAGAAACATGGGATCAGGCTGCTAGTTTAGATTCGCTCATTTCAAGTATGCTAAACGGCTAGTTGAATGTGAAAAAAAACATAAAAGAGTCAGAGCATTATTAGTGTTTCACACAAATCTTCATCGTTTCTCATAATCCTGAAGTATATGTTCCTTTATAATTTGGTTTCTCTCCACTCTGGCATCCCTGGTGCCTTTATAGTAAGATTTAGATAAGCCTAAAACTCTTTTGCTTTTTTAATAGAATTTCTATAAATAGTGATATCTCTTTAGTCTGTATAGTAAAATTTATCTTGTATATGTTTCTTTATAATTCGGTTTCTTCCAACACTGACATCCCCGTTTCTTTATAGTAAGATATCTCCTAAGCCTAAGAGGCGGTCCGTGGCGCAATGGTCCGAGGCGACGGTCTGAAGCCATTGCGTACGGAACGTTGGTGGTTCGAATCCACCGCTAGCCGGGAAATTTTTCCATAAAGAATTTACTCGGCTAGCATATCATGGATGTTGTATGAGGCACAATAGGTCCGTGAAGGGCCGCAGTGCACACAGCCTAGGGGCGGGGGCTATACTTACTGTAGAAAAAAAAGTTTCTTTTACCATTCTAATCCAATTTCTATGAATACTGATGTGTGTTCAGCTTAAGTCTCTTTTACCACTCTAATCGAAATTATATGAACAATATAAATAATATAATCCAATTTCTCGTAATCCTGATGTATATGTTCTTTTATAATTCGATTTCTTCCAACTCTGACATCTCTTCTATCTTGATAGTAATATTTTCCCTAAACATAATGTCTCCTTTCTGTTTCTAATTAAAGTTATATGATCACTGATGTCCATTTAGTTTGTATAATGCATTTATCTTAATTTCGATCTATATGTTACTTTATAATTCAGTTTGTCTCAATTCTGACATCTCTGTTGTATTATATTCGTATTTCTCAGCCTAATGTATCTTTTGCCTTTCTAATCATATCTCTATAAACAACGATCTGATTTCAATCTGCATAATTCAAATTCTCTTCATTCTGATGTATATATTTCCTTATAATTCGGTTTCTGCCAACTCTGACAACCCTGTTGTTTTGATAGGAAGATTTCTCTTAAACCTAATGTCAATTTTGCCCTTCCAATCGAATTTCTATGAACATTGATGTATCTTCAGTCTGTATAATTAAATATCTCTTGATGCTGATGTTATCCACTTTTATATAATTCGTTTACTTTCAACTCAGACATGTATATTGTCTGTATAGTTTCTCCTCAACCTGATTAATGGGTTCGTCTATTCTGTTTACAACCTACCTATTTTAAAACCACACTCCAACCGTTAAAAGAAAATAATTTTTTAATTTTTATTGTTAGTAATATAATAACTAGTGTCACATAAAAGTGTAACACATAAAATAAATAACGACGTGTGATAATGCTATGCTCGTTATATTTGTACAGTAAGCATCACACCGGCAACCCCTTTGTTGAAATTTTTATGGAATTTATGGCGGACGTCGCCTGTTATTCCGCTTTTACAGTCAAGACATTCAATGTAGATAATATTATTTTATTCAACGACCTCTTTCCGTGTGTTTGCCATCCCGGGTGATTGTATGCGAGATAGTTTTCCCGGGGATCTTTGCCTGGCATCTCTCCCTCCTTCCACCGCTTTTCCGCGATTTACGGAACGGCGGGCAGCGCGCGTCCCGCAAAGGGGATGTGCAGCCGGATGCACGATTAAAGATTCATGGCAAATTTCGTCCGTAATGAGTTCCGCTGGATTATTTAGACGTGCGCAGTTTTCATTAAAAATGCTTCATACTAAAAAAAACAGACTTCTGGCTATTTTATTGCTAGAAACTAATTAATTATATGATGCGGTGTTTATTATGGATGGTTAACATTTTTTATATACCAATATATGTATCATATGATATATAGAAAGCTATACAGGATTATTTATAACTAGAGAGGAAGAAACTGATGATGAAAAATGTTATATCATCTTTCATTACACTACCCAACAGACGTTTTAGTGCCTAAGATTTTTAACTGGTTCTAGGTAATTTTTGATGACTTTAAATAAATTTATTCATAAATGAAAATGTAACTGCGCACGTAGATTTACATAAATACCAAACGCTTCTCGTTCTCAAAACAACTTAAAATTGAGTTACGCAGCTTTAATTTTATAGTGGGTCTATCTTTTGTATTTGCTGACCAAACATGTCCACCTTCTGCAATGCCCATTATAACATTTTATTTGGGTATTCATTTCAATCCTCGTACAATAATCTCAAGTTTATCATTGTATGCGCACACACAAAAGCCCCACTGTAACAAAAGTATTCGAACGAAAAAAATTACTTTCATCTTGTGTACAAATTTATAATTTAGATATTAAACATTGCGAATTGAAACGGATATAAAACGACAACAACACTAAATATTCTTGCAACGTTATCCCGTCCGCATCTGTCCCAGCCCAGGGGAATTTATTCCAAGCCCGCGACACAAGGAATGTTTTATTTATGCTAATTCGGCCACTTTTATTCAATAATGGAATTAATCATTTATGAATTATTTATCATGACCGCGCTGGAACGGCAGATCATATCTGTATCAATAAAGCGCATGAATGGTAGTAATTGTATTATAAAGGCAAACATTATTTTTCATAGAGGAAGAAGCATAATAAATGAGTGTTTTTACTTTTCTATCCATGGTCTACATCAGCGGTGGGAAACTTTTTTATAGATTACCCCAAAATATATTTGGTTAAGTCGATATTACCCCATAATATTTGTGTTATTGTTTTTTTAACTTTTTGGGGGCGTGGCCCATGCGCACATGGGTACCAGTGGCCACCCTGAAACCAAAACGTGTCTTGTTTTAAATCGACGTGCGCAGTTACAGACTAGAAATCAATTTTTTCATAAATAAAAATGTAACTGCGCACGTCGATTTACATAAATACCAAACTCAAACCCTTCTCCCGTCCCCGGACTGACACAACACGTCCTGTTTTTGGCTGCTTGGGAAGGGCTGCAGAAGGGCTGCAGAAGGGATCCTTCCGCGGATGGAGACTCCTGTATGATGTAGTGGCATGACAACCCATTATGCAGATATTACACTAAATTAAACTAATTAAGCAGCCTGCAATGCCGTATGTTGGTTGATGGCGAGCCTGGCTGGGCCTATGGGATAATATACATTATAGGTCCTAACGGAATCTGGGTGAGCGCTGGCGTTCGGGTCCAAGGCAAGCCACTACCTTCAGTGTTCCTGGGGCACCCCGGGGGCCCGTTATTAGACAAGGCCTGGTTGTGGTTTTAAATCTTTTAAAATCTTAGTCGGTAACAAATCTACTTATTTAAGGGTTGCCTTCTATTCTACTTTCTATTTTATGCTATATGATGCATTCACAAAAATGAGTTAAGATTAGGTCAGTTTGTAAATGACCTTCTTTCTGCCGGCCCCTGTCGTGGATAACCACGTCGCTTCCCTCTGGTGGGGGGCCAGGGCTAGTCCTACCTTAGACAGCTACTTTGCTATGTCAGCGACGGTGTAATTGCTAGATCTGTTATAGGGCCGGTGGCCACTATAGCCAGATCGTCGGCAAACCCGATGGTGTAGACACTCTCAGGCCTTGGAAGTGCGAGGTAGCGCTCCATAAGGACTGAGTCCTAGAGCACTCCCGCCGTAATTCGGACCAAGCTCAAGCTCCCGTGTCTAGTCCTCGAGGCAGCTATCAACAAATTTGACCAAGTACTCCGGTACCTGGAGGACCTGCAGGGCACGTATGATTTGCGGCCATGGTAAACTGTTCAATGCATGTTTAACATCGAGACTCACTATGCCGCAATGCTACCTCCTCCGCAGGCGGAGTTATCTGCATGTTTTCTCTTAAAGTATGCATGTTTTCTGTTAACGTATTAACAGCACCCATGTATTGTCTACCCCTTGTATGTTGCAGAACACACATGTAATACCCTCACCATAGGGTATTACATGTGTGTAACATTAATAAATTACGACGTTAGGTGCATCCGCAATCTCCCTAACTCTTTTGACTGCCGCGGTGCTACAGCGGCCCTTGCAGAATCTGTACTGGGACCCCTGGCCGCTTCTAGCCAATGGCCGCTTCTAGCCGATTGACTATTATTATCTTATCTTCGCCATTCCGTCCAGTAGGCAGATCGGTCATAAGAGAGATGGTTCGTCCAGCGATTTGCACCGGTATGGGCATAAGGACGAGCTTCGCCCCTTTCCACCTGGTAGTGAATGTTCTAGCCGTTCATGATCCGAGCGATTTCGTCCATTCGCCCGGGAACAACTACCCTTATCACCTCGTTCGGTATTAAGTCATGGCCTGGGGCCTTCTTGGTGGGTAGGCGCTTGGCTACCGCCTCCAGTTCGCCGTGCGTTATAATCGGGGCTGTGGGTGCTGGGTCGCTCCAGAGCGTAGTCGTTTTCGAGGGACCTCCAGTGAAGAGTGAGCCCACTATGGTCTTTACTCCTCCAGAGACCATTAGCTTCCTGCGTTTGTTCAACATCTTCGCTACCAATTTATAGGGTAGTCCCCAGGGATCTGCGTCAAGTTTTTCGCACAATCTTCTCCAGCTGACCTACTTACCTCCTAGAATTTTGATCATTAGCTCCTCTGGCGCAGCCTGCTATTCGGCTAGACACGTGGGCATGCCGTCTGATGCCCGGTTCCGTCGTGAATGTCCAAGTCCTTTGCCGTGCCCTGTTGCACTGCCTCCTTGCATCAGCAATCTCAGAGTTTCACCAATGAACTGGCTTCCTACTGCGTCCCGGTGACCGCCTGCGCATTGAGGCTTCGCAGGCCTCCTTTATTCGGGATCACAGTATTTCACTTGCCTCGTTCGGGCTTAGATCAGCAGGTTCTGAGGGTCAAGGCTGCCCGTGATGACGCTGGGTGTCTCCGGGGTCGTGAAGGACACTGTCTTATCGTTACGCAGTACTTGATATAGGAATGGTCACTCATCATGACCATGTCTAATACCGCCCAGTTGTGGATGCGGTCGAGTATCCTTGTCGAGGTCAGGCTGATGTCGATCACAGATGTGCTCTGCCCCCTGCAGAACATGATGGTATCTCTCACGATGGCAGGTGCCATCTATTCAGAAGCCATCGTATCGAGGAATTATTTGTCCCTCCAGTCGGTGTGGCAGGAGCCCCACCCGAGGGCCTTGCGTTGGCGTCTCCATCTAGGATGGCCGTGCTTTTCCGGGAGGCGATGAGGTCGTCAAGCTCGGGCGGCCAGTTCGCGTATGCCTCCCTTCCCGTGTACGGGGAATCATAGACACTGATGTACATCAATTCGTCTGGTTTCACCCACACCACCCCTCTCGCTGGGCTGCCCTGTCCTTTGACTGCCGCTTCGTGCAGGCCCTGAGGGTGTATTTTTGAGCAATCGCGAGACGCTATTATTGCAAATGGTACCGATTTGAGACCTTACGCTTCGCGAAAGGTTCTGCCCATCTTTGATAGAACTGAAAGCTCGACACTAGTTATGTTTTGACATTAATTTGTGTGTTCATTCTATTAGTTCAGCGCTATGAAATATGTACACATTATAGCGCATGGTAATAGCAATCTGTCAAAAATCGTAGCCCTGAACGATGATTGCCTTGTCCACGTGCCAATGCCCGCATTTTTGGGTATACCCTTGTTTGGTTCCGACGGAAGTACCACACTAACTACGCTCTTACAAATAGTTACTTCAAGGAGTTCGTGCGTGGCTTGACACCTATTGAGTTTCTATTGATAATCATCGATGTTTGATGGGCCTTCCAGTATCCCGCTCTCCCCGCTGCCCTACTTCCAGGGAATTCCCGCTTCCCCTATAGCTTCGCACGCCATACATTTCGGGTCAGCATCGCAAGTTTTCATGTCATGTCCTATCCCAGTACAGCGTCTGCATGTTCCTTCCAGGTCTCTGCCCTAGTCTCTTCTCAAGTGCCCAAAGCCTCGGCACCTTAGGTACTGTATTCGTCCCTTTTCATGGGGGCTGCATCTCGAGAGACCAACCCTAACCCACCGTTTTTCTAGGATTTATCCGATGCCTTCCGAGGCATGGATACCAGAACAATTCTCACACGTGGGGTATATTGTCTGTCTCATCTGATCTCGATATCGGGTATACCCGTTTCTTCTTTGAGTGCTCCAAGGAGATCCTTTCTGTTAGCTGCCTCCTCCGCGTTCCTGATTTCAAGTGAGGTCCTGTCCGAGTAGACTGCCTTCAGTGAAGCTTAGGTCTCATTTCCAAGAGCGGATTTGACTGGCGCCAGTAGGGCCTCTCTCTGGCTCGAGCCCCGGGCCATCTCCAGGGTAATATACTCTCGTTTGTCGCCGTACTTTTGGTGGATGTGTACCGAGACCTCGCTCCCGCCTATGCTGGCTTTTAGTTATCTGGCTACCTCTTCGTATGAGCAGCCATTCAAAGCAGCGAATATTGGAGGGGGGTCTAGTTCTTGTTCTGGTCGAGGTTGTGTGGGGAGGGGGGGGGGGGTCTTGGTAGCGTGGGGATTGGACTTTTTCGTAGTCCTTCCGCTTGTCGGTTGCCTCTGTTCCTATTTCCTGTTTCCTTTAACACCATTGCCCAGGAGGTCTCTTCACCAGTGGCCCTCTGTTGGGTTACCGTCCTCGTGTAGGGGAGGGGAGAGATGGAGCGCGGGTGTTTCTTCCCCGGAGCTTGGTGGAAAAATGAGAGGTTACTGGCGGAGATTGGTGGATAGAGGCCTGCCTTCCGAAAACTCTTTCCATATCCTGCACCTCATCCGAAAACATGTAGGCCGCTCTACTAGTCTTCGACTTGTCGAAACCCATGCCGGTCCCAACGTTTTTCTCACGGTCGTTGGATGATGATCGAGGGAGTTCGCTTGAACACCCTCACCGTCGGCCGGAACTGGCGTCTGCCTCCCCTGTTCTGTATCTAGTTTCAATCTGGTTGTACTAATCATGGTTATGTATTATGTCCGTGTGGATATCCGAGCCGATTCTTGGTATCAGTCCTGTGACGAATAGTAGTAGTAGGAAATGATAGAGGGAAAAGACGGCCTTAGAGGCCAAGAGAAGTCGACAGTTTAAAAGTGGCTCTAGAAGAGAGGCTCAACACGCAATATTGATGTGGAGAGCCCTGAAAGATCCTGGCAATGCAGCAGCCACCGGGGCCCCGCCATGCCTTGGCAGGTCGGGGTCCTAATAGGCCGCCACTCGAGCCCCCACACCACGGCACGGTGTATTTCTTCGATATGTGATGCCTATCTTATAAGATAGCACCACAGGAATTTTTTTTTAAACTTTCAAGGTCAAACGTGCTTGAATTGAAAGTTATCTTTCGATATTTGCCGAATTTGTAACGAAAATTGATAGTTTTAAGTGAATCATTAAACAAAATTCCAATTGCCCTTCTGTACGTTTGCTTCATTTTGAAGAAGAAAATCAATGTAAATTTAAAATTTAAATAGCAGGCCCGTATATTTTGAAGCGTACCATTTACAATTTAAAGGTGAGAATTTTTACCAGCAATTATTTGCTGGTAAAAATTCTCACACATTTATAAAATATAAAACTTCCATATTACCCCCAATACTCATTTTTACCCCATTTAGGGTAATTTATCCTGGTTCCCCGACCGCAGGTCTACGTGTACGATTATTTGGAATACAGACGCTACACATATATGTGACAATGTTATTGTTATTAAAGAAGTATTATAGTTATTGTTATTAAAGAACTACTAAAAGTCCGTAAACCTAACCATTGTATTATTTTAATACAACATATCGCACCTTGAGACGAACTGTTGTAACTTTCAAAACAGTTTTTTGATAAATGCGATACATTTTAAAGACTGCAATAGTTGCAATGGTTTTACCATTGAGTATAATGTTATGTATTTTTTGTTTAAATAATAATTTGTTTTGTTCTAAACGCAAAAAAGGATTATAGGAGCGTTAAAATATACATAGGAATCATTAAAACAAATATCAAAACAACCTGCAAATTTATTTGGGAAGTTACGACACTTGTCATCTCAAGTTGCGATATACACGATTAGTTTCGAGACTATTCATTGCAGTTATTTTCAAGTATAGGAGGAGCAACAATATTATTTTATACTTATTTATAACGCTATTTTAATAAATTGTGTATAGACATAATATATTTTAGAATGCACGGCTGCATTAAACACGATAAAAATAAAACAATGTTATACCTACCGTTGTCCGACAAGTTAGTTAAATAATTCACCTTGTTTTTTGACATGTACGCGCACTGCCCCCCTTCAGTTTTATTACTCGATGTCCTCGGGCGAGAGAAAAAAAGGGCCACATAAATTCTACACGCAAACGTTGTTTCCATCCCACCGCAAACGGCCAAGTATCCCAAACAGCAATTTATATTTAACCATTTAAAAACTTCCCGAGTGTTTATATGTAGGAAGAGCAAGACCAAGTACACCATCCCCGCCTGCTACAATTTACTTGTATGATTAACGGGCTTTTAATTCACCCCCCATGCCGAAAAAAAAATGCTCGCCGCACTCAAGAGTTTCGCAATCGGTATTTTATCTCGGCGGGGAAACTGCTGCTTCCGTATGCAAAATCTTAATAGCTGTTTGTTTAGGGCTGTGTACGAAAATTAGAGTCGTTTTCCTGTAAACAGTCTCTGCACTCGCTCACAAAGCGTGTATACAAAATGTTAGTTGCATGCTGCAACATAAAATGGAATTAACTAATTTGTGAGTGGATGGGTGTGTGTATTTTCGGTGGAATGTTTATAAAGCAAACTTTAAAATGTAATACGATGTGGCTATACTGGGAGATTACATCAGTAAACCTAAGTTGAGTAACAAGCCGCCAAAATCAAATGTTACTAAATTTAACAAATATAGTACACGTAGTAATAAAAGTAATAGAATCTATAGGAAACTATATATAGATATATATATATATATATATATATATATATATATATATATATATATATAGAATTTGTGCTTTTTGAAACATTGTCGTTGAATTTAGAGCAATTATAATGGTTTTATGGTTCAGTTTGGGATCTATTCAATCAGCCAAAAATAGTTTTTTCGGAAAAATCTATTTTTATTTTTGCAATTTTCCGGCAGTTCATTTTTGATATTTTCTAATAATTGTTTCCCCGAGTTTTCTTTGGCGCAAAAACTGACAGTTAAACTATTTCTCTATGATGAATTTGACGGTTTTAAATGATATTTCTCAGCGTTATACCTGCCCCCTAATAATCCTAATATAGAAGTGGTTCAAAAAGGGATTAGCGGGAATCACTTTTTGAACCACTTCTATATTAGGATTAAGATTCCCTGTTTTGGCCTCTCCTTCGGCACACCGCTATGTAGATTCACGTAGTGTCCAAGTTATTTCGTCCCGTGTCCTTTTTTCTTCGTTTCAGTCATCACTGCTATATCAATTTTTAGTTTCTTTAGCTTTATGTATTCTGTTTCTCTTCATAGGTGTATTTGAGTATTATAAAATAGGCACATCCAATAAAAACTCGTAGTTTCTTGCGTATTATACCCCAGAGTATAAATCCTTTGTTGTGAATATCATTAAAATAAATTTTATTATTATTAATTCAGAAAGATATTCTGAATAGAGTGAAGTATTAATATTGCATTTGTAATGCTGCGTAATATAATTAATATTTGTTAATTAAAAGCGGCTGCATAATAAAATTCGCGGCACTAAAATAAAACAGCTAAAGACAGTTGATAACACAGATAAAATATACGTTTGTCCGCGAGATAAAACCGCGCCGTAATATGTTTTAATACCGCCCGCATTATTATTTATATAGCGTTGAAACTTGTGATATCATATTTCCTGAATTCCCAACTTTATTTCCGAACAAACACAATGGTATTATTTCAAGCTGGAAAAAGGAGAACGAACTTGGCGCTGGCGGGGTGGAAGTTCTGGCCGGGGGTACTTAGAAAACCTATTGAATTCAGGACATCCTAACCGCCGCTAAATCGGTCTCCTCGGAGAGTTTATCATCGAATATTAGGTTATGTCCGGCGGGCGAAGTTATATCTGGTTATTTCGTTAGTCGGGCTCGACTTGCTTGCTATCGCCAGACGGGCGGAACTTTAAAACTTTAGCTGTCAGAATAATCATCATGTTTATAAGAAAGTTTATAGTAACACCAACTTATTAAATACAAACTGGTGTTAATTAGAAAAAAATCATAAACATAAAACATCTTCACTAAGTATTATTTTGGGATTTTCAGTCGTTTCATGCATTTACGTTTACTGTTATGACTAAAATACTTCTGAAATTATAGTCTTAGTCTTCAATCATTATTTCTTCTTCTTTATGTGCCTTCTCCATTACTGAAGGTTGGCAACAATCATGGCAAATTCCACACGGTCTTGTGACGCACTGAACAATGAGTGGGAGTCCAGACCAGTCCAGTCCCTTAACCAGGAGCATTTCACTCGTCCTGGACCACGGCGACCCTCTTCTATCTTGCCCTCCATTATTAATTTTAGAAGGCTATATTTTGTACTTCTGAAGATATGTCCTAGGTACGCTGTCTTACGTTTCTTCACAGTAGCCGATAGTTCTCTGCCTCTGTCCATGCGTCTAAGAACCTCATTATTCGTGATATGTTCCACATAAGATATTCTCTGTAATCTTCGAAAAATCCACATCTCAAACGCTTCTATTATGTTCATAGTATTGATCTTCAACATACATCAGTACCGAGTGAATGTAGCACTTAACGACCCGGTATCTTATTTAAAGGTTTAGGCTTCTCTCGCAAAATACTTTTCTCATCTTAAGGAACGTTGTTCTGGCTATTTCGATGCGTATTCTTACTTCCAGATCTGGATCCAGGTCTTCGGTGATCCAGCTGCCCAAGTATTTAAATTTAGCTACCTGCTCTATTTGCTTATTGTATACTTGCAAATTGGCTTGGGTATCTGCTGTTCTACTGATAACCATTGTATTCGTTTTGGCCTTCTGCTATTATTTGGTTCATCAAACGTTGTAGGCCAATTGCAAGTATAGCCGTATCGTCCGCGTACCTGATGTTGTTCAATAATTCACCATTGATTTTGATTCCATCTGTAGAGCTTTCTAAGGCTTTCAGGGATATTTGCTCCGAGTAGATATTGAACAGCAATGGTGATAGTACACATCGCTGGTCGTATCGTCCTCGAGTCTTACTGCAGCAGTCTGGTATTCGTACAAATTTTTTATGAAGGAGATATCTTTTTGGTCAAGGCCTTTGGTCATCAGAATGTTAATTAGGATCTCGTGTTTTAAACAGTCAAATGTCTTTACATAATCAATAAAACAGATGTACACGTCCTTCATTTGGTCTCACATTTTTGTATGAGAACTGACAACGCAAACAACGTTTCTCTTGTTCCCAGTCCATCTCTAAAACCGAACTGTTCCTTGCTTCGCATTTCTTACGTATTCTATTATGTAGGATTTTTAGGAATACTTTTAATACTTAGCTCATCAAGCTTATCAGTAGGAATTGATCGCACTTATTTGTGTTTGATTTCTTTGGTAGGGCAATGAATACTGATTTTAGCCAGTCTTGCGGTATGTTTGCGGATTCATATACTTTGTTGAGGAAGTTTACAAGAATGTCGGTATTTTCCTCTTGTATAAGCTTTAGTATTTCTATGTACATGTCGTCCGGTCCTGCAGCTTTACCTGATTTGGTGGGTTTTATAGCTTTAATAACTTCTGATTTCATGATGTTCGGGCCAGTGTCTCCACCTTGATTTGGATATGGTAAATTAGTTTCGCCATCGAACAAATTTTAGATATACTTTGTCCACTCTTGTTTCAGTTCTTCTTTATTTGTCAAAAGTTGATTGTCCTCATTTACTATTCTGAATGGTTGATGGCTTCTGGTATTTCCAGATATTTCTTTCACCTTTTTGTGGAGGTTGAGCAGATCGTGTTTGTCTTGTAGTTCTTCAAGTTCTTGGCATCTTTCTTCCATCCATTTTTCTTTAGCTTTTCTAATGTTTCTAATGTTTGAGTTCAGTTAATTATATTTCTGCTGATCCACATTTTTGTATTTTCTTCGTTCATCCATTAAATTCATGATTTCTTCTGTCTTCTACTGCTTTCGTTTATTAGCCTTTGGTTCTTTCAATGTTTTTTGAATATTTTTAAATATTTCCGTAAGTTAATCCCATACTGCCTCAACCGTTTGCTTTTGACGAACTGGTCTTTTTTAGTTCAGTGTTGAGCTTCGTCGTTAATTTCTATTGCAGGTTTGGATCTTTGAGTGTCTCCATGTTTGGTCTTCTAATGATTTTACGCTTTATCTTTTTAAGGCGGAATCTTACTTGAGCTATTACGGGGTTATGATCTGATCCAATGACCGCCCCCGGATACGTTCTCACTCTATGTAAACCATTGCGATATCTCTTGTCGACTAGTATAATGCCTATTTGATTTCGTACTATGTGGTGTGGCTGATGTTGTCGAGATGTCCAAGTATAGAGTCGTCTATTAGGTAATTGGAACCAAGAGTTACTAATCATAAGGTTCTCTTCTTGGCAGAATTGCACCATCAAGTCGCCTCTGTCATTTCTATCGCCTAGACCATGGTTACCAACAACATCAGCGACTCTTCCTTTGTCCATTTTCGCATTAAAATCTCCCATAATTATGGTTATTTCGTTTTTCTTCGTATATGCTTTTAGTTCTTTTAATTGCGCATAGAAATCGGATATTTCTGACTCCGGTTTGTCAGATGTTGGTGCAGAGACTTGTATGATATTAATGTTTTTGGAGTTTACTTTTAGTTGTAGTAGCATTGCTCTATTCGAGTGCGGAACATAGTGCAAGACTGATTTGTTTGCGTTTTTGTCTAGTATTATTCCAACACCATTTGAGTGGTCTGCCAGATCGTTACCAGAGAAATATACCGTAGAGTCGTCTATACAAGTTTTTCCCGCACCAGGCCACTTCATCTCACTAATTCTCAGAACGTTGATACCTAGCCTTCTCATCTCTTTGTTTGTATTATGAATTTTTCCGGACATGTACATACTTCGTGCATTCTATGTACCGATTATTATAGGAATTTCTCCATTAGTTTCCACTTTCGGGTGGGTCCTATCCATATTTATCGCGGGTATTCTTCGCACCCCTTGACCATTTAAGTCTCCCACGGACTAGGAGCCAGCTCTATTTGGTTTTTCATCATGATTGTTTGTCTTGAGAGTGATTGTGCGGTAGTTTCTCCTTGCTTTCCGCACCACAGTACTATAGCTGATTATGCTGGCTTTCAGCTGCGCCCAAAACAAGAGCCTTTAAAGAAATATTTTTTCAGTAGTCTTCAGCACGCTACTGATAATACTGCTGCCCATTTCCAGATCTGTTAGTCCGCGGGAGACATATCTACCTCCTAGCCGGCATATTTACCGGGCATTCCCCTATCCGCCACCTGGGGACGCGCCCTATGGGGGTTACAGATTCCCCACAAGGGAATCATTATTTTAGAAGATACAATAACTATGAAATTATTTTCATTAACCCAGCTCAGTGGCTGAGTGGTTAGAGGCGTCGTCCGTCTCGTACTGCGCATTGGGGAGCCTGAGTTCGATCCCCAGCGGGGAGCGAATTTTCGCAAATTACCTTTCACAGTTTTTCAGAGGTTTTCTGTGTAGTTAAGATAAATGCCAGGTGATTAAACTCCTCTGAGCCTTCTCCTTGACCGGCGGAAAAGCCCTATAAAGACAGAAGTTTATTCTTATTTTTATTATTATCACATAATAAGTTAATCAGACTAGCTTACAACACAATATATTGCTTTTAATAGTTTATGAAATAGGAGTTATAGTTTATTTAAAAAATCCTGAAAAATTTGACCAAAATCTCTATAAATATAATTGAGAATTGCAAAAAAATAGAACTAGTTATTTTTAAAACTAATAATCTCTAAATTCACTATATTCACTAAAATGGGTTGAAAAAATCGGTAAAAAAATCAATAATAAATGTTGCTTAATGATTTAGTATTGAGATGAATGAACGAGTATTGTTTCATACTCATCCTACCTGAGGAAAAAATAGTTTACTACAGCTAGATGGCAGGATTATAGATATTTCAAACATGTGTTATGAGAATAATACTTTTACAAGTACAAGTCCTCGCATTAATGGATTATAAATTTTAAAAAAAAACTTCTACCTTTACAATGCTATCAGCCGTCAGGCTTTTCGCCGATAAAGGGAGAATCTCAGAGGAATTGAATCACCCGATATTTACATTCACTTCACAGAAACCCTCTGAAAAACTGTAAAACATAACTCGCGACAATACGTCCCGATGGGGTTGGAACTCAAGCTCTTGAATTACTGAATGTACGAGACGTACGATGCCTCTAACCACTCGACCACTGAACTGGGTTATAAGTTTAAGTTATGATATTAATCTTATTTTATGCAATCCAGCCTAAGTGTCTTATATAGAAACGTAAATTTGCTGAATAATTTATATAATATCTTCCCATTTCCGTTTAATCCAGTAGTTTTATGCTACCATATAACGATTACCTGTCCATTTATACAGCTGCTAATTAATTAATGTCCGCTATATGTACGATGTACGAAACGAAACTTCGTGTTTCACTCTGGCAGCCTGCACCGATCCGTTACCGTATGCAAATATGGATTGGACGGCATGCAATATTTAGCGCATCAACCTGCAAGACTTGCATACTACCAAACTATTCGCAAATTACTAAAACCAACGAGTGTTATAGCCGCGGTTTCTATTCCCAACATTAATTGCCATTATGATTTGAACGGTGTGTACGTTACAATTTCAGTATTAATTGGATTCAATTTGTATGTGATTATACAGTTCTGTCTATTATGTTTTCAAGTAGATATAATCATTCATTTTTATATCAAGAACACGAGTATGATGATTTAAATTTATCACTGTTATTTGAGGCATTGAGGGCGCCAGAGGACTGAGGTTCAAATTTTAAAAAATGAAATCTATGTTAGTATTAATAATAATATGTTTTTATGTTAGTATTAATAATAATAATGATAATACCGGATATGGTAGTTCTGGACATCCAGAAAAATGATCATTAATTGTCAATAATTGAAATGTCGTGACCTAGCGAAAATCACTGGAAAATAGACCGAGAAAATTGAAAAGTATTCACTATTTCCGCTTAGACTAATTTACAAGGGTACACCATTATTTTCATATCGACTATAATAGGCGTCCTTGGCTGTATGACATTTATTCTGCCGCGTATCTACATTGATAAAGAAAGACCTTTATTAGGCATGTCTACCACCAGAAAACAACCCCTCCGCCATCACCAACTTCCATTCCCATCCCAGCCTTTTGTATATTTCCACGTCAGCATTTTGTATATTTCCACGCCTTTCCCATTCCCCTTTAACAATTCATTAGGGTTGCCAACTATTCTTGTGGGGGTACTTCTTGATAGTTGGCTGGAGGGTACCATAGCTACAGACACTTAGGCCTCAAAATGGGCTCCATTTAAGGCTACTCACTCGTTCCACGAGTCACTTTTGCGTGCTCGCTGCAAAACTCTGGCGGGCGAGGAGTTGCCAATGCTGGCCATACTAGGCCAGCACTCCGCTAGTATTAGATGCCTAGTGTTTACTAGAGCTGGACATAGGTATATTACATGCTATAGAGGTAGTTAAAAATTATGGTGAGATATTTTTGTTAATTTCACAATTACAACATAATTTATTATCTAAATCTAAATTATCATACACCAAATAGTCCAAATACCAATTAAATAGTAATAAATGACAAAAGGGAGTGCATTTACAAGAGAGATGATGGGGGACATTAGAACATCATAGCCAAAAAAGAGGTCAGTTGGCAATTGTACCATTCACTCACCTTGCTGCAACCCCCGCCCACTCTGCTTTCAATTCTTCACATTGGTTGCCTAGGTGCCACCGTATGTCGCTCTCCTTACTAAACACCCCACATGATGAGTATACCAGCTGTATCCACACTATCCTTTTTCTTTTTTCCGAACCACACCTCGCTCTTGCCATGCAGACTTTCTCTCTGCTCCACCCACCCCTGGTTAAGTAGCTCGGTTGTTTCCCCAGCACTTGCATCTTCACTAGTTATGACTCATTTAGATCTCTGGCGTCCATTGCTTTTTTTATTCCGTCTACACGCGCTTTTTTAGCTCCCCTCCTGCTCCATTTTCACCATTGTTATCGTTGGCTTGTACCACGCAGTCATTAACGCGGTCAACCTTTGAAACTACTCCCCCTTTATGCACTGGAACCAACATCTCTACTCGCCACTCTTGGCACCTACATCGCTCCACTCTACAGCCTATTGATTGACTGCAACAGCTCCTCCATTGCCTTCACTGGTAAAGTTTTCTGCGCTACTGCCTTCAATCCGCCTTTCCCATTCACTCACTTGTTGTGTTATACTTAAGCGACGACCGATTGTCTGGGCAAATAAGCGAATCGGTCGTTAAGTCACAACGAACCCCTAATGACCCACCAACCCATTATCGGCCGGTCATTACGAACCCATTAGAAAGCGTGATTAGGACGACACAGAAGAGGACGGAGTGGCAAGAGTACCCTCAGACGAAACAGTCGTGGAGCGACCAGGAAGCCACACACAGCATAGTCTTCACCCAAACAAGATCCACAACTTTCAACAACACAACAATAGTTTTAGTCCTCAGTCATTAAGGTGGTGGCTGCGACGCTTCCAGTTCCTTCTGACGACGTTCCAAGAGTTAAACAGTTGGTATCCAGCGGTGGTTCCCCTCAGCATTGGCGGCATCGACTCGGCAACTGGACCTCAGTATTGGCGTCATCGGCAGGGTCTTTCCATCTTTACACATCATTTTGGTGACATCGGTGGTCCTTTCATCATTACATATTACACTCCACGAGAACTCCTCTCTTCCTAGCAACTGTCGAAAACTTCCTAGATCATCTTCAGTCGCCGCCATCTCTCTTCAGCTAGTATTTTACCGGATCTATGTTTATTTTACATTTTTTCCCTTCCCTTCTCCCACAACCTCTTATCACACACACATACTACTTTAACCGCCTTTCCATTTTCTGCACCTCTTCCACTTTTTTCCTTTCGCACCACTCTTGAACTTCCCCCACAGCTGGTTAACCCCCTTAACTTTTCGTCTAATCTCTATTCCGCTATCTCGCCTTCTTCATCCTAAGGTTGTAAGGGACGAGATAGAATTGTGCGCATCGGGAACGACAAATAGAATAAGCCCGGTGCAGCACATAGTAATAAACGAAAACATAACTTCACTCCTTCTCTAACCAGACCTCCTTCTAGCTGCTACTCTTCTTTCTTACTAACGTATCCGCCATTATACACCCCAAATGCTGTATCGAGAGTAGCTCCTCGCACTTCACGTCCTTTAGTTTTGTCTCATATATTAACATTTTCGGTTCGCTCCATCTAAGCCCCTGCTGCCCATTTGTCTCCTCATTCTTCTAGCTATTCTTCCCACTCACCACCAATTCTACCGGCACTTGATCTAAACCCCGCTCGTTTTTAACTTTGAAATGCGATAGCTCATCCCTTTCGATTGCTTCTTTCCACTCTTCGCCTTCTTCGTTCCCTCCTTCCAATTCACCCACCCTCACACCCACCCATTATTTACTGCAAAACCGGACACAACGATTATCTGTTCCATTTTACCACTATCTTATTCATTCTTATCACAATTCCTCCTTGGACCCCCCCCCCCCCACTTCTTCGTTTCCTGCCTCCTGCATTACCCAGTCCTATCCTACCAGCATATTACTTCTCACTTCCCCCACGAAGGACACAGTGGGTTTGCTGAAGACGTGAGTGACAGAAGAGGATGTCACATGCCTCCAGCAAATCCACTATGTCCTTTGTGACTATCCACTCCTGCAGCTCTTTTCGCCCTATTCCGCCCAATATTTGTTTCCTCTATGTTCTTAAACCTACCCGCCATGCCTTTTCTCTCCTATTTAAGGCCCAATTCACATATAGGAGGCAAAGAGGCGAAGGCGAGGCGAGAGGCACGACGCTTTCACGCCTCCTCTATATAAACATATGGTGCAATGCCCACTTAGGTGACAAGGCGCGGGAATTTGCCTCGTGCCTCTCGCCGTGCCGGCATCGCATCTTAGCCTCTTCGCCTGAGACACGGTGGCTGCAAGGCAAGAGGCACAACTCTTCCACGCCGCCTGTATGTAAACATATGGTGCAATGTCCCATCCCTTCACTGCTTATGAACATCACTATCCCCTGTGCGACGTTCCGCCTGCACCTCGCCTACACCGCGCCGCCGCCCGACGCCGCTTATGTGTGAATTGGTCCTTAGCCATCCCTGATTCCTACCTCAACGTCCACGATCCCTTCATTCCTTTCTCGTAATGCAGTACTCCTGAAAAACCGACCACGTGTCCGTTCTACTCCTGTCTGTCTCTGCTTCTTTGCAATTTCTTTGAGCTACCTCCGTACCTCTATAGTCAGGTCGACATCAATGTATATATTAGTACCCCTCAACTTAATCTTGCCCTACATCAAACTCTTTGTTACTGTATCGCCGAACGTGCCGCTTACTCTTAATCTACGCTTAGTAGGGTAGAAAAAAACGGGCTGTGTGTGACAGTGGATGCTGAGAGTAGTGGGCCTGGTTGCCCCCTATAAAAAACGTGCACGCACCCCTAAACGGTATTTGGTTCTCCCTCACCTAGACTCGTAGGACCGATAAACCTCGATTATTTTCTGGATTCGTTCGAAAATTATATCAAGACCTATTAGATTATTTTTATACATCAAATGTATTTTTTAATTGCTTTAAGAAAAAAATACGTTTTTTGACCTAGAAGATAAATAATATTTTCTGGAGTTAAAAATTACATCAAAAGCTATTTTGTCCTTTAAAATCAATATTTGTGTTTCTGTTCTTATAAGAAAAATACGATTTTTTATCAAAAAGATAATAAATATTTACCGGATTCATTTTAAAACATCGATTTTACTCTTTTTGGCAATTAAAATCAATATTTTTGTCTCTGTTTTTATAAGAAACATACCGTTTTCGAACAAAAAGATAATAAATATTTTCTGGATTCGGTCGAAAACTGCTTGATGACCGATGTTTTCCATAAAAATCATGTTTTTGTTTTGGATCTTATAAGATAAATACGATTGTTGGTCGAAAAGATAATATATATGTACTGGATACATTCGAAAACAACGTTAACATTAATTTGACTCGTTTTGTCCATTGTCTATCCAGAGGCCCACGTGTTTGAAATATTAATATTTATTGGTGATCAAAAAAAAATTTGTTACACAGACAATCAAATCCCAATGTGTAAACGACATTTTCCGAAACTATAAAAGCGTAAATTCAGAAATATACAGGACTACGCATTATAACATAAAACCTCTATCTTTATCGAGCTATCAACCATAAAGCTTTTCCGCCAGTATTAGGGCGCCCTTTGTAAAAGTAGTTAGATTCACAACTGGCCTATCCAAAAACCTAAATTTATTACACAGTCAATCAAATCAGAAAGTTTGAAAGACAATAGCCAGGTATCGCTTAAAACGATACTTGAGTTTCACTTTTTACCTTTGATAAATCGATTATCCCTCACCAAGACTCAGAGGATCGGTTTATTTCTTGCAGCTATCAGCTAACACTCATAATTGTGCCGCTTATTCATCTTTTACTACGACTCTGAGAACCGTTTCTAGCGTTGATCCTATGTTCCCCGTAAGACGGCCTGATAGTGCATAACCCTTCCCGTGCCTGTCTTACTAAGAGCTGGCCCTAGCATCGGACTGCAGCTTCCTTCATCACCCTGTTCACGCCGAGCTCCGATATCAGCCTCTTCTGAGAAGAGAAGAGGCTGATATCGGAGCTCGTCAACTCCAGCAGGTCTTTATCGCAACGCTTCCCCAGCTCAACGTCCTTAGCATCTGGAATTTTAAGTTCAAACTCTATCATTGGTATCACTCCCTCTCCTTCAGCCCCAGACACCACCACATTATCTTTATTTCTGCCCTCATCTCTCTTTTCCATTGTCTCAACTATTTTTCAACTACACACAACTACATCCTCTCCAGTGCGACTTTCTCTCCGGGCTGCTCCCTGTGCTGCCCCCGCTTCACCAATTGGTCTCGCTGGTCCAGTCTTCGTTTTCCATCCACTCTGTGTTCTGGTATTCTGATGGCTTATAATCATTCAAAATTTCACTATTTGTAGCTGAATAGTTAGCATTTTATGTCTACGAAATTTTAGTTTCTGTAACTATTATATAATTATATCTACAGGGTTATCAATTTAAAATGGCTCCATTCAGCTACTACTCAACTTATATGACTGTAACTAGTCTTCTGATAATAATTGTTAAACATTTCATTATTTGTAGCTGAATTGTTATATTTTATTAATATAGTTTAGTCCCTATCACTATTATATAATAGATAATTTTATCTATAAGCAAGACCGTATCTGAGGAGGCTTTTTGGGGGTTTAACCCCCCAAATATTATGAAATGTAAAGTTTTTTTCTTTCTAATTCATAATAAATACAAATTATTTGTCTGCGTTTCATTAACACGACCCACGCCCCGGTATATTAAAATTAAATTCAAAATGCTTTCACTCAGCTATAGCTTGGCTTATAATGACTGTAACTGGTCTTTTGATGGCTTACAATTGTTACAAATTCCATTATTTGTAGCTGAATATAATATGTATAAGGCACCTTACACGATCAATAATACTGTCAATATTTTAGAATAATGACAGTACGATTACTGTTGATGTTTTAAATGTTTTTATTCTAAAATTTCGACAGTATTGCTTATCGTGTAAGGTATAGTAATGAAGGAATGAAGAGAATACTGTTGTTTATCCAGATAATTGACTACTTAATATATATATATATATATATATATATATATATATATATATATATATATATATATATATATATATAAGGAGGATTGAAACAAATACTGATAGTACTAGGACTGACAGTATTATTGACCGTGTAAGGACCTTTATGATGTAAACTAATCCTGTTATGGAATTAGTTTGAAGTTGTTAATTTATCCATTGAATAGCTTATAAAATCTATAAATTTTATAGGACCTTAGCGAATGCAAGCAGACGTGTTGTTAAAATTCTATTCGATTTGTCCCATTAGGAAAATCGAAACTACAGCAACATGTCTCTAAAATATCCCGTCACTGCCCGATATTAGCAGATAGCCGCTCGACATCTATTGTCCAACGACGCCATATCATCCCTGTGTACTCTACACAGTATAATAGCCGCAGTAGGTGATTAGGGCCTGCTATTAATTAGTATAATATGCGGTTATTGTGCCGTGTTTGAATCCGTGTACAATCATAATTCACATATTAATTGCATTCCTTTAATTATAATTAAGTGGCGGACAGCTGTCGTATCGCGCAATCAATTACTATTAGAACCGATATGGGTTTTTATTTTTGTGTGTGTAGCTGCAATCGAGAAACGCGCGTTGCGTTACAGCAATAATCTGTTTCAATTAGTCTGTTTGCTAGTTGCGAGCAATTTGTTTTCATTTATATCGCAGACTGTGCGCAATCAATGCCTGTTTTAATTTCGCGTACCCGTATATTTCGGAAGCGGATTGGATTTTCAGTTTTTATTTGAAAATTCAAGTAGGTACTAGTTAGTTGCTAAATTTCAACGCAGAAATGTCTAAATAGTAATGTCGATATGTCGACATTAGATAATGAACTAATATATATATATATATATATATATATATATATTCCACTGAGCATGGAGTTCATACCCTATCTTAAGCCTACCTTAATTCTCATAAATAACATATCACAATATTTAAAGGTTTTCTGTGAAGTTGAGGCAAATAAAGAGTGCTTAAACTCCTGTGAGGTTCTCTCTTTACCAACTGATAGCTCTATAAAGATACAATTATTGTTTACACATTTCTACTCCTACCAGCGGTCATTCAAAATGTTTTAACTGATTTGTTTAGTTGAGTTTTTGATTCTAGATTTAATTTTCAGTAAGAAACTTGTTAGTTAAGCACCTTGTGGCATACATTTTTATAATTAGACACCAAAATGTATCAAAAAACAAATTTCGAGTATTACACCGGTGATTCATACCTTATTCTCTGTCTAAAATAAACCAACTATACTTCAGTTAAAAAATCACAAATTCCAAAATTTCAATATCATTGGCGGAAAGGCCAAGGGCCGAAAACCTAATAAAATTTGATGTATCTCTCTATATCATGTAAAAAAAATATAACACTGTAAACAAAGCATGTGACATAAAACACTCGCAGAAATCTAAATAAAAAATATATTCATATCACAAATACTTTGTAGCATTTCACGGAAATGAGAAAAGGGGCTAAATCGTTACCCCTCGATATCTATATGCTTAAAACTGTCCCAAAGCGGATCTTTTCGTTACACTAAAAATGCATTAACCCTGAGAAAAGTAAATATGAGATATTTATTGCGAAACTGAAATGGTTTTCAATTTCGTTATAACGCGTATCAAATCCCGTTCGCATGGGAATGTTTGCAATTTTATGAATAGAGGGGTGGAGACCCTCAACATCCCATCATTTATGCAGACGGATATCGTTGATATACACAATAATCTATTAAGAGGGTTCACAACATGATATCAAATATGATGAGATATATATATATATATATATATATATATATATATAGAGATAGATAGATTTATTAAATACTTTGCATATATTTAATGCCAGAGAAAATAAGAAAACATAATAATAAATATAACAAAAATTTATTAAGTAACATTATTATTACATATTTTGTAAATATAATTATTATACTATGCGTCGTAAACACATAATTTTAATAAATATTAATTTTGAATGAGTGATTTTTGTTAGATTGTAAATGTATACTGGCAAGTTTCAAATAAATATTCACCGAAAAAATGGTAGTTATCTGAAGAAACAAGTTTTTATCGCAAAATTTTGTCACAATTTCCCGCATGCAGGCGTTATTAATTTTATTAAATTTTTTAAACAATAAGTTGGATTCTTCATTTTTATCTCATGAAAACGTTATAAATAATTGTTCCCTTATTTTTAAGCTAAATTAATGAACTGAAGTAATTTCAAGAATTCGATTAATTTAAACATTTTGTACATGCACTAGCATGGTGGTCTTCATGTAGACCACCATGCTAGTGCAGTGAAATATACATATACATATACATATACATATACATATACATATACATATACATATACATATACATATACATATATATATATATATATATATATATATATATATATATATATATATATATATATACGGCATTATGCATTATGCATTATTAAACAAAAACTGCGATAGTTCTTAACTTTCAGAGTTTTCTAACTAATTTCAATAGCCACAACACAGAATATCTATACATTTCGGAATGCGTTCAAAAGAGTCGATTTATAAGCCATTGCTGAAAACGCGCATAAGATTCCCAGCATTAAATTGTACAGAGTTTTAAAACTATATGGATCCATAGAAGTGCACTTCCGACTATTCCCACCTAAGCAATTTAATTTCCCTCGCTTTGTGTCTTAATTAGTGCGGAATATTTGGGAATAAAGACAGTTGATTCGGAATAATTGTCTATTGTGACTCGCACGTGGTGTATCTAGGCGCGAATTAAATAGAACAGAGGCGACATTATCCTTTCAGGGTGTTTACGTTGTTGCTAGAAAAGCCGAGCCGTTGTACGTTGTTGTAACGACTTTACAAGGCACTTACGCGCCTATTTGACGCAGCACTAGTTTGCACTCTCAAAACATACATCATATACAACCACGCACATATATGTAGATTTTATGAGTACGTAAATAGCAGATACAATAGCCGTGTGAAATATGCATTTCACACCGATAATGCCTTATACGATTATAAAGTCATTAGTTTTATGTTTCATATAAATGCAATACATGAAGATATGATTGCATTGTGTTGTATGAATGTATTTTACTAGTTTTATAGATGTCTATTGGATTTTTTTTTAATGATTTTGTTATTATAACTTTCCGTTATACATATACAAAATCATATAGATATACATATACAAAATCATATAGATATACATATACATATACATATACATGACATTTGACTTTGTTGGCCGCGGCTCTGAATAGGCCCACCATTGCTGCGTTGAACCATGTACGCAGGTTTTTTAGCCTAGATGTTCTTCTCCTTCCTGATCCTCTCTTTCCTTCTACTCTGCCTTGCAGGATCAGTTGTAACAATCCGTATCTTTGATTGTTCCTCATAATATGTCCCAAGTATTGTAATTTTCAAGATTTTATCGTTAGGAGGAGTTCTCTCTCCTTGCCAATTCTTTCGAGGACATCTTTGTTGGTCACGTGCTCTGTCCAAGAGATTTTCAAGATGCGCCGGTACAGCCACATTTCGAATGCTTCTAGTTGTTTGCAGCTCGCTTCTGTTAAGGTCCACGATTCCACCCCATACAGGAGTATGGGTAGGACGTAACACTTTAGTAATCTGATTTTCGTTAACAGGGATAGATCGTGGGTTTTGAATAATTTTGACATCTTGAGAAATGCAGTTCTAGCCTTCTCTATTCGGCATTTATTTTCTAGTGAGTGGTCCCATTTGTTATTGATTGTTGTTCCGAGATATGTGTATGATTGTACTTTTTCGATAACTTTACCGTTCACTATTAGTTGGCCAGGATGGTCAGCGTTTTTTGATATTACCATGTATTTTGTTTTCTTGATATTAAGTGAGAGTCCATATCTCTGACTGGTTTCCGCTATTCTGGTCATCATCTCCTGGAGATTTTCGAGGTTGTTCCCAAATACTCCTGTATCATCAGTGTATCTTATATTGTTGATGTACTCTCCGTTCAACTTTATACCAGTGTCTATGTCTGTTAACGCTTCTTGAAATATCTGCTCTGAGTATATGTTGAATAGTATTGATGATAAAACGCATCCCTGTCGTACGCCTTTTTTGATTTTTATATCTTCTGAGATTTCCCCTTGAATACGTATTGAGGTTGTTTGATTCCAATAAATTGCCGATGATTCTTCGATCGCTGTTTTCGAGTCCTATGTTTTTTAGTATTTCCATAAGCTTGTCGTGTTGTACATTATCAAATGCTTTCTGGTAGTCGATGAAGCATGTGCGGACATTACAATCGAAGTCTCTGCATCTTTGGATAATAAATTGGACGCTGAAAAGGGCTTCTCTTGTACCTAGTGCGTTTCTGAATCTGAACTGTGTACGGCTGATGTATTGTTCGCATATCTTGACTATTCTGTAGTAAATTATTTTTAAGAACAGTTTTAGGAGGTGACTCATTAAGCTGATCGTATTCGCTGCAGTATTTGGCACTCGGTTTCTTAGGTAGAAGTATAAATGTAGATTTTAACCATGGTTTGGGTATTTCTCCTGTGGAGTATATGTTATTAAATATCTTCGTTAGTCGTTTGACCCCTTCGACATCAAATATTTTAAGAAGCTCACTATAGCTGTTACCTGGGCCAGGAGACTTGCCGTCTTTGAGTTGCATTAATGTTTTTGTGACTTCGTCCTCTGTTATTGTCATGCCCTTAGGATTATTGGGTTCCACGGATTGTTTGGTTCTAGTGTCTTCGAAAAGTTCGGTTATGTATTTCTTCCAGGCTTCCATTTTTTCCACTTTGTCGACGATGATCTTGCCATCTGTGTTGTGTAGTCTACTAGTTGTATTGGTTTTGTATATTCCTGCTGTTTCTCTGATTTTTTTATACATGTTAAATGAGTCATATTTCTTTTCTAAGTCTTCTAGCTCTTCGCACTGTGTTCTGATCCAGTTCTGCTTTGCTATTCTTATGTTTTGCCTTATTTGTTTTTGAAGGTTCTTGTATTTTGTGGTGTTACTTTTTGCCTTCCTTCTTTCGTCCATGAGTTGTAATATTTCATTTGTCATCCAGCTTTTCCTCCTGGTTTTTTTGTCTGTTAAATATTCGTCATTGATCTGATTGAGGGTGTTAGTTAGTTTCTCAAGGGTCGTCTCTGTGTTGTTCTATCTTTCTATCTCCTTACAGCATTGAGTTATTAAGCTTGTTATTGTTTCTTTAATATCAGGTTGTTTTAGCCTTCTCATGTGTGTTCTCACTTTTTTGAGTTTTAAATTGAATCTTCCTACTAGTGGGTTGTGATCTGACGATATATCAGCACTAGGGTAGGTTTTAACTGATTGGCAGCTATTGCGGAATCGTTTGTTCACTAGTATATAGTCGATTTGATTTCTAACGACGTTGTTGGGTTGGTCTTGGGGCGATATCCATGTATATAGGCGTCTTGGTGGGAGTTTGAAGTTGGTGTTCAGTATTACATACTCTTCTTCCTCTGCGAATTGTTTAAGTCTATCTCCGCGTTCATTTCTTACGCCCAGTCCAAATTCGCCGATATATTCACCGCTTTTTCCTTTTCCAATTTTGGCGTTTATGTCACCCATGATTATTATCACTTCATGTTTGTTAAGTTGCTTTATTGTGTCTGATAGTGTACCGTATAGTTCTTCTACTTCTTCATCGGGTTTATCGTAGGTGGGAGCATATATTTGAATAATGTTTGTCTTCACTGGGGTGCTGTTTAATTGTATGAGTAGCATTTTTTCTGATATTGGTGTGAAGCTTGTGACGGTTTGTCGTATTTTGTTGGATATTATCATCCCTACCCCATGGACATGTTTGTTGTCTGCGTTTCCAGAGTAGTAGACTAAGTGATCGTCGATTACGCTATGTCCTGAACTGGGCCATCGCATTTCGCTAATTCCCATTATGTCTATATTGAGTCTACTCATTTCTTGGATGGCATTGTTAATTTTTCCTGCCTGGGACTTTCTTACGTTCTTGTGCAGATCTTCATAGGTGATACCTTATTCTTTTTGGTAGCGCTGTTTAAAACTGTCTCCCCCGAAGATCCGATTGGGAGACTTGAAACTCCGGAATAATTTGCTCTAAACTTCGCCATGATGATTGTACTAGAAATACCATTTGGTCTTTAATGCAGTGGTTTCTCGTTGCCTTCTGCATCCTTATGCCGTTGACCATTACATCGGTTCGTCCGCCTTTAGAGCCTGTTTCCCAGTTCTAGGACAAAAGAGTGCCCTTCTCTTGTTGGCTCTTCCACCCGGAGCTGTTGACCACAAGAGTTGGATTGCTTATTGCGGCAATTGTTCGCTGTTTGCAGCCGCCCACTCTGGGTCAGACGTTGCTGCTGTGCTAGTTTTGGTCCGCCCCGGGTATTTAATTTCCCCGGTACCTGCTGTATCTAGCAGGTTCTCCCCTATCCGCCACCTGGGGAGGCGTCCGATGGAGGACTAGCAACCTCACACGGTTGCACATATACATATACATATACATATACATATACATATACATATACATATACATATACATATACATATACATATACATATACATATACATATACATATACATATACATATACATATACATATACATATATATATATATATATATATATATATATATATATATATATATATATATATAGGGTTCTCCCCTATCCGCCACCTGGGGAGGCGTCCGATGGAGGACTAGCAACCTCACACGGTTGCACATATACATATACATATACATATACATATACATATACATATACATATACATATACATATACATATACATATACATATACATATACATATACATATACATATACATATACATATACATATACATATACATATACATATACATATACATATACATATACATATACATATATAAAAATATTTGGTACTTCTCCCTACCATTTCCATTCCCAGAGCGAAACCAAGGGAAGAGCCGACACTGTATAGAACACCCTAATTTAAGCACTCTCCATATTAGCAGATGTTTTTAATTTTTATTATTCGTTATTATATATTAGAAATGCATTGATTCTGTTTTTGAATTTAAATTTATGATATATTTAACATTTTTACTTTATGTAAATACGTCGATCCTGGAGATCAATAATTGTATTGCGTACAGGTACCAGGAAGTAGTTAAGTAAACTAAATTAATAAATAAATAGTAAACTCCCTAACAGACTCGTATACTGTAAATCCAAAATTATCCCAATGAATCTGAGATTACAAACATTAAAAGAAAAAACAACAACGAACTAATTGACCAACATCGTATCCCATATAACTCAATAACAAACAAAAGAAAATTCCCATTACTCCTTCGAATTCAACAATACAAACACAAACAATAATATTGAAATTAAACATTCCATTGTAGATTACAATAATTGTTTATATGCAACTAGAAAATTTCAAGCGAGCAAAAAGACTCCGGTCGTTAGCCCATTGTGGTATATATTTGTAAATATTATGTATCACAATAAATATTTTGATTATTATTATTAACAACTAGTAAATGCATCTTAATCTCTACATATACAGGTATATTATTTAGATTATTTAGATTTAGATATATTATTTCGAGCTTCATTTTCAGCTGAAAAAACGTTATAGCTATAAAGTTCTCTATAAAATTAACCACTACGACATCTGTCACTTCCTCCTATTTCATCCAATTCAACAACTCAAACTATCCACTTGTCATGCTTTATAAACCCAACGATAACATCCATCGGTTGAAACGTTTCCACTGCAGCCCCAACTTTTAATTATATTAACGACAGCGCGCAGGCCCCATCAATTTATTAAAAGAGATTCGCTATTGAGGCGTAAGCTAAATGGAGAAGCCGCCGGGTACACACCACACGCTGGTTGCGCCCTAACCGAATCTCAATATTTACCAATTGCTTTAATTAAGGCGGCGGCGGGCCTCTTTAAATATTTATTTGGTCAATTTCATCGGTCGCAGATATTTACGCTGTAATTTACCGACGGTTGAATTAATATTTGCTGCTGCTGGAGGCACATCGGGTGCGAACTTGAAACGGTTTATGAAATGTATCAAGCATTAGTCTAAATTAGCTCATATTAATGAATTAATAATGGGGTTTTATACCGTACAAATCTCTTTCATATAAACAAATGGCCAATAAAGTATCATATGGGAGGGGACGGAATAAACACAGTTAAGTATTTTGCAGTGAGATGATGTGTTTTTTAATGGATTTGCAAGCAAAATAATTATTCAACTACAAAATGTGAAATTTTGAATAATTAACTGATCAGAAGACCAATTACAATTGCTTATATAATTTGAGCAATAGCCGAGTGGAGTCATTTAGAATTTATAGCCATATAGATATAATTATATACTAGTCATTAACTTAAATACCTTAGATATAACGCGTAACTATTCATCTACAAATAACGAACTTTTGAACCATTTAAAGCCATCAGAAGAGTTATAGTCGTTTATATATGTTGAGCAGTAGCTGAGTGGAGCCATTTAGAATTGATAGCCCTATAGATGTAATTATATATTAATTACAGAAACTAAAATTTCATGGGCATAAAATATAACTATTCAGCTACATACCTCGCTCTTGCCATGCATACTTTGTGCTCTCTGTTCCACTCTCCCCTGGCTAAGTACCTCGGGAGTTTCCCCTGCACTTGCCACTCTACGTAGCCAGGGTTGTATCAGCTCTCAGCCATTCTCACTTGCCTTTCTTGCCACTCAATATCCCTCAATCTCTCCCTTATCTCAGTTACTAGGCTACCCCTTTCTCTCAGCTTATCCTCAACCACACCTCAGACATACCCACTCTTTCATACATCCTTTCTTTATCCTTCCCCCATCTACTCTCTATTCTAGTCTTACACCTCTTCCATACCTCCCGTACCAGTCTTTCCTCGCCCAAATCCTGCAATCTTTCCTCAAACATCACAACCCTCACACACGACTCCCACCACATACTCATACGATTTGTCTCTTGCAACAGTACTGCCCTCGGTGTCGACCTTTCGAGCCCTAGCAGATTCTTCAGAAACCAACCTTGCTCCCTTTCTATTACCTCCCATTCACGCAATCCCCACACTTCCACTCCATACAGCAATATAGGTTTTACACACGCATCCCATATCTTGCACGCCATTAAGAGGTTACCACCCCACAAACCCCCCCATTTTCTGCACGCAATCCCCCAAGCCATTCTTGCTTTCGCCTGCATACACTCCACATGCATCCTAAGCCCGCCTCCACAGTCAAACCAAAAGCCCAAATATTTAAAGCCATTCACTCTCTCAATCAGCCTTTTCTTCCATTTCAGCCCTTCGTCCTTACCCCTCCTGCCCCTATTCCTAAACAACATCCATTTCGTCTTTTCCACATTCACCACTAGCCCCCTCTTATCCAGGTATCTACCCATTCTATCCAACATCTCTTGCATCTCTTCCACTCTCTTGGCCACCAGCACCACGTCATCCACACTTTAGATCTACCCACCACGACCCCTCCTGCCTGTTCACTCCTCAGCACCTCTTCCAACTAGCTCGTGTACAGATTAAACAGGAGGGGGCTCAGCGGGCACCCCTGCCGTACTCCCACATTCACCCTAAATTTCTCAGATATTTCTCCATTCACTCTTGCTTGCGCCCATGACTCTTTAACACCCTTCACACCCACTCCACTCCTTCCTCTTTCATACCCAATCTATCCATACATTCCACTAGTTTCCCCCTAGGAACTGAGTCATACGCAGCTTTTAAATCCACAAACACGGCATACACTCTCCCTTTGCATTCCAGCGCTTCCTCCACCATTCTAGCTAGCGTGAAAATCTGCTCCCTCGTCCCTCTTCCCCTTCTGAACCCACCCTGACATTCCGGCAGCAGCCCTTTTTGTTCCACATCCCTATCCATTCTATTTTTCACCATAGTCATCATCAATTTATAACCGGCACTCATAATGGTGATCCCCCTATAGTTTCTTACGTCCGAGGCCTCTCCTCCTTTGTGCACCGGGACCACCACCCCCACACGCCACTTTTCCGGCACTTCCTCCTCTCCACTCCACACCTTGTTAATACTCTGCCGCACCTTCTCCCTTCCTTCCTCCGGTAACTTTTTGAAAGCCTCTGCCTTCAGCCCATCTTCCCCCGCTGCTTTTCCTAGTTTTAACTGTGCCAGGGCCATCTCCACCTCTTTCCGCGAAAACGCCGCCCTTCGTACTACCCGTCTCGCACTCAACTGCCCAGCTCCACCTCAGACCCCGCCATCTGTTTACAACTCCTCTCCCACTCTGCTAGCTCTATGTTCACTTTACCCTGATTCGCCCTTCTCTTTAAGATCTCCCACATCCGTTTCTCCGCCACACACTCCCTCAACCTGTTTTCCACTTTTTGCAACTCCTCTATTTTTTTCCTCTCGCACGTACTCTCGAACTCCCTTTTCGCCTGATTAACCCTTTCGACTGCACATCTGCCGTACCTCCAATTCACCATTTCCCTCCGCCACCTCGTCTTCTTTATCTTACACTCCTCGTCGAACCAACATTCCCTCTGGCGTCCACTCTTCTTCCTCACCAGCAACGCAGCCGCCATCACTCTCTCCAACTGTAATATCGACTGCACCTCCTCCCACTTCACGCCCGGTTAGGTTTTTCTCATACACCGCAATTTCTACTTTGTTCCATCCAAACCCTTGCTGTCCGTTTTTCTCCTCCCTCTTCAAACTTTTTGTCCTTCTCAAGACCACTTCCACCGGCACATGGTCCGACCCCCGCCCCCCCCCCATTTTCCACCTTGAAGCACTCCAACTCCTCCCTTCCGATACCTTTGACCACCATATAGTCCAATACCGAACCTCCTCCATGCCCACAGAACGCCTTCTTCCCTTCCCAGTCCCCTTCGCAGCAGCCATTCAGTACATCCCACCCCGACTTTCTCGCCCATTGGATCCATTCTCTACCCTCCTGGTTGGTCACTTTATCCTGCGATCGTCTTTCTCTCTCGTCGTTTATATAATTTGAGCAGTAGCTGAGTGGAGTCATTTTGAATTGATAACCCTTAAGAAATAATTATATAATAGTAACAGAAACTAAAATGTAATATACATAAATTATAACTAATGAGCTACAAATAATTAAATTTTGGACAGTTGTGTGCCACCAGAAGATTAGTTACAATCGTTTATATAAGCTAGGAAGAAGCTGAGTTAAGCAATTTTGAATTGATAGCCTTACAAATATAGTTATATATTTATCACACTAACATCTCATAATGATTGAACATGACTATTCAGCTAAGCAAATTGTGAAATATTGAATAATTTGAAGTTATTATAAAATCAGTTATAGTTGTGTATATAAGTTGAGCAGTAGCTAAGTGGAGTCATTATGTATTGCTAAAATAATAGATAATTTTATATATAGTTCAGTAACCTAGTGCATCAAGTGGGGATAGTTAGTTTCGTCTTTTTTCTTGTACCGGATGTGCCTGAGATGCAAAATCCAAGTTTTCGTCGTCGGCAGTCCTCCGGAATACTTTTGAATATCTCAAAATTGCTAAATGTTTGCACTTTTTTCGGTTTCTTCCAATTTTGACCATGAACGAGCACGTTCTCGACAAATACCATTCTATGTATTTTCTAAAGTGGATTAAATTTGCTACAATTTGAGATCAGGCTGGACTCGGTAGCCATAATAATTTCCGAGATACAGCTATTCAAAGTTTGTCAAAATCTCCAAACTTGAAAATTGTATGCTAACTTTCAGGTTTCATCATATACAATTATCTTTACATCTTCAATAACCTGTCTTACATGAGTCCGTGAAGTAAACATTTATTTAATTTAACATTTTGAATGAGGTTGGAAAGATGTGGGAAATATGGGATGGGTGGAGGGTGGAGTCACTGTTCACAACCAAACGACTAATTGAATTACAAAATATATTTAACACATCTTATTAAAAGTGTTTAAGAAATGTTTGCTAATGTTCAGCAGGTTTTAAGAGGTTACTTCCCTGAACAACATCTTTGGAGAAAGGCCTCAAACTGTAGCAACCCATCTCAATTCGAGCGGATTCTTTTTGTAGTCTAGCCACTTCATACCTGGTAGTATGTGCGAAACGAATGTAGCTTTGCAGCATCTTGCATGGGAAGAAGTCTGGTCAGGTTGAAACTGCTCTTGGCTGTAGCTTTTGTGAAGAGCTTGTAGCGCAGGTCGTTTAGAGTTTGACTGGACCTTTCTTCACCATACAGTTGAATGAGGATTTTCTCTTCGGCTTCGGCTACTTGGGCAGGTGTCTCAGCTGGATTAGAAAAAACTACAACTTTCTCTTTAAGGTCTACATACTTCTGTAGTATTTTAAGCAACTTTAGTTTTCCATAGCCGAATAAGGACGAGGTAGAATCACATCCACTGAAGGCATGAGTGAAAGTGATGAGCTGATTGTCTGTAGTTGTTGAGGTGGTTGAGTAGAAGACATCTGATTTATTACCTCTTCTACACTTCTGAATGTATATGGATCCTATTGTGGGACATCTGAGACTAATGAGGATCACCAACAAGTCTACGTCTTGTCCTGCAATAACCACGACCTGAAAATCATAGGCCTTTCTGATACCTGCAGTGATGATTAGCGTATCAGCATCTTCATCAGCCTGAAGAACCTCAAAGTTTGTGACTCATGATTCATGTTAGACAGGTTATTGAAGATACAAAGACAGTTGTATATGATGAAACATGAAAATTAGCATACAATTTTAAAGTATAGATATTTTGCCAAACTTTGAAAAAGCTGTATTTCGGAAACTATTAGGGCTACCGAACCTCAAATTAAATCTAGTTTAAAAAGCATAGAAGGGTCTTTGTCGACAACGTGCTCATTTATGGTCAAAATGGGAAGAAATGGTAAAAATTTAGCAATTTTTGAGATATTCAAAAGTATTACGGAGGGCTGCCGAGGTCTAAAACTTGAAGTAGTAGTATGCCATACATAAAAAAAGAAACTAACTACCCCCACTTGATGCAACTTATGCACCCCATGATAAGGTTACTGGATTAATAATAGTTGCAGAAACTAAAATTTCATGCACATAAAATATTACAATTCAGCTACAAATAGTCATATTTTATTTCTTTTTATATTTTTTAAGTTTAAGTCTACAGAAGACCAGTTACAGTCGTTTTTATAAATTGAGCAGTAGCTGATTTCATCCATTTTGATATTATATGTAGTCATACAATAGTAAATAGAAACAACAACAACAACAATAGGGAAACTGAATTTTCAGCAGTATAAAATATAACAACTCAGCTACATCTAATACAGAAACAATTTCAGCTATTAGAAAACTAGTTATCTCATTCTAGCACGCAATCTCGCATTACTTTCTCGTCGGGATTTTTCCTCCTCGAGCCTCCATTATATTCTTTCATTTCGTCCTGTCTTCTGCAGCTCGTTGCTAGTTCTTGATCCCAGCTTGTTTAAGCTTGCCTTAACGTCATCGCTTCATCGTAACCTGAGGCGTCCTGGCAGTTTCCCTCATTCTATTCTTGCATGAAGTATTTGTTTGGGGGCCTACTGTTCTCTCTTCGCTGTATACGGCCAATCCATATTTTTCTCATGGCTTTAATACGTACTATTATTGTCTGTCCGTTGATTAGGAGAAGTCTCGTTAATCAGTTAATCAGTAATCTTAAAACAGTTGTCCGCAGTAGCTGAGTGTATTGTAATTAAAAATCATTTCCGTCGACAGAGGTTTTTTCGCCGAAAACTAGTTATGTAGATTGACTATTGGGTATAAATTTTAAAATTTTAACTATATATTTTATTTTATTATTTGACTGTTATTCTCTATTTTAAATCTTATTGTATTAATTGTGCTTCAAATGTCTGTTGTTTTAGCTGTGCTCTTTAAACTCTATTTGTAAGTATTACTTTAATAACTGTGTAATTTTATAAATTTTGGTATAATCCTGACGAAGGTTTGAATAAAGAGCGAAAAAGGACTTCATTTTTACGAAAGTAAGGTTTTTATACCTCTTTAGCCAAAAACATTCTGTCCATTGGTAGATACGGCTTGTAAACTTTACATTTCCTGACTTAAACCCTCTTTCCCAAACACCAGTGATATGTAATATGTACCAAAATTCCATATATTACCCTTGAATGCAATGCTGAAAATTAGGTTAATCTGGCAACTTGCTGGCCGACCGTTTTGCACACCCTTTTTATTGCAAAATGGGCCTTTATTAATTTGGTGATCATATGTTCGATATTTGCCTGGCATGCTAGTGGACTATCCAAAAAGACTTCCAAGAATTTTCCCGATTCACTTTGCAAGTTGTTACTTTTATTAGCAGAGATGTAAAGGTGGCATGTTTTTTGTCGGTTTGGCAGGAGTTTATTTGTACCAAACCTGCTCTGTTTGCATCTGTACAAAATCGGTCACTGGATTGTCTTTGTTCTTTTTGGACATAAAGATTGAGGTCATCAGCAAATTGAATTATGTCAGTACCAGTGATATATGCGAGGTCGTTCACGTAGATTATGAACAAGAGGGATCCTAATATATTACTTTGAGGTACCTCTATCTCCATAGTTACAACACTACTTTTCCCGCTTTCCAAAGATACTTGTTGAGTCCGATTTTTTAAGATCCAAACCATTATATCTAGTCTACACCGAAAGGTAAAAGGCAATTGATAATATATATATATATATATATATATATATATATATATATATATATATATATATATATATATATATATCTAGAACGAAGCCATAGCATTCCAGTTTCTGAAGTAGGATTTGATGTGACATGCAATTGAAGGCTTAGCTTAAGTCGTATAAAACTATTCCCGTAGTTTTATGTGCTTCTAAGGCATCTGATATCTTGGTTACAAGATCTAGAATAACGGCTGTTGTATTTAGTCCTTTTTAAAACCGAATTGCTTAGTTGATAAGTATTCCATCTTTTCAAAGAATTTAATTATGCGTATGGAAATAATAGACTCAAGGACATTTGAGACTGTGGGGAAGATTAATATTGGTCGGCAGTTTGAGGAATCCGACTTATCTCCAGTCTTGTGGGCGGAGACAACGCGAGGGATCTTTAATTGATCTGGAAATATACCCTTTTTCAAACAATTATTTATATATTATATATTATATATATATATATATATATATATATATATATACATATATATATATATATATATATATATATATATATATATTGTCCCAACAACAGAGATTTAAATATATCTCTGTTGTTGGGACAAACAATATAGGTTTTATTGGAACCTTTCTTAAGAATATCATTTAAACGAGTATGGGATAGAGTTTTTTCTGTTTCTTTTTAAAAACAACTTCTATCCTTATAGGGTCAAGTGAGTAGCTCAGAGGAGTTTAATCACCCGGTCTTTACCTTTACTTCACAGGAAACCTCTGAAAAACTGTGAAAGGTGATTCGCGAAAATTCTCTCCCCTCTGGGGATCGAACCACTCGGCCACTGAGCTGGATTGTCTCTTTTTATTTACAAAGAATTTATTAAAATCATCGGTCATCGGTAAATTTATGATGGCTGATCTATTTCTTCGTGATTTTACTGTTTCTTGATTTATAATTTGCCAACCATCTTTTAACTTTTGACGGCTTCGGAGTGGGATTTGAATGATAATTTGTTCTCAAATAAGATTCCTAGGTATTTTATGATATATGAGGCTGGGATAAGTATATTGTAAGTGGTAATTAAATAATTATTGGATTGAGCTGGTAGGGAATAAGTACTTATGACTTAATTAGTAATAATAAAATACTAAATTTCTAACTCCTTCTAAACTAATTTAATTATTTTTTGTCTGTTTCAGGTGAGTCTCTTCATATTCCCACCTATAAATCAACCAACAAATTACCATTGTGCAACTTAAGGTAAATATGTGTATTATTTTATGCGGTTATAACTGAATTATGCTAAGAAATGTATCTTATGGTTATTATTTTCATTTGAAGCATGTAATTAAGAAAGAGCTTTTATCTGGAAACGATTCAAATCCGTTTCATTTCAAAGCGCTCGCCTCCCACAGAGAGGGAAAATAAGTAAATTACCTCGGGATTCTCGTATCGTTATAATTACATGGGGATTGTTTTAAGGTTTCTTGCTAAAGGGGCGTCTTATTCTCTGCGCCGCACTTTATTGGATTCGTATGAATTGGAATGTACCAAAGAGTTATAGATATCTTTTAAAACATTAATTTACAACAGAAAATGAAAACGTAATAGTCATTTAAAATTGTTATAGAACTTTCATATATTCTGACTTTGACTTCTGTACAGTATTTAAAAACTGTATCTTTTAATACTAAGCCAAATTATTCACCTAGTTTATTACAAAAGTATTTATAATCAATCAATATTGATAATTCTATGTATGAACATACAACACTATCAGTTTGTGTTACATGTGTATGATCTATCTATAAGGCACCTTACACGATCAATAATACTGTCAATTTTTTAGTATAATGACAGTATTACTGTACGAGAACATGTTTAAAATATTTTAAAGTATTACTTATGGTGTAAGGTATAGTAATGGTGGAATGAAGAGAATACTGAAGTTTTTCCGGATAATTGATTACTTGATAAATATAAAAGGATAATTGAAGTAATTACTGACAGTACTAGGACTGACAGTAATATTGACCGTGTAAGGTACCTTTATCATGCTAATGATAGTAATATGTCAACAGATTTTTAAAAATCATTAAGGTACCTTACACGGTCAATAATACTGTCAATACTTTAGAATAATGACTGTTATTACTGTACGATAACATGTATAAAATTTTCATTATTTTAAAATATTGACAGTATTACTGATCGTGTAAGGTATGGTAATGCTGGAATGAAGAGAATGCTGATATTCAACCGTATAATTGATTACTTGATAAATATTGGAGGAGGATTCAAGCAAATACTGACTGTGCTATGATTAACAGTATTATTGACCGTGTAAGGTGCCTGTATGTTGCCTTTACTCAATACTCATTTTTAGGAGAGTTGCCAAAGTAATTTTTAACTTCATAGTTTTAAAAATGTATATTTATATATTATAAGCTGTTAGATCTGATTCCAAGCAAATAAATTCAATATTTAATGAATTGCTCAAATGGGGGTCCAGAAACCGCCGTTTTCTTCTACTTCCAAATTCCAAACTACCGGGGATACTAAAATAAATTTAAAACAAAAAAATATATTAGCCATCTAATATACAATTTATGAGTAAAATTAATAAAAATGTCTAAAGTAATTAATTTTCTTTTCACAAACCATTATCAATAAATTGTCGTAGCAAAACGTTAATCAAACGCGACGAACACATAAAACATTTAATATTTTCAATAACACCCCATATTGCCTGATATTTATTAACGGAAGCCCGCAATAACCATAAAAATTCAACAAAGAAAGCGCCCGCAAAACATTTCATTAACGTTTCTTGCTTAGCTGTTCATCATACGCCGCCGACAGTTATGGTGCGGTGGAAAATCGAACAGTGTTGCTAATTCTGTAATTCCACCGGTTGTTCCTGACACCACACACAGCGCGGGTTTTATTAATGGGACGGCTTAGCTTTTTTTGTGTAGACGCTGTGTGACTTGTATGTATAAATGCGACTTTTGCATTTGTGGGGGAATTGTGTAACGGGGTAAAAGTTGTAAAAGAGGGTCGTAAATGGCCAATATCCGGCGCCCCCGACATAAAACAGTTCTTGTGAAGTAAATAACCGCAACAAGAACAAGTCGTACATCCATCAGTACTTAGTTACATTTAGTTTGAAATTAGTTGGGAGGGAACTTTATAAAACTCGATTGGTAATTACAACAGCCCGGTTTTACAGTTGGAGAAGATTTTCAGGGTATGTGTTTATGCTATAAATGATTTAATTTTGTGTATATATAAGCAATGTATATATAAGCCACCTTACATGGTCAATAATAATAATACTTTCAGTATTCTAAAATATTGATAGTAATACTGATCGTTTAAGGTGTAGTATTGATGGATTGAACAGAATACTGACGTTAATCGGGATAATTAATTGGTTGATAAATATTAAAGTAAATACTAGAATTGAAAATATTATTGAGCGTGTAAGGTGCCTTTATGAATGTATACTATAAAAGTAATGTATTTTTGCACACTATTATAAATTTCAATTTTTAATCAAACACGATAATAAGCATGATAGTAGTAGAGGAAAGAAGCCGATTCTAGAACCGCCTCCCGACCTTGAGGACCTCTAGATCCTCCTTCTCCTCTGACCTTCAAGCAGTTCAAGGAGGAGAAGATTCCAGATTTGATTTTCAAGGCTATAAGAGAGGTAATAGATTCGGCCCCTTTCACCTATCAAAGGCCAGAGGATTTGAAAGAAAAGAAGAAGATGAAAATATTACATGAGATGTTACCCCTTTAACGGATGGAATGCGACTCCAGAGCAAGCCGATTCTAGAACCCATAGTAGGTTCTAGAATCGGCATATTCCTTCTTATCATGATATCTTTGCCCGTTAATTTTGATGAACATTCCAAAGACTAGTTTGCGGTAATCTCATTAATTCATAATTTCTTTTATCGGTTTTAGCTCAATATATTACTAATGTAAATTTAATTGCATTGCATATTCTAGAATTAGATTTTTCATGGGATAAATAAAACGATTTTTACTTTGGTTTTTTTGATCACACTTTCGTTACATTTTGCAACTAGTTTCAGCGAAGCTCCTCCGATGATTGTGCTGATATGCTATAGTAGCATCTTTGAAATTCAATATTTAATGTTTCTGTAACATGTTAAAATGTTTTTTTTTATAATACAACTAACCCCCTAGGAGGAAAGTTAAACACCATCTGGCGGCACCACATTAATTAGCAATGCACACCCATATGATAATAACCATTGAGGGCACTACCCCGTGATTCTGATGGCATGAGCATGTTGACGGTTATTACCATATGGGTGTGCATTGCTAATTGCGGTATTATATTTGTATATAACCACTAGATATATTATGTAAATTTAAACTCAATAGCTGAGCTACGCTGATAAGATCAATTTAAGCTACGCTGATGAGATCAATTTAAGATCGAAATCTAGATATGTAGATTACTAAGAGGTGGGTTCACACTTATATATGTTTTTTCTTTCTTGAACATTTCTGAATTATTGCGTTATTAATTAATTAAACTTATAGCTCATTTTCTATTTCACATACATACATTACTATATTATGCATACATAGAAATATATAGTCATTTCGTGACTATAACAAATTGTTGTTTAAATGGGTATATTCGTCTACAGCATATAAAATTATGAAAATGAATGTTTATAATTACAAATGTAATGAAACCAATTAGTTTCGGCGCATCTAATGCCGCTTAATGAATGCCATAAAACTAAACGCTGCATGCTGTTCTTCAATAAGACCGCCGCCGCCGGGGGTTGTATCGCATGCAAATCGGCGACAATAATTTGATGTCTCTGTTTCTACGTGTCTCACATAATAAAACGTGTTCAATTTCTGTAAACCACAATTATCGTCTAATTGCAGCGGCATAAATAGAGCAACGCCGCACGGTATGGAAACGTTTGCGACGACTCCACTAATTTGAGATATAATTAAAATAGTGTGCATTATTGCTCGCGAGGTGCGACTGAGAAATTATCTTACAGTTTAGTATTTGCGATTTTAGGAAATCTAGTACTCAATTTTGATAATACAAGATCATATAATTATATACACGTTTTTTATTACCCCAATATACATACAATCTGTCAGAATAGACAATAAGTATTTAAAACGCTTGTAAACCCTAAGACTTAGTTAGCAGATTTGATAAATAAATTACTATAATTAAGCCATATCAAACATATTTGTAATAAGAAGGGTAGATTTTCAATGGGAGAGCTTCTGTACTCTCATTTAAATAATAATAATAATAATAACTGGGGACAGGAACAGGGGATCTTGTTTAGATCATATCTACATGAAACTAAAATATCTGGTGTGGGCACACGACTTTATAATTTCTTAATTTGTTTGACATTTTTGACCTTTTTAGACATTTTTGACAATATTTGATAATATTTGACAATATTTGATAATCTTTGACAATATTTGACAATATTTGACAATATTTGACGATAATTGACAATGTTTCACAATATTTAATGATAATTGACTATATTTAACTATATTTAAATATATATAATCTATATTTAACTATATTTATCTATATTTAACTATATTTAACTATATATAATCTATATTTGACTATATTTGACAATATTTGACAATATTTGACAATATTCGACAATATTTGACAATATTTGACAATATTTGACAATATTTGACAATATTTGACAATATTTGACAATATTTGACAATATTTGACAATATTTGACAATATTTGACGATAATTGACAATGTTTCACAATATTTAACTATATTTATCTATATTTAACTATATTTAACTATATATAATCTATATTTGACTATATTTGACTATATTTGACTAGATTTGACTATATTTGACTATATTTGACTATATTTCACTATATTTGACTATATTTGACTATATTTGACTATACAATGACTATATTTGACTATATTTGACTTGATTTGAGTATATTTGACTATATATTGTCTATCAGTCGTGAGGCTTTTCCGCCGGTCAAGGGAGAAGCTCAGAGGAGGTTATTTATCACCCGATATTTACCTTGACTTCACAGAAAACCTCTGAAAAACTGAAATGTGATTCGCGAAAATTCGCTCCCCGCTGGGTATCGAACTCAGGCTCCCCAATGCTCAGTACGAGACGGACGACGCCTCTAATCACTTGGCCACTGAGCTGCATTATTTGACAATATTAGACAATGTTTGACGATATATGACGACATTTGACGATAATGGATGCTATTTGAGGTTATTTGCCAATATTTGACGATTTTGGACAATATTTGACAATATTTGACAATATTTGACAATATTTGACAATATTTGACAATATTTGACAATATTTGACAATATTTGACAATATTTGACAATATTTGATAATATTTGACAATATTTGACAATATTTGACAATATTTGACAATATTTGACAATAGTTGACAATATTTGACAATAGTTGACAATATTTGACAATATTTGACAATATTTGACAATATTTGACGATATTTAACAATATTTGACAATATTTGTCTTTTTGTTTCATTTTAATTGTCAGTCATTTGTACGTAATTAAATTTTAAACTATATTTAAAATTAAACTATTACGCAACCCAAGTTACATCAGCTGCTGTTGTTTTTGCTCGCATATTTATGTTGAGGTAATTGGTAATCAAATTGGAGGGAAAATGACTTTTGTTGGGAACCGGTTTTATCAAGATTTTTTCTCTGTGCGTGGACCGATTTTGCTCAAATTTTCACTGGATCGCCCTAACTCGGTTTCCAGCCGATTTGCAAATATGGTCGCGATCCATTCAGCTGTTTCCCGGAATTTTGTACACAAACAAATTCATATCCACACATACACACATTTTCCAAAAATAGTCGACTAGAAAAGTCATGAAACGTAGAGAAAAATCAAAATTAGTAAATCGTTTTTTTGCGAAAACAACACTTTCCTTATACAGCAGTTCTGTATTCGGAAAGTAAAAAGAGAAATTGCCGACATGGCCAAAGCAAAAAAACGACAACATTTCGAAAGGTAATTGGTATCTACGGATTTTGATTTATTTTAAATATTTTTCAAGATTTATTTTCCATGTAGCTGTTTAAAATTCTCAATGTTTGATTTAAGAGGCTTAGAATTTACAACTCGCACTTGTACCTAGCAACTTGCATATAATTAATTTTGGATTATTTCTTTTTGAAAAATATTTCAAGCCGTTTGAAAAATTAATATTAAGAGTTATCTATAATAATATTTTTATTATATTTTTATTTATTTTAAATATTAACAATTTTCAAAATTTATTGATCCATGTATTGTAGAAAATTCTCAATTTTTAGTTGAAGGGGCTTAGAAACTCGCACTTGTACCTCGCAACTTGCATATAATTAATTTTGGATAATTTCTTTTTTGTAAGCCGTTAGAAACAAACAATGAAAATTTTCCACAATTGCAAGGATCAATAAATCTTTTGAAAATTGTTAATATTTAAAATAATTAAAAATACAGTTACTATAGAAAATTCTTAATATTTTTTTTCAAGCGGCTTGATTTTTTTAAGCCGCTTAAAAAAATGGCAATAAAATAACTAAATACAAAATTAATTTTTTTTCAAGCGGCTTGAAAACAAATTTCAAGCCGTTTGAAAAATTAATATTAAGAGTTTTCTATAATAATATTATTATATATTTTTTTTCAAGTGGCTTGAATTTTTTTTTCACGTGGCTTGAAATAAAATAATAACTAAAAATACATGGATTATTATACAAAATTCTTAATTTTTTTTTCAATCTAAAATTTATGAATTTTGTATAATAACCCATGTATTTTTAGTTATTATTTTAATGCATTTGTTTTCAAGCGGCTTAAAAAAAATTCAAGCTGTTTGAAAAACTAATATTAAGAGTTTTCTATAATAATATTATTAATATATTTTTATTTATTTTAAATATTAACAATTTTCAAAATTTATTGATCCATGTAATTGTAGAAAATTCTGAATTTTTAGTTGAAGGGGCGTAGAATTTACAACTCGCACTTGTACCTCGCTACTTACATATAATGAATTTTGGATTATTTATTTTTTGTAAGCCGCTAGAAACAAATAATGAGAATTTTCCACAATTACATGTCTCAATAAATCTTGAAAATTGTTAATATTTAAAATATTTAAAATAAATATAAATATAATAATAATATTATTATAGAAAATTCATAATATTTATTTTTTCCAACGGCTTGAAATTTTTGTTCACGTCACATGAAAAAAAAATTGAATTGTAAGAATAACAAATGTAAAATACATGCGTTAATATACAAAATTCATAATTTTTTTCCAGCGGCTTGAAATATTTGTGGCTATTTTGTATTTTGTATTTGTTTTTATTTATTTCACTTGTATTTATATTTAAACATTTATACACTTTGTTGTTATTCTATAATTATTTTTATAATAATTTCATAATTGCACCTAAGTACGTAGTACGTAGTAGTATTGAACTGCATTTTTGCTCTCAAGCAGCTTGATATGAATTAATAACCAAAATACATGGGCGTTTATACAAAATTCATAATTTGTTTTTCAAGCGGCTAAAATTATTTTTTTCAAGCGGTTTGAATGTTTATTTTCAAGCGGCTTGAAACAAAATAATAACAAAAAATACATAGGTTATTATACCAAATATTTTCTATATAAAATAAATCCAATTTTTTTTTCAAGCGTCTTGATTTTTTTTTCAAGCTAAAAATTATGAATTTGTTTAAATAAACCATGTATTTTTAGTTATTATTTTATTTCAAGCCACTTGAAAAAACATTTCAAGCGCTTTAAAAAAAATTAAGCCACTTGAAAATTAAATTATAAATTTTGTATAATAACCCATGTATTTGTAGTTATTATTTTATTTCAAGCCACTTGAAAAAAAAATTCAAACGGCTTGAATTTTTCTTTTAAATTATGCATTTTGTATAATATCATATGTATTTTGGTTATAAACCGCTTGAAAAAATAATTTCAATAAAATAATAACAAAAAACATGGGTTATTATTAAACAAAATTTATAGTTATTATTTTATTTCAAGCCACTTGAAAAAAAATTCAAACGGCTTGAATTTTTCTTTTAAATTATGCATTTTGTATCATAACATATGTATTTTGGTTATAAACCGCTTGAAAAATAATTGCAATAAAATAATAACAAAAAAACATGGGTTATTAAAATTCATATTTTTTTTGTAAAAAAAATGTTTTTTCAAGCCGCTTGAAAAAAAAATTTGTATAATAACTCATGTATTTTTAGTTATTATTTTATTTGTAAGATTTAAAAAAAAGTTTTTCCAAAAAATTTATGATATTTGAATAATAACCCATGTATTTTTAGTTATAAAAACATAACTAAAAATATTATTAGTTATTATTTTGAAAAAAAAATTCAAGGGGCTTGAAATCAAATAAAACTAAAAATACATAGGTTATTATACAAATATCATAATTAAAAAAAAAAATAAAAACTTATTTTTCTGGAAAATAGACAGCAATATGTATGTACAGCGAATAACATACTATCAGCATTATATTATTCCAAATTCAGCAAGACTATGCCATGTGTTTATTTTATGAATATATATATATATATATATATATATATATATATATATATATATATATATTTATATATATATATATATATATATATATATATATTAGAAATAACAAAAATGTAAATTATATTGAATCAGGGCACATACAAGTACTACGTAATAATGAAATTATTATAAAAATAATTATAGAATAACAAAAAGTGTATAAATGTTTAAATGTAAATACAAGTGAAATAAATAAAAACAAATACAAGATACAAAATAAATACAAATTTAATTAAACGAATATATAATAATTATTATTTTAATTTTTTTTTAAATTTTTTATTGAAATATATACAATTATGAATTAAAACTATATTCTAATTACATGAGAAAAAATATATACATATAATAATATTCTGTTGTACTGGATGTGTTCTTCCTACAAGCTCCCGGACTGCCTGTCCGCCGGTTTGGTTTTGGAAGATTTGTTTTATCTCCTCGCTTTTCTTTGTTTTCCATTTATCGTTTTTTTATTTGTTTTCTTTCTTCTATTGTTCTTTGCATTCCTTTATAAATCTATTAATGTCTTTAATGTCCTTTATGTATTTTGGTAGTTTATTATATTCGTTTGTATTATTTGATATTAGACTTTTGTTCAATGCGTTAGTTCTATTTTTATTTAGGTGTATGGTGCTTTTTCTTCATATGTTCTATTGATGTATGTCTTTGATTAAAGACAGCTGTCTATTTGTTTTTACGTTAGCAGTTTTTATTTTGTGTATTAGTATATGTTATTATGTTTTGTTGTGGTTTGTGATTTGGAAGGGCAGCGAGGGAAAATTGTTAAATTTTATTATTTCAGCTACTTTTAGTTCGTTTGTATTTTTGGTCGGGATTCTTTCTGGTGAATTACAAATTATTTTTAATTTAATAATTTAATATCAAATTTAATTCTAAATCGAAAATAAAGAATAATTTATTGCATACTAACATTTTTTGTGATATTTTGATATTCATTCCGAGTAATCAACAGATTATTTCTTGTTTTGAGTTTGAACTTATCGATTATCTCGAAAACAAAGTCCGATTGGAACAAAATACTATATTTTCATTTTAGAATTAAATATTATACCTTCATTTTCATTTCAGTCCCTTTTCTGTATAACACCCTATATATTACAGTGCAACAGAATCCAGAAAATTTGCATGAAGCAAATATAAATGCAGGTTACGAATTCAAATAGTTTCCACTTAATTAAACTAAGGTGCTTATTTCCTTTGCTGTTCCTATTCCAGCGAAATTTCGCAAAGACTGTCCGTGCGCTCTTCAAAGTGCAAATGAAAAAAGAAAAACACAAACTGCAGCAGCCGAACATTCAGCAGTAATTAAAGCTAGTCATAACGAGTCGCCGGGGCATTATTTACTCATTACCGGGCGCAAATGATTAATTCTCGTTCAAATGGAACACGAGCACTCGCCGACGTAATCCTATTATAAATCAAATCAGCACTTAATTAGCGTAGGGAAAATGAAGATGTAAAAAATGGTTTTTATATTCCATTAGGGCGTCTGGAGGTTATAAATTAAAGGTTCGTATAAAGTCGTTTCAGGTGCATTATTACTAAGGGCGTGCGTGACGCAAGCGAATTGATTTTATGCTTGTGCATGGGGCTAGGGGAGCTATTATCAATGCAAGATGTACATGGTATGGGTTATGTAATACTATGTATCCGATTATTTGAGGTTTGAAGTGGATTATATAGACACAAATAGAATTTAAACTAGTTAGTGTGCTATTAAAATAAAGCTGTAATGCAGACTACACACGTGCATTCATTGAGACGTTATTTTGAAAGTGTTATAATGTCATGTTTTCATACGTCGAGATATTTAAGATTTTGCGTTTGAAATGAATTATATAAATATTGGAAAACGTTAATGAATTCGGATGATGTTTTTAATTTTAATTTAATTTTTAAATACTATAACCTTGTTAAATCTTATTATGCAATTATAATTATTAAAATTGTCAAAGAAAAAAAACTTAGCTTAAAATGAACTTAACCACGTTCAATAATACCATATTATAAGAAATGAAAACAAGAGCAAATTTAAGTTCATATTTTCATTGAATTTACCGTAATGGTTTTTTAATGTAAAAAAATAAAATGATATGTAAGTACAGGGACAATTAAGCACAGTTCCTTCAAAATATAAAGGAACATGAAATCTTAAATTTGAACGGATGTGTCTTCTTAACAAATAAATTCGTCTATCTAATTCTTAATAAAACTTATATCTACATCTATTTATCAAACTAAATACCTTAAATCGCATCAAATATATTATAAAAAAAGAAAACTAAACTTTAAAGTGCTCTATAATTCGAAAAGAAATAAATGTATATGTCTAATTCTTATAAAACATTATGTATGCAACTATTAGGAACAAGTTTCTATAAACTAGGCTAGTTTATGAACTTTAGTTTATAAATAAATTGCATTGGAATAGCACCCGCGGCATTCAAAATATAATAAATATTAAATCTCAATATTAAGGAGCTGTATCTTCTTAAATAAATATATATTATAATCTGATTTCTAGCAAAACGTATATATGCATCTAATAACCCATATATAAGTGTGAATCCACCCTTTAGCAATCTACATATCTAGATTTTGATTTTATTAGATCTCATCAGTGTAGCTCAGCTAGTGAGGGTGATATGGTTATATACAAAAATTATACAGCTAACCCCCTAGGAGGAAAGTTAAACGCCATCTGGCGGCACCATATCATTTGCCAATGCACACCCATATGGTAATAACCATGAGCATGTTGACGGTTATTACCATATGGGTGTGCATTGCTAATTGATGCCGCCAAATGGTGGTTAACTTTCCTCCTAGGGGGTTAGATGTATCATTTTTGTATATAACCACTCGAGATATTGTGTGAATTCACCCTCACTAGCTGTGCTACACTGATGAGATCTAATAAGTTCGAAATCTAGATATGTAGATTGCTAAGGGGTGGATTAACACTTATATATGGGTTATTACATGTATATATACGTTTTGCTAGAAATTAGATTAAAATATATATTTATTTAAGAAGATACCCCTCAATGTTGAGATTGCTAAGGGGTGGATTAACACTTATATATGTTTTATAAGATTGGCCTTGTGGTGATATCTCAAGCACTCTGTTGGAATATTATTCCATAGAGGCACTACCCCGTGAATGTGATGGCATGAGCATGTTGACGGTAATCTTTCCATATGGGTGTGTATTGTTAATTGATGTGGTGCCACCAGATGGCGTTTAACTTACCTCCTAGGCGGTTAGTTGTATCATTTTCATCTAATAACCATTAATTATTGCCAACTTGGATGGTATTTGGATTTTAGGGCTCTAATAGTTGTCATATTACCAATTTAAATCGCGTCAAAGTTATTTCCGAAAATGATAACGTAAATTTAGAGTTCTCATTAATTCAAAGAAATAAATATATCTATAGAATTCTTAGAAAACCTCATTATTGCATCTACTACCAACTAACTACTTCAAACTAGAATAGTTTTTGGCTATTACTTTATGAATAATTTGTATCTGAAGCGCATAATTCGCATTACTTTTTTCAGGTATGACTCAGATACTTCATACATTATAACCCTGGTTTTCATCCGATGTTTCGAAAAATACATTAAAGATATGGATATTTTTTATTATTATTAGTAAATATATTAATATAGCTATTCAAACCTGTTTAATTTTAGTATTATTTCATATGAAATTAGAGTTCACTGAAATATCCTTAAAAATGGGTTTTGGCCGAAATATTAAAAAAAATTATTTTTTTCAATCGGCTTCAAATACTATGTTTGTATTATATGAGTACAAATAAATGTATTTTGAAAGTTTAAAAAAAAGTCTGCGTTTCCATTTAATATCTGAAAAAATATACCATTGATATAACCTATTTGCATTTATTTGTTAACATAGATTAATCTGGAAAGTCAAAAATCGATAAAACATAAAACTTAATTTATAACATATTGAAAAAGATTTGTTTGATTAAAATATGTTGAAAATTTTAAAATTTTAGTTTCCATACAATATCTCAAGAAATAATACCAATTACTACATGTTTTTATTACAATATGAAAATGCATTACACAGGGTATCTAAAACTGTATGGTACATGGCTTTATCTCATTAGGATATACTCATATACAGGATATCAGTGTCAAATTTCCAACTTAGCAATATGAATATTGTTTTCGTCTAAAACCTGAAGCACGTTCTTATTCGTCAACATAAAACTCGAGTTACCAAACAAAGACGAATCTACCAATAAAAAAAATCGAATCCTTGCTAGATCCACTAGCCTCTATCACCACTTAAGAGATTGACCTCGAATTAACTAACACCCTGTATATACACTTTCATTATTACTTCAAACTAGATTAACGAGGCTATCCAAAAATGTAACTTATATAGTTTTATCTCATGTGAAGCAAATTTTACAGCTAACCGAAAAATAGTCAAATTTTGTTTTCAGCTGACTTTATAAGTCAATAATTCAAGAAGTTTTAAAAGAATTGGATGAAAATCACTTCAAATGTTTAAAATAAAATAAATAATAGTTTTGCAAATTTTCATACCAATCGCGAATAATAAAAAGACTCACCCAGCTCAGTGGCCGAGTTGTTAGAGGCGTCGTCCGCCTCGTACTGAGCATTGGGGAGCCTGAGTTCGATCCCCAGCGGGGAGAGAATTTTCGCGAATCACCTTTCACAGTTTTCAGAGGGTTTCTGTGATGTTAAGGTAAATACCGGGTGATTAAACTCCTCTGAGCTTCTCCCTTGACCGGCGGAAAAGCCTCACGGCTGATAACTTCATAAATTACTGACTACCTTTCATCCGGTATCTCAAAAACTACAGTACAGATATATAGATATATAGATATATAGATATATAGATATATAGATATATAGATATATAGATATATAGATATATAGATATATAGATATATAGATATATAGATATATAGATATATAGATATATAGATATATAGATATATAGATATATAGATATATAGATATATAGATATATAGATATATAGATATATAGATATATAGATATACGATTGCAGTTATTCAAAACAGTTTAAATTATAATTTTATCTCATATGAAATCATAATTAGAGCTGTTTGAAATATCCTAAAATATTTACGTTGTGTACAAAATTTAAAAAATAAAATTCAATCGGCTTCAAACTCTACATTCATATTATAGAAGTACGAATATATTACGAATCAATATCTGAAAATATATACCACTTATGTTATTTTTATACGATGTTTAAATAGATTAGAATAGACTATCCAGAAATATATAAAACATAGTTTTATCTTATAGAGAACTTACTTTATAACTAACTGAAAAAGAGGGAATATTTGTTTGACGGAGTAACATTGAAAATCATTGTGTCAATGGTTTCAGTTTTCATCCAATATCTCAAAAAATAATACTAATTACATACATGTTCATTATGATTTGAAAATGTATTAAACAAGCTACGTAAAACTGTATGATACATAGGTTTATCACATTAGGATATAATTTTATGATCTACAAAAAAGAGTTAAATTTAATTTGACTGTAAAATAATAGCCTCGGTTTTCAACCAATATATCAAAAATATACTTTATTGACATAATTATTTTAGTTATTATTTCAAACTAGATTAATGAGACTATTCAAAAATGTAACGCATATAGTTTTATCTCACGAGAAACTAATTTTACAGCTAGCTGAAAAATTGTGAACATTTATTTTCAGCTGACGTAATTAGTCAATAATTCAAGTTTCAAATGGTATTGGCTGTAAATAACTTTCGATGTTCAAAATAACATATATAATACGCATACAAAATTTCACATCAATTGCGAACGAACGTGTTAGCTCAATTTTTTGTAAAAATTTGGTATTTTTTGATTTGCTATTTTTTGCAAATTTATTACTACTGATTAGATAAACGGTTTTAGAGAGTTTCAGTTGAATCAGACTTTTAATTTTTCAGTTATGAATGAAAAGCTTCATAAATTACAGCCCTGATTTTCATTTGATATTGAGAAAACTACTGTAAACACATGGATATTTTTATTATTTTTAATAAATATATAAAAGTAGCTATTCAAAACAGTTTAAATTTGAGTTTTACCTCATATGAAATCAGAATTACAACTCTCTGAAATATCCTGAAAATGATGAATTTTTCAAATTTTTCAATAATTTTCAATCGGCTTCAAACTACAGATTTTTATCGTATAAGTACAAATGCATGTATTTTGAAGTTTAATAGAAAATAAATCAGTTCGTTTATTAAACTAGATTAAGGAGACTATCCAACAAGGTAATGCATAAAGTTTTATCTCACTAGAAACTAATGTTACAGCTAACTGAAAATTGGTCACATTTTATTTTCAGCTGACTTAATGAGTCAATAACTCAATCAGTTTCAAAAGAAATTGGGTGAAAATCACTTTAAATGTTCAAAATTATATATATAATATGTATACAAAATTTCACACCAATCGCGAACAAATAAATGCTGGCTCAAACAGGCTTAACAACCCGTTATTATTTTTGTCAAAATTTGGCATTTTTCAATTTGCTATAAATTTTGCAAATTTATTACAACCGATTAGACAGGCGTTTAATAACATTTAATTTCAATTATGACTTAAAAACATCATAAATTAAAGCCCTGATATTCATCTGGTATTTAGAAAACTACTCTAACGACATATTTTTATTATTTTTAATAAATATATGAATGTTGCTATTCAATACAGTTTAAATTTTAGTTGTATCTCATATGAAGTCAGAGTTACAGGTGTCTGAAATATCCTGAACATTTGGATGAAATTTTAAAATTTAAAATTTTTAAAATTTAATTTTCAATCGGTTTCAAACTACATATTTATATCTTTTAAGTAAAAAATAATGTATTTTGATAGTCAGAGAAAATAAATCAGTTCGTTTCTTAATAATGACTGAAAAACTTCAAAACTCATACTCAACTCAACTCAAGTTTGAAATAATATCTGAAAAAATATACCACTAATATGACTGTTTCGCATTACTATGTTTAAATAGATTAATCAACCTATCCATAAAAGTATAATACATAGTTTTATTTCATAGGGAACCAACTTTGTAACTAACTGAAAAAAGACATTTGTTTGACTGTAGGTATTGAAAATCATGTTCTCGGATTTCATGCAATATCTTCAAAACGAATACAAATCATATACATATTTTTATTATAATCTGAAAATCGATTAAACAGGTTATCTAAAATTGTATGATATATGGTCTTATCTCATTGGGATATAATGTTATGGTCTCTGCGGTTAATGTTTGGGTGTTTTTTGTTGTTGTGATTTTTACCTTAGATGTTTTTGTTAATCACTATTTGCTGCTCCGGTCGTATTATCTCTCTATTAGTTGCTCCCGATGCGCACAATTACTTCATCTCTATCAATCGGTGTACAACCACATCACTTGGAGTGATACAGCACGCCACGGGTCAGTTAAACGAAAGCACCTCTTCCTGTGGTCTGATTGTCACCTGGTTTGGTGTAGGTGTATATATTTGTTCTTTATTAACTTTGTTTTTGTTTTTATTAAGTTATTTTCTATTTTATATATTATCAGTATATTACTTAGCCTAAATATTTTTTGTATATTTAAGACTATAATTCGGGAAGTGGTGTGGTGTCCAAACCAGATATTTTAATAATATCATGCCAGTCTACATCTAGTTTTAGATATGATTTGGATCATAATAATATTTAAATATTCAGAAATTAACAAGAAAGTACAAGGCCATAATTTTGTTTCCGCCGCAAATATCCCTCAAGGCGAGTCACAAGGAGCACGCTCCGCATACATTTCACCCCACTACGCACACGAATCATGTTAATTTAATTAGAAACGGCAATATTAATTATTGATGCAGCACGTGCGCTCCATCAAGTATTCCGCCCGATACCAGATGCTCCCGTGAGTTACTGTAGCCAAAGTAATGAAGATTGCAAGTTCGGCCAGGACTCTCGGGCCTCCTGGAAGAAACTTTGATAATCACACGACGTCGCCTTATCGCGCGTGGCATATATGAGGGAACATCACACGCTGGCTGCTATCTAAATACCCCATTTATAATAGCGATCAAAAATTTGATCGCTCAGAAATAGCTCAGCTTGCAGCTGGGTGCAAATAAAATCAATAGGTTTGCGTTATTTATTTGCTTGAAACCACTATTACTAATTAAAGGATTTCAATTATTTTTATTTATCAAATACATATATTTATTTCAACTCAATATATACATATTGTCAATTATTTTGTTGACAATATGTATACATTGAGTTGAAATAAATATATGTATTTGATAAATAAAAATAATTGAAATCTAAAATGTAAAATAAAATAGACATACCGATGTAAACTGTCCACATTCGCCAAATCACATTATCGGCTCATTATTTGATGTTGTATACCGATTACCTACAGGAAGAAAACAATTTTTATCTATTAGAAATCTGTTTATTGATATTTTATTAAGAATTAGTAGTAGTAGTAGTAGTAGTAGTAGTTACTGTATTCTGTAACTAGCTATCGACCTTTGGGACCCTCCGCTGTATGTTAGTATATGTAGTCAGTGTTAGGACTTGCTACTTCACAAAAAAGGCATTTAATACCATATCAACAACAGTTTTACTAGACAAACTAAAAGAAATTGGAATATCAGGCACATTTTTTAACTTGATAAAATCATACATAAGTACAAAAAAAACAAACTACAAAGATAAATGAAACCTACACAGAAATATTAACACCAAAATACGGAATTGCACAGGGAGGAACATTACTACCTTTGTTATATATCTTATATATAAACGACAGACCATTTTAGACTTATCAGTAAAATTATTCATCTATGCAGACGATACATGCGTGGTATATTCCGGAAAGAAGCAAAGAGAACTCGAAGGGAGAATCAATGCCGACATGAAGAACTTGCAAGCATATTACTCAAAAAACTACTTAACAATAAACGAAGACAAAACCGAATTCATAGTAATAAACGCACGGAAAAAGGAGAAGTTAAGTATCAACATAAAAATAAACGAACCCCGAATTAAACAAGTGCACAACAATACAAATAAACACCTAAGCTGGGACAACCATATAAAAACATAATAAAAAGAAACTCATCAATAAATGGAACATTTTATAGAACGAGGGAGTTAATACCAGCAAACGCCAAAAAAAACATTTTTAATGCCCTCTATGTGTCCAAAATAACATATTTAATAAATATTTGGTGAAACACAAGCAAAAAAAATGTTGAAAAACTACAGAGACAACAAACTAAAATTCGGAAAACATGGCACAAACTCTCAAAATACACTCCCAAAAAGAGGTACACAAGATACACAACGAGTTATACATAGAAAATAAAATAATCATTAGTAATGTGATAATGATACACAAAACTAAGCAGAAATAAATCAAAAATAACATATATTTTAAATTATTCAAAGACTATCACCATAACGGAACTCGAAATAAAAATTACATAAGAACAACACTAAAGAAAACATTCAAGGGCTTCAACGAAGCAATAAACATCTATAACTCCTTAAATGACCACACAAAGGAAATGACTGTGAAACGATTCAAGAAAACCTTACGAGAGCAGTTACTAGTGAAACAAAATAACGAGATATAGTCCTGAAACCTAAAAAGGGATACAAATAGAAGAACAGCACTAGAAAAACATAAATCCTCAACATCAGGGGAGGCCACAGATCGAGGTGTCTCCCTCGACGTTTTTATATTTTTAACTGATATACCAAGTTAACATTGTATCTGAGCAAAAAAAATAAAACATTAAAAAAAATGTGTCCCCGAGATTTCTAGTGTCGTTCATTGTAGCCCAACGACAAATGGTACCAACAACCGAGACCGCCCGTTGGTGGCGGGGTGGTACTAACAACTACACTAAATTGTCGTGTGAATTTTATACAGGGTGGAAATTAAGTAGCGACTAAATTCAATAATACTTATTTATAATTTTTGAAAAAATTGCTCACTTATTATTTTCATTTTAAATTGCCAATTTTTAATGAAAGTGTAAATTTTTTGCGACCATTTTTGAATGAGCAATGACATCATTGACAATTTTTTCAAAAGACAAACCTATTTTTTTTATTATGGATTCTGAAATGAATTTCTGCGATCATCGATGTATATTATAATATAGGTATCTTAAGGAAATTTCCGAGAAAAATGATTTCAAATGAAAAACACGAAACGCAAAATAATATTCAATTAAACAATAAAAAGTTAAAGTTAATGCTCAAACTATGCACCATTTACAGTCTGACAATGAGATAATCATTAGAACAAATTCGTTTTCATCATTTTCAATAATATCTGGAGATAGTAATCGTGATTCACTATGAATCCTCGGCTTAAAATCATATAAATCCGTTGGGCGTTCTATATAAAATTAACTTTTTAAATATCCCCAAAGGAAAAATCTAAGGGTCTAAAATCTGGAGAATTATTCGCTCTTAATTTCTACGATGTATATAATAGTTTTGTTTTTCAAAAATTATATGGTCACTAAATGCAAAACATTTTTCAAATATTTTTCTGATAGCTCTATAATAGATATTATAATTATTAATATCTAATTCTTATTTAAACTCGTGTTAATCCATAGAAGTATCAAGATCGAAATCTAGATATGTAGATGCATTCAGAATTAGTAGGTGAATTCACACTTATATATGTCATATAAGTTTAATTTTATTATTATTGTTAGTGTGCACACGAATTAATAAAATATATAACACATTTATATAAATTTAAAAAAGTATTACTGTATTTTTAGTCATTGTATATTATAATGGGTATAAATTTCATCTGTGCGACTGAATTAAAATACCAAACTTCAGTCTAATATAGTAGAAGAATAATGTAGATAATTTAATTATGAAGAAGGTTTATTATCGTTCGATGTCTGCACTTGCTATCCCACTGAAAATTTAAACGCACCTTAAGGACATTTTCTTATAAAAGAAAATGAGATAAAGTCTCGAATTAAATCATATTTTATTCATATTAATTTTAGAACGCGACTGGGACAATTTATGTTACATTCAAGTATTCTAATAAAATTATTAGTTATATATATATATATATATATATATATATATATATATATATATATATATATTATCTATTTGCCTTTTACCTTTCGGTGTAGGCTGATTTTACATATACATATTTACATAATGATAATAATATAATATAATTAATTATACTTGTACTTTTTATTTTGTGTTGCACTAAGTACGTAGTACTTGAATGTGCATTATGATAGTAATTGTAGTAAATATAAGATATAAAATATAAAATAATACTAATAATAACTATAACAAAGTACAGTACTAATATAAAATATTTATATTTAAATTAAATAATTCATTGAATTAAATCTACGAGCTATAGTTAACCCACATCTATATATTGTACCGTTAGAACTTTACATTCTTTAAAACGAATTACATAGTTTATCACTTAAAATATAACCGTTTTAATAACATCAATATTTGTTATCTGTTTATTATATATTAAATATTCATGAATTATAATAATAAGCTGGTTTGGATTAGTTTTAGTGAAAACAATGCAACCCGCTGCAGGGGAGTGGCGGTGGTTTATTTGAATTGATCAGGGCTTAAGTGGGCAGAAGCACGGGAGGAATATTCGCAGCGGCATTATGCCGATGATCGAGTCGAGAATGGTGAAACTACTTGACGCGCAAATCCCTGTTAACAGAAATGTACAATCCGCCGCGAAACAAAAACAACTGGTTAGGGGTTTGCGAGGGATGGACGCCTCTCATACTGCAATCAACAGGATTTGGAGCAAATGAAATTTAATGGGGTGTTATTTATTATGGTTATCGCTTTATAATTAATTTAATAACACATTTAATTATAAACGAACTGCTGTCAATATTATAACAATATTACCTAAAACCTTCAATAATCTACGAGAGAAATTAAAGCATGAACTACTGACAAACAAATTGCTTTGCGTTTAAAAGCAATGGTAAAAAAATACATGTGTAATCGTTATATTGGTCATTTATCAGGCCTGCATTATTTTATCTTCTATTCTACATGTTAACTTATTGTGCAATCAAATCACAAGCACAAATATGAAGGTTTATATTAATTATATTATTGTTATAAAAGATGAAATGCCCGCCGTTTGACAAAGGTGATTTAAATAGAGAAATCTTTACTTTTTAAATAATGAATACATACATTTTTAATTTATAAATGCAAAACTTTACTTAAAACATTGCTATTATTTCAAAAAACTTAATACTGATTAAACAATTCAATATTGAATAAAATATAAAAATAAACGTTTCGGTGGGAATTCGAACATGTCATCCATACTTTTGATTGATAGCACAACAAAAAACAAATGCCACTGTCCGATGGAACTGAAACCCACGTCTCCGGTTATCGCGGCAGTCACGCTAAGACCCTGCGTGGTGCAGTTGGTAGCGCGACGACCCGCCGGAGTATGAAATATTTGATCGTTAAGTAATAAATAAATAAATTTATTATTATTATTAAGAAATAATAATATACCCATAGGGGCCGACGGAAATATTATGAGAGGGTATAGTTTGGTAAAGGGATTTACAGGATTTCTATTGTAAAAAATTATAGGCTTATAAAAATCAAATATATATATATATATATATATATATATATATATATATATATATCAAATTGATTAGAAATTAAACCTTTATTTGAAAATTGTGTGTTCGGAACGGAGCCATAACTTATAAAAGCTGTTCTTATAGTTGGCCTCTGTTCATATTTAACTAATTGTTTGTATTTAACTCAAACATAGTTCTAACCTGAACACAATAATAAAGTTTCTAATTAACTCTTACTTCGTTTTGGAATGATTCAATATTATTTTATAAAGTTGAAGCAATCGTGATTGACGATCGCCACTGACCTGTTAGCCGCCAACCGCGGAAGTTAAAGTAAATTTAGTTCAGACGGACTAATACAAACCAGCAATACCTTCGAACTTCGAACTGTAGATGGGAGATAATAGTAGTAGTAATTCCATTGTATTTGTTTAGTTTAACGATTCGTTTAGTTTACTTACTATAATTGATTTAATAAATATAGAAACTAACCATTACGTTTATAGTAGCATACAATAATAGATATTAAATAAAACAATAATTTAAATAAAACGAATCAGTGGAAGTTCTAATCTTGGAATATTAATAAATCTAGACATTAATATCAGAAATAAGATGGTTAATAATTATATCAAACCATCTCCTCTACTCTCTTACCGGTATGGGAATTATACGAGGATGATTGATAAAAAGATGCTATGTTTGCTGGGCAAATTTGCAAAAATTTCTAAATATACTGTATGGTTGTTTAAGAGTTTGCGATTATGTGATAATATTTGCAGAGAATAAATATAAATAAATTTTCAAAATTTAAAGCAAATCGAAAAATTGCCAAACTTTTACAAAAAAATTGTGATGGGTTAATTTTCAAAAAATGTGTACCTAATTTGTTGCCTAATTTGTTGTTGTTGGAGGTTGATCTGAAAGTAAAAGGTATTATGGCCATAATATATATTTTGAATATAAGAGTGAATCGACCTCTTAGCAATTTATATATCTAGATTTCGATCTTAAAATCTGTTGTGTTTTATAAGATTGGCCTTGTGCTGATATCTCAAGCACTCTGTTGGAATATTATACCATAGAGGGCACTACCCGGTGATCCTGATGGCATGAGCATGTTGACGGTTATTACCATATGGGTGTGCATTGCTAATTTATGTGGTACCGCCAGATGGCGTTTAACTTTCCTCCTAGGGGGTTAGTTGTAACACTTTTATATATTTTGATATATTGGGCGAAACCCGACGATATGATTTTATATCATATCCTCGGTTAAACCTACAAAATTATATCCTCGGTTTTCGCCCAATATATCAAAAATATTTATTATGGACATACATATTTTCTATTATTATATTGAACTAGATTAATGAGGCTATCCAGAAATATAAGGCATATAGTTGTGTGTCTCGAGGAACGAAATTTACAGCTAACTGCAAAATAGTATAATTCTCACAAGGTGAAATTTAATATTACCATAATAGTAATATTACATTTCACTCCTTTTTAGTAGGCCTCTAAAATTTCAGCAGATCATAAATAATAAAAGTATAATAAGTAATAAGTATTGCTTTATAATTTAATTTTAATTGGCTTTATATGTTAATGCTATTTTTATATATTTACCATATTTTTTATTTGTTAAATATATATATATATATATATATATATATAAATATATATATATATATATATATATATATATATATATATATATATATATAAATATATATATATATATATATATATATATACTTTTTTTTTTAAATTTATTTATCTTATATTTACATAATACATAAATACATAACTACTATTCATTAAAAAAAAAACTGAATATAATAAGTTTACCTGTGGTAACTATTCAGTGGGTCGTGGCCAACTGATTTTGGGAAATCTCTAAAAAAAAATTGAGGTACACTTCCATAAAACCATCTTTGGGGTAAATCTAGTTAGATAAATAAATTAATAAATGCAACTAACCATTTCCAGCCATCTAAATGTGCTGCATTCACTTTAGTTAGGATTCTCATTAAGCCACTTAATATTTCCATTGAAGTCTATTCGCCACGTTTACCTACTGTTAAAAGAATTTTTTAAACTTTAAACTTATAATGCTTCTCATAAATCACAATTAGGAAGCCTGTAAGTACCGCGGTCGGGTTACCGCGAAGCACTTCAATTTTAAGTCCATTTAACAATAACGTTGTATAATGGGCGTGCTTATAAGGGCCGTAATTATCTGTATGTGATTATTATTATGGTAACTTTATATTTGCTACCGTCAAATTTAATCCCGTCGTCGTCTTACACGCTATTTTACTTAACAGGATAAGAGACTTATGAAACTTAACCTAACTTGACCTGACGTCTTAGTAGGGTAATTTAATATATTCTTGACTACATAAGAAGCAATTACACTGATTAGTTACTTCTCCCCCAACGGGGGAATCTTGTTATATTCGATCGTGTGTCGCGTGGATTTCATTTGTGTTCCTACTATGAGAGGGAGGGGGTGTTTCATAGCGCTTCATTTATGATATTTTTTCCCGGATGATCGTAAAATATTACTATGGTCAATAAAATGTTTTATGTATGCATATAAATATTTTATCGTTGTTTATTGCATGAGCAATTTTAGATGTTTAAATATTATCTCTGGAGTTGGCTAAAACATACTTTCTAGGTATTATTATTATTATTATTATTATTATTATTAAAAGGGCTGTTAGTGCATGTGTAATCGTGTTTATATTCGCTCTAAATTTTACATTTTATAATATATATTATTTATATTATGTACATTTCTATAGTACTGTCTCTTCATTTCGTTTCTTCTATTTCTCGTCCGGGCACGGGTGTCTATTTATCTTAGACGCTTTCGTTTAACATGGTTTATCATTGCTAGTCGCCACCGTCGTATCGCGGTCATGCGCAGCCGGTTGTAAGGGCCGAGATAGAATTATGCGGATCGGAAGCGGCAATTAGAACAAGAAACAATAAGCCAGTACCAGTCCAGAGTGATAAACGAAAGGCACTCTTGTGTGTAATTAGAACATTGCCATGGTCATACAATTACAATATGAATCTACTATTGTAATTTTTTTTTCAAGTATGACCATCGCAATGTGCTAATTACACACAAGATAAATAGACATCCGTGTCCGGACGAGAAATAGAAGAAACAAAATGAGGAGACAGAAATGTAGAAATGTACATAATATTTGAAAATTCGTTTTATTTATTTACACTTGTTACACTTTTACACCTTTACATGTAAAATACATATATACATATACACATACATACAAACATGTACTTATGTCTAAAAGGGTAAAAAATAATTTAAAAAACATGGTATCCTTCTCCCTGTCTTCACCTCGGGATTTGTGGGTCTTGTCTTGTAAATAATATATATTATAAAATGTAAAATTTAGAGCCTTATACCTATAAGGCTAGTACATAAATATCAGTATTTGCTTCAATCCTCCATTTATATGTATTAAGTAATCAATTATCCGGGTAAACATCAGTATTCTCTTTATTCCATCATTACTATAACTTATACGATAAGTAATACTGTCAATATTTTAGAAAAATGAACATTTTAAACATGTTATCGTACGGGAATACTGTCATTATTCTAAAATATTGACAGTATTATTCATCATGTAAAAGGCACCTTACACGGTCAATAATACTGTCAATCCTAGTACTGTCAGTATTTGCTTGAATCCTCCTCCAATATTTATCAGGTAATCAATTATCTGGATAAACATCAGTATTCTCTTCATTCCATCATTACTATACCTTACATGATCAGTAATACTATCAATATCTTAAAATAATGAAAATTTTAAATATATTATCGCACAGTAATACTGTCATTATCCAAAAATATTGACAGTATTATTGATCGTGTAAGGTGCCTTTATGGTGCCTTAATAATACGGTAGATACGATAAAATAAATAAATGTAATAATTAGTACCATCTGGGCTTAATAATAGGTGTTTACTACTACAAGAATTTGTCCAGTTCATAATTCATCAGGAAATTTTATGCTACTCCAATAACATTTACTATTAGTTATCGAACACTCGGCGTCAACGGTAAAGGAAGCTGCAGTCTATTTCCGGGCTCAGCTCTTCGTATGACAGGCATGGGGAGGGTTATGCCGCCTTACGAGGAAGATAGGATGTACTCAAACCGGTTATTTAAGTCGTGGCGAGGGAGAAGCGTCTCAAGAGGATACATTTATCAGTGTAAACTGATAGCTCTAAGAGAATAAATCGATCCTCTGAGTCTCTATTTACTTACGGTCAAAAGTTAAACTCAAGTCGGTTTTTAAGCGATGGCCGGATAAGGTGAATCGGTCCTTTGAGTCTTAGTGAAGAAACACAAATTACGTTTCGGAGTGCGTGCAAGTTTTTTATGGGGCGGCGGATTGGTTTTGTTGATGGGTGTCAGAATCTGCGGGTTTTGTGATTAGGGAGTTGGTAGGATTGCGGGAGAGGGGCCTGTTGGTCCACAGGAGCTATTTAATTTCACTCCTACCTCTCCAAAAGAAAGGAGTTCCCCTATCAGCCATCGTAGGACGCGCCATATAGAAGTGAAGCCACCCTTTTACTCAATTTCATCCTCCTCAAAAATCTACTACATGTCCTGAAAATTGCTTGCATATTAATAATCTATGATAATTTCAGTAGTGATATTGTCCATCTATTACAATATTTTGATTTATATTACAGTGTTTACACGATTTTCAACAAATTACTAAATTAACTTTCGTAATAACTTAACTTAGTCCTACCAAACTCAAAAATCTAGCAGATGTCTTGAAACATGTTTAAATATTAATAATCTATGATAAGTTCAGTAGTAATATTATCCATCAATTACATCAATTTGACTTAGATTATAATGAGATGGCAACTTTTAACAAATTACTAAAATAACTTCCATAATATCTTACTTTGTTCATCAAATTTCAAAAATCTGGTAGATAGTCTTGAAAACTGCTTACATATTAATATTCTATGATAATTTCAGTAGTGATATTATTTATCTAATACACGATTTTGATTAGATTAGTGTCCAATAACAATTTTTAACAAATTACTAAAATAACTTTCATAATACAAGCAATTTTAATAAATTACTAAAATAACTTCCTTAATATCTTAATTTAGTCCTTGGAAACTCAAAAATCTGGTAGATGTTTTGAAAAATGTTTGCATATTAATACTCTATGATAAGTTCAGTAGTAATATTATGCATCAATTACATCAATTTGATTTAGATTTCTGTGAAATAGCAGTTTATAACAACTTTCTAAAATAACGTTCATAATATCTTACTTTAGTCCTTCGAGACTCAAAAATCTGGTAGATATCTTGTAAACTGCTTCCATATTAATAATCTATCATAATTTTTGTAGTGATATTATTCATCTATTTCATCATTTTGATTTAGATTAGAGTGCAATAGCAATTTTTAACAAATCACCGAAATAACTTTCATAATATCTTTATTTTACCTTCAAAACTCAAAAATCTAGCAGATGTCTTGAAAATGTTTTTCATATTAATAATCTATGATAAGTTTAATAGTGATATTATCCATAAATTACATCATTACATTAGATAAATGTGAAATAGCAATTTTAATAAATTACTAAAATAACTTCCATAATATCTTAATTTAGTCATTCAAAACTCAAAAATCTGGTAGATGTTTTGAAAGATGTTTGCATATTAATAGTCTATGATAAGTTCAGTAGTGATATTATGCATCAATTACATCAATTTGATTTAGATTTCTGTGAAATAGTAATTTATAACAACTTGCTAAAATAACATTCATAATATCTTACTTTAGTCCTTCGAAACTCAAAAATCTGGTAGATATCTTGTAAACTGCTTCCATATTAATAATCTATCATCATTTTTGTAGTGATATTATTCATCTATTTCATCATTTTGATTTAGATTACAGTACAATAGCAATTTTTAACAAATCACCGAAATAACTTTCATAATATCTTTATTTAGTTCTTCAAACCTCAAAAATCTGGCACATGTCTTGAAATTTTTTTTCATATTAATAATCCATGATAAGTTCAGTTGTGATATTATTTATCAATTACATCAATTTTATTTAAATTATAGTGAAATAGCAATTTGTATCAAACTGCTAAAATATCATTCATAATATCTTACTTTAGTCAAAAATCTGGTAGATGTCTTGAAAAATGTTTGCATATTAATACTCTATGATAAGTTCAGTAGTGATATTATGCATCAATTACATCAATTTGATTTAGATTTCTGTGAAATAGCAATTTATAACAACTTACTAAAATAACATTCATAATATCTTTCTTTAGTCCTTCGAAACTCAAAAATCTGGTAGATATCTTGTAAACTGCTTCCATATTAATAATCTATCATTATTTCTGTAGTGATATTATTCATATATTTCATCATTTTGATTTAGATTAGTGTGCAATAGCAATTTTTAACAAATCACTGAAATAACTTTCATAATATCTTTATTTAGTTCTTCAAAACTCATAAATCTGGCAGATGTCTTGAAAATGTTTTTCATATTAATAATCTATGATAAGTTCAGTTATGATATTATTTATCAATTACATCAATTTTATTTAAATTATAGTGATATAGAAATGTGTATCAAACTACTAAAATATCATTCATAATATCTTACTTTAGTCCCTCAAAACTCAAAAATCTGGTAAATGCCTGGAATTTTTTTTACATATTACTAATCTATGATAAGTTTAATGGTGATATTCTCCATCAATTACAACAATATGATTTAGATTACAGTTAAATAGCAATGTTTAATAAATTACTAAAATAACCCTTATAATATATTAATTTGATTCTTCAAAATTCAAAAATCTGGTAGATGCCTTGAAAAATGTTTATATATTAATACTATATGATAAGTTCAGTTGTGATAGTATCCATCAATTATATCAATTTAATTTAGATTACTAAAATAACTTTCATAATATCTTACTTATGTCCTTCAAAACTCAAAAATCTGGTAGATGTTTTGAAAACTGCTCACATATTAATAATCTCTGATAATTTTAGTAGTGATATTATTTATCTATTACATCATTTTGATTTAGATTATAATGCAATAACAATTTTTAACAAATTACTAAAATAACTTTCATAATATCTTACTTTAGTTCTTCAAAACTCAAAAATCTGGTAGATGTATTGAAAACTGTTTACATATTAATAATCTAAGATAATTTCAGTAGTGATATTATTTATCTATTACATCATTTTGATTTAGATTAGAATGCAATAACAATTTTTAATAATTACTAAAATAACTTTCATAATATCTTAATTTAGTCCTTCAAAACTAAAAAAAACTGGCAAATGTCCTGAATTATTGTACATGTTAATAATCTACAATAACTTTAATATTGATATTATCCATAAATTACATCAATTTGATTTAGATAACTGTGAAATAGCAATTTTAATAAATTACTAAAATAGCTTCCATAATATCTTAATTTAATCCTTCAAAACTCAAAAATCTGGTAGATCCCTTGACATTTTTTTGCATATTAAAAATCTATGATAAGTTTAGTAGTGATATTATCCACGAATTACATCAATTTGATTTTGATTTCTGTGAAATAGCAATTTTTAACAACTTACTAAAATAACATTCATAATATCTTACTTTAGTCCTTCGAAACTCAAAAATCTGGTAGATGTCTTGAGAAATGTTTATATATTAATAATCTATGATAAGTTCAGTTGTGATATTATCCATCAATTACATCAATTTTATTTAAATTACAGTGAAATAGAAATGTTTATCAAACTACTAAAATAATTTTCATAATATCTTGCTATAGTCCCTCAAAATTCAAAAATCTGGTAGATGTCTGGAAAAATGTTTACATATTACTAATCTATGATAGGTTTAGTGGTGATATTGTCCATTAATTACATCAATATGAGTTAGATTACAGTGAAATAGCAATGTTTATTAAATTACTAAAATACCCTTCATAATATCTTAATTTGGTCCTTCAAAATTCAACAATCTGGTAGATGTTTTGAAAAATGTTTATATATTAATAATCTATAATAAGTTTAGTTGTGATATTATCCATCAATTATATCAATTTTATTTAATTTACAGTGAAATAGCAAGTTTTAAAAAAATATTAAATGAATTATCAAAATATTTTAGTTTAATCCTTCAAAACTCAAAAATCTGATGGATATCATGAAAATTGCTTGAACATTAATAACATGTGATAAGTGCAGTAGTGATATTATCTATCAATTATATCAATTTGATTTAGATTATAGTGATATAACATTTTTTTAATATATTTTTTAAAATTACTAAAATAACTTTCATAATATCTTAATTTAGTCCTTGAAAACTCTAAAATCTGGTAGATGTCTTGAGAAATAATCTATGATAAGTTCAGTTGTGATCACTGACAATTTTCTTTAAATTATATTTAAATCGATTTTTTTTTTCAAACTAATAAAATAACATTCATCTTACTTTAGTCCCTCAAAATTAAAAAATCTGGTAGATGTCTGGAAATTTGTCTACATATTACTAATCTATGATAAGTTTAGTGGTGATATTGTCCATCAATTACATCAATATGATTTAGATTACAGTGAAATAGCAATGTTTAATAAATTACTAAAATACCCTTCATAATATCTTAATTTACAATCTGGTAGATGTTTCGAAAAATGTTTTTAAAAATGTTTATATATTGATTTAGTTTAGTTGTGATATTATCCATCAATTATATCAATTTAATTTAGATTACATCGAAATAGCAATTTAAAAAAAAATCATAATATCTTAGTTTAATCATTCAAAACTCAAAAATCTGGTAGATATCATGAAAATTGCTTGCACATTGATAACATGTGGTAAGTGCAGTAGTGATATTATCCATTAATTATATCAATTTGATATAGATTAGAGTGAAATAACATTTTGTTAATAAATTACTAAAATAACTTTCATAATATCTTAATTTAGTCCTTCAAAACTCAAAAATCTTAATTTTTTAAATATTAATAATCTATGATAAGTTTAGTAGTTATATTATTTATCAATTACACTAATTTGATTTAGATTACAGTGCAATATAATTTTTTAACAAATTACAAAAATTACTTATACTATATACTATATTTTGCTTTAGTCCTTCAATTGTTTGCATACTAATAATCTTTTATAAGTTCAGTAGTGATATTATCTATTAATTACATCAATTTAGTTAGATTACAGTGAAATAACAAATTTAATAAATTACTAAAATAACTTTCATAATATCTTATTTTAGTCCTCTAAACTCAAAAATCTGGAAGAGGTATTTGAAAATTGTTTATATATTAATAATCTATAATAAGTTTAGTAGTGATACTATGTATCAAATATATGAATTTGTTTTAAATTACAGTGAAATAGCAATTTTTAACAAATGATTAAAATAATTTTCTATATTATTTTAGTCCTTCAATACTCAAAAATCTAATACATGTCTTGAAAAGTCTTTGCATAGTAATATTCTATGATAAGTGCATTAGTGATATTATCTATCAAATACATCAATTTGATTTAAATTACAGTGAAATACTTGTTATTACTAAAATAACTTAAATAATCATCATAATATTTTACTTTAGTACTTCAAATCTCAAAAATCTGGAGACATCTTGAAAAATGTTAGCATATTAAGAATCCATGGTAAGTTCAGTAGTGATATTATCTATCAAATACATCAATTTGATTTAGATTACTGTTAAATAGCAATTTTTGAAAAATTACTAAAATAACTTTAATCATATTTTACTGTAGTTATTCCAAACAAAAATATCTGATACATGAATTGAAAACTGCTTACATATTAACAATCTATCATAATTTCAGTAGTGATATTATGCATCAATTACATTATTTTGATTTAAATTAGAGTAGAAGAGTATTTTTTAACAAAACTCAAAAATCTGTTGAAAACTGGCAGCTAGATTAATATAAATTATTAATTTAATTTATGTTAATTTCAGTAGTGATATGTATTTATTACATAATTTTTATTTAGACTAGAGTGCAATGTTTAACATGTTACTAAAATCACTAACATAGTATCTGACTTTAATCCTTCAAAACTCAAAAATCTGGTAGATGTCTTGAAAAATGTTTACATATTAATAATCTATGATAAGTTCAGTAGTGTTTTTATGTATCAATTACATCATTTTGTTTTAAATTAGAGTGGAATAGCAACAGGCGAACAGCCGCCCTACACGCATCTACAAGGCAAGACAAACGGCCTTATTGAGCGTAGAGTAGGGGTAAATGTCACGTTCAGCAAAACAATAACATATTGGTTTTGGTAGCTGTTTTCGAATCTCTAATTATAAGGTTCCCTCATATATTTATATTTACCCCGATGTTGTATCTCTTGGAACCAGTTTAGTCCTGCAGGTCAACGCCTCATCTAATTTTTGGTCGCGGTTCTTCTTGTGATTCTAATGGTCTCTAATTAATTCTCCACCAATATTTAATGCTAAAAATGTTTTACGATGCTTTCGATTTCGGTTATGATTGCGCTTGCGATCAAAAATTCCACTATAATGTATTTTGAAAACCAGTTTGCACCGGACGCAGGATACCCACGAAATAGCAACAATTTTTATCATGCATGTCGTTTAATAACATGCGAAATATATTTAAATATAAACTATTACATTCTTCTCCTATTCCTCCCTGCTGCTTGGGATAATACGCCGCGTTATGCAAATAGTCAGACCCTAGCTGAAATCGTCGGCGCTTCCCTCTAGCGCGTTCAGAAAATTTCATGTTCATTTTCCGCTGCTCCAATTCCACAAACATACATACTGTCGAGCTCAAGGGAATCTGAAATCTACTAGTAAGTTTGATTCAATCATATTTAATGAGTAAATGTGTTTATATTTTATGTGTTTATATATTATAATTCAAAATAATTTTTTGATACCATGCCGGCTTCTTCAATAAAACAAGAAACAAACTTTATAGCTATTAGACTACTAAAAGAAGAAGCCCAGAGGAGTGCAATCACTTTTCTTCATTTCTAATTGTATCTAGACTTGTAATCCTTATAATTACAACATCCTCGCCGCTTGTAGTTCGCTATAATCTTAAACAATTTATATGGCTATTTATATCTTTTATATATGACAAGAATTGCAGAGGACCTAAGATACTGCCTTGATGTACACCTACATTTGGATAGGCAGTGCTTAAAGTATACTAGTTGTTGTTTCGTAAACTTAATATAATGCGCCCATCTCATCCGACAACACCGTATGTAAACGGTTTTGTTATCTGCAACGAGGAAGATCACCACATGGCCCCGATGGGCGCATATTTCGGCAGTTCAACGTCAAGGGTTGTGCATCGCATATGTAGTCACATACACAAGACAGAATAATATTAATTAAAGCTCAAACCACACCCCAATTGTTTTATTACTAAACAAAGGTGTGTTCATCACAGTTGTTCTGATATGTTTTCTGTTGGTTAAACATGTTTTAGGAGGAAATGTGTGGAAATGTGTTTCATACCTCGTATGCCGTAATGAGTTTTTAAGATTATTGTAAATTACAAACGGCACGGATGATGCAAGTATAAGAAGTATAAGGCTAGATACAATTAGGGATGAAAAACGTGATCTCTTCTCCAAGCTTTTTTTCCTAGCCTAATAGAAATTAAGGTAGACATATTTTTTGTTAATCTGTAGACAATAAATTAAAATCGTCCGATTATCCCTAACTTTATTTAATTATTCGAATATCCATATAATACCTTCCAACAGAAAGGGTTAAGCCCGTAAGAGGCTTTGCATCCGACCCGCGGACATTTTCCGGGCGACTAACAGTCACCCAACTTTCTTTATATTTTTAATTGCTCCTGAAGTTTAATTGGATCCATTACCATACGCAAATGTTTATATAATTTTCCGCTGAAATTTAATTATAAATTCGGGCATTAAAATAAACATTAACAGATCGTTACTCGGGCTGCTGCGTGCTGCTCTTGTGCGAGTGCGGGCGTGTAATATTAACATTTTGCACCGCCCCCGCCCGCGTCACACATTTTATGTCCCTTATATTACGAAATAATGCCGCTAATACATATGAGCCGGTGGCGGCGAGGTCTGGGGCGGCGCGAGGCGGGCATAAAACACGCACCATCTGTTCCGAATAGACCGTTGATTATCTTTAAATGAAAATTCCGGGCGCACGTCCCGCCTTAATCGACCCCCCAACCCCACGTTATTTACGTTTTGTCTATTTGTTTCTCGAACGTCGGTCATTTTCAAACAGACACAACAGAATATTAATCGCTACTGTTTGCTGTATTTGTAGCAAAGTTACAAAATGCGAATGTTTTCAGTCACTTCACCAAATCTATATTAATTCATTTATATTTATGGATTTTATGAAGTTTTTATTATTATTCGTGCATAATTTAAATTTACAATAAATATAATTAATATTTATTTATAATTACAAACATATTATTCACATAATTTTTTTCGATGTAAACAATCATGTTTTTTCCGTAACATTTATATTGAGTGCCCGGCGCATCCACCATAAATGCATAAATAATAAACACAATTCGTAGCAACATTACAAAATGTGGATGGATTCAGTGAGTATAATATATATATATATATATATATATATATATATATATATATATATATAAATATATATATATATATATATATATATATATATATATATATATATATATTCGTTTTTACAACCAACATTTTTAAAATATAAGGACATTTTTTTATAGCTTTTTAATTTTATAACTAGCTAAATAGTAAGCACCATGGGATCAAGAATACATATTTTTGTTGCCAATTTACTGATCCTCAAAAATTGCCCACAAGCACTGGTAATAGACAGAATAAAACAGTATCAACTCCCACAACACATAAAAAAAAAAACTAAATTACATCTCCTTTAAAATAAAAGCACAATCCTATCCAGTTATAATTATATAAGTTTGATCCTCAAAAATGATTTTAATTGTTAAATTTATTGCTGTGAGCGTTGAGAAGATATTTGTAGCCAAAATGTAATGCATGCTGATTTTCGAAGTTTTTAATTATTATCGTAGAAATCATAAATTTAATCGATTAATTTTCGAAAAAAATTATATAAATATGACTATCTTTCAAGAAAAATTAGCTTATATTTTTTTAAGTTTTTATTTGAAACTATGTATCTCATTTCTTTGTAAATATTTTTACTTAAAAAATAGGTAGCTATTTTTTCTTGACAGATATATAATTATTTTCGAAAATTAATGCATTAAATTTATGATTTCTATGATAATAATTAAAAACTTCGGAAATCAGCATGAATTAAACTTTGGCTACAAATATCTTCTCAACGCTCACCGGTGTGAAGATAGCCTCTAAGATCCCAGCCTCTATACCGCGCGGCGGTGTGGGACTGCGCACATGGCGGATTGTTTGCGGGTCTATACTGACCAATTGGGGTGACCAATAAAATTCAAATTTTGAGAAATTATTTATTTATGTCTTGCTGACCATAATATATATATATATATATATATATATATATATATATATATATATATATATATATATATATATATATATATATATATCATCGATATAATTTTTTTAAATAATTTTTATAGGCGTTTTTGTATAATATATGTTTAACGTAAATTATTTTTTTGACCAAGTTGCGCAATCGTTATGGATTTGAAAAAAAATTGCTTAATTTTTATAACAATATGACAATGTAAAATCTAAAGTCTGTATGCCAACGTATTTGATTTTCTATTTTTTTTTAAACTTTAACTTTTACGCTCATATCTCGATAATCCGATTAGTCGATATCAAAATAATACAACATATTTTGTTTAATTTTGTTACTGATCCTAGCACAAAACATATCAGTATACTAGATGTCCGAAGGAAAATGGAAAAATTTTATTCTAAGTATTTTTTTTCGGCGACTAACTTGTATATCATTATTATTATTTTTGACCAAGACGCGCAATCGTCATGGATTTGAAAAAAAAAAGATGAATGTTTATAACAACGTGATAAAGTAAATTGGAATATCTGTATATTTTTTTCTATTTTTTTTATTTTTAACTTTTACGCTCATATATCGATAATCCGTTTTTAGAGGCTGAGACTATAAAAAAATAATACAACATATTTTGTTTATTATTTTACTGATCTTAGCACAAAACAAATAAATGTATCAGGTGGCAGAAGGAAATTGAAAACGTTTTATTCTAAGTATTTTTATTTCGGCGACCAAATCGAACCTATTTCATTATTTCGACTTTGTCGCCCAAAATAAAAACAGTAACAATCAAAATTTTCAAATTTTCTTCAGCCATCTGGTGCACTGATATGTTTTGAACCAGGATCAGCAAAAAAAGTTAAACAAAATATGTTGCATAATTTTTTTATCGACTCAGCCTCTAAAATCGGATTATCCAGATATGAGCGTAAAAGTTAAAAATAAAAAAAGAAATAGAAAAACAAATACGTTGGTATACAGACTTTCCATTTTACTTTATCATATTGTTATAAATATTCAGCAATTTTTTTCAAATCCATGACGATTGCGCGTCTTGGTCATAAATAATAATAATGATATACAAGTTACTCGCCGAAAAAAAAAACTTAGATTAAAATTTTTCCATTTTCCTTCGGCCATCTGGTATACTGATATGTTTTGTGCTAGGTTCATTAAAAAAATTTAAAAAAATATATTGTATTATTTTTTTATAGACTAATCGGATTATCGAGATATGAGAGTAAAAGTTAAACATTAAAAAAAATGGAAAATCAAATACGTTGAGATACATACTTTCGATATATATTTTATGGTCGGCAAGACATAAATAAAGAATTCCTCAAAATTTAAATTTTATTCTCCAAAATTGGTCAGTATAGACCCGCAAAAAATTACAATTAAAATTTTCAAATTTTCTTCGGCCATCTGGTGCACTGATATGTTTTGAACCAGGATCAGCAAAAAAGTTAAACAAAATAAGTTGCATAATTTTTTTTATCGACTCAGCCTCTAAAATCGGATTATCCAGATATAAGTTTAAAAGTTAAAAATAAAAAAAAAAATAGAAAAACAAAAACGTTGGTCTACAAACTTTCCGTTTTACTTTATCATATTTTTATAAACATTAAGCAATTTTTTTCAAATCCATGACGATTGCGCGTCTTGTACAAAAATAATAATAATGATATACAAGTTACTCGCCGAAAAAAAAAATACTTAGATTAAAAATTTTCCATTTTCCTTCGGCCATCTGGTATACTGATATATTTTGTCCTAGGTACAGTAAAAAAATAAGACAAAATATGTTGTATTATTTTTTTATCGACTAATCGTATTATCGAGATATGAGCGTAAAGGTTAAAAATTTAAAATAAAAATTTTAAAAACCAAATACGTTGGGATACACTCTTTCCATTTTACATTGTCATATTTTTGTAAATAATAAGCATTTTTTTTCAAATCCATAACGATTGCGCGACTTGGTCAAAAAAATAATTTACAACATATATTATACAAAAACGCCTATAAAAATTATTTAAAAAAAATTTAGATATATATTTTATGGTCGGCAAGACAAAAATAAAGAATTCCTCAAAATTTGTATTTTATTGGTTGCCCCAATTGGTCACTATAGACCTTAGAGGCTATATTCACACCGGTCTCAACGCACACAGTAATAAATTTAACAATTCAAATCATTTTTAAGGATCAAACTTATATAATTATAACTGGATATGATTGTGCTTTTATTTTAAAGGCGATGTAATTTAGTTTTTTTATGTGTTGTGGGAGTTGATTGTACTGTTTTATTGTGTCTATTATCAGTACATGTGAGCATTTGTTTATTGTAAATTTCTGAGTTTTCAGCTCGGATTTTCTTTTACATTGATGATGGTGTATCTCATTGTTTGATATTTTCGTTGTCCTTAATTCCCTGATATCCCGGTACTCATACAAGTGTTACTTTGTTTTGAGTTCCCAGTATCATCAGCCCTTCAAAGTCGATATATGACAACTCTGAAGATATTCATGCTGGAGTCTAGTGCTCTCAGCACTGCTAAAGGGTTAAAAATAGAGACAACCTCGAGAAGACTAAAATAATTACTGTTTTCGTTTTAAAAGAATATAGATAGTAAGTAAACTCAATTATATTTCACTATATAATCCATTACGGAACAGACCGGATACAATTTTGCAACAAACTTAATAGACGAACCTGGAATACAGCATCTGAAATGGGATGAAATCCCGCTTTATTTATTGCAGCAGGGAAAATGTAATTTAAAAAATATATCCACCTACACACACACACACAGGTAGTTTATATTAAATTTCAAAGATTTCCCTGAATGAGAAATGTGCGCGGGTCGCTCTCCAGGGATGCGAGAGGCCCCTGCCACCGTTCCGGCCAGCGCGATTGTCCATTGATCGCGGCGAGACCGCCCCGCCATCGGGACAAATTTAGATACAATTGAGCCGGCTTCCACGTGCCATCATGCCACTGAATTATTATCATGCGGCCTCGCAAAACCTGTAACCGCCCGGGAAATCAGACTCGGTTTTAATGTTTAATAGTTGACACCCAACGAAAATTCCGGTGTGCGATGCTGTTTTAAAGTGCACTTTACGAGTTCTCTAGGGAGGGTAGATGTAGATATCCTATCATTTTAGTTTTATAATGCTTCATGCTATATACAGAATGAGGGGAATTAATGGAATATTCGTTTTTGTATGTAATTCAAATTTTATTATCACCATTTACATTGGCTAAACGTTTCATAAACGCTGTTAGTGTACTATCATTTTGTAGCACAATAATGCAATTTATTCATAAACTAAAGTTCACAAATAACCCTAGTTTGTATGAATTGGATGCTAATAGATGCGGACATACATTTATCTAAGAATTAGATATATATTTCTTCTCATGATACAGCACTCTAAAGTTGAGTTTACATTTTCTATAATAGATTCTACGCTATTTGAACTATTTATATACTGAAATGCAAAAACTACCTCGGTTTACAGTAATTGATAGTAAATGGATGCAAATATATGTTTTCTTAAGATTTAGATATACGCATTTATTTGTTAAGTAAACACAACCTTTCACAGTTGATATTTTATTTTCGATTATATTTTGAACCCCAACTGTCCTCTTCAAATTCCAATTATTCAATAATGATACAACTAACATCCTAAGAGGAAAGTTAAACGCCATATGGCGGCACCAAATCAATTAGCAATGCACACCCATATGGTAATAACCATCAATATGCTCATACCATCAGGATCATCGGATAGTGCCCTCTAAGGAATAATATTCCAACAGGGTGCTTGAGATATCCGCACAAAGCATATATTGATTATTGATAATTGATGTAGTGCCGCCAGATGGCGTATAACTTTCCTACTAGAGGTTAGTTATATCATGTTTGTATATAACCACTCGAGTTATTGTGTGAATCTATCCTCACTAGCTGAGCTCTACTAAGATCGAAATCTAGATATGTAGATTGCTTAGAGGTGGATTCACACTTATATATGTCCAATTATTCATAAACTAAAATCCACAAATGATGTATCAGTGATACATTATTTTAAAAACATCGTAATAAATTCTGTTTCTACCAATGCAGGGTAATTAAGCCGTTTAGACCTGGATTTTAAAATTGAATTTGTGTGCAAATGCCACCAGTAGGTCTTATATTAGGATATAAAAAATACTAATAATGAAAACTTACATTTATTGGATTAAAATAATAGTTTTATATATATATATATATATATATATATATATATATAAACAGCTAGTGATTAAGAGTAAACATATGGATAGGCACAGTAAATAAAAACTTGTAAATATTATGGTAACAAATGCGTAACACCGGTAAGGTGGAAAGGGTTAAGGTTGCATATCCTTTGAAGTGATTTTCACCCCACATTATTCCACCCTTGCCATCTCAAGTGGGTACTCGATCGCCGTATACAAATCCAGCATCTCAAGTTAAAACACATTTCACATTTATATCAAAATAAACTACGCAGTCAAATAAACATAGAAAATAACAAAAAGTATTTCCATACAGTCCATTATTATCATCCAAAAAAATTTAAATTTAAAAACATTGCAACGGAGTGTTGATATAGGTATATGTATCATTTACATATCCTCAAAATGAAATATAATTTATTTATTTGGGTCAATTAATAACGTATCTATACGAGAAAATTGTATAAACTTTTAATTTAAGATATTCATTTTGCATAATATCCTTGCAACACCAAATGTTATTCTATTATAATTACATTATCATCCCGCAATGGTCAACGCGTGCTGTAATAACACTGTCCGTTTAAGTACATTTAAGTACATCCCTCGCAGCCAGTTATCTAGTATCAAAGAGGGGGCAAGCTGCACCAACAAAGTTAAGAGCAAACTTGCTCGGTTAATTTACACATATTTAGGGCAGCAGTTAATGCTAATTTATGTCCAAATGGGGGAGCTAACCATTAGTCATTTGCTGCGCAGCTTAATAATAGGGCTGCGAGGGAAATTTAAACCGCCGGAATCCTCCACCAACCCACCCCGTGACGGACGCGCTCCACGAACTGATTGGACTCATTGTGGTTGCACTCCGCGACGTCAGCAGGAGCAAAGTCCTGCCGCAGCGCAGCTATCTGCATACCTGGCTGCAATCACTGCCCCTTTTGAAAACGGGTAATCGTTCTGTGTCTCCGGAATTTAAAACGACCGCTTATCGGCGCATTATCCATGTGAGCAATTAATAGAAATGTTGCGTGTGCGATTGTGCACGTAATTATTGTTCGCGTTTCGTTCAACTGCTATTTATACTTTAGCTACCCTTGTCGGGTGGTGTTTAATACGCACTCATACAATACTCAAGCACTTTTTAAATAGAAATACCACTAAATATCAACATTTTGGATATTGAATTGAAGATGTAAAATTACGGTCTTGATAAAGACTTGAAACATAGCACTGCCATTAATTAGCGTCGCGTGTTATCGTGATTATGTCACCGAAAGTAAAGCGGGCCATCAATCACTGTGCGAAACTAGACGCGTAAAGACAAGAGGCGTGTGACCCTACTTATTCAACGCGCGGACCCTTGCTACTTACTACCCACTTACGGCCTATAGAGGATTATGGCTGTCCTTTCATCTTAATATCAAAACTGTTTGTAGTTTATAGTCATGGAAATTACATAGCAGCATGATTGATTTCCGACTTATTGTTAGATGAGTTTTCTAGGGTCGTTTCTATAAAGTAGATAACCCTCGAGTTAATTTTCAATCCGTGATTCAAACATCACTTTTGACAACTTTGACACAAAATGCGAAGTTAACAGAAAGTTAATTATATATAATTGTCTGAAAAATGTTATTCTCCAATGGGACTCGCGGCCGTCGCGCTACTAACTGCGATAGCTGGGTTCGAGTCCCACCGGAGAAATAATTAATTAGCATTGGGTGATTCTTTTTTCAGATAGCCGGATACGGCAAAAATTCTTTGACTATATAAATATAAATATATTGAAAACCAACGAGGGCAGTAAAACTCCTTTTATAGAGATTCAATATTTCTTTCTTTTGCTTTTACTGCCCTCGCTGGTTCCCAATAATCACTTATACTTAACTGACTGATACATAGATGGATCAATATTACAATACGTTGTATAGTGTAAAATAAGTAAGGCTATATAATATTATGTGTGGAGTATATTAAGGGTTAAAAATGTGTTGATCATCTGTGTGTGGCTGTTGAGGCCGATTTGTGGTGCTATGACTGCTGACAGATCTCGCACACAAACTTCTGATTAATTGGATTTCGCTTCTTGGTCTTACACTTCGGAGTTCGCAGGTTGCGGTCTTCCTCCGCCATTCATATCTATTTTCTGTTAGGAACAACCGGTCCTTTGCGATGCCTATATTCTTCGGGTCGCGTGGAGTTGGTCCTTGAACGTTCTCTACTGTCTTCCTTGCTTTCTGCTACCGGCCGTTAGTTCACACATTTTGTGATACGGACATCTTGCATGCGCTAAGTGTGGCCTGGCCGGCCCATCTTAGACGCGGTATAGTAATTAGTAATTTGATTTGGAAACAACTGGCACGCTCGAGGACTGCAATTATTTGAGATATTGTGGTACTATTGAATGCCCATTATTTTCCTCAGTTGCATTTGTAGTAGGCGTTCGAGTTGTTTTAGTTGGCCCGCATACAGGACGCATGATTCAGAGCCGTGGAGGACCGTTGCGATCACCAGCGCCCGGTACACCCCCAAGAGAGGTCGTGGTTTTGGAGCGCTTCCTCCATTAATTATGCGGCCTAGGTAGTTAAAAGAACTCCAGGTTTTCCTCGAATGCGTTGATTTCTGTGTGATGGTTCCATCGAAAAGCCAGAATTTGATTTTTACTGGTATTCTGTTTTAAGTTCAGGGAAGTTTAAGCCCTCACAAAAGTGTCCAGTATAGGTCGCAGCTTTACCGGCACCAGTGCAAGGAGCGCGAAGTCATAAATAAATAAATAAATTTATTTATTGCCCAACAAAATAATAAAATTCCAATTACAGGATAACAAGATATTACATACTACTATAATATAATAAACTATATTATCATCTGCGTACTGAAGGTCTGTTAAATACGTTAACCGCGTCTTGAAGTCCCCAGTTCTATATCGCATTCCTATTCCCCATTCGTGTAGTCTGGTGTCGACTAAGATGGAAAGCACTACTGTACATATGTTAAATAGAAGAGGGGCTAAGACGCAGCCTGTTCTGATGCATTTTTGAGTTTGAAAAGGCTCCGTAAGAGACCCATTGTGCAAGACCTTGGCCCGCTTGTTTACGTGAATGCTTCTGCAGAGATGCAGACATTTTTGTGAGACACCGAATTTGTGCATTATTTTCCACAGGGCATCTCTGTTCTGTCAAATGTCGTGCTCAGGTCTATAAAGGCCGCGTATATGTTTAATTGTTTCTCTCGGGTATTTTCTTGTAGTTGTCGGATAGAGAAGATTAGGTCTCTCGTGCATTGGGCTGGATCGAATCCACTTTGGGCATCCGACAGAAGCCGTACAGATACAGAGAGGAGGAGGTTTGCTCGGATTTCCACCAGGTGGTAGTAGCGAAATTACAGTTTCCACATTCAGCAGTGATTTTTTTTTGTATATGTTAATAAATAATAGTGGAAACACGAAAATCTTCCTTAATTCAGTATTTCTCAGCTAGTCTAGTGATTGCATGCAGTGGAATTCTTCTTAGGCCTCTATGAAATCCTCTTCTATCTTTGTACTTTTTTTCTCCGCGGGTGAATCTAAAGACGCAGAGATGCATTGCTCCCGAAACAGCGTCGGATTCACTCGGTATCTATACTGGGCGCCTACCGACTAAAAACCTACTGCCCCAGCCTCTTTAAGAGAGTTGACCGCTTTGGAAGCACAGTAAGCCCTCTCGCTTGCATGGTGCTTGTGGAGCCAAGGTAGTATCACCTGGGTGTCGCTACTCCTCTGGTATACAGTAGTGTCCTCGCGTCTTTGCTTTGTTATCGATATAGTTCTCCTCCTCGTCTCGTCAGTTGGTATCTGGTGGTTCTTAGTAGAGTTGTGCTCGTCCCTTAGGTCGTCCAGACACTTTTGCCTCAATACCGTCTGCGAAAAGGTAGTGAATGTATACTAGTTCTCCTGGCTCACCAAAAGTTGCTCCTCGAGCTATTCTGGTGGGGTTTCCCCCATCCCAACCCACAGCATGGCGCGCTCTCTTAATCAACGCGGGCAGCAATAGATCGTATTGGCTGCATCGTCTGTCCTAATATCATAGCGGCATTTCGGCGATGCCGCCTCCTCTATCCGGTGCAAGTATTTTTGGAAGACTCCATTCCCAGAACTCAACTCACCGTGTCTTGTAGTCTCACATGGTCACAGGTGGGGGGACGCTTTTTTGGTTGAGTGCTACCGTATCATCACCTTATCCATTATTTTCCGTCTCCCCTCCTCTTTAGCCGCCCTTTGGGGTTGTTCCTCATTTTATGGCATGGTATAGTCTTACCCTCTGTGTGACCATTAGATCTCCTGGTACCAACATGGCCAGGACCTACGCAGCTTCCATTGAGATGGTGCGGTAAGCCCGGGTAATCCTCTGTCCCCCCCAGTCTTTCTGTGTGTCGCTGTGTCGATGAAGCGTTTGGCACAGGCTGGGACTGCAAAGAGCAAGTGCGAATGCGAAACTGCCACCAATTGCCTCCTCGTTAACTCGTTAGGACCTACGATGTTGGGAAGCAGCCTGACCAGGTCTGCTGTCGTTGTAGTAGCTTTTCACGTGGCCACTATAACCTGGGTGGTGTGGTTAATATTGGCCTCAAGTATTGTTCCTAGATATTTTTCTCATAATGGCCCTTTACTATCCGTCGGTATCCTCCATCGTCGAAGTGCTTCTATGATGATCACCCACGGGATTGAGTTGAGCGCATTTGTTACGTCCAGGGTAACCATCATGTAGTGCCTAGGTCTTCTCCATTCTGAAACGAGGTTCCCAACTGCTAGTATGGTGTCCGTCGTTAAACGGCCTTTTCGAAACCCGTACTGCGGGTTGTATAGCCCTCCAGTAGTTTCGAGGGCATCGGCAATACGATCCACTATTAGTCGCTCTGCGGTCGTGACCATCTCGTCTAGTAAGCATAGGGGGCGGTAGGCTCTAGGGTCACTAGCCTGCTTCCATGGATTATAGTTAATTTGCCGTCTTTTCGTAAAATTTTCTTCGCTCAAGCATCTGTTTACTAGATTCCTTCCCCCAAGCATCTGTTTACTAGAGTTGATACGTCCTTAGCAAGTGATGGTGCAGCTGTTCTCATGACCTCATTGGGTATCCTATCAGGCCCAAGGCTTTTTGGTTTGGGAGCTTAGTCAGGGCCTGGAGTACCTCCTCTTCCTTCCAGTTGGGAGTGGTCTGTAGTGGGGTATTCCAGCACTCTTCTGCGTCCAGGTGTGCGACGATGATGTTGGTGCTTGTGGGCGAGAAGACGGCTGCTGCCACCGCTTCGACCTTTCCAGGTATTGCGGATTCCGGTTCTGGTGAGGGAACTTCGATCTATCGCATTAGCAGCTTGTAGGGGAGGCTCCACTGTTCATCGCCGAAATCCTTACAGAGCTCTTTCCAACAGGCTTCCTCGGTGCGTCAGGTGACCCGTCTGAAGTCTCTTCTCAGTTATCTGTCCTGGAGATCTTTTGTTACCGCACCAGCCGCTCTTGCTCGTTGCACCTGTCTTCTTTCTTTGTTAGCCTCCTTTAGGCATTCGACTACCTTCTGGCGTCACCAGTATACGGTTATTTCCTCTGTTGGTAGTCGTATTGATCCATGTCTTTTGGAAAGCTTCTTGATCGGGGGATCGCATGGGCAACGGCGTACAGTGTGACGCCTGCTACCTGTCACCGCAAATATAGATATCACGCTAACTTCGACGAATATGATAGAACTCGTACGGGACTCAAAGACCTTCATAGAAAAAGAAGCATTGAGCGATGACAATTATGTTGAGTTCGGCATCAGACAAATCAGAACAACCGCTCAGGGCCAGCCCCACGCACAAGCCCAAAAAGCAGCATAGAATACCCCCACGCGCAAGGAGATAGTTAATCAAAACAATTGCCAATGAAGCAATGATGGCTCAATTAGACAACTAATCGAAACTACCACTTACCAACTAGATCAGATGGCGGAGGCGCTGAATACGAAATTTCAAGAAGCTTTCCAAAAGACATTGATCAATACGACTACCAACAGAGGAAATAACCGTATACTGGTGACGCCAGAAGGTAGTCGAATGCCTAAAGGAGGCTAACAAAGAAAGAAGACAGGTGCAACGAGCAAGAGCGGCTGGTGCGGTAACAAAAGATCTCCAGGACAGATAACTGAGAAGAGACTTCAGACTCCTGACGCACCGAGGAAGCCTGTTGGAAAGAGCATTGTAAGGATTCGGCGATGAACAGTGGAGCCTCCCCTACAAGCTGCTAATGCGACAGATCGAAGTTCCCTCACCAGAACCGGAATCCGCAATACCTGGAAAGGTCGAAGCGGTGGCAGCAGCCGTCTTCTCGCCCACAAGCACCAACATCATCGTCGCACACCTGGACGCAGAAGAGTGCTGGAATACCCCACTACAGACCACTCCCAACTGGAAGGAAGAGGAGGTACTCCAGGCCCTGACTAAGCTCCCAAACCAAAAAGCCTTGGGCCTGATAGGATTGATCAGCCATGAGGGGTCATGGCTGATCAATACGACGTACGGTGACTGTGGTATTCGCCCAAGATTTTAATGGCTACGTCACCCTTTGGTCTATCTAGCACCCACGAAGGGGTCGAGCTTGTTGTTGTTCGGCTCGCTCTGTATTATCGTATGAGTTTCGTGTTTTGTTGTCGTGGCGAGCAGTAGTGTGTGTGTGCCGCTCTCGCATGGCTGATGTTCGAGTGTTGTAAATTCTTTAGTCAATTTGCAGCTGGTTGGTTCCCTCGTCTCATCCCCGACCTTGCACTTTAATTTAGTATTAGAAGCCGCCTGCCGCGTGCCCTTCTGCTTTAGAGAACAGTGGGGGTCTTTCTCTTGCACAACCTTGCTTGAAGGCCTTGGACATTCGAGGATCGTTCGAGATCTGGACGATGTCTTGGTGCGCCTGGTATTTTTGGTTCAATCGTTCTCGGATGCGGGTTTAGTTTTCCTGGAAACCTCTTTTATATTTGCACTTTTTTCCCTACGGGTGGATGACTCTTCTAAAGGCAAACAAATTCATTGCTCTCGTCGGAACATTGTCGGATTTACCCGGTATCTATACCGGGCCCTCCTCCCCACAACTCTGTCATAGATTTCTTGGGTCTTCCTCTGTGCATAGGTCAGCCCGGTGCCCGTCCATCCAGAATCGGCTGTGGCCATATGCTTTCTCTCTTCCAGTTACCCAGCATTGAACTAGGCCGACCCTCAGTCTTGTTGCCGTTAGTGCCTCTTTCAGTTGTTGTTTGCACTGGCGGTACCCACAACAAACACAACAATATAATCATGGGCTATAGTTAACTCGCCGTTGTTCAACCGAGCCCTAATCTTTTAAACCGAAATATCCGGCTAAAAAAATTAACAGTGTACATTTCATACAGTTCCCATTGATCCAGTATTTATTTCATGGTTTATTGGCCGAACATGTACATAGCTAATAACAATGCAAATTAAAAAAAACACAGAATACATAAAATATATGTTACATACAATCTAATATTCAATATAGTAAACATAATTTAATTACATTTCCTAGTATCTACACCTAAATCTAATTTAATATAGTGAAAAAAATTAATCAACTTGATTAAAGTTGTACACGTATGTTTAGATATTTTGAGAGATATCCTGAAAATATTCCCGAGTCCTGTATAATTTACACCCCCTACCGAGACCATAATTCACCTAATCTAAGTCGACACGGAGCATTCGTCCGGTCGTTGTAGCCGTCACTCTTCCAACACTGTCACAATTTGTTCCTCGTAATATTTTAATCCCCGGCCCAACAAAGATTTATTCCGGGCGCAATGTGTCATTTATATTTTTGCAAAACGGCGTAAATTGCTGCCCATCCGCCAGCGATATGCACACGTCCGCAATTTCGGATTTGATTTGTGATTTTCATGTTATAATGGATCGGAATTTTAATCCTAATTTAATTGGGGAATATTGTCCGATTGATAAACCACTGCTGTGATGTATTACATATTTTGAAATGGACGTTTTTAAATAATATGCAATCGTATCATGTTTGTTGTTAATCAGCAAATATATTTGATTGTTATATTTTACTCGGTTAGCCTCATATGTTTGTTATAGATGTTTTAACACGAATATTAATTAATATATTATAGAGGATCAATATTTATTGAAATATATATAAAACACTATTGCCCAACATCCCATAAACTTTATATAGGTTCCATAAGCTATTTAATGGAGAAATTGAAAACGTCATTGTGATCGAATTTACAAAAACCACCACCAGAAGGGCTAACAAGCCTGATGCTATAGAGCCAGACCAGATGAGATGCCTTCACAACATATGCACAAACAGTGATGAAGGAAAAGTACAAATACGACCTAGACATCTAATCATCTTACTGGGTGTCTGGGTATCTATCCAGACATCCAGTAAGACAGACGGCAGAAAGAAAGAAGACAAGATGAAACAACGACGATGCACCCACATCCTGCGGCACATAGCACAAACAGCTGCAGACCAAGGACAATGCAGAAATAACTTTTTTAAGTTGAAATCGACTATTTTTGGAAAATATCTGTATGTGTTTGTGTGTGTGTATGTTTGTGAACAAAATTCTGGGAAAAGGCTTCCACGGATCGCAATTAAATTGGAAAATCAGCTGAGAACTCAAGCTAGATTTTCCTCAACTTTCATAAATTTATGAAATTTTATAACTTTCATAAAAATTCGTAAATTTCATAAATTTCTTAAATTTCTTGAATTTCTTAAATTTCTTAAATTTCTTAAATTTCTTAAATTTCTTAAATTTCGTAAATTTCGTAAATTTCATAAAATTCATAAATTTCGTATATTTCATATTATTTCATACATTCGGAAAGTCCTGTGGTGCACTTCAGATATTTACATTTATTTTAATATCATATAATAAAGATATCTTCCATACATTCTCAGATTGGGGATACGTTTCATTAAATATCTACTTATGTGCTATCATTTCCATCGAAATAACCCTGTAAGTTACATTCCGTATACACTCATATAAAAGCAAAGAAATTCCACCCTTAAATCTCGAATGAAAAAATGCTGAAGAAGTGTCGCATACAGAAGTATCTACAAGCCCACTACAAAACATCCTGCCTCCCCAAATTCTTTATTTTGTTTGATGGGCCGCTGGTAAAAGACACCCTTATTGTCTACGCACTCGCCGGCCCTCAAACGCCTGCTATTGAACCGGCGGGAAACAAAAAGAAGTTCCACCATCTGCGCGCCGTCGATATAAATCCTTTCAGTTTACACCCGGAATGTATGAATTAAAAAGAAATACCTACGAACTTTATTGGCTGCGTGAACCTGCAATTCCCCGGGGGGGTTGCACTATACGGCGCGTATAATTCCTGTTTAATGGTGCGCACGAAATTTATTCACGCCGATCTTCTTTTTTCTCTAAAACATATATTTAGAACGCTTTTATCAAAGCTATAAAACCAAGAAGGCGATATACACATTGAAAAGCATTTTAAACTGTTATATGAGTAATAGATATATATATAAATATTGACACAATTGCAAATAACAAATAAGCATATTAATAATAAATAAATATATACCTCATATACATATATATTATTTGAATAATAATTAAATTCAAAAATAAATAATAATCCAATTAATAAACAATATTAAACCATAATAAATAAAATATGTAAATAATACAATAAAAACAGAATATATTTTGCAATTTATATATACATATATTATTGTTTGTTATACCGTAATCTTCTGATTATAACATTTCTACCAAATCACATATTTAATCTCCTATACATAATACTCTTAAAAAATAATCCCTCTACACACGAGGCAACTATTTTATGACTAGAGTTGCAAGCCAGTTATATGTGCAACTGGTTTGTGACCTTTTCAATGACGGGGAGTGGGAGATCGCATATGGGTCGACTGAAACTTGACTGATTTCAAATCATGATTGCACTTGTGTTCACCAAAATAAAATGAATAATAAATCAAGAATAAACATGATTATGTTACTGACATTTTTAATAATAATAATAATAATTCTTTATTTACGGCAACGCCATTTCATACAAATTCTTACAATATATACAATTATTATTACAAGATATAAAATACAAAAAAGTACAACCTACGAAATAAAATAAATTAACTAGGTGTACATACATGAACATATGGAAACAGGTGAAAATTTACATTTCATTTAAACCAACACGTGAAATCAATTTTAAAAATAACATTTAAAGACTGTCACTGACGAATTAAAAAGTCAAATATCGGCGTTTGCATTATAAAAAATTGCCAACGATTCAATTCTAGTCACTGGAGAATTACGGCCATAATTTGTGGTGGGAAATATCACCCTAAACAGAGGTCTGTTTTGTCTTCTGTTTTGTCTGTTAGTGGGATTAATATAGAAGTAAAGTTCACCCAGTAATTCAGCATAGTTTCTAAAACCATTCACTAGCCGGTGGAGGAAACAGATGTCATTTATTACTCTGCGATCGGCAAAAGTCAATAAATTAAAATGTTTGTTCATCAAATAAAGACTATAGCAAGGTGAGGGTAGAATAGTATAGTATATATTTGACATATAAAAAGTACCATAACTTTGTTTGTAGTTTTATTTTTTTTTTAATTTGCCTGAATATATCTATAATCAGTCATATTTAGACCCTACAAAGAATGAAATATGAATCTTAACTGTTCGTAGTCTATTTGCGTTGTTATACTCACTAATTACAATTCTGACATTAGTTAAGAGACAAAAAGTACTATAACTCTGTTTGTAGTTTTCAAAATTTTATAAAGTTTCATTAAATATATGTAAATGGTCATACGTAGCTCCTACAAATTATGAAATGTGTATCTCAACTATTCGTAGTTTTTTTGGGTTGTTAAACTCCAATATTAAAAATTTGATATTAGCCAGGGGATAAAAAGTACCCTAACTCTGATTGTTGCATTAAATTTTTTATAAAATGTCTCTAGATGTATCCAGATTGAGTAATACTTAGAATATAGAATGTATGAAATATGTATCTTAACTGTTCGTAGCCCGTTTGAGTTGTTAAACTCAAAAAATAGCAATCCAACATTAGTCGGAGGGTAAATAGTAGAAGAAAGTACTATAACTAAAAGTAATATATACTCCAACTAGTAATATTCAAAATGTTATAAATTCGCGTTGAGTTTACTTACAAATAGTTATGCTTTGTCCATACAAAGTATGATATATGTATCTCAACTATTCATAGTCTTAATTGGTTGTTAAACTCAAAAATTATAAACCTGACATTACTCAAGAGATAAAATACTATAACTATGTTTGTAGTATTTTATAAAAGTACATAGAATATATATACAAATAGTCATACTTAACCCCTACAAAGTATTACATGTATATCTCAACTATTCGTAGTTTGTTTGTGTTGTTAAACTCAAAAATTACAAATTTGATATTAGGCAACTGATAAAAAGTACCACAACGTTATTTGGATGTTTGAAAATTTCATAAAATTTCTCTAGCTATATCCACAAAGAGTATTGTTTAGACCATACAAAGTTACAAATATGTATCTATCTATAACTGTAAGTAGTCTTTTTGGGTAGTTAAACTCAAAAATGATGAATCTGACATTAATCAGAGGGTAAAAAGTACCATAACTCTGTTTGTAATTCAATATTTTAAAATTACATTATATTTATTTATAAATAGTCATATTTAGCCCCTATAAATATGTATTTTAACTATTCGTAATCCGTTTGTGTTGCTTAATTAGACTCTATAAAGTATAAAATATATATCTCAACTATACGTAGCATTTTGGGTTGCTAAACTCAAATATTATAATTCTAACATTGGTCCGAGGATAAAAAGTAACATGACTGTCGTTTCAATTTTGTACACAATTACACAAAATATACTTACAAATAGTAATACTTAGCCCCTACAAAGTGTGAAATGTGTATCTCAACGTCTCAACTATTCATAGTCTTTTTGGGTTGTTAAATTATAAAATTACGAATCTAATATTAGTTACGGGATAAAAAGTACTGTAATTTTGTTTGTAGTTTTCAAAATTTGATAAAAGTACTCTGAATATATCTACAAAGAGTCATATTTAGATCTATTCATAGTCTTTTTGGGTTGTTAAATTCAAAAATTACGAATCATATATAAGTTGGGGGACAAAAAGTACTATAACTCTGTTTGTAAAATTATATTAAATTTAAATTTAAATATTTATAAATAGTCATACTTAGCCCCTATAAATGTGTATTTTAACTATTCGTAGTCCGTTTGTGTTGTTTAACTTAAAAATTTCAAACTAGGCATTAGTTCGGGGATAAAAAGTACCATAACTATATGTGTAGATTTCAACATTTTATAAAATAACGCTGAATATATTTATAAATAGTTATATTTATCCAATGTAAAGTATAAAATGTGTATCTCAACTATTCGTAGTCTTTTTGTGTAGTTCAATTCAAAAATAACAAATCTGACATTAGTTCGGGGACAAAAAGTACTATAACTCTGATTCTAGTTTTCAAAAGTTTATTAAATTACACTGACCATATCCAATACTAGTTATATTTAGACTTCACAAAGTATGAAATATGTATTTCAACTATATCCAATAATAGTTATATTTAGACTTCACAAAGTATGAAATATGTATTTCAACTATTCGAAGTCTTGTTGGGATTTTAAACTTAAAAATTACAAATTTGAGATTTGGATACAAAAAGTATCATAACTGATTTTAAAATTCAAAATTTGATAAAATTATTCTGAATATATTTACAAATAATAATAATTAGACTCCACAAAGTATAATATATATATATATCTCAACTATACGTAGCATTTTGGGTTACTAAACTCAAAAATTATAATTCTAACATTTGTCCGACGATAAAAAGTACCATAACTGTGGTTTCAATTTTTTTTACAATTACACAAAATATACATACAAATTGTAATACTTAGTCCCTACAAAGTATGAAATGAGTATCTCAACGTCTCAACTATTCATAGTCTTTTTGGGTTGTTAAATTCAAAAATTACGAATCTGATATTAGTTGGGGAACAAAAAGTACTATAATTCTATTTGTAGTTTTCAAAATTCGATAAAAGTACTCTGAATATATCCACAAATAGCCACATTTAGACCTATAAAAGTATGAAATATGTATCTCAACCATTCGTAGTCTTTTTGGATTGTTAAACTCAAAAAGTACAAATCTAACATTACTCAATGGATAAAGAATACCAAAATCTGTTTGCAGTTTTCAATGTTTGATAGAATTACGCTAAATATATTGGAAAATAGTCATACTCAGCCCTTAAAACGTACGAAATGTATATTTCAACTATTCGTAGTCTTTTAGGGTTGTTCAACTCAAAAATTACAATTTTGATATTAGTTCAAGGATAAAAAGTTTCTTCGCTCAATTTTTAGTTTTTAAAATTTTATTAAATTAACCTGACGTTATCCAGCCATAGTTATAGTTAGACTTTACAAAGTATGAAATATGTATTTCAACTATTCGAATGCTTTTTGAGATGTTAAACTTAAAGCTTACAAATTTTACATTAGTTAGGGTACAAAAAGTATCAGAACTCTGATTTAAGGATTAATATTTTTATAAAATTATTCTAAATATATTCACAAATAATCATTATTAGACTTTACAAAGTATAAAATATATATCTCAACTATACGTAGCATTTTGGGTTTCTAAACTCAATAATTTTAATTCTGACATTGGTCCGAGGATAAAAAGTACTATAACTGTGGTTTCAAATTTTTTACAATTACACAAAATAAACTTACAAATAGTTATACTTATTCCCTACAAAGTATGAAATGTATACCTCAACGTCTCAACTATTCATAGTCTTTTTGGGTTGTTAAATTAAAAAATTACGAATCTAATATTAGTTAGGGGATCGAATCTAATATTAGTTAGGGGATAAAAAGTACTATAATTTTGTTTGTAGTTTTCAAAATTTGATAAAAGTACTGTGAATATATCTACAAGGAGTCATATTTAGATCTTAAAAAGTATGAAATATGTATCACAACCATTCGTTGTCTTTTTGGGTTGTTAAACTCAAAAATAACAAATCTGACATTACTCATGGTATAAAGAGTACCATAAATCTGTTTGCAGTATTCAAAAGTTTTATAGAATTACGCTAAATATATTTCAAGATAATCATACTCAGCCCTTACAACATATGAAATGTATATTTCAACTATTCGTAGTCTTTTTGGGTTGTTCAACTCAAAAATTACAATTTTGATATTTGTTCAAGGATACAAAATCTTCACTTTATTTGTAGTTTCCAAATTTTATTAAATTAACCTGACCTTATCCAACCATAGTTATAGTTAGACTTTACAAAGTATGAAATATGTATTTCAACTATTCGAATTCTTTTTGAGATGTTAAACTTAAAGCTTACAAATTTTACATTAGTTAGGGTACAAAAAGTATCAGAACTCTGATTTAAGGATTCAAAATTTTATAAAATTATTCTGAATATATTCACAAATAATCGTTATTAGACTTTACAAAGTATCAAATATATATCTCAACTATACGTAACATTTTGGGTTGCTAAATTCAAAAATTATAATTCTGGCATAGGTCTAAGGATAAAAAGTATCATAACTGTGGTTTCAATTTTTTTACAATTACACAAAATATACTAGCAAATAGTAATACTTAGCCCCTACAAAGTATGAAATGTGTATCTCAACGTCTTAACTATTTATTGTCTTTTTGGGTTGTTAATTTCAAAAATTACGAGTCTGATATTAGTTGGGGGATAAAAAGTACTATAATTTTGTTTGTAGTATTCAAAATTTGATTAAATTACTCTGAATATATCTACAAAGAGTCATATTTATATCTTAAAAAGTATAAAATATGTATCTCAACCATTCGTTGTCTTTTTGGGTTGTTAAACTCAGAAATTACAAATCTGACATTACTCAGGGTATAAAGAGTACCATAAATCTGTTTGCAGTATTCAAAAGTTTTATAGAATTACGCTAAATATATTTCAAGATAATCATACTCAGCCCTTACAACATATGTAATGTATATTTCAACTATTCGTAGTCTAATTGGGTTGTTCAACTCAAAAATTACAATTTTGATGTTGTTCAAGGACAAAAAGTATCAGAACTCTGATTTAAGGATTCAAAGTTTTATAAAATTATTCTGAATATATTTACAAATAATCGTTATTAGACTTTACAAAGTATAAAATATATATCTTAACTATACGTTGCATTTTGGGTTGCTAAGCTCAACAATTATAATTCTGTCTGAGAATAAAAAGTACCATAACTGGGGTTACAATTTTTTTACAATTACAAAAAATATACTAACAAATAGTAATACTTAGCCCCTACAAAGTATGAAATGTGAATCTTAACGTCTCAACTATTCTTTTTGGATTGTTAAATTCAAAAATGACGAATCTGATATTAGTTGGGGGACAAAAAGTATTATAATTCTGTTTGTAATTTTCAAAATTTGATAAAAGTACTCTAAATATATCCACACATATTCATATTTAGACCTTGAAAAGTATGAAATATGTATCTCAACCATTCGTAGTCTTTTTGGGTTGTTAAAATCAAAAATAACAAATCTGACAATACTCAGGGGATAAGGAGTACCATACATCTGTTTGCAGTTTTCAAAAGTTTTATAGAATGACGCTAAATATATTTCAAGATAGTCATACTCAGCCCTTACAACATATGAAATGTATATCTCAACTCTTAGTAGTCTTTTTGGGTTGTTCAACTCAAAAATTACAATTTTGTTATTAGTTAAGGGATGAAGAGTAACTTAACTCTGTTTGTAGTTATCAAAATTTTATTAAATTAATCTGACCATATCCAAACATAGTTATAGTGATCATCTATAAAGTATGAAATGTGTATCTAAACTATTTGTAGTCTTTTGGTGTGGTTCAATTCAAGAATAACAAATCTGACATTAGTTCGGGGACCAAAAGTACTATAACTCTGTTTGTAGTTTTCAAAATTTTATTAAATTATACTGACGATATCCAAAAATAGTTATATTTAGACTAGTATGAAATATGTACCTCAACTATTCGAAGTCTTTTTGGGATGTTAAATTTAAAAATTTCAAATTTTACATTAGTAAGGGTATAAAAAGTATCAGAACTCTGATTTTAAGATTCAAAATTTTATAAAATTATTGCAAATATATCCACAACTAATCATAATTAGACTATACGAAGCCTCAATCTATAGGGCCAGAAATTGAAGAGTGGTTATTTTACTCTATCCGCCATTGAAACATTTTGTATCTTTTACCTTCTAGACTGTTGCCCTGTTGTCATCTGTATCCTAGGCAGGGGCCGTTTACAGCGTACTGGCATCCGGGCCAGATGAACGTTGTTATTTACGAGATTGTTACTCCTCTCTCTCCTTCCTTATCACACGATATAGCCCAGGCTTACTACTGGTATAGTGGATTTTTAATTTAATATTAATTAATTCGAAATGTTAAAATTGTTAAATAACTTTAATTTTTTAATTAAACTAATTAATTTTTCTGCACAGTTCTAGGACTCATCATAAAATAAAAATCCATCCATAAACTGCATCGCGGTAATCAATAAAATGTAATTTATATAAAACCCCCGCACAATAATCGCCTACTACTAATGAAATACAAAACTGTGTTAACAGTAATGAAACCACATTGATTCATGATTACCCATAATGAGAAATTGCAGTGTACTGCAATATCCCTACTGTAATTTTCCGTTTTTCCCTATTTAAATTTATAAAAAAGTTGATGGATTCTAATCACCCCCGGCTGCATTCTTATTAAAACATTCCGCATTTTATAGCTGCTTCGTGCCAGGGGAGCATAGCGCATACATCCCCCGATTCCAAAACACCACGAATTCTTCCAGCGGGTAGCGAAAGCAAAGAAAAGAATAAAAACATTCTAAATATAAAACCTACAAGTCACGTGCGACGGGCACACGCGAGACGTACAATCAGGTTTCAGCAGGATTCGCCCGTTGCGAATTCAGATTTGACCTGCACAACCCACCCCGTGTTTGCCGCACCATCCCATTCAGCGCCCGCAAGGGTTGAACGGCATGAAAATAGAAATTGCGCGGCGCGCGGATTATTTGTTGATTATTTTTATTTGGCCGTAAAAACATTCGGGCTTTTAGAACAGTCACGCCACGATTCGATTATGATATAAGTCAACATTGTTGGGGGGATGATGAGAATGTTTATGGCATACTATACAAATTAAACTATGCCCGTTCAGTATTTTAATGAAAACGACATTGTAATTAGTCTCATGGCTTTACACGTTTTGTTTTATTAGTACATATCGCAATTAGTACCTTTTCCAATTGCATCAATGATAGCTTCGCTCTCATGAGAGCGAAGCTGTCATTGATGCAGTTGGCAATATTAGTATAGCGTAAATTGACCAGCAGAGCCATCTGTAGGTCAGTACAACAAATACCATGACGTTAATAAACGTCTAACATCTAGGTTATGATTAATTAATGATAATATATAATAAATGTTGAATGCCTTCAATTATGACTACTTCTTTAAAGGAAGTGAATATTGATAACACCCGGCGAATGCACCATTTTCCTCATTATGTAACAGGTCTTTTCAGATATAAAAAAAACCCATTTATATCAATAATTAGTAATTAATATACTAATTAATGACAGTTACATTATGTATAAAAAAAATTATAAATTGGTATACCGTGTGTTTCCGGATTCGGTCGCAAAGATGGAAACATTTTTTATTTGTAATTTTAGAGAAAAACGCAAGAGGAAATACCTTCTCCACTTCATTTATAAATATGATCTCAACTGTTTGTTTTCAGACTTAATTTCGCAGTACTGAGACATTTTAAAATTTTGAAAAAAAAAAAAATCTGGAAAAGTGAATCTGAATATAACCCATAGACAAAAGTAAAGCGGTTTTGCGTCATCAACTTCTTCTAACGTGTGAATTCTAACTGGTTTATATGAATAATATTGATGAGTTTTAAGGATTCTATGGATATGAGTCTTACTGATTCCAGTCTCGTCGCATTGGTTTTTTAGCGATAATCTTGCACAGAGTTCAGGACGAGTTCTGTTGCTGCATCATCTTCATCAAGAATTCGCCCTGTCTTTTTCACATCGCTCACAGAACCGGAAGATATGAATTTTATTATTAGTTTTGTAGCTCCTTGGAGTGATATTTTTATTTTTCATGTAAGTCAACATATATATATATATATATATATATATATATATATATATATATATATATATATGTTAGCATCTAAATTATTCTAATAAATTGGTCATCATTCACTATTTCAACCATTTTGGACTTTGCACAGGTTTTATAATTTTATGTTTAAGCTATTTAATTGATTCATTAATAATGGTCATAATGTTGAACACAATAAAAACATTTAGAAAATGTAGTTACAATCTTCATTAAGTCTAAAAATATAAGAAGTATTGATTACTCAATGATAATTATTAATAATTACGTTAAAATTTCCTATAAAGTGTGTATTGTCTTAGTAGGAATGCACACTACTCCAATTTTCTCGGGTACAGTTTGACCCAACGTTATACACGTTTATGGTAGCATGTTAGTAAGTAGTAATTATTATACTTTCAGCTTTAATATCTTCGCTAACTGCAAACGAGGGCGCAATAAGAGCCCGACTTACGTATCCAGAGGCAATCTTCAAGCCGCGCGAGCTAATCACAATCTAAATCCGATAGATATAATCGGCCAATCCAATTCGACGAGGAGATCAGTAATGTTCATGAAGAATTTTAATGTCTGCAACAAATTATTAAGTCCGTATAATACTAATATGTTTGAATCTGTATGTTGTAACGCTAGACCATAGCACCCCAAACCATTTCCCATACCTCCCCCTTTAGGGAAAAACTACTATTCATTGCCCCTTGAAAATCTACCTGCTTTAAGAAGTGACAACTTTTGTGTTGTTTTATTTATCTATATTAATCCAGCAACATGGTATAAAAAGTAATAATATAATTTGAAACCTTAACTTTTTTTCAATTTATTGCCCAACCTTATCAATTGTCACTTAGAACAACCATGAAAATATTCCTATGTAGGCAATATATATATATATATATATATATATATATATATATATATATATATATATATATCTACCTGTGTGTGATACATTCGGAACATATATAGTGTTCTAAATGTTTCACTAACACAAATAAACTCTTGTATTTTGTATGTATTTTAGTAGCAAGACAGGGCATTACAATATTTCTAAAGCCCTGTTGTTTCTATACTAAATGTCAAGCATAGTACAAAAGTGCATTTCATGCGCGAATGACAATCTTTTGAGACATACCGTACTTTATAATTTAAATCCATTTATGAAATTGGATGCTGCGGGCGGGCTAATAATAAATTCAGGTGTTTGCAGAGACAATATGACGGGACATCGTATTTTATAAGATCGTAAATAAACAAATCCATCCTTTTATATCCGTTACTGTCGAATCAAACAGGGTTATTTATAGAAGAAATTTTTGGAATTATTGCTTTATCGGTGTGAGTGGAGTTGGTAATATTCGACACACGTGCCTGGAACTGCCGGTTCTGAAATCTAATACCGGAAACATATGTAAACAACGGTCTTGATACGCTCTTAAATTTGCACTTGGAACCCTTACCTTTCGTTCCCACCCCCCACCAGCTCGCACACTGGCACTCCAACAGAAATTATTTAATATTGTATTAAAGCTGGGGCCCGAGTTACTTCCCTGCCATTACACATAAGAATCACGTCTGCTCTTTATGTGTGTATGTAATTGCTTAGAAACTCAATATCCGTTTTGGATGTTATTATGTATATTCTACGTTTCTATTTATTTTACTTTAAGATTACTTTGACCATTTGTATAATGTTTAATATATTAGTATTGAAATAACTTGTTTATCGTATAAAAGTAAATAATTAAAGTAATGTAACTTTCCCTTTATAGAGAAAGTTTAACGCCATCTGGCGACACCACATCAATTAGCAATAAACACCCATATATTAATAACCTTAAAATGCTCAATAAGGCACCTTACACGGTCAATAATACTGTCAATCCTAGTGTTATTGAAAGAGTCAGTATTTGCTTTAATCCTCTTTCAATATTTATCAAGTAATCACTTATCTGGATAAACATCAGTATTCTCTTCATTCCATCATTACTATACCTTACACGATCAGTAATACTGTCAATATCTTTATTAATAATAAATAGAATTTTAAATATATTATCGTACAGTAATACTGTCATTACTCTAAAATATTAACAGTATTATTGACCGTGTAAGGTGCCTTATTAACTGAACTACACTGACGAAATCTAATAATATCGAAATCTAGATATGTAGATTGTTAAGGCGAATCTTCGAAAATGTCGTTCGAGGATTCTAGCTGAAAATCTATCCCAAAAACGCATAGTGAGATTAACGTAACTGCTTCTACTTTTTGCGAGGTGTACAAGCCGTCACCCCAGGAAAAACCGGAGTGGTGTGCACCGAGAAATAAATTTATTTCGAAATAATGGAGCATTTTATGATAAATTGCGCGGATGACTATACATTATACTACTGTACTTAAGCATTATCAAATTGCATTTATCAAAACTTAAAATATGAAACTACAATCTCTTGGAGGAATTTCTTTTGAATTTTGATTACAAATCGGAGTAAATATATACTTTTCTAAAGCAAATATTGACTTTTTGCATATTTTTTACAACTATTTCGAGACAAAAAATTAACATTTTCGTCCTAACAAAGTATCAAATCATCCTTAGACTTGTGAAATATCCAAAAATATTTTCAGAAAATTATAAACTGTTGACTAGAAAAGTCCGCGCGATTAGGTCAATATTGAACCGTATTTCCGTCTTCCAAGATTCGCCTTAAGAGGTGAATTCACACTTATATATTAAATAAATAATTGAAATAAATTAAAACGAAATTAAAAAATAGCTCATCGTCGGGGCTCACCGACTACAGAATACTAGACGATAGAACGGCCATAAGAAAAAATGTACATCTTTTTAATACATAATGCATTAAAGGGCTATAGAAAAGAATAATGGCTCCAAAGTTAGCTGACAAAAGATAAACCAGTTACTGGGGAAATAGTAAACCATAAAGCAGAGATCGACCATGAAAGTTCTATGATAAGCTGTACCGCTCCTCACTATCACCAACATTACGAGCAACACCAGCAAAACCCCCTGCAACAAGATATACAAGATCAATACTCAGCCGGCATTACACCGATTATATACCCTACATAAGTATATATGAAATAAAACTAGCATAAAGGATAACAAAAAACCATAAGCACCAGGCGAGGATGGCGTTACAAACTGTTGGAAATATTTCCAGCAGAGATGCAAAAACTATTCAGTTATAACTATTAATATTCACTATACTCAGATATTCTATATACTATTCACTATACTCAGTTATAAGAAGCGTGGAAGCTAAGCAGGAAAGGAGACAAATACCTGCCGGAAAATATATAGGACTATTTCCTTACTGGCCCAAATCTATCTATTTTGGCCCTTCACTGCATGAAAGATGATCGCTATCTCTCACAGAAACTAAAGGCTAGCCAGTAGTTATATCTTGACATTAATTTTTGAGGTAATGCCAATGTGCTATGAAAAAGAGATCACCCTAGGGATGTCCACCAATCTCTACAACCATGTCAATACATTGAGATACTAAAATGCTTCTACGGCTCCGCAACAATAACTGTCCAAATAGAGGATAAGATAGCACCCATATGCTTCAAAAAGGTGTTCGACACGGAGACGAAACCCAGACACTTTTTACGAATGCCCTCGAAGACATCTTTAAGCTGTTACCTTAAGATACACACGGCCTAAATACCAAAGGTCACATTGCACATCTACTTTTCTCGCATGATATAGAAATCATGGCAGAGACATCCAAAGATCTGGAGAAAATGCCTATTAATTTCGCCTTTCAATAGGTTGGTCCAAAGACGAAGATAGATAAAACCAATAAAATAGTGAATTACTACATCATCCAAAAATCAATCACAGTTGACAATACGATCATGGACACAATGGAAGAGAACGTCTATCTTAGTCAGGCCATTAGGCAAATTTTTACGGACAAACGAACTCGGGTAGGCTGGGCGGCATTTAGAAAAGTCAACCATTTCCTAAGGTGCCATATTCCGCATTGCCTGAAATCGCGAGTATTTATAAGCAATCCCTTATCCCTGTCGCGGAAACGTGGGTTATTACTGCTGAAATAAAGCATAAATTTCAAGTAAGCCAACGAGCTTTGGTGTGACCCTATAAGCTAGATGACGCTACGAAGAGATTCGCCGACGAATCAAAGTAATGAATATAGCAGAGAGAATTTGCAGGATAAAATAACAGCGGGGCGGCCATATCTACCGAAGAATCGACAATCGATGGGGAAGGAGACTCTGGAAGCCCACATACATTAAGACCTAGATTTGGTGCACTACCTGCAAGATGGACCGATGACCTTAATCGCCACGCAGAAAATATCCGTAACCAGGACGGACTAGCGAGAATATGGGTTCGCGCTGGCTCCAGGGTGGACAAGAGGATAATGCGATAGGGGATATGCCTCCGCTGGCACAGCAGGATATTTCGTATACTTAGTATACGTTTCTCCTAATGCAACTTTGGAGGATCTAGCGAAGATAATGGGTGAGATCAGCGTAATCATAGATGCGAACAAAAAATAAGGCACTGTATGGTGGCTGAAGATTTCAACACCAAGTCCCCAAAGTGGACCTCTCCTACCACCAATTAGGGAGTAACACTGCTGGCATAGTGGATAGCCATCTACAACCTTATCCTGGCCAATGAGGTGGGACGACCAACCGTCTGGAGAGGTAATTATGAGGCCATTCTCGACCTAACGTTTGTGTCGGCCGCAGCCGTAAATAAAATCTGGCAGGTAATGCAAGAGACAACCTTCAGTGACCATTGTAATATGTAAGTTACCAACACGACCGTGACATAAGGAACCAATGTTTACAACTCAGCTGGCATACCGGTATGACTTCCTCTAATTTAAGAGGCTGGAATTCATGAAAGTTATGAAGCGAGGCATGATTGATGGAGCCGAACATACTCCCTAGCTACGTTAGTCACAAGAGCATGCGAGGCGAGCATGGCTCCTCTGGGCCGTGGCAAAAGGCCGACAGGTTACCGATGGACGGAAGCCGTAGTGGATCTTGGGAATAGATGTCTGCATAATAGAAGGCTGTAAACACGAAAAGGCGGCGAACCCAGGAAGAAACAAACGATTTCATCCTACATGCAGGCCAAGAAAATTCTACGGGTTGAAATCAGGGCATCTAAAATACAGAAATGGGAAAATGGTTGCAATTGATATAGGTACAACTGTAAGCTCTCAAAAGAATTCCAGACCCGTTCTGCCAAAAATTGATGCCCCGCGAGCCAATTATAGTTCCTCAATATCAGTTTGGTGCACCGGAAGCTTCTTCTTCTTCTTCTTGTTGTGTCGTCTCCTATCGGAGGTTGGCAATCATCATGGCGATTCTAATCGTTGACGCTGCAGCTCTAAATAGTTCAACAGTTGTTTGTCCGTACCATTTTCTAAGGTTCTTTAACCATGATTTTCTGCGCCGGCCCATGCTTCTTCTTCCTTGTATTTTTCCTTGCATGATCATCTAGAAAATAGAGTATCTCTCTCCCCGGGTAATGTGTCCCAAGTACTCTAGCTTTCGTGTTTTGATCGTAAGGATCAGTTCCTTTTCTTTATGTATTCTTCGCATGACTTCTTCGTAGTTTACTAGGTCCGTCCAGGATATCTTGAACATGCGGCGATAGATCCACATCTCAAGCGACTCTAGTTGTTTTATGTTATTTTTCTTTAATGTCCATGCTTCCATCTCATACAGTAGTGTTGAAAAAATGTAACAGATAATTATTCGGACTCTCAAGGCTAGATTGGGATTCCTATTTGCATTTAACTTTATCGAAGGCTTTCTGTGTAGTCGATGGAGCCTATAAATAAATCTACGTTCCTATCGAGACATCGATGGATCATGACATTCATTCCAAATAGAGCCTAGATTATTTCGAAATCCGAACTGTGTCTCACTAATATCTGTTTCTAATTTCTTGTAAATAAGGCCGTGAATGACTTTTAGGAGCTTAAATTTGCCAAAGTGGTCCCGAGGTCGCTCTCTCAATAAACAAGATCTGAGCGCCGCCAGCCTTCGGTTACGGTGCAGCACAGCCCCCGATCCCGATGGAGTGCCCTCTGAAATATTTATAGTAACCGCAGAGTAGTTCCTAGTAGCCGTTCCAGGCCATAAATGAGGCACTGGACGCAATTGTTTTCCCCGGTAGGTGGAAACGGGCTTCTCTACATACTTGACAGCATGAGAAAGCTGCTTGGAAGGAGGATGACTGCCCTCACGCAAATTGTGGATGGTCTAGCTGAGAACCAGCATGGATTTCGACGGAACAGGCTCACCACTGATTAGGAAATTCCACTACTACACAGAAAGCTCGGAGATTACTCGGCAACTCTGTGTGCTTGTCAGACTCTACTTCAGAAACGCCTTTAGGACAGCTTCATTGCACCTGGTCGTGACAAGGTGCATCCAGATGGGAATCGATGGAAATGAGTGTGAGGCTTAGTCCCTAGTGGCGGGGGCCTTAGGCAGGTTCATGCTAAACTTCCGTAGGCCAAAAGCAATACTTACCTCTAGAGTAGAGAGCATAATGTTGTACGGTGCCCGGGTGTTGTGGCGGAAAGGTGAAAATTGCACGGACGAAAACACACATGGCCAACACGCAGCAATTGATCGCTTTGAGGGTGGCCAGCGCGTATCGCATAGTCTCCAGGGAGGCAGTGCTTATGGTAGCCAGGATGTCACCTATTGAGCTTATCGCCTGCGATCGGCAGGATATGTTCGAGGCAAGTCAGGAGGGTACTACGGGGTGTAGAATGGCTGCACGGGTTTGTATCATAGCAAACTGGTTGAAAGCTTGGGATACCACCGAGAGAAAAAGAAGGTCATCCCAAATATAAAAAGTTGGGTGGGCAGGAAGCATGGAGAGATGGACTTCTGCCAAGAGCAATATATATATATATATATATATATATATATATATATATATATATATATACATATATATATATATATATATATATATATATATATATATATATATGTTGTGTATGTCTGAAGAAATAAATAAATAAATTTTAAAAAAATGCTTTCATGCGTACCTCGGCCGGATTGGCAAGTTCAGTGACCAGGCCTTCTGCTAATTGCGAACCCGACGATGAAGAGTACATGCTATTCGGTGGTACTTAGATACTACAGACATGCAAGCGAAGTTGTGGTGAAACTAGGCATCGTAAACTAACAATGGCATAGGCTCAGGAGAAACGGCAGGCCATTGCCACCTATATCAACAATATTATAATTGTGAAAGATCAAGAGGAACTAGACAAACAGAAGAATTCACCACCCATAAATTGAGAACTGTGATCTAGATGTGCTACTTGCATAAGACCCATTCAAGTGGAGGAAATACGAGAGTGATATCGGGTTAAAACGAGGGTGGAAGTGGGTGTCAGTAGTTCTTCATGCTAAATCGTGAAGGAATGTGAGACTCCCCGACAGAAGGCCGGGCGTCTATGAATCTGTACCACCTCCAAAGAAAAGGAAGTGGTAGTATGGGAATAGCTGAAGATCGTGTGTAATGGAAACCATTAGTAGAGGTCTATATCCAGGAGTGAAGAGACACGGGCTGCTGAAGATGATGTATTAATAATAAAAATATCTGTCTTTATAAGGCTATCAGTTGTGAGGGGCAGAGAGTTAATCACCTGGTATTTACTTTCAACTTCAACAGATAAAATCTCTGAAAAACTGTGAAAGGTAATTCGCCCCGACGGGGCTTGACTAACCAGATGTATCAATGTTAATTAATAATTTCTCGAAAATTTCACTCTCCGGTTGGACTTGAACCCACGTCTCCGGCTATTCTTCATTTAGATAGCCGACAATGGCAAGAAGTACTTCACTATAAATTAGATTGAACGTTATCCTAGAGGAAATGGCCTTTCAAAAATTCACCTTCTAATTATTCACACATCGACACGGCTGTACCAGCGAAATCCAAAAATCCAATTGGACTCTCAACGCAGTTCATGCGTCAATTTGTGTAAATAATTGGACATAAACATCTCACCCGCTATCCACTACCACCCTCCGTAGCGCAGTTGGTAGCGCGGCGGCCGCGATAGCCGGAGACGTGGGTTCAAGTCCCACCGGAGAGTGAAATTTTTGAGAAATTATTAATTAACATTGATACATCTATTGATTCTTCATTCAGATAGCCGACAATGGCAATAAGTACTTATATTATATCCTAACTTTTCATTCACTATTTTTAGCTTTAAATTTATAAACTTTTTATATATGTTGTACGAAGATTATTGTTAACAGTTTGATTTTTTAGTAAATCCTGATGATGCTCTGGATTAAGAGCGAAATATCGATATAAAGAGAAGAGGTTTCTTTCAGCCCTGATCGCCGCATTCCCAACAATCTCCCTCTAACTAGTTTTTCGGCGAAAAACTACCCTCAACTATATATATATATATATATATATATATATATATATATATATATATATATATATATATATATATTCAATTTCTTTGATTATGACTACATAGTTGAAGAAATTGAATATTGGTACACCCGGCGAATTCACCATTTTTTCATCATTATGTAGGAGGTGTATTTAAATATAATATAAACACCTCCATATCACTATTTAGTGACTAATATATTAAATAATGACAGCTTTGAATACATTTGTTTATAAATTGGTATATAGTACTATGCTACTATCTTGTAAGTACTGTAAGAAATTGAGCAAACTTTATCGATTCACTATTTCAAACAACTTGAACCACTACTATAGATTTATTGTAGTGTTTCAGAGTTCTACTACTAATTTTGATAGATTAGATTATCCATTTGCCATAAAGGCACCTTACACGGTCAATAATACTGCCAATATTCCACAATATTGGCAGTATTAGTGATCGTGTAAGGTGCAGTATTGATGCAATGAAAGGAATACTGACGGTAATTATGTTAATTTGTAATACAAGCAAAAGTCAGAATTATTACGAGGCACGCTTTTTAATTATCCATGTTTATATTAATTAATACTGCACTTGCCGATGCTCGAAGTCTGGGACAATACTTAAGAAATAACTGAGAATTAAATTACAGTGTACGGTTGATAAATATTGACGGTAGATTCAAACAAATATTGACAGTACTAGGATTGATAGTATTTGCTTCAATCCTCCTTTTATATTTATCAAGTAATCAATTATCCCGATAAACATCAGTAGTCTATGCATTCCAGCATTACTATATCTTACATGATAAGTAATACTGTTAATCTCTTAGAATCATGAACATTTTATACATGTTAACGTTCAGTAATACTGTGATTATTCTAAAATATTGACTGTGTTATTGATCGTGTAAGGTGCCTTTTAGAGGTGAAACAGTTTTTAAAACCTTCTTATGAATAGACCTAAACAAATTTATTTGAAGCATTTTTATTGAAATCAAGTAAATACGATTTATTCGCACCCTATACCACTCAAATTAACTCTATCTGAGTTTGCTACATGTAAAATAATACTGTAAAAATTATAAACATTCCATTGCACTATAATCTCTGTATAAGGCACCTTACACGATCAATAATACTTTCAAAATTTTAGAATAATGACAGTATTACTGTACGATAATATGTTTAAAATATTCATTATTTTATAATATTGACAGTATTACTTATCATGTAATAAAGGCACCCTACACGATCAATATTACTGTCAATATTTTAGAATAATGACAGTGTTACTGTACTATAATATGCTTAAAATGTTCATTATTCCAAAAAATGTTGTATTATTCATCGTATAATTTATATTAATGATGTAATGAAGAGAATACTGATCTTCATCTGGATAATTGTTTACTTGATAAATATAAAAGGAGGATTGAATCAAATATTGACAGTACTAGGATTCACAGTATTTACTTCAATCCTGCTTTTATATTTATCAAGTAATCAATTATTCGCATAAACATCAGTAGTTTCTCCATTCCATCATTACTATACCTTACATGATAAGCAATACTGTCAATATATTAGAATAATGAACAATTTAAACATGTTATCCAACAGTAATACTGTCATTATTCTAAAATATTGACAGTACTATTGATCGTGTAAGGTGTCTTTATGATATAGTCATGATGGCACGAAAAGAATACTGATGTTTATCTGGATAATTGATTACTTTATAACTATAAAAGGAGGATTAAAGCAAATACTAACAGTACTAAGACTGATAGTATTATTGAACGTGTAAGGTACCTTTATAAAACCAATAGCTAGTACACAAAATCAACAATGCATCACAGTTTAGTTAAACAGTTGCAATTCTAAATAAATCACGTTTACAGCATTAATTGTTCACTCTCAAATCCGTTTTATGCGGCTGGCCAGTTACTAAAAATTCATGCAGCTAAAAAGGCGGTCGCACAATATTCAATTCGCTATTATACGCGCGCAGCGTAATTAAATTAGCATACATTATAGTGTAATATTGCATCATCAAAATTCGTAATCGAGTTTGCATGCAATGTCCGCTTTAAACAATCGGCGGACGGGTGAAAAATTTAATTTCGCTGTCCCCCGCGTGTCGCTGTGTTTATTGGAAACCGAAGTAAGCTGCACAAATAAATACATGCACACGCGGGGTAATTTGAATGCAAACATTTCGAGGGTACTACCATTTGCGGGCGTTTTTGTGCGCTGGCAATTTTTACTCGCGCTCGGCTCGTTTCGGCTGAAAGCATATTAGATGTTGATGGGCATGACCTGTGGGCATAAACCTCATATTTCACATAAATGACTCCGTATTATTTTTTAATGAAACACTCTCTCGTCGACGTAATTAGTGTTTTTCAATGGAATGTAGTTGCTGAAAAAAATGTGGGAATTAAAATTCAAAAAACAGAAGCAGCACATTCGTTATGCTTTTGAAATTGTATATTTTAATACGTATCACCATTGACCACCGCTGCTAACAACTGAATATCATTATTAAAATAAAATTAATTTTTCCAAAAAAAAAATAATTAAAGGAATACGATTGACACCATTTCATAATACTTACTATCACACACACACACACATATATATATATATATATATATATATATATATATATATATATATATATATATATATATATATATATATATATATCTATATATATATATATATATATATATATATATATATATGAGGTGTGAGGTTGCTAGTCCTCCATCGGACGCCTCCCCAGGTGGCGGATAGGGGAAAACCTGCAAGATATAGCAGGTACCGGGGAAACTAAATACCCGGGGCAGACCAAAACTAGCACAGCAGCAGCGTCTGACCCAGAGTGGGCGGCTGCAAACAGCGAACAATTGCCGGAATAAGCAATCCAACTCTTGTGGCCAACAGCTCCGGGTGGAAGAGCCAACAAGAGAAGGGCACTCTTTTGTCCTAGAACTGGGAAACTGGCTCTAAAGGCGGACGAACCGATGAAAAGGTCAACGGCATAAGGATGCAGAAGGCAACGAAAAACCACTGCATTAAAGACCAAATGGTATTTCTAGTACAATCATCATGGCGAAGTTTAGAGCAAATTATTCCGGAGTCTCAAGTCTCCCAATCGGATCTCCGGGGGAGACAGTTTTAAACGTCGCTACCAAAAAGAATAAGGTATCACCCATGAAGATATGCACATGGAACGCAAGAACAATGTCCCAGGCAGGAAAAATTAACAATGCCATCCAAGAAATGAATAGACTTAATATAGACATAATGGGAATTAGCTAAATGCGATGGCCCAGTTCAGGATACTGCGTAATCGACGATCACTCAGTCTATTACTCTGGAAACGCAGACAACAAGCATGTCCATGGGGTAGGGATGATAATATCCAACAAAATACGGCAAACCGTCACAAACTTCACACCAATATCAGAAAGAATGCTACTCATACAATTAATAGCACCCCAGTGAAGACAAACATTATTCCAATATATGCCCCCACCTACGACAAACCCGATGAAGAAGTAGAAGAACTTTACGGTACACTATCAGACACAATAAAGCAGCTTAACAAACATGAAGTGATAATAATCATGGGTGACCTAAACGCCAAAATTGGAAAGGGAAGAAGCGGTGAATATATCGGCGAATTTGGACTGGGCGTAAGAAATGAACGCGGATATAGACTTAAACGATTTGCAGAGGAAGAAGAGTATGTAATACTGAACACCATCTTCAAACTCCCACCACGACGCCTATATACATGGATATCGCCCCAACGCCAACCCAACAACGTCGTTAGAAATCAAATCGACTATATGCTAGTGAACAAACGATTCCGCAACAGCTGCCAATCAGTTAAAACCTACTCTAGTGCTGATATATCGTCAGACCACAACCCACTAGTAGGAAGATTCAATTTAAAACTCAAAAAAGTTGCTTGAAAAATAAACACGAAAAGGTGGAACATGAGAAGACTAAAACAACCTGATATTAAAGAAACAGTAACAAGCTTAATAACTCAATGCTGCAAGGAGATAGAAACATCGAACAACACAGAGACGACCCTTGAGAAACTAACTAACACCCTCAATCAGGTCGGAGACGAATATTTAACAGACAAAAAACCAGGAGGAAAAGCTGGATGACAAATGAAATATTACAACTCATGGACGAAAGAAGGAAGGCAAAAAATAACACCACAAAATACAAGAACCTTCAAAAACAAATAAGGCAAAACTTAAGAATAGCAAAGGAGAACTGGATCAGAACACAGTGCAAAGAGATAGAAGACCTAGAAAAAAAATATGACTCATTTAACATGCATAAAAAAATCAGAGAAACAGCAGGAATATACAAAACCAATACAACTGGTAGACTACACAACACAGATGGCAAGATCATCGTCGATAAAGTGGAAAAAATGGAAACCTGGAAGAAATACATAACCGAACTTTTAAAAGACACTAGAACCAAACAATCCGTGGAACCCAATAATCCTAAGGGCATGACAGACAATAACAGAGGACGCAGTCACAAAAACATTAACGCAACTCAAAGACGGCAAGTCTCCTGGCCCAGATAACACCTACAGTGAGATTCTTAAACTATTTGATGTCGAAAGGGTCAAACGATTAACGAAGATATTTAATAACATATACTCCGCAGGAGAAATACCCAAACCATGGTTAAAATCTTCATTTATACTTCTACCTAAAAAACCGAGTGCCAAATACTGCAGCGAATACCGCACGATCAGCTTAATGAGTCACCTCCTAAAACTGTTCTTAAAAATAATTTACCACAGAATAGTCAAGATATGCGAGCAACACATCAGCAGTAAACAGTTCGGATTCAGAAACGCACTAGGTACAAGAGAAGCTCTTTTCAGCGTCCAAGTCCTTATCCAAAGAAGTAGAGACTTCGATTGTGATGTCCACACATGCTTCATCGACTACCAGAAAGCATTTGATAACGTACAACACGACAAGCTTATGGAAATACTAAAAAACATAGGACTCGAAAACAGCGATCGAAAAATCATCGGCAACTTATATTGGAATCAAACAACCTCAATACGTATTCAAGGGGAAATCTCAGAAGACATTAAAATCAAAAAAGGCGTCCGGCAGGGATGGGTTTTATCATCAAGACTATTCAACATATACTCAGAGCAGATTTTTCAAGAAGCACTAATAGACATAGACACTGGTATAAAGATGAACGGAGAGTACATCAACAATATAAGATACGCTGATGATACAGGAGTATTTGCGAACAACCTCGAAAATCTCCAGGAGCTGATGACCAGAATAGCGGAAACCAGTCAGAGATATGGACTCTCACTTAATATCAAGAAAACAAAATACATGGTAATATCAAAAAACGCCAACCATCCTGGCCAACTAATAGTGAACGGTAAAGTTATCGAAAAAGTACAAACATACACATATCTCGAAACAACAATCAATAACAAATGGGACCACTCACTAGAAATTAAATGCCGAATAGAGAAGACTAGAACTGCATTTCTCAAGATGTCAAAATTATTCAAAACCCACGATCTATCACTGTTAACGAAAATCAGATTACTAAAGTGTTACGTCCTACCCATACTCCTGTATGGGGTGGAATCGTGGACCATAACAGAAGCGAGCTGCAAAAAACTAGAAGCATTCGAAATGTGGCTGTACCGACGCATCTTGAAAATCTCTTGGACAGAGCACGTGACCAACAAAGATGTCCTCGAAAAAATTGGAAAGGAGAGAGAACTCCTCCTAACGATAAAATCTCGAAAATTAGAATACTTGTGACATATTATGAGGAACAATCAAAGATACGGATTGTTACAACTGATCCTGCAAGGCAGAGTAGAAGGAAAGAGAGGACCAGGAAGGAGAAGAACATCTTGGCTAAAAAACCTGCGTACATGGTTCAACGCTACAACGGTGGGCCTATTCAGAGCCGCGGCCAACATTGACTTTGTTTGCCGCGATGATCGCAATGATGATCGCTAACATTCGGAACGGATAGGCACCATAAGAAGAAGAAGAAGATATATATATATATATATATATAATTATATATATCAAATTTATTTACTAACAAAACAAAATCTTCATGTGTCTATGATAGTATTTTATATTTATGATAAATTGTTTCAATAAATATAAAAATATACAAATGACTGGTGGAAGATAGTTTGACGTGGGGAGGAGAAAAGGCAGAGACAGTGCAGTACTTTAAATAACTGGGTTTCATATACGCATAAAATGGGAAATGTATAGAGCACATCTGGTATGTCACGTGGCGTGGGAGGAGTTATGTGGTTGCTTTAGTGGCCAACTGCGTGTATGAGCTTCATATTATTGTACGGTGGTGAGGTAGGGAGTTCCATGGAAGTGTGATAGAAGCTGAAAGCGTGCAACTAGAGTACCTGAAGAGATTGCTACGCTTGAAAAAATCAATCCCAAGACATATGGTACTGCAGGATACATATAGGAGGAGTGTAGAATATATGGCTGCTGCAATAGTGATGAGTTACGACAGAGGGGTAAGCGGGAACGACGAAGGGCTAGGAAAGTGCTGCTTTAACATTAACGAATGTCATTTACTGCAGGAAGAGACAGAGAAAAGCAGGTATAACGGCAGGTATAATGATTTACAGGTATACCACCATCTGCCGGCTGTATGAGAATAGCTGTAGATCGTGTGCAATAGAAAGTATTGGTAGAGGCCTAGATCCAGGAGTGGAAAGACATAGGCTGATGATGATGATGATAATGTTGTTAATAATAAAAATTCATTGAAAGGCTATCAGCCGTGAGAAGCAGAGAGTTTAATCACCCGTTATTTACCTTAACATCAGGGAAAAACTGTGAAAGGTAATTCGCAAAAATTCAAGTCTACGGGGTTCGAACTCGAGCTTGGTACGAGACGGGCGACGCCCCTTAATACACCTCTTACATACTGAGGAAAAAATGGTGCATTCGCCGGGCGCTAACAATATTCAATTGCTTTGATTATGACTAAATAATTTCATTTTATTAATTTGTCCCACTTGCATATTATCAGGCAGTCTGTCATAGCATTATATAACCTAATAAAAACCATAATGTGGAAAATAGGTCAACCCCATTCATTCTTATTCCAGCCCACATTAGTATAACACCTAAAGAAAATGCGCGCCGCTGACGTATATTGATATCCATAGCCTTTCAACACAAAGCCCTGTGTGAAAACTCACTAATCCATTTAAAGAACGAATCCGGTACACAGCTGTACACGAGTATGCACCGCATTGTGTGTAGCACTGCAAAATATTAGCCTCATTCGTTTCGGTGACAAATTCTAAAACAGGTGAGGACTGTTTATTTAACGATTCGTCGTTTTTCACCGGTGATACATCGCCGCCGCACCTGCTGTACGGGTTTGCTCCCACGGAAAAATATATTATATTATAATCGCCGATGCAGTGCGAGACTTATGAATAAAACCGTCCTGATTTGAATACATAATTTTCAATTATATGGCTCAGGACTGCAGTCGGCGCGCTCTGCTATGCCGGCGGGCACTGTGAAAATAAATCTGAAGCCCGCGTTTTTATTTCTATTATATTCTGATTAAACTGGACGAAAAAAAAATGTTGCTTGAATATATTTTAATGTTGGGAATCTCTGGGTTGTTGGATTGAATGTGTTGTTTTTGTAGCAATAAAAATATACAAATGTTTGTGGGCGTATTGATTTTTTTATTGTTTAGTTTATTGAAATTATTCATCAGGAACTAATCACTTTATAGATATTTTATATCCAGGTTTTTATATGTTTAGCTGATATACCATGTTAACATTGTATCTGAGCCAAAAAATAAAACATTAAAAAAGTGTAATACAATGATTGCTATACAGTAAGAGGAAACTGTGAAAAAATATGTTGCTACCCGCTACATGGGTATATTAATAAATAAATAGTAGAGATATAAATAGATATTTGCTGATGGTTAAAATTACGTATACAATTCTCTTTTCATTGTATCACTAAGGGCTGGTTCTACAATTGACATTGAACCGGTGAATAAGGCTATTCATGGAATAAGTATAAGATTTTAACGCCAATATCTCCAACTTATTCCACGAATAGCCTTATTCTCCAGTTAAATGACAATTGTAGAACCAGCCCTTAATGTTGTATAATTTACTAGAGAAAAATTCGGATGCAATTTTTTTAATTTTATCCATAGAAACGAGATGAATTATATAAAAATGATACAACTTACCTCCTAGGTGGAAAGTTTAGCGCGATCTGGCGACACCGCATGAATTAACAATGCACCCCCATATGGATTATATTTCTGTTAAAGTTGTTACTATTAATCTATGAAATGTTTTATTAAATTCTTCTATATTTTTATAGGGCCGGCATTTAAGCGGAGAATAAGGCTATTCATGGAATAAGTATGATATTTTAAAGCCAATATCTCCAACTTATACCACGAATAGCCTTATTCTCCAGTTAAATGACAATTGTAGAACCGGCCCTTAATGCCGTAGAATTTATTAGAAAATAATTCGGATGCAGTTTTATAGATTTTATCGATAGAAAAGAGATGAATTATATAAAAATAATACAACTTACCTCCTAGGTGGAAAGTTTAGCACGATCTGGCGACACCACATCAATTAACAATGCACCCCCATATGGATTATATTTCTGTTAAAATTATTACTATTAATCTATGAAACTTTTTATTAAATTCTTCCATATCTTTTCGTGTCTTCTTTTATTTACTAGATAAAAATGTGTTTCGTGCAGCAAAACACATTAAAGTATTCCTAGTCCCAGCGCCTCTAATTTATTTCTTTCTTGCAAAAAAATACGGATAACAATGCATTGTCGCGAATGTAGGTGTGAATCGTGGCTGCAGTTTGGGGTCATTTGGGCGTTGTGTGCAGCGACACAATGTGACGTTGAGATTGTGAAACCGCGGGGAGCTCGAGCTATTTACGAAAACAGTCGACATAAACCATGTTACCCCAGAGGACATAAGTAACCGCCACCGTTATGTTAACTGCCGACTCGGGCGGCCATCAAGCACCATAAAAAAGAGAACTCGTAGGTACGTAATGAAGTCCGTAGAAATAGAACAAAACGTATTGTAGTAACTTAGTTTGTCTCACTCATATTGTAGCATAGTAAAATAAATGATTTTCAATACAATCATATTAATTCAACTTTGTATTATTAACTATGTTATTAATAATAATTGCCTTCACTAATATTTGCAGGAATGTATTCATAATTGTTATATTAAGATACCGGTGTGAAGTTATCCTCTATGATTCCAGCCTCTATACCGCGCGCACAGCGGATTATTTGCGGATCTGTACTGACCAATTGGGGTGACCAATAAAATCTAGATTTTGAGGAATGTTTTGTTTGTGTCTTCCCGACCATAATAAATAGTTCTATATTTTTATTAATAATTTTTATAGGCGTTGTTGTATAATATATGTTGTAACATAAATTATTATTTTTGATCATAAATCCGTTATACGATTAATTTGAAAAAATTACACAATATTTATAACAAAATGACAATGAAAAATGGAAAGTCTCTATTTAGACATATTTTTCCTTCCATTTATTTTGTATTTTAAACTTTTACGCTCCTATCTCGATATGCCGATTTTAGAAGCTGGGTCGATAAAAAAAAGCAACATATTTTGTGTAATTTTTTACTGATCTTAGTGCAGAACATATCAGTGCACCAGATACCCGAAGGAAATTGGAAAATTTTAATTTTTTTTGTTCGGCCACCAAGTCGAAATTTTTTTAATTATTATTATTTTTGACCATGGATCCGCCATACAATTGATCTGAAAAAATTACACAACGTTTATAACAAAATGGTAATGGACAATGGAAAGTCTCCATCTTGACATATTTTACCTTCTATTTTTTTTAACTTTTACGCTCCTATCTCGATATGCCGATTTTAGAGCCTGGGTCGATAAAAAAATGATGCAACATATTTTGTTTAATGTTTTTACTGATCTTAGTGCAAAACATATCAGTGCATCGGATTCCCGAAGGAAATTGGAAAATTTTGATTATAAGTATTTTTTTTTCGGCGACCAAGTCGAACAAATTTTATTATTATTATTTTAGACCGGATCAATGGTCATACAATTGATTTGAAAAAATTAACCAACGTTTATAATAAAATGACAATGGAAAATGGAAAATCTCTGTCTTGACATATTTTTCCTTCTATTTATTTTTTATATTTAACTTATACGCTCCTATCTCGATATGCCGATTTTAGAGCCTGGGTCGATAAAAAAATTATGCAACATATTTTGTTTAAAGTTTTTACTGATCTTAGTGCAAAACATATCAGTGCATCGGATTCCCGAAAAAAATTGGAAAATTTTGATTATAAGTATTTTTTTTTCGGCGACCAAGTCGAACAAATTCCATTATTATTATTTTAGACCATGGATCCGTCATACAATTGATTTGAAAAAATTAACCAACGTTTATAATAAAATGAAAATGGAAAATGGAAAATGGAAAATGGAAAATGGAAAATGGAAAATGGAAAATGGAAAATCACTATCTTGACATATTTTTCCTTCTATTTATTTTTTATATTTAACTTATACGCTCCTATCTCGATATGCCGATTTTAGAGCCTGGGTCGATAAAAAATTATGCAACATATTTTGTTTAAAGTTTTTACTGATCTTAGTGCAAAACATATCAGTGCATCGGATTCCCGCAAAAAATTGGAAAATTTTGATTATAAGTATTTTTTTTTCGGCGACCAAGTCGAACAAATTCCATTATTATTTTAGACCATGGATCCGTCATACAATTGATTTGAAAAAATTAACCAACATTTATAATAAAATGAAAATGGAAAATGGAAAATCACTATCTTGACATATTTTTCCTTCTATTTATTTTTTATATTTAACTTATACGCTCCTATCTCGATATGCCGATTTTAGAGCCTAGGTCTATAAAAAAAATTTGCAACATGTTTTGTTTAATTTTTTTAGTGATCTTAGTGCAAAACATATCATTGCACCGGATGCGGGAAGGAAATTGGAAAATTTTGATTATAAGTATTTTTTTTTCGGGGACCAAGTCGAACATTTCATTATTATTATTTTTGAAAAAATTACACAACGTTTATAATAAAATGACAATGCAAAATGGAAAATCTCTATCTAGACATATTTTTCCTTCTATTAATTTTTTATTTTAAACTTTTACGCTCCTATCTCGATATGCCGATTTTAGAGCCTTGGTCGATAAAAAAATGATGCAACATATTATGTTTAATGTTTTTACTGATCTTAATGCAAAACATATCAGTGCACGGGATGCAAGAAGGAAATTGGAAAATGTTGATTATAAGAATTTATTTTTTGGCGACCAAGTCGAACAAATTTCATTATTATTATTTTTGACCGTGGATCCGTCATACAATTGATTTGAAAAAAAATGCACAGTGTTTATAGCAAAATGGAAATGGAAAATGAAAAATGGAAAGTCTCTACCTTGACATATTTTTCCTTCTATCAATTTTTAATTTTTAACTGTTATGCTCTTATCTTGATTTGCCGATTTTAGAGACTGGGCGATAAAAAAATTATGGAACATATTTTGTTTAATTTATTTATATATATATATATATATATATATATATATATATATATATATATATATATATATTTATCATATATTATACAAGAACGCCTATAAAAATTATTAATAAAAATATATAACTATATATTATGGTCGGCAAAACATAAACAAAAGATTTCATCAAAATTTGGATTTTATTGGTCACCCGAATTGGTCAGTACAGACCCGCAAACAATCCGCCGTGTGGGCGGTTATTAAGATTAGGAACATACTTTACAATCGGCTTTAACAATATGCTATGCATAAAACATATGTAAGACATGCAGACAGTTCATATTGCAACAACAAAAATCGAAACCGTTTTGCATACTAAAATGACTGAGGCTGTTGTGAAACAGTACTTAAGTGTCACCAACTGTTAGTTACTTAGTTCAATAAGATTATTGTACGTTTGAATTCACTAAACTATCGATAAATTGAGGAATTGGATGCTTCATCACCAAAAGTCGTAGTAAATCGATCGGCACACATCTGCAATCCACCACCAAATTATTTGACCGAGATAAACTTCGTTGCTTACGACACAAATAGTGTCTACAAGATGTTCCACGAAGAGGTTTACTACTTTAACACGACACCATTTGATTACGTTGGTTCTGTCAGTTAATATTTAACAAGTGAGCTATCAACACGTGGTAAATTTGTTATGGAGCGTTTTACAACAAGAGAACGTGTTTTAGTTGTTAAAACATTTTACGAAAATCAATCATCGATTGTGGTAACGTTGAGGAAAATAAGTAATGTGTTGGACAGAAATCGCGTGCCTTCCAAGCCCCCAATTTATCGTTTAATTAATGAATTTGAGGAGCGGGGCACGGTGGCCGATAGGCCTAACGCTGCTCGACAAAAATCCGTGTGTACGATCGAAGTTGCTGTTAGGGATAATATGGATGAAACTCCATTCACGTCAATTAGGCATCGTGGTTAAGAACTCGACTTGACTCCAACTTCTTTGTGGAGAATATTTCACAAAGACCTTAAACTGTTTCCGTATAGCTCAGTATGCTTCCACAAGACTCTGCTTTGTGACTTGTTTCCAGATCAAGTTATTTCTAAATGTGGTGATTGGCCCCCTCGGTCACCAGATTTGACAGCACTAGATTTCTCTATTTGAGGCTTTCTTAAGTCCAAAGTGTACGCAAACAAACCATAAACATTAGAGCAATTGAAAGAAAACATTCGCACCGAAATTAATCAAATACCAGCGGAAGTTTATGCTAATGTCATGAAAAATGTTATTGAAAGAGCTCGCATGTTGCCACTAGAGACGGCCATTTAAGTGATGTAATATTCCATAAATAATTGCCATATTTCTACATAATAAATCAGTCAACAAACCAATTTTGTATCGTTTTATTTAAAAGTTATAGCTGAACAAAGTAGTAAACCTCTTCGTGAAACATATACTGTGTGTATATGAAAAACACGTTCTGATTAACTTGCACTGTCAAAAATATCAAACATTGCTATGGCGCAGTCACTTCGCAACTTTTTTGTCACGTGTGGTGGAATCTGCGAAAGACACCCAAGCTTTCGGACCACTTAAGTGGCCGGCATGGGTAGTGCCTGCGTCAGTGGTCTACCTGCACGTGTCTCCTGTATATGAGCGACTCCAGCTGGGGGAATAACTTTTTAGTCCAAGTCCCTTTGTCCGTCATGTCCCATCGTCTTTGCCACTCCGTCAATGTACGTGTCCTGGCCTCCTTCACTGCATTTTTTGGGACAGTGCCACTCTAAATGGTTTTATAATCTCCGACGGTTCTTCCACAAGTAGATACGGTGGTATGGACTGTAAGCTCTGGTAATACTGACTGTCCGGTACGCAGCGCCCTTCTTAGCTTATCTGAAATTCTTTTGATTTTCGTGGCATCAACTCAGGCCGGTGCCGAATGTAGTACTTGGACACGTGCCACTGTTTCCAGGAATCTTCTTTCGGCCTCTCCCGGTTCACCAACGTTCGGCAGCAGCTGCGCTAATGCCGGTTCCGTGTGGGCTGCTGTCTTGGTTGTTGCAAGTACCTGGGCCGTGTGGCTTTTGTTGGCGCTAACTATAGTGTCCAGATACTTCCTCTTGTTATTTTATGTGTGCTGCCCAATAGTAGTATCGTGTTACCTGTTTGCTCTCTGTTATTCGATTATGGTGGGCAGTTGCGCTATTTCAATCTTGATTGCAACGAGCCCATTGCCATCCAGTTTTCCACCTTGTGTACTGACAGTTCTAGCTTTGTCTTTGAATCATTTAGTTTCGGTCCTAAGATGACTATGGTTAAGTCGTCCCCAAAAGAGATCGATGTTACTCCGGTAGTACTCTCAAACGCAGGATTTCATCAAACGTTATCTTCCATAGGAGGGGTCCCAGGACCCCTTGTGGCACCCCTCCCCTTACTGCCCTTTCTGTTCGTCTCCATAGGCCCTTCGTGGACTATTTCCCTGTCCCTTAAATGTGCCGCTGCGATATTTCGCAGGGCCTGGAGTATCCTTTTACGCTTGAGCGCCGCTGTAATGGCCATGGCAGTGTATTAAAAGCGTTGGTCACGTCTAGGATGCCCATTATGCAGTGTCTTCGTTTTTTGAACGAAGATTGCCTCTGCTGCCTTCCTGCGAACGGTCAGTTTGGCGGTTGATCAGCTTTTCCCAAAGCCCTACTGGTGTTCGTAGGGTCCTGTTGCCTTAAGGGTCTCCACTATTCGGTCCGTGATCAGGCTCTCCATTATTTTAGCTGTTCCGTCCAATAAACAGAGGGGGCGGTATGATCTTGGTTCTTTCGACGGTTTCGCTGCTTGGGTATTAAGAACCAGGCGAGCAGACTTCCATTTGCAATTGTTGTCAGTTGTCAGTTATTTCCCTAGCCATCACTGGTGCGTACTCTCGTAGAATCTTGTTTGGTATAATTTGGGTAGTTCCCATAGGTCATTTTCATCGTGCACTCTTATTCTTGCGTTAGCTTGGTTCCGACGCTCCGCCACCTTCTGGGTCCACTAGTAGACCCTCCTCATCCGTGCGCTGATGGCGCTTTTTGTCGGTAATGCCTTGTCGCAGGTTGCCTTACTTGGTCAGGTTTTCCGCCACCTGCATTGCGCTGGCAGTCTGGTGTGGTTTCCTCATATGCCTGTTTTAGTGCATCTGAATCGATGGCCTTAATCGCCTACCGCGTTTGGGGGGTGGGGGTCTAGTCCTGCTGTTGTGAATGTTGGGTTCGGGACTGAGGAACTCTGCTTGGTGTAATGCAGTAGACAGAGGCGCCTGGTACAGGGAGGGCGACGGGGCACCGCCCCGCCAAAATTTACAGATGGGAAATAAAATTTTAGTTAATATTATTATACATATATACTTATTAATTAAAGCTATTAAAACGTTTCAATGGGCAGCATTTTCAATGGGGATATAAATACGGAGCGCATGCCGTTCTATCATACGGAACTGGGTAGTCGCGGCGGGGTGAAAGCTCACTCGCCCCGTTTCGGCCTAGCGTTTAGAACTGTCTAATCGAGCGAAAATTAGTCTAAAAATTGCCCTCCGTCGGGGTGACTCTGTCGCCCGCCAGCGATTCTGCCTACGCACAAATTAATTTTGCATATTTCGTTGCAGTTCGTTCGCGATTATAGTGAAACGCAGCTGTAGTTAAATAAACTCTCTCTGAAATGTGTAGAGAATACAGACTTGATTTCGATTTCTTAGCCCTAGCATTGAAAATAAAATATGCCCTGCATTTTCAGAAACAGTTAAAATAATACAAAATTTCTTGACATTCCTATGACCACTGTTAAAAGTGAACGCAGTTTCTCAACTTTGAAACGCAAGTACCATGGCGTAGGAACGACTTTTAAGTTTACTTACTTATGTGCTCTATTGAATAATGTAGCATTGTTCGCAACAAAAAAGACGACGTGTTGATTTATATCGTTTAATTAAATGTATATCTAATATGCAAAATGAAAATATATAAAAAAAAATTTAAATTAAAATCAAAATAGTTTCTTAACGTCAGATTTCGCTGAAAGTTCTTGATATCAATACTATAAATAACTATAAGGATATAGTACTTATGACTTAGAACGTAATTAATAAATCATACTAATTCATAATTTTTATTTGTCGCCCTCCCATGCCACCAAGCCACAAAGGTTAGATAATGACCACCCATCCATGGAGGGTTTTCAGGTCACGAGGTGTCTGGGTTCCTGGTGCGCGGCTTTCCACCTACTCGAGTTAAACGCTGGACCCGCGCTGAAATTGTTACAAAATTCATGTTCTTTTCTTGGATGATTTTACTATATCGTCGCTTACAGAGCAACACCATGTATCACAAGTTTTTATCCATAATGAGTATTGCATACGCGTAATCTCATGGCGGATCTAACTAATTTGTTTTGAATTGTGTTCATAGTGTTTAGGAGAGCATAAATAAACGAATACCCCGGATAATCAGACTGCTATAAGTGAAATTATCATTAAAAATGGTTTTCCGGCTTCCCTGAAAAGTTGGAAAAAAATGAGACACGTGGTGTTGCTCTAAAAGCGACGATATGTTGGTTGAACTTCATCTGGAACTCCTTCAATGTCATTATTATTACTTCTTCTTGGGGTACCATAGCCTCATTATTTGTTGGAAATAACCATAGCCCATCTAGTCCTATTGATCAGTGATCTAAATTGTTGATGTCATTCCTGTCCATTGCCTTAGGTTTTTCAGCCATGATATTCTTCTTCCCTTTACCTTTCGTTGTATTATGACTTGTAGTAGAGTATTTTTCTTGCTCATACTATGGACGAAATAAGATGTTTTTCGTATTGTTACAATGACAATTATTTTTATTCTTATGTTAAACCGCTCCAGCACACTATCATTGGTTACATGATGCTTCCAGGATATTCCGAGTATTCGATGGTAGTACCATAATTCAAGTCACTTTCAAGTTTTCTCTGGCAGAGTCGATGCCTCTACTCCGTAGTATAATGAAAAAATGTTATCATCTAAGAGTTGTACTTCGTAGTCTGACTTCCTATTTTATTGGATGCTGTTCATGGTTTTTCAATTCTGATTTTTATTTCTGTAGCGTGGTCTTCACCACAGTTCAAGTTGTATCCCAGATATGTAATATTTGCTACCTGTTGTAATTTCTTGTTTTACACATATAATGTCTTGTTTTTGTTCTGTTTGCTGATAATCATAACGTTTGTTTTCTTTATATTAAAACATAGGCCTTATTCTTCACTATTTTCTACTATCCTATTGATTAGTATTTGCAGTTCATCTCCATTTTTTGCTAATAATGTAGAGTTACCGGCATATCGGATGTTATTAGCTAATATTTATTCCGTTAACAGTTAGTCCATTTTGTTGTCCCTCGAGTGCTTGCCTGAACGGTTCCTTCTAGTATATGTTAAACAGCATGGGTGATAATATATGTTGTAATGTAAATTATAATTGTTGACCAATTCGCAAAAATGATATAATTTTTATAACAATATGACAATGTAAAATGGAAATTTTCTATCCCTGCACATAAAAATAGAAAGCAACATATTTTGTTCAATTTTTTTTACTGATTTTAGCACAAAACATATCAGTGTACTAGATGGGCGAAGGACATTGGAAAATTTTGATTCTAAGTATATTTTTTTTCTGCGACCAAGTCGAACGTATTTCATTATTTTTTTTACGTCGCAAAAATTATATGGGTTTGAAAAAAATTGCTTAATGTTTATAACAATATGACAATGTATGAGTTTTTAGTACAATTATATAAATATACAGATATATACCATGCGTATACGTCGTTATTCACGTCCCTATCTTCATGAGTACTTGTATGCTGAATTAGGTGTTTTCTAACGTGTATGTTCTTCCATGTTCCTTTACTATTATGTAACATAAAGCGCTAATTGCCAAAGACCCTATTATATATGTTTATAAATGCATCAATGATAAAATAATGGCCACAAACGATACTTATTCGACCCTTTTATATTAAAATAAAATACAACATTAAGTGTATAAGGGCAATAATACAGCAAATAAAACTTTTAAGGGAGGACAGAGAGTAAATTATTGCCGGTGATTTAATCAAAGAAACGCATTTTCATTATATGGGACGGCAGTAAACAAACCGGCACGCCGTTACAGGGCCCAGGGGAGGTCTCTGTAAACCCTTAATTTCTGAATTTCAGACTAATTAGGTTACTGAAACTTTGGGCTATTGTTACAGTGTAAACGCATATACCTAAATTATTTAACATGAAAACGCCGGCATAATGTTCAACAAAAATTAAGTAAACTCTCCTTATACTACACGGTGTTTAATGTGTGAGAATGGGTTTAGTACTGTTTTGAAGTAGTTTTAAAGATATTTATAGTAAACACGCACAGTTTTATAATATAAATCGATTTAATAATATACCGAAACTGTAATGAAGTGATGTTTTAAAAAACTACTTGAGAATTTGATGGTAAAAGATTATCATCACTAACTTCTTGTATTTTAAAATCTGACAATTCGTTGCCTAGAAAGTTACTTTACACGGTTAATAATACTGTCATTCCTAGTACTGTCAGTATTTGCTTGAATCCTTCTTCAATATTTAACAAGTAATCAATTATCCGGATAAACATCAGTATTCTCTTCCTGCCATCATTACAATACTTTACACGACCAGTAATACCATTAATATTTTAATATAATGAAGATTGTAAAGATGTTATCGTACAGTAATACTGTCATTATTTTAGAATAATGACAGTATTACTGTACGATAACATCTTTAAAATCATCATTATATTAAAATATTAATGACCGATCAATATTACTGTCAATATTTTAGAATAATGACAGTATCACTGTACGATAACATGTTTAAAATATTTATTATTCTAAAATATTGCCAGTATTACTAATCGTGTACGGTATACTAATGATGGAATCAAGAGAATACTGATGTTTATTCAGATAATTAATTACTTGATAAATATAAAAGTAAGATTAATGCAAATACTGACAGTAAGTGAAAGGTGCCTTTATAAGGCACCTTTTACACGATCAATAATACTGTCAATATTTTAGAATAATGACAGAATTACTGTACGAGAACATGTTTAAAATGTTCGTTATTCTAATATATTGACTGTATTACTTGTGGTGTAAGGTATAGTATTGGTGGAATTAAGAGAATACATAAGTTTTTTCGGATAATTGATTTCTTTATAAATATAAAAGGACAATTGAAGTAATTACTAACAGTACTAGGACTGACAGTATTATTGACCGTGTAAGGTGCCTTTAAAAGGTCCTTTAAACAGCAACACCACTCGTTAAAATTTGTTGACAGGAGAGAGAAAAACATATTTTAGTCTGAAAATAAGCTTTCCATTTTTTAATTGAACCAGGAGCCATTGAATTACTCCAATAAACAATTTATAATCAGGTTTTCTCTCTCCTGTCAACCTCAAATAAAATTTTAGATAGGCGCTGTTGCTATTGCTGTATAAGGCACCTTACACGGTCAATAATACTGTCAATCCTAGTACTGTCAATATTTGCTTCAATCCTCCTTTTATATTTATCAAATAATCAATTATCCGGGTAAAGATTAGTATTCTCCTCAATACATCATTATTATACCTTACACGATCAGTAAAGCTGGCAATATTTTAGAATAATGAACATTTTAAACATATTATCATACAGTAATACTGTCATTATTCTAAAATATTGACAGTAATATTGATCGTGTAAGGTGCCTTTTTGGACGACGACTTTTTTGTTCCACTATAAATATCTTTTATTTAAAAATATGTACCAGCAAGCTTTAGTAGTTTCCTCTTGAGGGAGTCTCGTAGTGATATAATATGAAATACCTAATTCCGTCTCCAGAACTTTACATACTGGAAACTAGGCTTGCAATTCTAATTCTAATCTAACTATTGCAACTTGTGCAACTGGAGCCGCTCCTTGTTAGCGATTCGAGCCCGTTATGCAGCTGAATGGCTCCGAAGTGTGTCACATTTAATTCTCACGAGTGTACATATTTTATGTTAAGATGGCGGAAAATACCGGGCATTAATGAAGTGCTTGTGTAGTGTACACAATAATGTAGGAGTTGAGGTGTCGTTTCGCAAGCCACGGTGAGTGTCTGTGAGTGCCGCCCCCCCGCTACGCCATGCCGTTACGTGTCGTTGGAGGACCCTCGAACTTTTCGCCTAGTAAAGCGTTATCTCGTGATGAGAATTATGGAAAAAAGTTAACTTGCGTGCTTTAATGCAGTTGAGACGTAAAAAGAATATAGACTATGGGGTATGAGGAAATAATTTGAATTAGTTTAATTTTTATTTAATAGACGATGAAATGCTAGTCGTCCGACAGTGCATCATTTTATTTACAAAAAGGACATACTTAATCAATTAAATTGATTCAATCATTAATACTTTCGGAAAACAGTGTAGTATAGACTTCAAACCATAATTAAATGGTGAAAAGTTTAGCATGGTCTTGGCCCACCATTTCATTGAGGTATGAAATGGTGGGCCAAGACCACGCATACCATGCCTTCACATAGATTTTGTATATGCACAATACAGAATCATTGCATTGTTTCAATTATTCAATTTCAATATGTCTTGAAAGTGAATGGTCTTTGATTAGATTTGTTTCCGGTTTCTTTAGATAATGGTTGATGTTACCTACCTATCCTTTCCTCATCAATAAAAATATGTTAAAATACAGCATAACACCGATAGACATTATTTCGATGAACAAACTATTTCGCTTACTATAGATATATGCATTTTACACACAGCGAATTTAAATTTGAGGCTAATTCCCCACCCAATCCTGTCGCGCAGCCAAATATACAAATCCGGTTTGACCCGATCGCAATGATATTGAAATTTACCGCCAAATTTCCACAGTTCTATGACGATAAATGATTTCTTTTTACCATGCGATGAGGTGTCCTCTTGTTTGTAGTCCTTGGAACCTGGAGGATAACAACCTGATCTTTGATTAGATTTGTTTCCGGTTTCTTTACGTATAGGTAGATGTTACCTACCCATCCTTTCCTCATCAATAGAAATATATTAAAATACAGCATAACCCCGATAGACAGATTATTACTTCGATGAACAAGCTATTTCGCTCACTATAGATATAGAAATGTATCAATTAAAATTATTTATTGATAGATGATTTATTTAATTATATTTTAGTGTAATAATGTAAATAATTTCAATCATTCTGTAGCTCCGATTGCATTAAATTTCAACGATACTGTCCGTATAAAGCTGCAGGTAATTTGTAAAAATCCCATTTAAACATCCCATGGCCACTCGAAATATTCGAGCAGCCACACAAAGGGTTAAATAAAAACAATAAGTCTTATCGTTGCATTACATACAAAAGCTCTCGCGTTTATACATATATTTTTTATCATCTTCGCCTCCCTTTGCGAATAAAAAAGGAGCTTTGTGTGCGTTCCGAATGAAACCCTCCGCCGTGTATGAATATGAATGAAAAATAATAATGATAATCTGCGGACGTGCTGTGCAAAAATTCCGCGGCGGCAACAAACTGTGCCGCTCGGGCGCGCCAGCCTCTAAATTATCGGTTTGTATGTTTAACGAAGCGGCATTATCTAGTAATAATATTTTATGAATACATTTGCGTGCCGCCATGGGTACGTATTCATGATCATGCCTTTAATGACTGCATTAAAAACTTTCAGTTTGCGCGCACGGAAATTTATTTTAATGGCGTTTCACGAAATGTCGACAAAAGAAATACACTCGAAATACCACATTTCTACAAGAATTACAATTGAAGTTGTGAAATTTGTCGCGAGCTGCATGACTATTTTCACATGAAAATGCTAGTATGGGATACTGGTATGTATTAACGGCAAACTTAAATCTGCTCTAGTGTTGGTAATATGCAAGAGCAGTATAAAGTCTTTGGGTATGGTGATGCATGTCATGTTCTTACAGTAACAAAATTAGACAAGTTAAAGCATTAGTATTAAATTGTATACAATACTCTTGCATTTTACACTACAGCGAATTTAAGTTTGCCGCTAATTCCCCACCCAATCGTGTTGTGCTGCCAAATATACAAATCCGATCTGGCCCGATCGTAATGATATTGAAATTTACCTCCAAATATCCTTGCCACATCACAGTTCTGCGACGATAAATAATTTCCTTTACCATGCGACGAGTTGTCCTCTTGTTTACAGTTCTCACGATACAAAGAATGGTTACCATGGGTAACAGACAATTCCGCTTTTTATAAAAGATCACTCTGAACTTACATAATACATCCCCTGTTTACGTCTGTAAACACAAAACATTCAATTCCATTTCGCAGTTTCTTCTGTCTCTCTTTGCACCATAGAAGCCTTATATGATTTTGTTACGTTGATAATAAATTAGTTTGAAGAACCGCATTCAACCTAAATACTTTTATCTACACTCTATAATGAAGACCTCTCATCAAATTCGCTTCTAGATACCGAGAAATCTTCGTCCTGCATGCAGTGTTGTATTTCTGCACTGACGTACGAAGCCTCGGGCACGCCCCTTATTAAAAAATATTAGGTCTCAATATTACTTCATTTTTAATCTGTACATAAAGATATACCGTTACTGAATAAAAATTATGGGTGGTACAGTACGTGATATAAAATATATTTTAAGCCCAATTAAATATAGATTATTAAATAATATCAAAAATTTCTTAAATTTTTGATTATCATAACATAGTCCAATAATTTAAAACAACTCGTACATTAAAAACGTTCCTCCAGAGTTTATATTTGGGGGGAAATTATCAAAAAATGGTTTATATTGAGCCCAATTAAATACAGAATATTAAATATACAGAAGTACAACCTGAGTGTATGGAACAGAACTATATAAAAGTGATGGTAATAGGAAACCGGAAAGAACAAATAAATAGATAGAACAAAATATGGAACAACACAAAATAGAGCAAGTGATATGGGTGTGGTTGTCAACGGAGTCGTAATCAATAACCCTAGAGTCGCAGACGATACAGTCTTATTAGCCACGAGCTTAGAGGATCTGCAGGTTCTGTTGAATTCAGTTACGCACGCAAGCAACATGGGCTTGCGAATGAACATTAAGAAAACTAAATGGCTCGTTGTCAGTAAATACACAATTGTTGATGTTGATTCTCTTCAAATTGGAATGAAACTGTAGTGAAAGTCTCAACCTATACATATCTAGGGTACAATATAGATGATAAATGGGAAAACACTCGAGAGGTTCGAAGCAGAATTGAATAAGCAAGAGGTTCTGTCCGGAATTTGTCTTCTAACTAGCCAGGACTTAAAGATTGACCTACGTCTTTGCCTGCTTTGATGTTACGTATTCAGCGTTCTTTTGTATGGTGTAGAGGCATGGACTCTAATGGGCCATTCACAATAAGCGTGGTAGTGGCAAGGTGTGGTAAGCAATATTTTGCATGGCTATAAAAATTCAGACGTTCAGAATTAAGCAGTAATGCTATGCGACAATTATGGTAGAGATAATTACCCATGTTCTGCCATAGTTTTACTGCGCTGCTGTAAACGCCCGCAGTTTTATAGATGTTTGCAATTTCGCTTACCGCTCCGCTACCCCTACCGCGCTTATTGTGAATGGCCCATAACAGATGCCATGTGTAGAAAGATCGAGGCGTTCGAAATGTGGGCCTACCGCAAAATGCTCAAAATATTCTGTACCGACAGAATAACAAATATGGAAATAACGCGTAAACAAACAAACAGAAATTCTCAATAATATCAAGAGAAGAAAGCTCGAGTATTATGGTCACATTTTGAGAAATGATAAATACCGTCTGTTACAAACCATCATACAGGGTAAAATTGATGGTAGGCGGACCAGGCCGCAGAAGAACATCATGGCTGAAGAATTTACGGCAGTGGTACGGACAATCTACAAGATCGCTGTTTCTAAAAGTAGCAGATAAGGTGCAGATCATGTTGCTGATTGCCGACGTCCTTGGAGGATAAGGCACAAGAAGAAGAAGAAGACTAACACGGACCATTTTTAATACTAAAATAATAATTTTAAATAGAAACCGACGATGCACACATTAACTAAACCTGCTCTTCAACTAAGTTTAACAAGAGCATAGTTCTAATATATATATATATATATATATATATATATATATATATATATATATTATCAATTGCCTTTTACCTTTCGGTGTAGGCTATTACATTGACATTATTAACATTATTATAGTTTACAATTACTGTTGTTTATACATTTGTAAATTCTTTCCACTCCTTTCTGTTCTTCGCCAGTTCTCTTGCTTGCTTGACTGTTTTTCCTTTCTTGATTATTATGTCCTCTATTATGTTGTCCCACTCTTTTCTTGGTCTACCTCTTCTTCTTTTATTTTCAGTTTTTGCTTCCCATACCTGTTTTGTTTGATTCTTTTTGTCCATCCTAATTAAATGACCCCACCAGTTTAGTTGTTTCTTTTCTATATACTTATCTACAGCTTCAATTCCCAGTTCTTCTCTGATGTCATCATTTCTTATTCTGTCTCTTCTCGTAACTTGTTTTACTCCTCTGAGATATTTCATTTCCATTGCCTGTATTCTACTTTTGTCTCTCTTCGTTAGTTTCCACGTCTCGCTTCCATATGTCAGTATAGGTCTATATATGCTTTATATATATATATATATATATATTTATTCTTGTCCTTCTGCTGATCTCTTTCTTGTTAATCACTATATTGCTCAATGCGTGGTATGTTTTAGCTGTGTTGTTTATTCTGTTACTAAGTTTGCCTTCCATTTTTCCGTCTTCTGTCAGTGCTACTCCCAGGTATTTGAATTCTTCTACTTGTTCTATTGTGTGTTGTTCTATCTTTATATTTGTTTGTTCTTTCCGGTTTCCTATTACCATCACTTTTGTTTTGTTATAGTTCATGTTATACTTTTCTAGGTGTCTGTTCCATACACTAAGGTTGTGCTGCAGATTACCTTCATTTTCTGCTATCACTACGACATCATCAGCGAATGCTCCTTCCGATATTTTAACAACTTGCATGTTTTTGTACCCTATGTTTGCTTTTTTGGTTTCTGGTTTCATGCTCTTCATTATTTCATCCATGTATATGTTAAATAATGTAGGACTGAGCCAGCCTCCTTATCTTACTCCAGTGGTTGTATTAATTCGACTGCCTGTCTTTCTACACCTCTCTCTTCCAGGATTTTCCATAATTTATTTCTTGGTATCATGTCGAATGCTTTTTCCAGGTCGATGAATCCTAGGTATGTGTTTTTATTATTTGCAATTCTTTTTTCTGTGATTTGTTTTATCGTGAAAATGTTGTCCTGTGTGGATCTTCCTTTCCTAAATCCACATTGCGATTCTTCTAGCGTCTGCTCTATTTTTGCTAGTATTCTTTTGTTAATTGTTTTTTCTAAGATCTTCATACCTATGCTTATGAGTGTTGTACCCCTATAGTTTGAACATTTTGTCTTATCGCCTTTCTTGTGTATCTGTACGATTAACGATACTTGCCAATCTTTGGGTATTTTATTCGTCCTCCATATTTCGTTTATTAATTTTAGTAGTATTTCGTTACATGCAGGTCCCATATCTTTAATCATTTCCGTTGTGATCTAGTCTTGTCCTGGTGTTTTCCCTATTTTCATTTCCCTTATTATCTCTAGTATTTCTTTTCCATTGATCATCTCTATATCTGCTTCCGAGTCGTTCTGGTCTCTTGTCTTCTGTTCATTTCCACCATTTTATGATAGTAAGTCTTCAAAATATTCTTTCAATCTTTCCAGTATTTTTTCGTTGTCCTTCAGCAATATTCCTTGATTGTCTTGTATATAATTTACTTCTTGTCCTTTTTCTTTTCTGTTTAGTTTTAGTGTTTTATAGAATAATTTTTGGTTTTCCTTTGCATTTTTCTCCATTGTCTCTCCGAACTTTTCCCATTCCCTGCTCTTTGCTATTCTGACCTTATCTTTTACTATTTTCCTCTTTAAACTGTATTCTTCGTAGTTTTTACTATTTTTGTCATTTAGGTATCTTTGCCATGCTTTTTTCTTTTCCTTTATTTTCTCTCTTATGTCCTGCGACCACCATGCTGTCTGCTGCTTCTTGTTTGTGTTTTGCTTTGTCCCACATGTCTCTTGTGCTGTCTCCAGTATATTTTTCTTTAATTTATTCCACATTTCCTCTACTTCTTGTCTATAGTTGTCCTTTACTTATTTCTCCTCTATTTTCTCTTTATAGATTTTTGCTATTTCTTTTTCCCTTAGTTTGTATGTTCTTATCTTGTTGTAGTTTATTGCTATATTTGGTCTCTGCTTTTTTTATCGCTATCTTGGTAGTCTTCCTTTATTTTCGTCTCTACTAGATAGTGATCACTTCCAATTTCGTAACTTCTCTTTACTCTTGTGGTTATTATTTTGCTCCTTTTCCCTTGTTCTGCTAGTACATAGTCTATTATAGATTTTTCGTTCCTACTTATCACTTCCCTGGTGTATTTGTGTATGTCCTTGTGTTTGACTAGTGTATTCGTTATTACTAGATTATTCATTCTACAGTTATCTAGGATTTTGTTACCATTTTCGTTGCGTACGCCTTTTCCATATCTTCCTCGCATCGCGTCATTATCTTTTACTTCGTTGTCAATTCTGCTGTTGAAGTCTCCCGCCACGTACACTTCTCCTTTGGCTTTTTCTGTTGTTTCGTTGAGCTGCTCCCAGTTTCTTTGTTGCACGCAGTATCATCTTCGTTTGCTCCATACACTGCTATGATAGTTTTATGGTAGCCGTTTCTTTGATATCTAACTTCGATAGACTAAATCCTCTCCGTAATTGCATCCCATTTATATATATTCGATTTCAGTTTTTTATGCACAATACATCCTACCCCTGCTGCGGCTCTCCGATTGTTATCTACACCGCTATATATGAATATATGTTCCTTGTCCATTTTGTACTCTCCCTTCCCCTTCTTTTTTGTTTCTGTTACCACTAAGAAGTCTAGTTCAGCTTTCTCAAATTCTTCTTCCAGCTCTTTTTCCTTTCCATTTATACTCCTGATATTCCAAGTCCCAATTTTCCATGTTTTTCTTTTTTTTACTGTACTCTTTTCTTTGTTTTCATTTATTATGTGTTTGTTCTTCTTTCTAATGTTCGTTGTCCCTTTTCTCGCTGTATTCTTTGAATTTTTGCTTCCGTCCGTCTTCTCTTTTGCTAGTAGTTTTTTGGATTGGTTACTTTCATCCCATTATCTTTGGCTACGACTGCTTTCTCCTTTTTATCCCATATGTATATTTCATTGTCTACTATTATCTTTCTATATCCTATTTTTACGTGTTTTCCTTTTTCTTTTTCCAATTTTGCTATGTTTCTTATTTCTCTTTGTATTTTTCTGTCCTCTTCCGTTAGATCATTGTCTATATATATATATATATATATATATATATATATATATATCGTTGTATTTCTCAGTTTTATTTTGCTTTCATTATTTTTTGTTTTTCTTCCCAGCTTGGGATTTACACTATTATTATATTTCGTTCTGGGCCTGTGTTTATTTTTTGTATTTTGTTAACCCCTGTCTCCACTTCCAGTTTCTCTTTGATGAGTGATCTTACCTCTTCTATGTTATCTATCTTGTCTAGACCTCTTATTGCTATGTTATTTTTTCTTCTACTCTTCTCTTCAATTTCTGCTTTATTTTCTAGTTTTTCTATTCTGACTTCCAATGTTCTCTTTTCTTTTTTCCATGTTTCTTCCTTATTGTTCATTTCGGTCTTCATCTCTTTTATTTCCTGTTTTATTTGTGACATGTTTTCTTCCATCTTCCTCATTAGTTCTATAATCATTTCTTTTAGTTCTTCCATTGTATCTTTGTCAATGTTCGTTTCACCGTTGCAATTTTTTTCCGTTTCTTCTAATCTTCTTTGTGATGCTGGTGATCTCAGTATTTTTTTGTTTTTCTAACGGTTTCTTTCTGATTTTGTATGTCTTTGTCCTCGCTATCCGTTTCTCTACCTCTTTTATTTTTATTCATTGGCCCTGGCGCTATTTTTATTTGCTATTCTTGCCTTTGTTGTCGTCGCTATATGCCGCCCAATATACTCCTCACCTTTATCGGCGCCAGAGGTTATTTACGGGTCTACCCCTCGTGCAAATAACCTCTACCCTCTATTTTATTTACTTTCACTTAACGCTCTTTCTCTCGACTTTTTAACTTTCCTTTTATATCACTGTTTCTTGTCGCTGTTTTCATCTGTCGTGTATATTTCAACTCGATACGCCGCTATATTTCGGTAAAATATCGGAGCTGTCTATACACCTGAGTTATAAAAGATGATTATAGTTCTAATAAAATTTTAAATAATAAATTTAAAAAAACATAAAAAAACTCGTCTCAATGGGAATTTTTATCCTGGTTTTAAACTGATAGCACAAAATACATAAACAATAAATATATTCCAGATTCTAATTTTATGTTATTTTAAAGGTGATATGTACACCTATTGTGTGCGTTATGTTTTTTTTTTGTTTAGTGTATATTTAATATAATATCCTTTTTGTTGCGATACAAACTTTAATCGCAAGTATAATACAACTATAATATGAGATATCGGGTGGTAGGTGCAGTTTGTGTTTATCATTTCAAATGTCTGCACGAGGAAGGGGGACGAGCTGGTAACACGCAAGCCACTGACTAGTACGGATAAATGCGAGAAATGCGAGTTGAACTAACTAATCCCGGCATTCCCTTCCGATGCCGCATGTTATATTGAAACATTTAATGCTGAAGCAAGGCATCAACTGCGCCGTTTTAAGGATGGCGTCGCTTTACATTCGCCACTTGCTTTCGATGTCCCCTTGTAATTTCAGTTGTACGGAACTATTCAGGCTTTAGAATAGCGAAAGTGGCTTCGCAAATATTCTAACCATACAGCGGTTTAATCAGAATACGAGACGTGGAGATACTTCTGCAGGAGTAATTTAAATTATTTTAATGCAAATAATGAATTTCATGTTTTATTTGTTTTAGACATTGCTTCTTGTCTGGTATCATTATCACTTATAAATTAAATAAATGGTTCATTATTAAATGTATATTAAAATATCTATATTATAAAATATAAGATCATAACGATCGCTACAAAATCACAACCCTGGGTTTTTAGTAAAGCAGTAACGTAACAGCAGCCGTTTGTAACGGCATTTAAATATCATAAAATTGTATTAAAACAGATTAATTGGTGAGTCTTGTACTGAGGATTTGGAAGCGAGAGTTCAAACTCTGCTATGGACGAGATTTCCTGAATATCACCTTTCACAGCTTTTCAGAGGGTTTCTGTGAAGTTGGGCTAAATACCTGGTGATTGCACTCCTCTGATCTTCTCCCTGTAACAGGGGCAAAGACCTTGGGCTAATAGCTATAAAGTTTTTTTTTGTAATTGATTAGTGAACATACTTCACAGTAAATAATTTTCTTTTTGCATTGCGTCATGGGTAGATTGCTTCCCAGCGAGCAGTAACCATATTCATTTAACACCTTGTTTGTGACGCTAAATTACCTATGACACTACCGCTTTTACGACACTCCACTCTAAAGTCCTGGTTTCTTAGGAGAGCGGTCGCTTTAAAGCGGCCGCTTTTGACGCAATTTTTACGTCACAAAAATAATTTTACGTGTATATAAACGAATATGGTTTCCCATAAAGAGTAATACATAAACGTACTGTAAAAACGCAATGAATTATGATGAAAACTTGCGAGTTATTCAATTACGTATACTTGAAACGATTTTTGTGATGTGCAAATGATGTCAAAAGCGGCCGCTTTAAAGCGACCGTTCTCCTAGGAAACCAGGACATAAGAAAGGAGAACTAAACGGATATGACACTTGTATAACAATCCCAGCTTAGTGAATATATAGAAATAGACGGTTTCATAACAAGTATAGCTAAGAAACCGTTTTAATTATTTTTAACTATTTATTGGGTCGTCAGTATCTACATAGAAAAATTCAGTTGAATCATGATACCCCACGCCTTTCCCATGATAATAAAAACTACAACTTTACATCCGACCGAGCGAATTACAACTCGAATTAAAAAAGTGATAATCCCACCACTTTGTAGCATTACAATCGATTTCACGCTGACCCAAATACCGAAATATGCTGGTATAAAAATATAACCAGAGAATTACTTCCATTTCCGCTAATCTCGATTTTATCACGTGCAATATAATGACACACACACACCGGGAGTGTTCGGACGTGAACCTGAAATGGGTCGGGTTTTTGTTTTTATTACACTTTTGATATAGCATATTTTGCATTTTTAACGTGGATTACATTTTTGTATTGTTGTTGCAGAAGATTGGTCCACGACGCGGATAAGCGCTGATGAGCCCGAATTTCTGAATCCGATGCATAATTTAACGATTCCAGTTGGCAGGGAGGCCGTGCTGTCATGCTCCGTGAACAATTTGGGGAGATATAAGGTAAGGGCGGCAACGGAGTTTCATTGTGTAAATCTTGGCGTTCGAATAAAATATAATACGGCAGCGTCTGCGAGGCTGAAATTGTTTAATAAAAATGTGTGTTGAGCAGACGGTCTCGCCAGAGAAGAGAGTAATAAATCAAGGGGCTTAAACACATGTCGCTAGGATTCGTCTTGTAGTGAATTAAATGAGGAATTACACGTTACAAGACGGAAGAGGTGGGATTATAGTAATCTTTTAATTATCTCATATATCTTTGAGATATCCAGTATCATAGGCGAAAATATTTTGTTACAGCACTTGTAAGGGGTTTGGCGTTAAAAAGGAAAGAGATATTGACAAACGTCTTAAGGAAATTTAGTTATAGCTTCTAAATAAACCTGAAAATATTGAAAAACATATATAAGTGTGAATCCGCCTCTTAGCAATCTACATATCTAGATTTCGATCTTATTAGATCTCATCAGTGTAGCTTAGCTAGTGAGGATGAATTCACACAATATCTCGAGTGGTTATATAAAAAAATTATACAACTAACCCCCTAGGAGGCGTTTAACTTTCCTCCTTGTATAATTTCTGAAAATATTGATTTGAACTGAAATTTCAACTAATTTAATTTTAGAATCAATTTTTTTTTTTGGTGTTTAAGGCGATACCTAAAAACAAATACTACTGTCTTATTAATTTTTCATTATTATCTCAGAAATCAGACGATCCAAAACTATATCACACAAAGTAGTTTCTGATACCGACCTAGTTTTATAGTTTCTATAGCTTTTAATTATATGTAATTGTATAACACACACATTTTTATCGTAATTCATTGCGTTTTTGTAATACGTTTAGGTGTTACTCTTTAAAGGTCTTAGTTTTAAATCTTTATTTCCAAAAAATCTATAAATATGTAATTATTTCTATTACTGTCTGAAAGTAGATTAATCAGACTAGACAAAAACATATTATATTAGTTTTTATCTCTTTTGAGATATCGACAAACGGTTTACAGAAATTGAGCTTCAGCTTATTCAAAAATCCTGAAAATATTATGTTTGCTGAATTATTTTTCGTCAATCGAAATCGAAATTATTCTATCTACCCCAATAAGGGTATTAATATAATTTCAGATTTCTTGTTAATTTCTGAAAAAAAATCTTCGTCGTTTTTAATCGATATCGCAAAAAACTATACTACATATTTTTCATTAGTATCTTAAAGTACACTAATTAGGCTATCAGTATCACAACAGTAACAGTATCACAACTAATTAATTTCGCAATTACTCAAATATTCATAGGTGGACTTTTTTTTCAGTTGGAGTGGTTTCTGAGTTATCTGGCCTCTTGTTGAAAGATAAATTTTACTTCTAATGCAAAATCCTAATCACTTACAATTTATGAGATTTTAATAATTGCACACTCACCCCCGTATTCACCAACGTTCTATAAACCTATAGGCCACCTTACACGGTCAATAATACTGTCAATCCTAGTACTGTCAATATTTGCTTCAATCCTCTTTTTATATTTATCAAGTAATCAATTATCCGGATAAAGATCAGTATTCTCTTCAATGCATCATTAATATACATTATACGATAACTAATACTGGCAATATTTTAGAATAAAGAACATTTTAAGCATATTATCGTACAGTAATACTGTCATTATTTTAAAATATTGACAGTAATATTGATTGTGTAAGGTGCCTTTATAAGGCATCTTACACGATGAATATTATTGTCAATATTTTAGAATAATGACAGTATTACTGTACGATAATATGTTTAAAATGTTCCTTATTCTGAAATATTGCTAGTATTACTCATAGTCTAACGTATAGTAATGATGCAATGAAGAGAATACTCATCTTTGTCCGGATAATTGATTACTTGATAAATATAAAAGAAGGATTGAACTAAATATTGACAGTACTAGGATTGACAGTACTAGGATTGACAGTATTATTGACTGTGTAAGGTGCCTTTATCAATAGCTATTGAACCCATAAGTATTCGTTGTTATAGCAACCATAAATAAATTATCTAGGGAATGTAGTTACTTTAGATTCGCTCCATTGGAAACACTGCTAAATTAAAGAAAATGTGTCATTAAAGCTCCAATCACAAGCGCTATTCAAGGTATTGACATTTATTTTCACCATTTCTGTCATAATGACATTTTCAATTTATACATTCAATAGCTTATGGGACCTGTAAAGTTTATGGGATGTTAGTAAATACGGGCATTACATTTGTAATATTCAATTCATTATTTTATATTTATAGTACTAGGTCCGAATAGTCACGTCTAATTGATGATTAATAGCAACATTATATTGCGACACAATTAATTTCGAACGCAGTAGAAATATTCTTCCAAACTTTAATTCCTGACATATCTGATTAATCGCGTTTCGCACTGTTTTAATAGTGCAAAACTTTACTTCGCCGAACTGGAACCTTTTTCATTGCCTGTTTGCGAAGTTGAGGACTGAACGCAGCTCGGAAAATGTTTTTAATTAGCGAGGGCGAATTGTATTAGTTTTGTAACTGATCTGTAATTTCGAAATGTTGGTGATTATGAGAAATGATGAGCTTATTGTTCCGTTGCATGCAATCCCATGGGCTTCATCTTACCTAGTCCGGAAACTTTATTGTAAGTATTTTTGTAGCAAAAATTCAATATAATAATTAATAGCGTGTTATAAAATTCATTTACATGGACATTGTTTCATCCAATTCTATAAAAAGCGAACTCTACTTACTTTTTATATAATTTCGGACCAAAAAAGAAACGATTTTTTTGGCATAACCACACACTATTTCCTGTTAAAAAAATTCCCCCAATAAATTAAACAATATAAATAAAATAAAAATACAAATTAACATACAATATACATATTCGCATCTATGACTACACTGGAGCCCTAGAGGGCAGAAGACCCTTGTAAATTTCCTCTTTCACGTCAGGCTCCTGCAGATTTTTACGCATTTTCCATCCTCTCCTAGCTATTCTTTCAGCTTTCTGCAATCTCCGACCCACGCTGCTTTCACTCTCTCACATTATTTGCTAAGGTGCCACTAAGTGTCGCTGCCCTTCCTGCACAGCGCACACGCAGTGTACCCCAGCTTCTGTCATTCTCTTCTTGGCCGATCCTGCCCTTACTTCCATGGTTATTATAAAAGAAACATCTATCCTTATAGCTATCAGCTCAAGGGCTGCTAAAGAGAAAAGTTTAGGTGGTCTATTTTGAAGTTTAGACTGGTTTGTTACCTATGACAACAACAGCTTCTCTCATTCTCTTTTTGGCCTATCCCGCCCTTGCTTCCATAATTATTATAAAAAAAACATATAAGTATATCAGCTCAAAAAGGCACCTAACACGATCAATATTACTGTCAATATTTTAGAATGATGACAGTATTACTGTACGATAAAATATTTAATATGTGCATTATTCTAAAATATTGCCAGTATTACTCATCGTGTAATGTACATTAATGATGTAATGAAGAGAATACTGATCTTTATCCGTATTATTGATGACTTGATAAATATAAAAGGAGGATTGAAGCAAATATTGACAGTACTAGGATTGACAGTATTATTGACCGTGTAAGGTGCCTTAAAGGTGTCCTCGCTGGTAAAGTGAAAAGTTCAGGGGGTTTATTTTGAAGTTTAGACTGGTCTGCTACCCATGGCAACGACTGTTGGTATGCTCTACCAACGCTAGTGTAATACTGCCTTATGTCAAAGGTCATAAATGTGTCAAGAGTGTCAAGATAATAACCTATTTCACCACCTTAACGTCACTTTTAATAAATTAGTAACATTTGCCATAAGCCAGTATTTCACTAGCGTTCGCAAGGCGTGGGAAAAAACGCGTACCATGGGCAATAGGCCAGTCTTTTTTTGGCTTGAGGTGGGGAATCTTGAAAAGACACCCCGGTGGAGGGCGGTTCTGTATTGGCATTCTCCTCCGCGTAGTGTTGGATTCCGACTCTCTAAACTAAACTCAGCTAAACCGCACCTCCCCCCTCACCATAGCCTTATAATTTTTCGAATTAATTCAAGCTTGGGTGGGTCTCCTCCTCCTCCTTCCGGCTTAATACTTTCCTGACGTACTGAGCGATCGTTTCCCATTTAGTATTTTCCGCCAGCATCAACGGTACCATGGTTTCCGCTGCCATCCTTGTGCCTCAGCCGTCTCAGCCCGGCACATCCTGTGGATGTATACCCGGAAGCAGCCATGTCCCGTGAGGACCTGGGTGCTGTGGTAGCTGATCTCACCATGTTTTCTGCTAGTCCAGGCCTCGATGCTCGGGATCAGCCTCCGGGTCCACGTCGCTTGCTCGGGCGGCATACCCATCCATCGCTCTTGCTATAGTTTTTGAGTCTTGGCTTTCTCTTCCTCCCTGGTGCTAGCTGTTTGTTCAGATCTCCCCCTGTAGAGTCTGGCCAACTACGTAGCCTAGAGTTCAATGGTTGAAGATACTTTCTACCACCAAGTCGGTTTCCCATGCCGCGGTGCTCTATACTCTGGCAACGCTTAGGGCTGTTCGTCTTTGGGCTGCCCCCATCATCTGTTTGGTCCTTGGGGCTCCGTATGACATCATATCCGCTACCCGTACCAGCATTCTGCGATTCCTCTCCTGAGATCCTGATATGTTTATCATTAACCGTCCCAGTGCCATCACTACCTGTCTTGCTCTCCTGGTCGCCTCAGCCACGTGCGCAGCATAGGCAATCCCTTGATCTATAATAACTCCCAGGTGTTTAACAAATTTGTTGCGGATGATCGTCTCCCCTTGAACCGTAAAGGTGACTTGCTCGATTCTTGTTCTGCCTACCAGCATGTCTACCTCCGCCTTCTCCGCGGCCATGCTGAGCCCACTCTTCGTCAACCATTCACTTACTGCGGCGAGACTCTCATTTGGCACTGTATAAATTACCGGGGCAGTACTCGCCACGACCCCCGGTGACAGGTCATCGGTATAGCCAATGATACTTGCCCTTTCCTGTAGCCTGAGGTTTAGCACCTCATCATACATAATGTTCCACAGGGTGGGCCCCAGCGCCGATCTCTGATTTCTTGTAGCTTAACCTTAATAACCTTTTTGCGACATCCCGGTGCAATGGCAATGAACCCCCAATTCGCCGTAATAAAAGCATTTCTCATACCTTCGCCTGGTAGAGCACCTCCGGCTCTCTGGCAATTTGAAGTTCCCTGTCCACCGTTGCCACTCTACATTGTAGACCTCCTCTTAGTCTGAATTCATACTGGTTGTCCGACAACCCCCCTCCACGCAGCTGCTCTATCAAGATGGTTATCCTCCCCAAGTTCAAGTACTCGAGCAGTTTCGTGTAGAGTATACACAGCGGCCGGTATGCGGAGGGAGATATTGTTGGCTTCCCTGCCTTTGGCAGGAGTACCAGGCGTGCCCCTTCCAGGCTTCCGAGTAGAGGGTACCTACTTCTAGGGAATCATTCAGTATCACCGCCACCTTTGCTGCGAACTCGTTGTGATAATTTTTCAAGACCTCGGGGGGAACATCGTCTGGTGGTGCGGCTTTTCCGGGGGCTATTCTTCTTCCGGGTCTGTCGACTTCCTCTACAGAGAAGGATTATGTCGATTCCTGGCCTACCTGTTTCTCCGTGCACATCTGTAATGCCTGGGCGCGGACTAATATCGCCCCTCTTGGCAATAAGGCGACGATCACCTTCTTTGCCAGCTCCGGTTCTAGCGTGGATGGATTGAGGGGGAGGGTCTTGCCTTTAGACGCCTCCTAGCTATCCTATATGCCTGGGGTCAAGAATCACATCTCGCTCCACCGAGTCAACGAGCTCGTCCCCCTTACTGCTCTTTGACTTCTGTATGCCTATTCCCAGGGTTTTTCTTCGCCCCGCGACATCCCTCCGAATTCGCTTTATGTCGCAGTCCGTACTTGGCCTCGTGGCGAGGCGTCTGGCCGCCTAGCAGTCTAGCCTTAAAGAGGCGATCTCTTCGGTCTACCAGTAAACACCTTTTCTAACAACACTTTGCATGGGCATGCTAGCACGGCATGCCCGTTGAACCAAGTCGTGTAGTTCTGCGAGAGAAATTCTGCAACCTGCGAGGCAGCCCCTCATTTCTTCGACTAACCTTTTTTTATCTTGACGGGATACGTCAAATCTCGTACCACCTCGGCCCTTATCCCTCCGCAGGCGTTCGCATTGTTCCATAGACGAGATCACGTATGACAAGGATTGGTAGTCGTTGTGGCCTTCCGTCTTCAGTACCCGCCATTCCTTTACCCTGCACGATATGCCCTCTGTGGAGAAGGTGAGGTCTAGAATTACAGTATAGTCCGCTCTGCGGAAGTCCAGTCTGAATTTACAGAATAGACCCTCAGGGGAATTTCTTCACCAGGGTATTTACCTTACTTAAACCTTTAAAAAAAAGTGAAAGGTGATTCGTAAAAAATCACCCCTGACCGACCAAGCTCAGTGGCATGATGGTTAGAGGTGCAGCTCACTTCATATTGAGAATTGGGGAGCGAAAGTTCAATTTGCTCAGCAATGCTCAGTACGAGCCGGACTGTGCTTTTAACCACATGAGCTGTTTTCGTTTATCACTGTGTGCTACTTCGGGCTTACTGTCTCTTGTTCTGTTTGTTGTACAAACCGCCCCCGATGCACACAAGTCTTCCTCGTCCCGTTTCACGGACACAAAAACTGTAAAACTTGGAGCGATACAACACGCCAAGGGACGACTAGTAATATTTATAAGGCACCTTACACGGTCAATAATACTGTCAATCCTAGTACTGTCAGTATTTGCTTGAATCCTCCTCCAATATTTATCAAGTAATCAATTATCCGGATAAACATCAGTATTGTCTTGATTCCATCATTACTATCACCTTACAAAATCAGTAATACTGGCAATATTTTAGAATAATAAATATTTTAATCATATTATCGGACAGTAATACTGTCATTATTCTAAAATATTGACAGTAATATTGATCGTGTAAGGTGCCTTAATGGAAAGCACATTAGGTCACTGAGTTAACTTGATTATTATATTATATTATATTTATTATTTATAATATTGGTATAAAAACAAAAAGTTTTACATTGCTTATATTTGTCTTTTAATTTAATGGTATATATAATTCACACTGCATAAGTATTAATAAATATTAAATCGACTAATTGATGTTAATTAAGGCTCCTCCTGTGCTGCATCCAAAAGCCGCAATTACGTCGCGGGGACAACCCGTGCACTCGTGCATAATTACCCATAATGGCCTGTTAATGCAATTCTCCGGTGCAATCAGAATTGTCGGCGCGACATAAGATCCTAGGTTTTACGGTTTCCGACTTCGCAATGGAATTAGTGTCGCTGAGTCAGCCGGGATTAGCCGGTCGCAATTACAAATTACGGTAACGATAAAATTAAGACAACCACGTATAACAGTCACGGACGTACATCGAGGGCGCCAGTCTATCTGCATTACCATATTCACGAGAGCGCGCACAGTTCCGGTCGGCCCTTTAAAAACGGAATTAAAAAGTTTCCCTCCCGCCCTCGGCGCTGCAGGTTCGGTAGCGCTAAGCGCTTAAATTTCATTTCCCTACAAGTATCAATCACGATTGAATAAATTTTCGTCTCGGCGATGATTAATTTTTGTCTTTTTTTGGGGGGTGATGCGCGCTGTATACCATCACGTGGAATATAAATTGACGCCGCGAACGTGCCGCTCATAATTATGGACTTAATTGATCAAACAGCGATGCCATTATATTTTGCATAATCCTAGTCGAATGGAACAAATATTGCATATTTTTAATAGTATTAAAAATATGAAATTAGAATTGGACCTAAGCATAATTAAGAATGAGAGTATGTAATTTTGAATAAATAAGTAATTAAATATAAGGAATGTACATTTATTTATTTAAAACAACTAACGTTCTATTTAGTACAACTTACCCTCGAAAAGGGACACCACATCAATTAGCAATGCACACCCATATGGTAATAACCGTCAACATACTCATGTTTTCAGGATCACCGGGTAGTGCCCTCTAGAGAATAATATTCCAACAGAGTGCTTGAGATATCAGCACAAGGCCAATCGTATAAAAGATATATAACTTCACACTTATATATGTTTTATACGATTGGCCTTGTGTTGATATCTCAAGCACTCTGTTGGAATATTATTCTCTAGAGGGCACTACCCGGTGATCCTGAAGACATGAGCATGTTGACAGTTATTACCATATGGGTGTGCATTGCTAATTGATGTGGTACTGCCAGATGGCGTTTAACTTCCATCTTCGAAGGTAAGTTGTACTATTTTTGTATATAACCACTCGAGATATTGTGTGAATTCATCCTCACTAGCTGAGCTACACAGACGAGATCTAATAAGATAGCAATCTGGATATGTAGATTGCTAACAGGTGGGTTCACACTTATATATGTTTTATAACGTTCTATTGTTTAATATTTACATTTTCGTTCAATAATAAGGCACCTTACACAATCAATAATATTGTCAATATTTTAGAATAAAGACAGTAGTGCAATAATATGTTTAAAATGTTCATTATTCTAAAATATTGACATTATTACTTATCGTGTAAGGTATAGTAAAGATGAAATGAAGAGAATACTGATGAATATCCTGATAATTGATTACTTATGTATAAAAGGAGGATTAAAGGAAACACTGACAGTACTAGGATTGACAGTTGTTTCTATCCTTGCAGATCATTCTCAAATCTATGATTCGTTATTGAGAAGCATACAATTTACCTTGCCAATTTACCAAGAGAGGTGCTACAAAATGTATAAAAATTGACACTTTCATTATTTCATACTATAGGGACACCATAAATATATATATATATATATATATATATATATATATACATATATAATATAATGTCCCTAAAGAATGAAATAAATTAGAGAATATAAAAAGGTTTTTATAATTTTTGCAAAAATTGCTCGGACACGTCGACTTTTATTTTTAAATTGTGTCGATTTATTTCGCTCATTTTCAATGACAATTTTTTCAAATGAAAACCGATTTTTTTTATTGTGGAGTCTGAAAGAGATTATTTTTCTGCGAACAGCGACCACATAAGGAAATTTCTGAAAAATCAATAGATTTCAATAGATTTCAAATGTCGCCACGGGAATTATGGGCTTGATTTCCTAACTGGTTAATTTAGTATTATAGTATATATTTTGCAGATAGTAAGTTTTTCTTATTTTTTGTACACTCACCAGCATCAATTAAGTATATAATTCATTAATCACTTGAGTTATATAACTACCCCTAATTAGTATGTCTAGTTCCGTATCAAATATACCCACCACTACTGGTGGTATATATCAATTTTTTGCTACTTGAAGCCGCATTAGTGTGCATTAAAGCTCGCCCACTTTAGGTCATTGTTATAGAAACATGGTATTGATTCTACACATTAACATTTCTACGTGGTCGCTACAACACAAAAAGCCGTTACTGCTGGGGCGCAGAGTGGTGTTTTTATATATAATGGTAATCGTTCGACCTCGAGAAGCAGCGGGATCAGCCCGCAGGACTTTTTGGCTTCGCCCGGTTTTTATCATTCCCGCCCGCCACTGTGAAGTATTCATTCATCATTGCAATGGCGAAAGTTTCATAATAATGGCCCTCTGTAGTCTATTCGGTGTTAGTTTTAGTTTGTTTTTTTTTCTAGCGACTTCCGCAATAAAAATGTAGGGTGGTTAGTGATGTATTAATATTCCCTCAGACTAAAGAGAATGAATAAGAGAGAGGCTGTCGAATTATTTTTTATTTATATGATTCTAAAAACATCAATATAATTTTAATTTAAAAATGCCCGCTATTTTTTTGGCTTGGTTGTATAAAGCTAATAACTTTGGAGTTAATTTCAAATCTGTCACGTTTTGACAACTTTGACAGATAATGCGACATAGCCATATTTAAACAGAGGTACATGAGGCTATGAACTGGAACATCTAACAATATAATCACGTGCTATGGTTAACTCGCCTTTATACAACCGAGCCTTAAATTTACAATTCTTATTTGTAGTATTATCTAGACCAAATTATTTAAATAACCCATAGAATATGCATATCAATATAGAAATACGTATGAGTATAGTTTACCACTTCGCTACCGAAGAATGTGGCAGGGTATTCGCCACATTCTTCGGTACAGAAGAGTACAGAGAGGACCTGGAAAGAATGCGAAATTATACTCTCCATTAAGAAAAGAATAATTTGAATATATAATTTAATTTTACCCAGCTCAGTGGCCGAGTGGTTAGAGGTGTCGTCCGTCTCGTACTGAGCATTGGGGAGCCTGAGTTCGATCTCCAGCGGGGAGCGAATTTTCACGAATCACCTTTCACAGTTTTTCAGAGGTTTTCTGTGAAGTTAAAGTAAATATCTCTGAGCTTCTCCCTTGACCGGCGGAAAAGCCTCACGGCTGATAGCCCTATAGAGCGAGAAGTTTTTTTTTAAATTTAATTTTGGAAATTTTGAATTTTGCAAATGAATCTAGATTTTTGAAATCACTGTAACTCGAGTTTCAGTAGTAGAATGTTATTGAAAGTCGATATGAATATGAAAATGATGTTTACTATTCGCCATTTTGCATTTAATTTTTTAAAAATATGTTTTTACAATATTGTGTAACCCAACAAATGAAGCAATGGACCAGATTTATTAAAGCCCATATAATTCAAGTTGAAATGGTAGAATTTAAATGAACATCGATACGTATGTATTATTTTTAACTATGCAACAGGTGACATAAAGAAATGTCACCGGTGTGAAGTTAAACAATTCTCATAATTCCGGAAAGCCCGTGAGTTGGCGCGGCGTGGACTTTTTCTGGGTGCATTGTTACTAAACAGAGTGTGCAAAAAAAAAAAAATTTCTACAATTGTTTACTTATGTCTTGGTAACCATAAAATAAGAAAAAACAAATTTAAATTAATTTTGTTAGCTGTTATTGAATAATATTTGCAACAAAACAAATTGCAATTTTTATTAATGCACCCCCACGATTTTTCTTTAAACTTTCAAAATATTGTTTAGAATTTAACAACAATCATCAGGCATATTTTCGAATAGGGCGCTGGGTTTTTTTTTTGAACAAAAACATGTATATAAGTAAAATATTTGTAAAATCATTTTTTATTTATAACAAATGTATCTGCCCATACACCATTTTTGTATTTAACAATTTTATTTATAAGACATCTGTTTAGTGTTTAAAAAAAGAAATGTTAAAAAAGTTGACAGCAAGTATTTTTTATAAGCCGGTCATTAAATAATAGTTGGAACAATACAACTTGCAATTTTTGTTAATGTACCCCCCGCCCACGATTTTCTTTTAAACTTTCAAAATATTGTTTAGAATTTAACAACAATCATCAGACATATTTTTGTATATTTTTACAGGCCTTTTACGTAGTTTGATAATTTATATGGCTTCGCGAAATTCCCATATTCGATTGGGATTATTATTACTTATAAATCAACTCCCTACTTTAAGGATTACAATTCATTCAAAATACTTATTATACCAATAGTATTATGAGTTACAGTAGGTATGTAAAAAGGCCACACCCTTGACGGGAATTCGAACCAGCGACTGACAGCAGAAGTATTAAATAATCGGTCGGTCTAAAAACATTGACTACAATTTTATATACAGGTACATTTTTTTGCAATAGAGATATTCTGGATGCCTATGTTACAATTTTATAGGGTAATTGTGCACTACAAAATATATTGCAATGAAATATGCCTAACTAAATGACCTCGAAAGCATGCCTTACAAATAAAAAGGATCAATATTTTCCTATTTGTGAAATATATGTTGACGAATTTTCTACCTTATCTCCTAAGAAAGCTTTCAAATATTGTTGTGGACCGCTGTACATAATGAAAAACTTGATTATGCTGTTTACACATCAATAAGGTGTTCCATTTAAACAGATGAGTCAATAGAAGATGCAAGTGGCTATAAAAGTTTGCCATTGTTAAAAAGCAAACTATTATGGTCCATTATTGAAGGTAGCCATTGGTGTCTACTTGTGTCTGACTGATAAGAAAACATGTTACATAGTAACATTATGTAAATCCACTGGGCAGCAAGCAAGGATACTTAAAAAGAATTCAATCATTCTGTAAGAAATACAGTTCTAGTATGGGAAAAGTTATTCAGACAGATTTGGAAGTATGTTTAATAACACATCCAATTCAGAGGGTCTCATTTAAATGTGATGTGTTTGTCTTAAGATTTCTTGAGGCCTTTCTCAAAGAAGAGTCCCTTGAAGAAATAGATATAAATACTACTGAGTATAGAATTTATATAAATACATAAATCCCGCGGCGAGGACAGAGAGAAAAAACAACAAATCATATCCAAACAACTTTACATATTTTGTATTTTTTATATTTTTATATTTATATAGAATATGTAACTTTGTTGTTTAAATAAATGCAAATTTATATATATATATATATATATATATATATATATATATGAAAAAATGTATTTTGGAATGATCATAAAACATGACTAAACGTTGTTTATATTGTGAAATCATTAAACCAAGTTTAATCAATGTTAAGTGTGAACTATGTTCCATTCTATGTAAATAGTAACACTTTGGTTACAACAGTTGTATCCTAGTTCAATAACGGATGCACTCAGGAATATTGATGTGTTAAGAGTTTCATCAATGTTAAGTATCAAATATGAAGTGCTATCAGAGTTCTAAACTATATTATGTTCTGTGTAAAAAGTAAATGGTTGAACTCTTGGCTTACATCAGTTATATCCTACTTCAATATGTCTTTAAGAGAAAAAATATTTTGTTTTTGTTTCTTAAAATTTATATGATTTGTTTGTTATTATTTTTGTAAATGGAGTTTTCTGTGTGAATGATTATTATAAATAGTAAGATAAGTAAGGGACATTTATTTTAACAATGTTGGGCATCATAAATTCAGGATAACAACAAATTAGACATAACCACATAAATAAAAGTTCCAATACCTACAACCATCATTTTACATTTGCATTATAAGAATTTCAATAATAATCAACAGGAAAATAATAAGATATCAACAATGGCAGGTATGGCCAGTATGGCACTGCTGCTTTGACAATTACATCATGCTACTCAACCAAGACACTATACCACTATACGAAATGTTGACTGAATCCAACACTAGATTGGAAAAAATAGGTCTATAATTGAAAGAAGGAAAGATAAATATGTATAGATAGTGGATATTAATGGATAATGGATATTAAAAAGAGAATCAAAATCAACGAACAACATGGACATAGAAGTCATTGGTAAGGAAAATTTCAAAACGAAATGAAAAGATATTTAACAATTGTATAATCCTAATTATGGCTACATGTATGGAAATAATGCTATTACAATTACATCATCTAACAACATGGTTTCATTCTTGAAATAATTGCAATGAACCGCATCAACAGGATACTTCTTTTTTTATAATTCTTTATTTACGGCAACGCCATTTCATACAAATTCTTACAAAATATAAGATATAAAATACAAAATATCCTATTAATGGAAAACAACAAAGGAGTTTACATTTCATTCCAATATAATTTGTAGTGCACAATTAACCTATATAATTATAATATGGGCATCCAGAATATCTCTCTTGCATAAAAAAATTATATAAAATTGTAGTTTATGTTTTTAGACCAACCGACATATTGTTTGTTTATTTCTTCTGCTGTCATTATAAAAGTCAGAGTCGCCGGTTCGAATTCCTGTCGAGGGTGTAGCCTTTTACATATTGTAACTCATAATACTATTGGTACAATAAGTATTTTGAATGAATTGTAATCCTTAAAGTAGGGAGTTTGTTTATAAGTAATAATAATTCCAATCGGACATGGGAATTTCGCGCAGCCATATAAATTATTAAACCACGTAAAAGGCCCGTAAAAATATACGAAAATATTTCTGATTATTGTTGTTAAATTCTAAACAATATTTTGAAATTTTGAAATTTTTGAAAAAAATATCGTCGGCGGAAATTTAATAAAAATTGCAATTTGTTTTGTTGCAAATATTATTCAATTACAAGCTTATAACAATACTTGCTGTCAAATTTTTGAACTGTACTTTTTTGAAACCACTAAAGTGATGTCTTATAAACAAAATTGTTATATAAAAACATTGGCGTATGAGCACATTTGTTATATATTATTTATAAATAAAAAATGATTTTACAAATATTTTACTTAAATACATGTTTATGTTCAATCATATTTAAAAAAAAAGTCCCAGCGCCCTATTCGAAAATATGTCTGATGTTTATTTGTTTAATTCTAAACAATATTATGAAAGTTTCAAAAAAAATCGTGGAGGGGGTTCATTAATAAAAATTGCAATTTGTTTTGTTTCAAATATTATTCAATTACATACTTGCTGTCAACTTTTTTAACTGTTCGTTTTTGAAACCACTAAAGTGATGTTTTATAAACAAAATTGTTAAATAAAAGAATTGGTGAATGGACACATACATTTGTTATAAGTAAAAAATGATTATACAAATATTTTACTAACATGTCTTTTTCAAAAATATTTAAAAAAAAACTAAGGCCCAGCACCCTATTCGAAAATATGTCTGATAATTGCTGTTCAATTCTAAACAATATTATGAAAGTTTCAAAAAATAATCGTGGGGGGTACATTAATAAAAATTGCAATTTGTTTAGTTGTAAATATTATTCAATTACAGGCTTATAAAAAATACTTGCTGTCAACTTTTTTAACTGTTCTTTTTATAAACCACTAAAGTGATGTCTTATAAACAAAATTGTTAAATAAAAACATTGGTGAATGGGCACATTCATTTGTTATAAATAAAAAATGATTTTACAAATATTATACTTACAGGCATGTTTATGTACAAAACTATTTTAAAAATAAAATAAGGCCCAGCGCCTTATTCGAAAATATGTCTGATGATTGTTGTTAAATTCTAAACAATATTATGAAAGTTTCAAAAAAAATCGTGGGGGGTACATGAATAAAAAATGCAATTTCTTTTGTTGCTAATATTATTCAATTACAGGCTTATAAAAAATTCTTGCTATCAACTTTTTTAACTGTTCTTTTTTGAAACCACTAAAGCGATGTCTTATAAACAAAATTGTTAAATAAAAACATTGGTGAATGGGCACATACATTTGTTATAAATAAAAATTGATTTTACAAATATTTTACTTACATACATGTTTATGTTCAAAAATATTTTAAATATAAACTAAGGCCCAGCGCCTTATTCGAAAATATGTCTGATAATTGCTGTTAAATTCTAAACAATATTATGAAAGTTTCAAAAAAAAAAAACGTGGGGAGTACATTAATTAAAATTGCAATTTGTTTTGTTGTAAATATTATTCAATTACAAGCTTATAAAAAATACTTGCTGTCAACTTTTTTAACTGTTCTTTTCTGAAACCAATAAAGTGATGTCTTATAAACAAAACTGTTAAATAAAAACATTGGTGAATGGGCACATACATTTGTTATAAATAAAAAATGATTTTACAAATATTTTACTTACATACATGTTTAGGTTCAAAAATATTTAACAAAAGACTAAGGCCCTATACGAGAATATGTCTGATGATTGTTGTTAAATTCTAAACAATATTGTGAAAGTTTCCAAAAAAAATCTTGGGGGAGGGATACATTAATAAAAATTGCAATTTGTTTTGTTGCAAATATTATTCAATAACCGCTAACAAAATTAACTTAAATTTGTTTTTTGCTTATTTTATGGTTACCAAGACATAAGTAAACAATTGTAGAAAAAATAATTTTGTGCACACTCGGTTTAGTAACAATGCACCGAGAAAGAGTCCATGCCGCGTTAACTCACGGACCGCCCGGAATTGTTCAACTTCACACCGGTAGAAATGTCTACATCATACAAAACTCAAGTATAAATTTAAAATGTATGCCGGTATATAGTAAACGCTTCCTGAAGACAACACACAGTCACATCGATCCTCCGAAAGAAAGGGAGATGCTAACTGTAGCGCCTGAATACACACATATTTTTTCTCAGAGAGGGTGACTCGTTTGTGCTGGGGCGCTGTGCTTCTTTTAAAAACCGATAAAATCGCAACGCCTGCACAACCCATCGTATAAATACAAAAAGGAAAACAGTAAATAGCAGAAGTTTTTGTTTGTAGTCGGAAGGCAGACTAGACTATTACATAGCGCATGGGTGGAAGGGGTGAATTATAGGCGACTGCAGTGATACTATTGGGGTGTGCAGCAAGAAGTTAACCGACCAGCTGTTTGAATTACGGCGACTTGCGAGTGAATGTATAGCTGCTCACTATATTAACATTTGTTTACTGGTGATGAGAGACTAATAACATAAGAAATTTATTGTTTTATTCAGTACTTAGTGTATTTTTTTTAATTGAAATTTATACACAGGAAGATATAAATTAAAATTAAATAAATAATACGAATTTTCGTTTTATTTATTTATTATAATGAATTATCACAAAGTAGATGCCGATTCAATCCAATATTTAAATTAAAATTGTAATTTTACATAAAACAAATTGTTTTATTTCTTAGTACAATTATAATTCCTCTGATGTTTACTAATATTCTTTAAACATGTTAGTAAACACCTGAGGAATTATAATTGTACTAAGAAATACATAAATAAATAATTTGTTTTATAAAATTTTTTTTTTTTTTTTTTTTGTATTTTTATTAAAAGTGTAGACCACTTTTAATAAAAATACAAATACAAAAAATTTATAAAATAAATTATTTATTTATGTATTTCTTAGTACAATTATAATTGTCTGTTAGACACAGACAAACAATCAATTTTACTCTAATCTTAAATCTAACTTGAAGGTTGAGGTTCATCCAGTGATGCCCCAAGCTTATGTCTAATTTAAAATAAATATGCTACTACACTGTCCAACTCGCGCCTTTTACTCAGTTTTTGTCACAATCACTTTCCTAAATCGAAAGGTTTCATTCTCTTCAGTCTGCTTGGATGATGTTGGTTGTCAAGCAGTTGGGTTATTTTTGCATTGACATGATGGTGCAGCCTATTTTCATGATTGGCAGCGATTCTCTTTATCACTGCTTTGACATAAGGAATACGGAGGTCCCTGTGAATATCCAAGTTGCGTATGTAATCCAGCGACTGGAAGTCAGATTCTGTGGATGGGACAGTAGATAGAGGTAGCGTGGCTGGAACCGCTAATCATACCGATATACTGAGGCAACAATGGCTGAATGTACCACGGTGCATTTACCGTAGTGCGTAGAAATTTATTTTGGAACATTTGTATGGAGTTTATAATATTCTCTTTTGCACATCCCCATAACTAGACTCCATACAGCCAAACTGGTTTGAAGATTTGGTTGTAAATTAGAATTTTATTACATATTGACGGCCGAGAATTTCTGCCCAGCAGCCAATAATACTGTCTGTATTTTAAGTTTAGCTCAGTCTTTTTTTTTTCTTTACATGTTCTTTCCATCGTAATTTTGCATCCAGTATTATACCAAGATATTTTGCGGTATTTTCATAGGGGACAATAGTACCATTTATAGAATGAGTCGGAGGATCCACTATTTTTTTATTAGTAACATTAACATGGATTGATTTTTGTTCGTTTAGTTTTATTTTCCATTTTTGTGTCCAGTTGGATATCTTATCACAAGAATTTTGTAGCTTAGATGTGGATTGTTCGGCATTTTCTCCCACAACTATTAGGGCAGTATCGTTGCAATTTTAACATTATTCATCATTGGTATGTCACTTGTGTATAGTAGGTACAGTATAGGTCCCAGTACACTTCCCTGAGGCACACCAGCTTTTATTTCTTTTTTTATTTCAGAATATTCATCTTCTTGTTTTATTCTGAATAATCTATTTGTTATATACGATGTTAAGATCTCGACAAATTGATTTGGGAGCATTTTATTTAATGTATGTATTAGGGCATCATGCCAAACCTTATCAAATGTCTGAGACACATCTAGGAAGATTGTTGAACATACTTGCTTTCCTTTAAGTTCCGCATCACCGACGCTATAGAAACGTCGGTGATGCGGTGTACTTGGTCTATTGTTGAGTGGTTGTGTCGAAATCCGAACTGAAAATCAGGAATCAAGTTACTGTTTTCTATTATCTTTTTCATTCTTTTAAGAAGAAGTTTTTCAAATAATTTCGATATAATTGGCAACAATGCAATGGGCCTGTATGATTTTACGTCGTTTGACGACTTTCCTGGTTTTGGTAACATAATTACCTCTGCCATTTTCCAACTATCAGGTACATGTTTTGGGAGAAGGCTGCATTAAATAGGTAGGCCAGCATGACTAATCTTGTCCTTGGAAATTGTTTTAAGATTTCACCAGTTATAAGATCAAAGCCAGGTGCTTTTTTTAGATTCAGCTTTGTTCTTATTTCTTCAGCTATTTCTTTTGGTGTAACGTGGGTTATTTCTTCTAATATTGGGTTATATGTGGTTTCAAGAACGAACTCTTCCTCCACTTGATTTGGCGTAAATATGTTAGCTAGGTACTCTGCAAACGCATCAGCCTTTTGTTTGTTATTCCTAGCCCATGGTTCTCGATCTTTTCTAATGAGTGGAATTGATATTATAGATCGTTTGTTTTCTCTGTTGCCTTCCATTGTGAATAATCAGTTTCTTTATTAGAATCGAGGCTTTGTAGATAAGTACTAATAGATTCCTCTTTGGTTTTCTTGATTTTTATTTTCAGCTGTTGTGTTTTGTTGTTTAGAATCGTCTTGTCGGCTGGGTTTCTAGTATGTTGCCATCTTCGTGGAGCCGCTCTTTTCTATCTAACAAGTTCTTTGATTTCGACTGAGTAGTTTATCCCTATAGTGATCCGGGACATTTTCTTAGTTTTATTATAAGCTACTGTTTGTAGTAATTTTGTGAATTTTTTCACTACTTCTTCTAATTGTCCCTTTGACATGCAACATTTAAATTAATTCGATGATTAAGTTCAAGTTTGAAACTCACCTAATCAATGGTTTTATCGACAAACATTGGGCTAGCTTCATTCTTGATGATTTTTTCACTCAAAGTTAAGATGACAGCTGAGTGATCGGAGTCTAGGTCGAAACTTTCTTCAGTTTCTATGAAATTCGGTGACACTTTTCTTGAGATGAAGAAATCAAGCATATCAGGGATTTTATTTGGGTCGGTTGGCCAGTAGGTGGGCTTTCCTGTCGAATAGAAGTTGTATCCTGTCGTACGAATAGCTTTTTTTAATTCACTACCTTTTGTTGTTGTCAGCCTTGATCCCCAGTCTACATGTTTAGCATTGTAGTCACCGCCTATGATAAATCTTTCACCGGGATGTTGCAGGAGTGTTTTGAATTCCTCAACCATGATATTATGCTTGGGAGGGCAGTAGACTGCACCAACTATTATGATCTGTTTGGTAGACTTCACAGATACGACAGTGAGCTGGATGTCTTCACGCTGTTGATGACATTGTTCATTGTGGTTTATGGATTCTTTAATGTTGACAGTACTACCATCTTTAGCTCGGTTTTCCGGGTGGGTGGTATGGCAAACTTTATAACCTCTTATTTTGTACATAAGACTGGTTTGTTAGGTGAGTTTCACAAATAAGGTACATATCAATGCGTTGTAGATTTAGGAACACCACATGTTCATCTTTCTTATTGAGGATGCCATTGACATTCCAGTTGGCAATTCGTAATTCGGTATCTTTCATTATTAATGTACTTTAGGAATAGCGCCAGTGTTCCTGGCTTCTAGTCTGTTAAGTCTATCTGCGACATTAGTTAGCATAGTCATCATATTTTGCATTATTTGCATTAGTGTTGGTTCTGCATTTGTTGCGGATGCAGTGGCGCCTGTATCGCCTGAGCATAAGATATTTCAGTTCTTGTTTTATTAGACACAACATATGTTGATTCAAGATTCTGCCTCTTATCTGTGTTACCAGTTTCCCTTCCCTTTTGTAGCTCTTTTGCAATTATGCATCCTCTGTAGTTTGCAGGGTGTGCTTCCCCGCAGTTAAAGCATTTAGCTGTAGTATTGTTTGGTTTTGTACATTCAGCTGTTATGTGATTGTCAGCACGTTTGAGACATGATAAATTTCTTTGGCAACAACTTTGCGTGTGACCATAACGTTTGCACTGTTTGCATTGAGGTATTAGTTTGTTAGTTTTTATGGCTTCTATTTTTAGCTTCATGTGGCACAGATATTGTAATTCTTATATTTTCTTTATGTCTTCTGTATTTTCAAAATTTAAGATAAACATCAGTAGTTTTTTGTAGCCGTGTTTTGTTTTTTTTAATTTATTTTTTACCTTAATAATTTTGAAGGACCTGTCCTCTAATTTCTTTATTATTCCGTTTGTATCGCAAGAGGGATGCAGTCCTTTTACCACTACTCCAATCGGCCCTGTATATTCTATTTTAATCCATAGATTTAATTCTATTATGTAGCTCTGCAGAATTGTTTGAAATATATTATCTTCATTTTTAAGACACTTTTCATGCACAATAAAAGAATTGAATTCCACCCGCCGCCATTAAACATGATATGAAAACCCATTCACAATCCCCCATTAAAGCAACTTTTCTGTATTAGTTTTCAGTTCTTGTAACAATATAATACGCTCAGTATGTTTAACAAGAAGGTGTAATAAGCCCGAAAGTCATTAAACCATTATAGAAGCCGTAAAACAGGTCGAGCAGTAATAAATTTTATGCAAAAAGCAATAAACCCATGCAGAAATTAATTTTACACAACCCTGCGAACATTATACTCGAATAATTTGTTTGGTACGATCAATGTCAAGGTGTTAAATTATCCAATATTAAAAGGCCTGCCGTAACGATTAAGCATTAACTAAGGCCGACGATTAAACAAATCTAATAACGAACAAATTTATGTAGGGCGTTTTATTTTGCCTCAGTTTCATTTCCTGTCTCGGGGTGTGTCCATTAGAGCGATTTAAATGTTAAAACGGTAAATACTCCCAAATTAATGGATATATTTAGTAATCAGGAGTTATTTATGCGTCACTCCTTCAAAGGGTGGATTATAGCGCGAAATATCGCCCTTTTCCCTTTTTTAATCTTCCGGATAGACATGCATGGTTAGCCAAGCAGTTTGATTAAGACATCACAATCACGCACCGGCAGGAATGTAACCGGATGCCCCGCCGCTGTCACGCACGCGCCAAATTTAAATTACACGTTTATTCTGATTGAAACTAATTACAGCAAACATAAAAGCAATTTATCCACTAAATAAGTAATGTAAACGTCGCGTTACTAATTTACTACTGTTGCACCGTGTTTATTTTCCGCCGTGTCAAGATTGGGTGACATTCCGAAACAGTCGGGCCGCCCCAAAACGCAATTAAACTATTCAGACATTAGGAAACCTCTGGTAGGGTCGATTATTGGCATTGTATACAGAAAGCAGAAACCATGCGAGACATTCGTTAATTAACCCGGGAATGGAATTAATCTATAAACATAATGAAAAATTCGGTGTTTACCAACCTACCCGTAGAGCTTTGTAACATTTTAGAGGGGCTAATATTTATATGCGGGACATTAAATCCATTTGCGTCGACAAATTTAACATATTAATTCACACATGGCTGGTCTTTAATTAATACAAGTATATGGCGAATAATGGCTCGCTATTAATATGATTCATGATTTCATTTGGGATTATAAATTTTATTTATATAAATATATACTCCCGCGGATTAAATTTGGGCTAAATATATATTTTATGAGGTGAATAATCAGCTATAATTATCAAATAAATATGTAATTATAAAATGTTGAAACCCGCAAAAAAACGTATTGTATTCTAGATCTATATCTAAGTAAGTACTTGATATATCGACTTTGAATTTGTGGATTCAGAGGGTGACTAGCAGGACACATCATTTACCATACGCTGCACCTATTTGTTTAGCATTACATGCGAAAAATCAGAAACTTGTCGAAGGGGTAGAGGTAATTTTTTACAATAAACAGTTCATGGCAAATTCGCTTGAAAACAATTTTTACTGAATAACATGACTTTCTTTCTTGAGATAAAGGCCATTTGGCGACACCACATCAATTATATTGGCCACTACTCGGTGATCCTGATGGCATGAGCATGTTGACGATTAGTACCATATGTTAAATGATGTGGTGTCGCCAGATGACGTTTTCACTTCCTCTGTAGAGGGAAAGTTGTATTATTTTGTATATAGCCACTCAGACCATTCAAGATATTGTGTGAATTCTTCGTCACTATCTGAGCTATACCGATGACATCTAACAAGATCAAAATCTAAATGCTAAGAGCTGGATTCACACTTATATATTTTATACTTCTCTGAAAACCAGTTTTGCAGCTATACAACTAATTTCCGTAAAGAAAAAAATATTTGTAATATTGTTTTGGATAGCATGATTAATCTACTTTAAGATAATAGTATATTTTTACCCAGCTCAGTGGCCGAGTGGCTAGAGGCGCCGTCCGTCTCGTACTGAGCATTGGGGAGCCTGAGTTCGATCCCCAGCGGGGAGCGAATTTTCGCGAATCACCTTTCACAGTTTTTCAGAGGTTTTCTGTGAAGTTAAGGTAAATACCGGGTGATTAAACTCCTCTGAGCTTCTCCCTTGACCGGCGGAAAAGCCTCACGGCTGATATAAAGATAGAAGTTTAACTGAAAAATAGGATTTGATTCATAGGAACACAAATATTGAAATTTCGACTCAACATTTACAGAATTTTTCAGTAAAAAATCATCGTCTTAGTTTTCAGTGGATATTTAAAAAAATACAGTAATGATCTATTATTATCTAAAATTAGATTATATTTGCTATACAAAGACATTTTATCTTTTATTAAATAAGAAATACAAATTTCTTATTTAATAAAAGATAAAAGACAATATAAAGGTCGTTTTAGACAAGACAATTTCTTAGCTCAAAAGTTGTTCAAGAAATTAATTCATATATTTTCCTCCCATACAAATTGTCCTTGATAAATAAAACGCGTTTTATTTTCCACAATCCAATTCAATATTTCAAATAATTTGCTGTATGATATGAGACAATTAAGATTGTCTTCGATCTTGACTAACTTTTGATTCAAAAAATTGTCTTGTCTACAACGACCTTAATATGTCTTTGTATAGCAATTATAATCTAATTTTAGATAATAATAGAGCATTACTGTATTTGTTTAAATATCGACTGAAAACTAAGACGATAATTTTAGAATGTTCCAGGTCAATTTGAATGTTATCCCCAATTGGTATCACAATGCTTCTTTATTTCATAGTTAAATTTTATAGTTGGCATCCCTAAGCTTTTGTTCTTTATGAACATTTACTACTCAAATATACGCACAACTGTTTATTTGATACAATTAAGGTTCTTAAATGAAATCACAGCACTGGCACAGAGTTATAAACATGTGTGTGAATGTTGGTTTAATGAAACCCAACCTGGATCAGGTGCGGTTTAATATTACGAACTAATATGTTGCCACTGTCTTGCGAAACGCAATATAAACTAACACAATTAATCATAGTTAGTAATAAAGCCGCTTTCATGAAATAGTGAGGACGCAGAAGCGCCAGCCCGGATACTCACGTGGCTGATGAAACAGTGCTCTATAAGAAAATGTGTGCAAGTTGCAATTTCCTGCAGTTGTCATGTAGTGAGTGCGATGTTTAACCGAGTTGAGCCTTTTGTGGGGTAATTACATACACAAATGTATTTGCTTTCGTTTTTGTGTGACCGTGTGTGATTAATTTCCAAATTGCTGATTGTGCGAACACAGGGAGATATGATTAGGATGAATTAGTGCTAGTGTTGTGTATTTGTTTTTATACCGTTTAATTACTGGTTATGTGACATAAATGTGATTGATGTTGTATTTTATGAGGTCTGAATGGGGTAAAACCGATTACTACTAGTAATATAGTTACGGTGACCATACCACTATACGTCCTTTATTTAAGAGGACAGTCCTTTTATTTAAAGTTAAAAGTTAGCACATTAGAGGCATGTATTTCCATCAAATACAACTTTTAAATCAACTGTATAGAATTGTTTGACTCTTTAAAGCGTGAACCATATGTTCCTTAATAATATTTATAAAATTTATAAGCGCATTGTCTATTGGGAGATGTTTGTATTTCTTGAAAGGTATGCCAAATAAAGGTCTTTTTATTTTGTTTATAAAATTCATAAATTTATAACATTGTTTACTAAAATAATTGCATACAACAATGCGTAGCGTATAATAATAATAATAATAATTTATTAAACGGGAAACCCATTTAGAAACATAAATACATTTGTTACAATTAAGTACAATACATTTGGCAACTTAAATAATATAAATAAAAATAGAAATAAATAAATTTCGATAATATACATATTCTGCTCTAATAATAAATTATGCGTATGCAATATTTTCGTAATAAATGCTATAAACTTATGAATTTTATAAGGTATTTTTTATTTTTTTTAATATAATATATCCTTTTATTTTATAAATTTATAAATTTGCATTTATTTAAACAACAAAGTTACATATTCTATATAAATATAAAAATATAAAATACAAAACATGTGAAGTTGTTTGGATATGATTTGATGTTTTTTTCCCTCTGTCCTCGCCGCGGGATTTATGAGTGATTTCTCATCTCGGGCTAACGGTATCGAGGGGTGCTGTGGTTTGTTCCCTGTCCTCTATTTTATTTAAGGTTGTTGTGTATTAGTAGGTTTTTTATTTTGAGTTTGAAGGGAATTAATTTAAGTGTTTTAATATACTCATTTAGTTCATTGTATTGTTTTATGGCGGTTGTTGTTAATGTCTGTGAATATTTTGTTTTCGTGTATTTTTCCGTTCTAAAATGTGATTTTCTTCTAGTCTGATGATGATTATCAAGAAAAATATGGTTCACGCTTTAAAGACTCATAAAATTCTATACAGTTCATTTAAAAGTTGTCCTTTATTTTACAAAAAAAAATATGGTCACCATAAATATACTGTATATTTAAAGTACTTGGAAATTTGTTGTGGATAATATAATATAATTTGTACTACAATTATTAATTGTAATGTGTACTACAATTAATAAAATCAATAACATTGCCATAAAATACAATATAGAAACAATTACTTTCCAAAACTAAACTCCTAGGATGGGGCACTACCCGGTGATCCTGATGGCATGAGCATGTTGACTACCATATGGGTGTGCATTGCTAATTAATGTGGTGCCGCCTGATGGCGTTTAACTTTCCTCCTAGGGAGTTAGTTGTATAATTTTTGTATATAACCATTCGAGATATTGTGTGAATTCATCCTCACTAGCTGAGCTACACTGATGAGATCTAATATGATCGAAATCTAGATATGTAGATTGCTAAGAGGTGGATTCACACTTACATATGAATTACTTTCCATAATATATTATATAACTTAAATTTAAAAAAAAAGCAAATGTCTCTAACAAATTTCCCTACAAATACCATATTAGATCAGTCTAGAAATTAACTAAACTTTTACAGCTCTGATGACTGTAATCCCTTCCTTAAATATGATTTACCTCACTGCTTCCAGGTCACTTTTATTCTCGTCCATGTACCCTAATATTCCCTCTCATCATCCGCACCCCTCACTAATATTATTAATCACACACACTCACCAAAACAATGCTCCCACTTATTTGTACCTTCTCCACACAACCTGCATTTTCTATTATCCTCATCCAGTATTTACCTCCCGTTCAAGCACGCACACCTCAACCTTACAATTCACAGTTTTTTTAAATTGAAATATGTACAAACCAAAAAATAAAGATTTACTCTAATTACATGAGAATAAAATACAATAACATTCGGTCTCTATCGCCCTAGGCCAGGGATGGCAACCTATGGCACATGGCTAATACGCGTGATAAAATATTTGGCACGTAATCCATTTCTTCGTGTTTGAAAAAAGCATAAGAAATTTGTAACTAAAATATCCACTCAGCATTTCTCCATTAAGATATTGAATAAAATGTTATTTAATTATACCAAAAAAATATTTGGCACGTTAAATTAATCAAAATTATAATGAATTTAAGCTTTCGCCACTCTTGCCTAAATTGGTTCGCCATTCTTGCCCTAGGCTGTATCATGTGCAACGGCGGTGTAACTGTACATCCTTATATCTGACGCTATCCCTGCTTTTCTGTATCTCCCCCTGCTGTTCTTGCAATTCGCTGTCCTGTAGGGTCTGCTTTGCAATAATTTTCGGACATAACCCGCTCCATCTAGGTTTTCTGTACTCCAGCTAATGACAATCTAGCTCTTGCAGTGCATCTCCTATCGGAGGTTTGCTATCATCACAGCTATCCGAACCTTATTGGCTGCCGCTCGGAATAATTGAGTGTTACTGCAGCCAAACCAGTCTCTTAGGTTTTAAGCCAGAATATTCGGCGTCTTTCGATGTTCCTCCTTCCTCTGATCTTTCCTTGTACTATCAATTGTAGCAGCGCGTATGTGGGTCTTCTCATTATGTGGCCTAGGTATTGTAACTTTCTCTTCTTTATAGTGTGAATTATTTTTTTGCATTTTATTTAAGACTTCAGTGTTAGTTACCTTATCTGTCCATAGAATACGCCACATTTTCCGGTAACACCACATTTCGAAGGCATTTAGTTTGTCTAAGTGATTCTTCTTAAGAGTCCAAGCTTTCACCCCATACAGTAATGTAGAAAAGACATAGCACCGCAGCATTCTTGTTCTAAGTTGTAGGCTGAGGCGGTTCGTAGCGCAGTGGTCTAAGGCGATGGTCTGAAGCCATTGCGTACGAAACGTTGGTGGTTCGAATCCACCAGTAGCCGGGAAAATTTTCCACAAAGAATTTACCCGGCTAGCATATCATGGATCTTGTATGAGGCACAATAGGTCCGTGAAGGGCCGCAGTGCACACAGCCTAGGGGCGGTAGCTGTACTCACCGTAAAAAAAGTTCTAGTCTTATATCCTTACTAGTGAAGAGCTTTTTCATGTTTACAAATATTAATCTCGATATTTCAACCCTTCTTTTAATTTCTTTTGTTTGGTTACTCGATTGATTTATCCAGCTTCCAAGGTATCTTTACGTCTGCACATTTTCATCATGGATCTTGTATGAGGCACAATAGGTCCGTGAAGGGCCGCAGTGCACACAGCCTAGGGGCGGTGGCTGTACTCACCGTAAAAAAAGTTCTAGTCTTATATCCTTACTAGTGAAGAGCTTTTTCATGTTTACAAATATTAATCTCGATATTTCAACCCTTCTTTTAATTTCTTTTGTTTGGTTACTCGATTGATTTATCCAGCTTCCAAGGTATCTTTACGTCTGCACATTTTTATGGTGGTGTTCACTACTCTCAGCTCTTGCATATAAACATTTAATTTCAGACATCCATTCATCATCCATTTTGCATACATTCCTATCCAATTTTACTAGCCTTTCATCACTCATTACTGCTACCATTCTGTCATACCTCATCACTTTTGCCGCAGTCATATATCCTATACTCATACTATTTGATCCTGCAGTACTATATATCTTGGCGTGGATCTTTCTAGGCCTACCTCTTCTACTGTATTTGCAACTTTTCAGTCTCTATTACTTCCACGACACCCCATACCTCAGCACCCTATAGAAATATGGACTTCGCCATGCATCCCACATTTTCAGTTGGCCTCTAAATCAATCTTTTAATTCCTTCTACCATGCCACCTTCATTCGATCCACTACTTCTTGAGTTTTATACGAGACATACCGCATATACTCTTATCATATACCATTTTTCGCGAACATTAAGCCGGTGTACTTTCTCCTCCTCGCGTCAAACTTTCTTCCACCTCTCTTACTGAAACATAATCACTTTGTTCTTTGCATCCAGCCTCACCTTCCAAAACCCTGCTCTATCCTCTTCACCATTTCATTTAACTCGCTGAAGGATTTGGCTAAAATTACAACATCGTCCGCGTATGAAAGAACCCGACTATTTCCCACACCTCCACTTGGCTCACTTTCAGACTTTACCGCAAATAAATTGAATAATAATGGACTCAACGGACATCCTTGCTCTACCAACAATCATGTGTGAGCCGTAAATATGACAAATTCCTAGACGGGTTGGTTTATTGGTAGAGCTTCCTTCTCTTTGCATTTTACAAAAGGAGTGTGATGTCTCTTGATCATCCTGGTTCTTTTCTGTAGGTGTTCATATAACTGCTGTTTTGTCAAGGATTTAAAAAAAATCGTATTTGGGATTTTATACTATTGTTGCTTGTGAAAAAAACTTGTGCAATTATGCCCGCAATGCATAGCAGTCTATAAAAGATAACCATTGGCTACTAACTAGTGATTCTTGAGGTTGAATAAATGGAGCCCATATAATCTACAGCATATACTCCTCCCTGAGTTTTATTGTAATCAATAATCGTCTCTGGTTTATCAGTTTCCGGATCCAATTTGTCGTCATCGTACACTGTGGACATCACTTAACCTGTCTTTTATTATCAGTTGCCTGTAAGTGGTACTTAGAATGCATAGATTCGCCATAAGATTTAACCACCGCAGGATGAGTTACATAAACAAATACTAAAAATGCGTCAGTGATGGGGCTGTAATCATGAATTAAGGTAATCAGGAAAACTTAACAAAATACAACCAACAACAACACCAACAACAACACTAACAATACCAACTACACCAACAACACCGACAAGACCAACAACACCAACAACACCAACAATACCAACCACACCAACAAGACCGACAAGACCAACAACACCAACAACACCAACAACACCAACAATATCAACCACACCAACAACACCGACAAGACCAACAACACCGACAAGACCAACAACACCAACAACACCAACAACACCAACAACACAAACATCATAATATTTAACCACCTTAGGATGAGTTACATAAATAAAATACTAAAATTGCGTCTGTGATGGGGATGTAATTATGAATGAAGGTAATCAAGAACACCAATAATATCAACAAACAAACAACATCAACAACACCAACACCAACACCAACAAAACGAACAACGCCAAAAACATCAACAACACGAACAGAATCAACAACAGCACAACTCCTTCGCATAAGACTTTCCAGGTCAGTGGATTGGTGACAGCAATAACAAGGAGCGAGTCATGACCAACAACACCAACAACACCAAGAACATCAACAACACGAAGAACACAAACATCATAAAATTTAATCACCGCAGGATAAGTTACATAAAGAAATACTAAAAATGCGTTTGTGATTTGGATCTAATTCTGAATTAAGGTAATCAAGAAAACTTAACAACAACAACAACAACAACAACATCAACAACACCAACATCAACAAAACGAACAAGGTCCAACAACATCAACAACACCACAACTCCTTCGCAAAAGACTTTCCCGATCAGTGGATTGGTGACAGCAATAAGAAGGAGCGAGTCATGACCTATCTAAATATTTAAAAAATTCTAGCCACTTGTTTTGTTTTCTATATCGACCTTTTTCACGCCACCGCAGACGTATTGGTCTCTTCTCAGCCTATAGTGCTGGGAACTGATACTAGAGTTGAACCTACAGTTTCACATGGATTCCGAACCGCTTGAGTACATTTTACATGAGAATATCATCCACTTCGATCCAGAGACCCTTCTCTGGATCGAAGTGGATGATATTTGTTGAAATCCTATACTGGCCAGGCGGTTTCGAGAGTTGGGAGCGTGTAAAAGCTGAAAAGTGCTTAATTTGGTGTAAGATTTGAACTCACGATCTTCAACACAGCTGTCCGATATCTTCACCATTGCTCTAGGTTTTGGCATCCTTGTCTATTCCCTTCCAATTAGATAATTTTTCAACAGCTACCAATCTCTTAACTTTATGACTTTCACAATGATCCACGCTACGGAAATCATATTTCATCTCAGGGATAAGGCTACCCTGAGGTGCAATGTGATTTCCGTAGCGGCAGGTCAAGCGTGGATCATTGTGAAAGTCTTTATGGTAAGAGATTCAAGATAAACTGCCTAGTTTCCTCCTCACCCTCGAGTCTTCAACGTAGTATAAATGTTGTAAATGTTGTCCATCATTGTGATTCCTCTATAATTTTCTGGATTGTTGCCGTGTTCATTCTTAAGAACCGAACATAATTAGACTTTCGTTCCAGCTTTCCGGAAAGTCCCCTCCATTTCATATCTGCGACTAATCCTCCCACCCACGACTTCTACCTCTCCTGCAAAGTATTTCTCAAATTTTACTTCGCTCAATCAGCTTTTTGTCTCTTGCCTCTTACTCTTCACCATGCTCCTAAGTTGGCTGTCATTTTGAACGTTTCTAATTTTGGCAACTTCTTGGGTTCTCCATGCATGCATCCTGCTGCAACACTCTTCAAATAGATTTCTACTTTTCTTAATATCACTCCTGCATATTATCCCGCGTCTACACTCTCGAATAGCCTGATTTCACAGTTTCTTGAATTGATACATTCCTGGTCTATCCTTTTTCGTAGATTGCCCCCTTGCTGTTTGCTTATGAAGGCTTGACCTTTGTGTAATCTGTTGCTTACAGATCTTGCCTCATTTTTAATGAAGATGTGTAGTGGTGGTTGATCTAGCAGGACTTCTATTACGGCGGTGAGTGTTATTCTCATGGCTTCTGTTGTTCTCAGACAGGCAAGCCTTTGGGTGCTACTCGGGAGCCTATCCGCTTTGGTTGCTTACTCTTGGAAGACCATACTACCCATATGATATCATTGGAACATTTTGGGGCTGATTCCATTGCATCTACCAAGGGTTATTGTAGCGTACTGTGTTGTTTGTCTTATGTTTGAGTTCCATGTCGGTTTTTAGTCAAAGACAAACAACAGCTCAACGGCCTCTGATGCCAATGCAATTTCACCTTTAAGTATCGGACGATTTAGACCTATTAAAATTCTTCTTCTTGTATAGTTGACTATTATAGTTTTCAGAGGGTTTATAGAGCTCTCACCTTTCCTTCCCTTTTCTCCACATCTGCCCCCGTAATAATAGCGTATATCTCTCGATAGGTATATTCATATCGAACGCTCAAAAATCGCACACATGTGCACTTTCCAATAACGATTGATTTTGGTAAAGTGAACACAAAAGTGCATGGTATCCATGTGGGCGGATAAACGATAACACAGTACCACGTTATCTTAGAAAGGCCAATCTAGCGGATGTAAAAACAATGGAACCGCTGGTTAAAGTTGTTGAAGTAACCATATGGAGAGAAATTGTCATGAGGGTATGAAAAGTGACACGATGGTTCTACAAGGAGTGTAAGAGAGCAAAGTTTGCAACAAAACAGAGGCAAAAAAACACTGGAGACAGGGGCGAGGAGCCCAGCAAGAATTTAGGGAAGCTGATAGAAAACTGAAGGAAGCAATATTCATGGTCCTGCTCATGAATATTGCTTCCTTCATTGCAACAAGAAATTGTGCTAAGATCACATATTGGAGGAATATATAAGGAAAGCGATCTGTGAGAGGTCCTGAAACAAAACAGCCTGCCGCTGTAAGAGTAGGCGGGCGTGATTCGCATGGAAACATGGCTGTCATCATCATCATCATCATTCAACCAATTTCGTCCACTGCTGAACATAGGTCTCCCGTAATTTTATCCATTTTTACCGATCTTGTGCAGTTTTTGTCGAGTTGATTTTTATCCTTTTGATGTCGTCGGCCCATTGAGTTGGTGGGCGGCCTCTATTTCGGTAGGCATCTCTGCGCGGTCTCCATTGAAGTATTTGCTTCGTCCAGCGATTGTTGGCCTCTGATGCAAATCAAATTTCTACACCTTTAAGTATTGTATTTGGCTATGATACTTTCACAATTTACTACAAGGATGGTGTCTTTTGATGTCGTCGGCCCATCTAGTTGGTGGGCGGCCTCTATTTCGGTAGGCATCTCTGCGCGGTCTCCACTGAAGTATTTACTTCATCCAGCAATTGTTGGCCTCTGATGAATATCTACACTTTTAAGTATTGTATTTGGCTATCATACTTTCGCAATTTACTACAATGAGGAGTAGCTGAGCTAATATCTCAGAAAAAGTACGAATTCAACAGTCTGAGTAACCTCGCAGGCAGCAGGTGTCTATTAAGTCTATTGAGTTTTTAATATATCTGTTGTATTATGCATGAAGAAAGTACTAAAATAAACTCGATCAGCAGGGGGAGTAGTGATTTCTAATCGAATATGGACACTGACAATGAGTTCTGTTACCATTCTCGTTTCTCATTTGAAAGAAATGTCGAAAAGACTGAGACGCTAATTCGGTAGGCTGGAATTGACGGTCAGTCTGGACCAAATGAAATGGATAGGGGAAGGCGTCCAGCCAGAGGGAATGCACTCTTAGGGGCAGATGCAGGGACATTTCCAAAACGATCCCTGTATGGTGAGTTGCGACACCACCCTCTATCGATGCACCGAGGAGTTAACCTTGGAATAAAAAAACTACTCCCAGAAAATCTGGAGTAAGGAGTCCTGAACCCGTTCCAACGCCCCTAAACAGGTGGCAGGACAGTTAAGTTGGACGGCAGCCGAAAGGGGTAACCTCCCTTAGGTTGGAATAACTGGTTCAAGAAAACGAACACAGTAAAGCTGCCCACAACGTGTTCAACTCGGATGGAACACATGGAATAGTTGGGAGCAGCAACGAGGAACCGCACGAGGCGCACGATGTCGTACGTTTTGAGTGGACTCAAGAGATCTGTTTCGACTTGTTCACTTGTTACGAAATGAGTGAACCAAGTCGACGAGGGTATATGAAAAGGATGCATGAACACTGGACAAATCTGCGCCCTGAACTGACAAGATTTTCGCCGCAAAATCTACGTGACCAAATATCTGCACTGAAAAGGAGAGGATTTGTTTTCCCCCCCATACAACCAGCGGTGGTAGAACCACAAGCGCCACTTACAGATGAAATTGAGGAAACTGTAGACTGTGAGCTTGAGACGAAGTTTAAAGAGCATTTTAACTTAGATGTAACCAATTCCCGCAAACTCATCATTCATAAAAAACAGTCAATACCACCAGGACAACTTAAAGATTTAAACCTACTAATACCAAAATACTTACCGAACGACTGCGACCTGTGGGTAGTAAACTCTGCAGTATATGCGGCTGCCGCAGCAGTTACCATCAGAAAGCCATGTAACACGCGGATAGTTAAACTAAAGCAGAGGATTAAACAACTTGAAGACAAAATTTATACCCTACGGAAAAATATCTCCCAAATACAAAGTGTAGTTGAATACATGAGTACTGGCCGGAGATACACAAGGCGCATTAAAAGCATAATCTCTAACATTAAACGGCAACATCACACCATCAATAAACGCACCCTAATAACGATAAAAGAGCGGGCTTTGGACAAAATAAGATCATGGGTGGTGGCTAAAAAGAAAATGATTAAAACAATAAACGCCACAGTTCAAAATCAAATTTTTACTAGCAACCCATCACGATTTTTGAGGTGTAACTATGACGAAGTCAAGCCAAAGCCATCCTTAGATAATGTAGAGAAATACTGGAGTGGTATTTACGAAAAAGAATCTATAATCAATGAAGAAACACAAGCCCTGAAAAAGTTTGAAATTTTCAGCAAGCGCTATATTAATGAAGAACCAGAGTTTGACATCATAACCAAAGATGAAGTGTGGAACGCATTGAAAAGTAAAACTAACCATTCCGCCCCTGGCCCAGACAAAATAAATGCTTTCTGGTGGAAGAAACTATCTGCGGTCCATGAAAACCTGGCCAGGATTTTTAATCAGTACCTCCAGGGCAAAACAGAAATACCTAGTTGGCTACCTGAGGGAAGAACTGTCCTCTTATTTAAGAAAGGAGACGGTAAACAACCGGAAAATTATCGACCAATAACCTGCCTCAACACCGTATATAAGTTATTCACATCTATAATACACGAGCGTATACTTCGGAGAATCTCCCCGGTGTGGGAGAGCATTGGGGAACAACGCGGCTCTAAACGCGGGTTAGCCGGTGTACGTGAAAACTTGTTGCTGGACTCTAGTGTGTGTCAAGATGCCACCCAGTATAAAAGAAATCTATCAATGGGCTGGATTGACTATAGAAAAGCATTTGACTGTTCTCCACACAGCCTAATAATAATGTTACTAAAACACCTAAGAGTACACACTCAGATTATAACCACCATACAAGAACTAATGGCTAAGTGGAAAACAAAATTTACGTTGGGCAATGGAAGACATGAACTTATAACTAGGCACGTTACTTACCGACGCGGAGTTTTCCAAGGTGACTCACTCAGCCCTCTTCTCTTCTGCATTACACTACTACCGCTATCTTTACAGCTGAGGGATTGCTCAGGATACTCCGCTGGGCCACCAGGAAACAGGAAACATAAGATCACTCACCTGTTCTACATGGACGATCTTAAGATATATGCCAGCAGCCAGAAAGAGCTAGAACGTCAGTTGGAGCTTACCCATCAATACTCGCAGGACATCGGCATGGAATTTGGGTTGGAAAAGTGCGCGGTGCTGCATATTAAAAGAGGAAAAGGTGTAGAAGAAGGTGAGGATATGAGACTAGTTGACGGAACAGCGATTCAACATCTCCCACAGGGTGAATTTTATACTTACCTCGGCGTAAAACAACGTAGCATGCACAACATCAAAGCTGTAAAACAGTCGCTAATCAGTAAGTATACCACTGTTATCAAAAAGATATGGGTATCTGAATTAACAGCAAAAAACAAAGTTCATGCTACAAACATCTTAGCAGTACCTATCTTAACAAATACATTTGGGACATTTAAATGGAACGTCGATGAAATCCTCAATCTAGACAGGGCAACAAGGCGAACCATGACAGATAATCGTAGTCTCCACCCGAAGGCGTCAACTCAGCGAATATACTTACCCCGACACCTAGGCGGCAGAGGCTTACTTTCCATAGAAAGCATGCACGACCGTATTGTTATTAGTACAGCTTGCAAAATCTTCGCAACAAACGACCCAGTGCTCAGACTAGTACGGGAGCATGAGTTACGAGGCGTCGGCTCATTTCTTTTTCAAGCAGCCAGAAGAGCCGCAGATATTCTAGGCTTAAAACTGAAACTTGATCGCGGTGCCAGAAGTGCTAACTGTCTGACGACACTTAACACCGATAAACTGAAGCTGGAACTAAAGAATAAAATAACAGAAATACACCTCAACATGCACGAAGAGAAGCCCATGCATGGACAGTTTTACAGAAATATAAATAATCAAGAACTATCTAGAGAACTTACCTTTGGCTTCCTAAGTGCATCTGGCCTAAAATCAGAGACAGAGGGATACATCACCGCCTGTCAGGATGGAGTGTTTAACACGTTGATGTACCGGAGTACCATTTTGAAAATCGACGTCGGAAGCACTTTATGCCGGGCATGCAGAGGTAGCAATGAAACATTGATGCACTTACTATCTGCGTGTCCTAGATACGCGCCCAACATGTACATCGCAAGACACGACGCAGCTCTTCGGGTACTGTATTACTATCTCCGCCATGCATATCAAATAGACGAAAAGCTAATCCAACCATACCAACATACAGACAGTGAATCAGTAGTCTTCAATGCATTTTGTAAAATCTTTTGGAACTTTCCTTTTTGCACAACAACTCTTATTCGAGCTAACAAACCGGACATGGTAGTATTGGACATCAAAGCCAAAAAAATGTTCATAATTGAAATGTCGTGCCCTGGCGAAACCAACATCAGTGGAAAGCAGAGCGAAAAAATTGAAAAGTACAGGGACTTAGTATTCCAGCTTAGACGAACATACACGGGATACACCATTATTTTTATACCAACTATAATTGGCGTCCTTGGCAGTATGCATCCAGATATTTTACAACACCTGAAAAAAATACCATCTGTTAATACATCCATTGGTAAAAAACTTACCTGTCAGATGCAGAAGTATGTCCTCCTCGGATCGATGAGAATACTCCGAGCGCACGAAGCTAGCTACCCGCCATCAGTCAGCTAGCAATTTTATTCCACTTTGTAGTTGCCCATCCCTCGGGACGTAGTTACATCGTATCGGAACAATACGCGTATTCGCGAGCTGCGCTATTGTTCAAACAATAAAAAATTTAAAAAAAAATTAAAAAAATAATAATAAAGTGTTTTTATTTAATTTTCAAAACAGTTTGACATTAGAACATATTAGGTGGGTTGGTTACTCTCTGCAGAAAGGCGTCCATATGTTATATTATATTATGTTTTATGTTTATATTATATATAATTTTAATTTCCTTTTCATATAATATAAGGGTATATTACATAAAAAGGAATTTGAAATTTAATAGAATATGAAAATAATATATAACATATAATATAACCTTAAGATTATGACTCTTATACAAAAAAAAACGACAAAAGGTAAAATATACTAAAAATGGTCAATAGTGTATAAATATACCCGTATGGCTGTAACAATAGAAATATACCAATAATTTTGTTACTACTATTAACGAGAATGCATGTAATTGTAATAATATTTGAGTATTTCATCCTGGCAACATAATTTACATCTTACTAGTAGTGAAGGATAAAAACTCGAATAAATGTTCCTTAGTCCTAAGTGGCATCCATATATATCTCCATGCATTATAGACTTACAAAATAATAAATAATCATGAACATAATTAGCAAGTGCTGTCGCCAATAAACTCGCTAGAACTGCACTAAATTATTACCCGGATAATATCAAAAGATTATACCCGTATCGTGCTAATAGCATTTATATTATCATTCCGCTCGATGCGAAATGTATACATTTAGTAGTAGGGGATACAGAAGAGATTATCGAGAAAGTTAGAGAAAGGTTGAGTGCGGAGCATAGGAACGGTCCAAAGCGTTAATAAGTAGCTTCTTAGAGCTAGGCCGGCACCATTATGGAGCTGGAGGACCAAGGATGCGGAATCGGCTTATCAGATCTTTCCAACTACGGCTTCACGCTGCACGAGAGAGAAAGAATTTGAGCCACAATGGTTATATTTATATGCGGAAACGGATTTGCTGTAGGGACATTGTGTTAATTGTCTATATCTATATATGTGTGTGTGTGTGTGTGTGTGCGGATTAATTGAATTTTGCATGTGACATGTGACTTGTACGCTTGTTATTTTAATACACGGCCTCATACAATCGCGGACTCAATAAACTAATTATCCTCGTCAAGTGTCGATGCCGGTGATACGCCATTTATAAAATCAGTGCGTGAAACTCGCCGGCACATAATCACTTACGTTTTTTTTTGTTTGCTAGATATATACGGGGGTGTATTAATTGAATTGCATACAAATCAATTTGTTTTTCACAAAGGGACATTAAATTCAAATTGTGGTGGAGTGGCAAAAGTTAATTAATTAAATGTAGAGTTAGAACAAATAATTGTACTGTTGGAATTAATTATATTATGCATACTATTTTGAATTTTCAACATAATATTATATTAAAAAAATGTAGTGCGTTTTACTTTTCATTACTAGCCTAGAAACTGACTTCAGATCATTTTAGACAAGACAAATTCTTAAATCAATTTTTTTCAAGAATTTAATTCATATATTGTCTTGTTTACTCTTTGAATCTCTATGAAACGAAACAGTTTTTGTAATAAGGCCCATGTTCGCGATCATGCAGCTCCACAATAAGAATATCTTTGAAGATTAGAACGTATTTAATTTTCCATTCAATCTACAATTCAATTGAATATTTCAAACAATTTCCTGTATGTTACTAGACAATTTAGGTGGACTTAAGGTCGTTTTAGTCAAGACAATTTCTTAGCTCAAAAGTGGTTCAAGAAATCCCATACAATTTGTCCTTGACAAATAGAACGTGTTATAGTTTTCTACCATCCAATTCAATATTTCAAATAATTTGCTGTATGATACGAGACAAATTAGATTGTCTCGCATCCTGACTAACTTTTGGTTCAAGAAATTGTCATGTCCAAAACGAGCTTTACTTATATATTTATATATATATATATATTTATATATATATATATATATATATATATATATATATATATATATATATATATATATATGCTAGAGATTAATAAGAAGACAACATAATTAAAGAAGGGTCTTGTTTTCAGAAATTTAAGAACTATATAAATATATATACATATAAGCTTAGTAATAATAAATAATAAACATATTTTCAAATTTAAAAATCTAGGGCTGAAGCTAAGTGCCAAATATAATTCATATCATTCTATAAAACACTTATGAGTTACACAATATAAACTTAATATATTCGAGTATCAAGCCGCAAGGTGAAAGATGGAACTTTCGAGACAATTGTAAAAGTTCGACAGAGTTTACTTTGAAGTTTGATTGGTTCTTGTTACTTCTTGCGACTGGAATTTAAACGCCTCTGTGTGTGTTACAGACAGCTTGCGTATATGAACTTTAAATAAACGCAAATGTGATCACAGCTCAGACGCTGTGTGAAATGTTCGAGCGTATTGACACATTTACAAGAGTTTCAATCTGCGAATAAATAGGGAGAAGATTACTGTACAAATACTAACTCAAGACGCCTAATATACTTTATATCAATGATTATCAATCTAATTAATAATAATAATAAAATTGGCGGAATACGAACAATAAAATAATATTTTGTAATAAATGATTAGATGATAGATTAATACTTAGCATAAAGTTAGTGTCAATATATCATATAGGAACATAACAAACCATTAATAATTACTACTACTACTACTAGATAACACAAATAAATAAATAGCGTAAAACTAATAAATTCAAAATACAAAATTTCTAAAATTAGTACACACTATTAAAAACTTTATTTAATAAAATATATTATAGCTTATAGCATACAATAATAATTTTGAAAGAAATATAAAATGAAATGGCATTACAAAATATACATACAAAATATTTATTTAATAACACTCACCCCCCATTCACCAACGTTCTATAAATCTATCAATAAGACACCTTATACGATCAATAATACTGTCAATATTTTAGAATATGTCAGTATTACTGTACGATAATATGTTTAAAATGTTTCTTATACTAAAATATTGACAGTATTACTTATCGTATAAGGTATACTAATGATGGAATCAAGAGAATATATATATATATATATATATATATATATATTATCAATTGCCTTTTACCTTTCGGTGTGGCTATTACATTAACATTATTAACATTATAGTTTACAATTACTGTTGTTTATACATTTGAAAATTCTTTCCACTCCTTTGTGTTCTTTGACAGTTATCTTGCTTGCTTGACTGTTTTTCCTTTCTTGATTATTATGTCCTCTATTATGTTGTCCCACTCTTTTCTTGGTCTACCTCTTCTTCTTTTATTTTCAGTTCTTGCTTCCCATACCTGTTTTGTTTGATTCTTTTTGTCCATCCTAATTAAATGACCCCACCAGTTTAGTTGTTTCTTTTCTATATACTTATCTACAGCTTCAATTCCCAGTTCTTCTCTGATGTCATAATTTCTTATTCTGTCTCTTCTCGTAACTTGTTTTACTCCTCTGAGATATTTCATTTCCATTGGCTGTATTCTACTTGTGTCCCTCTTCGTTAGCTTACACGTCTCGCTTCCATATGTCAGTATAGGTCTATATATGCTTTTATATATATTTATTTTTGTCCTTCTGCTGATCTCTTTCTTGTTAATCAGTATATTGCTCAATGTGTGGTATGTATTAGCTGTGTTGTTTATTCTGTTACTAAGTTCGCCTTCCATTTTTCCGTCTTCTGTCAGTGCTACTCCCAGGTATTTGAATTCTTCTACTTGTTCTATTGTGTGTTGTTCTATCTTTATATTTATTTGTTCTTTCCGGTTTCCTATTACCATCACTTTTGTTTTGTTATAGTTCATTTTCATGTTATACTTTTCTAGGTGTCTGTTCCATACACTAAGGTTGTGCTGCAGATTACCTTCATTTTCTGCGATCACTACCACATCATCAGCGAATGCTCCTTCCGATATTTTTACAACTTGCATGTTTTTGTACCCTATGTTTGCTTTTTTGGTTTCTGGTTTCATGCTCTTCATTATTTCATCCATGTATATGTTAAATAATGTAGGACTGAGCCCGCCTCCTTGTCTTAGTCCAGTGGTTGTCCGAAATGTTCTTGATGTTTGTCCCTTGTGTATTATTGCATTGGTGTTGTTGTTGTATATGTTTTGTATTAATTCGACTGTCTTTCTTTCTATACCTCTCTCTTCCAGGATTTTCCATAATTTATTTCTTGGTATTATGTCGAATGCTTTTTCCAGGTCGATGAATCCTAGGTATGTGTTTTTATTATTTGCAATTCTTTTTTCTGTGATTTGTTTTATCGTGAAAATGTTGTCCTCTGTGGATCTTCCTTTCCTAAATCCACATTGCGATTCTTCTAGCGTCTGTTCTATTTTTGCTAGTATTCTTTTGTTAATTGTTTTTTCTAAGATCTTCATACCTATGCTTATAGTGTTATACCCCTATAGTTTGAACATTTTGTCTTATCGCCTTTCTTGTGTATCGGTACGATTAACGATACTTGCCAATCTTTGGGTATTTTATTCGTCCTCCATATTTCGTTTATTAATTTTAGTAGTATTTCGTTACCTGCAGGTCCCATATGTTTAATCATTTCCGTTGTGATCTGGTCTTGTCCTGGTGCTTTCCCTATTTTCATTTCCCTTATTATCTCTAGTATTTCTTTTCCATTGATCATCTCTATATCTGCTTCCGAGTCGTTCTGGTCTCTTGTCTTCTGTTCATTTCCACCATTTTATGATAGTAGTAAGTCTTCAAAATATTATTTCCATCTTTCCAGTATTTTTTCGTTGTCCTTCAGTAATATTCCTTGATTGTCTTGTATATAAGTTACTTCTTGTCCTTTTTCTTTTCTGTTTAGTTTTAGTGTTTATAGAAGAATTTTTGGTTTTCCTTTGCATTTTGCTCCATTGTCTCCTCCGAACTTTTCCCATTCCCTGCTCTTTGCTATTCTGACCTTATCTTTTACTATTTTCCGCTTTAAACTGTATTCTTCGTAGTTTTTACTATTTTTGTCATTTAGGTATCTTTGCCATGCTTTTTTCTTTTCCTTTATTTTCTCTCTTATGTCCTGCGACCACCATGCTGTCTGCTGCTTCTTTTTTGTGTTTTGCTTTGTCCCACATGTCTCTTGTGCTGTCTCCAGTATATTTTTCTTTAATTTATTCAACATTTCCTCTACTTCTTGTCTATAGTTGTCCTTTACTAATTTCTCCTCTATTTTCTCTTTATAGATTTTTGCTATTTCTTTTTCCCTTAGTTTGTATGTTCTTATCTTGTTGTAGTTTATTGCTATATTTGGTCTCTGCTTTTTTTTATCGTTATCTTGGTAGTCTTCCTTTATTTTCGTCTCTACTAGATAGTGATCACTTCCAATTTCGTAACTTCTCTTTACTCTTGTGTCTATTATTTTGCTCCTTTTCCCTTGTTCTGCTAGTACATAGTCTATTATAGATTTTTCGTTCCTGCTTATCACTTCCCTGGTGTATTTGTGTATGTCCTTGTGTTTGAATAGTGTATTCGTTATTACTAGATTATTTTATTTTAGCATTTTCTTACCATTTTCGTTGAGTACGCCTTCTCCATATCTTCCTCTCATCGCGTCATTATCTTTTACTTCGTTGCCAATTCTGCTGTTGAAGTCTCCCGCCACGTACACTTCTCCTATGGCTTTTTCTGTTGTTTCGTTGAGCTGCTCCCAGAATGTTTCTTTGTTGCACGCAATATCATCTTCGTTTGGTCCATACACTGCTATGATAGTTTTATGGTAGCCGTTTCTTTGATCTCTAACTTCGATAGACAAAATCCTCTCCGTAATTGCATCCCATTTATATATATTCGATTTCAGTTTTTTATGCACTACACATCCTACCCCTGCTGCGGCTCTCCGATTGTTATCTACACCGCTATATATGAATATATGTTTCTTGTCCATTTTGTACTCTCCCTTCCCCTTCTTTTTTGTTTCTGTTACCACTAAGAAGTCTAGTTCAGCTTTCTCAAATTCTTCTTCCAGCTCTTTTTCCTTTCCATTTATACTCCTGATATTCCAAGACCCAATTTTCCATATTTTTCTTTTTTTTACTGTACTCTTTTCTATGTTTCCATTTATTATGTGTTTGTTCTTCTTTCTTATGTTCGTTGTCCCTTTCCTTGCTGTATTCTTTGTATTTTTGCTTCCGTCCGTTTTCTCTTTGGCTAGTAGTTTTTTGGATTGGTTACTTTCACCCTATTATCTTTGGCTACGATTCCTTTCTCCTTTTTATCCCATATGTATATTTCATTGTCTACTATTATCTTTCTATAACCTATTTTTATGTGTTTTCCTATTTTTTTTTTCCAATTTTGCAATGTTTCTTATTTCTCTTTGTATTTTTCTCTCCTCTTCCGTTAGATCATCGTCTATATATATATCATTGTATTTCTCAGTTTATATTTTGCTTTCATTATTTTTTGTTTTTCTTCCCAGCTTGGGATTTCCACTATTATTATATTTCGTTCTGGGCCTGTGTTTATTTTTTGCATTTTGTTAACCCCTGTCTCTACTTCCAGTTTCTCTTTGATGAGTGATCTTACCTCTTCTATGTTATCTATCTTGTCTAGACCTCTTATTGCTATGTTATTTTTTCTTCTTCTCTTCTCTTCAATTTCTGCTTTATTTTCTAGTTTTTCTATTCTGACTTCCAATGTTCTCTTTTCTTCTTTCCATGTTTCTTCCTTATTGTTCATTTCGGTCTTAATCTCTTTTATTTCCTGTTTTATTTGTGACATGTTTTCTTCCATCTTCCTCATTAGTTCTATAATCATTTGTTTTAGTTCTTCCATTGTATCTTTGTCAATGTTCGTTTCACCGTTGCAATTTTTTTCTGTTTCTTCTAATCTTCTTTGTGATGCTGGTGATCTCAGTATATTTTTGTTTTTTCTAACGGTTTCTTTCTGATTTTGTATGTCTTTGTCCTCGATATCCGTTTCTCTACCTCTTTTATTTTTATTCATTGGCCCTGGCGCTATTTTTATTTGCTATTCTTGCCTTTGTTGTCGTCGCTATATGCCGCCCAATATACTCCTCACCTTTATCGGCGCCAGAGGTTATTTACGGGTCGACCCCTCGTGCAAATAACCTCTACCCTCTATTTTATTTACTTTCACTTACCGCTCTTTCTCTCGACTTTTTAACTTTCCTTTTGTATCACTGTTTCTTGTCGCTGTTTTCACCTGTCGTGTATATTTCAACTCGATACGCCGCTATATTTCGGTAAAATATCGGAGCTGTCTATACACCTCTCAACTCTCCAACGTCCGCCTCCATCAAGAGTATACTGATGTTAATTCGGATAATTGATTACTTGATAAATATAAAAGGAGGATTAAAGCAAATACTGACAGTATTATTCACCATGTAAGGTGGTTTAATAGCTATTGGACTCATAAGTATTCGTTGTTATAACAACAATAAATAAATGATCTAGGAAATGTAGTTACTTTAGATTCCCTCTATTGGAAAATTCACTGAAAATTTAAAGAAAATGTGTCATCAAAGCTCCAATCACAGCGCTATTCAAGGTGTTAACATTTTTTTTTTGAACATTTCTATCATAATGACATTTTCAATATATACATTCAATAGCTTATGGGACCTATAAAGTTTATGGGATGTTGGTGAATACGGGCATTAGTGACTTTTATTTCAAGACACGATTTATGAAACATACAACATTATTTTTATTGCAAGCATTCGTAATATTTGGTGGCACACTATAGCTGGTTTCGTGTATCACTGTGTACTGCTCCGAGCTTATTGTCTCTATTTGTCGTTCAAGCCGCTGTCGATGCGCACAATTCAATCCCTTACAACCGGCCGCACGACTACAAAACTTGGAGTAATATTGCACGCCACGGGGCGACTAGTAATGTTAAACTTATTTCAAAAATGATGTGACACCGTGGTTGATAATCACTATTCTATATGATAGGAGAAATATAACAAATTCTCATTTCTGTACTAGCTATTAACATTAGTAGACATTCTTCTAGCTGTACATATAATAGTCTAATTGCTGCAGGATCCACAAAGGGAGTTTCGTTAAATATCATAAATATGGAATCAATCAGTTCCGAACATCACCAAACACCGACCCATTTGCATATTTTGTTTAAACTAGTGTTAATGAAGCCGAAATACACAGCAGCTCTAATGAGACCACTATGTAGCGGCATGCATCGACCGACGACCCTAATTGGCACCATCATAGCTATATAATACATCCCCTCTAACGTGTATCCAATTATTTTTACCACTAGCCCAGCGAGAAGCTAGGAATCAAATTATTATGTCTTCATACGCCAGTTAGTGACGGGAAATGATTTGTCTGCGGGAGTTAATATCTGTGCGGAAATAAAACCCGAATGGAAATGTGCCGGTTGGAAAAATGAAGTTCCGTTGTAATATGAAACAAAAATTTTACACCCCAACCCGGCGGGTAATTTTACACCTGCGCCACGGGGCGGCCACATAAAACGCGCACAACTCTTTTAATATAATAATATAAAGTAAACGAGAAAATTCTCATGCCTTCAGTCGTAATTAACTTCCTAAATTAATAATCGGATGTACATTGCGTTAACCATTGTCACAGTTTCTCTTTGTACGTGTGTGTGTGCGTTTATGGAACCAATTTGCTGCCACACGATCTGCTGTGCACTGATGTGACGGCGCGAAATGAAAACTGCTAGGAACGGAATTAACTGAACCCGCCGGGGAATATCTACGTTTTCCGCTGCACATTGTGTGTGTGTGTGTGTTTTCCGAAACCTGATTTACTGCATATAATTAAAAAAACGGGGCTGCTGGTCGGCGCTTATATTAGACGAGCGCGGCGATAAAATAAAAATCAGGACGGGTTATTGCAAAACGGATCCTATAAATTAGAATCCTCATGTGTGTGTGCATAGTGTTTTCCGCGCTGTTTGTTTTGTTTTTATGTAATTAAACGTCGCTTCTTGTCACTGGAGGCGGCAGTATTTTCACTGCGATGTCCGCATCGAATAATTTCGCACTGTTTGGTAGTTTCGGTTTAACGATACACGGCGAACGGATTATTGTTGTAATTACTTTTAGTGAACATTTTGCGATCATAATAGTTCAAGTATAATATTACATGTTGAATTGCTGATTAATAGATACTGGTTGAGATGTATTATAAGACAATTACGCCCGGTTTCTCCAACGAATCTTAACTAGTTTAAGACCGTCTTAAGGTCGTTTTAGACAAGACAATTTCTTGACTCAAAAGTTAGTCAATCTAAATTGTCTCGTATCATACAGCAAATTATTTGAAATATTGAATTGGATGGTAGATCGAATGGAAAAATAACGCTTTCTATTTGTCAAGGACAAATTGTATGGGAGGAGGATATATGAATTCATTTCTTAAACAACTTTTGAGCTAAAAAATTGTCTTGTCTAAAACGACCTTTAATAATTCGACGGTCTTAAAGCGTTGCACCAAACAAAAATCTGATCTTAAAACGATTAGACGGTCTTACATTGTAAGACTAAGTAAGATCTACATATGTTTAGTGCAACAGAATAAACATTTAAGACGTGGTTATATATAAGACGAGTTGGAGAAACCGGGCATTAGGAACACTATAAAATATTTAATAATCAAATGAACACTGCAGTTATTTATGTATGTATTTATGTCTTGGATTTTACCACATTTAAACGTTTCCTATATTAACTACTAGCGTTTATATATATATATATATATATATATATATATATATATATATATGATGAGATGATAGAGGATATCTTCACACCGGTGTATAGAATATGATGTTAATTTTTTAATAGAGAATTCTTACACAACTAACTAATAATGCATCCCCTCTAACGTGTACACATTCGTATTTAATTTTTATTGCGATGTTTGTGTGTGTGTTGTTCGTCTATCTGATTGTCTGTGAATAAAATTCCGGTAAATCGGCGCAACAAATCGCGACCAACTGTGGAAATCAGTTGTGTTTGCTTCAACCAAAGGTATAGAACACTGAAGAGAGACGACGAATACTCAAACCACTCACTAGTAAGAGCCAATACAAGAACAAGATTAGCATCGCACAAGACAATGTCATACAACATACAATATCTGACGAAACTAGAAATAGGTTTGAAGAAAAATTACAAGAGAAGCTAGAAAACAGACATTCTGAAGACACAAATATAGATCAATCGTGGAGCAACTGCTAAAATATAATGAAAGAAGCTGATATGGAAGTGGTACGTAGGAAAACTAGAATAATTCGTTTATTGTTTCACTCCTATTTTTGTTTAAATACTCAATTCTTCGTTGTTTGTTCTACCTTTTTATTTTTTCTCTATTTTGTACATTTCTTTTATTATCTCTATTATATATATATATATATATATATATATATATATATATATATATATATATATATATATATAAACCTTTATTGGCACACTCAATTTTAAAATCGCATCTTACATCTCATCCGACTAACTACATTTACAACAAGTAAAGTAAGTACAAAAAACCAAACTAACCTTTCTTCCCAGTTTCTAACATATTTCACAGCCTATACAAGAACGTAACACATTAAAATTATTTTTCACCGGTGTGAAGTTATCCTCTAAGATCCCAGCCTCTATACTGCGCGCATGGCCGATTGTTTCCGGGTCTGTACTGACCAATTGGGGTGAACAATAAAATCCAAATTTTGAGGATTCTTTTGTTAATGTCTTGCAGACCATAATATATAGTTATATATTTTTATTAATAATTTTTTAGGCGTAGTTGTCTAATATACGTTGTAACGTAAACTATTCTTTTTGATCATGACTCCGTCATAGAATTGATTTGGAAAAATGACAAAATGGTTATAAAAAAATGACAATAGAAAATGGAAAGTCTCAAATTGTAACTTTTACGCTCCTATCTGGATATTTCGGTTTTAGAGGCTGGGTCGATAAAAAAATTATGCAATATAATTTTGTTTCATTTTTTTACTGATCTAAGTGCAGAACATATTAGTGCACCAGATGACCGAAGGAAATTAGAAAATATTTTTTTTTCGGCAACCAAGTCTAACAAATTTCATTATTATTATTTTTTACCATGGATCCGTCATACAATTAATTTGAAAAAATTACACAATGTTTATAACAAAATGATAATAGAAAATGGAAGAGCGAAGTTTCTATCTTGGTATAATTTTCATTTTATTTATTTTTTATTTTTAACTTTTACGCTCCTATCTCGATATGCCGATTTTAGAGGCTGGGTCGATACAAAAATTATGCAACATATTTTGTTTAATTTTTTTACTTGCACTTAGTGCAGAGCATATCAGTGCACTAGATGCCCGAAGGAAATTGGAAAATTTTGATTATAAATTATTTTTTTTCGGCGACCAAGTCTAACAAATTTTATTATTATTATTTTTTACCATGGATCCATCATACAATTGATTTGAAAAAATTACACAATGTTTATAACAAAATGATAATAGAAAATGGAAAGTCTCTATCTTGGCATATTTTTCCTTCTATTTATTTTTTATTTTTAACTTTTACACTTCTATCTCGATATGCCGATTTTAGAGGCTGGGTCGATACAAACATTATGCAAGATATTTTGTTTAATTTTTTTACTGATCTTAGTGCAGAACATATCAGTGCACTAGATGCCCGAAGCAAATTGGAAAATTTTGATTATAAGTATTTGTTTTTTTTTCGGCGACCAAGTCGAACATATTTCATTATTATTATTGTTTACCATGACTCCGTCATACAATTGATTTGAAAAAATTACACGATGTTTACAACAAAATGACAATAGAAAATGGAATATCTCTATCTTGGCATATGTTTCCTTCTATTTATTTTTTATTTTTAACTTTTACGCTCCTATCTCGATATGCCGATTTTATAGGCTAGGTCGATACAAAAATTATGTAACATATTTTGTTTAATTTTTTTACTGATTTTAGTGCAGAACATATCAGTGCACCAGATGCCCGAAGGAAATTAGAAAATTTTGATTATAAATTTTTTTTTTCGGCGATCAAGTCTAACAATTTTCATTATTATTATTTTCTACCATGTATCCGTCATACAATTGATTTGAAAAAAATTACACAATGTTTATAACAAAATGACAGTAGAAAATAGAAAGTCTCTATCTTGGCATATTTTTCTTCTATTTATTTTTTGTTTTTAACTTTTACGCTCCTATCTCGATATGCCGTGTTTAGAGGCTGGGCCGATACAAAAATTATGCTAGATATTTTGTTTAATTTTTTTACAGATCTTAGTGCAGAAGATATCAGTGCAACATATGCCCGAAGGAAATTGGAACATTTTTCCTCTAGACATTAAAATGTCTCACATTTCTTCCTAGTTCCTAACCAACTTAATACCATACACAAAAATTGGAAGTAAAATCACTTTCCACTGTAGTCCGTACACTTTTATTTTTAATTTTCATTACCACCACCCCTACGAACTATGAACCTGACAGCCGTAATGCATCTGCCATCTTCAGTTAGAAACCAGCTCTAGTTTCTGCCCTGGACATCCACCACTCATCCTCCTCCCTCCCCAGTTACCATACACTCCATCAACCAATGCTACCATCTATCCTCCCCACCGCACACATTCTACATATCCTGTATTCATTCCCCATCCACTCTCACTATACCATATTTTCTCGTTACAGCACCGAAACCTGGCAATCAGCCTCTGCCCTTCCTTTATTGAGGATCTCATTAAGTACTTCGGAAGGCTATTATTTACCTGAATCTTTGATAAATTGCTATATCTTCTGCCAGATATCGCACTCTAGCGCTGCTGTACTTCAACCTGCTTTACTCTTTCCGTTACCATCACGTCTATTCTACTTAATACCTGCTTTAGGTTTCTTGCTCCCGTTAACGATAAGCACGCACACTCATACATCTTTTACTTTCACGCTCCCATATAGTAATCTCTTTCATTTTGGATTCCTTATTCGCAATCACTCTAAATATCTAATATATTACCGATCTATTACCTATACGGCTCACTTTCATTTGAAATCTCACTAACTTACGTCTTGCACATACACTGATTTTATAAGCATTGGACTCCTGAAGCACAAAACCGTTTGATGTTGTTCGTCCTACGCCTAACATATTATTCATCCAGTATATTTGAAGTTTTTCTATGGTTTCCTGTTCTCTAGTTGCCTACAATTCTGCCCCATACATTATAATGATCTTCGCACAGGTCTCCCACAAACTCCTTTTCATTATGGATGAGTCTTTCATTCGGTCGCACCATATATACCATATCTGCATAGCCGCTACTCTAGCCTTTTCACACACATATTTCAGATGCATATTCATACTGTCACCACTTTCAAACATAAACCCCACATACTTAAAGCTGCATTCCCAGTTATTACCTTTTATATGTTTGCTATGAATGCCCACCAGTATAGCCCCCTATGCGCACCCCATTTTGCAATCTCACTTTAATTGGGCGGTTGTCCAGCACCGTTGGTGAACTTGAGCGATCTTATCATCACTGGTTGCAATTTTAGGTCGTCCCGAGTGTTCTTCGTCTTCCAAGCTGGTACGGCCACGTTTAAATTCAGTGGCCCAAAATTTCAGATGCTCATTCATACTGCCACCACTTTTATATATAAACCCCACATACTTAAAGCTTCTTACCAATTAATTTTTTCACTTCCCCATATGAATTCTGGCTCCTTTGCCTTTCAGCCCCTTTCGCTAAATATAATTATCGGTTTTACGCATATTCACCTCTAACATTATCTTTTCACAAAACTTTCGCGCTGTCATCATCTTTCGCTTCTGCTTCCGTTTTCGCTAACAACACTACATCATCTGCATATGCCAACGACCAAATCTTCTTTCTTCCTATAACGACTACTCCCGCCTGCGCTCCCTGCAAACCCCTCTATAGATCGGCAGTAAACAAGTTAAACAAGTATGGGCTCAGCGGACATCCCTGCCTCAGTCCTCGTCTCACTTCAAACTTTTCAGATTTCCATTCACCCACGTTCTCTATATACGCCCCACTTTTTCGTATAGCCGATCAGGGATCTGGCTTTGCCATGCATTTGACCAGTTAGTTTAGCTGTATCCACCGTGCTATATGCAGGTCTGAAGTCCACAAACACCGCAAACAGTTTGCCCCCCTTTTTACTTAGCACTTTATCCACCACGTATCTAAGGGTTAACAAATGCTCAGTTATGGACCTTCTTACTTTACGACTGCCCGGTTTGTCGACGCGCGCGCTTACGCCCCCGTACACATACGGGGGGGGGGGGGGGGAGAAGGGTCGTTCACGCCGCCAGCGAGCGTCGGGGCATACTTGGGGATTCGGATCTCCGGCCGCTTGGTCCTAAACCAACCCTACTTGTGTTTCTGATAAAAGTGGCTTGTCCTCTATTACTGATTCAAGCTGCTTCTGAATTAGTGAACATTTTGTAACTAGTGTCCATGAGCGTTATACCTCTATAGTTGCTGACCCTAGCTCTATCCCCACTTTTAAATACGGGCACTATATATCCCTCTCACTAGCTTTCTGGCATTTGTGTTCTTCCAGCCCATACTTTAATTATCAGTTTAGTGAGCGGCTTTAACAACTATCCAGAACTATCCAGAGCGGCTTTAGCAACCAGTTTTGCCCCTCCTTTCATACCTCGCCCCGTATACTATCCGGACCCGGCGCCTTATTATTTTTTATGGCACTCTCTATCTCTTCCCTTTGGGATTCATCTGTCCTGACTCCCGATGCGCTGCATCATTTACATTTTTCTCTATCGGACTTATGACCATCTTTCAGAAGTGACATTCCCATTCTTTCTCTGGAATACGATCAATTATTCCATCTCTGTTAAATGGGGTATGCATCTTTATATACCGTCTTCATTGCGTAGATCCTGCACCTCATTCCATTCTCGCTGTTCTCGGTGTCTTCTACATTGGTCAACTGATCCCATCTATCCTTTGACTTCCGAACAATTCTTACAACCCCACTCTCTACTCTTTCATACAGTTTTTCTTTCCCCCCTTCATTTTTGCATTGAACCATTCTTGGATCGTCGTTCTTCCCTCGTCGCTGTTGCATAACTGACATTCATTATTTCACTACCTCCACCAACTGCTGCATGTTCACCACCCAAGCCCATTCCATGCTCTCAATTTTGTCTTTAAAACTATCGATTGCCGCCTCATTCCATATGAATTCTTCCAGGGCTAACTCCCCGAGTGTCCCTGGGCTCCTACCACTTTCTACCTGAACTTTGACTGGCACTTCCCACTTTCTACCTGAACTTTCACTGGCACTTCCCAGTGGAAGTTCAGGTGGTAAGTGGTAGGAGTCTAACTCTCTTAATATCTACCCATCTGACTTGTTCCCTTAGAGTATCGCTAGTCACCACCAAATATATGATCGATGACCCCCTGTCGCAGGAATAGGTCCATTCACCATCGCAGTCCCCCTCCACTCTGCCATTAAGGACACTTATACGTCCTCTACTCAACCACTGTATCATCTTCTTACCTCCTCTCCATTAACTATCTTATTCTGTGATCGTATTTTCTCTGCTTCACTAGTATCCACATTAATGTACCCTCCTTCTTCTCCAATCCTCGCATTCCAGTCACCACCCATCATTACATGTTTCCTCTTCTTTAAGTATTCTCTTAATTTCCTGAACAATCTTTTCTAACACGCCATAGCTGTAATTTGTACATATGACCCACTGCTCATCTAAAAAAAATCTACATTTATTCATCAATATTAATTTTGTCCCCTTCAAAAGTTGTCCCCTTCACCACATATAATATACTTGGTCCAGTACTTTTTTCAAACTTCGAAGTATTCTCTCAATTACCTCAACAACCTTATCTACCACGCCTTAGCTGTATATTGTAGCTATGACCCACGAGATGGTCCGTGGCGATGGTCTGAAGCCATTGCGTACGGAACGTTGGTGGTTCGAATCCACAGCTAGCCGGGAATTTTTCCACAAACAATTAACCCGGCTAGCATATCATGGATGTTGTATGAGGCACAATAGGTCCGTGAATGGCCGCAGTGCATACAGCCTGTATACTCAAAGTAAAAAAAAAAGTTATGACCCACAGCTCATCTCATATTCTTCCTTTCATTGCTACTATGTGGTCTTTCCTTATTACATATTCCCAATTATTACCTATAATATGTTTCTTATTAATGCCCACCAGTATAGCCCCTTATGCGCACCCCAGTTTGCAGTGTCACTTTAATTCGACGGTTGTCCATTGCCGTTGTTGAACGCGATGTTATCGTCAGTGGTTGCAGTTTTAGGACGTCCCGAACGTTCTTCGTCTTCCAAGCTGGTACGGCCACGTTTAAATTCAGTTGCCGAAAATTTTACGATGGTAAATTATGGTGCAGAGCCTCTGTACACGGCGTGTAACTAGTCTTTGATTTGGGTAGGCCTATTGCCTTTCAATTTGGTAACTGCTCGATATTCGATTTTTTCCATCGCTTACAAAATGTGTTCAGTGATTAACTAATGTAATGTTTTTTCAATACAGCACTGTCTTCGAAAATCGTGGGTGCGATTTTTGAGCGGTCGTTCTGAATGTAGTGATCGAGAGACGTTCGCCATTATTGTGAATAATGTTAATATCTGACCTTTCATTTTGTGAAATCGTTATCTTTGAGAGAACTAAATGATTAACGACAACTCACTCTCACTCAAGCGATTGTCAAACAGCAACTGCGCATTGAAAATACCCGAAATCATAGTAAGCGATTAAGAAAAGATGCACAAACAGATTGCCTAGAGTTAGTTGATGATTGTTGCTGTATACATGGTGATGTCGTAAATTGTTCAGACCACCCTCGTATAAGTACAATCGTTGGTATGTAAACCAATTGAGATTTTGTAAATTCATCCTCACTAGCTGAGCTACACTAACTATGTCTAACAATATCAAAAATCTAGATGTGTAAATTGATAGTTCTCAAACACTCCATTGGAATATTGTTCTAGTTATCACTCTGTAATCCTAAAGGCATTATATGAGCCTATGAGAATGAAAGTTGTGTAAGTTACATTTGTATTATTTTGAAAAGGAGAAGATTTCGCGTTTGGTATTTATGTAAATCAACGTGCGCAGTTACAGATTTGAAGTCAATTTATTCATAAATAAAAGTGTAAATGCGTACGTCGTTTTACATAAATACCAATTCTAAAATATTCTCCTATTCAAAATAATTCAAACACCACTTTGATTCTCACAGGTTCATATGTTGATGGAGTTTTAGCGTCTTTATCTTCATTAGCCTGTATTCATCCACTCCTTGACATAGGCCCCTTCCATTTGCCTTCATGTTTGTCTGTTTTATGCTGACAACATCCATTTTTTACTCCCGCTTCTGTATATCGCCTTGCCATCTTAACTGAGATCTAGCATTAATTCTCTTTGTTCTTAATATTGTTTCTCTATTTCACATCATTTCGTGCGATATGTCATTCCCATTCGTAGTTTTTTCTCTCCCAGAATACTACGGGCTGATGAATCAGCCTGATATTCTGAGCTTGTAGCTCTATTCACTTGAGGTATTGCTGTTTTGAATATCGATATTTCCATGTTAGCTAAGGAAGGAGTTTGGCATTAAAACACCTCGCATGTCGAGCAGGTTGGCGAGTGTTTTTCAGCCGCCCATTACAGTTTATAACCGCTCATTTTGAGAATATATTTCCTATACCATTCTTTTGAGGTGTCCCGGTTTATCCATCCTCGAATTATGTTTGAGAGGCCATATTGTCATGCAAGTGTAAACAACTCGGGTAACTTACTCATTCAATACTCAGTCTAAATCGCGTACTAAATCCTTGATCGTGACAATATCTGAGGTCGTGCTAGTTTTGGTCGACCCTGGATATTTTATTTCCTCAGTACCCGTCATATCTAACAAGCTTTCCCCTATCCGCAACCAGAGGAGGCGTCCGATGGAGGATTAGTAAGCTCTTAAGGTGTTTAACGATATGGATGTATATTGTTCATGCCAAATGACGTTTAAATTTAGCCTGAGAGCGTAAAGCATAATCGTTGGTAATATTGATTCTATCTAGGACATGATGACCGCTGCGAGTTTGCTTATTAATTCGTTGACACCACAAAAAAATAGTTTGAATTGCATTTATTCTTATTAGTTCGAAGTTTCTATTGTAGGATTACTATTATAAAAATTATATTAACAACGGCTGTCGAATAAATATTTTCGTATTCATTAGATACGGTTTGAAATATTTGAATAACTCCGCGAACAGTCTATGCGCTCGCTTGAAAATCTTAAACGAACTAATTAATAAAACCGCACCCCAAAACTTTCGCCCGAAAATAATAAATTGTTTTCGTCGGAATTAATTAGTATCTTCATTAAATAGCGCAAACGTCGCGGACTCCGTTTCGTAGTTAATTGAAACACAGAGGTTTTGCTGGGGAAAAATAACTGTGGTCCTGTTTAAATATTAATGTTTAATAAGGAGACTGTATAGAAAATTATCTTGTTTTTCTAGAGAAATCATTATATTCACTAACACTAATATATATATATATATTCTGCAAGTTTTTTTTTCCGATATTTGTTTACAAATTCAAATGTTCACAGCTTACATTTCTACTTCATTTATTCATTTTCCACTTACTTTACTAACCAAAGTTAGTTAGGAGTGTAAATATTGATGAAACATGTCACTAAAAGGCACCTTACACGATCAATATTACTGTCAATATTTTAGAATAATGACAGTATTACTGTACGATAATATGTTTAAAATGTTCATTCTTCTAAAATATTTCCCGTATTACTCACCGTGGAAGGTATATTAATGATGTAATGAAGAGAATACTGATTTGTATATGGATAATCGATTACTTGATAAATATAAAAGAAGGATTGAAGCAAATATTGACAGTACTAGTATTGACAGTATTATTGATTGCGTAAGGTGCCTTTATTACTCTATTGCCGACTTGAATCATCAATATATACATTGCTAACTAATTTTCGAAAAGTAGAAATGCAATCCATGAAGATTTGAATGTGTAAAGATACCTCCGGACTAAAGATAGTTCGGTGACTAAAAATATATTAATAAGTGATCAATGTGCATACAATTTGTTATCCCATCATAATTTTCATTTGTCTAAAAAAAATCTACATTTATTCATCAATATTAATTTTGTCCCCTTCAAAAGTAGTGCTCATCAGATATAATATACTTCTGTCAGTACTTTTTCCAAACTTCGAAGTACTTCTGAAACTCGACTTCTTTCGATATGGCGTAGGGACAAGGGTACTAACAATGTTGTAGTAATGCACTTGTGCCTACGTATCTTGAACAAAAAAATGTAAATATTGAAGTATCTATAAGAGTAATTGTAATAATTGCAGTTATACAGGCCCCATTATACAAATATTCTGACGAATTTTTACCTCACACCTCGTACTTATCTATATACCCAATGTTTTACTGATTATTTGTTAAAAGTTTACAAACAATTACCAATTAAGTAAGTTGAGGAGCCGTGTAATATTTATACGATCAAATGATCTTCGGATAGTTCTTGATTATTGGTTAACCTTCATTTGAGACAACTCATTCATCCCAACTATTTATCCTGCGTAAAGGTAGTAAGACTTTTCTAGCTGTGTTAATACTGGCCATACTAGCCCTCAACTAGTATAACGATAGACGTTTGAGTATTCATGAATATTTACAAATTTCATACGTTTCCTCATGGCAAGGTGATTTTAAATAAAGCTTGGCAGCAAATTAAAATTTAGTATATTATGGCTAACTTCAAATTAATCTACTTTGCAAAGCGTGATGAAATCTGATCAACACTAGGATTTTAATTTGTTTAAGCCAATACATATCTAGCCGATCCAACAATAATTTGAATTTCTTAGCAGCACCCTAAATATATAATTTCCGTTCGGCAACGTGCGAGCGACTGCGGTTTTTCCCGGTCGATTTCCATTAGGTACAGCCGGCGTGCGGTCCACGCTTCCTCACACGAAGAAAACCCGCGCTTTGCCATGATCCATCGCCTTATTTTCAACAAGGAATTTAGGGCAATTTCACAAATCCATTGCCATATATCACCGGCCTGATTTGTTTGCAATCATCATAATTCAATTTTCTACAGAATAATTTTCAATTCGAATTTATATAAGCCAAGGGGTGCGATTTTTGAGCGATCTAACCAATAGCATTCACTCAAAAATTAGGAGCAATAAATAATTATGGTCAATTATTTAGTTCTCTCAAAGATAACGACTTCACATAACGAAAGGTCCGATATTAATATCATTCGCAATGATGGAAAACGTCGCTCGAATGCTATATTCCGCTATGAATATAGCGTTCGAGCGCTTCAAAATCGCACCCTTGATTTCTTCCCAGGCAGTGCCGTAAGGAAAAAAACATTACATTAGTCAATCACTGAACATATTTTGTAAATTGTAATTTACTGCAGCTCATTATTGACATATGTATACCAAATTTGTAGTCGAGCCCTGATTAAGTAGTTGTTTTAGCTAACAATTGTCAGAAAAGGAAGTAAAGTGTAACTAGGATGGGAAGGAGCAACCCCGAAGACACGGCAGCCCAATTCTATGCCCAGGAAGCGCTTAGTAGTGCCTTGAAGGCGGTCAAACCTCTACCGTGGGACGTGAGGAGGTTTTAGTCGGTAGACGCCTGGCCAGAAAGACGGGGTGAATCGGACACTGCCCATGCTCACTGATTAGAGCGTCTTTAGAAGATTCCTTCGCAAAGGAAATAAAAATAAATAAAAAAGGTTCAATTACCTCAATCTCTATGCAATGCAATTTATATAATTCTGGTTTTGTTCCAAATCCTCACTAACCTATCAAAGGTGTCAAAGAGGGCTATTTTATTCTCTCTCTTGGCCTTGAATAACAATTCTGTAACCTCCTCCTCAGACCTGCACCTAAGTCAAAAAGGGGGAAGAGATTCCAGAGATTCTCAACGTCGTGAGCAGGTACTAGAATCGGCTTGGGAACCCTACTCTCGAAGAATACCTCAAGCTCAAACCCCCCTAGGCTCAACATATTGGTGAATGGCAATACTACATGTACTAATACATTGGCATTTAACATTGGTATATATATATATATATATATATATATATATATATATATATATATATATATATTTATATAAATATATATATATATATATATATATATATATATATATATATATATTTATATACAACTATCTATTATTCTAGTCATACATTCATTTTAATATTCCACGACTGCAATCTCATATACATATTTTATAAATTAACCCGCATTTTAGCGCTGCATTTTACTGCGATATTTTACGAGTTCATTTCAGATCCGCTGCGCCTAACTTCTATTTATATGGAATATCCCAGTTACAAGCTACCCCTGTAAATTCAAACAGAATGTTTATTCAATGCTTTGCAAATATATATTTTCTATTACTTCAAGGAGCGCAGCTAAGCCACATAATCTTGCCGCGCAGTTTTAATGCAATCCGTGCAATTAGAATTGCCATATGAATATGCAAAAGTCGCGGAGACAAATCTAACAGATTACGGCATAGTTCTAACCAACGCCCGGAAGAATTTGCATGTTTAAGAGAGCATGCATATATAAAAGTTTAAATAACACCAATGGATGCTCTATTTTCAGAATTTCCAATATAAACAATAATATATATATATATATATATATATATATATATATATATATATATATATATATATATATATAATATATATATGATTTCACCTCTTATCTATATTTCGATCTGGTTACATCTCGTCAGTGGAGTTCCAGATGGCGATACATTTTCTTTGTAGTGAGAAAGTTGCATTACTTTAGTATTTTATGAGCATGAAGTATTACTCGAGAGTAGGGTCCCCTAGCCGATTCTAGTACCTTGAGGATCTCTGGAACCTCTTCCCCCTTTTTGACTTAGGTGCAGGTCTGAGAAGGAGTTTCCAGAATCGTTATTCAAGGCCAAGAGAGAGAATAAAATAGCCCTCTTTGAAACCTTTGATAGGTTAGTGAGGATTTGGAAGAAAAGCAAAATTATATAGATTGCATTGACAATTAGAGATACCCCTTCGACAAAGAGAAGCCGATTGGAGTAATTGAACCTTTTTTATTTATTTTTATTTCCTTTGAGAGGGAATCTTCTAAAGACGCCCATGCTCTAATCAGTGAGCGTGGACAGTGTCGGATTCACCCCGTCTTTCTGGCCAGGCGTCTACCGACTAAAACCTTCTCACGTCCCACGGTAGAGGCTTGACCGCCTTCAAGGCACTACTAAGCGCATCCTGGGCATATAATTGGGCTGCCGTGTCTTCGGGGTTGTTCTTAGTTCTATTGTGCATTTCTTGCTTGGTTCCGATGTTGCGGGGAGTTGCCCACCTCCGCCGTCGCCTTTGGTCTTGTGGCTTACCTCATCCCTAGCCCTTCCATTAATCGGGCAACGGGGACCCCCTCATGCATAGCCTTCTGCCATGCAGATCTAGCAGTTTATGGTTGGCTTTCTGCATTGCCTAGTCTGGTGGCCATATTTCAGGCATAGGTTACGTCTGTCTTCCCCAAAACGTTCACGGACCCGGTGGCCATCCAGACAGCAGTGGCTGCAGCCCTGTGGTGGCTATTCCCGCCTGATGGCTCTGCATTGGACCATGACGACTATTATCCTTGTTTCTATGCATAGCCTTCTGCCATGCAGATCTAGCAGTTTATGATTGGCTTTCAGCATTGCCTAGTCTGGTGGCCTTCTTCGCCATATTTCAGGCATAGGTTACGTCTGTCTTCCCCAAAACGTTCACGGACCCGGTGGCCATCCAGACAGCAGCGGCTGCAGCCCTGTGGTGGCTCTTCCCGCCTGATGGCTCTGCATGGACCATGACGACTATTATCCTTGTTTCTACAAGCTTGTTAGCAGCTCTCTCTTATGTTGAAAGTATAATGTTCTTTGTCCCGTTTCGGGCCTGTCTCTTCTCGCCTACCCAGTACTTTTCACCGCACGTTCTTGCCGACTCGATGGTCGTCTCGACCTCGCCTCTCGATGTTAAAAAGTCCAGGCCCCTTATCTGCACGGTTATGCCAGACCTACTGACCCTGGCATAGGTGTCTTGTGACCTTCTAGGTCCCGAATTTTAGTTCATATCCTTGAGCCCACCCGGAAAAATTCCGTTATCTTTATCATATCGTGTGCTTGCAGCCTCGGGATTTTGATTGCTAGCGACTTTGTTTCGTTTTCATTTCTTACGTTTAGGATGGCCTGGTGCGTGCTCTCCTTCAGACTTTGGTCATTGGTGATATCGCAAACAATATAGTGCATGAACTTCTCAGTTCTCCCAGTTGGGCCTTCGTTGAGATGCACCTCGGTGGTGTAGGCTATTGTAGCCACTTCACGCATCTTCAAGTTTAGGTTCGCAAGTTCTATCAGTTGTCCGGTTTTCTTTTTCCTGTCACTTGTCACTGCTTTATACTGTTCATCGATCTGTTTAACCACCTCAACGCTTGGGGGTCATTTTGTAATCTCCCTGCCCGTTTTTTCACGTCCAGGAAGGTTCCCTCGGGCCAGTCCTCATCCAGTATTGCAACCGCCTCGTTGAAGGTGTTGTATCTGTTAAAGGCGCCCCTTATTCTAGCTATTTCCTTTTCAAGTAGTTCGGTTTCCTCTAGCGGGATTCTGATTGTCTTGCTTGGCCGGTTATTTGGTCCAGCCGTGCCTGCATCTCCCTCAACTCTGCTCTAATTTTCTCCTTAACCTTGACCCTCATACCCTCATCGTATTCGTTACTAGTTGGTTGGTGCTTAGGCAGCTTTTTTCTTGGCTCTTCTGTTTCCGCCTTCCCGTCTCCCCTTTCCGGAAGCTAGGCAGATTTCATGTTGTCTGGGTTTTATTTTTTTCTTCCCAGACTGAGCCGAATTTTCAGCCCTGGTCCTTAACCAGTTGATTAAGGATTCTTGTGGTTCCTTCTCTCCATGTTAATGTTCACTTCTCGTGGCCCCTCCATCCGGTTGGTTGAAAGGTCATGGCGGTTGCTAGATAAACGACGGCGTGCATCCCGCCATGGAATGCACCGCCACAGGCACTGGGGTGTCCGTACCCTGTTCTGTAAGGGTCCTTTCTACTTCGTCGTTCATGTCATGGTTTGTGCTTGGTTTTTCCTTCTTTTCACACACTAAGGGCCGACTCGTGTTACAGCTTCAGTTCGTCACGACGCGTACCACTTGTGCACCCCCTCCCGATCTGGGACTTCGTGTGAAGTGTGTGAAGTGACTCTATAGGCTCAGCCCACTCGCACACTTGCGGTGGACTGTAAAGATGTAGAAGTTGGGTTGACCCCTAGCCCTTGATACCTAATAGCGTCGGGATCAAAAGAACCAAGGGGTGGCTGAAGAGGTCAAGTGAAGCCGACATTTCAAATCGGCTTGAAATTTTTTTTCCAGCGGCTTGAAAATTAAATAACTAAAAATACATGGTTTAATAAAACAAAATCCATAATATTTATTTCTAGCGGCTTACAAAAACAATATTATAAAAAAAATGTTATGAATTTTATATAATAATCCATGTATTTTTAGTTATTACTTTATTGCAATTTTTTTGGTCGAGGTATACTAACTTTTTTGCTTTGGCCATGTCGGCGATTTCTTGTTGTTTTTTTTTCGAATACAGCACTGCTGTATAAGGAAGGTATTGGTTTCGCAAAAAATTTGCTAATGTTGATGTTGATATTTTCCACCATTTATGACTTTTCTAGTCGAAATTGACTATTTTTGGAAAATGTGTGTGAGTGTGTATGTGTGAATATAATTTTTTTCTGTGAACAAAATTCTGGGAAGACGCCTGAATTGATCGCGACCATATTTGCAAATCGTCTCAGCCGATAACCGAGTTAGGGCGATCCGGTGAAAATTTGAGCAAAATCGGTCCACGAACAGAGAAAAAATCTTGATAAAACCGTGTCCCAGCAAAAGTCACTTTTCCGCCAATTTGAATGCCAGTGAGGCCTACATAAATATGCGCGCAAAAAAACCAGCAGGTATAACTTGGGTTGATTAATAGTTTAATTATATATATATATATATATATATATATATATATATATATATATATATATATATATATATATATATTCCATTCCATGGCGGGATGCACGCCGTCGTTTATCTAGCAACCGCCATGACCTTTCAACCAGCCGGATGGAGGGCCCACGAGAAGTGAACATTGACATGGAAAATGAAGAGTTCTTCATGACACCATCGGTACCAATAAAAGGAAGGCCACAGAGAAGACGGAAGCGAGACCAAGACCCTTACAGAATAGGGGAGAGATATCCCAGTCCTAATGGCGATGCATTCCGTGGTGGGATTCACCCAGCGTTATCTAGTAACCGTCACGACCCTGCAGCCAGCCGGATGGAGGACACACAAGAAGTGACCCGCATCATCGACATAAAAGAATTAAGAAATCTTCATGACACCGTCGGCACCAATAACAGGAAGGCCACAGAGAAGACGGAATCGAGACCCAGCAAAAGTCACTTTTCCGCCAATTTGAATGCCAGTGAGGCCTACATAAATATGCGCTCAAAAAAACCAGCAGGTATAACTTGGGTTGATTAATAGTTTAATTTTATATATATATATATATATATATATATATATATATATATATATATATATATATATATATTGTAAAATGTAATCCTCACACAAACACACACACAAATATAGTCAAATATAGTCAAATATAGTCAAATATAGTCAAATATATTCAAATATATTCAAATATAGTCAAATATAATAGTCAAATATAGTCAAATATATTCAAATATAGTCAAATATAGTCGAATATAGTCAAATATAGTCAAATATAGCCAAATATAGTCAAATATAGTCAAATATAGTCAAATGTAGTCAAATATTGTGATTGTGACATAACATTTTCAAAAATTTCAAAAATAATTAAGAATTAATAAATGTCAAAAATTAGGAAATGTAATTTGGAAAGTCATGTGGTACCCACACTAGATATTTTTAGTTTTGCCGATGCTTGTTCCAAAGTAGCGATATATTTTCAAACAACGGGCATATAGATATAAACAAATATTGTTAAATGCCGTATCGTGTTTCTTTCATTCAATATTAAAACATACGTAAATTAAAGGTTACTAAGAAACAACAAAGTAAATTTAAATCAATATCATACATTAATTTCAAATGAATTTTTTCCATATGCAATTACGACTTTAGGCGCGAAAATACGAATTAGCGTGTGAGAATTTAAGATTAATATAATTATAAATGGGTGTGAATCCTCCATCTACTATCTAACATGTAGAACTGAGTTATTATACACTACAGCCCATAGTACTTCAAGCTACAAATTGAACTCGGCTCGATAAAAACGAAAATCAAAATTTCCCCCAGGAGACATTTACCACCCACTCGCACACATACATAATGCACAAATTAATTAATCCACTCGGTTTTGTAAATGATAAAACTCGTTCTGCCGCATAATTTTAATAACATGCAATTTGCATCAACATACATGTTTAATTTATACCATATTTATATATCAATTTGAAGCAGGTGAATTATCATAACATTTAAATATGTTACATAAATATAAATTCGAGTGATATTTATATAAATTATTATAGGTATAAACTATCCATCATATATTTTGGTTGGTATCCATTTAACTCGTTTGCACATATAATTATGTATTAAAATAAATAGGGAGATTATACATAATTATTAATCAACACATATTCGATATTAAAAAAAAACTTCTATCTTCATAGGGCTATCAGCCGTGAGGCTTTTTCGCTAATAAGAATATCATATAGTTATTCATTTATTTACAGGAAATATTTACCATTACATTTTTATTTGTATAAAAACTCAAGTAGAAAAAATTACATGACATCTGCGTGAAATATATATAAGAATATAATATAGAAATATTATATTCTTAGATATATTTATAAAATCTTTGTTTTATTCCACGCAGATGTCATGTAATTTTTTCTACTTGAGTTTTTATACAAATAAAAATGTAATGGTAAATATTTCCCGTAAATAAATGAATAACTATATGTTTTAACACAATATATTCCATTCAATTTTAATTATAACATTGCAGTCACCAACAAAAAAGCCCGAAATATGAACAAATCGAATAACCATTCGAAAACCATTATTCAAGCCCAAGGCCATAAAATATTCAACTCTGCTTTTACCCGGCCACCCATTTAATAACTATAATCAACATAAAACTCCCCCCCTGAATTAGTATTGACGGCCGTTTGTAATTAACTTCGGCCGACGTGCCGTAACTCTAATGAACGGTACACGGTTATTAAAAATAAATCGTGTTAATTCCCAAGTAATTCGGGCGCCCTTTCGTGCGAATTCGCGCTGAAAACATAAAATCTCCACCCGCGTCGAGTGTAGCACGGCGATAACAGTCGCGAGTTTTGGGTTTGAGCGGCCCAGAGCAACGCAAGCGAATCCCGGCGTTGTTTTCGCCGTTTTGGGGCGCCCGCGGGGACGTTTTGCAAGTCTAATAAAAACTAATTAATTTTTAATTGAAAGCTCTTAATTATGCCAGACAGATTCGCATCGATTTTTATGATGAATTAACGGGAAGCCTCGGATCTAGTACGGGATAAGATGGAAAATTCAATTAAAAGACTATAAAGCACCTGAATTCGTCAAAATTACAAATAACATAATAAAACAAAACAAAACAGCACTAATACCAATATTAGTGAAAATTGTTAATAACGTAATAAAACAGCATTATACCCAAACCACATTAAAAAAACCATTATAATTTCAATACACAAGAAGGGCGACAAAAGCAACCCGGCAAACTACAGACCGATCTCACTTTTATCACCATTAAACAAAATCTTAGAAAAAACACTACTGAACAAATCACTAACCACTTAAACAGAAACAATATAATATACTAAGCGCAATATGCCTTCCAAAAACAATCGGGAACGATATCGGCCATAAACGACTCGATAAATTACAACAAGTCCCAACTGGATGCAAACAAACTGGTACTGGCTATGTATATAGATATGAGAAAGGCGTTCAATACGATATCAAAAGATACACTTCTAGAAAAACTATCGGCAATTGGCATAGAGGAAATTCACTAAAACTAATGGAGACATACAACACACAGACCACAAACAACAAAAATAAACAAGTTGGAATGTAAACTACTTCAAGCCCAATATGGAATACCACAAGGAGGGAACCTGCCTCCAACAATGTACATTATATACACAAACGACATTTTTGAACTAAACCTTATAGGGAAACTGTACGTATATGCAGATGATACTTGTATAGTATATACAGGGAAAAGCAATGAAGAAATATAAGCAAATATTAATATAGATATCAAATTTTTATAAGAATGGTACTACAACAACTTACTGACAATAAACGAGACGAAAACGGAATATATAATCTTCAATAGTAAACAACAACAGACAGAAATTTCGATGAAAGGAACAACAATCAAACAAATAAAAGAAATTGACTGTCTAGGACTTAAAATACAGGATAATCTAAAATAGAATAACCACATAAACGAATTAGCGAAGAAAAACTCAAAAACAATAGCAGCAATTTGGAAAATAATTAAATACATACCAACAGAAGCAAGAAAAACCATATACCACGCACTATTTACCTCCCAGAATAACTACCTTATAAATTTATGACGAAATACAAGTAAAAAGAACATAAGCAAAATACAAATTCAACAAAATAAAATTCTAAAAATACTGTACAATCTAGACAAGAGATCCCATACAAATGAGGTATATAAAAAAGTACAGAAATTAAACATACAAAAATGATAACATTAAATAACTTACTTATTATACACAAAATTAAAAACAACCAAATAAAACTAAGTACTATACTAACAGCAAACAAAGAAATACATCATCACCAAACAAGAAGGAAATCAGAAATAATAACCGAAAAGTTTACAAAAGCAAAGTACACACAAACGCTAACCACAGAAACAGTCAAATAATGCAACACCTTAAACGAACACATAAAGACATTAAACTACATCCCTTTTAAGCTAAAAATCAAAAACATACTAATAAATGACAACATAAAGTAAAATAGCTTAAACAAATGGACAAACAACATACATCCCTCGATACCGATAGCCCGGGATGGGACAAGACCCACAAATCCCGAGGTGAAGACAGAGGGAAGGATACCATGTTTTTTTATTTATTTATTTTTTCCTTTTAGACACAAGTACATGTTTGTATGTATGTATATATATATATATATATATATATATATATATATATATATATGTATTTTACAAGTTTAAGTGTAAATAAATAAAACGACTTTTCCTTTAAAAAAAACAAGGAAGATTACAAAAAACACTCGGTGCAATAAAACAGAAGTAATAACATACAAATGAAGAATAGAAACCTCCAGAAGAGGTGACTACACGGTGATCATGATGACATGAGCATCTTGACGGTTATTACCACATGAGAGTGCATTATTAATTGATGTGGTGTCACCAGATGGCTTTCATTCTAGGGGAAAAGTTGTATCAATTTTATATAAAGCTGATCTAAATAGTTAGTTGATTAGATGTTCAACCGAACCATTCTCTGAAATTCCTAAGACATTCCTTTTTCTACCTTTACTCCTCTTACCCTTTATCGTTCCTTTTATAATGAGTATTCTATAACATTCTTCCCTCATGACATTTCTCCAATATTGTAGTTTGTGTTTCTTGATGCCATATAATAAGGTGGAAAACATATGTCATCAATCTAGAATTAAGAATACGAATGCTATGCTGCTATATAGCAGCGTAGCATTCGTATTCTTAATTCTAGATTGATGTCATGATTGCATACCAGCTTATTCGTTTTAATGAATGCAGCTCTCGTAATTTCTATACACGATGATTTCCTTTGATTGTTACAATATTAATTAATTACAATATTAATTAATTACAATATTAACTAAATAATTGTATATTAGGAGTAAGGCGTGCGAGTAAAGCTTTCAATATCTTGTACGCTGTCTGCTATTATAATTGTGTCGTTCACATATCGTATTATTGACGATATCGCCGTTAATACCAATTGATTAGAACACTTTGCTATAGATTCTTCTTCTTCTTCTTCTTCTTCTTCTTCTTCTTCTTCTTCTTCTTCTTCTTCTTCTTCTTCTTCTTCTTCTTCTTCTTCTTCTTCTTCTTCTTCTTCTTCTTCTTCTTCTTCTTCTTCTTCTTCTTCTTCTTCTTCTTCTTCTTCTTCTTCTTCTTCTTCTTCTTCTTCTTCTTCTTCTTCTTCTTCTTCTTCTTCTTCTTCTTCTTCTTCTTCTTCTTCTTCTTCTTCTTCTTCTTCTTCTTCTTCTTCTTCTTCTTCTTTTTCTTCTTCTTCTTCTTCTTCTTCTTCTTCTTCTTCTTCCTCTACTTCTTCTTCTTCTTCTACTTCTTCTTCTTCTTCTTCTTCTTCTTCTTCTTCTTCTTCTTCTCCTTCTTCTTCTTCTTCTTCTTCTTCTTCTTCTTCTTCTTCTTCTTCTCTACTTCTTCTTATTATTTTCTTCTTCTTCTTCTTCTTCTTCTTCTTCTTCTTCTTGAAATAAACTTACAGCCTGTTTTTCCAGCTTTAAGGAGTTGCTTGTGATGTCGACACCCAGCTATCCATCTATCTCTTCGGTGGTCTGCCTTGGGGCCTTTTAGTGTGTGGGTTTCCGTCTCTGGCGATTATTGCAATTCTGATGTCTTCCATTCTGTTAATGTGTTAGTTCCATTCTCGTCGTCTCCGCCTCATCCACCTTACTATGTCCTGTACGTCGCACATTTGTCTTATGTCTTGGTTTGGGTATTCTGTTACGTAGTGTGTGTCCCGTGATACTTCGGAGCGTTCTCATCTCTGCCGTTGGGGTTATGATCTTGGTTCTGCTGTTGTCTGCTCTAGATTCTGCGGCGTATGCGATTATTGGTCTAACGCATGATTTATGTATTCGGGTTTTTGATTCCAGTTTCTTCCATATTATGTCCCTAAAGCTCCCGGATATTCTAGATACTTTATCGCTTTGGTTCTTTACCTCCGACGTCCTGTTTTGATGGGCGGTTATTTTTACTCCTAAGTACCTAAAGGACATCACCTGCTCTATTATTACGGCGTTAATGGCCAGTTTGCATATTGTGGGCTTTGTTGCTACAACTAGAGTTTTTGTCTTATGTGCCGCAATCAGCATATTGTAGCTGGAGGTAAGGTAAAATTGATGTAGTAGCCTCTGTAGTTCATCCTCGTTCTCGGATATAATTACTGCGTCATCTGCGTAGCACAGTATTGATATTTCTCCTTTACTAGTTCTGAATCCATGCCCCGCGTTTTTTTACGTCTACTATTATTTTATCTATAATTAGGTTGAAGAGTGTTGGGCTTAATAAATCCCCCTGTCATATTCCTGTTGAGATCGGCACTTCCTTGGACAAGCTGTTGTTAACAAGTACTGTGGTCGTTGTATTGGTGTTCATGTTTTCAACGGATCTAACGATTTCTTCCGGGGTATTGCCCTGTCTCAATATGGTTGTAATGTCATTTAGCCTCACTCGGCCGAACGCTCTATGAAGCACATATACACCGGTTTCTCGTATTCTATTGATTTTTCTACTATTTCTCGAATGACGAATATGGCGTCTGTTGTGAACCGATTTTTGCGGAAGCCCTGTTGTTCTTCTCGCATGGGTATGCATTCTGAGATGATGTTGCAGATGATTTTCGTGAATAGTTTCATAACGGCAGTCAGGAGAGTTATTCCTCTGTAATTTGTTTTTTGTCGCCTTTTTTGAAGTTGTGGATAGTGACGCTTTCTTCCAATCAGTTGCTATGGTTGTTTCATTTAGGATATTCTGGCAAAGGATAGCCAGTTGGTCGCTTAGTGGTTTACCTCCATATTTTATCAGTTCGTTATTCAGTTCGTCGATACCTGGAGCTTTCCTGTTTTTTAGTTCATTGATGTATTTTCTACCAGTTCCTGGTTGATGCGGGTAGTTATTTCTGCCATTGGTGGCGCTTCCTAATGTTGTATCTTATCATCTTCGAACATTTGTTTAAAGTGGTTTATCCATACCTCTTTCGGAATAGTTTTTGTTGTTACGTATTCGTTGACTTCGTTTTCTTCGACGGATCATTCCCCATATCTTCTTTTGACTGCCGCAGAGATCATGTTCCATGTCCGCAGTGAAGGTTGCCCAGTAATTGGTCTTTATTCTTTGTATTTCTGCTTGTACTCTGTTCCTTGTATCCCTGTAACGTAGCCACTCTTCCAGCGTTCTGTTATTTAGGTACCTCAGATAAGTTTCTCGTTTTTCTCTTGCCATTTGTTTTACTTCTGGCGTGAACCATGGTGTGTTGTGTTTCTTTAGGTTTTTGTTTATCCTCCTTCTGCCTAGTGCTTCATTGGCGGCTTTCTCGATATGTGATTTTACTATTTTCCAAATTGTTTCCACATCGTCTTCATCCAGAATTGGTTGTTCTCTGATCTCTTGGGTTAATCTTTTTTCTTACAAGTCCTTCACGTTGGGGTCACTAATGGATTCGATGTTCAGTTGAGCTACGTAGATAAGTGGTAGCTTCTTTTATAATTGTGTTGTGAGTCGGAAGTTTTGTCATGACTAGTTGGTGATCTGATCCTATGTTAGCTGACGTTAGCGAGCGTACGTCGATTATCTGACTCGCGTGTATTGGTCTATTCGAGATTATATAATCGATCATGGATGAGTGTCCTTGCGTGTTGGACCAGGTTATCTTGTGTTGTGGCTTGTGATTGAAATACGTATTGTTTATTCTCATCTCGTTTTGTCAATGACCTGATGCAGCGATGCCTAGATATGAACACACATGCGTCTTTTCATCGACATTGACAAGTCTTTTGTAAAATGCAACATGAAACATTAGTACATCTTGAAGAAGTAAAACGTGGATGTCTACTAATTTTTCATGTATAATATCAAAAGACTTGTCAATGACAATGAAAAGACGCATATATGTTTGATTCATTTGATTCATTCTAGGCATCGCTGCATCAGGTCATTGATACGAGGCAGTATGTATTTTATCCATTTCGGTCTGCAGATGCTCGTAGAATGTGTCAATTTCCTCTTTGCTTTTGCTAGTGGCGGGAGCGTAAACGCTGATAATATGTATTTTGTTCCTGCCGGTGTCTAGGATTCTTTAATTGACGTAGAATGTATCTTCTATATTCTGTGTGAATTTATCACTGATTAGCAGACCTACTCCGTCTGTGGCTCGTTTGTGTTTTTCAGTCCCACAATACTTGAGTATGTATCCTTTATATGTAAGATCGTATTTCCTCTGCGTTTGGTTTCTGATAATGCAAATATATTTTGTGTGTTTCCATCTCTAGTAGAACATTCTGTTGTCTCCCGTTCCATGATCTTATATTCCAACAAGTGCATCTTAATATATTTTTCCTCCACAGCTTTTGTTTTTGACTTCTTCTCATATCCGTGTCTATAACTGAGGTCGTCATCGTTGTATCAGTCCGCATCCGAGGCTTGTTGCTGGTTCTATGAGCTTGTGGGTTGTTTTACTGTAGGCAGGCTGTTGACCTCATCTGCAAACCCTCCTCCTTTTTCCGGACTAAGGACCGGCAACATCGTCACTGAGCTACTTTGTTCTCATAGTGAGATGCAGGCGGAGTTAAAGATTCCTGTACGATAATATCACTGTATGCAAACAGAATGGTTGATAGGACACAGCCTTGTCATTCTCCCCGGCGAATTTATATCTCTTCTGAAAGCCAGTAGAAGTTTCTTATAATCCCAGTATCCCAACTAGGACATTAGAGATAGTCAAATGGGCTTCAGAAATGGCACGGGTACAAGTGAGGCACTAATTTTTATCAATGACCTGATGCCTAGATATGAATCAAACACATATACGTCTTGAAGACTATGTTGTGTGTGGCTTCTTGGTCGCTCCGCGACTGTGTCGTTGAAGGGTACTCTTGCCGCTCTGTCCTCTTCTGTGTCGTCCTAATTACGCTTTCTAATGGGTTAGTAGGTCATTAGGGTTTCGCTGTGACTTAACGACCGAATGGCTTATCTGCCCAGACAGTACACACAACAGTCTTTTCATCGCCATTGACAAGTCTTTTGATATTATACATGAAAAATTAGTAGACATCCACGTTTTACTTCTTCAAGATGTCTACTAATGTTTGATGTTGCATTTTATCAAACGACTTGTCAATTTCGATGAAAAGACGCATGTGTGTTCATATCTAGGCATCGCTGTATCAGGACATTGATAACAATTAGTGCCTCTCTAGTGCCCATACTATTTCTGAAGCCCATTTAACTATCTCTATTATGATAGTTCATCTTACTGTGTATTCAGTTATGTATTATTCTAAGCAGAATCTTCAAAATGTGACTCATTAATACAACTATCCTGTGGTCATTGCATTCTTTAGTTTTGTTCTTTTTAGGTATAGTAACAAATCTAGACACTAGTCATTGCTGTAATATTTTGCCCGTGTATATTAAATTAAATCGTTGAATCAAGACATCTAGATCTTCCTCCTTAATACATGTTATGTACTAGTGTAGCAACAAACATTTATTTGTTGCTACACTAGTACATAACATGTATTAAGGAGGAAGATCTAGATGTCTTGATTCAACGATTTAATTTAATATACACGGGCAAAATATTACAGCAATGACTAGTGTCTAGATTTGTTACTATACCTAAAAAGAACAAAACTAAAGAATGCAATGACCACAGGATAGTTGTATTAATGAGTCACATTTTGAAGATTCTGCTTAGAATAATACATAAGTCATATAAGTGTGAAGTACGATTGGCCTTGTGCTGATATCTCAAGCACTCTGTTGGAATATTATTCTCTAGAGGGCACTACCCGGTGATCCTGAAGACATGCGCATGTTGACGATTATTACCATATGGGTGTGCATTGCTAATTGATGTGGTGCCGCCAGATGGCGTTTAACTTCCCTCTTCGAGGGTAAGTTGTACTATTTTTTTTAAACATTTATATTTTTTATTTTTATTGTTATGTATTTTTTTGTTTCTTGCTCTGATGTATGAGCATTGTGTATTGGGGGAGGAGTGTATTTTTTGAGCAGTATGCCAAATAAAAAGGTCTTTTACTAGTGTAGCAACAAACAACAACCTTTACACTAGGTCTTTTAGATCCAACGATTGGTGAAAACACTATGAAGGAGTCTTTTAATAACCGTAATTGTATTAGTAAATACATAAAATGTATTGGAATAATAAATCATTAAAAATAATGATTATTTCATGTATAATATTCGGATAATGAAATCTTGCTTACGACATTTTCAATCTCAATCATTAATCACAACGATTTTCTTTTCATAAATACAGCAAGATAATATCCTGGAGGCAGTGCAAAAATTCGACGAGTACAATAGATTGAAAATTAATTAAAAAGGTAATCTTATTATCGAAGGCATGTACACGCCATCACACAGAGTGAGGCTAAAAAAACTCTTTTGTGCGAATAAAAGAGGGCTAATATAAAATATATTAATTGCGCAGCCGTTAGAAGAAACAGTTCATTCTAATTTTTTTTAGGCGACGTGGAAACGATTTTTCTCAGCCCATGCATATTTTTGGTGGATTGCTTTACAATGGAATTACATTTATATGGCGGGTAGCATATAATCAATTGAAACACAAATGCTGTGCATTGTAAAAAGTTGCGAGAAATGATAGGATATGTGTTCATTAATTAAGTCAAATTGACATATTTTTTATATTTGTTTATTGCTATTGTGAACTATGTTTGCTATTTTTTTTCATTCATTTCTCTAAGGCACCTTACAGGATCAATATTACTGTGAATATTTTAGAATAATGACAATATTACTGTAGGATAATATGTTTAAAATATTCATTATTCTAAAATCTTGCTAGTATTACTGATCGTATAAGGTATAGTAATGATGGAATCAAGAGAATACTGATGTTTATCCGGATAATTGATTACTTAATATATATATATATATATATATATATATAAAAGGAAAATTAAAGCAAATACTGACAGTACTAGGACTGACAGTATTATTGACCGTGTAAGATGCCTTTTTTCGCTAAGCGGCTTCAAATAAAATAATAACTAAAAATACATGATTATTATACAAAATTCATGTTTTTTTGAAAATAATAAAATATATAAAAAAAATTAAGCCTCTTGAAAAAAAATTATTAATTTTTAAACACTCACACACACACATTTTCCAAAAATAGTCAATTTCTACTAGAAAAGTCATGAAATTTCTCTATTTACTTTACGAATACAGCACTGTTGTATAAGGAAGGTATTGTTTCTCGACTACGGCAATTTTTAATTTTTAGTTACCAATTTTTAATGAAAGTCTCAATTTTATTCGATCATTTTTTAATGAGCAATGATGTCATCGACAATTTTTTGGAATGACAACCCCGGATTTTATTGAGGATTCTGCAGCGGATTATTCTGCGATCAGCGATGTATATTATGATATAGGTCACATAATGAAAATTACGAGAAAAATCTATTCAGTATCCGAGCAAGTTTTGAAAAAAAAAAAAGAAAAAGTTATTTGCTACTTAAATTCCAAGCTGTATATAAATATGCAAGATCCAAACTAAATTTTACAGCTTTATATAAACCAACCCGAATAATAGAATAAATAGCCGAGATATCTTGTTGAACGCACTTGTTGAGTGTTGGTCACTACGACCAGCACGGACTTGCAGAAATAAATTATTACACCCCACAACCTCCGCCCTATAAGACCGCGGACACTTAGTTGTGGCTTTCTTAATTGTTTCGGGAATGGCACGGGAAGTGTTTCATCGGTTATAGCTCCTTGAGTGCAGAGAGAGCTGTCCGCACGCCGTGGCTCGTAAATAATCTGAATACAAAGAGCCTCATTACGAAAGACGCATACGTAATATTCGGATTAACAGTGGAACGGGTGGTGTTTTATTAAATGGCACATGAGCAACCACCAGTTTCGGATGTCGTGATATATGCAATGCAAACAGCTGTAATCAAGACCTGGGTTTTCTTTATGGTGTGTATGGAATCCCCTAGGAAATCTGCCGAAATATCATTACGTTATGGTAATACTGAATTGGGTTTAATGGGGGAGAAGGTAATTTGTTTTACGTGTTTATGATTGCAATACAATAATTGCCTCTTAAACTTCAAAATGTTTTCCTTCATTTTGGTGTCGACAATTGTAGAGGCAGGATATTAGGACGGAATTTCCTATTCCTTCCAATCATTTACTACTTACTTCTCTCTCCTTTACACTTTTACTTCTTCCTTCTTATTATCATCTTGAACTTTCAATTTTTTTATTACAATATTATTCCTTTTATCTTGTTCTCGGCTCGAGTTTCTAGTTTATCTATTCTTTCCAAAACCTGCTTCTTCTCTTCGGTCCACTTCTGTTGGTTTTTCGTCACTTTTGATTTGATATCTTTAATTTCATTTTTAATTCTCTTGTGTTCACGTCCATCTTTTTCATTATTTGTTTTAGGATTTCTTTTATCGCTATATCCTCGATATTGGCAATATTAACGTCGGTTGATCGTTGTCTACTAATTTTAAAAATGTTGTCCTGAATCTCGCTCCCCTCTTCTCCTCGCGCTCATATTTGCCTACAGTGACACTTCCTGCGCTTTATTTTTATTTTTAAGGTGACTAATTGAGCCTGTAAAATGAAAGTTGTATAAGTCACATTTAAGTGGTTTTGAGAAGGAGATAAGTTTGCATTTGGTAATTATGTAAATCAACATGCGCAGTTACAGACTTCAAATCAATTTATTCATAAATAAAAATGTAACTGCGCACGTCAATTTACTGAAAAACCAAATGCAACACCTTTTCCTTCTCAAAACAACTTACGCCACTTTCATTCTCACAGGCTCAATTATTTCCAGGACTTTTAGGTAACGCACGATCGGCTCTCTCGTTAAGATATGACGAAAGAGCCGATAGTGCGTAACTAAATAATAATTGAAATAATTGAGCCTGTGAGAATGAAAGTGGCGTAAATTATCTTTAGTACTTACATCGTATTTCAGATGATGGCGGGTGGTGCAAAACATCGAGTCTTGCCACTGGCATACATTTACTGCTAATAATAGTAATAAATCTCACTATTTTTTTACTAATCTCTCTCTCTCTCTCTCTCTCTCTCTCTCTCTATATATATATATATATATATATATATATATATATATATATCTTTCCTTAAAATAGGGATATTATAAACTAACATACATTTTCAATCGAAACTAACCGCGCCTGTATTTATTCCTCGTGATTATTAAACTTCATTGTTAATACTGCAAAACAAACTAAAAGTTATTCATCTTCATGTATGCCAGTATTCCAGTAAACTTTTTTTAGAACACCACAGGGAAATCGTCGCTCGATTACTTAACAGTCCCTGTTGTAAAATTGTACCTATTTTACACCGCGGGCAATTTAAGTTTCAAACTAATATAGAGCAGTATCGGCAACATTTTCAATAAATAATTGTCTTTAGGGGAATTGAATACATTTTAAGTATTAGAATATTTCTAATAGCAGAATAATTTTCCCTGAAGAACTACTTTATGCAAATCTTTACTATCAATAGTTAACATTATATACAGGTGAATCTATATTTTTTCTGTTTTTTACGTATTTTTATTGTGTAAATGTGTATTTTGTTTTAATTCTCATATTGTATTGACTTGTGTAAACTTCTTGAAGTGATAACACTAATAAACCATTATTATTATTATTATTATTATTAATGATGACAATATATTTGATTTCTTAGACAATTTTACATGTGGGATTTTGTATGATAAACCTACACATAAAATTCTACAATTTGTTATCATTGCGGACTGTGTATCTCTGCTGTTGTAGAAATTAAAGTAATATCGATTTCTCATTCAGGCCACGTACCGAAAAAGGGGAGAGAAATAACAATAAACATATTTAATTTTCCCAGGAGCTTAAACGGGGCCATCCTATTCCCCCGCTGACAATACATTGGCGCAGGAATATTATCTTCGGTACTTTTTGTTGTTTCGCATTTCCACCGGGGAATATAAAACCACCGCGCCATATTTAATCGAATCAAAAATTCATACGTTATAGCGGCTTGTTCTTTCTGCGTATTGTGTAAAGTCACGCGCGTGTGACAGTTTTAAATCCAATATTCTAGTTGTTATTAAATTAGATTAGAAATTGTCGTAGGAAATCTAGATGTATGTAATAATATGTGATTACAATTAAGATATTCCTGAATCTTAGTCTAAACAGATGTCCATCTGTACTGAGCGTTGAGGAACAAAGCCTCTTTTACGATTCTTACGCTTCTTGCACACGGCCGACAGTTCTATCGGCCGGTGAAAAAACTATTGCCATTTGATTTACATTGGGACCTGCACCGAGTACCGCCGACTATCGGACGACAACCGGACAAAAAGAATAAACGGCGCCTGCCAAACCATTCATATCTCAGTCGTAGTCGTAGCCTAGCCTAGCCTACACCGAAAGATAAAAGGCAAATATATATATATATATATGTATATATATACATTCTGTCGTCCGGTACTCAGCTCAGTGCAGGTCCCAAAATGTAAATCAAGTACCAACGGTTTTTGCACAGGTCGGCAAAATTGCCAATCGTGTGAAATAAGCCTTAGTTTGTGTTATTTACTTATTCTGTACTTTAATGTTCTGCATTAGTGAAGGTGTTGTTTATAGAATTTTAGTAGATTTGTTATTTGTTATTTTGTCTTTTACTCTCGTCCTTGTGTATGGTTTTGTATTAGGTTCGGTTTTGGTTCCCTTCTTAGTCTAAATACTACCTTTGCTCCTATCATTGTATGGTCGTGCCCGTCGTACTATAACGTCGTCGAATATTTATCTCCCTTCCGTTGTTATGAAATCGATTTCGTTTTTGGTAATATTATCAGGGCTAGCCCAGGTCCATTTTCGTTTTTTTGACTTCTAAAGCACGTGCTCATAGCAAATAGCTTTTGGTGCATTAGGAATTGTGAATTAAATTGGAGTATGTCCTTCGCTTGTCTTTTAAAATTAATTATTCCATCCTCGTAGCGAAATATGTGGCGTATTTAAAGAATATATATTTCAACTTATTTCTTTATTCTTTAAAAGTTGAAATAAGACTGAGGTTTATATATATATATATATATATATATATATATATATATATATATATGTATGTGTGTGTGTGTGTGTGTAAATACACATAGATATTTCCCTTCTATAGTATCTATAGTACATACTATTTACTAATCTATTACAGTTTTTATGTACTAGAAAACCTACTCCCCCTAGACTTGTATCATTTCTACCTCGGTTGTATTTGTGTTTTATCTTTTCTTCGGACTTCGCTTAGTCCTTTCCACTTTAGTTCTTCCTCTAATTCACCTTTTTTGTCCTGGGAAAAGTAAATCTTCAAAAGTCATCCATGCCTCACTATAACTCCTGGTATTAGAGACATGGGTAGTGTAACATTCACATCGGGTTGCCTACCTGACTAAGACTTTGCCTCACGTTCTGTCGCTTGGAGCTTGCCCGCCTCAGAGGCACTCTAAGCTCCACCGTACCATCTTGTCTCTTGTCTCGTCAATCCATTGTGTGTCGTGTCACTGTTGCAAGTCGTCAGTGTACTTCTGCTTCATCAAGATCTTGCGGAATCTCACCATGGCCTCCCATTTTTGGCTGTCCTCTATATGCCGATTCTGTAGTGGTACCGATGGTCCAGACCACACCTTGTACCAATGCCAGCGATGGTACCGCGAGCGAGCCGTGCTATGTCTTGAACTAGAAGAAGCCACTTCCGGTGATATAGAGACCCGGATGGTCCTATATCACGCTATCCGGGCACGTTGTTTTTCACACATAATTGTCATCCGCAACGGCAAGATGCCATTTCTGAAAAAAAAACCGGATGTTCATATATCACTGTGGGTGGCTTCTCCCAGTTCGAGCCAAAACAAGGCTTGCTGGCGATACAATCGCTCAATTCTCCAGCTGCTTCGTGGGTCCCCTCACGATTATCCAGGTATTCCTGTACGAGTCTGCAAAATTTGGTGGGGATTCCCTTCCGATGCAAAGGTTGAATGATGGTTAGCCAGGGCATTGTATTGAATGCGCTTCTCCCAGTTCGAGCCATAACAAGGCTCGCTCGCTGTACAATCGCTGGCATTGGTACAAGGTGCCACTACAGAATCGTCATCTTGCCGTTGCGGATTTCCCTAACCGGTACAAGTATGGTGGAAAAACACAGTGCCCGGATTGCAGCTAAGTGGTCCAATCGTCCATTTCTCCGTGTCCACGACCCACCCAGGGCTCCACATGAGGAATGAATTTCTTGGTCCAAGCAGCCGTCGAGATTTCGGTCCACCTGTGCTGCCAGTTGGTCTCTGTCTGTCGTCTTGCATCTGTCTTCTTAGCGTTTCTGGGGGCTAACGGTTTCGGATAGCTTGTATATCTTAGTCCTCTATACTACTAGTAGATCTGCCGGTAATAAGCTGCCCGGGACTTCTACTGCATCAGTCAATATGGTGTGGTATGTCCGGGCGATCCGAAGAGCCCTCATCAGTCTATTCACATTCCTCTAGGTCGACATTGCGCTGGCCCAAGCCGGAACCGCGCAGTGTAGTTGCGTGCGCGACACCGTCGCCAGCAACCTCCTCTTCTGCCACCAATGATTGGCAGGAGCCTTTCGAGCGCTACTTCAGTCCTTATGGCCTTCCTAGCTATCTCCATCACCTGGGCCATGTGGCTTTTGTTAGCCTAGGTTGTTCCGAGATGCTTCAGGTGTCTAATAATCTGAAACGTCGTCCCCAGCATCCTTATTTTGACGTCCTGGATACCTGCTCTCTTGGTGGAGAGCAGAGCGACTTTGGTTTTAGCAACGGCGATAGCAAGGCCGTTTCTGGTCATCCACTCAGTCCCATCATCTTCCTCGCTTATCTCGCCTTAGTTGTTATTCCTGCAAGGTCGCTTCTGCGGAGAACCAACGCCATGTCGTTCGCGAACGCGATCGCCGTTGTGTTGTCGGGTAGTTTGATGCGCAGTGCCTCGTCATACCTTATGTTCTAGAGGAGGGTTGCAGAATTGATCCCTGGGGCATCCCCCATGTTACTTCATGTGTGGTCAATTCTCAGGCTGCTTCGTGGGTCACCTCACGGTAGCCCAGGTAAGAGTCTACAAAATTTGGTGGGGATTCCCTTCCGGTGCAAAGCCTGAATGATTTGCCAGGGCATTGTATTGAATGCGTTGGCGATATCCAGGACGACCATCATGCAGTACCTGCGCTGTCGCAATCTTCCCGTGCTGGCTTCTATAACTGGTTCGCGGACTACCAAGATTGCGTCTGTTCTCGATTTGACTAGAGGACATGAGTGGGGCGGTCGGCGATCTGCCTCTCAACGTGTTGACGGCTCCGTCAAGTAAGCACAGTTGTTTATATGATTTTGGATCGTTGGGCGATTTCCGAGGCTTCGGAATCGGTGCCAACCTGCCCTTCTTCCATCGCCTAGGAAACATGCCCTTCTCCAGACAGCCGAGCGCGATTTGCATAAGGGTTTTCGCTATGGCTGGTGATGGTACACAAAGACCTCATTGGGCAGCCCATCCGGTCCCGGGGCTTTCCTGCCCGGTGATGTAGTTAATGCTGCTAGTACCTCTTCCTCATTTCTTTTGGTTTGAACTGGTAGTGTTACCATATTGTCCTGGCATACTTGTTTACTCGTTATTGGTCATGTGATTGTTTTCGGAGGACAGCCACTACCTCCTCCACTCCCAAAGGGACAGTGGCATTAGGGCCAGGCGAGAAGGCTCCTCTTCATTGCCAGCTTATAGGCAAGGCCCCACGGCTCGTCCTTAACCTCCCTGTACAGCTTTCTCCAGCATTCTTTTTGGCTCCGCTCGATGGCCCGCCGCCCCGAACCGGACACGAATAATAGCATAAAGAGCAATAGCCACTGGAACTCTCACTGATTTCTTCCAGGACCACTACCTAAAGGGTACCCTCTCCGCCTTATCCGGTAGTGGTCCTGGAAGAAATCGGTGAGAGTTCCAGTGGCTATTGCTCTTTATGCTATTATTCGTGTCCGGTTCACCTTTATTCGTGCTTCTGCGACCTCGGGGCAACCCAGTACATTTTCCTGGGTTAGTTTACTTGATTGGGATTACCCGCAGTCATGGTTCTTGGAGTCGCTGATTCAGTTCCTCTGACATTTTGTCTAGGTTGTCGCTTGGTTGGTTGCGTGCTTCTTTTAGGTAAGGTAATAACCGGTAATTATATTGTTAGGCTATTGGTTGGTTGTATGCGTTTTCTCATGTCGCTCTCAGTACTTCAGTTCTGGATAGTTCTGGATAGTTGGCTGGAGGGTAGCATAGCTACAGACACTTAGGCCTCAAAATGGGCCCATTGTGAAACCTCCCTTTAAAGGCTGCTCACTCGTCCCACCAGTCAATTTTGCGTGCAAGCCGCAAAACCCTGGCGGGTGAGGAGCTGCCAATGCTGACCATACTAGGCCAGCACTCCCCTAGTATTTGATGCCTGGTGTTTACTAGAGCTGGGCAGAGGCATATTACATGCTCTGCTGTTTCTAGTTCTTCATTACACCCTCTACATAACGGGCTGTTCACCAGGCCCATCGTGTGTAGGTGTTTGTTTAGCCGGCAGTGGCCGGTTAGGATGTTAGTCAATAATTTCAGACTGGTTCTAGATAAGTTAAGGCGGGCCGTGGCTGCAATTTTACAAGGCTGCCTGATTGCAACCTTTGATTGTTTGCAGCCCGGCGTTTCTCGCCATCTTACCTTGTGTAGGGCATGTGTTCTATGCTCTATTATTTTTTTCAGAGTACCTGCGGAAAGTATTTCATCCTCTTGGGTTATTAGAGGATGTGAGGATTTTACTGCAGTCTCCCTTATTAGAAGGTCGAGTGGTTGTAGACATAACAGTGCTTCAAGAGCTGCTGTGGGCGTTGTTCTCATAGCGCCGGTGATGGCAAGACACGCCATCCGCTGGATGTGTGATAGCTTTGAGATTGTTGTAACTTGTTTGGTTTTCGACCACCAGACTATTGCACCATATGCGATAGTTGGTCTAATGATCGCGGTATATATCGATTGGGTGATCTTGGGAGACAGACCCCATGTTTTACCAACCGCCCTGCGGCATTGCCAGAATGAGATTCAAGCTTTTCAGTACTTCAGTACTTCGATGTCTATTTCTTTGGTTGCCCATTACCACGGTTGTTGGAGTAGATCTCGGTCTTGGAGTCTGGGCTAAGCGACCACTCTATTTGTATGGATCATCCGTCCGTCACTCTCCAGTCTCGCACTCTCCTCATCAGAAGCATTGACGCTAGGGCTTCGTTAATGAAAGATGTCGACTTACGTTTCACGTAGGTTGCCCCCGCCACGTTGCACACTGACAGGTTGAGGAGATAGCTGCCATCTCCATCACCGCATCTCCCCGGGTATCGGAAGTTGGCGACCCCCACACTGACTTCGGGTTCAGGACGCCCGCCACGACGATATATCCGCCCACGGCTCGGATCTCCTGCTCCAATTGGTCCAGCCAACCATTTCATTGTGTTCCCCGGCCAAGTTTGGCGGTGGCATTGTAGTCCAGCAGCTTCACACACGCGATCCCCCGAAAACCATGGGACGTCATTGGTGCTCGCCTAAGATCTTGATTGTGATATCTCAATTTGTCCATCCGTCACCCACGAGCAGTCCACTTTTGCATTGTTCGGCTCGCTGAGGACAATAGCGTGGACATAGATGGTGGGCTGCTCTAAATCCTTGGCTCCTAGAAATCGGTGTCAACAAAAACGGCCGTATTTCACGTCATTTTGCCGTCACACGTTTCGTTTACGTATATTTAAATAAATCTGGTAATCCAGAGAGCAATATACTTCAAAGTATTGAAAAAATGTCATGAATTACACTGGCAATTGGTGAGTTATTCAATTACATGTACTCAAAACGTATCTTGTAATGTGTAAATGACGTCAAATGCGGCAGTTTTTATCGACACCGCTTGCTAGGAAACCAGGACTTACCTCTGCCGATGTTTGCCTGTCATATGCAGGGGTGCCGGGGCCATTCGGCTCCATGTTGGCAGCCTCCGCCAGCTTCCCGTCTATTTCGCTCTTCCTCTTCTAATTCACATAGTTTTATTCTGATGACAGTGTCTGTGCATTTAGGTAGCTATATGCAGTTTTCGTCTTCCAAAGAAGCCTGATCCACTCTTCTTAACTCCGTCTTTTCCCCTGATCGTTTACCGTGACTAGGACCAGAATTTCACGGTCCGCCGGAGACTGAGGTCCATACATATTGGTTTCGTTTCATGTGTGTTGGTCTTGCAGTAGAGTAGCAAAGAGATCCGTAAGTTTTTACTATTTTTGTTAGCATCTTCAATAAATTCAGAATGAGGCAACCAAAGACCCCGCCAAGCACATTCTTTGTACAAAGTTTCACGCACAAAATCAGCGCAACTAAAAATTCAGTACGCACCCCGTTACGGAATTTTTAGCTGTGCTGATTTCTTCATGCGGAAATTTCTACTCGTAGCTGGGAAATATTTTATTTAAACGTCCCATCCCCGCGGGCCTTCGAAAATCAGTTTAATGTCCGCTGAAAAGGCAAAGCTGCAATTTAATTGTAGCGCTGTATGCTCCGACTATATAAATTCTATTTTGTACGTTTTAAATGATATATATTTGGCATTGTTGTTTGTTATTCAAATAAACTGGCGCCATAAATGGAGCAAATTGTATTTATACCCTATGTAATCATCGGGTGTAATATTAGATATTTCATTCAGTTGGGAATATGTTTATATTAAATACTATGCAATTATATATGTTATCCGGTGGGGGATGACTTTTGATTATAAAAATGACTGAATTAATCAATTAAATTGTTTGAATAATAATAAAATATTTGAACAATTTGAAATTAAAACAATTGTAAAGTATTGGATTGTTAAGGCGTCTACTTTGTGATTTTTGCCATTTCCGAGCTCATCGGAGGAGCTCGAAAATGGATAGAGCTTAGCCGAAACTAGTTGCAAAGTGTAACTGAAGTGTGATAAAAAAAACAAAGTAAAAAATCGTTTTATTTATCCTGTAATTGTAAAGTATTTCAATATAGTATAGTATATAGTATATAGTATTCATAATAATAATAATAATAATAAGTTATTTCTGTTTATATGCATGCGCGTGTTTATAGAGATTATAAAATGTGTTGAAATATTTACAAATACATGATACGTAATTATATTGTTAGATGTTGCATAAAATGTTTTTGACTGTGTATATTTAGAAGAAGAACTAGCAGGGCGCATAATATTACGTTCGGTAATATTTTGAGAGGAAAAATATAGAAATAGTCACACGGGCTCAGAGGGATTGGCGAGATAGTTTCATCATACACCGTCGGACGACGGGAATTTGATCTAGTAATACATATAATAAAGAATATATAATATAATAATACCCAGTGCTTTGCAAGTATTTCCATTTCGTTTTGGCTACTACTACCTACTAGATTATCGCACCGTTAAAATAGCGCGCTAAGTCCGATAAAAACCGAAAATCTATTCAATCAATTAGCCACACACAAAAAACACTTTGCAGCCGTAAAAGTTAAACACGCAAGCTTAATACGCACGGTTTGAGCTGTATTTATAGTGCGATTGACTAAATTCTGGTTAAATCCTTTGCCGATATTTTCAATTAGCTCAACAGGAATTTACTGTGCCACACATAGATTGTTAATTATGCTTTGTGGCCGATACCAATCGACGCTTCACGTTGGATGCATATAATTTTAATTAAAAGGCAATTTGATATAATATAAGCATTATCAAAACACAGTAGTTTCGACAAAAAAAATTATTTATATTTTATAAATCAGTTAATTAAAATGTTTACATATACAAACTTTGTAATGATTAACAACAGTCTGTATTAAATTTTAATTTTCTTAAGGACCACAAACAATAAAGGTATTAGTAGTAACGTAGGAAGAGCGGATAGCTGCAAACATCAGGGCCTGAGTTCAAATCTCGGTGTCGCGTGCATCCAGTTGGGACATCTGCGCTCTACGGTGCTTCGGAAGGCACTTTAAGCCGTTGGTCCTGTCGGTAATGTAGCACTTGGCATGTTACTAACACAAAAAAACGACGTACAAATTAGGCCAAAGAAGCCCAGTAGCATATTAGGAAGCGATCTGGTTCGATGTGGGAACTCGGAATTGTCTGCAGACGACTTACGTATCTGGCAGGGTGTTGTACTCGGTAGAGCAGTTTCCACGCTGCGATCAGCCAAAAACACACCTAGGTTGGTGACTACACCAACCTAGGCGGGTTGGAGAAGTAGCTGAAGATTACATAATTATAATGGTAACGTAGCTGCAACATTAACTAACTTTCCCCTCCGTTTATTTTGAATTGATCTCTTGAGCTTTTTTAGGGTCTTCCAGTATCGTGCTGCATTAATAGTTTCCCCCTGAGGTGGAATTTCGATAAAGATTATCCCTTCTCGGCCAACATGTTGGCCATGATATTTGGCAGAAATTGAGGTTTTAAAATTTCTTGCAGATGCGAACTGGTGTGCCAGATCCCTCTTATACGAAACCACTACAAGAAAGGACTGGGATTCCGAAATTTATATAAAATAGGATGAGATTCCAAAAAGTATGCTCAACTTACAGAGCAGCAAAAAGTGAATCGAACTAGCGTTCGTGAGTTCTTTGAACGATTTGATATGGAAGATCTGGATTTTCTGAGGTCGATTTTGAGTAGAGATGAAACTTGGGTAGCGAATTACACTTTTGAGACAAGAATACGTTTCTTGTTTCAGATTTCATTCAAAAAAAGAATAATTAATACCAAATGTTATAGCAATCTCAAAAATATTAATATTGTCCACTACGATTTTTTTACGAATTATTTAACTGGAAGGCATTTCAGAAATGTAGGGCGTCTTGTAGAATGGTTACTTTAGTTTTTGTAGAAAATAAAAAAAAATATCTTGCATTAAAGCATAATTAACACCAAATATAATAGTGTTCTCAAAAATATTTATATTCTTTAGTTCGACTTTTTACAAATGATTGAACTTGAAAGCACATCAGAAATGTAACGTGTCTTGAGACTTTTAGCATGACATTTTTATTTTTGGAGAAAATAATCACACAATACCTTGTTTTAAATAATAATTAATACCAAATGTAATAACTATCCCAAAAATATGAATATTGTCCACTACGATTTTTTACGAATTATTTAACTGGAAGGCATTTCAGAAATGTAGGGCGTCTTGAACTGTGTAGAATGGAGACTTTAGTTTTTGTAGAAAATAACAAAAAAATATCTTGTATTAAAGCATAATTAACATCAAATATAATATTGTTCTCAAAAATATATATATTCTTTAGTTCGAATTATTACAAATGATTGAACTTGAAAGCACATCAGAAATGTATCGTAGCTTGAAATTTTTAGCATGAGATTTTTATTTTTTGGAGAAAATAATCACACAATATCTTGTTTTAAATAATAATTAATACCAAATGTAATAACTATCTCAAAAATATTAATATTGTCCACTACGATTTTTTTACGAATTATTTAACTGGAAGGCATTTCAGAAATGTAGGGCGTCTTGAACTGTGTAGAATGGTGACTTTAGTTTTTGTAGAAAATAACAAAAAAATATCTTGTATGAAAGCATAATTAACACCAAATATAATACTGTTCTCAAAAATATTTATATTCTTTAGTTCGAATGTTTACAAATAATTGAACTTGAAAGCACATCAGAAATGTAACGTAGCTTGAAATGTTTAGCATGAGATTTTTATTTTTTGGAGAAAATAATCACACAATATCTTGTTTTAAATAATAATTAATACCAAATGTAATAACAATCTCAAAAATATTAATATTGTCACCTACAATTTTTTTACGAATTATTTAACTGGAAGGCATTTCAGAAATGTAGGGCGTCTTGAACTGTGTAGAATGGAGACTTTAGTTTTTGTAGAAAATAACAAAAAAATATCTTGCATTAAAGCATAATTAACACCAAATCTAATAGTGTTCTCAAAAATATTTATATTCTTTAGTTCGAATTTTTACAAATGTTTGAACTTGAAAGCACATCAAAAATGTAACTTGGCTTGAAATTTTTAGCATGATATTTTTATTTTTTGGAGAAATTAATCACACAATATCTTGTTTTAAATAATAATTAATACCAAATGTAATAACTATCTTAAAAATATCAATATTGTCCACTACGATTTTTTACGAATTATTTAACTGGAAGGCATTTCAGAAATGTAGGGCATCTTGAACTGTGTAGAATGGAGACTTTAGTTTTTGTAGAAAATAACAAAAAACTATCTTGTATTAAAGCATAATTAACATCAAATATAATACTGTTCTCAAATATATATATATTCTTTAGTTCGAATTTTTACAAATGATTGAACTTGAAAGCACATCAGAAATGTATCGTAGCTTGAAATTTTTAGCATGAGATTTTTATTTTTTGGAGAAAATAATCACACAATATCTTGTTTTAAAGCATAATTAATGTCACATTTAATAATACTCTCAAATATATTAATATTTTTTCTACGATTTTTTTAGGAATTATTTAACTAGAAGTCTTTTCAGATATGTAACGCGACTAGAACTCTTTGAGACTTTAGTTTTTGTAGAAAATAATAACAGAATATCTTGTTTTAAAACATAATTAACACGAACTTAAATAATTCTCTCAAAGACATACTTTAGCACGATTTTTGTACAAATGATAGAATTTGAAAGCATATCAGAAATGTAACGTGGCTTGAAACTTTTGGCATGAGATTTTTAGTTTTCGGAGAAAATAATCATATAATACCTTGTTTTCAAGAATAATTAATGCGAAATGTCATAACAATCTCAAAAATATTAATATTCTTTACTAAGATTTTTTTATGAATTATTTAACTGGAAGACATTCCAACAATGTAACGTGTCTAGACATTTTTTACAATGTATACTTTAGATTTTGTACACAATAACAACAGAATATCTTGTTTTAAAGCATTATTAACACCAAATGAAATAATTCTCTCAAACATTTTAATATCCTTTTGCAAGATTTTTTTTACAAATGATTGAACATGAAAGCATATCAGAAATGTAACTTGGCTTTGAGAAAATAATCCAACAATATCTTGTTTTAAAGCATAATTAATGCCAAATGTAATAATGCTCTCAAAACTATTTATATTCTTTAGTACGATTTTTTACGAATTATTTAACTGGAAGGCATTTCAGAAATGTAGGGCGTCTTGAACTGTGTAGAATGGAGACTTTAGTTTTTGTAGAAAAAACAAAAAAATATCTTGCATTAAATCATAATTAACACCAAATCTAATAGTGTTCTCAAAAATATTTATATTCTTTAGTTCGAATTTTTACAAATGATTGAACTTGAAAGCACATAAAAAATGTAACTTGGCTTGAAATTTTTAGCATGAGATTTTTATTTTTTGGAGAAAATAATCACACAATACCTTGTTTTATATAATAATTAATACCAAATATAATAACTATCTCAAAAATATTAATATTGTCCACTACGATTTTTTTACGAATTATTTAACTGGAAGGCATTTCAGAAATGTAGGGCGTCTTGAACTGTGTAGAATGGAGACTTTAGTTTTTGTAGAAAATAACAAAAAAATATCTTGTATTAAAGAATAATTAACACCAAATATAATAGTGTTCTCAAAAATATTTATATTCTTTAGTTCGAATTATTACAAATGATTGAACTTGAAAGCACATCAGAATTGTAACGTGTCTTGAAATTTTTAGCATGAGATTTTTATTTTTTGGAGAAAATAATCACATAATATCTTGTTTTAAATAATAATTAATACCAAATATAATAACTATCTCAAAAATATTAATATTGTCCACTACGATTTTTTTACGAATTATTTATCTTGAAGGCATTTCAGAAATGTAGGGCGTCTTGAACTGTGTAGAATGGAGACTTTAGTTTTTGTAGAAAATAACAAAAAAATATGTTGTATTAAAGCATAATTAACACCAAATATAATACTGTTCTCAAAAATATTTATATTCTTTAGTTCGAATTATTACAAATGATTGAACTTGAAAGCACATCAGAATTGTAACGTGTCTTGAAATTTTTAGCATGAGATTTTTATTTTTTGGAGAAAATAATCACACAATATCTTGTTTTAAATAATAATTAATACCAAATATAATAACTATCTCAAAAATATTAATATAGTCCACTACGATTTTTTTTACGAATTATTTATCTGGAATGCATTTCAGAAATGTAGGGCGTCTCGAACTGTGTAGAATGGAGACTTTAGTTTTTGTAGAAAATAACAAAAAAATATCTAGCATTAAAGCATAATTCACACCAAATATAATACTGTTCTCAAAAATATTTATATTCTTTATTTCGATATATTACAAAAGATTGAACTTGAAAGCACATCAGAAATGTAACGTAGCTTGAAATTTTTAGCATGACATTTTTATTTTTTGGAGAAAATAATCACACAATATTTTGTTTTAAATAATAATTAATACCAAATGTAATAACTATCTCAACAATATTAATATTGTACACTACGATTTTTTTTACGAATTATTTAACTGGAAGGCATTTCAGAAATGTAGGGCGTCTTGAACTGTGTAGAATGGAGACTTTAGTTTTTGTAGATAATAACAAAAAAATATCTTGTATTAAACCATAATTAACACCAAATATAATACTGTTCTCAAAAATATTTATATTCTTTAGTTCGATTTATTACAAAAGATTGAATTTGAAAGCACATCAGAAATGTAACGTGGCTTGAAATTTTTAGCATGATATTTTTATTTTTTGTAGAAAATAATCACACAATATCTTGTTTTAAACAATAATTAATACCAAATGTAATAACTATCTCAAAAATATTAATATTGTCCACTACGATTTTTTTACGAATTATTTAACTGGAAGGGATTTCAGAAATGTAGGGCGTCTTGAACTATGTAGAATGGAGACTTTAGTTTTTGTAGAAAATAACAAAAAAATATCTTGCATTAAAGCATAATTCACACCAAATATAATACTGTTCTCAAAAATATTTATATTCTTTATTTCGATATATTACAAAAGATTGAACTTGAAAGCACATCAGAAATGTAACGTAGCTTGAAATTTTTAGCATGACATTTTTATTTTTTGGAGAAAATAATCACACAATATTTTGTTTTAAATAATAATTAATACCAAATGTAATAACTATCTCAACAATATTAATATTGTACACTACGATTTTTTTTACGAATTATTTAACTGGAAGGCATTTCAGAAATGTAGGGCGTCTTGAACTGTGTAGAATGGAGACTTTAGTTTTTGTAGATAATAACAAAAAAATATCTTGTATTAAACCATAATTAACACAAAATATAATACTGTTCTCAAAAATATTTATATTCTTTAGTTCGATTTATTACAAAAGATTGAATTTGAAAGCACATCAGAAATGTAACGTGGCTTGAAATTTTTAGCATGATATTTTTATTTTTTGTAGAAAATAATCACACAATATCTTGTTTTAAACAATAATTAATACCAAATGTAATAACTATCTCAAAAATATTAATATTGTCCACTACGATTTTTTTTACGAATTATTTAACTGGAAGGCGTTTAAGAAATGTAGGGCGTCTTGAACTGTGTAGAATGGAGACTTTAGTTTTTGTATAAAATAACAAATAAATATCTTGTATTAAAGCATAATTAACACCAAATATAATACTGTTCTCAAAAATATTTATATTCTTTAGTTCGAATTTTTACAAATGATTGAACTTGAAAGCACATCAAAAATGTAACTTGACTTGAAATTTTTAGCATGAGATTTTGATTTTTTGGAGAAAATAATCACACAATATCTTGTTTTAAACAATAATTAATACCAAATGTAATAACTATCTCAAAAATATTAATATTGTCCACTACGATTTTTTTTACGAATTATTTAACTGGAAGGCATTTAAGAAATGTAGGGCGTCTTGAACTGTGTAGAATGAAGACTTTAGTTTTTGTAGAAAATAACAAAAAAATATCTTGTATTAAAGCATAATTAACACCAAATATAATAGTGTTCTCAAAGATATTTATATTCTTTAGATCGAATTTTAAAAATGATTGAACTTGAAAGTACATCAGAAATGTAACGTAGCTTGAAATTTTTAGCATGACATTTTTATTTTTTGGAGAAAATAATCACACAATATCTTGTTTTAAAGAATAATTAATACCAAATGAAATAACTATCTCAAAAATATTAATATTGTCCACTACGTTTTTTTACGAATTATTTAACTGGAAGGCATTTCAGAAATGTAGGGCGTCTTGTACTGTGTAGAATGGAGCCTTTAGTTTTTGTAGAAAATAACAAAAATATATCCTGTATTAAAGCATAATTAACACCAAATATAATACTGTTCTCAAAAATATTTATATTCTTTAGGTCGAATTATTACAAAAGATTGAACTTGAAAGCACATAAGAAATGTAACGTAACTTGAAATTTTTAGCATGAGATTTTTATTTTTTTGGAGAAAATAATCTCACAATACCTTGTTTTAAATAATAATTAATGCCAAATGTCATAACAATCTCAAAAATATTAATATTCTTTACTAGAATTTTTTAACGAATTATTTAACATTTCAGAAGCGACTAGACATTATTAGCATTGATACTTTAGATTTTGTAGAAAATAACAACAGAATATCTTGTTTTAAAGCATCATTAACACCAACTTAAATAATTCTCTCAAAAACATTAATATCCTTTAGCACGATTTTTTTTACAAATGATTGAACTTGAAAGCATATCAGAAATGTAACGTGGCTTGAAATTTTTAGCATGAAATTTTTAGTTTTTCTAGAAAATAATCACACAATATCTTGTTTTAAAGAATAATTAATGTAAAATCTAATAACAGTCTCAAAAATATTAATATTCTCTACTAGGTTTTTTTTTCGAATTATTTAACTGAAGGCAGAAATGTAACGCGACTTGAACTTTTTAGCATAGAGACTTTGGTTTTTGCAGAAAATAACAACAGAATATCTTGTTTTAAAGCATCATTAACACTAACTTAAATAATTCTCTCAAAGACATTAATATCCTATAGCACGATTTGTTACAAATAATTATTACAAAATGAATTAATTCTACGATATTTTTACAAATGATTGAATTTGAAAGCATATCAGAAATGTAAGTGGCTTGAAATTTTTAGCATGAAATTTTTATTTTTTGGAGAAAATAATCACACAATATCTTGTTTTAAAGAATAATTAATGCCAAATGTAATAATTCTCTCAAACATATTAATATTCTTTAGTTCGATTTATCGCATGATGTAATACATACGATGTTGGTAAACCGCCGCGTATAATTTAAAAAACATGTCGCCCAAAGTGATCAAAAGTTTGGCCACCCCTGTAATACATAATGGCATACATGTGCCTTTCAAATAAAAATGAGTTTAGTTAATACCATACACACAGCTTGTTTTATTCCATTTCAACATAGACCCGTCCTTATTGAAAAACCCTTTACAAGCATATAACCTCTATATATTTTATAACATTAAATATTAATAGAATATCATATTGTATGCTATAACAATATTTATCCTACAATATTGAAATAATTAACACAAACTTTAATTGAAATTTGTACTAAAACCATTTTATCTCCATCAACTTCCATGCATTTACATATATTATTATTAATATTAAACATTAACGAAAAGCCGAACTTTATTTATCGCTTATGTACATACATGTATGTATGTGTGTATTCAATTTAGCCATACGTTATTACTGTAATTATGAACGGAATTAATTAATATAGATTGATCTCTATTAATATTGCCCAATTTCATATCGTCGTGTAATAGCTAAATCGGCAGGGATAGCAACGAACTGTTTTGCATAATATTGCTGACCTCAATGGTTGTCCCATCGGTAATGCATTTTCCAAATAGCATATTTTACTAATTTATTAATTGTAATTATACCGCGTGCATGTATAAAATTAATTACTGTGTTATTGAAAAATGTTGCTGTACACGTCAATTTATTTGAATGATGGTTATTTATAATTGACTTTGTGCATAAACACAAATTGGATTTATTTCATAGAAATATGTTTATTTTTGGGGCGGTTACAGGATATCGCTCCGTTGATAAAAAAGTGACACAACTAGAAATCTTATATTTATAGTAGAACTATTTTAGAATAACAAAGTTCTTAATATTGTAAGAATTAACTACATTATTTATAATATACACTCAAAACACTGATATGTTGTATTCCACATATGCATGTACATTAAATATGACTCAGGGAATTGAAGATACATTTAGTTAGCTAGGTCAAATGAAAGTTTAGTTAAAAATATGACTTAGGGGGAACTAATTGAAGATAAATTTAATTATCTAGGTCAAATGAAAATTTAGTTTATAATATTAGGGTTTAATAGGGATTAATATAAATTATATATATATATATATATATATATATATATATATATATATATATATATGTGTCCCACAACGAACGCGGCGGCGGATTTTGCTTTAACTGCTTTAACTATCATTCGGAATGATACAAATTTTTTCAGGTATATTTAGACTGATAAAGAGCTAAAATTATTTAACCACATCACAATTCTTCCATTTAATACTAAATTCAAAAAACCTTTGTTGAAATTTTTTGAAATATTCGAAATTTAATTTTATACCAGGATTTCTTAAAACATCTGTTATTAATCACAAAAACTTTTCACTTTAGCGCAAGTAATTGTTGTTTTCCAACACGATTTAAAAAACTTTATTCTCCATTTAATACTAAATACAAAAATATATTGCTAGATCTTAAAAAATTCCTAATTTATTTTTTATAGCGCGATATATGAATCCATGCACTCATATCATATATACTGATAATGGATAAATAAAACGATTTTTTACTTTGTTTTTATCACACCCAGTTACACTTAGTTTCGGCTAAGCTCTAGCCATTTTCGAGCTCCTCCGATGCTCTGAGCTTTAAAATGGCTAGAGCTTAGTCGAAACTAGTTGCAAAGTGTAACTGAAGTGTGATAAAAAACAAAATAAAAAATCGTTTTATTTATCCTTTAAAATGAATTATCACAAAGTAGACGCTTAACAATCCAATATTATACAGATATTTTTTTTTAGAAATGGAAAGTATTAAGTTTTGGGGATAATTTTACATTTCTTTTAGGAAATTTATATCACATATGTAATACTAAATACAAACACAAATTGTTAGATTTTACAACAGTCCAAGTTATTATTTAATAGCACGATAATGTTATACATTAAGTCATAACCGTATACAGTTTTTAGTTCAAAACTAGTTAATTTTATACAATGCAGTTTTAAATTTTGTATAAGTCATTTAAAACTAAATACAAAACATATTGCTAGAATTTATATTATTCTTACTTTATTTTTATAGCACGATTTCTTAAGACATACACTTAAAACATATAACTATTATTACTATTGGCACAAAATATGTAGAATATTTAGTTAATATGTTTGGACTGTTTGTATTACTATAGGTTGTTATGAGGAATTCAGTAGGACACTTTCTTGAAATTAACCTTTGCACCAAATAAATCTCAATCAGATACATATTGCTAGACCCATTATTGTATCAAATTTTCTTGCTAATGAAACCGATTAATATCCCATCATTTACTTCCTCTTAATAACAGCAATTATCCTTGACCACACAAAGAAATCCTTCCATCCAGAAATAATAAATTTCTCTCGGGTGGCCATAATTATTTTCTTGCTAAGTGTGCAGGAACGACAGACCGCCTGTGTGTGTAACAGGAGGCAGGGTCCGGAAATGTCGGGAAAACACTGACCGACCGGACCACGGATCGGTTGCGGGGGGAAATTCGCCGATTGACACATCTGTGACTTGTTCCAAACCGGATTTCCACACATATAGTACCTACACACATATATACGCACACACACACACAGTCAAACGCACTCACACCCAAAGCTGTGAGTGAGAGAGCGAAACAAAGGGCCGATAAAATAATGATTGCAATAAAATGGTTTCTATGTGTCAGCTAAAGCAAACCAAATCGACACCACCTTCCTCAACGTCATGAGAATAAATTTACGTTTTGATCGAATAGACATTTAACACCTAATTATTTTCATTTAAATTCGGGAAACTCGGACAGCAACTGCTTTATGCAGAATATTGTAGGTAGAGTGTAAGGTGAATATAGTAAAAGGTGTGAATTAATCTTCAATAACATAGCGTCATGTACCTCTGTTTATATATGGTAATGACGCATTATATGTCATTATATTATATGTCATTATATTATATGTCATTATAAGTTTTTAAAAATTACAATTGAATCATACAGTGGAAATTAACCCAAGAGATATCTGCTTTAAACAACCGAGCTTATATACTTAAAGTTCTATGCAAGCAGACTAAAGGTCATTTTAGACAAGACAATTTCTTAGCTCAAAAGTTCTTCTAGAAATGAATTCATATTTCTTCCTCCCATACAATTTACCTTGAAAAATAGAACACGCTATGTTTTTCCATTCGATCTACCATCCAATTCAATATTTCAAATAATTTGCTGTATGATACGAGACAATTTAGATTGTCTCGCATCTTGACTAACTTTTGAGTCTTGTCTAAAACGATCTTAAGTGTAGCCCACATTTCCTAGCATATTTTTTTGTTATTTTAAATCAATAAAAAAACTTGTGCTTGGATGAAAGTAACAATCACGAGTATTTATTAATATTCATACAATATGTAATTAAATTTTGATTGAATTGGTTTAACATAACTAAAGCAGTATAATCAACAATATCTTATGTAAAATACCGATTCGCGTGTTCTACTACTAAGAAATAAACAATAAATTCGTCAATAAATCACCATTTATTTATGCTGTCGTAAAGTTTCCCTAATACGTCAAAGTGCATTGTTCAGAAAGGATTCGCACTTAAATCTATGAATGCATTAGATGAAAATAGTTTAAGGCGCGGAGAAAGGAGTGTTTAAGTGAATTGTTTCCTTATCAATTGAAATCGAAATCCACTTGACTGCCCCTTTGTATAGAGATTAATTGCTGCAATAACTCCCACTGCCGATATTTTTCACTGCAATGGATTTTCGTAATCTCAGGTATAAATTCCCAGCGGGGCAATGACAAACCTTCATTTTCATGCTATAAATATCTGTCCAGGCTAGTGTGGATTGCTACTAGATAGGGTAAAATCTTTGAACTTTTTATGTGTCACTGGATTGATATTTTAAATGAAAGCTGTTTATTTCGAAAATGCAACTTAACTTATGATAGATTTTATCAAGGCAGCGGTGATTAAAGCAAATGCTGATTTAGACGTTGCATTCATTGTTGATAAAAAAAATAATAATAACTTTATTAACATACCATTTACAGATTACAGTAATTAAAGAAAAAGAAAAAAAAATAATACATATTTTGGTTTGTAAAAAGGAGCAAAATTAGATTCTTGTAGTAACAGGATTCTAGTTTTCATTTTGCTCCCTGATATTCGCAAATACAATACAATATATTTCAGAATTATATTGTTTATACTGGAGGCTCCTCCTTCATTATACATTGAGTATAAGTCAACTTTGGTAACGTAAGGATTGCTTTTTTAAAAATAATATATTAGATCAACACAATTTTACAGAGTAGATACGTGTAAGATTGAATAACAACTCATTACATTATGTACGGGTTACTTTAATATACAATTCGTATGTTATGTTATGTTCTAAATACGCTACAAACAAGTGTAAATCCCCTATGATATTATTTAGTTTCTTAAATCGTTTTCAATGCACACACAAACTAAATAGTGTCATACACATATGTAGAAAATGATATAGTTTCTAACCGAATTAACATCAAATGATGCCAAATAATAATGTTTTCTAAAAGAAAATTCAATTATCTATCATATGGTGTATGGATGAAATGTGAGCGATCAAAATTTATAAAGATATCTCAAAAATAATCTGAAATTTGTATTTCTTGCTAGCAAATCATAGATACCAACGTAATTATCTACACATCATAGAACATCCTTTAGTTATTGTGTAATATTTTTAAATAATTTTGCAATGTGAACGAAGATTGTACTATAATTAATCGAGATATCTTCAAAAAAGTGCGATATGTCTCTTGCTAGTAAATCATAGTTACCAAACGAATTGAAATCAAATGATGCCAAATAATAATGTTTTCCAAAACATTATTTAATTATCTTTCATTTGGTGTATGTATGAAATGTGATCGATCAAAATTAAGAAAGATATCTTCAAAAATAATCTGAATTCTGTATTTTTTGCTAGTAAATCATAGTTACCAACGAAATTATCTACAAATTATAGAATAAGCTTTTGTTTTTGTGTATATATAATATTTTAAAATATTTTTTCATTTGTAATGTGAATGAAGATTGTACGATTTCAATTAAGAGAGATATCTTCAAAAAGGTGCGATATATTTCTTCTCTTGCTAATAAATCATAGTTACCAACCGAATGAACTTCAAATGATACCAAATAATAATATTTTCCAAAAGATACTTTAATATAACCCTGTGACGAAGCAACAATCTAAACAATGGAGACATAGGCGTTCCCCACCACCAAAGAAGGCAATGTCCGTGAAGTCTGTTGGAAAAGTTGGCTGGCGTCAGTCTTTTGGGATGACAAGGGAATAACTAATTTACTAGCTTCCCAAGGGCAAAAATTAACTGTGAATATTACGCTAGACTTTCAGATGGATTAGTGGTTAAAAAATTCCCGAAAACGGGCCTGGCTTGCGTAAGAAGAGGATCATTTTCCATCATGACAATGCACGTCCCCATAGAAATATGGTAGCAATGGGTAAATTGAATGAACTAAAGTATATGTTGCAATAGCCACCTTATTTGCCTGAATTGGCTCCATCTGACTTCCATCTATTTCCACGACTAAATATTTTCCAATCGACGATTATTTTGAAGGACTTTAAGAATCGCACTTATATCGTTAATGGCTTTGAAACATCGTTGGATGAAGTGCATTCAACGTAACGGAGATTATTTTCTAAAATATAGCATATTTCAAAAAAATATGCTATATTTTGCAACATAATCTCCGTTAAGATGAATGCACTTCATCCAATGATGGGTCTCATTTTCCCTTTCATTTCGTAATATTTTTTTGGAATATGCTATATTTTGCAACATAATCTCCGTTAAGTTGAATGCACTTCATCCAATGATGTTCCAAAGCCATTATGCGATATAAGCGCGATTCTTAAAGTTCTTCAATATAGTCGTCGAATGCTGATTTTTTAGAATCACCCTCGTATACAAATTATATTTCGGTTATCCGGATTAAGGTTTTTAAAAAGCGTTTATTCAATACCAAGTACAAATTATAACTGATTTATCTAAAATCTAAGTAGTTCGCAAGTAAGTGTGTTACATATTGTACAAAAGTATAAACAACATGTGCATGAGCAAAGAGTAATATAATATAAAAATATCAACAACCAATTTGATGTGTTGTTGACCGGTCGCGCCCTATGTAATCGATATCTTACTGCTTATCGATTCTGGTTATTCTTATGGTACCGGGGTGTTGACGATTGTTATGAGTCATTAGTATTTGAATTAACAAATATAACTTAAATTAATAAAAACGCAATCTCTTTATTTATATAAAAATGAATATTTATTTATAAAACATATATAAGTGTGAATCCACCTCTTAGCTATCTACATATCTAGATTTCGATCTTATTAGATCTCATCAGTGTACCTCAGCTGGTGAGGATGGATTCACACAATATCTCGAGTGGTTATATACAAAAATTATACAACTAACCCCCTAAAAGGAAAGTTATGAGTCATTAGTATTTGAATTAACAAATATAACTTACATTAATAAAAACACAATCTCTTTATTTATATAACAATGAATATTTATTTATAAAACATATATAAGTGTGAATCCACCTCTTAGCTATCTACATATCTAGATTTCGATCTTATTAGATCTTATCAGTGTACCTCAGCTAGTGAGGATGGATTCACACAATATCTCGAGTGGTTATATACAAAAATTATACAACCAACCCCCTAAAAGGAAAGTTAAACGCCATCTAGCGGCACCACATCAATTAGCAATGCACACCTATATGGTAATAAGCGTCAACATGCTCATGCCATCGATGCCTTGGCCTTGTGCTGATATCTCAAGCACTATTATTCCATAGAGGGCACTACCGAGTGATTCTGATGGCATGAGTATGTTGACGGTTATTATCATATGGGTGTGCATTGCTATTTGATGTGGTGCCACCAGATGGCGTTTAACTTTCTTCCTAGGGGGTTAGTTGAATAATATTTATTTATGACTATAGTTTCACAACTCAACTTTTAACTTTTACACGTTGCTTACTACTACAGATATTATTATACATAACATAACGTGTTTAGAGAAAAGCTTAAATTTTTTTGATTCCTTAATGTGTCGATTCATTTCGTTATATGTCAAATCTTACGAATCGTTCCCCATACCAATTTCACCATGCCTCTTCTATATACATCCTCTCTCGTCTCGCAAATATCTCGTTAAACGATTCATTCTGGACTAAATTTATAATTTGGTTCGACATTTATTTCTGAAACTATAAAATAAATATCATTTGTTATATAAACAAACTGATTGTGTTTTATTAATAAAAGTATTAATAAGTATGTTAGACGTTTTGATGGTGACATTTTATATTAAGATAAAGCTCAAAAAGCAGTTATCTGTAACTTTGTAATCATGCTGCAATTAACATTAAACTACTTGAAAGTTCCAACATAAATGTAAAATCACGAAAACAACCCGCCCAGATTAATGTGTTAAAAATTAATAGCCCTATTTGAAATAAGTGCTTCTCAATTAATGGTGATATTCATATTTTATTTCTTGTGTCATCACCACATTATTTAATATGCCTTAATATTCACATGAGTCTGACTTACTTTCTTTACTTTTCTTATGAATGTCAGTAAACTACATGTTTATAAATCGTGCAATATACCATAAACACTGTATTACGTTTATTATTCTGTTGCAGGTTGCATGGGTGCGTGCCGAGGATCAAACCATTCTAAGTCTGCACACAAAAGTTGTGACGCATAATTCGCGAATTAGTGTCACCCATGATAATTTACGTACATGGCAGCTGCGGATTAGGCAGCTCAAGGAGTCGGATCGCGGGTGCTACATGTGCCAGATAAACACTAGCGTCATGAAAATACAGCAGGGATGCCTTGACGTATACGGTGAGTCCCATTTTAATATGATAAACGCCGTCGTAAGTCGCAAGACTAAGTAAATATTACACGTTCATCAACGGTTTAATATTGTTAACTACATAAGAATAGTGCTGTAGTGGTAATTGTATCAAAAAGGTATACTGTACAGAAATCAAAAGGATTAGAAGGTAGACACTTAATTATTTGAAATGTTAGATGGATAATAACGGGTAACTTAGATTAAAATGTAGAAAATAGGTACAAATATTTTTCTGAAAATACATCCCATATAACAAAATTAACCCAGCTCAGTAACTGATTAGTTAGAGGCATCGTTCGTCTCGTACGCAGAGCATATACCCTCTGATTTTTAATGAATTTTATTTTTTTAAACGTCTATCATTATAGTGATATCAGTAGTGGCGAGCCTGAGTTCGCACGTCATCGGGGCGAATCGCCTTTAACATACTTTCATAAAACTCCTCCTTAGCCTTTTACTGGCCGTAAAACCTCACGGCTGATATCACTATAAAGATAGAAGCTTAAAAAAATATTAAATGCATTAAATATGAGAGGATATATGTTATTTTTCAAAACAAACCAGAAGGTATACGCGGTGCACCCTCCAATACAGCCATGCATAAGAATAATGGATACCTTGTACATGTACATTTTTCGTTCTGTGAGGTGAAAATCTTGTAAAGACACCTATGCCTTACTCTCACATCCAGGTGTTAGAAAGTTAGATACGCATGACGCCTACAAACTAAAACCCACCTCAACTTTCCATTTCATAGCCCCATGCAACCTATTTTGTCTCGTGAGGTAGAAATCTTCTAAGGACACCCACGCCTCACTTCTACCTCCAGGACTTAGAATCATGGGTAGTACCGCATTCACCCCGCGTCCTATTCAAGGCGCCTACCGACTAAAACCAACCTAAACTCTCCATTTCATAGCCTCATGTACCTTATTTTGTGCCGTGACGTGGAAATCTTCTAAAAACACCCTTGCCTTACCCCCACCTCTAGGTGTTAGAAGCATGGGTAGTATCAGATTCATGCCGCGTCCTATCCGGGGCGCTTACCGACTAAAACCAACCGCAAATTTCCATTTCATTCTTGTCCCGTGCGGTGGAAATATTTTAAAGGCACCCTTTCATAACTCCATACATATCCAATTCGCCAACGGACTAAAAGACAATCTCAACTTTCCATTTCATAGACCCATGTACCTTTTCTTGTCCTATAAGGCGGAAATCTTCTTAAAACACCCTTGCATCACTCCCACTTCCAGGTGTTAGAAACATGGTTAGTGCCGCATTCACCTCGCGTCCTATCTCAAGGCGCCTACCGATTAAGACAATCTCAACTTTCCATTTCATAGACCCATGTACCTTTTCTTGGCCTATAAGGCGGAAATCTTCTTAAAACACCCTTGCATCACTCCCACCTCCAGGTGTTAGAAGATTGGATAGTATCAGATTCACGCCACATCCTATCCGTGCGCCTACCGTCTAAAACCAACCTAAACTTTGCATTTCATAGCTCAATGTATCTTTCTTGTCCAGATTTACTAGTAAATGACAGTAAATCTTGTTTCTTGTCTTTTATCACGCTTGTCGTTGCTGTGTGCGGTGTAAGTTATGTAAGTCATCGTAATACCTCATCTCCGTTAACGTCTTTAAAAAATTAGCCACTGCTTGCCAGCTTGCCTAGTTACGCACTTCCTTTAGCAGCTCGATCCTCATAGTGGCTTGTGCTTTATACCATCGGTAATATCTGAATAGGATATGTGCCTTCCCATTCCTATGGAGGTACTCTCAGGACATGATGTGTTCCAGAGTTACCAGTCAGTCAATCATTTCTATTTGTGCCTCGCGGTCCAATTCGTGAAAGTACCTGGACCTTGGGGTGACCGCCTTCCCAATCCTGTGCAGGTACTCTCAGAACGCTATGTCTTTCAGAATTACCAATCAGTCAATCTTGTCTCTTGTCTTGTCTCGTTTGTCCTTGCTGTGTGCGGTGTCAGTTACGTTAGTCATCGTTATACTTCATCTTTATTACCGTCCTTGCAAATGTGGCCACTGCTTCCCAGCCTGCGGCGGCCAGCATCAGTATTCGTGGGTGATTCGGAGTAGCTACATCCTCAAGCAGCTCGATCCTCATTCTGGCCCGTTCTTTATACCATCGGGAATATCTGACTAGGATGTGTGCCTCGTAACAGTTCATTATAGTACCTGGACCTGTGCAGGTATTCTCCGGACATGGCGTCTTTCAGAATTACCAGTCAATCAATATTGTCTCTTGTCTTGTCTCGTTTGTCCTTGCTGCGCGCAATGTCAGTTACTTAAGTTGTTGTTACACGTGATCTTCAATACCGTGATTGCAAATGTGCAAACGTAGCCACAGCTTCCCAGCCTGTGGCGGCCAGCATCAGTATTCCTAGGTGATTTGGAGTAGCTACTTCCTCCACCAGTTCGATCCTCATAGTGGCCCGTTCTTTACAGAATTGGTAATATCTGACTAGGATGTGTGCCTGGCAGTCCAGCTCGTAACAGTACCTGGATCTTGGGAAGCCGCTTTCCCAATCCTACGTAAGTACTATGAGGACACGGTGTCTTCCAGATTTACCAGTCAGTCTATCATTTCCGTGTGTGCCGGGCCGTCCAGTTCGTGACAGTACCTGGACTTTGAGGTCACCGCCTTCCCAATCCTGTGCAGGTACTCTCAGGATAGCGCGTCTCTCAGAATTATCAGTCAGTCACTCTTATCGTATCTCGTTTATCCTTGCTGTCTGCAGTGTCAGTTACGCAAGTCGTCGTTATACCTGATCTTCATTACCGTCCTTGCAAATGTAGACACTCTCAAGACACTGTGTCTTCCAGAGTTACCAGTCAGTCAATCATGTCCGTGTGTGCCCGGTCGTCCAGTTCGTGACAGTACCTGGACTTTGAGGTGGCCGCCTTCCCAATCCTGTGCAGGTACACACAGGACACGGCGTCTTTCAGAATTACCAGTCAGTCAATCTTGTCTCTTGTCTTGTCTCGTTTGCCTTGCTGGGTGCCGTGTCAGTTACGTACGTCGTCATTGTACTTGATCTTGATTACCGTCCTTGCAAATGTGGCCACTGTTTCCCAAACTGCGCTGGATGTCAGCATCATCGTTCCTAGGTGGCTTGGAGTAGCTGCTACCTCCTCCCATATCTCGATCCTAATATAAGACCGTTCTTTATACCAACGGTACCATCTGCATACGATATGTGTCGAGTTGTCCAGCTTGTCACAGTACCTGCACCTTGGGGTTGCCGCCCTCACAATCCTGTGCACAATCCTCTCAGGACGCGGCGTCTCCTAGAGTTACCAGTCAGTTAATCTTGTTGTGCGATGTCAGTTACGTAAGTCATCGTTATACTTGATCTTCATTACCGTCCTTGCAAATGTGACCACTGCTTCCCAACTTGAGGCGGATGCCAGTATCGCCATTCAGAGGTGGTTCGGAGTAGCTACTTGCTCCTCCAGCTCGATCCTCATAACGGCCCGTTCTTTGTACCACCTATAACGTCTAAATAGGGTGTGTGCCGGGCCGTCCATCTAGTCACAATACCTGCACCTTGGGGTGGCTGCCTTCGCAATCCTGTGCAGATACCTCTAAAGGACACCGTGTCCTTTGAGTACCTGCGTTAACAAATGGTCAGTATCACCATGTTTTTTTTCTACCAGCTCCAGTTCTTTATGTCATCGGTACCATCTGAATAGGGTATGTGCCGGGTCGTCCAACTCGTCGCAGTACCTGCACTTTAGAGTGGCTGCATTCCCAATTATGTGCAGATACCTCTGAGAGACACCGTATCCTTTGAGTACCTGCGTTAACCAATGGTCAGTTTCACCATGTTTTATTTCATACCAGGGGCTCCAGTTATTTGTACCATCGGTAGCATTTGAATAGGGTCATCACAGTACCAGCAACTTGGGTCACCTTCCCAATCTTATCTAGGTAATTCTGCAGGGCACTGTTCCCTCACAGTACCTGCACGAGCCAATGGAGAAGGTCTTCATGCTCTGTTTGCATCAGGGGCTCGCGTTGGGGGGGAAATCTGTCGCGTCCATCCTCCATTTGTAGATTTATATTTCAGAAGGTGGCTTTGCCACTAAGCTGTTGTGTGCCCTCTTTTTGTGCGGCCCGTAGGTTGGATTTGTGCCATCCTGAGTATTCCTGTAAATGTTAGCCCTTTCTTCCACCATCAGGTCTACCTGGACCGCTGCAGCTGGAACCTCCATTTCGCCTTCTGATAAAGCGTGGTATGCTCGGGTTATGCGAAGAGCGCTATAACTCCCTCCTCCGCCTGTCCGAATTCCGCCAGGTCTGAAGAGCGTCGACCTAACCCGTAGCTGCGTATACGAGATGGGCGACCGGCACTGTCGCCAGTAACCTCCTCTTGGCTTCTTCCGGGCCCCGACGTTTGGAATTAGTCAGGCTAAGGATGCTGGCTGCTTCCATCCTGGTCGCCTTGCGACAGCCTCCAGCACTTGCGAAGAGTGGCTGATGGTGGCCTCTAGAATCGTCCCCAAGTATCCTGCTGGTCATTTCTGTCATAGTAGCCTGGTAGTAGTGTTTCCTGGGAGCTAGTTCTCCGAGTCGAGAGTAGGACCACTTCCATTTTGGCTACCGCAACCCTCATCTCGGTTCCGGCCATCCATTGAACCATTGCCCCAATGGCTTCACTAATATTCTGGTGTGTTTTCTCGACGCTATGTCTTCGTGCAAATGTGATGGCGTATACGACATCGGGCAGCTCAATGCTCTGGGCGTTATCGTAGGCTACATTCCAGAGTAGGGCGCCCAGGACGAAACCTTGTGGTACACCCTCTGTAACCTCGAACTTCGAAGTTCTTCGTGGGAGATCTTCCAGATCAGTCTTACTAACGCTATCGGCACTACGAGAGAAGAGTGCTCCTATGGTTGGTAGCGTTTTGAACGCATTAGATGCGCCCAGGGTGACCAACATGCAGTGTCTTCGTGTTCTTCACGTACCTTCGTTTGCCTCCGTTATCAGCTTTCGAACGACCAGGATGGCATCCGTCGTCGATCGCTCTTCTCGGAACGCCTACTGCCGGTCATGCAGCCCTCAAGATGTTTCGAGGGTTTCGGCAATACGGTCCGCAATCTCACGACTCTACAAGACTTTCGCCATACTATCAGAGAGACACAAGAGGTGGTATACCGGTATATATTTCAATCTTTTGGAAACTTCCCTTCCTCTAGACACTTATTTGCTAGCGTTGTCACTTCCCTGACTAAGATTGAATCCGCTGCCTTTAGCACCTCGTTGGGTATTCCGTTCGGTCCAGGGGTGGTTAGTAAGGGCCTACAGAACTGTCTCCTCCTCCCAGTTGAGCATGGTTTGTGGGGAGCTGTCTCCCATCTCCTCTCCTGAACTTGCTTGCTGGCTGTTGCTACCGCCCTCACTCCTCCTGGTACCGAGGATTCCAGTACAGGCGGGATAAATACTTTGTACGAAAGGCTCTACGGCTGCAATTATGCGATAGGTAGTATGCTAATATTGTTATACCTGGTACGATTCCCCTCCTGGATGATTCATTAGACGTGACGAGTTCAGGACAACTCCCAAACCTTATGTACCTCTGTTTATATATGCCAACGTTGCGTCAAAAGTAACGGGCTGGAAATTAACTCGAGAGTTATCAGCTTTATACAACCGAGCCTTAATATCAGAAAAAATTATTTAATACTATTATATTCAAATCATATTGTTCCTTCTGCTCTTTTGTGTAACTGGAGCGACTATAACAACATTCCACTAATAACAAGTTGGCAAAAATCGTGAAAATATTATGTAATACGCTGCAACTTTTATTCCGGATGTAATAATACGTTGTTTTTTTCGTATTGCATCGCAATTTTCTGATTTGTAATATACTTGAGTCGTCTATTCAATTTTGCGAACTATTTCAATTTCTTACGAGCAGAAATTTCCCATCATGAGCGTTTCGCCAGCGACGCTTGCCACAATCAGACCGAGCAATTCAAAACTTTCGAAATCAATATCAATAGGGCCGCAGTTGAAGTGTTTCCCTCGTGGGATACAATATGCATGGCGAGTATTAAAATCAATCCCCTTTTTTTTTCATTTCTATCATTAACTTTATATCAAACGTGTTCATAGGCTTCAAGCATTACATTACTGATAATAATTATAATGATAATAATAATAATAACTTTATTCCTTCAATAAGTATACATAATTTTATAAATATATACACATAGACGCCTTTCTGCAGAAAGGAATCAAGTCCACCTAAGGTTAAAGTTAAGGAAACAGATTTATATACATTCACAATTATCTATTCATATCAGGTTAAGTTTGGACTTCTAGAGCTTTAGAGCTATATTTTTTATATCGTTAAGTTAAATTGTTTACCTAGAGCATAAAGGTAAGAGAAACAAACATATTTTGTGGATTGGTTCCTTTCTACAGAAAGGCGTCCATATATAAATTCAAAAACTTACAAAATTAAGCGTTAATTGTTTTTTTTTGTAACTGAATAACTTCTCGATATGGGAAGTAATAAAAACATATTATCTATTATATTATACCTCAAAAACTAGAGATGCTACGAAACCTAGCCAAGTATTTTTTGAATCAGCACATAATATATATATATATATATATATATATATATATATATATATAGTAATTATTTATTTTGCTGTATAAGTATAATACAAGATAGAAAACGATGTTTCTAGCTTATTAGGGTGGTGCAGCAATAAAACGCTATGTAGTTGAAGTAAACTTTACTTCCTTTTTTGCCAATATTTCAACGGAAATTTTAATTATTCAATATCAAAAACGCCAAACGGTTACTTTCTGGATAGTTTTGGATAGTTGGCTGGAGGGTAGTGTAGCCACAGACACGTAAACCTCAAAATTATGAAATCTCCCTTAAAAGGCACCTTACACGATCAATATTACTGTCAATATTTCAGAATAATGACAGTATTACTGTACGATAACATGTTTAAAATATTCATTATTCTAAAATATTGCCAGTAGTACTTATCGTGTAAGGAATAGTAACGATGAAATGAAGAGAATATTGATGTATATCCGGATAATTGATTACTTGATAAATATAAAAGGAGGATTAAAGCAAATACTGACAGTACTAGGACTGACAGTATTATTGACCGTGTAAGTGCCTTTAAAGGCTAGTCATTCGTCCCACCAGTCAATTTTGTGTGCGAGCTGCAAAACTCTAGCGGGTGAGGAGTTGCCAATGCTGGCCATACTAGGCCAGCACTCCCCTAGAATTACATGCCTAGTATTTACTAGAGCTGGGCAGAGGCATATTACATACGGTTGCGTTACTTTTGGACGTTTTGATGACAGCATAGTGGCGTCCCCATCGCACATTCATGGGGTCAGTAGTTTAATTAAAATTTCCTAAATATCTCGGTATGATAATACGGTTCATCTAAAATAAACTCAGTTCTAACTGTTGGTTTTTATATTGCTGGCAACAAGTAAAGGTTTCACCCAGGCACCTGCCTTATGATTAATAGCCTAAAACTGCTGTCAGTGAAAAATCGAGCGTCGTTTATTGATGACAGTAAATGTCATGCGATGGCAATTTATATATTCCCTTCCGGGCGTATCGTAGCGACTACCGGAAACGCGCGGGGTTAGCACGGTGAAGATGGAAATGCATCTCGATGCCCCTCTTCATATTTATAACCAACCCATATATAAATAAAACCCTAACCACCCTTGCAAGAAACTCGCCCTAATTGTCATAAATCCTTAATAAACCGTGCAGCAAGAGAAGACACATTACGTACAACTTATCTGCTTAATAATTCAGAAAATTAATTTGAATATTTCATGCGAAATCCACATTTAGGCTTCCTGTGTCTCTCCTGCGGCCGCGCGCGCGGTCTTAAATAAATAATTTTCAACAGCTCTGTATGTGCTCACATGAACAATTCACAAAATTGTAAAACGAATCATTTTAAGGTCGTCTTTTTTTAGGGGGTTCATTCCGTAAGATATAAAATAACAAATGGGGTGGCCTAAATAATTAGCGCGTTTTATCAAAGACTGCGGCGACGTCGCATTAATTGCTGCAGAGTAGATTACAGAGACTTGGGAATCTTCAAAAGAACACCCGACAAGAAAGCCTTATTTTAATTAGGTATAACATTTAAAATCGCATCGCTCCACAACGGCGACGGCTCGTTTATTTCTTTTTTGCCTTCTTTCGGGCTGGAGTCAAAAGGGAAAAGAGCAACCGTAAAAAGTTTTTTGATGTGAAAGCAATACGAATGCCTGTATTTATAAAGGACATTTTAAAATGGAAGGCGCTATTATTTACAAAATGGACTATTAAATTTTGACAACTGATTTTAAGGTTATTTTTTTACCGGTTAATATAACATTCACAATATGGGTGGGATAGTTGAATAGTTGGCTGGAGGGTATAGCTACAGACACTTAGGCCTCAAAATGGGCCCATTGTGAAACCTCCTTTAAGGCTACTCACTCGTCCCACCAGTCAATTTTGCGTGCAAACTGCAAAACTGGCGGGTGAGAAGTTGCCAATGCTGGACATACTAGGCCAGTACAGCCCTAGTATTAGGTGCCTAGAGTTTACTAGAGCTGGGCAGAGGCATAGTACATACTTTGCCGTTTCTAGTTCTTCATTGCACCCTCTACATAACGGGCTGTTCATGGTAATGAAAATCAAGATGTTCAGAATTTGGAATTCATTCTTCTTCTTAACAGTAGGCTCTCCCACTGGAGGTTGGCCATAATATTGGTAAATCTGTTCTGGACGTTATGGAATAATTGGGATGCTGTCATTCCCGACCAGTTTTTGATGTTCCGCAACCAGGGGGTCCACTAGACTAGACTAGACATGACGAGTCTCCCCACTCGACCCTATGGGTTTCTCAATTTTACGCCTGAACTGTTTCACGTACTATTATCTTCAAAGTTCTTTTCAACTTTACCTTACGGTACTTGTTCTCTACCAGTCATATGGTCATATTTAGCCATACATGGAGTTTACCACTAGAACTAACAATAAACCCTGTTTATTTCATGTATAACTATAAAAATCTGTCTAATATTAAGAAATGTAAATTCCCCCGCAACTCAAAAATTTATTTGTTCGCATTAAGGCACTTGCAATATAAAAACACATTTTTATGATTATTTAGGGGCGTTTCAGACAACTTGTTTATTTCGCATACGAAATGACTGTAATTATGAGGGCATATTCATAACCGTGATCTTTTTTAATGCGTGGCCAATGTTGTCTTTTACTGCTCGCTCCCGCGTCGGTGGAGTGAGGTTTTTTTTTAAGCAAAGCCCCTTCCAGGGGGCCCATTATTCCGCCGGTTTTTTACACCCAGCGCATTAAATTAAGTGCGGAATTAATTGCGGAAAGCGAATTATTTAATGCGGTAGAAAATTTTATATCGAACGTAATCCGTATAAAAAAACTTCCACATAAATTCGCCTAATGGATTACATATTTATTTAATTTATTCGGAAATGTAGGAGTCGATTAGTTTGAATGGTGGGTAGGATTTTTATGAGATTGCCACGAATATCGAGAGGCTTTCGCTTTTATTGCGAAACGCGATAATTTTTGACAATTCGCTTCGTGAAAATTATCTTTTATATGTATATGTATATATATATATATATATATATATATATATATATATATATATATATATATATATATAATTAACGCTAAACAGTAGCTATGTTTTGCCATAAATTTTTGATCTGATGCGTTTACTTCATCGCTATGGAATAGGTACGTTTTATGGTGTATGCACCTTTCGAGTTGGCATAATGTAAAGCAGTGTAAAGTGAAGAGTATACGAGAAGTATAGAAATTTAAAAATAATTCTTAAAAGTAGGTATATCAGCTTAAAAAAAACATAATAGTTTATAACAGCATCGCACAAGCTATAAAAATTCAACCCTCCCGATGGCCTTTCCTCTGGTAAAGAGAGAAAGAAGCTTATAGTAGTGTTTTTACATACACTTCATAGAAAAACTGTGAAAGGTAATTCGCAAAATGTTGCCCACATTGAGTTATTTAAAATATGATTTGTATAAATATACCAATGCTAATTTATAATTTAATCTATAAGTAAGTCTTAAAGAAGAAGAAACCGTTGTACGTCGCATCGAGAAAATTGATAGTTCTATAAGTATCATGCTGTGCATCGCACAGTCCATAAGCTCAATTTAAAATTTATTACGAAACTTTCAAGTCGCAGCTTTGCCGGAAAATTGGATAAAATTCACGATAAATTGTTGTATATGTGAACATTTTTATTCAGCATTTGCTGCCCGTTTCCATATTCCTTTACGGCCCCCAGCTTTATGCGCTGCCGTCAAATGAGCACGAAAGGATTAATATTCTAATGGCCACTGAAAGCTTCCGTTCTGTTCACCAGTTATGCACTTTTTTCAACTCAAACAACTCGCGTTGTACATGCGTTTCTTTTTGATTGACGACTTTGAAATCGTACGCAAAAACATATGTCACACTTTCTTTCTGCTGTATGAAGTAAAAGCACAAAGAAGTTGTTTGTGAAACGCCGTCTAGTTACGTTATGTATGCATGAAAGTCCGAAAATTGCAACAATTTAAGCGTAGCCGATATAAAGTTACGGTGATGTAATAAAAAGCGCTATGTCGTATAAAAGAGAACATATTGTGTTTGCAATGTAATATCGATGTTATAAAAATCAAATAAAAAAACGCAATTTGCACCCAAGTGGCGCTGTTAAAACAAGCAATTAAGAAGCGCATCATAAAAAAAACGTAGAATATGCAAACTGGGATTTTTTTTTTGTTCGTCGTGTGCGGATTCAATTTGAGAAAATCTACTTGTAAGGATAGGCGCAGCACCACCAGCGTCTTCTTTTTAAATGAGTAATTAAACTTTTGAAAAAGTTTAAATTGGTTAAATGCAGCGTTTCACTTGGAGGGAGAGAGAGAGGCGCAAGCTTCAAGTGCACTATTTAATTGCATTTTTCATAAATGACGGCGGAACTCATGAATACATTTTCTTTTGTAATTTAAATAGGATGAGGGATGCATTTAAAGTTGTCGCGCTGGGTGTAATTGAAACTTATTAGTTTTGTATATAATCGCAAGATCACGAAAAATACAATGATATAATTAATCTGTAGTAAGTTCACTTAATGGTCAAGCCATGTCCATATTTAAAAAAATATATAATGACTTCGTCAGAACATTTACGTGTATGCGGGCAAATTATTACAGTGTACTAAAGACATCAGAGTCAGTTCCTTCTCACGAACTAGTTACACAGTTCTTATTCCTAAGACGTGTTCGTTTATCGTTTGGGAGGTGTTCCGGGCTATTCTAGCGAAGACCAGCCTAGAACAGCTCGAACAATAAATGAAAGCGGCCTCTTATTCCTAAGACGGGTTCGTTTATCGCTTGGGAGGTGTTCCGGGCTGGTCTTCGCTAGAACAGCACGGAACAACTCTCTAGTGATAAACGAAAGCGGCATCTTATTCGTAAGACGTGTTCATTTTTTTTGGGAGGTGTTCCCGGCTGTTCTAACGAAGACCAGCCCAGAACAGCTCTCGAACGATAAACAAAAACGGGTCTACTGTCATGTCAGCGGACATGTTACGTGGGCAGCGGGTACAGGTATACTATTTAAAGTGGGTATCATACCACTCGACCCGTACAGTTATGCCTAGACTCTACGGGTCGAATGGAATAATACCCACACTAAATAGTATCTCTAAGCTGAATGTGGAACAGCCTCTGCCCACAGATTCGTGGCCAAGAGAAAAGATTAGTCATTAATACGGCGGACTCCAAGTATCATTAGCCTTCACCTGGTATTGCGGGGCTCTGTCCTAGCAACTATGTAGGAGAATTGTTGCTAGACCAGAGAACCATGGGACAGAAGTAGTTCTCAAACTAAATGATGACGCTAAATCAAGTGCATCAAATTTAGAGGGTGATCATAACCTCGCGAAAGACATGAATATGCCCACGGTAAGGAAAATCAACTCTTATAGCGTCGAAAAAATCGTCAAAAATCTTCTTCTTCTTCTTAATGTAGGACTAGTCCTGTTAATTGCCCACTATTGTGCCTCCTGTGATATAGATGTCCAGCTATCTTTCCATCTTTTGGGAGGTCATCCAAGGGGCCTCCTTGTGTTCGGTATTGATGTTGCGGCTTCCTTGGCTAGTCTGTCATCAGCCATTCTTAGTACGTGCTGGTTCCATTCTCAACGTCTTGTTCTTGTCCAACGTACGATATCATGAACTCCGCAGTCCCTTCGTATTTCCTCGCTGCGTACTCGGTCCCTGAGGCTGAGACCCGATATGGTTCGGAGGGTCTTCATTTCTGTTGTTCGTAGTCGTCCTTTCGTCTTCCTTGTGGCCGCTCTGGTCTCGACTGCATACGTTATAATTGGCCTGACACAGGTTTTATATATGCACACTCTCTTTTTGCATGAATTTGTTTCACCATATTATGTCACGTGGACATCCCGCAATTCTCGATGCTTTATTTATTTGGGTTTGAGCATCATTGTATAGGTCTCCTTTACTGGATAATTCAACGCCTAGGTAGTTAAAGCGCATTACCTGTTCTATAGGACTGCCTTCGATGGAAAGTTTGCATCTAATGGGGTCCTTTGATAGCACCATTGCTTTAGTTTTTGCAATGGATATCTGCATATCGACTTGTTTCGCCTTTCTGTTGAACCTATGAAGCAGTCGCTGTAGGTCGTCTTCATCTTCCGCCATGATTATTGCGTCGTCCGCATAACATATGATACTAAATTTGTGGTTGCCCATTCTGTATCAAATATCCATGTTCTTCACGTCTTCGATAATCTCATCCATGATAGTGTTGAAAAGTGTTGGGCTCAGACTCTCCCCTTGTCTAATCCCCACGCTGACGGGTATTTCGTCAGTTAGTTTTTTATTTACGATGAGCTATGTTCTATTGTCTGTATTTAGAACTCTAATTAGTTTGATGATTTTGGGGTTCACGCCTTTTGTTTTCAAAATTTCTTCAACGTCTATCGAATGCCTGCGTAAGGTCTACGAAGCAAACGAAAGCTGGTTTGTTCTATTCGATAATTTTCTCTGATATTTGTCTTAGAATGAATATTGCGTCGATCGTGGATCTATTTTTGCGGAAGCCTTGTTGTTCCTCGGCCATTCCTATTTGTTCCACAATTTCATTTGCGATGATTTTGGTAAGTAGTTTCATTGTTGTGTTAAGTAGGCAAATTCCGCGGTAGTTGTTGGGGTCGCTCTTGGTTCCTTTTCTGAACAGGGGGATTTTAATACTGGATTTCCACTGTTCGGGAATTGTGACAGAGTATTATACCTTCTGGAAGAGAGATGTTAGTTCTTTCACCAGCTTTTCCCCTTCATATTTTATCATCTCATTCGTTATGCTATCGGACCCCAGCGATTTCCTGTTCTTCAGTTTCGTAATTGCCTGCTTCACCGTATCTTCAATTACCTCTACTGTGTTGTTCTCTTCTTCCTCCGTGTCCTCCAGTTGTTCTTGGACTTTTCGTGTGTCTGTCGTTTGTTTATATAAACTTTTAAAGTGATTTATCCATGTTGCTTCGGGTATGGACTTTGCTTGAATTAGTTCGTTAATTGGTTTCTTCCTGTTCCTGATCATGTTCCATACTTTCTTCTGTCCTCCATATAGGTCGTATTCCATGTCTTTTGAGAAATTTTCCCAGAAACTGCACTTTATTCTTGTTACTTCGGCGTTGATTCTGTTTCTTATTGTGGTGTATTCTCGGTAGTGCTGTGGGGTTTTATTGCTTCTGTATAGCAAATAGGCTTTCCGTTTTTCTGATGGTAGTGCTTTCACCTCTTCAGTGAACCATGGTTTTTTGAAGTGTGTCGCGTTAATGTTGACTCTTCTGTGTCCGATTGCTTCCCTTGTGGCCTCTAGCATATTCGTTATTTTCTGCCATGCTCTTTGCGTATCATCAGCCGGTAATATGTGAGCGGTTTCAATTTGTTCAGCCAGTCGTTTGCCATACAGGTATTTCGTGGTTTCATTCGCGAAGGCCTTCACGTTGAGTTTCTCCTGGTACTCTGGTGGTATTTTCTTTGCTCGTGTGATGTTCATGCGAAGTTTACATAGTACCAAGTTGTGGTCGCTGCCTATGTTTGCTGAGGTGAGTGAGCGGACATCCAGTATTCGCGATGGATGTATGTTCCTATTGGTGATGATATAGTCGATTGTTGACTCGTGTCCTCTAGTGTTTGACCAGGTGATTTTATGCTGGCTTTTGTGTGCGTAGAATGTGTTATTTATTTGTAGCTCGTTGTAGGTACATAGGTCGACCAATGATTCTCCATTCTCGTTTATGACGTCTTCATTAAATCTTTGTTTAATGTTGTCTATCGCTTCGTTGCCGATGCGCGCATTGAAGTCTCCCATGATGCATACTTGGTCGTTTATTGGGATTTTATCTAGTAACCTTGTAGGTCTACATAGAACTGATCTTTCTCTTGTTTTGGTTTAGTAATATCGGGTGCATATACGCTTATTATGTGGATTGTACCTTTGTTTAGGTTGAGTGTCATTTTTAATAGTCGATCGTTGATGTATTGAATATCTTCTATTTGCTGTTGGAATTTTTCGTGTACTAGTAGTCCTACTCCAGAGCGCGCTCTCTCATCTTTGTCTACCCCACTGTATATTAAGACGTAGTTCCCATGTTTGCTATTTCCCTTGCCTTTACTCTTGGTTTCCGAGATTGCACAGATGTCAATTTTGTGTTTGGTTAGTTCTATTATTATCTCTTGGTCCTTGTTATTCCAGAACATTATATTCCAGCACGCAATACGTAACGCCTGCGCTATCCATTTTCGTTTTTTCCTTATTCTCGCCGTGTCGTTACCGTTAATCCGTCCTTGTTCCGAGGCTATGTTGGTTCTTTGAGCCACTTGGTTGTTTTTACCTCAGGCAGGTAGCTAACCTTACCCTCGAACCCACCTCTTTTGTCCGGGCTTGGGACCGGCTGCTTCAGACACAGGCAGAGTCAAAAATCTTAAAGGTTAAACACAAACGACCCAAAGAAGAATATGTGCGACGATCTCTTGAAGTCAGGCCCATCGGTAGAAGAGGCCAGGGAAAAGGCATAAGCGTCTTACAAATACTCATATGCGAGATCTGGTGGCAGCACTTCTGATAGGAACCAGGCCAAAAGAGTATGAACACGAACCCAAAACTCAGGACTTGGAGCGAGAAAACCAGCTCCACAACGGCGAGATATAGCCAACTGGTCACCTCTCTCTACACACTGAGAAAAATGAATAAGACCTTTATTTAGAGCCGAACCCAAATGTTCGGTAGTATAAAAGCCGAAAAAGACAACTTTTGAAGCTTTCGACAGTGCTAAAGCCGATATTATTTACTCGGTTGTTATAAAGAAAAGCGAACTACTTTTCACTTTGCACGCGCGCCCCACTCCCCAACCCGCATGGCCAATGCGGGATTTCATGGCCAACACCTTTTTTTGGTCCGGAGTAGATGATATTCTCATCTAAACGTACTCCAGTGGTTCGGAATCCACGCTAAACTAGTGTAGTGTGTGCCAGTTACCAGCACTATAGGCAGAGAAAGAGACCCATACGCCAGGATAGGCGCGAAAGTGGTCGAAAACGTATAGAGAAAACGGATGATTTATTCGGTTCTGTCTCAGCCGATGGATGATAGATGTCAATAAATATAAAGTGTCAATGAGACAATTAAAGTATAAATTTTAAATGAAATAATTACGACTCCACTTCGCGAAGTAAACACAAGTTGATGAGTACATGTGCATGTGTACAATGGTAATGATTATAAGTAACATATAAATGCCCCAAACAGCAAAAAAAACTTTATCAAACTTCCCAGTTAATGACGACACTGATACAGTGCTCGGCTCTCCCGGTGCCTATCCCAGAACAAAGATCCGGAGGAGCCGAAGTTCGTCCCCGGCAGAGTCGAAAAACGTATTTTTTTCTATATGTGCAGGTGGAAATCATTTTAAAAGGCTTCCCGGAGCATCTAATGATACAGGAACAGATCAAGGCTTGTACAAAAATCCATTCGGGACGCCATTGTCGGCGGGGAGAAGGGCAAATTTAAGCCCGCTTTCCTGCAGGCGCACCCACGACCTGGATGACTTGCACTAACATATGTGAATCTTCTAGTTCATATATGTTAGTGCAAACCATCCTGGTCGTTTGTGCACCTGCAGCAAGCGGTTTTAAATTTGTCCTTCTCCTCGACGAAATGGCGTCCAGAATGGCTGGCTGATTAATGGCCCAACCTAAGCCTTGGGAAGGAGCCAAGCTGAAGGTAGTGGATGCGGCCGAGATGCCGCATCCGGAAATCTTCATTCAATACTTTCCAAATAGTGCAAAAGACTGATTTCATTAATCTTTGCCCTCGTAGATGGTTAGAATGACCTTAGCACCTAAATGTGAAGGGCTTTACGGAGAAGTCGGATAGACCTGACAATAGAGCTAAGCTTGTCAGTGGACTCGAATGACAAAATCAAAGTAAACGTCGGATGAATTAACTGCTATCTTGGGCAAGTCACTCTGAGGGAGAGAAGGAAGACTCAGGGGTCTCAATAGCTCAAATTTTCCACCCTGAAGAAAGAAACTCCAACCAGTGAAGGGACCGAAAGTAACTCCAACCAGTGAAGGGACCGAAAGTAACTCCAACCAGTAAAGGGACCGAAAGTAACTCCAACCAGTGAAGGGCCCGAAACTAACTCCAACCAGTGAAGGAACCGAAAGTAACTACAACCAGTTAAGGGACCTAAAGAACCCATACTGATTAATGGCGACAAAAAAAGTCCCCAACAAGCGAAACCGGGTCAAAAGGACCGAAAAATAATAAAATAATAAATATTTTATTTACATTACTTACAAAATTATACAAGATAATACAATTATTAATCATATACAAGACCTCAAAAGTCCTAAAGCCTAAAACCACGGCAAGATAAAGGAAAATGGTGATGAGGTACAACCAAATTAACCTTCACCGTTCAAAGGCGGCATCTAGTACCCTACACTGAGTGGGGCTTCAAAAGGCAACTGGTTGGTATAGGCTTTCTACAGTAGCCCTGGATCAACAGATACCAGAAAAATGGTCTACCAACTAAAGGCTATAAGTTGATCTACGATACCCAAGCCAAGATCAGCTGTAATGCTCAAAAAAGGCATACAATCTGTACCGTAGAGATTACAATGATAGCGGGAAAAAGGAACTTTATTATGGCCTCGGCTTACTTTCCAGGTAATAAAAACCACCCCGCGCCATAGTAAACAAGGCGTCTCATTGAGCGGTGCAGGTATTGTGGGCAACAATCACAAGAACCTATGCTGCGTAGCCATCGCACACCATACTGTGTGGGGCTGCACGAACGACAACAATCGAGGCAAGGAGCTCCTTGAATACCTATAAGGAATCTTACACGGTCAATAATACTGTCAATCCTACTACTGTCAATATTTGCTCCAATCCCCCTTTTATATTTATCAAGTAATCAATTATCCGGATAAAGATCAGTATTCTCCTCATTACATCATTATTATACCTTACACGATGAGTAATACTGGCAATATTTTAGAATAATGAACATTTTAAATAATACTGTCATTATTCTAAAATATTGACAGTAATATTGATCGTGACCGGGTGCCTTTATGTACACATGTAACCCACACAACAACGGCTTTTTGGATATGCCGCAGATATTTTCGCAAGAAATAGGCACTTAAACCGAAAATGATACTATGGACGGACCTGGCTGTTGTCGGATAAACAAATGATCCATTGGTGTCAATGGATTTATGGATCACATGTTTGGTTGTGCAAGACAATGAAAAAAAACAATCCAGGCTTTAGAGGTGTTGCACCTCCAAAGGCTTTTTCGTCCTGCTAGGAGGATATCTTCAAAAGACGCCTATGCTTCACTATCATCTCCTGGTATTAGAAGCATGGCTAGTGTCGGAATCACCCCGGATTCTCCCCGGGGCGCTTATCGACTAAAACCTAACTTCACGTTCTGTCGTTCGAGGCTTGCCTGTCTTGGATGCACTCTAGGCCCTTCGTGCCCTCTCATGTCAGACTGTAGGTCTTGTCTCGTCAATTTATTGCGTGGCGTGTTGTCACGTCACCTTACTGTACTTCTGATTCAACACTATCTGGCAGAACCTTACTACAGCCTCTCATTTTTGGCTGTCCTCTAAGAGGAAAGAAGGCAGCCATCACCTCCTTCACTCCCCCAGTGGCAGTGACTTCAGGGCCAGGCGGGCGAGCCCTTATTCTTTTCATTACTAGCTTATAGTGGAGGGCCTACGGGTCGTCCTAGGCCTCCCTACACAACTTTCTCCAGGATTATTTCTGGCTCCGCTCGATCGCACGCCTGTACTATCTCCGCCTTGTGCGGTAGAGGTCCTGGAGGAGGTTGGAGAGGATTCCAGCCGCTCTGCACCTACAAAGACTGACATTTTTGGGTACTACAGGAGTGATGCGCACAACTCCCACCGCAGTAATAGATGCTGTTTGATCTGCTTCCATTACACAAACAAGTAGAAAAGGAAGGTCTACTTAATAAGGCACCCTACACGATCAATATTACTGTCAATATTTTAGAATAATGACAGTAGTACTGTACGATAATATGTTTAAAATCTGCATTATTCTAAAATGTTTCTAGTACTACTCATCGTGTAAGGTATAGTAATGATGTAATGAAGAGAATACTGATCTTTATCGGGATAATTGATTACTTGATAAATATAAAAGGAGGATTGAAGCAAATATTGACATTACTAGTATTGACAGTATTATTGACCGTGTAGGGTGCCTTAATAAGCCACCTTACACGGTTAATAATACTGTCAGTATTTTAAAATATTGACAGTATTACTGATCGTGTAAGGTGCAGTATTGATGAATTGAACAAAATACTGACGGAATCCGGATATTTTGTAATCCAAGCGTCAGTATCACTGTCAGTTGTGTGACAGTGTGTTTTGCGTACTCATATATTGTTACTTATTTCTACAATAATGGATGATGAGACACCCTTTTTGTCAGAAACATACTATGAAGAAGTTATTGTTGATAATGAGGAATTAAAAGACCCTAAAAAATGTATATTGAAGCAGTAATGTTTTATCCACAGCTTGACTTACTACTGCTGGTGACATGATTGTGGAAAACTTCAAGTACTCAAAGTACCTTCCCGTAGCGAGTTATCTTAAAGTAACTGCAAATCTTTCGTCAGCCGAAATGCAATTTCTCATGGTGTTTCTTGCTTCGCCAACATTATTAACAATTTTTTTTACGTAACATCCGTCATGAGAATTTCTTTTAATAAAACAATGTTCGAGTACTGTTCACGTTTATTTAACCAATCATTCATCTATCTCTTGCGCACAGTAGTACGTTCTATAGAAAATGCCAGAATCATTGCGAGGAACGCTTTTTTTCGATTATCCATAACAGTCTGGGACGATATTGACGAAAATACTGACAATATGGATTGACCGTGTAAGGTCAATAAATATTGACGGTGGATAGACGTAAATACTGACAGTACTAGTATTGACAGTATTATTGACCGTGTAAGGTGCTTTATTGACCATGTAAGGTGCCTTATAGCTTTCAGACTGGAAGTAGAACGTCAGGGCACATGAAAGTCCTGTCGCAGGTCGAAAAGAAGTATGTGACATACTCCATAGTTTCTATGTCAGTTGAGTCGTTTTCGAATAGGCTTTTGATGTGATCATACTGTCTATCAAAAACACCCATTTCGTATCACTTCATCATACATTATAAAAACGTATGCGGTAAAGCTTTTGTCATTTTATCATCCTCAACATGTTATAGTGTCGTCAAGATTGATGATTTTACAAAATCAAAGGGGTTTAATCATCCCCAGTTTTTAGAAAATTTTAAATGTTGTGAAACCGAATATGGTAACATTATGTACTTTGCCAAAGTGAGAAGGTTTAGTCGGGGACAAATGTTAAAACAATTTTATGATTTACAAAGAAAATTCAAGATGTTAATGAAATGGAACGTAACACGTTTGTTCAAAAACTTGATGACATGAACTATCTGGCAGGTTTAGCGTTATTGGTTGATATAACTGCTTATATCTTCTTCTTCTTCATGTGCTTATCCGATTTCGGATGTTTGCGATGAGCATGACTATCTTCACTTTAATGGTTGCTATTCTGAAGAGCCCGTTTGACGTCTTACCGTACCACGCCCTGAGATTCTGCAACCATGAAATACTCCTCCGTCCCGGCCTTCGTTTGCCGTGTATCTTGCCTTGAATGATGGCTTGTAACAGGGCGTATCTGTCCTCGTTCCGCATGATGTGACCTAGATATAAGAGCTTGCGGGTTTTGATGGTGTCCATGATCTCCTTCTCTTTCTTCAACCTGTGGAGGACTTCTATGTTTGTTACTCGGTCTTTCCAAGATATCCGAAAGATACGTCTATATAGCCACAACTCAAAGGCTTCAAGCTTTTTTGTTGTTGCTTCAATTAGTGTCCAGGACTCGACTCCGTAAAGTAATATTGGGAAGATGTAGCACTTCAATATGAGTACTTTGGTAACAAGATGGAGTTCGTGATTTTTGAAGAGGTTATTCATTGTATTGAAGGTAACTCGAGCTTTCCCAATTCTACTTTTTATCTCTTGGCTATTGTCCCAGTTTTCGTTCACAAGTGTACCTAAGTATGTTGTTTGTCTCTCTCTCTATTTGTTGATTGTGAGCGTAAATATTTACATTGGTTATATTTTCTTTGCTTATGACCAAGAATTTTGTTTTGCCGCTATTGATATTAAGTCCATATCTTTCACTAGCCGCTACAATTCTGTTCAATAGTGTTTGAAGTCCTTCAAGAGAATCAGCGAATACCATTGTGTCGTCGGTATGCCGGATGTTATTCAATCTCGCTCCGTTCAGTAAAATGCCTTCTTCTATGCCTTCTAACGCTTCTTTAAAGATCTGTTCGGAATATAAATCGGAGAAAGTATGCATCCCTGTCTTACCCCTCTAGCTATTTTAATGTCTTCTATTTCTTCGTCTTCTATTTTCATGGATGCGGTCTGGTTCCAGTACAAGTTGGTGATGATTTGAAGGTCTTTGGCGTCAATGCCCACTTGTTTTAGTATGTCTAGCAGCTTGTGATGTTGCACCGGATCAAACGCTTTCTGATAGTTAATTACGCATACGTAGATATCGCAATTTACGTCTCTAGATCTTTGGAAGAGCACCTGCAATGAGAAAAACGCTTCCCTTGTGCCTATAGCGTTGATGAACCCAAATTGTTTTGCTGAGATTGGTTCTTCACACTTGTTATAAATTCTCTTGTGTATTATTTTTTCTTGTTTTGCCTGTCAGTTCTCTAATTCTTCGGTGCACGTTAAAATGGTCATATCTTTTCTCCAGCTCTTCTATATCTTGACACGCTTCCGCTCTTTCTATTTCTTTGGCCTTTCTAATTTCTTGTCTAATTGTCTTGTTTATTTTTCTGTATTCTTCATTGTTGTTCTTTTGTTCTCGTCTCTACTGCATTAATTTTAGTATTTCGTTTGTCATCCATGATTTCTTCTTCTTTTTCTTTTCCCTTTCCTTAATATGTGTCTTCTTGGTTTCTTGGATGATTTTATTCAGAACTTTTGTTTGTTGTTCTACTGACACGGTTTCATCAATTTCTTTATTGATTTTCTCGTTTAGTTCTTATTCTACCTCAATTTTGATGTTAGGATTATTCAGTGTTCTGATGTATTTGGCCTTCGTTTTCTTAAACCGAACTCTAAATTTCCCAACCACTGGTACATGGTCGGAGTTAATATCGTCACCGGGGAATGTTTTAGCAACTATTACGGAATCTTTTATTTATGAGTATGAAATCGATCTGGTTTCTGATAGGACGGTCTGGCTTGCTGAGAGGGGATTTCCAAGTATTAAGCTTCCTGGGGGCATCTTGAATTGTGTGTTCAGTACGACGAATTCATTCTCCTCGACGAAGATTTCCATAGTATCGCCCCGATGGTTTCTCTCTCCTAACCCGCTCTGTTCGATGTATTCTGACTTGAATCCTGCTCCAAGTTTTGAATTAAAGTCCCCCGTCGTAATGATGATTTCCTGTTTTGGTAAAGCTCGTAGTAGTTCTGTGATGGATCCATAACATTCTTCAATCTCTTCGTTTGGTTTATCCGCAGTTGGTTCGTAGACCTGGATAATATTGATGTTAACAGGAGTTGCGTCAAGTTGAATCAGTAGAACTCTTTCTGATATCGGTGTGAAGTTCTTCACGTTTCGAGCCATTTGTTTGGTCATTATAACGCCAACTCCATATTCGTACTTGTGTTAGATGTTCCAGAATAAAATACTTCGTCTATATATATAGCTCCTTCCTGTACCCGGCCACCGCATTTCACTTACCCCCATTATGCCAATATTCAGTCGTTTAATTTATTTCATCGCGTTGTATATTTTACCTTCTTGTGTCATTGTTTTAACATTCCACGTACAAATTTTCATTTTACTTTTCTTTGCATCTATTTATGCAGTTGGTTCGCTCTTCACTGTCACCCCCCGGAGATCCGAATGGGAGACTTGATACTCCGGGTAGAAATTTAGGTCTGAGCATAGTCATGTTCAATTTACTAGGACTTATCTCCTTGGATCTTTAATGAGGTGAGTGTCCAATCTTCTTCCTCATCCTTATGCCGTTCACTGCATTGGGTTCCTTCTGCAATTCATTCGCCTTCGGGTCGATTTCTCAATCCCTGGACAAAAGAGTGCCCTTCTTCCTCTCAATTCTTCTACCTGAAGCTGTTGATTGACAGGAAGGGGACTACTTATACCGGTAGTCACTCGGTCGACAGAGCCTTGTTAGTTTCTGGCAGGGTGCACCACGTGCAGGTAAGGTTGTCGTTTGGGCCAGCGTATGCTGTTACTCCTTACATCCCTATGTGTTCACATGAATAATGAAATTAACAAACATAATTCTTAAGGATAATAGTTCATACAATTTCAATATTCGACAATGGCCGAAAATTCTACATAATAAGAAACAATTTGTTGTTGATCCTTCACTCAACGAAAATAGTCATAAAATCTGTTCAAATTGATTTCGTAGTGGAGCTACACGAACCGGAAACAAAATTTTGCTCGCTATAATGCATAAATATAGACATAACAGAAATAAACCGTACTATTGTAAAAATTGTTAATTCTGTTCTTGCATTATATACTATTCGTCAATTCAATTTTTCATATATAACAGAAGCGTAGGGATTATTTTAAAGTATCGAAATGGAATAATTTAGTTCCGGCAGGGAAGACATCGCGCGTTCGAAATTGAATTTCGCAAACTGCTGGCGGCGACGGAGGCAGTGCGGTAGCGAGACAAAAACAAGCGTCGAATTGGCGGTTTCATGTTAGGCATCCTGCGTTCTTAATGCCGTATATATTATCCCAGTGCGGTGAAGTGCGCTGGTAATATGTAAATAATACAGAAGGCATGCGGTCCGCGGGCATTTAAGCGCCATTTAAATAAGGGCAAATTTCGTTTAGCATGAATTACCACGGCGATATTTCAATTCAAATATGTGTTTGTAGGTTCTTAGTTCGCGCCATATATCATGAAATAACGCGTGGTTTATGAGAGTTTGAAATTCAGTTAGCGATATATTAACTTATCGTTGTTATTGATCACCGGAATTCCGGTCTTCCGCAGATATCCAAGTCGCGATTAAACTCCTCTCTGTAAGCTTAATGCACACAGAACATTGTAACGGCGTATATTTTACAGGATACAAAATCCCACTCCACCTTTCTAAAGCAAAACAATTCGGGAGGGCATTAATTGCGATTTATTGATGCGTCCCGACGTGTTTGTGTTGCAAAGTGGATTTAATTTGCACGAAACGATATTAAATAAATGCAGCAGAGGGGCTCTGCATACATGCATATATTTAGTTTTAATTTTCTACTAGTTTTTCCTCTTAATATATGCGCGCCGCATGCAAGATTTTCGCCCCGGATAAACCGTTTTCAAATTAAAACTTCGTTGTGCGTACATACGCGCATGCACGGGGGACATCAAAAACGTCAGCAGCGTGGGAGTTCATTAAAATAAATAACTTATAATGGTGCTGCAATAGAGATTTTTATGATTATGGATGTAAGAAATGCGACGCGATAGTTTATTTTTGTAATTCCTACTTGAAAAATGAAACTTGCTCTTTCAATTCTATACGTTATGAATATGCTAGCGATTATAATTAACAAGTTTTCTATCTAGATCCTTGTTTTTTATATAATAAAAATTAATTTATTCATTATCCGTCGTCCTTTGCTAAATGATTCATGATACCTCGTCGAATGACGGGAATTTCACTAGTAATACAATAAATTATTATATAACAACTAACCCCCTAGTAGGAAAGTTAAACGCCACCACATCAATTATCAATGCACACCCATATGGTAATAACATGCTCATGCCATTAGAATCACCGGGTAGTGCCCTCTATGGAATAATATTCCAACAGAGTGCTTGAGATATCAGTACAAAGCCAATCTTAGAAAACATATATAAGTGTGAATCCACCTCTTAGCAATCTACATATCTAGATTTCGATCTTATTAGATGTGGTGCCGCCAGATGGCGTTTAAGTTTCTTCCTAGGGGGTTAGTTGTATTATATTTGTATATAACCACTCGAGATATTGTGTGAATTCATCCTCACTAGCTAAGCTACACTGATAAGATCTAATAAGATCGAAATCTAGATATGTAGATTGCTAAGAGGTGGGTTCACACTTATATATGTTCAATAAATTATTAGTGCAAGAATAATCAAATATATTGGTCTACATTCTTGTATTAATAATTTATTGTATTGCTAGGTGAATTTTCCGTCATTCGATGAGGTATCATGAATGAATTGGCAAAGGGTGCTCAATGCACGACGGATAATGAAATGAAATGAATTACATATTTTTAATTTCATTCATTTATAATGTGTAAAATTACAAATTAATGAAATTAATTTGTAATATGTAAAGAACAAGAATAGCCAGACATTCAGATTTGAATCAAATATATTGGACTACAAAGTCTGATCGTGATCCCACTGTATCCAAACAGAGAGAACCTGGTTGTGTTCTTGCTACGCCGTAATCGATTTTGCAGGTAATAAAACACGCACTTCTGTCTAGTGGTCTGATATCATAATACGAGCCTGTAGACAGCCGGTTAAGTACAGGCGGGAATTAGTTACCAAAAGCCACGGACGAAAGGGGAGGAGGCGGCAATCCGAACGAAATGAGATATCTAGCCCTGTCACGTGCACGGGCTCATGCAAAATCCTCGATGATTGGCATGCACGGGGCTCTCTCAGTTCTTGCGATAATGCTGCGCTGATGGACGAGATGAAATGTAACAAACTAATTTATATATCTGACAAATCCATCAAACTAGGACATTTTAATGCCAATTATAGTGAATGTTATTATAATATTATCCAATGTATACAGCAGTGCTTCTCAAAATGTTTGGTCCGTGAGATGCACTTACAAATCCCAGAAGACCTGAAAAATAAGTATGTGTAGAAAAACATCCCGAATAATCTATAATTTTATTTTCTGTGACCCCTACATTGAAAATTACGGCTATACAGGATGATTTAACAACTTTTTTTTGAAAGGTGGCATATGCTTTATTATACATGGTGTTTGGTAACTATATTGCTAAAATGAACTGTCATATTTATAATCAAATTCTAAACAAACAAAAAAAACGAATGACTTTTTTCCGATCGGGTTTTGTTTAGGAAATTCAGTTACAGAAAAAATACTATATTATTTATGTAGTGGGATTACAAAAAAGTGGGACTACAAAATGAATATTACATTGTTTTGAATATTATGTACTAAATTTAAAAGTATCTAATATTAACTGAAGCCTGATCTGAAAAAAATTAATTCCTTTTTTTGTTAGAAATCTAATTTTACATATGCTAGTTCATGTTAGGAATCCAGTTACCAAAAAATCTGTATATATTATATTATTTACCCACACACGTCTTCAAAAATGCTCTTCCGGGATGGCATTATGAAGTTGATTTTGTTCTTTGTACGGCCATTCAGACTAGCCCAAGTCTAGTCTTGTAAACTTTTTTTTTAAATAAGGAATTCATTACATAGAAATCATGTTGTTCACAAATTTTATTCAAATATTCCTATTTCTGACACCATGCTCAATGTCGCCTAATATTCTTTCATCGTACTCTTGTTTATTTAGCCTTCAGCTCACCGATTATATTGGTGAGCTTGGTTTAGTTCTTATACACGCCTTTACTTGTTCATAAAAGCTCTCTACGACCTCATCCTCATGACTAGATGTGACGGGCTGTCCCGTTCCACTATAATGTAGGTGATTTTGTGGGAAATAGCTTTGAAGAAGGTATTTTTACAATATGTTTTTGGCAGAATCAGCTCAGTGGCTGAGTGTTAGATGCGTGATCAGTCTCATACTGACCATTGGAGAGCCTCAGTTCGAACCCCATCGTGGCGAATTTTCGTGAATCACCTTTCACAGTTTTGTAGAAGTTTACTGTGAAGTTAAGATTAATAAATTGCGAACTATTATGAGCTTATTCTATGACTGATGGGCTGATAGCCCTATAAATATAGAAGCTATTTTACTATACTAAAAACAGGTTAGAAGGAAAAACATACTACATCCCTAAATGCCAATAGCATAGGAATCTTTTATATATGTCTTGCCGACCATAATATATAGTTATATATTTTTATTAATAATTTGTATAGGCGTTGTTGTATAATATATGTAAATGTATATTACGTAAATTATTATTTTTACCAGCCCACCGTTATACAATTGATTTGAAAAAATTACACAATGTTTATAACAAAATGATAATGGAAATGGAAAGTCTCAACCTGAGCACCTTGTTCCTTCTATTTATTTTTTATTTTTAACTTTCCCTATCTCGATTTTAGTGGCTGGGTCGATTAAGAAATTATGCAACATATTTTGTTTAATTTTTTTACTGATCTTAGTGCAGAACATATCAGTGCACCAGATGGCCGAAGGAAATTGAATTTTTTTAAATTTTTTGTTCGGCGACCAAGTTTAACATATTTCATTATTATTATTTTTTATCAGCCCACCCTCATACAATTAATTTGAAAAAATTACACAATGTTCATAACAAAATGAAAATGGAAAATGGAAAGTCTCAACCTGAGCACCCTGTTCTATCTATTTATTTTCTATTTTTAACTTTTCTCCTCCTATCTGGACATGCCGATTTTAGAAGCTGGGTTGATTAAAAAATTATACAACATATTTTGTTTAATTTTTTTACTGATCTTAGTGCGGAACATATCAGTGCACCAGATGGGTGAACGAAATCGGAGTTTTTAAATTATTTTTTGTTCGGCGGCCAAGTTCAACACATTTCATTATTATTATTTTTTACCAGCCCACCGTCATACAATTCATTTGAAAAAATTACACAATTTTTATAACAAAATGATAATAGAAAATGGAAAGTCTCAACCTGAGCACCTTGTTCCTTCTATTTATTTTTTATTTTTAACATTTCCACTCCTATCTGGACATGTCGATTTTAGAGGCTGGGTCGATAAAAAAATTATGCAACCTATTTTGTTTAATTTTTTTACTGATCTTAGTGCGGAACATATCAGTGCACCAGATGGCTGAAGGAAATTGGATTTTTAAAATTATTTTTTGTTCGGCGGCCAAGTTCAACACATTTCATTATTATTATTTTTTACCAGCCCACCGTCATACAATTGATTTGATAAAATTACACAATGTTTATAACAAAATGACAATAGAAAATGGAAAGTTTCAACCTGAGCACCTTGTCCCTTCTATTTATTTTTTATTTTTAACTTTTTCGCTCCTATCTGGACATGCCGATTTTAGAGGCTGGGTCGATAAAAAAAATTATGCAATGTATTTTGTTTAATTTTTTTTTGGATCTTAGTTCAGAACATATTAGTGCACCAGATGCCCGAAGAAAATTGGAAAACTTTGATTATAAGTATTTTTTTTTTTCGGCGACCAAGTCGAACATGTTTCATTATCATTATTTTTACCAGGCCACTGTCATGAGTTGAAAAAAATACACAATATTTATAACAAAATGATAATAGAAAATGGAAAGTCTCAACCTGAGCACCTTACACCATCTATTTATTTTCTATTTTTAATTTTTCCGCTCCTATCTGTACATGCCGATTTTAGAGGCTGGGTTGATAAAAAAATTATGCAACATATTTTGTTTAATTTTTTTACTGATCTAAGTGCAGAATATATCAGTGCAATAGATGCCCGAAGGAAATTTCGGCGACTAAGTCTAACAAATTTCATTATTATTATTTTTACCATGGATCCGTCATACAATTGATTTGAAAAAATTACACAATATTTATAACAAAATGACAATAGAAAATGGAAAGTCTCTATCGTGGCATATTTTTCTTCTATTTATTTTTTGTTTTTAACTTTTAAGCTCCTATCTCGATATGCCGAATTTACAGGCTGGGTCGATACAAAATTTTTTATTGATCTTAGTGCAAAGCATATCAGTGCACCAGATGCCCGAAGGAAATTAGAAAATTTTGATTATAAGTATTTTGGTTTTCGGTCCAACATGCTGCATTATTAGTATTTATTATTTTTATCAGACACCGTCATACAATTGATTTGAAAAAATTACATAATATTTATAACAAAATGACAATGGAAAATTGAAAGTGTCAGCCTGAGCACCTTGTTCCTTCTACGTATTTTTTATTTTTAACTTTTCCGCTCCTATCTGGACATGCCATATTTCGAGGCTGGGTCGATACAACCATTATGTAACGTATTTTGTTTATTTTTTTTGGATCTTAATTCAGAACATATCAGTGCATCAGATTCCCGAAGGAAATTGGACAATTTTTATTATAAGTATTTTTTTTTTCGGGCAATAAAAAAAGTATGCAATATGTTTTGTTTCACGTTCTCACTGTTCCTTATTCATAATATATCAGTGTATCAGGTACCGAAAGGAAATTGGAAAATTTTAATTGTAACATTTTTGGTTTGTGCGACAAAATTGAAACTATTGTTTAAAGTAATAGTAGTTTTATCGATCGAGCCACTAAAATCGACATATGAGCGGAAAAGTTAAAAATAAAAAATAAATAGAAGGAACATGGTGCTCAGGTTGAGACTTTCCATTTTCCATTGTCATTTTGTTATAAACATTGTGTAATTTTTTCAAATCAATTGTTTGACAGTGGCCTGGTAAAAATAATAATAACGAAATATGTTCGACATGGTCGCCGAAAAAAAATACTTATAATCAATATTTACTACGGGAATCTGGTGCACTGATATGTTCTAAAGTAAGATCTAAAAAAAAATAAACAAAATATGTTGTATAATTTTTTTATCGACCCAGCCTCTAAAATCGGCATGTCCAGATAGGAGCGCAAAAGTTAAAAATAGAAAATAAATAGAAGGAATAAGGTGCTCAGGTTGAGACTTTCCATTTTCCCTTGTCATTCTGTTATAAACATTGTGTAATTTTTTCAAATCAATTATATCACGGTGGCCTGACAAAAATTATAAATAATAATAGTTAACCATCTTCGACTTGGTCGCCGAAAAAAAAATACTTATAATCAAAATTTTCCAATGTCCTTCGGGAATCTGGTGCTCTGATATGTTCTGAACCTAGATCTAAAAAAAAATTAAACAAAATATGTTGCATAATTTTTTTATCAACCCAGCCTCTAAAATCTTCATGTCCAGATAGGAGCTGAAAAGTTAAAAATAGAAAATAAATAGAAGGAACAAGGTACTTAGGTTGAGACTTTCCATTTTCCATTACCATTTTGTTATAAACACTGTGTAATTTTTTCAAATCAATGGTATGACGGTGGGCTAGTAAAAATAATAATTTACGTAACAACATATATTATACAACAACGCCTATAAAAAATATTAATAAAAATATATAACTATATATTATGGTCGGCAAGACATATATAAAAGACTCCTCAAAATTTGGATTTGGCACTCGCTGCCACGCCATTATTTAGTCGATGAATTAAATAAATTAGTTTCAATATTATTAATCATGACCTACGTGACATTTATTTTAATAGAACATATTTGATTATTTTATATGACACTACTTAGTGCATGCAGTTTATTACTAGCGGGGTTACATTGAAACGATAAAGAGTTATAGATTTTTATTAAAATACGACCCCGCAGCGTCGTCGCGCAGTTTCAAATGAACAAGGGGTGGAGGGTGGCTGGTACTCGCGAGCAAGAAGCCCTCCTGGAAAAGCTTCAAGCTTGATCGCGCAAGCAAACGAGCCGGAAATATCAGATATTGTGGGAAAATTGAGAGGCGACAATTTTTCACGTAACAGAGGGAATTCGTTCTAAATTAAGATGTGACCCTCCCAAGAGAAATCGGCAGACCATTCAAATGGTAATTCTCGGGTCTGAATGGAAAGAATGATTCATTTTTATAATTCTGTTCCGATAAAAATTTGTCACAATGATTATTTTTTAAATTAACATTTTAAGAATAACTAGTGGGAGTTTAAGGTAGGCCGCTACAGTTTTTCAAATTTTGTGCAGGCGTTCAAAGGAGTTTGTTAACCCAAATAAACCTGAAACCTTTTTATTCAAATTTTAAAGTAAATGTGTTTTACATTATTGCTCTAAGTTTATTAATCATAATAAAAGTGTTATACTTACGCTAGTTTTTTATAAAAAGGATTTTTATGATGTTCTTTTAAAGGAACGGTAGGGCTAAACAGTCCGTATATAGATTTAAGTATCTTCTACAGATTACTTTTTCCCAAGTGTTCCTTATACGGTACATAGTAAATACGAAAATAGTGGGTCTATTTGGGTTAAGGAGATTTCTTGTTGTTCTTGTTCTTGTTGTTGTTGTTGTTGTTATTTCTGCTATTATTGCGACCATTACTTTGTCTTAAAATATTCTATTTGCATAAAGTTTCTCATAAATGTTCACCAAGATTTTTTTAGCATTAAAAAAAACCTTCTGTACAACTCTATCGTCATCAAAATAAAGCGAGTGAATGCTAAAAGCACTGTAGCACATCCCCAAGTTGTTTAATAAGGGATATTTTTCATAAAAACGTTGAGTTCTTAAATGAAACTGACACAGTAGTAAGATTTACAGAAAGACGTCAAGTATATTAAAGAAATATCTAATACTGTGTGTGCAGGAAGGCGTTGGGAGAGGTATTAAGATAAATTGCGAGCCGCGTCGCCGGCGCTGGCTGCGCTGGTGTGAGTTTAAAGAAATGAAATCTCATATAGAGTTCCTAATGCAAACGAGCCGGTAATACGTCTTATCTGGGCGGCCCGAGCCCCAGCTATATTTTCCACTTCTGCTGGAGCGGGCGACGCACGCCAGGGCCCCTCCTCGAAGAACGCTGCAACTTATTCACTGTCACAAAATACACGCGTTCCAGTCCCACTGTTAGTTTTAATCAAAATGTTTGTCAATTCCGGGGCTAGTGCGCCTCTTTCCGGGTGTGTGGATTCCCGGCGTTTTACCGAGAGAACCCTCACGGTGTACATACATACACATTGCTGGCGCGGAGAGTTTACAATACTCCTGCTCGGGAACTATTGTGCTCTAGTTATAATTGTGCATGACGGACACGGATTTAGCATGCATTCTCTTCAGTAAACTACCAAAGCGGAAATTAATTAGGAAAAGGGAACGGCACGCATCAACGCGGAATTACTCTAGAATTATAGACATATCTACACTATGTATGAAACATTTCATATATCACATGAAAAAGAAACACCTAAACGCTTTCGTTTAGAATTACTAGTCGCCCCGTGGCGTGCTGTATCGCTGTCTTGTCGGTTTCTCATAAGAGATTCAGTCATAAGAGTGTATTTGGATGGTTTTAAAGGCATACTAGTATTATATATGGTGCTTTCGTGAGCTGGTATTAGACCGCCGTGAGACAGGTTAGTTTTACCCTACTGTTGACTCGTCGTTGTGATAGTAATCCTGCTCAGTACGAGAGGAACCGCAGGTTCGGACATTTGGTTCACGCACTCGCTCGAGCGGGCGCTGGTTCCAAGCTACCATTCCTGAACGCCTCTAAGGCCGTATAATTTCTAGTCAAAGGTGGCAACGATATCTTAGGAGTTCCACGAGTCGGAAGGCCTAAAACAATGTGACGGTGGTACGCCGCTGGTTGTAAGGGCGCTGGTAGAATTGTACGCATCGGAAGCGGCAAATAGAACAAGAGACAATAAGCCCGTATCAGCACACACTGATTAACGAAAACAGTTCATATATGATGATTTCTGTGAATATTTTATAACAAATGCAAAAGTTAGATTTGTGGTTATCTTTATGACTTTATAAACCCATTGATAATTTTATATTATATTTAATTAAAAATTAGTTTCATTGTGTAAATATCATCTTCATTCTTATTCTTCTTGTGATGCCGTCTCCTTTCGGAGGTTGGCAGTCATCCTGGTGATTCTAATCTTTGACGCTGCAACCGATGTTTGTCCGTACCATTCTCTAAGGTTCTTTAACCATGAGGTTCTGCGACGCCAAATGCTTCTTCTTCCTTGTATTTTTCCTTGCATGATCAGTGGGAGAATAGAGTATCTCCCTCCCCGGGTGATATGTCCCAAGTACTCTAGCTTTCGTGTTTTGATCGTAAGGATCAGTTCCTTTTCTTTATGCATTATTCACATGACCTCTTCGTTGTTTACTAGGTCCATCCAGGATATCTTGAGCATGCGGCGATAGATCCACATCTCAAACGATACTAGTTTTTATTTTATGTTATTTTTCTTTAATGCCCATGCTTTCATCCCATACAGTAGTGTAAACGTAACAGCGAATTATTCGGACTCTCAAGGCTAGATTTCTATTTGAGAAACAAATTTCATTTTGACGAGGATTGCTCTTGCTATTTTTATGCGTTTGTTCACTTCTATGGTTTGGTCGTTATTGTCTTCAATACGTGTTCCTAAGAATGGTAGCTACTAACTCTTTCGATTGTGGAGTTTTTTACTAGTATTGCTGGTATATTATTAACATTGGTTTTATTTACAACCATACATTTAGTTTTCTTGAAATTCATTTTGAGCCCATAGGATTGGCTAGTCGTATTTATGTCTTCCATCATTTTCTGAAGCTGGCAGATGGATTTTGCTATTATCGCAGTGTCGTCTGCGTATCGTATATTATTGATAACTTGAACTTTTATGATTATCCACCCGAGTTATCATTGATGGCTTCTTTTAATAAGCATTCTGAGTACATATTAAATAGGACCGGTGATAGTATGCATCCTTGGCGAACTCCCCGTCGGGTATCCAGTTATGTCCTTAACATTTATTTGTGCTTTCTAATTCCAGTACAAAGTTTTTATTATTTGGACGTCATTGTATTCTAGGCCATTCTGCTGTACTATTTTTTTATTTTTCGTGAGACTACTATAGTGACGCCGTATCTGTGACGAGCGAGAACCGACTGGGGGAATTGAAGCTCCGGACAATGATTTGAATCTGAATGAAGCCATAATTATTTTTTCCTAGGGATAGCCATGTGAATTTTTAATGTAGTGGTTTCCCGTTGCCTTCTACATTCTATGCAGTTGACTATATTCTCTAGTTCATCCGCCTTCATTCTATATTAATCATTTATATGTATTCTTATTAATTTACTATATTTTCCGTCTTTACTTATTTTAATTAATTTATACTTATTTTCTATAAATGACATTGGAAATTGTCTTTTAACATATAAAAAGTAATTTCATTCATTTTGGATCGTCTAAAATTCTGAAGATATTTGTAAATTGTTTGCTAATTCGGATTTATCATGTATTTTGCTCTTTGAAAGTACTTTAATTTACATAAGGTTTTTAATATATGCCACTGATAAATGTGTGTTTGACACAATCACAGAATCTGAAATCTAGTTTAATTCATATTAGAAGCAATGTATCCCCTGAAACTGACAGGTTATTAGTAAACCATTGGTTAATTCAGATTTAGTAGTTTATTTTCTCTATTTAAATGATTTATCTTCATTAATTTGCATCCAGTATTTAGTAAATTCAATTGAAAAATGTATGGTAAAATCTCAAATTAGGATTCATTCGTATTAAACGCAGTGTATCTTCTCAAACTATCAGAATTTTAGTAAATCGATGGATAATTTGGTAGCAGCATACATTTTCCTTATCGAAAGGATGAACCTTAATAAATTGACATTCGTTTTTTAATAAATTTCATTGAAAAATGTGTGACACATGAAATTTAGTCTCATTCGAATTAAAAGCTATGTATCTTTTGTTGCTGTGAGAACATTAGTAAACTAATGATTAATTTAGATGTAGCATACATTTTCCCTGTAGAGATCATGTATTTTCATTAATTCTCATCTTATTCATAATAAATACCATTGAAAAATGTGTGATACCACGCGACATTTACTTTCATGTCACGATATTAGTAAACTGATGGTAAATTTGGATGTAGCATTCGATTTTTTTAAATTTTTTAATTAAAAAATGTGTCATAACATTTCAAATTTGGTTTTATTCGTTTTAAATCTCATGTATCTTCTGAAACTAACAAGATATTAGGAAACCGTTTGCTAATTTAGATGTAGCAAATATTTTTCTCATGAAAATGATGTATCTTCATTAATTGACATTAGTTTTTTTAATAAATTCCTTTGAAAAATTAGTGCTAACATTTGAAATTTAGTTTTATTCGTAATAAATGCTATGTATCTTCTGAAACTGTCAGGATAATAGTAAACCGATAGTTAATTTAGATTCAGCATACATTTTGCCTATAGTATAGATGTATTTACATCCTTCTTTTAATATATTCCTTTGAAAAATGAGCGATATTATTTGAAATTTACTTTTATTCATATTAAATGCAATGTAATTTCTAAAAATGTCAGGATATTAGTAAACCGATGGTTCATTTAGATGTAGTATATATTTTGCCTATGGGAAAGATATATCTTCATTAATTTACATCCTTCTTTTAACAAATTCCTTTAAAAAATAGAGAGGTATTATTTGAAATTAATTTTTATTCGTATTAAATGCAATGTATTTTCTGAAAATGTCAGGTTATTAGTAAACCGATGGTTAATTAGGATGCTGCATACATTTTGCCTTTAGGAATGATGTTTCTTCATTAATTTATATCTAATAAATTCCTTTGCAATATGAGAGATATTATTTGAAATTTACTTTTATTCGTATTAAATGCAATGCATCTTCTGAAAATGTCAGGATATTATTAAAATATATATATATATATATATATATATATATATATATATATATATATATAAATAATAAGGTAAACCTATAGTTAATTTGGATGCAGCCTACATTTTTTCTATAGGAATGATATATTTACATTAATCTTTATACTTCTTTTAACAAATTCCTTTGAAAAATAAGAGATATTATTTGGAATTTACTTTTATTCGTATTAAATGCAATGCATCTTCTGAAACGGTCAGGATAATTGCAAACCGTTGGTTAATTTGGATGCAGCATACATTTTTCCTATAGGAATGATGTTTCTTCATTAATTTATATCCTTGTTTTAATAAATTCCTTTGAAAAATGAGAGATATTATTTGCAATTTACTTTTATTTGTATTAAATGCAATGTATTTTCTAAAAATATTAGAATATTAGTAAACCATTTATTAATTTGGATGCAGCATACATTTTTCCTATAGGAATGATGTTTCTTCATTAATTTACATCCTTCTTTTAACTCTTTTGAAAAATGAGAGATATTATTTAATATTTACTTTTATTCGTATTAAATGCAATGTATCTTCTGAAAATATCTGGATATTAGTAAACCGATAGTTAATTTGGATGCAGCATACATTTTGCCAATAGGAAAGATGTATCTTCATCAATTTCTTTTAATAAATTCCTTTGAAAAATTAGAGGTATTATTTGTAAATTACTTATATTCGTATTAAATGAAAATGCCAGGATATTAGTAAACCGAAGGGGTGTGCGGTGTTTGCGGATTTAAAAGCTGCGTATGACTTAGTTCCTAGGGGGAAACTGGTGGAATGTATGGATAGATTGGGTATGGAAGAGGAAGGAGTGGAGTGGGTGAGAAGGGTGTATAAAGAGTCATGGGCAAACGCAAGAGTGAATGGAGAAATATCTGAGAAATTTAGGGTGAATGTGGGAGTACGGCAGGGGTGCCCGCTGAGCCCCCTCCTGTTTAATCTGTACACGAGCGAGTTGGAAGAGGTGCTGAGGAGAGGACAGGCAGGAGGGGTCGTGGTGGGTAGATCCAAAGTGTGGATGTTGGCGTATGCAGATGACGTGGTGCTGATGGCCAAGAGAGTGGAAGAGATGCAAGAGATGTTGGATAGAATGAGTAGATACCTGGATATGAGGGGGCTAGTGGTGAATGTGGAAAAGATCAAATGAATGTTGTTTAGGAATAGGGGCAGGAGGGGTAAGGACGAAGGGCTGAAATGGAAGGAAAGGCTGATTGAGAGAGTGAATGGCTTTAAATATTTGGCTTTTGGTTTGACTGTGGAGGAGGGCTTAGGATGCATGTGAAGTGTATGCAGGCGAAAGCAAGAATGGCTTGGGGGATTGCGTGCAGAAAATGGGGAAGTTTGTGGGGTGGTAACCTCGTAATGGCGTGCAAGATATGGGATACGTGTGTAAAACCTATATTGTTGTATGGAGTGGAAGTGTGGGGATTGCGTGAATGGTGGGAGTCGTGTGTGAGGGTTGTGAAGTTTGAGGAAAGATTGCAGGATTTGGGCGAGGAAAGACTGGTACGGGAGGTATGGATGAGGTGTAAGAGTAGAACAGAGAGTAGATGGAGGAAGGATAGAGAAAGGATGTATGAAAAAGTGGGTATGTCTGAGGTGTGGGTAGAGGAGAAGCTGAGAGAAAGAGGTAGCCTAGGAACAGAGATAAGGGAGAGATTGAGGGATATTGAGTGGCAAGAAAGGCAAGTGAGAATGGCTGAGAGCTCATACAACCCTGGCTACGTAGAGTGGCAAGTGCAGGGGAAACTCTCGAGGTACCTAGCCAGGGGAGAGTGGAGCAGAGAGGACAAAGATGCATGGCAAGAGCGAGGTGTGGTTCAGAAGAGCGAGGAAGAAAACTGTGGATGGGGCTGGGGTACACCGCGTGTGCGCTGTGTAGGAAGGGGAGTGACACGTGGTGGCACCTTAGCAAAGAATGTGAGGGAGTGAAAGCAGAGTGGGTTGAAGAGTGCAGAAAGCTGAACGAATGGTTAGGAGGGGATGGGAAAGGCGTGAAAATCTGCAGGAGGCTGACGTGGGAAAGGAAATTGGCGAGGGCAGAGGGGGTTTATTTTAATGGATAGAAAAATGTATTTTATGTTTTAATTTGTATTCTTTTTGTTTGTCTTTCTTGATTTCTTGCTATGAAAGTACGGTTTGGGAATGTGTGTAAAAGGGAAGGGTTGGGCTGACATGCCAAATAAAGGTCTTTTTCTTTTTTTTAGTAAACCGAAGGTTAATTTGGATGCAGCATACATTTTGCCTATAGGAATGATGTATCATCATTAATTTACATCATTGTTTTAATAAATTCCTTTGAAAAGTGAGAGATATTATTTGAAATTTACATTTATTCGTATTAAATGCAATGTATCTTCTGAAACTGTCAGGATAATTGTAAACCGTAGGTTAATTTGCATGCAGGATATATTTTGCCTATTGGAAAGATGTATCTTCATTAATTTACGTCCTTGTTTTAATAAATTCGTTTGAAAAATGAGAGATATTATTTGAAATTTACTTTTATTTGTATTAAATGCAATGTATCTTCTGAAAATGTCAGGATATTAGTAAACCGATGGTTAATTTAGATGATTTATACATATTTCCTATAGGAATGATGTATTTTCATTGATTTACATCCTACTTTTAATAAATTCCTTTGAAAAATGAGAGATATTATTTGAAATTAACTTTTATTCATATTAAATTCAATGTATCTTCTGAAAATGTCAGCATAATAGTAAATCGATGGTTAATTTGGATGCAGCATACATTTTACCTATAGGAATGATGAATCTACATTAATTTACGTCCTTATTTTAATAAGTTCCTTTGAAAAATGAGAGATATTATTTTAAATTTACTTTTATTCGTATTAAATGCAATATATCTTCCGAAAATGTCAGGAGTTAGTAAACCTTGATTAATTTGGATGCAGCATACATGTTGCCTATAAGAAATATATATCTTCATTAATTTACATCCTTCTTTTAACAAACTTCTTTGTAAAATGAGAGATATTATTTGAAATTTACTTTTATTCGTATTAAATGCAATGTATCTTCTGAAAATATCAGGATATTAGTAAACCGATGATTAATTTGGATGCAGCATACATTTTGCATATAGGAATGATGTATCTTCATTATATATCTTTCTTATAATAAATTCCTTTGAAAAATTAGAGATATTATTTGAAATTTACTTTTATTCGTATCAAATGCAATGTATCTTCTGAAAATGTCAGGATATTAGTAAACCGTTGGTTATTTTGAATGCAGTATACATTTCTCCTATTTTAGTCTCTTCATAAAAACTAAAATTACTAGTGATATGGGGTGGTTCCGTGTGTTGGGACTCAGCACACAGGTTGTTTATAGTGCTATAAGTATATTGTGAGAAACTAAACTATCTGCCAATTGCGTGTGCATTAACTAAACTTAAAATGGATGCTACCATAATATCTTATGCAGATGACACTGCACTAGTGTTTTACTCTAAAACATGGGAAATGGCCAATGAATTGACTATAAAAGGATTCAACATTGTTAGAAATTGGTTAAATCACAACAAATTATCACTAAATCTAACAAAAACCAAATATATCTCTTTCTCACTAACATCGGCCAATAGAGCAAGTTTCTCAAGTATATCCGTTAAAAATAACGAAAATAAACGAAGAACCCCAAATAAAATATCTGGGAATAGTGATAGATAAACACTTAAAATGGGAACAATACGTAAATAAATTAACACTTAATGTAAGAAAACGAATTCGTAAGTTCTACTTAATACGCAACATGTTTTCACTAAAAACATTAATTTTAATATATAAAAGCATAGTTGAATCCATAATAAGATATGGTATAATAATATGGGGTGGATTACATAATAAAGGTTTACAACCTTTAAACAAAATATAATATAAAATATATCTTGAAAGTAATTTACAAATTCTCTAAAATCTACCCGACAAAAGAATTATATAGCATTAATACCCCTAATATTAGAACGCTCTATGTAACAAACGTATGTATATACAAGCATAAAAACAGAAACGTGCAAGAACACATCTCTCATAAATATGAAAACAAAAGTAAATTGAATGCAAATATAAAAATTCCAACTAACAAACGCAGCATACATTTTATCTCTTTCAACTATATGGCACCAAAATGCTATAATTTTTTAGCAGCAGAAATTAAAAACCCAAAGAATTATAAATCATTTAAAATACAATGCAGAAATTTTCTTAATCAAAATTTATTGTATGAAAAATTAATAGGATATCGATAAATGTTTCACAGTACACAGGCTACATGTAAAATTTTTCAAAAAAATTGTAAATATAGAAATTAAGAAATAGTTAATTTATAATTATGTACGCACATACAAGTGCCTAGGCACTTAGGTGCATAACCAGGGCTAATATTAAATACTGTAAATTCAAATTATTAAATGTAATACATGTAAATAAGTAAATAAAGTAAATAAAATAAAAAATATATAAATAAAAAATAAAAACTGTCAGGATATTAGTAAACCGATGGTTAATTTGGATGCAGCTTGCATTTTCCTTATCAAAATAATGTATCTTCATTAATATACATCCTTTTTTTTAAAACTAAATTCCTGAAAAATGTGTGATAACATTTGAAATTTAGTTTTATTCATATTAAAAACAATGTTCTGCAACTGACAGGATATTAGTAAAGCAGATTTAGCAAATAATAAACAACATATATCCATTATTTTGTATAAACATTTTATTAATACCAATGGATTATTATTGATAATTAGTGCAATCCACATTTTCATAATACTAAAATTATATTTTCTTTTGATGTTATTACATTAAACAAAAATAAAATAGTACATTTTTTGTAATATTATTTTCCGTATATTTGCAGCTTACGTTAATTAAAATCCCGCTCGTGGTATCCATTTTTATTCGGCTACAATACGCGTTCAACGTATCCACTGGATTAATTGTGTTACATTGAATTCATGATTGTGGACTTTTTAATACACAATTTTTAGTTCCTCGTTGCAGTTTATTACACTACTTCCTTGCTGCCTCCATTTTTATATTTATAATAAAAATATACACAATGTAGCTTAGGGAATTTCACCCCAAAGTCATGGTTATTTAAAATTGGCTGATTTTGATATTATTTACACTTCTCTAATATAACTTAAAACATATGTAATTGAATATTTCACTATTTTTTATTGTAATTCATTGCTTTTCTGCATTAGTCGTTATGAGAAACCATATTAATTTATATACACGTAATACTATTTTAGTAACGTAAAAATCCATATTGCCTCAGACGAAACCAATCATGCAATTTCAATGTCATATATACATTACAATTAGCAATTCCCGTGTAAACCATATAATCGTAATGTGCACATTCCATGTAACATTAGCTGTAGCAATTTCTGGCGTTGTTATGAATACTCCGCTGCAGGGCTTCAAGTAGTTTCATTTCTAATGGTGCCGCTGGCACATACATACACATGCATGCATTCGCACTTTGCTTTATCGAAGATTACTGAACTACAGGGATTTGATTTATGTGGCACGGTTAGTATAATTTATGGCTGACTCACATATGGTTGGCGTGTATTTAACTAGATTAAAACGGGTTCAAATGATTTAATAAAATTTCGCATTTAAATTACAATTCGCATTTTAATCAGCATTAACTTCCAATGGTTTCCTATATTGGACTAGTAATTAATTAATCTATCCTAAAGAAATTTTGTATTCTACATAACCTAAATATCCTCCCTAAATATAAATAAATTACCAAGAAAATATATACAAACATAATGAGACACGTCGATGTTAGTTCGTTTCCTAACCAGAACGGGCGAATCCCGGCTCGGGTAGTCAGTAATTTTTGTTAAGATAACCTTTTACTTTAATATAATTATAAAAAATATTTAGATTAGTAGTACGAATTTTTGAGATATGGAGTAATAACCGAAACTAATTTCTGCTGTTTCTAACATTCTAAGATTATTGATTATTGATTATTTTAAGCTGTTTTTGCTTAATCGCATATAACGATGTTTTTAAATATTTTATAGCTTCCATGCCTAACGTCTCAAGGCGGGCATGTCTTTAGCATATGTATCAAGTGACGGTATACCGATAGCCAATATTTGAATACAGATTCATTCGTACATACATCAGCGGTCTTCAATTATATGAGGAATGCTTTTTCGCGTCCATAAGAATTAATAATGTACACGGTATTATACAAATAAATAAAAAATAATTAGAAAATTTAAAGGTGAGATGATATGTAAAATAATTACTAATATCATTACATTGATATCTAAAATGCATTCATTAAAAATATCTGGTGAAAATAATAGTACTAAAAATATAGAAATCGTTAAGAAAACGTTGGTAAAGCTATACTAAACCAAATAAAATGTGAGAATTATTGCTATGATTTTTTTAAGTGTTAGACAATCATAAAAATATAATAAAATCATAAAAAAATTCTGTGAATCATACTCATCATCAACTATCACTATAAATTTACAATACATATTTTATATGGTATTTATCAGTTAGTTAGGATCGTAAGGCTCTTGAAAATATATAATATGGATCGAAATGGGAATTAAAATGTGAATTCCATTTTAATGTTGAAATTTGAAAAATATGTTCTCTCTATTAATTAACCAGAAACAATTACCTTTGAGCTTGTAACATCCTGCTCACTACCAAATACACGCTTTCATTATACGAATCCTATAGACAACCTGACAATTTGAACACATCCTTTATTCCTCTCTGCTCCGTTCGAATTCGCAAAATAAATAGCCCGGCGACGACATCGATTTGATTCATTGAATCCATTGAGACTAAAATATTAAGCTTAACTGACGTCCGAGAGTTAAACGTATAAATTATTCATCACCGTTTTATTCGACGTGATGATGCATTATTCTCTATTTCTGGTATATATCGAAGATATGATTTATGTATCAGCCCTGTGGTCGGTGGTGTGAAAAAAAAGTGAGGCCTGTCGCACATAATAAACTGACGTTTATTAATTACAACTTCACGTGTCGCAAATGCGGCACACAGTAATCCATACCAGAAACCATCTACATTATCTTGTCTGCGTGTACAATTACGTGTAATTACACCCCACTCGAAATGAGTGAGGCGCGTTATTTTACAACAGTCACACACGTTTTGAAACCGCGAATAATAATGGCGCGTAAAAATCGTAACTGTTTTTTTGCGCGTTATATGGCTCCCTTGGCTATTCAAGCGGATGATTTTTATTTCTTTTGTAATGTTCATGGCTGCGGCTGAAGCAATGTTTGTGCGGGGCAATAACAACATAACACAAACACATTCGTTCATTCAGTTTTTGTATGTGAAATGTACAACAATAATATCAGTAACATCTGGGGTATAATTTTAATATTTAGTGTAACAGGGTAGTTACACATTAACGTAATTGCAATGTAATAATTAACTGTATTAATATGTCTTAAGATAGGTTTATACTGAGATGAAAAACATTAATAAATAAAATTATAAATTAGGCAGAATATATCAGTTTAAATTACAAATATTTTAGATTATCTATGCCCACAAAATATGAATATTTATTTATTTAATTACAGATTTTTCAGTATCAACTCTGTAGCGTCTATATTTTAAATGCTATAGACATGGTTTATATGTGAAAATGTAGAATATTTCTAGCTCTACAGATTAAGACGATTTTCTGTACCAGTTTTCGCACCTACAAGTTATTTTTTGTACTCATGTCCTAAGACAAGTCATTTTCCGCATTCATTTGGGTGCGGGAAATACTACTTCCCGCACTATTGCGGGAAGTAGTCAGTGTTGCCAACCTAAAAGTCGGTACCAATGTAAATGTGTATTTATAAATATGAGAATGCATGCAAGCACAGCGTACACCTCTTATGGTCTAAATAGCATTAAAAATTAACGATATGGTACTGAATAAATACAATTTTGAGTGTGACATAACCTATTTGTCACAACAACTTTAGATAACTTTAAATAAATATTAAGTATTCGTACAAAAAATAAGATACATTATTCGTGCGGCCGTTTCCCGAATTCGCTCTTAATACAGCATTCGCCTTCGGCTCGTGCTGCAAACTCATTCGCTCATTCGGGAAACTTGCCTTCCTGCACTAATAATGTAAATTACTATTTTGATATTTTTCTCACAACAAACAATAATGGAAATTAAACCTCTGAAGTCGACTCCTTATTTATTATTTTATGTCAGCCTATACCATTTGGCCAATAGCATTATATAGATTTAAACTTTTTTGTCATAATCTCAGACAATTAACTTGCTGGTGTTAATTGTCTGAGATTATAACAAAAAAATTTAAATCTTTATAATGCTATTGGACAAATGGTTTTTCCGCTGGCTAAGGAGAAGCGCAGAGAGTTTAATTATCTAGTATTTACCTTAACTTCTCGGAAAACCTCTGGGAAATGTGTTTTGCCTGCAATGGGGTTTGAATTCACGATTCCTATTGGTCAGTACGAGACGGACGGTATCTCCGCCTACTAGAATCGCTTTCGCGTATCGTTCGCGACATATTACTTAACACTAGCGTGAGATGCCGAGATCTATACCCGGCGCATCCACCATTATGTCGCGAATTGGGGCTCGGGAACTGTTCCGGAGGGTTTAAACACGTAAAGAGTCCGGAACAGTTCCCGAACCCCTATACGCGACCTATTGGTGGATCCGCCGGGTATAGATCCCGGTATCCCACGTTATTGTTGAGTAATATGTCGCGGAGAGACGGATAAGAACTCCAACAGCTTCAGGTATCTGTACTATACCAGAAAGGAGGCAGAAGAAGCCATAAAGATGGCTATTGGGGAGAACGGACAAAGAGCAATACAGGGTCGGAGAATTTAGTCCACGTCGGCCCGAAATAGGACCAAGTAATCTCGATGAAAATATCGGAGCTAGGGGGCGGAGAGGTTGACCGCAGAAAACTCAAAATAGGACTACTTCGGGTTAATGCCACCTGGTGGGAAGAAGTGCCTGGGGGCTCCAACCGCCGCTGGGAGGACGAATGCCGGCAAGAATCGGGTACAGACCCGGACTGCAGAAAAACAGGAGGAGTGAGAGGGAGGGGGGGGGGGGTAGTTTGCGAAAAGATGCAAGAGAGCGACACCCTTCTGCGCGCTCTGCGAGTAAGAGGGACATGAAGATAGAAGCTTCAGATGCCCAAACAATCGGGAAGCGATGGAGAAGGGAGCAAATATGCCAAGAGAATCCGGCGAAGAGGGTTAGCATCCCACAGCAATAACCCCCCACGGAAGTATTACTACCATAACCTAACATAGGCAGAGGGAGAGTACCACATCTACTACTGCTCTTAGCGGCGACGGCGATGGGAGCCCACGCGAGAATAGTGAGAGAGCCAAAAATCTTGACTGCTCATGGACGAATGGGCCCATGGAGGACGTCGCAATTAAGTTTCTTGGCGACCACCATGAGTTAATTACGTCTCACAGATCACCCAAGAGGGGAATCGCGTGGGCAAATTTCCTAGGCCGGGAGTAGCCATGTCGTCGCATACTCCCTGCTACATTTTGGCATCAGGCCTAACAGTTTTGCCCACGCGATTCCCCTCATGGGTGATCTGTGGGATGTAATGAATTCATAGGATCGCTGAAGCAATTGAGTGATAACGTGAATACAGCGTGCACGTTCCCAATAGTCCTGCCCACTCTATCCAGCCGTTTTACACTGTATAAGCAAATTCAAACTTGAATACTGAGGAACAGCGTAGCATAAAGTGATTGCAAAATCAATGCCCTGAAATAACAGGAATACTAAAGTGTGTGCAAATTTTATCTGAACGGAATATTAAGGATAAACCGGGCTCTTAAAATTCGTCCACCGGACCATCCGCCCATCCGCCTTTGCTCACCCAATAAGAAGAACACTCCGGAAAATCACATGAAGATCACGCGTTTTTATTACTCAATTGCCATGGCGCGCGAGGAGTAGCTAAGTGGTCGCTCAGCCCTAATCCTAGAACAAATCACCGTCAACCCAAAAGAAAAACTGAAAACTAGATGCCATAATGCTGTAAAACTCTGACGGGTGAGGAGTTACCAGAGGTGGCCATACTAGGCCAGCAAGCCCCTAGTTAGATGCCTCGTGTTTACTAGAGCTGGGTAGAGGCATATTACATGCTCTGCTGTTTTTAGTTCTTCATTGCACCCTCTACTGCAGGAGGCTTCTAGGGAGACAAAGCTAACCAGAAAAATCCACTACAAGGTAGATAAGGAGGGCATACTGATGGAACCAGGAAATATCGGAAGGAAGAATGGTGGTGAACAGAGCAAGAAGAAAAGTGCAGCGAGTGAGAGCGGTCGCGGCTCCTACAGGACTACTCCATGACCTATACCGAAAGAGTAGGAAGGAATAAAGGTCGGCTATAGAATAGTACCATAAGGCATGTTGGGAGAAATTATGTAGGGAAGTCCATAACGACCCGTTGGACCTCCCTTACCAAATTGTAATACATAATATCGCAGCCTGGACCTTCAGCCACTGTACCTGGAGGTATAAGGGCGGTAGTGACAGCTTTTTTCCGCCTAGCACAAACACAAGCTCAGGGGATACAGAAAATCCATGCCTCAGACCAGCAACCACAACACTTCATAGTTCTTCATTATACCCTCTACTACAGTAGGCTTCTAGGGATGCAAAGGTAACCAGGAAAAACCACTACAAGGTAGATAAGGAGGTCATACTGATGGAACCAGGAAATATCGGAAGGCATAATGGTGGTAAACAGAGCAAGGAGGAAGATGCAGCAAGTGGGAGCGGCAGCGGCTCCGACAGGGCTACTCCATGACTATACCGAAAGAGTAGGAAGGAATAAAGGTGGACTATAGAATAGTACCACAAGGCATGTTGGGACAAATTATGTAGGGAAATCCATAACGACCCGTTGGACCTCCCCTACAAAATTGTAATGCATAATATCGCAACCTGGACCTGTAGCCACTGTACCTGAAGGTATAAGGGCGGTAGTGGCAGCTTTTTTCCGCCTAACACACACACAAGCTCAGGGGATACCGAAGATCCAAGCCTCAGACCAGCAACAACAACACTAACTGCTAACTGCAATGAGAAGAATTCATGTAGACTAGCCAACAAGTATGAACCCACCTCTTAGCAATCGACATATCTAGATTTAGATCTTATTATGATGTGGTGCCGCCAGATGACGTTTAACTTTCCTCGTAGGGGGTTAGTTGTATCATACATATAAATGACGGTTTATGCTGATATAATATAATAAATCAATAGGACTTATTGTTACAAAATCGATTATAATAAGTATACAATGAACAATGCGCATTCCAATTTTGTGTGTAGAAACGGTTCAAAATTATAAATTATTAACTTATATTATGGTTCGTAAGACACAAACCAAAGAATCCTCATAATTTTGTTGGTCACCCCAATTGGTCAGTATAGACCCACAAACAATCCGCCGCGCGGTATAGAGGCTGGAATCTTAGAGGTTAACTTCACATCGGTTATATTTATACATATTTTCTTATTTAAATTAAGAATAAGCCGACCCTAAATCTGGAATTATTGTAGAATTCAGTTTTATTATTGTTGACATTTGTGGCATACTAAATTACTCATGTTTTGTTTCCATCCAAATCGTTTTTTGATTGTAAAACTTTCATATGTATCATATTTTAAAATAAATATATTTCAATTGTCTATTGATTTTGACGCGGTTTATTTTTCTATAAATTTGTTTTTGATAGTAAAACTTTTATGCATATCACACTTATTATAAATAGCTGTATTTAATATGTATGGGAATGGTTGCTGTATATGGAAGGTATTGTTTTAGCGAAAACGTCTTTATGATTTCTAACTAAAATTGTCGAAATATGCGATAACTTTCCGGGAAAAAAACTATTGTATAAGGAAGGTATTGTTGTCACGACTAAGTTGGAAAAAATATCATTCAATCCTATCTGGGACGATCCAGTGAATATTTGAGAAAAATCGGTTTACTAACAGAGAAGAAAAGCCGATAAAACCGATTTACTGTTCACAATTGGCCGGAACCGCTCAGAAAATGGAACGCCAGTGCAGCAACAACAAGTTGGTCGCATTCTAAATGTAGTAATGAAAATGTAGGAAAACGTGATAAAATGTGAGGAAATGTGAGGAAATGTGAGGAAATATGAGGAAATATGAGAAAATGTAAGAAAATTTGAGAAAATGTGAGAAAATTTGGGAAACTGTGAGAAATTGTCATATATTCGTTATAAACCAATGAGATATGGAAGTTGGCTGCTACGAGAAGAAAGGTAAAACCGAACATTCAGGGAAGATTATGCAAAATATCAATGGAAAATATCCGGCGTTTATAGGTGATACATTTTTCCTCCACGTTTTCGTACAAACTACCGGATAATTTCAAACCATATTTTGAATGTGGCTATACCTATTTTCAGCAGCAAATAATTTAGAACAGCGCGAACTCACGATTCTATTGACGAAAAGTTTATTAATAAATTCAAAGAGGTTTAATAATGAGTAATATTTAGAACTTTCTAAATATGGTTAGTAAAATATAACAGTCCTATATAAACACCTTCATTCCAATTACACAAATTTTAATTACTTTTTATGCATTCAATTAAACCCTCGAAACATGTCCAAAGCCATTTGGGCAATGAAATTAATTTGTTTCATTCAAATGCAAAATAAATAACCACCACGCTCGCCTCATCAAAATGCATATTTATTTTAAATTATTCAATTAATTAAACAAAACAGTGTTTTTCGCTATATCGGTCATCAATTCCAGTTTTTCGGCGAGGTGTGTATTACGTTGTCATGCTGTTGTTACGCCATAGTTCGCTATACAATTATATCCCATTAATCATCTCATTTATGTCAGTAGTGAGCGTGCGAGTGATTCAGTTAAAAAATATATGTATATAACGGGCGGAATACAAATTGGATTATAGTTTCTCGATTCAATAACATCAAGTGTATTATCATGTGATAGAGCTTTATACGTTAAGTACATTTATATGATATTATATATCAATATGACACAACTAGCTCAGTGGCCTAGTGGTTAGAGGCGCCGTCCGTCTCGTACTGAGCATTGGCGACAAGTTTAATTCCAAAATGAATGAATCATAGTTTTTCAGAAGTTGTCTGCAATGTTAAGTTAAATACTGCTTGATTACACCCTCTAATCTTCTCTATTTGACGGTGCAAATGCCTCACAGAGGAAAGTCCTATACAATTTTTGTTTTAATTCACAGTACTAGACTTATAAATTTCTGTATTTGTTACCTTAGCAAGTATTAATTCACAGCACTAAATTTTTGTAATTATTGCTTTAGCAAGTGTATAACTTCGCGTTGTCTGTCGACCTGTATGAAGTTATCAATAATTTTACTCACCCACAGAATTGCCAAGTCTTGGCAGTTGTATAGCAACCAATTGGTATCTGCTAATGCATTAATTTTTTCAATAATCGTCTTTCCTGCATGAGCGTTCGAGCTCCATGGAATCCTCTACCAGACAGTTATAGTTTGGAACGCGCAGTTGAGGTGCTATATTGATTATTTAAGAATATGTAGCATATGTACTGGCTACTTCAGAAAATCATCTCAGAGTTTTGTAAAATTTTATTATTGTATTCAAACAGTACCGACTACCCATTTCAAACCTTAGACACCCGCCTGAAAAGTAGAATGGCTAACCACTGCATGTAGTACCTCGGATTATCTAAACTATTATTATTACATATAAATAAATAACGGCATCAAATATAATTTATTTGATGTTATTTATTTTTTCAATATCGTTAATAATTGCTCTTCCAATTTAAATAAAATGGCCCAGTAGGAAATAAGGTTTTTCTGGGCTTTCGGCCATCGGATATTGGCTATGTTTGAAATTGTCAGCCACATGCGCCATGGGGTGTCCGATATTAGCGGAAAATTGCATTCACTTTTTTTCGGCCGAGGAAAAAAGCTCAAACATCAATCATGTTTATAATTACTTTCCCGGCCGTCAGGTTTTCGATTAACATTTCTCGCATTTTAATTGCAAAACCAACGAACAGCTGTAGGCTCTTTCAATGTGTCACTAATAAACATGACGGAAAATTGGGTGTGCTTTTCAAACTACATAATTTTGATTGTTATTATTTATTATACGGTTACCTTTGCAATCTTCTAATAAAAAATAACAATTTTCCGACTTTATCAATTTTCGAATAACAATCAAAATAATAAATTAATGTTTTTATATCCAGAATATTATTATTTATTCAAAATAAATAAAGAATAAAACCAAACTTAATCAATGCAAGCACTTAAGTGCTATACAAAGTAAAACAATATTTTTAATTATTGTTTTAAGTAAAACACAGAGGATGTCATAAGCAGGAATGAAAGATCGTTTAATTTATAACCAACAATACACAAAGAAAGAACGTGAGCGATGTAAAATCAAAAGAGATAGCGAAATAGACAGTGACCATTAGCAAAATAACCGAGGGGACAAAACAAAAGCAAAGAGAAAAAATCTACATTCCGTAATAACTAGACTCAGACTAATATTTACCCACCTACAATTAATGCGTAATCCCCTATAAAAGAAACAAAACGAGTAAGACTGTTTTAGATATAAATTAATTAGATACATATGTTATAGCGTAATGTAATGATGAATATGTTACTGCAACACGAACTCGTTAATCGTCGTCTTTTAAGTTTTATAACAACTCCCGGCTTAAAAGCTCGATAATAATGTCCTCATTTTCACACCAGACGCTGCCTTCACACAGTACCATAAATAGTTTCCAACTAAAAGAATATAAATTGCCATTTCTTATAGCTTCTTTTTTTTGCCCCACTCCGCGTACTAATGGAAAAGCACTTCCCCTGTTAAAAACAAGGAGCTTTCTTTATTTTGAAGCGGTCAGGTGTGCTGCGCGCAACTGAATTCAATGGTTGTAATTACTTTTATTTTATTGCTGGAACGTAACCGGTTCGATTTTTATGTGCTCATAACTATAATCCCCATGTACGATTTAAAGCAGTGAGTTTGAAATAAATGTGCATATATATGGGAATAACAATGTTTTATGGATATGCCATAGGATGTTAAAAATGATATAACTTTTAATAATTGCTTTTCATATTCGTGCAGCCCTTAAAGATAATATCTGCGGCAGTTTATTTAATTTAATTAAATTATGGGAAATGATTGAGGATTCAAAATGTCATAATAAATTTCATGGAAGTGCACAATTATAGCACTAGATACGGAAATATATATTATGGGGATCTATACAGTCGCAAGCCGCCTTTGCACTCATAATCTCTATCCTCTTATATCGTCCTCTCCGTTTAAGCCTCTGACCGTCACACACAGAGGCAAAATCCCGTAAACGTGGCCAGTATTACTAAACCTTCTTTTAAAAGATCATATTTTGTACATTTTGGGTCCGTCTTTTTGAATATTTATTATTGGCGTCCTCGAAAACTCAGGGGTTTTCGAGGTTTAAGTCTCTGACTGTCACACAGTGAGGCAAACTCTCGAAAATGTGGCCAGTATTACTAAACCTTGTTTTAGAAGATCATACTTTGTACATTTTAGGTCTGCCATTTTGAATTATTATTATCGGCGACCTGGAAAACCCCGAGAGTTTTTGAGGTCGCCGATAAAAAAAATCCCTAAACTAATGGCCTACAAAGAAAATTTTACAAATAATTGGTTCGAAATTACTTAAAAGGGGTTTTTTAGATTACTGATTACAAATCCAAATTAAATAAATAAAAAATATTATAAAAAAATATTTTCAGAGTAGCTTCAAACTTTGAATCACTTAGTGAATGATAACACGCAATCAAAGTTACGAAACATTGTATTAATAATAGCTTCATATACACACTTCACTTCCATAACACAGTACCGACTCAACAATAAACTTGTTTTTTTTTGGTTTTGCTCGAGATGTACTGAAGCCACCACATGGGGTGGGGTTCGTGTCTGCTGAAAAGTATTTCGCGCTGTATATAATACTGTTATCTGTATAGAAAATTCAAAAAACTATTAAATGATTGGATTTTGGATATTTTTGAGATAATTATATATTATCCATATATCTATGTCTATAAAGACATATAATTAGTTGAATTTCCTTAATGATTGAGGCTACAGACGATAAAAGTAATGAATAATGTTACCTGCATAAAAGAAATCAAAAAAGTATTATATGATTGGATTTTCAATATTTTTGAGACATTTATATATTACACATTTATCTTTGTTTCTTTGTGTATAAGTACAAATAATTCGTTAATTTACCTCTACAATTGAGGCTACAATCGAAACAATTTCATATAAGAATAGTGTTACCTACATAAAAAATTCAAAAAAGTATTACATAATTGGATTTTAAATATTTTGAGATATCTATAGGTTACCCACTAATCTATGTTTATAAAGACATATAATTTGTTAAACTACCTCAATTATTGAGGCTACAGTCGATAAAAGTTCATATAAGAATACTGTTACCTGCATAAAAAAAATTCAAAAAAGTATTATATTATAGGATTTTGAATATATTTGAGAGATTTTTATATTACACATTTATCTTTGTTTATAAGTAAAAATAATTCGTTAATTTACATCTACTATTGAGGCTATAATCGATAAAAGTTCATATAAGAAGTGTTACCTACATAAAAAATTCAGAAAAGTATTAAATAATTGGATTTTGAATATTTTGAGATATTTATAGGTTATCCACATATCTATGGTTATAAAGATATGTAATTTGTTTTACCTCAATTATTGAGGCTACAGTCGATAAAAGTTCATATAAGAATACAGTTACCTGCATAAAAAAATCAAAAATGTATTAAATGATTGGATGTTGGATATTTTTGAGATATTTGTAGGTTGTCCACATATCTATGTTTATAAAGACATATAATGTTTTAAACTACCTCAATTATTGAGGCTACAGTCGATAAAAGCTCATATAAGAATGGTGTTACCTACATATAAAATTCAAAAAAAATAAAGTATTTAATTTTGTATATTTTTGAGATATTTATGTTTTATTCACATATTTGTGTTTATAAAGATATATAATTTGTTAACTTACCTAAATTATTGAGGCTACAGTCGATAAAAGTTCATATAAGAAAACAGTTACCTGCATAAAAAAATAAAAAAAGTATTAAATGATAGGATGTTGGATATTTTTGAGATATTTATAGGTTGTCCACATATCTATGTTTATAAAGACATATCATTTTTTAAACTACCTCTATTATTGAGGCTACAGTCGATAAAAGCTCATATAAGAATGGTGTTACCTACATATAAAATTCAAAAATAAAATAAAGTATTTGATTTTGTATATTTTTGAGATATTTGTGTTCTATCCACATATTTATGTTTATAAAGATATATAATTTGTTAAATTTCCTCAATTATTGAGGCTACAGACGATAAAAGTTCATATAAGAAAACAGTTACCTGAATAAAAAAATCAAAAAAGTATTAAATGATTGGAAATGTTGGATATTTTTGAGATATTTATAGGTTTTCCACATATCTATGTTTATAAAGAAATATAATTTGTTAAACTACCTCTATTATTGAGGCTACAGTCGATAAAAGCTCATATAAGAATGGTTTTACCTACATATAAAATTCAAAAATAAAATAAAGGATTTGATTTTGTATATTTTTGAGATATTTATATCTTATCCACATATCTGTGTTTATAAAGATATATAATTTGTTAAATTACCTCAATTATTGAGGCTACAGTCGATAAAAGTTCATATAAGAATACAGTTACCTGCATAAAAAAATCAAAAAAGTATTAAATGATTGGATGATGAATATTTTTGAGATTATTATAGGTTGTCTACACATTTATGTTTATAAAGACATATAATTTGTTAAACTATCTTAATTATTGAGGCTACAGTCGATAAAAGCTTATATAAGAATGGTTTTACCTACATATAAAATTCAAAAATAAAATAAAGGATTTGATTTTGTATATTTTTGAGATATTTATGTCTTATCCACATATCTGTGTTTATAAAGATATATAATTTGTTAAATTACCTCAATTATTGAGGCTACAGTCGATAAAAGTTCATATAAGAAAATAGTTACCTTCATAAAAAAAATCAAAAAAGTATTAAATGATTGGATGTTGGATATTTTTGAGATATTTGTGTTCTATCCACATATTTATGTTTATAAAGATATATAATTTGTTAAATTTCCTCAATTATTGAGGCTACAGACGATAAAAGTAAAAAAACAGTTACCTGAATAAAAAAAATCAAAATAGTATTAAATGATTGTATGTTGGATATTTTTGAGATATTTATATGTTATCTACATATCTTTGGTTATAAAGATATGGTAAACTACCTCAATTACTGAAGCTACATTTGATAAAAGCTCATATAACAATAGTGTTACCTATATATAAAATTTAAAAAATAAATAAAGGATTGGATTTTGTATATTTTTGAGATATTTATGTCTTACCAATATATCTATGTTTATAAAGATATATAATTTGTTAAATTACCTCAATTATTGAGGCTACAGTCAATAAAAGTTCATATAAGAATACAGTTACCTGCATAAAAAATCAAAAAAGGATTAAATGATTGGATGTTGAATATTTTTGAGATTATTATAGGTTGTCTACATATCTATGTTTATAAAGACATTTAGTTTGTTAAACTACCTCTATTATTGAAGCTACAGTCGATAAAAGCTCATATAAGAACGGTGTTACATATAAAATTCAGAAATAACATAAAGGATTGGATTTTGTATATTTTTGAGATATTTATGTCTTATCTACATATCTGTGTTTATAAAGATATATAATTTGTTAAATTACCTCAATTATTGAGGCTACGGCCGATAAAAGGTCATATAAGAATACAGTTACCTGCATACAAAAATCAAAAAAGTATTAAATGATTGGATGTTGGATATTTTTGAGATCATTATAGGTTGTCCACAAGTCTGTGTTTATAAAGACATATAATTTGTTAAACTATTTCAATTATTGAGGCGACAGTCGATAAAAGCTCATATAAGAATGGTGTTACCTACATATAAAATTCAAAAATAAAATAAAGAATTAGATTTTGTATATGTTTGAGATATTTATGTCTTATCCACATATCTGTGTTTATAAAGATATATAATTTGTTAAATTACCTCAATTATTGAGGCTACAGTCGATAAAAGTTCATATAAGAATACAGTTACCTGTTTAAAAAAATCAAAAAAGTATTAAATGATTGGATATTGGATATTTTTGAGATATTTATAGGTTGTCCACATATCTATGTTTATAAAGACATATAATTTGTTAAACTACCTCAATTATTGAGGGTACAGTCGATAAAAGCTCATATAAGAATAGTGTTACCTACATATAAAATTCAAAAATAAAATAAAGTATTGGATTTTGTATATTCTTGAGATATTTATGTCTTACCAATATATCTATGTTTATAAGGATATATAATTTGTTAAATTACCTCAATTATTGAGGCTAGAGTCCATAAAAGTTCATATAAGAATACAGTTACCTGCATAAAAAAATCAAAAAAGTATTAAATGATTGGATGTTGAATATTTTTGAGATTATTAAGGTTGTCTACATATTTATGTTTATAAAGACATATAATTTGTTAAACTATCTTAATTATTGAGCCTACAGTCGATAAAAGCTTATAAAAGACTGGTTTTACCTACATATAAAATTCAAAAATAAAATAAAGGATTTGATTTTGTATATTTTTGAGATATTTATGTCTTATACACATATCTGTGTTTATAAAGATATATAATTTGTTTAATTACCTCAATTATTGAGGCTACAGTCGATTAAAGTTCATATAAGAATACAGTTACCTGAATACAAAAAACAAAAAACGTAATAAATGATTGGATGTTGGATATTTTTGAGATATTTATATTATTCACATATCTTTGGTTATAAAGATATGGTAAACTACATCAATTACTGAGGCTACATTCGATAAAAGCTCATATAAGAATGGTGTTACCTACATATAAAATTCAAAAATAAAATAAAGTATTTAATTTTGTATATTTTTGAGATATTTATGTTTTATCCACATATTTATGTTTATAAAGATATATAATTTGTTAACTTACCTAAATTATTGAGGCTACAGTCGATAAAAATTCATATAAGAAAACAGTTACCTGCATAAAAAAATCAAAAAAGTATTAAATGATAGGATGTTGGATATTTTTGAGATATTTATAGGTTTTTCACATATCTATGTTTATAAAGACATATCATTTGTTAAACTACCTCTATTATTGAGGCTACAGTCGATAAAAGCTCATATAAGAATGGTGTTACCTACATATAAAATTCAAAAATAAAATAAAGTATTTAATTTTGTATATTTTTGAGATATTTATGTTTATAAAGATATATAATTTGTTAACTTACCTAAATTATTGAGGCTACAGTCGATAAAAGTTCATATAAGAAAACAGTTACCTGCATAAAAAAATCAAAAAAGTATTAAATGATTGGATGTTGGATATTTTTGAGATATTTATAGGTTTTCCACATATCTATGTTTATAAAGATATATAATTTGTTAAACTACCTCTGTTATTGAGGCTACAGTCGATAAAAGCTCATATAAGTATGGTGTTACCTACATATAAAATTCAAAAATAAAATAAAGTATTGGATTTTGTATATTTTTGAGATATTTATGTCTTACCAATATATCTATGTTTATAAAGATATATAATTTGTTAAATTACCTAAATTATTGAGGCTACAGTCGATAAAAGTTCATATAAGAAAACAGTTACCTGTATAAAAAAATCAAAAAAGTATTAAATGATTGGATGTTGGATATTTTTGAGATATTTATAGGTTGTCCATATATCTATGTTTATAAGGACATATAATTTGTTAAACTACCTCTATTATTGAGGCTACAGTCGATAAAAGCTCATATAAGAATGGCGTTACCTACATATAAAATTCAAAAATAAAATAAAGTATTGGATTTTGTATATTTTTGAGATATTGAGATATTTATGTTTATAAAGATATATATTTTGTTAAATTACCTCAATTATTGAGGCTACAGTCGATAAAAGTTCATATAAGAAAACAGTTACCTGCATAAAAAAATCAAAAAAGTATTAATTGTTTCGATGTTGGATATTTTTGAGATATTTATAGGTTGTTCATATATCTATGTTTATAAAGATATATAATTTATTAAACTACCTCTATTATTGAGGCTACAGTCGATAAAAGCTCATATTAGAATGGTGTTGAATTCGCTCTTAATACAGCAATCGCCTCGACTCATGCTGTAAACTCATTCGCTCATTCGGGAAACTTGCCTTCCTGCACTAATAATGTAAATTACTACTCTGAAATGCGAATTTCAACCAATTTTTATATGAAGTTTGCGGGGTTGATGAATGAAAATGGACAGAGATATCTAAACACGGTTTTCTTATTTTTTAATTTACACCTTATATATACAAATTATACAATAAAAATTAATAAATAATTTGATTGGTAGCATCAAATTTTTATTTATTAATTTTTATTGTAAAATTTGTATATTTGAAAAACCACGCAATCGTCAAAGCTCTAACCCCTTTGAAGATTTCGTGGTTTTCAAATTTGATGTTAAACCGTGTTTTATTGTAAAAATTAGACCTCTCTGGCGCTTTCATTGTTTTTCATATTAATACAGAATTATGTAAAATAATAATTTTGTAATTTAATAAATCAATTAAGTATGTTCTATATCATCTAATTTCGGTAAAGCACGCAGTGCTTGTGTCGCGACGATTCAGGAAATCGCGCTGCGGCATCTCAACTCGACATTCCATGCGATTTCCACATAAAATACCTTAAAAGCTCCCAAGCAGCCGTATTTGCTCAAGCGAACTTATTTAAGCCGCTAAGGTGCGCCACTTATGGATTTAGACGAATTAAACAGGTTCCTAAAAACTTGTATGCTGAAGTATAAAAGTGGCGTTTCAAATATTTTTATAACAAACGCTTCGAACAAATTTGCACGTTTGCGCGGGATAAAAAAATATGCGGTGCTAGAATTATGGAAATATAACTGTGTTGTAAAAGCACTTGGCTTTATTTGTAACGAAACTTGAGACTGAGAGACCTTATTTAATAAATTATGCGATATCGTTTCAGGGATATATATTCATTCCAAGAATTCTGTTACTTATATAGTTCAGTAACTCCAATATACAATAATGGTGTTCATTCCATACTTTTTCACTGTGTATCGGCTTAAAAGAAAATCCTAAGAAACACATGGTTTACCTATTGAATAAGTACAAACATCAAGTAAGATTAAGCTCTTTATATAAAAACAACAACTTGTTTAACTTGTGCAATTTAAGCAGTTTTCGTTTGTCATTTGGGAGCTGCTGCGGGCTGTTCCTCTCGTGTTTGATTACCCGTGCCCGGAACGCAAGGTTTTACCTCGTCCTTTACCGCGGTTAGACCTTTATTTGGTATAACTCCTCCAAAATACAAATATTCCCCAATAAACAATACTTAAAACAGAAACAACATATAAAACATAATAAAAATAAAAAGTAAGAATCAAAAAATATATAATCGTCTCTCTATAGAGACAATGCAATGTAGGAAGAGGTCTAAACCTCCTCTGCCCTCGCAAATTTCTTCTCTCACACTCTTGATATCATACAACAATAAATAAATAACTAAAACCCTTACATTATTAAATCTATTGAATAAACGATGGAAATACCGCACAATGCATATATGTTAGATACGCGCTTACACCGACAAATACCTCTATTAAAACTCGATTTGATACCCAATTGTTGCCGTTTTATTTATGCTAATGAAGTGCCATTTTACGCCATCGACAGCGCATTATGTAGCACGCAAATAAAAACTGAGATAAACAGAACGAACAGCGCTGTAATGTTGAAATGCAATTTCAATAGATTATATACAAATAGTGCAGTGCAAACTCAATTTTGCGCCTGGGAATGGAGTTCTATGTAGGTCACCTGCCATTTATATAATGAACAAATAACAAACAAATATATTGGAATAGTTATTCAAATTAATTATTTTATTTATTTTAACACTTTAGATAATTAAAGACTGATGTGATGACTTGGTGTATGGTTTCAGTTTAAGATGATATAATTTTGTTGACATATAGACTCTATTTTAAATATATTTATTTTAACACTTTAGATAAGTAAGGACTGATGTGATGACTTGATGTATGATTTCAGTTTAAGTTGATATCATTTTTTTGACATATAGACTCTATTTTAAATATAATTATTTTAACACTTTAGATAAGTAAAGACTGATGTGATGACTTGATGTATGATTTCAGTTTAAGTTGATATCATTTTTTTGACATATAGACTCTATTTTATATATATTTATTTTAACACTTTAGATAATTAAAGACTGATGTGATGTCATAATGTATGGTTTCAGTTTAAGTTGATATACTTTTTTTGACATATAGACTCTATTTTAAATATATTTATTTTAACACTTTGCCTAAGTAAAGAGTGATGTGATGACATGACGTATGGTTTCAGTTTAAGTTGATATAATTTTGTCGACATATAGACTCTATATTAAGTAAACCTTACATTCTACACGCCGATGTAATGGTTAGCACCCTCACCTTACGAGCCAGCGTCCCTGAGTCGAATGCCCGCAATCAATATCATTTGTTGTACAATTATCGAGATTTTAGAAACCTCAAGGACGATTTTCTGAAGTAGCATCCTATCACTCACATACACATACAACGACACACGGCAGAATGACCCAAAAGTCGATAGCTAGTTTCAGAATTGTAACAAATATAGTCAATACTACTGCTATAACATAATTGACTGTGTCAAACGTGCAAATTAATTAAATAGTGAAACAATTAATAATTAGCGATATGCGGACGATACAACTTCATAACCAATAGTCTAGAAGACCTACAACGTCTAGTTGGAATTAACAAGCATTTCGTGCAATATATATGAACTAGATATGAATCTGAAGAAAAACAAAGTCATGGCAAATTACAAAAAAAACTAATCCACAGTAGGCCGCCTATAAATATCGGTAATGAGTCGGTTACTCATACTACCTACTCGTTACCGATATTTATAGGTGGTCTACTATGTATTAGTTTTTTTTTTGTAATTTGCCATACTTTTGTTCTTCCTATAAATATCTGGGCACATGGGTAACTGAGATAGCAGAACACACCAAAGAAATCAAGTTTCGAGTTGAAACTGCTCACAGCGCTTTCATGAAAATGAAAAAAGTACTCTGCCGCCGGCATATAAAACTAGAACTTAGAACCAGGATTCTGAAATGCTACATACACATCATATTATACAGAATGGAGGCTTGGACAGTAAAAACAGAAAATATCAAGTATCTAGCAGCAATCGAAATGTGGTGCTACAGTGGAATGCTAAGAATACTATTGGTCGACAATGTCTCTAATGAGGAAGTGCTATGCCGAATGAATAAAGTCAGATAAATCACTAACACCACAAAAAATAAATGAAAATGAGTATATCAGGGTTATGTTATGAGAGGAGATAGATACAACATCCTTAAACTAATAATTGATAACAAAAGATCATTCGGTTGAAGGACAATCGCTTGGCGTAAGGGAGTGGTTTGGTTGCACATCTGCAGAACTTTTTAGACGAGCAGTTGATAAGCTTCGGGTAGTGATAATGATTTCCAATCTTCGATACGAGCGGAACTTAATTTAAAGTATATTATATCCTCATTCTACCTATAGTCAATGAGGAGTCAATGTCAATACGAATATATCTTTCAAGTATATCTTTATGAGCAAGTTAAGACCCCTAATTCTCTCTAGAGAGGCAATATTTTATGTGTTTGGCAATAATCTAGCGGCAATAATGATTTAAAATTTCATCGGAGACCATTTTAAGATTATATGAATATATTTTTAAATAGATTTTATTATTATACTACATGAAATTTCCGTCGTCCGATGGCATATCATCAATCAACTATCCTGCCAACTCCACTGAGACCGTGTGACTATATACATTTCCTGGTAATTTTTGAGTTTATCAACTCAAAAAGACTACAAATAATTGAAATACATATTTCATACTTTGTAGGGTATAAATATGATTATATTTGTATATATTTTTAAAACTACAAACAGAGTTATGGTACTTTTTATCCCCAGACTAATATCAGAATTGCGATTAGAACCCAAGAAGACTATGAATAGTTGAGATATATATTTTATACTTTGTAGGGTCTAATTATGACTATTTGTGGATATATTCAAAGTAATGTTATTAAATTTTGAATACTAAAAATAGTTATGGTACTTTTTGTATCCTAACTAAAGTTAAATTTATGATTTTTGAGTTTAACAGCCCCAAAAGACTCCGAATAGTTGAGATACATATTTCATACTTTGTAGGGTCTAAATATGATTACATTTGGATGTAGTCAGAGTAGTTTAATAAAATTTTGAAAACTACAAATAGAGCTATAGTAGTTTCTGCCGCCGAACTAATCTCAGATTTGTAATGTTTAACAGCCCAAAACGACTACGAATAGTTGAGGTACACAGTTTATACTTTGTAGCAGCTAAATATAACTATTTGTAAATATATTAGGCGAATATTATTAAAAACATAAAATTGCAAATAAGGTTAGAACAGTTTTTATTCTCTGACTAATGTAGGATTTGTAATTTTTTTGTTTAAAACATAAAAAGACTAAGAATAGTTGAAATATACATTTATTAAATTGAAGGGTCTAAGTATGATAATTTGTAAATATTTCATCGTAATTTTACAAAATTTTGAAAATTACACACAGAGTTATGGTACTTTTTACCCGCTGACTATTCCCAGATTCGTAATTTTCCCGTGACTAATGTCAGATTTGTAACTTTTGAATTTAACAACCCAAAAAGACTAAAAATAATTGGAATACATATTTCATACTTTGTAGGGTATAATTCTGACTATCTTTTGATATATTCAAAGTAATGTTGTAATTTTGAATACTAAGAACAGAGTTATGGTAGTTTTTGTATACTAACTAAAGTCAAATTTATAATTTTTGAGTTTAACAGCCTAAAAAGACTCCGAATAGATATACGTATTCAATACTTTGTAGGGTATAAATATGATTACTTGTGGATATATTCAGAATAATCTAATACAATTTTGAAAACTATAAATAGAGTTATAGTACTTGTTGCCGCCAAACTAATCTCAGATTTATAATGTTTGAGTTTAATAGTCCAAAACGACTACGAATAGTTGAGATACAGAGTTTATACTTTGTAGGAGCTAAATATAACTATTTGTAAATATATTAAGCGAAATTTCATTAAAAAAATAAAATTGCAAACAAGGTTAGAGTACTTGATATCCCCTGACTAATGTAGGGTTTGCAATTTTTTAGTTTAAAACCCAAAAAGACTAATAATAGTTGAGATATACATTTATTACTTTGAAGGGTCTAAGTATGACAATTTTCAAATATTTTACCGTAATTTTATAAAATTAGACACAGAGTTATGGTACTTTTTACCCACTAACTATTGCCAGATTCATAATTTTCCCATGACTAATGTCAAATTTGTATATTTTTAATTTAACAACCCAAAAAGGCTACAAATAATTGGAATACATACTTCATACTTTGTAGGGTATAAATATGACTATTTGTGTATATATTCAGATTTTTAAAACTACAAACAGAGTTATGGTACCTTTTATCCCCAGACTAATGTCAGAATTGTAAGTTGTGTAAACCCAAGAATACTATGAATAGTTGTGATATATATTTTATACTTTGTAGGGTCGAATTCTGACTATTTGTAGATATATTCAAAGTAATTTTATTAAATTTTGAATAATAAAAACAGAGTTATGGTACTTTTTGTATCCTAACTATAGTCAAATTTGGCATATCAGCTCAACCCTTCCCTTTACAAATTCCAGCCGCAAAAAAAATACAATACTTTCACAGAAAGAACTAAAAAATAAATAAAAAAAGTATACAAATTAACATTTTCTACCCACTAAAATAAACTAAACCCCCTCTGCCCTCGCCAATTTCCTTTCTTTCTCATCCTCTCCTAACCATTCGTTCAGCTTTCTGCACTCTCCCACCCACTCTGCTTCCTACACAGCGCACACGCGGTGTATCCCAGCCCCATCTACACTTTTCTTCCTCGCTCTTCTGACCCACACCTCGTTCTTGCCATGCATACTTTGTCCTCTCTGCTCCACTCTCCCCTGGCTAAGTAGCTCGAGAGTTTCCCCTGCACTTGCCACTCTACGTAGCCAGGGTTGTATGAGCTCTCAGCCACTCTCACTTGCCTTTCTTGCCACTCAGACATACCCACACCTCAGCCATACCCACTCTTGCATACATCCTTTCTCTATCCTTCCTCTATCTACTCTCTGTTCTACCCTTACACCTCATCCATACCTCCCGTACCAGTCTTTCCTCGCCCAAATCCTGCAATCTTTCCTCAAACTTCACAACCCTTACACACGACTCCCACCACATACACATACGACTTGTCTCCTGCAACAGCACTGCTCTCAGTGTCGACCTTTCGAGCCCAAGCAGATTCTTCAGAAACCAACCTTGCTCCCTTTCTATTACCTCCCATTCACGCAATCCCCCCACTCCATACAACAATATAGGTTTTACACACGCATCCCAGATCTTGCACGCCATTACGAGGTTACCACCCCACATGCTCCCCATTTTCTGCACGCAATCCCCCAAGCCATTCTTGCTTTGGCCTGCATACACTCCACATGCATCCTAAGCCCTCCTCCACAGTCAAAAACCATGCAGCGAAAAGCCCAAATATTTAAAGCCATGCACTCTCTCAATCAGCCTTTCCTTCCATTTCAGCCCTTCGCCCTTACCCCTCCTGCCCCTATTCCTAAACAACATCCATTTGGTCTTTTGCATATTCACCACTAGCCCCCTCTTATCCAAATACCTACCCATTCTTTCCAACATCTCTTGCATTTCTTCCACTCTCTTGACCACCAGCACCACGTCATCTGCATACGTCAACATCCACACCTTGGATCTACCCACCAGGACCCCACCTGCCTGTCCTCTCCTCAGCACCTCTCCAACTCACTCGTGTACAGCTGGCACCCCTGCCTTACTCTCACATTCACCCTAAATTTCTCAGATTTTTCTCCATTCACTCTTGCTGTCGCCCATGTTTCTTTATACATCCTTCTCAGCCACTCCACTCCTTCCTCTTCCATACCCAATCTATCCATACATTCCACAAGTTTCCCCCTAGGAACTGAGTCATACGCCGCTTTTAAATCCACAAACCCGCATACACTCTCTCTTTGCATTCCAGCGCTTCCTCCACCATTCTCGCCAGCGTGAAAATCTGCTCCCTCGTCCCTCTTCCCCTTCTGAACCCACCCTGGCATTCCGGCAGCAGCCCCTTTTGCTCCACTTCCCTATCCATTCTATTTTTCACCATAGTCATCATCAATTTATAACCAGCACTCATAATGGTGATCCCCCTATAGTTTTTAACATCCGAGGCCTCTCCCCCTTTATGAACCGGGACCACCACCCCCACACGCCACTTTTCCGGCACTTCCTCCTCTCCACTCCACACCTTGTTAATACTCTGCCGCACCTTCTCCCTTCCTTCCTCCGGTAGCTTTTTGAAAGCCTCTGCCTTCAGCCCATCTTTCCCCGCTGCCTTTCCTAGTTTTAACTGTGCCTGGGCCACCTCCACCTCTTTCCAGGAAAACGCCTCCCTTCGCACCACCTGTCTCGCACTCGAACTGCCCAGCTCCACCTCAGACCCTGCCATCTGTTTACAACTCCTCTCCCACTCTGCTAGCTCTATGTTCATTTTGCCCTGATTCACCCTTCCCTTTAAGATCTCCCACATCTGTTTCTCCACTACACACTCCCTCAACCTCTTTTCCACTTTCTGCAACTCCTCTATTTTTTCCCTCTCGCACGAACTCTCGAACTCCCTTTTCGCCTGATTAACCCTTTCGACAGCACATCTGCCGTACCTCCAATTCACCATTTCCCTCCGCCACCTCGTCTTCTTTATCTTACACTCCTCGTCGAACCAACATGCCCTCTGGCCTTCACTCTTCTTCCTCACCACCAACGCAGCCGCCATCACTCTCTCCAACTGGAGCATCGACTGTACCTCCTCCCAGTCAAATTTATAATTTTTGAGTTTAACAGCCCAAAAAACTCCGAATAGTTGAGATACATATTTCATACTTTGTAGAGTCTAAATATGATTACTTGTGGATATATTCAGAGTAATTTAATACAATTTTGAAAACTACAAATAGAGTTATATTACTTGTTGCCCCAGAACTAATCTCAGTTTTGTAATGTTTGAATTTATCAGTCCAAAAAGACTACGAATAGTTGAGATACACATTTTATACTTCGTAAGGGCTAAGAATAACTCTTTTTAAATATAGTCAGTGAAATTTTATTAATAAAATAATATTGCAAATTAGGTTACAATACTTTTTATCCCCCAACTAATTTAGGATTTGTATTTTTTTAGTTTAAAACCCAAAAAGACTAATAATAGTTGAGATACACATTTATTACTTTGAAGGGTCTAAGTATGACAATTTGCAAATATTTCACCGTAAGTTTACAAAACTTTAAAAATTAGACACCGAGTTATGGTACTTTTTACCCGCTGACTATTGCCAGATTCACAATTTTCTCATGACTAATGTCAAATTTGTATATTTTGAACTTAAAAACTCAAAAAGACTACAAATAATTGGAATATATATTTCATACTTTGTAGAATATAAATAAGACTGCTTGTGTATATATTCAGATTTTTAAAAGTACAAACAGAGTTATGGTACTTTTTATCCCCAGACTAATGTCAGAATTGCAAGTTGTGTTTAACAACTTAAAATGACTCCGAATAGTTCAGATACATATTTCATACTTTCTAGGGTCTAAATGTGATTACTTGTGGATATATTCAGAGTAATCTAATAAAATTTTGAAAACTACAAATAGAGATATAGTACTTGTTGCCGCCGAACTAATCTCAGATTTGTAATGTTTGAATTTAATAGTCCAAAAAGACTACGAATAGTTGAGATACACGTTTTATACTTTGTAGGGCCTAAATATAACTATTTGTTAATATATTCAGCGGAATTTTATTAAAAAAATAAAATTGCAAACAAGGTTAGATTATTTTTTATCCGCTAACTAATGTAGGATTTCTAATTTTTTTGTTTAAAACCCAAAAAGACTAAGAATAGTTGAGATATACATGTTTTACTTTGAAGAGTCTAAGTATGACTATTTAGAAATATTTTAGCGTAATTTTACAAAATTTTGAAAATTACACGCCGAGTTATAGTACTTTTTACCCGTTGACTAATGTCAGATTCATAATTTTTGAGTTTAACAACCCAAAAAGACTACGAACAGTTAAGACACATATATCATGGTTTGTATTATCTAAATATGACTCTTTGTGAATATAATCAAAGAACTTTTATATAATTTTGAAAACAACAAACAGAGTTATGATACTTTTTATCCGCTGGCTGATATGAATTTTGTAAATTTTGAGTTTAATAACTCAAAAATAGTATGAATAGTTGAGATACACATATTATACTTTGTTGGGACTAAGTATAGCTATTTATAAATATATTCAATGTAAGTTAATAAAAATTTTAAATCTGCAAACAGAGTTATGATACTTTTTATCCTCTGTCTAATGTCAAATTTGTAACCACCCTACGCTTGCGTTGCTATAGTACAAATTTGACGTACAAAACTGTCCGTAATAAAAATATTTGTCACCAATGCATGTGGTGACAAATATTTTTAGCATAAAAGTCATAAATGAAGCTCGGTCAGCTTCAAAACATTGTCTTCGTACTTATATTATAGGGATGTTTAACATAGTAATTACGAATCAATATTAATTAATTAAAGTCTTAATTAAATTATAACTGCGGGTTATTTAGTGGTTATTTAGTGCAAATGTAAGTAAACAATTGTGAAACGTGCTTAATTCCATTACGTAAAGTGTTCTCGGGCTGCGACCGGCAGCAAGCACATTAGCGAAATATACAAATTTCAAGCGCCGCCGGCGAAACGAAATTAGGAGAACCAATTTGGAGAAAACTGGAATTTATCGCAGCGCACCTAGACAACAGCTGCCCCCGTGCGCAAGGTATGCACGCCGGCCATAGTCGAGCATAGGAATAAACTCATTAAAATTTCATAAAGCATTGTCTTGGAGGCATAAAATGGAACACGGAATGATTCCCGCTTGGAATATAAAACGAGGACGAGCCGTGCGAGGAAATTGATATTGACCGGGAAATCCCAAAAAAGAAATCTGTGTGTGAAAGTTTAATGGAAGGAATTTTAGAATTTTATATTGTCTGACTACCAAAAGGGCTATTTTCAATTTACAAACAAGTCAGGCTTTGCAGATATTACAATAGTAATCATCAGGTTTCAAGAAATATTTTAACAAGCAAAATTAAACGGGAAATTATTAATAATAATAGTAGAGTTGTAGCTATTAATATGTTGCTAAGTAGAAACTGCAGTAAGAAAGTAATCTACTTTTATAACATCCAACCTTAAAGTGGCATATATTATTTTAATTCACTCCCGAAATTATTCCATATAATAGTTATTATTTCAATATTTCTGTTGTGAAATAGGTTCAAATTCTCTTGGGATGTTTGGACGTAGTTTTGGTTTAAAATAAGATAAAATGCACTGACATTAAATACATGTCTGTATTAAACGACAAAAACATAAATAACATACAAGTACAACAAAGGAAAGCCCCGAAGGTAACTCTAAATAAACCAATGCATTACTCTATAAGAGACTTAAATAAGGAACCAAATGAATTAACTATCCTAAACAAAATCAAGCAAAAAGTATAATATTAACAATGCAAATAGATAAACAATTATTAAAAGCAACGTCAACTATAATAAACGAAAAGATATACAGTCCTATGAAACCAGAAGAAGAAGTGAAATAACTACAATAAAAGGGCGGACCTCTGCTTCACAAAATAACATCAATATGGGAATAAGCGAGTACAATAAGCTACCAATATATTTAAAAATTATGAAAGATGTTAAGACATTTAAAACTAACCTTAATAACACATCATAGCAACGCAATAAAACAAAGTGAAGTAATACCATACATATTAAGAAGAAAAAAGCCAATCCACTACAACAACAAACAACATCCTCCACTCCAGGTTTTCCAGATCCATTCAACGATTGGTGAAAGCACTGCGAAGGAGACTCTTTTTAATTGGTTCAATGTAATTGAGAATGTCATTGAGAATGTAATTGAGAATGTAATTGAGAATGTAATTGAGAATGTAATTGAGAATGTAATTGAGAATGTAATTGAGAATGTAATTGAGAATGTAATTGAGAATGTAATTGAGAATGTAATTGAAATGTAAATAAGAATGTAATTGAGAATGTAATTGAGACTGTAACTGAGAATTATATTTAGTTTAGATATGTTTTATAATAAAAATACTAAAAAAATCCAGTAACAGACTGGCTTCAAGAAGGTCGTTTACTAGGCTGTACAGAGGAAGCTGCTAACCTCTTAAGATGGGTAGTAAAGTACAGCCGTATATAAATTAATTGCTGCAATCAATATTTAATTCTTTCCATTATTCTTTTTTCAATAAAACTATCCAAAAACAAAATAAAAATGAACTTATAAATCTGTTGGATTTCATCTTGTTGGCATCCAAATGCTTATATCTAAATAATTAGTATATCAGAGGTCACCATATTAATTAGCAGTTCAACATTCATAGATAAACATATTGATTCCTACTGATATGTGTTTCAACATGTACTATGTGTGGAATATAGTAGTATGCATTACTAATTCATCCGCTAGACCACACGACCTTTCTTACTCCATTGTAATTGTTTACAAATTTCGTCCTCACATTAAATATGCATCAGTCGCGTGTATGCTACATCGATATATAATTAGAAGCAGATTGGTAAAATATGCCGCCGCACTAAAACAAACACGATAGAAGCGTGATCTAAATATGAAAATTTAATCGAAACTCACTCATTAGATGCACATCACGGAAAACTTGAAGTGCAACCATAAAATATTAACTAATTGTACGGTTTTACATTTAATATTATTACTAAAAAAACTGAAACATGAAAATAAATATCAGTTATTTATTTATTATAATATTAACTAGGCAGTAATAGAAAATATAAAGAGAGCAGGCGCTGGGTGATTTTACACCAGAACGGCAGAAGTATAAAGTAAATGTCAGTGAAGAAACCATAAGGAGCATCATAGAAAAAAAGGATATTTGTACAAATAAATAAATAAATAATAATAATATGTTTATTTACCATGAAATCAAATTTAGTATCCCTATATTATAGAGAATGATTGTCAGTGAAACGTGATTCTGTATATATTGGGATTTCTAAGAGGTTGGTTTAGAGGCAATAATTTTAAACTCAGCTATTGAGGACAGGGTGAGATAATTGGCATTTATAACGTTTGATTTTAATTAATGTAACTTATAGTTAATACCTTTTCGGCGGTTGGAATAACGAGGCCTCGCCATGTCAATTTCTACAACTATAATTGTGCCAATCAGTCTATTCCAGCAACTATAGGTTACATAATCCAGCAGTCAATAATATTTGCCAATTAAGGGAGATTGCTCCCATTATGTTTAAAGCACACGCCAAATTGATTGACGATTTAGTACTGACATATACCCATCCACGGCTCGAAAAATATTACCTATAAATGGTCAATTTAAATAAGCTGCAGCCTAAACATTGGAATTCCATATAAAATAGATCAATAACTCCCCCTCTCCAATGGAATACTCTGCAATGCAAGACGGCGCAATTTAATTTACCTTCTCCCCCATTGCACGAAGGCACGGTTAATATTGAATTGCTTCATTATCGGAACTCTAGCGTGCATACAAAAGTAATCATATTCTAACAGCTATTTACTCATAAATCGGACCACTAGTAATTTATAGAATTAATAATAATATTAATAAACAATGAATTCTTTATGTATATATTTGTAAATATCGCAATATTGTTAGAATTCAAGAATCCTATCTATGCGACCATTGAGTTGCTAATTATTTAATATATATATATATATATATATATATATATATATATATATATATATATATCTCAACAAATTAAAATTCTTGGTACTAAATAATTCTCATAAACATTTATTTACGTATGCGAATAGAGGCACCCCTCGGCCTCATTTAATTTATTTATCTGCATTTTTAATTGCGTCTGTTAAACATGTTTGCATGCGCGTAAAATGGCGCCCATTAACATTTAAATAAATAAAGCCGCCAACCCCCGTCGGCCGCAATCACAAACAGTAATTAATGGGCGCGTTTGTGACTTCCGAAATTATCTATGCGGGGGTTTTGTGCGTGTTCATTGGGAATTCAGGATTTACCAACAAAAAAAAAACGCATACTCGGGTTGGCAGTCACGCAAAAATACTACAAACGATATTGGTTTGAAAGATACGGGTTTATTCGAATTGAATAAATAACCGGGGCGAGGCGTGCCTAATAAATGTTTTAAAGGTGGTTGCATGCTCGCCACGGGTGGCATAAATAAAAATACGTGAAGGGTTGAATTTATTGCGGCCGCAGTACGTCTGTGTGTTGCTTTATTTTGGGTAGATTATTAAATGATTAAGATGGTTTATTGTGCTGCTTCCAATGAAATTCGAATATAACCAATAAGCTAATTATGTAATATTAATTAATATTAACTGATTCATTGTGTTAATATCAATCTAATTTAAAATAATAATGTAAATTAACTGGTGTAACGGGACGATATGAATATTGCTCTCTGGATTACCAGATTTATTTAAATATACATAACAGAAATGTGTGACGTCAAAATGACGTGAAGTACGACCGCTTTTGTCGACACCAACCTTAGGAAACCAAGGCTTAAGAGAAGACAAACAAATAAATTTCCCAAAGTGTTTAGTTCATTTCCGTGAAAACCCCTACACATGTTTTTTCACGGAAATAAACTAGTTTGGGAAATTTATTTTTTTGCCCTCTCTTAAGCCTTGGTTTCCTAGGAAGCGGTGTAGACAAAAGCGGTCGTACTTCACGTCATTTTGACGTCACACATTTCTGTTATGTATATTTAAATAAATCTGGTAATACAGAGAGCGATATACATCAAAGTATTGAGAAAATGTCATGAATTACACTGGAATCTGGTGAGTTATTCAATTACATGTATTTAAAGCGTATCTTGTAAAGTGTAAATGACGTCAAAAACGGCCGTTTTTACCAACACCGCTTGCTAGGAAGCCAGGAGTTTAGCCTTCAAAATAAGATAAAATGCCAAAATAAGAATAGTAAATTAGTTATTAGAGGGTCCAGGGCCGAAGTTAAACGTACCGGCAATGTGAGGTTGTGTGCGCATGTGCCTTGCTCACTATCCGTCCCGTTGGGCCTACCTCTGGAGGCTTTCCTTTAGGACCTCCCCGGCGAACAGGCTTAGGGCCTCCCAGACGTGCGGGTCCTCCAGGATCCCCAGGCGTGCGGGTCCTCCAGGATCCTCTATTTATCGACACCGCTTGCTAGGAAACCAGGACTTTACTGAGCATTTTCGAGTTAAAATCCAGTAGTGGGCTAAATTTCGAGAATAAACTTTCATAGTTTTTCTATTAAGTTATTGTAAATACCGGATGATTATACTCGTCTAAGCTTCTCCTTTTATGCCTGCAAAAATCCCTCGGGCTATAAAGATAGAACTTTTTTTAAACTTTTTTCTATCAATCAAATCCTACGCGGAAAGGCCAATAGCCGATAACATAATAAATGCTTTCTGTCTAAAACGCAATTTCTTTAAATCAGCTAGCATAACCTAGTAGGAAAACGAATGTTGTAAGTAAGGGCTGTGCAACTGCAAGTGCCCTAAGTCCCGTTTAAAAAAATGTGGTTTGGAGGGTCGCATTATAAAATACTTCATATGCAACTTTATCAGTGTGTTTCAATAGGTATGGTATAGAAAAAAAACACGTTTGTATTATTATTTAGTAGTTACTCTACAAACTCATATACAGATATATTTTCGATATAGATGTCAAGATGTTTATCAACTAACATGTCTAATTGCCATGGCATGAATTAGCTCGTTAACGCTAGCCCATGATGCCCCGATTAAACTAATTACACCAATTGTAATTTTTGTTTGTACAAAAATATCTGCTTGTGGTAACGAATCGCTTCCTGTAATTAAGATATGCAAATCTCCGGGGGGCTCATACATTTTTTCCACACGAAAACCCCGCTGTGCCAGCATACATATTTTATGCGTATGCAAATAAAGTGACAGCACTTTTAGCCCTAAAATGACCGGATAAAATTTATCGACCACATATATTTTTTTTTCGCTGCCGGTTACGGTCACCGCGAAAGAGTTTTATTCGAACGCGTATCTTAACAAGGGATGGGTCTGTTTTACATATGCGGTCAAATTTATGTCTCAATCTCAACTACATGTATTATACAGAGTTTCCATGATAGGTTTTAGTGATAATTATTAAAAACATAAAACTATATTGCTGTATGTGGAAAGGATTGTTGTTCTTGTTAATGCTGTATCAGCTGTCATTCTGGTCTATCTTGTCAAGTATTATTCATGGGAAACAATAATTTCCTCTTCTTTTACGAAGTAAAAGAGATTTCATAATCTGCCTGCTTTCCATTACTACGCCCTGGCAAGTTTGTCGTTCTATCTTTTCGTTGGTTATTCTGGAGATTTAAGCTCCTTAAGCGGAGATGCGGGTGATACTGTTAGGGCTGGGATGATTCAGTGACGGAGAAAATGATACCTAAAGCCTTGGTTTCCTAGGAAGCGGTATCGATAAAAGCGGCGGTATTTCATTTTGACGTCAATCATTTCTTTTACGTATATTTAAATAAATCGGGTAATCCAGAGAGCAGTATACTTCAAAATATTGGGAAAATCTCATGAACTACACTGGAATCTGGTGAGATATTCAATTACATGTACTTAAAACGTATCTTGAAATGTGTAAATGACGTCAAAAACGGCCGTTTTTATCAACACCGCTTGTCAGGAATCCAGGACTTTAGGCTTCAAAATAAGATAAAATGCTAAAATAGGATTAGTAAATTAGTTATTAGAGGGTCCAGGGCCCAAGTTAAACGTACCGGCCTTGTTAGGTTGTGCGCGCATGTGCTTTACTCACTATCCGTCCCGCTGTTGGGCCTACCTCTAGATGCTTTCCTGCAGTTAAAGGACCTCCCAGGCTAACAGGCTTAGGGCCTCCCAGGCGTGCGGGTACTCCAGAATCCTCTGTACCTGTTGGTTGTGAGGCTGTCCACTCCCATCGCTGCTGTCAGCGCATCCCTCTGATGCTCCCATTTTCGCATTTCATTAGGGTGTGTTAGGCGTCGTCGACCTCGCAAGAGTCGCAGTACATGCACCGGGGGGTTGTGACCTTGCCGATTCTGTGGAGGAAGTGCCTAAATCAGACATGATCTGTAAACAACTGTGTTAAGTGGTAACTAATGTTCCATGCTTTATTCTGAACTGAGGACTAACGTCCGGAATCAAAGCCCTGGTCCAGGCGCCCTTCTTCCCCACCTCCCACCTATTCTGCCATTCCGACAGTATCCTTTCACTGGACCCCGTCTTGGCCACCTGTTTGCCTTTACCCCTGTTCCTTTTCCGGCGGATATCGGATCTTTACCGTATTAAGAGATGTCCGGGGATGGATAAATCGATGACTTCCACCGCGTCTGTCCCGAGCGTGTGGTAAGCCCTCGCGATCCGTAGGTTCCCATGGCGTAGTGCTGACCTAACTCTCTTCCATCTATTCTGCCAGCCCGACAGTATTCTTTCCCTGGACCCCTTCTTGGCCTCCTTTTTGCCATTACCTTGAACCTTTTCCCGTGGATATCGGATTTGTTTCCATATTAAGAGGTCTCCGGGGATGGAGTATGCGATGACTTTCACCGCGTCAGTCCTGACCGTGCGGTAAGCCCTCGCGATCCGTAGGTCCCCACGGCGTAGTGCTGACCTAACTCTGTCGCGGTTCCTTCCTGAGGTCATGGTGTCAACCCACGCAGGAGCCCCATGCAGGAGCCAAGAGGGTGCCACCCCCGCTATAAGCTTGCGTGGGCCATATCTCGGGCCGCGGGAATTCGGTAGAAACCTCTGCTGCTTTCTCCGCTGCACTTTACCCATGGCGGCTGTGGTTGCGATTAATCACCATGATGACCCCTGGGTAAACGATGTGGCTGCCCACCTCTATGTGCGCCCCCTAGACTGTTAGCTGCGCTTGGAGAAGGCTCCTACTCGCACGTCACGTCGACAGCCATGCCGCCCCGTTTTTTGCAGCGGCTAGAGAGAGACCCATCGCTTCTAGCCAATTCGCTACCTGCCTGATGGTCCTTTTCTATTGCCGCAGCTGAATCTTGATCCGTGGCCAGGACCGCCAGGTCGTCCGCGAACCCCAAGACGTGTCTGCCTGCCTCGGTGTTAAGTCGAAGGACCCCGTCGTAGGTGGCGTTCCATAGTAGTGGCTGACTGCGCCCTGGAGAACTCCACTTGTTGCCTGGAAGGAGCAGCAGTGCCGCTGCTCTCCAAACTGTAGTAGAGGAAGTTCCGCTGAATCCGAAAGAGGCCGGGGTACCTCCTTATTCCAAAGGTCTCTATGACCTGGTTGGTATGTGCCTGGGGGTCCGTAGACCGTCGACGGGCGTAGGACAGACTCCTCTTCTTTGCCAGGTACTCTCTTCTGGTGCTAGCGCGGCCTCGCTCCCCCAGTACTGGGTGCGATTCCTTGGGCGGTTAACCGCCTTTGGAAAATTCAGACCTGATGCAGGCCTCGAGGGCTATCAGCCATTCTCCGACTCTAGGAACTTGCTTATGCCTGAGGGATTCTTGCCAGGGCGTAAAGTCTGGGCTGGAAGCCCATCGCCTGTGCGTCCTCTATGTCGCTCAGGTCGATCATCATCATGTCCATCTTTCCTCGCAGCTACTACGTTGACTATCGAGGGGTGGGGCGCTTAAGCACCCTCACCCTTGACCGGAACCGTGATATTCCTCCCCTGCTCCGTAAGCCTGTTGCATTTGTGTGTATCCATTGCCGTTGTATCGCTATGTCGTTCCGTTTATCCGATCTAGATAGAGAAGTGCGAGGTTGGGGAAATAAGATTAAGCGAACGCCCCCTAGACTACAGGCAGGGCAAGCAGGTAGCCTAAGACCCAATTCACACATAAGTGGCGTCGGGCGTAGGCGCGGTGTAGGGGAGGCGAAGGCGCGACGTCGCACAGGCGGTTGTGATGTCCATATGCAGTGAAGGGGTGGACATTGCACCTTATGTTTACATAGAGGCGACGTGAAAGAGTTATGAATTTCGCCTCTTCGCCTACCGTGTCTTAGGCGAAGAGGCGAAGACGCAGTGTCGGCGCTGCGAAAGGCACGACGCTTCAAGCCCCCTCTATATAAACATGTGGTACAATGCCCACTTAGGTGACGAGGCGCGAGCATTTGCCTCTCGACGCGCCTCTTCGCCTAAGACAGGGTAGGCGAGCAGGCGAAACTCTTCTACGCCGCCTCTATGTAAATATGAGGTGCAATGTCCACCCCTTCACTGCATATGGATATCACAATCGCCTGTGCGACGTCGCGCCTGCGCCTCGCCTACACCACGCCTGCGCTCGACGCCGCTTATGTGTGAATTGGGCCTAAGAGTTGACCAAGAGTGGTCGACAGTTCATAGAGATAGAGTGATGTTAGAAAGGAGGCTCTGGCACCTACATATTGTGCTGAGTCCCAAAACCGCTTAGCAATACGCCACTCTGTCGCCAGCTTGCCCTTGGGCATGCCTGAGTTTATATTGAAGTTTTCTGTTCAGTCATGTTTCTAGACTTATTTGGAGTACTGCATTTGATTGCTACCTTTTGTGGTATATTCATCAATACAGCATCCATTTAGTTTCTTCCATATTCACTACTAACCTCCTCTTATTAAGCTACCTTCCCATTCTTTCCAACAACTCTTGCATCTCGTCCACTCTTTTTGCTAAAAATACTACATCATTCGTATATGCTAATATCCATGCCTTGGTTCTTTCTACCTCAATAGAGATTGAATAAGAGGGGGCTAAACGGACAATTCTGTCTTACTCCGAAATTCATTTAGAACTTCTCTAAAACATTTACCATTACTTTTGCCGACGTATCATAGTATATCACCCATTCCACCGCTTCTTCTTGTATCAATAACCTTTCCAAACAATTCACTAGCTCGGCCCTAGGATCTGTGTCATAAAGGCAACTTACACGGTCAATAATATTGTCTTTCCAAGTACTGTCAGTAATGCTTCAACGGATCAATTATCCGGATTAACGTCAGTATTCTGTTCAATTCATTAATACTGCACCTAAGGCACAATTTACACATAGAGGCCCAATTTACACATAGGAGGCGAAGAGGCGAAGGCGCGGTGCCGACGCGGCGAGAGGCACGCCCCCTCTATATAAATATATGACGCAATGCCGCATAGGTGACCAGGCGCGGGCTATTTCCTCGTCCCTCTCGCCGTGCCAGTACCGCGTCTTAGCCTCTTCGCCTGAGACACGGTGGCTGCGAGGCGAGAGGCACACTACTAATCCACGTCGCCTCTATGTAAACATATGGTGCAATATCCACCCCTTCACTGCATATGGACATCAAAATCGCATGTGCGATGTCGCGTCTGTACACCGCCTACACCGCGCCTACACATCGCCTACACCGCGTCTGCACAGCGTCTACACCGCGCCTCTGCCCGACGCCGCTCGAATTGGGCCTTACACGATCAGTAATACGGCCAATATTTTAGAATACTCTCAGTATTATTGAACAGGTAAGGTGCCCTATATGTCGTTTTCAAATCCACAAATATCGCATAGATTCTTCCTTTACATATTTCCTTCACCATTCCCGCTAGGGTTAATAATATCTGCCTGTCTTCCCTTGCTGTAGGAGAGAATCCAAAAAGCCTAGAAACGGTTTAGATATTAATTCAAAAGTTTGTGGTCGCCAAAAATAACTACATACTTATGAATACATTCTAGGTAATTTTATGAAATTCTAAATCGTATACAAAAATTTATGTATTAAGTTTTATTTTATTGTTGCCTACTTATGTTGGATTTGCAATTTTCTAGTCTAACATCCCAAAATGTTTAGAAAGGAAATTAAAAGGCTGTAGTCCGTGAATATGACTAAATATGAATATATTCTAGTCAATTCTTTTAAATTCTAAAAATTCTAAACAGATTTATATCTCTTATTGTGAGCCTACTAATGTCGGGCTTGTAATTTTCGAGTTTAACATCGCAGAAAGCCTCGAAACGGTTGAGATATGCCTTACAAAGATTGTGGTCACTAATTATGACTATTTATTATTTTATAATTAATTATTATTTATTTATATAATATATTCCAGTAAATGCATGCAAGTCATAACATAGTAAATAGACATTTTAATCTCCGTAGTAATATTGGATTTGTAATTTTCATTTAAAAAAGTCTACAACCAGTTGATATACGTATTTGAAACATTGTAAGCACTAAATATGACTAGCTATGAATACATAAAAGGCAATTATACAAAATTCTGTTAAATATAACGGGAGCTATAAAATATATAAGTGCGAATTCACCTCTTAGTAATCTATAATACAATCTCTTTTGCATTCTACAATCTTGCACGATCAGTTCTTTATTGAAAATTGAAAATTATTTGAAAATGGTCTGAAATCTATAAATCTGTCGCAATTTTTAATTTATTATTACAGCTAAATTTGTATATTATAGAAATTTATTAATTAATATTTATATTTCTAGTTTTTAATTTGCCAAATGTATTGTAATTAATTGTAATCAAATGTATTTATGTTCCTAAATGGGTTTCCCGTTTACTAAATTATTATTATTATTACATATCTGGATTTCGATCTTGTTAGGCGTATGCTGTAGCTCAGCTAGTTAGTGAGAATGAATTCACACAATATCTAGAGTGGTTGTATACAAAATAAGGCAATTTTCCTTCTATAGAGGAGGTTTAGCGCCATCTGGCGACATCACAAAAATTGATAATGCACAACCATAAGGTGATAACCGTCAACATGCTAATTCCATTAGGATTATCGAGTAGTGCCCTCCATTGTATAATATTCCAAGTTCTCAAGTGCTTGAGATATCAGCACCAAGCCAATCTTTTTAAATTATATTATATAGACAATTTTATAAGAATGACCTTGTTGGCCGCTGTTGTACTTTAAATATAATGTTTGATAATAAAGTCATGTCAATTTTATTAAATTCTGTAAATTATAAACAAAATTATATCATTTATTGTCACCGTACTAATGTTGAATTTGTGATTTTCAAGTTTAACATCCTAAAAAGACTATTTATGAATATTATACAACTAACCCCTTAGGAGGAACGTTAAACGCCATCTGGCGGCACCACATCAATTAGCAATGCACACCCATATGGTAATAACCGTGAACATGCTCATGCCATCAGGATCACCGGGTAGAATATATAATATAGAATAATATTCCAACAGAGTGCTTGAGCTGAGCTAGACTGACAAGATCTAATAAGATCGAAATCTAGATATGTAGATTGCTAAGAGGTTCATTCACACTATATATATATATATTATTCTTAACTTTAAATTCATTAACTTTATTCAACCTTCAAATTTATGTAGATATATCATTGTTAACAGTCTGTTTTTTAGTAAATCCTGATGAAGCTCTGGGTCAGAGCGAAATATCGATCTAAAGAGAAGAGATTTCTTTCAGCCATAGTCGCCGCAATCCCAAAATTCTCCCTCTAACTAGTTTTTCGGCGAAAAACTACCCTCAAATATTATATATATATATATATATATATATATATATATATATATATATATATTTATATGAATATAAACAAGTCATTTTAAACATTTTGTGGGAATATGGTAAGAGATAGTGGAAGTAAATCATCGGGCTTGAAATTCTCTACAACTATTCAAAATTGAATCTTCATTCTATCGTTAATAAAAATTTACAGAAATTTCATGGGAAATTGTAGGAAGTATGGATAAATACAAAGTACCTATCAATAAAATATTGTATTCGTTACTACGTTCTAGTATTTCGTATGAAAAACTAATAATATTCACAAACAATTGTTTCGGATATCCATACAGAATGCATGGCAACGCAGTATTAAAGCTTCATATTATTTGCTATCGATTCGATTTCCGGCCTCCGGTGTACACATTTTTATGTGGAATTTTTATATTGTCCGCTGCAATTGCAACATAACATAAATCGAATAGCTTTAATGTTCTAGTGTTCAATACGATCGTTGCTCTAAATTCGTCATCACAAAATGCGTTTTACAAATATTTTTGACGCCATTTATAACAATGTACAAATCATGTATGTTCTAAAATACATATTTCAGCGGTTTATAACAAATAAGATTTAATTTGTATATCAAAATTATATGATAATTATTATACAAATATAATAATTATTGTATATGTTATTTATTTGTTTATATTTGATGTAGAAGTAATAAATATTATTGTTTTTTTATTATATGTATACTAGGTGAAATTGTGGTCGACGTTTAATTAGAAAAATAAATTGATTGAATCATAGACAATTTCGGGAAACAGTTTAGGGCAGCTCTCAAGTTACTAGAAGTGGTTCATGGGCATTTGGGCATTTTGGGTGTTTTATTGGTCACCAACCCTTCCCTCTAGGTTCACATAGTTTTTCTAATGGGACAACACTATCTGGAATTGTTTAAATAATGTAAAATCTATTTTACAAAATGACTAGCTACTAACTGTATATGAATTTACAATAAGGCACCTTACACGATCAATAATACTGTCAATATTTTAAAATATTTACAGTATTACTGTACAATAACATGTTTTTAATGTTAGTTATTAAAAAAACATTTACAGTATTATTTATCTTGTAAGGTATAGTAATGATGGAATGAAGAGACTACTGATGTATATCCGAATAAATGATGACTTGATAAATATAAAAGGAGGATTGAAATACTGACAGTACTAGGATTGACAGTATAATTAACCGTGTAAGGTGCCTTAATGATTGCATTGGTTTAACATTAAAATAAGCGCGTTATCTATTAATAAAACTATGCACATAAAAGTAGAGGTGGATGTCTGAAGACTAATCAAAGTAATTATTTGCTATTGGGATAACACTCTCTCTGGAGTTATTTAAAGAAACGTCTGCATCATTTGGACAAAACTACTCCACTAAGGGGTTCCATAACAACCAAACTATAGCCCTTTCACAATTTGAAGCGACTTGAATTAATTAATTTAATTAATTAATTTATATTTAATTTGTATGCATTTGAGTAAAATAATGTAGTGTAGAATTCAAGTCGTTTGAAATAGTTCATGGACATACTTTGGTTGGTATGAGCCGGAAAATCCATACGGATTTAACATACACTAAATAATAGTAAAATAGGAATCGATATATTTTCCTCGATGCAGATAGGCCGGGATGGGAGAAAGCCCACAATTCCTGAATTGAAGCCACGGGGAAGAATACTATGTTATTGTTTTTAGAGGTAAATGCACATTAGTAAGTATGTGTATATAAACATATATATTGTATATATAAAGATGTAAAATAGTTACAAATATATAAATATAATTATTATTATTTTTTGCAATAACCATTTGGGGGGAAAATAAAATAAATAATTCAGATTTGCATGTTACCTGTTACCGATAACATAGAAAGTATTAAACCTTAATACAACTGCAATAGTATACACATATTAATATTCAATGACGTATTTGTTTAAATTTAAGGCTATAACTGATTTACGATGTGTTTTACGTGAAACCCGATCGCATGTTTCGGCCGTATATAAGGCTCAGCACAGCAAACTTGACATGCACATACACATTCTCCGTTTGTTCCTGAGTGCATTACCGTGTATCCGTGTAGCTTTAAAATCCGGAATCACAATGTGTATCGAAATCAGAAGCTTACGTCTACAATCCGATCAGAATAACGACATAACCAATACTATTATCAATACAGTTTCCACTTGAAGTTTGCGGGCGCGCACGCCCCGTAATGATATCCGATTTCAAACACGGCGTCCTTTGTTGGTATTCAATAATAAGATCCGCAAACCGTTTGCAATTTAAATGACAAAAGTAGCTTTATTGACTCGGGATTATATTACTTATGTGCGAATACAGTTTGCTGGGAATGTATAATTTATTACGCAACGAATTGAAAATGCTTAGGCATTTTGTGTGTAATTCCCGGCACCTTCGCCATTATTAACGCACACCGCGTCGCGTCGCTACAATTAAATTAATGTTTGAAGGGAAGGAATAGTAATCCGGCAGACGACAAAATTACGTGTTACTTTACTCAAGTGAGTGGTTATTCTTTTTTAATGGTTGCAACAGAATTTCAACAACGCGACTAAGCTGCTTATGTCTTGTGACGAGAAGCTTTCTATAGAAAACTGCAAATTGCGATAGTTTTTGTACGTAAAATGTACAACTTAAATAATAATAATAATAATAATAATGAAATACAAACCGCTAATATAAATAGGAAAGGAAGAGTAGGGTAGTTTTTGCCATAAAACTAGTTAGGTAAACTAGTAGCATTTCGGGATTAGTGTGAAAGAGTTAAAAAGAAACTAAAATCAATCTATATTTTTCCATTTTAATGTTGGTTTCCTCAGGATTCTTTAACCCTTAATGCATGAGTTTTTAAATTGATATTAAATAATGCTTACCGCTAGTCGTCCTCTGCCTAAAAAATATGGCGATTTGTTAACAAAACGATGAATCATATGTATGATGCAGATATCTATACACAATTACAAAGTTTTTAAAATAATGTTTTTAATTAAGCAGAGAACATTTTAAAAGATAATATTGCAGTTCTGCAACAATATGAATTAAGAGTTATGTGCATATGCTTGTGTAAATCAATAATTCGACGTTAACAACGTTTGTCAGTGTGTTGTTCACTTTTTTAATTATGTGTAACACTAAGGTGGTCTTGTATGCTTGTTTCCACAAACTCTATTAAATAATCCTGAAGAAGCGAACATTGATCTGGTGAAATATAAATTCATTTTCAATTGTGGAAGTGGGAGGTGTGAATTGTAGTTTTGAAGAATTGAAGTATATCTCTTTAGTGACTAATATTATTTAAGGAATTGGCTAAATTTTCAAAATCTGGCAGCTTCGGAGTATATATTAATCCCAAAAGAAATAAACTGATTAAGATTTTGCGAATTCTTCCCTACAAGCTGCGTTACACCAATGAAATTTAATAATAAAATCATAATCTAGATCTGTAGATCAATGATTTCCATTACAAATAATTGCTTTTCAACTACAATACAGTAAATAATTAATATCCACTACAAATACAAAATATAAACAATCGCACATAAACACGTAGCGCAGTAATTACACTAGAAACATTCGTTAACATTCTCTCGCCTATTTTTTTTTCATTCTCGTGCCGCTTCTTAAATCAACAAGTTTGCAAACTTTTCGGGGCCGCACACCCGCCGAATCGCGCGTCTAGTTAATTCCGTGAAATACGAGCGCTGACATTAATAATTCCCAGGTACAATTTATTCAGTACTCTAAAGGTCAAATTTCATTTAGCGTTTAAAACGGAATAAATTTAAATATTTGTCGGCGCGGGTATTAAAAGCGCCCCACTTTTAATTCATGCGTGCGATAAAATATCAGCTAAATTGCGGTCTGTCTCTGTATAACAAAAGTACTCGTGTTATTACACTGGCGACCAAAACATTGAGGTCACAATGATGTATTGATATTTCTAATAAATTTATATTTGAGCTTAATTTTTCATATTATATATTATTGTGGGTAGGCTGAATTGTATATGCAAAATTAGATTAGAAAGCATATTTTTCGGTTTTTATGGTTTAATCAGAAAGGGCATCAAATTAACATTTACAACAAGTCCGACTTTTTGTTCTTGAGGCTAACATGGAACTAAACAAATGAAATAAGCCCTATCAGAAATAACAAGTATTTCCTCCTCTTGCGTTGATGACTGCTTAAAATCGACGAAGGATACTATAAATTCAGTTCTCACCAATGTTCTTCCACTCCTGGAATAAAATCTCTTTTAGCTCCTGAGCTACTTGTGGACATAGTGTATCTCTTCGAAAACGTCGTCTCTACTCATCCCAGACATGTTCGATGACATAGAGGTTTTTTTGTAATGTGTAATGTGTAAAAATACTCCACGCCTCGGCATCCGCCGCAGGGGGTAGTGTCGGATTCGCCCCACGTCTCGTTCAGGGCGCCTACCGACTAAACCAAAATTCGTTCTGCCACTGGGAGAGTTGCTCGCCTCAGAGGCACTCTAAGCCCAAATCACACATAAGCGGCGTCGGGCACAGGGGCGGTGTAGGCGAGGCGCAGGCGCGACGTCGCACAGGCGATTGTGGTGTCCATATGCAGTGAAGGGGTGGACATTGCACCTTATGTTAACATAGAGGCGGCGAGGAAGAGTTATGCCTCTCGCCTCTTCGCTTACCGTGTCTTAGGCGAAGCGGCGAAGACGCGGTGCCGGCGGTGCGAGAGGCACGACGCTTCAAGCCCCCTCTATATAAACATATGGTGCAATGCCCACTTAGGTGACGAGGCGTGGGAATTTGCCGCTTGCCTCTCGCCGCGCCGGTACCGCGTCTTCGCCTCATCGCCTAAGACACGGTAGGTGAAGAGGCGAAACTCTTCCACGCCGCCTCTATATAAATATAAGGTGCAATATCCACCCCTTCACTGCATATGGACATCACAATCTCCTGTTCGGCGTCGCGGATGCGCCTCGTCTACACCGCGCCTGCGCCCATCGCCGCTTATGTGTGAATTGGGCCTAAAGCACCCTACTACCGTCCCGCGTTAGTTAAGCCTTGGTTTCCTAGGAAGCGGTGTCCACAATAGCGGCCGTCATTATTTATCGACACCGCTTGCTAGGAAACCAGGACTTTAGTCAATATTGTCTTTTGTCGTGTCGTTTTTGTCCGGTGTCGTGTGCGTTAGTTCCGTAGGTCGTCCATGTACTTTGTCTTCATGACTGTCCTGACGAATGTGAGTACCGCCTACCAGTTTTCAGCACTTCGGAGTATTGCCTCGCCTAGCTGGGTCGCGGTGTGGATCTGTTCCCCGATATCTACCATCAGTTTGGTTTATCTGCTGTAGCTAAAAAAAGGTATGTGCTGCATCGTCCATCCCGTTGCACCTTGGATTGGCCGCCTTGGCAATCCTGTGCAGGTAGCTCTGGAATGTCCCATGTACGGGACAATGTCTGCGTCAACCAGTGGTCCGTGTCTCCATATCGTCGTGTCACCAGGGGCTCCAATCGGGGGGAAATCATTTTGGATCTCTTCCCATCTCCATTGCCATTTTGTGAATGTCTCGGCTCTAGCTTCCTTCTTGGTAGCCTCTGTTGTCATTCCATCGTTGTTCAGTCGGTAGAGCTGAGTCCTCTCTTCCACCAGCAAGTCCGCTGAAACGGTGGCGGCCAATACCTCCACTGCATCAGTTGAGGTGGTGCGATAGGCCCGGGTTATGGGGAGAGCGCTGGTGCTCTATCCACATTCCGCCTGGTCTTGATGGTGTCTGACTAGGCCGGAACAGGGTACGTCCGCCAGCAACCTCCTCCTTGCTTCACCCGGGCCTCCCACGTGCCGTAACAGCCTCGCCAGTGCTGCCTCTGATCTGGTACCAATACTTAGGTGCCATGGGTGGTATTAGCCTATATTGTAGTGCCCAGGTACTTTATCGTGATTTTCCCTGTAGCCCTCTGGTGGATAGGAGGGCCACCTCTGTCTTAGCTACCGCGATAACGAGTCCCCTCTCTTTCAACCAGTCGGCCTTCCTCTGGACTGATTCGCGTATCTTTGCCTTGGTTCCATCGAGGTCACGGCCACGAACGACGATCGCCATGTCGTCGGCGAATGTGATCGAATTAGCATCCTTGGGCAGCTCGGAGGAGTCGTCCATATTCTACAACAGGGGACCCAATACTGATCCTTGTGGGACCCTTCCCGTGACTAAACGACGTTGTACCTCTGGTGCCCTCGTGTGTGACCTTCTCGGTCACTCAGATACGCCTCTATCATGTGTATTTATAGTGCGGGAATATGTTCATTCGTGCACGTATGATGGTCACCCATGGAATCGTATTAAACGCATTGGTGACGTCCAGGGAGGGAGACCGTGATGCAATATTTTCTGGTTCTCTATATGCCTTAATTTGCCTACTGCACGAAGCTTCTGACCTCTAGTATGACATCCGTCGTGGAGCGACCCCGCCTAAAGCCGTATTGCCGCTCATGAAGCCCTCCTGTTTCCTCAAGGGCTTCGGCAATACGGTCCACGACTTTCGCCATTCCGCCTAGGACGCAGAATGGACGGTATGGCCTCGGTTCGATAGTCAGTTTCTTTGCCTTGGGTATTGCTACCAGTGTTGCCTTTTTGTATGCCTTAACGTCTCAATGGCAAGACATTTGTTGGCGATGGTGGTGACGTCTGGTGCGATATACTATGCTACAGATTTTATCACTACGTTGGGGTTCCTATCGGTCCCGGTGCCTTCTTGTTGGGCAGGTTGGTGATTGTTTGTAACACTGTATCTTCCCCACAGTCTTGGGCTGTTGGGGGCAGATTTTCAAGCTCTTCTTCCAGGGGGTCTCTCTTGTCTGCCACTGGGGGAAAGAAGGCTGTTACCACCGCTCTCACTTCTCCAGATACCATCATTCAGCTACAGATGGGTGGGCGTTGATCTTACCCATTAGATTTTGTACGGGACGCCCCACGGTCTTTATCGACCATCCTACACAATTGTATCCAACACTCCTTCTGGCTGAATTCCTTTCTCTTGTCTCGGTACTGAGCCTGGCGGGACTCGGTTGGGGCTCCAGCCACCCTGGCTTGCTGCTCGGGTCTGCTGCAGCGATTTGTCTCGGTTCTCGCCTCCGCCACCTCTTCACACCACCAGTACACATTTCGATGTGATGCACTGGCGGATTCTTTAGAGGGGATTGCGAGCAGGCTAGCCTCCGTCAGTCTCCTATCTAGCTCCTCCACCATCTTGTCCAGGTCGTCAGCTAGTGACACGGGCTCGTGATCTGATAAAATGTACTTTAGGAGGTCTTGTATCATTTTTCTATTTTCCACGTATGGGGGGAGGTAGTCTTATTTGGTGGTGTTGGTTGTCCTTTGCCTGTTGTGATCCGGTAAACGATGTGTCTGGGGGATGCCGACCTACCTCTAACAAATATCGTTGCATGCCTCCAGATCGAGCACAGCAGCTAGTTCCACGACCTCGGTGCCCCTCATGTCTGTGGCCGGCGACCCCCAGGCCACAGACTTGGCGTTCAGGTCGCCCGCCACGACGACCTGTTCGCCAGCCGCTCTGACTGCCCGCTCTAATTTACCGAGCCAGTCTCTCGCCGTTGCTCGATTGCAGGTCGGTGATAAATAACAAGAGAATAGGGTGGTGTTCTGGATCTGCACCCACATTATTCCCTTCTTGGGTGATCCCTGGGATATGACTTGCTGACGGGGGGTGCCCAGGACCTTGATGGCCTCGTCTCCCATGGGCCCGTCTGCCACCCACGAAGGCTTGAGTTACGCGTTGTTTGGCTCACGGCAAATGATCACCTGCGAGTCGCGTTCCATTGCTGTAGCTAGGAGTAGCTGCTCTATCTCTCCCAAAGTTGGCCTGGATGATGTTTAACTTGGCCATAGCGCTGCGTGGCCTCCTCCGCTGGCCTCCCGTTTCTTTTGGTCCATCGCAGCCTTCTTGATGAGGCAACTAATTATGGCTGCCTGGTGTCCCTCCTCTTTGCACAAGACACAATAGGCGACATGTCTCTTGCAGGCTCGGGCTCGGTGTCCTTTTTCGCTGCATTTGCGGTACTGTCTTCTTTAGTCCGTGCCTGTACATTTTTCAGTTCGATGGCCATCGAGCCAACAGTGGCTACGTCCACTCGACAGTTCTTCTCGCGTGGTGGCTTTGCACAGCACCAGGCCGACCCGTATTTTCGTGACTGTCAGTATTTCAGCTTCCCGCTCCGTTGTTATTATCGTAATTGCTTGGGTACTATTACGGGCCGGCCTGGGCATGCCACCCTGTAGAGTTCCGTGTTTCCGGGGCTCGCTGCTTTAATCTTTAATTGCGTCTTGTACCTCTTCCTTGCGTGTTAGTGAATCCATGTCACGGATGTGGAGGGTAAAGTCCGGCCTCTTGACCATTGCTTAGGCCCCTGGGGTTTATTTTGTGATAACGGTGCATAGGTCGTCTGTTCCCTATACGCCTCTCTTGCTCCTAATCCTTAGGTGTCCATTTTCTGTTTTTTCCATTCGTGTTACGTTGTTCGTGGCGTCCTGGACGTTTCGTACCCTCCGGACTAGATCAGCGTACGACTGTACGATCTCGGGGGCGACTATGATGGTTTCTTCGTTTTTGGTTGTTCTGGGCTTTGTGGTGTTTGTGTCCTCAGTGCCCCAGTCGTCGTCTTTTGGTCTTTGTCGTTGTCATCCCTCACGGTCACCTGTATGTTAATTCCCGCATATTGGCATTCCAGAATCTTCTTGGCTGTTATTTTAAGAATCTGGAGAGTTTTCTCACAGCGCTGGAATACCGTATGTACACCACAGAGGCTCACACCAAGAATTCTTGCGGTCTAATAAGCCGACTGACAGATATCAGGTCTCGCAAACAAAATGCTTTTGCTCCTACTAGTATCATATTCCATTATTATTCAAATAATTTAAAAAAATACAATATTTCAAAGTTACCTCAATTCTTTGCTCGCCAGTGTATTACATACGTATAATATGACTGAGCAAACCCATATCACTTGTTGGAAGGAAAAACTCAAAACACCTGTTTTTATAGGCGGCAGTTGTGTCTTCTTGAGAACTGGAAGCCGACTCTTACCTCCAATAGTAAATCGATAATGTGCGCTTCACCTGAACTAGACTTATGTTATTTTTCAAACCAAAGGGCATATAATTTTATACTATACTAGGTGCAATTCCCGTTGTCCAACGGTATATAAACTATCTAGCTAAGGCCTATTACTAACGTAATATTGTGTGTCTTGCATCTTCTACTGCTTGTTCTAACTTTGGTGTCGTTTTTCATCCGAACAAACGATATTTGTAATAACTAAAACCTAGTATATGCCTATATTATTGACCAACATGCTAACTGGCCACTGCCGGCTAAACAAACACCTACACACGATGGGTCTGGTGGACAGCCCGTTATGTAGAGGGTGCAATGAAGAACTAGAAACAGAAGAGCATGTAATATGCCTCTGCCCAGCTCTAGTAAACAATAGGCATCTAATACTATTGGAGTGTTGGCCTAGTATGGCCAGCATTGGCAACTCCTCGCCCGCCAGAGTTTTGCAGCTCGCACGCAAAATTGACTGGTGGGACGAGTGAGCAGCCTTAAAGGAAGGTTTTACAATGGGCCCATTTTGAGGCCTAATTGTCTGTAGCTATGCTACTCTCCAGCCAACTATCCAGAACTATCCATATATCCGTATAATATAAAAACGAATACAATGTTTTGAAGTCGACCGACCTATCATTTATGTTTTTGTCCTGTCAGTCAAAAGTGGGGGTCACAGATTCTAATTCATACTCATATGTTTTTTTAGTATTTGTTATTAATTTTTTTAAATTTATTAATTTTTTTGTTAATACCTACTTATAACGAAATTAAAACTATAATTACTTGTTCTATAATTACAAAAGAAAAGAGTATTATCTCTTCCCTCCGTCCTCGCCGTGAGGAAGTATTAACTATTTTTAAGTAATATAATTTTTAAGTAATTTTTTTCTGAATTCAAAATATATTTATATACAATATTAAAATTCCCGTCGAACGGCGGGAATTTCATCTAGTTTAATATAAAATATATTCATAATATTTTTGTTGGTGCTACCTACGGTGTATTTCACTCCTCCCCCTGTAAATAACTAAAACAGCACACGACTTCCCTAATTAGGGAATGCTCTGAATGCGAGCGTTCATTAGTGCAAAACAGTCCGTGGGTACCCTGGAGAAGCCCGACCTCCACCACCTTCCCACTCCACACAATTTTATTTAATAATTCTCTCTAATACCTTTTATCCTTATTATATTCCGCGCTTTTATTACATTCGAACGCACTTTAATCCCTACACCCTGTAGCAAGTAATCCCGAAACTCAATTCGCACGCGAATTAAACCCGGGATCTAGGTCAAATTCGTGCCGGGCAAACGCGAACGTAATTTATATTCAAGATTTCCGTGAAAAATATTTAGCGCTAATTGCTTTTATCGATCATGTTTTGTGTCCGGGCAATTAGATTGTTGTACGCCGAAATAAACAGGAGAAAAAGAATGCTAAGGAAGGTTTTAAATGCGGTGACAGTTTGATAAATAAATTACAAGTTTGAAGAATATATTAAAAATATATAAGTGTGAATTCACCCCTAGTAGACCCTCTAGTAGACTAGATCTCAATTCACAAAATGCCAAGTGGTTTATAGACAAAGTAATGCAATTTTCTCTCTAGAGAGAAAATTCAACGCCATCTGGTGATAACCACATTAATTACTATGCACATACATAATAACCTTCAATATACCCTTTTCTGTTCTTTTACTTTGTTAGTTGTGTCAAATGTATATTTTAACAATTATTTTTAAAGCATAAATTAAACGATTTTTTACTTTGTTTTTTATCACACTTCAGTTAGACTTTGCAAATAATTTCGGCTAAGCTCTAGCCATTTTCGAAAATGGCTAAAGCTTAGCCGAAACTAGTTGCAAAGTATAACCCCTGGTATCACTGGTGTCATAAAAAACAAAGTAAAAAATCGTTTTATTTATCCTTTAAAATGAATTATCACAAAGTATACGCCTTAAAAATCCAATATTTGAAATCATTTTTAGTTTTATTGATTTATTGTATTCATTTATAAAAAATAATTTCATAATAATAAAGGCACCTTACACGATCAATATTACTGTCAATAATTTAGAATAACGACAGTATTACTGTACGAGCATATGTTTAAAATGTTCATTATTGTAAAATATTGCCCGTATTACTCATCGTGTAAGGTATATTAATAATATAATGAAGAGAATACTGATCTTTATCCGGATAATTGATTATTTGATAAATATAAAAGGAGGATTGAAACAAATATTGGCAGTACTAGGATTGACAGTATTATTGGCCGTGTAGGGTTCCTTTTCATACATTAATTTGTAATCATAGTTTCTATGCCAAATAAAATTATTAATGATAAATAGTTGGCTCCTTTTTAAATATAATAGGCAATAATTCGCTCTTTTAATTTCGATCATAATCAGGATCCCTTAGAGGAGTGGGCATTAGTAATAGTAATTAATATTTATTATAATGTTAGTTATCAGAAGAAAAAATAAACAAGGAAGTGATTGAACACGATGTAATCATTTTGTTCTGAAATTATTGAATATCAGTTATGTTTACACAACACACAAATGCTTGATGATACTTATTACGTACAAGTCTTGCACTTTCTCCTGCTATAAATCGAACAATAAATATTCATGAACGTGTCCCCTCAACTTCAAATAAAATATAAAACGTGCATAGGTTAGAAATAAATAAAATGTTCAGCTGGCCGTATAGGAACATATTTCATGCTATAAAAAAAACTGAAAGATATTTCAAGATTTCGTGCACATTTCCATACATTTATACATGTCCATGAAGCGCGCGGCCCGGAATTACTCCCCCACACTAAATCATCACGGATTAGGTCCACTAGAGTGCGCTCTGTTATAGCATGGTGCTATGCGCCGTATATTCTGCTTTTTCCGTATCCTGTATGCATGTGTCCCGTTTTAGCAATATGCAATTTTCGTTGCAATTGCTTATGTAATGAAGATGAAGGAACAATTAAAAAATCTGGCTGAGAAATTAATAAAAAATAATACAGAAATTGTCAGCAATCCGACTGGTAATCCTAGTTAAGCTGAAAACATCATTATTAGTCTGCTATAAGTTCTTTTATATGTTTCAGAATTTTATAAAATTACTTTTAATGTATTAATAAATAATCATATTTAATGACTGCAATATTTGAAATTCGTAACTCAACATTTTTTTCGACTATATAGGATGTTAAGGTAAACAATTACAAAATTCATCATCAGTCATGAAAAGGGCTGTAATTACTTTCATAATCTTATAAATTTTATAAAATTACCTAGTATTGGCCTGCCGTGTTCGACGAATGTTGCCTTCTGGTAGGAGGTTTCCCCATCCCAGTCCACAGCTTAGCGTGTTCTCTTGACCAGCGCGGGCAGCGGTAGATTGTGTGGACTGCATTGTCTGTCCCAACGCACTAGCGGCATTTCGGCGATGCCACCTTTCTTATTCAGAGCAAGTATTTCTGGATGACTCCATGCCCTGAGAATCAGCCAGCCTTACCGCTCCATCTCCATTGACCCTGCAGAGGTCCTGGCTATGGTGGTATAGTGAAACCTAAATACCCATTAATAGAGGGCAACTATATCTGTATGTCTATCCACCTGTCACAGTAAGTGACCAGAAGACACGGTGAGCTGGATCACTGGATCATGCAAGCCCCATGATCCAGTATCTAGCTCACCGTATCTTCTGGTCACTTACGGTGCCAGGTGGATAGACAGACAGATATAGTTGCCCTCTATTAATGGGTACTTAGGTTTCACTATACCACCATTGCCAGGACCTCCGTAACGTCTATGGATATGGATTGGAAGCCTGAGTGATTCTCAGAGCGCGGTTGTATGGTATGTCTGTAGGATTTGCCGATCATGTGCATATACTTTTTGACCCTTGCCGCAGGACGGCCAGGGTTAGATAGAAATCCATCTCATCATGTCTCCTTACTACCCTATGTCTTAAGACCTGGAATCACTGTAATTGTCCACTCGGCAATCACCGCAATGGGCGTCCAAAAAAAAGGGCCTTTATTTGGCATAACCCCTCAAAAAATACAAAAATCCCCCAATACACAACGCTCATAACAGAAATAACAAAAACAATACACTAAAAAAGGGGCGTTTATATTTTCTATCTCTAGTCGTCCTTGGCTTCAACGTCTGTCCTGAGCTATGTGAGTCTTTCCTTAGCAAACACTTCGATGGGGATAACTACCACTAGCACCGCATTTAATGATACAGTGCGGTACGCACTTATCACTCTCAGCAGCACCATGCGCTGTGTTTTAGTGTAGTGTGGCCTAGTGCGCGCCACTTCCATGTATCCTACCCACACCGGTGCCGGTATAGCTAATGCTGCTGACTGTAGAAGAGAGTATCCTTCTTTTACTAATCTTGGGCCCTCTAATGTTTGGCATGATATTACTCATAGCTGTAGCTATGATCAGCCTTTGCCGCTGTGCGCTGCACATATTTCACCAAGTGATGATTATATCATGAGTAACCGCTAGGTACTTCAGACTTCCTCGGATGGGCTACTAATGTGAATTGGACCGAACCAATACGTCCTCTATTTTGTTAGGTCCAACGACTATATTGATTCAAACCCTCATGTGCCTTTCCGACCTTTTCAATCGTCCTAACAGTTACCAGAAACACCAAGACATCTTCTTTTGGTAGCGAGAGTCTCGGTACTCCGTCATAGAAAATATTGTAGGACCTACAAACCCAAGACAAGGAAACCATCAGAATGATAGCCTCCTAACAGGTCACTGTACATACATGTTTACAAGTACATGCCGTGGATAGGCGTAGCTGAAAAATCCCTCTGTAGGCTCTGACAGGAAGAAGAAGATACTATACCAATACGAAGCGCTATGTACAGTGCGGTCCAACAAATTCGGAAACGGCAAACCACGACTATCGTAATATATTCAGAAACCGACATCGAGGTTTTGCAGTCTGCTAGCCAGGATAAAGCTCATAGAAATCCTTTACGGCACGCCGGGGTCCACAAAAGCTCAACTCTGGTGTAGGTCCTAGATGGCCACCCGTTTCAAATCTAATCTAATCTAATATAATCTAATCTTATAGAGTGGGATCAAGGGGTTAAAAGTTAAAGGTTACAATGGATCTCCCTTCTCCCGTACCTGCGTCATAGTGAAGCACCTGTTCACACCTGTTCATGTAGATACATTTGTATGAGTCTCATGAGGTTCCCTGAAATCCCCATATGCTTGTTCCTATTGAGAATTAGAGGGTAGGGGACAGTGTTGAAAGCATTTCGGATGTGTAGAGTGATCAGTACTGGTATTTGGAGTATCTGCAATGTCCCTTCCCGTGCTCTTTTGGGTATAGCAACGATCTTATCTATGGCATCGATGGTCTAGCTGTTCTGGCCGATACCTTGTTAGTTATTAGCAGGATGCCCTAGCCCTCAGTGTATCTGGTGATTCTCCTTGGCATAAAGTATTCCAGAAGTTTTACCTAGAGTATCCAGCATGCAGACTTCATTATCTGCTGGGTTTGCAGGCTTTACGATAGGTACTAGTCCGACACACTGGGTAGCTAAACTCTTGTTTCCACAGCCTGGAGGGTGGTAGCAACTAATTTATTTTTACCAGTCTTGCGATTTCAGGTGGGCCCAGGAGCTCTGTTGCAGCGTAGCTGTTCACTGGGTTTAGTCCTGTCCTCAGTGAAAGGACTATGCTCAATATGCTCATGTTTGTGTACATAGTGCGCCACTTGTACTCTGGGGAACAGGGTCTTAACTATTACCTCCATTTGATCAGGCTCCGACAGAATCCCCCTGGAGGAGGCGCTGATCAAATGGAGGTAATAGTTAAGACCCTTCAGCATTCGGAGGGAAATCTTGTCTCCCTGCCTCCATATATGGAGTTGATGATCTTATACTATTTGTTCTGAATTTCATCTCATAGGGCCTTCTTTACGTGCTTATACTCAGTTTTGGCAGGGGTTCCCTCTTTTTCTGGTCATGCGCCTCCTTGCGCGTAGGCACGTCCTGCGAATGTTCGCAATGATATCAGTCTACCAGTATACACCACTTCACCCCTTCTTGGCTATCGTCCTTTTAAGCGCATGCTGGTATCGAATGGTCTTGCTACCAAGTCGGTGAGGGTATTAGGCGTGTGTGTGGTTCCTATTTCGGTGCCATGTTCCATGGCATCTAGGCAGTTTGTCCTCGTGGCCCGAATTTCGTCTCGTAGGGCCTTCGTTGTTTGCTTATACTCAGTTCTGGCTGGGGTTCCTTCCTTCTCTGGTCATGCGCCTACTGTAGACATGTCTTGAAAAGGTGTGTAATGATATCATTTCACCAGTACACACCCCTACTTTGACTCCCGTTCTTTTAGCGACATGCTGGCAGCGAATGCTCTTGCTACTAAGTTGGTACCGGTATCAGGAATGTGTGTTTCTCATATTCGGTGCCTTATCCTATGGTATCTAGGAAGTTTGTCTTTAAGAACTTCTGAAATTCGTACCTGTGTGCTAGTGGCCCACTGTAACTTCCAATTTAAAGCTCATGATATGACCACTGGCCCTCTTTTCTCACCTGAGCTACCAAACCGAAATCCACTCTCCAACGCCAGAATAGAGCAGGGTTAGATGTAGTATGGCTTCTTGATCCACTCTGCGGAAAGTCGACACTCCCAATCCATTAGACAGAATTAGATTGTGCGTGGCCATCCATTATGTGAGTAACCTATTGTTTGTTATATGGGAGCCCTACTCAGTCGACTTGGTAATAAAATCTCCCGCCACTAGGTATTGGTCATCAACTACGTGCACTGAAATGCTCCAGCTAATTTCATCCAGGGTTTCTGACGAGTCCACCAACCATGCCATTTGGAGATACATATAGGACCATGCATCCCATGACCCTAACAAAAGCATAACCGGCCTCTCCCTTACAGTAAGGTAGATCGGCTCATACTCATATTCGGCGAGTCCATCCTGGCTGTAGCTCCATCCCGAACCTTCCGCCTTTTTATGGTTGGTCTCACTGACAATGGCCAGATCATATTTGACCGCCGAGGTGGTGACACAAAGAAGGTCATGAGCCGCCCGGCATTGGTTCAGGTTTATTTTATCATTGTTGCCTGTTCGTCGGGCCCTTCTTCATTATTTCCTCTATGTTCCGCCTGTACTTTGGAAATTTCATTGACTCCACATACGATCACAATTAAAACTAAACAGTGCTTCACGTGTCCCTATTCCATTCCGGAACCAATACTGAATATCACTTTTTTTTGTGAGAATGACCGAGAGCTCTTACAACCCTGGATACGTAGTGGCAAGTACTTGGCAAGTACTTAGGCAGGGGTGAGTGGAGCAGGGAGAACAAAGTGGCAAGAGCGGGGCATACCTCGCCATCGAGGTCAGACGAGAGAGGAAGGAAAGTGTGGATGGGGTTGGGGTACACCGCTTGTACGCTGTGTAGTGAGGGAAGTGACACATGGTGGCACCTTAGCAAAGAATGTGAGAGTGTGAAAGTAGAGTGGGTTGGAAATTGCAGAACGGTGAAGGAATGGTTAGGAGAGGATGGGAAAGGCGTGAAAATCTGCAGGAGGCAGAGGGAGTGTAGGGTTATTTATGGTGTTAAAGTGTATTTTGCTGATTGTTACTTTTATTTTATATATATATATATATATATATATATATATATATATATATATATATATATATATATATAGAATTTTTTGTGGTTCTTGATGAGCATGCCAAATAAAGGTATTTTTTTAATGAATATCACATATTTCTATGGCCAGTTCGATTTTTAGTATATCAGGGTATAATTGTCGTCACATTTTTTGTCGTTGAATTTTACTGGGATCGTTACGAAAACTGATACGAACCATTCCGATGGTATAATAGCAGTATAATATATAATGTTAAGTAACTACACTAGTATTCCAATTTGATCTTCTTGTATGAGTTTAAGAATATCTGCCTAGGATATTATCAGGACCAGGCACCTTTCTATTGCTACTAATTCGGTGGTATCAGGCGTGGTTCCGATTTCGGTGCCTTGTCCCATGGTATCTAGGAAGTTTGTCATCGAAGCCCGAATTTCAACTCGTAGGGCCTTCTATGCTTGCTTATATTTTGTTTAAGATCTTGTTCTGAGTTTAAGAATATCTCCATAGGACATTATCAGGACCAGACACCTTTATTTTTTTAATAATTTTGAACCTGTATATGCCTATGTTATTCTAGGTCCCTTTTTTTGTTTTGTATTCTGTGCCCAGGGGCCCATGAACTCTTAAGACTGCATACAATTGCACCACATAGTGTTTGATTGGCTGCAGTTCACACTATTCATCGTTGTTGGTCATATTAAATTAATTATGGGTGTACTTTAAAATTTATATATATATATATATACATATATATATATATATATATATATATATATATATATATATATATATATGCAATAAAGTCTTCCTAACACTCACATACACATACTAACACACGGCACAAGGACCTTAAGGACGATAGCTAATACAAAATTGTAACAAATACAATCTGCATTATAATCTATTTATTTTAATTAATACTAAACACTGTATGTGAATTGCTTGCATCAAATTGTTATCAAATAGTTAAACTTTATCTACGTGAGAATATACAATAGACAATTTATCATTGCAATTCACGAAATGAATAGGCACTGGAATGATTGTAATGTTTTCTAATTTAGACATATGAAAATGAAAATAGTCTATAAGCAATAGAAAAAGTAAATCAATTATTTCACTATTAGTACGCTTTGATAATTAAGTAATGACTTGACATAATAAGTTTATTCTGTTGAGTTGAATGCTCCCGGAAAATACCATTTTCTTCGCCCCAAATCGGCTTCATATGGCGGAAAATAGGATCCCCATAAATCCTGGCTGATGCATTGCCCAATATAGAACGAATCCGAACGTGTCACATTGGTTAAATTTGACAATCAACCCATTGAAATGGAATCAATATGTTTGTATACAAATGGCGGTATTAACACAAATATATTACGATTTGTCACACTTCTTTTAATAAAGACAATTATTCTTGGCTGTAAAAAAGGCAATAAAATACCTAAAGGCTGCCAATTTACGACCTACATTTTAATATGATGTATAATTACAATTTATTTAAGACCGGGAAGTGTGATTTTTTAAGAGCCAACTAAAATTACGAATGTACAAATGATAAGAGCGTTTTATACAAAACTAAATTTAAATTTTTCAAAAGCAATTTAAAATAGAATGATGCTCAGGGAAAATTAAATACAGTAGGAAATAATCTTTTATATATATATATATATATATATATATATATATATATATATACATATATAGATATATACATACTCATCTCATCAGGATCACGGAGTGGTGCCCTCTATTAGTATAATATTCCAATAGAATGTTATCAGCACACAGCTAATATTGAAAAAATATGTGTGAATTCATCTCTTGATTATAATAATGAGTATGTTGATGGATAATAGGGTGTGCCTTGTTAATTTTATTGAAACCGCAACATAGCGATACAACATATATAAGTGTGAACCCACCTCTTAGCAATCTACATATCTAGATTTCGATCTTATTAGATCTCGTCAGTGTAGCTCAGCTATTGAGGATGAATTCACACAATATCTCGAGTGGTTATATATAGCGATACAATTTTTCTGGGCAGTTATCTTTGCTAGTTCCACCAGATGGCGTTAAACTTTCTCTCGAGGGAGAAAGTTGTATTACTTTGTATATAAATCACTAGAGATATTGCGTGAATTCGTCCTCACTGGCTGAGCTACACTGATGAGATCTAACAAGTAAGTAGTAATATATATATATATATATATATATATATATATATATATATATATATAGATTTCAAAATCTAGATATGTAGAATACTAAGAGGTGAATACACACCTATATATTTTAATATCTAGTACTTGACCAAAAAATGTGATTTCTCGAGTACAGACTATTGAGGCTCGGTAGGCGGGTTACCGCAACATAGATAATTCCATTACAGAAAACTGGTTCCTGATAGACGATTTCTAACAACGGATCTAAAATCAGCAGTAAATAGCGTACAAGAAATAAAAACTTTGTTTACCGGTGTAATTGGTCTACTCTACATAACAACTGTTTCAAAACAGTCTATATTTATTACGTCCAGTACAGTTACCTTCATACTGCATTCAAGTCCAATTATACTCAAAGTGTAAAGTTGAGATCATTATTCTTTTAAATTTTGTTTCATCCGCCGTGTGCAAGCATTGTGCGTGATATGCTACGCTTGACGTGATCTTTTTACAAATTATCCAATTAAAATTTCGCTTTACATCCGCCCCAACTCTTTCTCGCTCGCCATGTACACATACGCAACAACCACTAAACTGTTTCCCCTTTTGATTGCAGTTCCACCGGATATTATATACGATGATACCAGCGGCGATCTGTCTGTGTCGGAGGGCGAGAATGCAACCCTGTGGTGCCGGGCGACGGGGCATCCACCGCCCCGCATCACATGGCGCAGGGAAGACGGACAGGCGATTCTAATTCGACGTGGAGCGAGGGATGCTGTGAAAGGTAATTTTTTTTAGATCGCACAGTAATCAAACGTACTATATATAGCAGTGCATGTTCCACTGTACATAACATACAGTTATCTACATCAGTGGTTCTCAAACTTTTTGGTCCGCGACCCCCTTTTACACTTAAAAAATTCAAAGGACCCCCTAAAGAATGGGGATGTGTAGAAAAACGTCGAATAATCTGCAATCAATTTTTTCTGCGTGCCCACAAATATTTTTCGCGATTCTCACTTTGAGAATCACTGATCTACAGTATAGAGCAACGATTACGATTTTCTGTGTGTAGTTATTTTTGAATAAAGGGCATAAATAAAAATCCTAATATAGAGATGATTCTTGAGAAAATTCATTTAAATATTATAGCGGGAGGCAGAAAGACGGTCGTTCACCCATTGTGGTATGTAATGTAATGTTATGTAAATGTTATGTTTCACAATAAATATTTTTATTATAGCTGGAAGAATAATTTAACTGAATATTAATTATTTCGGAATGTAAACCTGGTTCACCCTCCAGATATTCTAAAATGATATCATAATTTAATAATTTCTCTTTCGACATATACGAACCATTAAGCTTTTTAAATGGAAACACGTTTACAAAAGTGCTAATTAAACAAATAAATTACACTGTGCTGCTGCGGTATATTGTACTGCAAGTCTGAAGTAAGACCCGACAAAGTGCAAGTACGTAAATGGCTCATTTATCTGGCACTCGAGCAAATAAGAATTAGTTACCATGGAAACCCTTACAAGTAGTAGTGGTGTGCAGAGGGCTATGTAATGTAATAAACGTTCCTACTTTTCGAACGGAAAAAGGCGTATAAAGGGCATGTGGAGCAGCACAGAAAATGCACAATAAATTCGATTTGTATTATCCATATCAGGCTCAAAATGTAGTCAAATATGAAATATAGTTTACACATATGTAGAGTCGGTCCTGGCTTGGGGCAACACGGCGCCCCCTATATAGCCACAGAGCTGGGTCCCATTATTTTTAAAATATTACAATTTTTTTTAAATTTTTGCTACGAATTTGTAAGTTAAACGAAGTCGAGTTTTCACTTCTGGTGGGTTCACACTTATATATGTTTTATACGATTGGCTTTGTGCTGATATCTCAAGCACTCTGTTAGAATATTATTCTCCAGAGGGCACTACCCGGTGATCCTGATAACATGAGCATGTTGACGGTTATTACCATATGGGTGTGCATTGCGAATTGATGTGGTGCCGCCAGATGGCGTTTAACTTCCCTCTACGAGGGTAAGTTGTACTGTTTTTATAGCCTGATTAGTCTACTTTGGGATAATAATGAGAGACTTAAAACTGCGTCCATGATTTTTGAAGTTTTTCAGGAATTTAGTACAATTTTGAATCGCCTGTTTTAACTATTGTTAAAAATGTATATAAGTGTGAACCCACCTATTAGCAATTTACATATCTAAGATTTCGATCTTGTTATCTCGACTGTTTATATCCAAAAAAAATGACACAATTTTCCTCCTAGAGGGAAAGTTGTATCAGTGTTTTTTTTAAATATCGCCTTAAGCCACTCCCGATTTTCAGACACTACAAAAAAGTGACAAAAATTGCAGACATTTTCAAATTACATTATGTTCTATAGAATATAAAAATAAAATTTTCAGGATTTTTCAGTAAGCTGTAACTAGTGATGGGGGGATTTCGAGAACCGAGAACAGCTGTTCTCGATTCTTATCAAGAGTCGATGTTCTCGATTCTTAAAAGTTCTCGAGAACTTGAACGTGAACCGAGAACAGAAAATCGAAATCACGAATTAACTGAGAACCGAGAACAGAAAATCAGGAACTTTAATTAACCGAGAACCGACTTCCGAGAATTTTAAACATTTAAAATAAATCGTACTTGTATAGGACTAAACGAATACCTATGTTAAAGTGTGCCGACTAGACAACACATATTTTGAATTTAAGTCTTTGTATACTCACAACAGGTTTCGGTTCTTGGTACTCGATTTTTCGGTTCTCGGTACTCAGTTCTTGGTTCTCAGTGCTCGGTTCTTGGGTCTCGGTTTTCAATACCTTAGGAAACTGTTATCGCTTCTCGTTTTTTAGTACTCGATTCCAAGTTCACGATTCCTGAATGTTCTCGAGAATAAAGTTCTCGATTCTTAAAAGTTCTCGATGCTCCCCATCACTAGCTGTAACTCTTATTTCATAACAGATCAAATTGAATGTAATATATATTTGAGTAGCCTCATCAATATAATTTGAGGTACTTTGAGAGTATCGACCATTTTTTACCATTTTTTTAATAATGGGCATAGTTTTCAGGCGATATTTCAAAAACTATCATCATCATTATTGTCAGCCGCTTTCGTCCCACTTTTAGGCAAAGGCCTCCTCCATGTGTCTCCAGGCTATTCTATCTTCTGTGCGTCGTGTCCACTGTGCACCTGCAATCTTAACGATATCGTCCTTCCATCTGGCTTTAGGGCGACCAATACTTCTTTTGGCACTTCTTCGAGGTCTCCATACCGTTGCCTTCTTGGTCCATCGATCATCTACAGTTCTCATCAGGTGACCAGCCCATATACATATATATATATATATATATATATATATATATATATATATATATATATATTCACCCACAACTGCGATAATGTCTTGCTGGATGTGGATTGGTGATTGGTGTAAGAATTGGTCTATTTGACATCACCTTAGTTTTTCCAATATTCATTTGTAATCCTACGCCTCTCGTTGCAGAACTTAGCTCCTCTAGCATAAGTGTTAGTTCTTCGGGATCATGTGAAAGAAGTGTTATATCATCTGCGAAGCGTAGGTTCGATAAATATTCTCCGTTTATATTTATGCCTTTTGTCTGCCAGTCTAGTGTTTTAAAGGCATCCTCTAGGATGTTGGTGAATATTTTGGGCGAGATTGTGTCCCCTTGTCGGATTCCGCGTTTGATTGGGATAGCATTTGTGAAGTCGAAGGTATGTACTGTTAAGGATGCATTTTTGTACATATTTTTGAAGAGTCGGACGTAACGGTAGTCGATCTTGCATCGCTGTAATGCATCGATTTGTGCCCAGAACTCCACCGTATCGAACGCTTTCTCGAAGTCGATAAAAGCTAAGTATAGAGGTTGGTTGTATTCTTCAGTCCTTTCCATCACCTGTTTAATTGTATGGATGTGGTCCATGGTGCTGAAGCCTTTTCTAAAACCCGCTTGTTCCGGTGGTTGGTGCGAATCCATGAGGTTGGATATTCGATTAGTTATGACTTTCGTTAGCAATTTATATACATGAGATAATAGTGAGATCGGTCGGTAGTTTTTTAGATCTTGCTTGCTACCTTTCTTGTATATTAGTATGACGGTAGAGCCGTTCCATTCGGATGGTATCGTTCCTGTGTCTAGACAGTGGTTAAAAAGAGTCTCTAGTTGTTTTATCAGAATTGGTCCGCCTGCTTGTAGTAACTCCGTTACTATGCCGTCATTGCCGGGTGCTCTACCTTTCTTCATGCTCTTTAAAGCGATGTTGATCTCGTTTTCATCGATATCGGGAATATCCTCAGTATAATGCTTTGTTAGCTTTGCTCTTGGTTCGTTTGCATTGATGGTTGGTTTCTGCACTTTTGAAGAATATAAATCCGTATAAAATCGTTCGATTCTTCGGAGGATGCTATCTCGATCTGTGATTACTATTCCTTGTTCATCTATAAGCTGTGTTAATTCTCTCTTATCTTCGGAGATTTTCTGCTGAAAGACTTTCCTTCCTTTATTTTGCTCGATTACTTCTAGAATAGAAGCTTCTTTGGCTTTAGAAACATCCTTCCTTACATGCTCTCTTATGTTTCTATTAAGATATCGTAATTCATCGGAAGTTATACAATGTCTTTTATCGTTTCGCTCAGCTAGCAGTTGTTTTGTAAAGTGTCAGTTTTGAGAGAGGTTTGTTCGTGCTTGGTTTCGTTATTAATGTTTCTGTTGCTTTCTTAAGGTTATTTTTGATGTATTCGCTTAGGTTGTCCGCTGTAATTTGTTCTGGGAGCCTATGTTCGTTGAATCGATTTTCCAAGTTTTCACAGAATTTTCCCGGGCTTTCTTGTATCTGATGTAAGTTGATCTTCTTTGAGCCTTTCGTTATTAGCTTACGCCGCTCGAGCTTGGTGTTCAGTTGTACTTTGCATCTTACGAGTCGGTGATCACTTCCTGTGTTGAATCGGTTTAGTACAGTGACGTCATTTACCTTGGTCTTGTTTTTATTAATGATGAAATCAATTTCATTTCTCGTTCTACCATCCGGGCTTTCCCATGTCCATTTTCGGCTTTCCTTCTTATAGTAGAAGGTGTTCAGACATCTGAGTTTGTGTTGTTGCATGAATGAGATGAGCATTTGGCCACGGTTGTTTCTCTTTCCAATTCCGTACTTCCCTAAACCATTTTCGCCCTTCTTTTGTTTACCTAGCTTACTATTATTATAAGTCGCCAATTATAAGAAAGTAATATGCTTTATTCTCAGTGATTGCCTTCTCGATTTCTTCATATAATTGCTCAACGTCTTCATCAGGGTTTGTGGATGTAGGAGCAAAAACTAACTTATTATTTATATTTATAATCTCTAAAACAGTGAAAGAGGCTAGACAAAATTGTATCACACGTAGTAGTATCTCGTAGTCAACCAGTTTTATAGCTTACTGAATTAGAGTGAAAATTAGTTTTCACTGGATTTTTAAATCAACTAACTTATTATTTATATTTATAATCTCTAGTCTTAATTTTCGTTATTTCAAAAACTTTAATAATGTATTTATTGCTATGATTATCTGAAAGTAAATGAATCAGGTTAGCAAATAACATATTATATTGGCATGTATCTTTTATGAAATACTTGAATATTTTAGTAAGCTGTAACTACTGATAGCATTTTCAGGATATTTTAGTAAGCTGTAACCAGTATTTCATAAAATATATTAGCTAATTTCAATGTAAATTTCAATTTAATTCAACATCATATCTAATATTTGTGTTCTATCCATACAAATGAATGTATATAATTACCTGTATGAAAATAAATTGTATAAAACTTCCAATCCAATCCAATCTGTTAAATTAAAATGCAATCATATTGGAAATTAATCTTATTAAACTACACGTCACTTATACGAGTTATATATTTATATGCCCACAATTCAATTCAACTCGCGTCTGAATGACTGTACCAACTATACCCGCGAGCAGCGATTACTAACCGCGATGACGAATTTCTGCTCGCTCTCTCGGTCGCAAACACGTAAAAAAACAATCCGCTCTGAATAAAATTCTATTTGTGTTTATACACAAACAAGGTCACTTTACCTCGACGAATATGTTATTTCAAATTAATATTTTATTTGTATTGATCCAACTCGGTGGTCTAGTGCAGTGGTCGTAAAACTACGGAAATAAGTAAATAATATATGTGAATTACATTTTGTATAGGTCAGAATTCTTTTTATTATTTTTTTTCTGCTGTTGTTTTTTTCCTTCGATTTCTTTCCACCTTTGTTGTGGTGATCACACTATTATTTTGCTTCTAAAAGTTTCTTCCTGATTTTCTTTCTGTATTGTCACTATCCGTTTCTCTTTTTTAATGTCAAATTAATTTAAATATGTATTGTGTCGGGAATCCTTATAGCCAATAGCCTTAATAACGATGGATTATCTCTCTCTGATATATGTGTAATGATATACAAATTATTTATTAATTGTTAGTAGTTGACTCTTTTTGTTTTCCCAATACACTACTGCTGTATAAGGAAGATATTGTCATCGCGAACAAGTCTTTCCGTTTTCTGATTAAGATTGTCGAAATATGCAATCAATTCCAGGGGGGATAACGGCAGTATAAAGAAGGTATTTTCATCACGACCAATTTAAAAAATCATTCTTTACCATTTTATGACGAAAATACTACGAATGAACCCGATGTTGCGTGTATATGTATGTATGTATGTATGTATATATGTAAGTATGTATATGTGTATGTATGTATTTTTTTAAATTTTGTAGTTACACTATCATTCCTCGTCACAAGTAACATTACAAGTCTTCAGATCTATAAAAATAAATTAAATTAACATTTCTATTGCTTTCTAAATAATATCACATATCTTTTTACAAAGGTCGTGAATATTTTTAAATATGCACAGGTTATTTCGTTTTTATTAGTCGGCCAGGTGTCGCCAGTACTTTCTATTCTGTTTTTAAGATCTTGGGTTTTCCAGTCTTCTGCATCGGAATATTACATTATCCACAGTTTTTTCTTCTCGGCCGCACACACAGGTACATCCACATCTCGAACGCCTCTAGTTGGTTCATCGAGGATATTTTCAGAGTTCATCCTTCTACGCAGTAGAGTAGCACTATACGTAGCACTTTGCGACACGCTATCGTGTGAGATCGCGATTGCACAATAGTTTGTTGATCTTCTGAAATTTTCCTCTCGCAATTCAGTTCAATTCAGTTTTTGATCTCATTAACCGGGTCCCAATTATCGTTTATCCATCAACCAAGGTACTTGAAGCGCGACACCTACTCAATCTGGCTTCCACCTAAGGTGATTACAGCATTATTAACCCTATGCTTGCTGATAATCATTGTCTTTGTTTTCAGAATATTCATACTGAGTCCAAACTCTGCTTTCTTAGTTTCTTCTGTCCATGAGAAACTGGAAGTCTTCTAAACTGTCAGCGAGAACCATGGTATCATCTGCGTACCGAATATTGTTGAGTCGTTTGCCATTGATTTTCATTCCTATGTCGACTTCATCCAGGCCATTTTAGAATATTTCTTCGGAGTACAGATTGAAGAGAGTTGATAACATAATGCATCCTTGCCTCACTCCTTTTTAAATTTTAATTTCCTCTGTGACTAGGTCTCCAACCTTGATTTGAGCTGTTTGGTTCCAGCGCCCTAAGGCCGTTTCGGGAGGGCGATTTGTCGTCGGTTGTTGGTCGTCGCCGGGCAGGTCGACCGGCCCGGTATTCCACCAAAATACATGTAGTATCACCGCGACGTGATACATTTCGCGCCGCCTGATGCCATCGGCCCGGCTCTTCGCGTAATTTTCGCCGACTTTCAATCATCTGGTGGCCCGGGCGCGCTTTCGCTCCGTTCGATGCACATCCACAACTACATTGGATGCACATCCACCACAGATTGACGGCAGTGTGTCGTCCCCTGGCCCCACAAATTGACGCTTAGGCATTTTTCTCTAGCTCTTACCGTTTTCGCGCTACAGGTCTGAGCACATCTGAAAACTATGAATTTTCATGCATTTTCTCGGTTTAAACTCGGTAGCGTCTTTGTTTAAAATGCTAGCGGGATGGTTTATATATCAAAATGTAGAATATTTCTGGCCCCGTAAATTGAGGCTTAGGCACTTTTCCCTAGCTCTTACCGTTTTCGCGCTACAGCTGTGAGCAAATCTGAAAACTATGAATTTTCTCTATTGGAATATTATTCATATTCTCTAGAGGGCACTACCCGGTGATCCTGATAACATGAGCATGTTGACGGTTGTTACCATATGGGTGTGCATTGCTAATTGATGTGGTGCCGCCAGATGGCGTTTAACTTCCCTCTACGAGGGTAAGTTGTACTGTTTATGAATTTTCATGCATTTTCTCGGTTTAAACTCGGTAGCGACTTTGTTTAAAATGCTAGCGTGATGGTTTATATATCAAAATGTAGAATAATTCTGATCCCGCAAATTGAGGCTTAGGCTCTTTTCTTTAGCTCTTACCGTTTTCGCGCTACAGGTCTGAGCAAATCTGAAAACTATGAATTTTCATGCATTTTCTCGGTTTAAACTCGGTAGAGTCTTTGTTTAAAATGCTAGCGGGATGGTTTATATATCAAAATGTAGAGTATTTCTGGCCACGCAAATTGAGGCTTAGGCACTTTTCTCTAGCTCTTACCGTTTTCGCGCTACAGGTCTGAGCAAATCTGAAAACTATGAATTTTCATGCTGTTTCTCGGTTTAAACCCAGTAACGTCTTTGTTTAAGAAGCTAGACGGATGGTTTATATATCAAAATATAGAATATTTCTGGCCCCACTAATTGAAGCTGAGGCACTTTTCTCTAGCTCTTACCGTTTTTGCGCTACAGCGGTGAGCAAATCTAAAAACTATGAATTTTCATGCATTTTCTCGGTTTAAACTCGGTAGCGTCTTTGTTTAAAATGCTAGCGTGATTGTTTTATATCAAAATGTAGAATTTTTCTGGCCCCACAAATTAAGGCTTAGGCAATTTTCTCTAGCTCTTACCGTTTTCGCGCTACAGGTCAAAGCAAATCTGAAAACTATGAATGTTCATGCATTTTCTCGGTTTAAACTCGGTAGCGTCTTTGTTTAAGAAGCTAGAGGGATGGTTTATGTATCAAAATATAGAATATTTCTGGTCCCACTAATTGAAGCTTACGCGCTTTTCTCTAGCTCTTACCGTTTTCGCGCTACAGCGGTGAGCAAATCTAAAAACTATGAATTTTCATGCATTTTCTCGGTTTAAGCTCGGTAGCGTCTTTGTTTAAAATGCTAGCGTGATTGTTTTATATCAAAATGTAGAATTTTTCTGGCCCCACAAATTAAGGCTTAGGCAATTTTCTCTAGCTCTTACCGTTTTCGCGCTACAGGTCAAAGCAAATCTGAAAACTATGAATGTTCATGCATTTTCTCGGTTTAAACTCGGTAGCGTCTTTGTTTAAGAAGCTAGAGGGATGGTTTATGTATCAAAATATAGAATATTTCTGGTCCCACTAATTGAAGCTTACGCGCTTTTCTCTAGCTCTTACCGTTTTCGCGCTACAGCGGTGAGCAAATCTAAAAACTATGAATTTTCATGCATTTTCTCGGTTTAAACTCGGTAGCGTCTTTGTTTAAAATGCTAGCGGGATGGTTTATATATCAAAATGTAGAATTTTTCTAGCCCTACAAATTAAGGTTTGGGCAATTTTCTTTAGCTCTTACCGTTTTCGCGCTACAGGTCAGAGCAAATCTGAAAACTATGAATGTTCATGAATTTTCTCGGATTAAACTTAGTAGCGTCTTTGTTTAAAATGCTAGCGGGATGGTTTATATATCAAAATGTAGAATATTTATGGCCCCGAAAATTGAGGCTTAGGCACTTTTCTCCACCTCTTACCGTTTTCGCGCTACAGGTCTGAGCAAATCTGAAAACTATGAATTTTCATGCATTTTCTCGGTTTAAACTTGGTAGCGTCTTTGTTTAATATGCTAGCGGTATGGTTTATATATCAAAATGTAGAGTATTTCTGGCCCCACAATTTGAGGCTTGAGCACTTTTCTCTAACTCTTACCGTTTTCGTGCTACAGATCGAAGCAAATCTGAAAACTATGAATTTTCATGCATTTTGTCGGTTTAAACTCGGTAGCGTCTTTGTTTAAAATGCTAGCGGTATGGTTTATATATCAAAGTGTACAGTTTCTTGATGATGTTGATGTCTTTGCTGTCCAGGCCGATACGTTTAAGTTGGCTGATTAGGATGTCGTGTCTTACGTTATCAAATGCTTTTTCGTAGTCTATAAAGCATGCAAAGACATTTTTCTGTTTGTCATGGCATTTCTGAACTAGAAGTTGTACCGAAAACAAAGCATCCCTTGTCCCTAAGCCGCTACGAAATCCAAATTGTGTTTCCCTAATATTATCTTCTATTTTTCTCCATAATCGAGTGTGCAAAATTCTAGGGAACACTTTCATTACATGACTCATGAAACTAATCAACCTGTAATCACTGCTTCGTATCGCGTTAGGTTTCTTGGAAAGGCTGATCTTAGCCAATCCGCAAGTATATTACCTGTGTTGTATATGTGGTTGAACAACTTCAGGTGGATGTCGTTTTTATCGATGTCAATTAGTTTGAGCAGTTCCACAGTTTCCAGCCTCTATTATTTTGAATGCTTAAATCGGATTTTAGGATTCCATGGCCGCTAAGCATTGCGGTAAGTTGCGGGCTAGTTTCTAGATGCACCGCGTCCTTACCAGAGAAATGAAATCTTTGGTGATAGCTCGTGCTGACGTCTTGTCGCTTCTTTTCTGCCATACTTTTGCCATTTTGGTCTTTTTTATTTTGTGTTGTTGCTCTCTTCTTTCATCTGGGTTACCTTTTAAAGTAGTCATGTCTGCTGGGTGTGCCCGCTGATCAGCAGGCATCACATAACTGCTGTTTACCATACCTTTGATGATTTTATATAGGTTAGATATTTCTGTCAATTATTTTATAATTGGCATCTGTCCTGTAATCACGTACGACGCTTCATATAAGATTGTTCCGTAGGCTTTTGCCATTTTGATGTTGATTTGTCTATGTACCTTTTCTATTTTCTGCTTATTTAATGATTCTTCCCAAGATGTTATGGCATATGATATAATTGCGATAAAAGCTCCTCTGTATATTATTTCCATTACCTCCTGTTTCAGTTCTCAATATACAGACTTTGCTAGACTGTTGATCAGATGTTGGCTTTTTTCCACTATTTTAGTTACGTGTTCATCAAAGTTGAATTTTTTGTCAAGACATACTTCTAGGAATTTTATTTGATTGGCCTACTTTAGTTTTCTGTAATTTAAGTATACTTTAATATCTGTATTTGAACGACTTCTCTTTTTTACACCAACATAGAACAGTTTTCTTTTTATTGTTCACCCACCTACTAATTTTTGACATTTCTAAGTTAGCAAAGGCCTCCGCAGACTCTGCTGTTGGACCCGCTACGAAAATCAATCCAACGTCAGTGTATGTTACTATCTTTATGTATTTTGTGTAGCTTATTTTCAGAAGTGAGTCGTATTGTATGTTCCAAAAACTCGGTGCACAACATGATCGCTGCGAACATCCTCTGGTGGCTTGAAGCCGTATTGACTATTACTCCACCATTCTTCTATGCACAGAAAATGCAATATTCTTGTAATTAGTAGTTTTTTCAGTATTTTACCTCATATATTTATCAGACTTATGGTCCTAAATTTCGAGGGATGTTTGCTGTTGTCTTTTCTCGGATTATCTATAGGTGTTATCGATGATTTTTTCCACATGCTTGGAAATATATCTCTCTTCAAACATTCGTTGTAAATTGCTGTGATGAATCTTGAAAATGCTTCTGCTAACTTCTGGTAAAACATGCCTCCTATTCCATCCTCCCCAGGGGCTTTAAAATCTCTATCATCCTCCGTCTGCATATCTGCGGCCGCTTTTCTCTAAAATCTGTAATGTATCTCTAATGTCTCTTGTATGCGTGCCGTCATTTTTGCATAGAGTTGTTATTACGGTTTGGGTCTTGTTTTTTCTATTTGTAGCCTTGTACCCCGCGTTCCACGGATTTGAGGAATTTGTAAGGTTGCAAAGGCTCTTCCATGAACTTATTATCTCACTCATGTGAGACATGCATAAACTGTATGTATATTTAGATACATTTCTCTAGTATTTTAAATATAATTTAACTAGGTGGAAATTAATTTCCATATCAATTATCGTGCATATTTTTCCTTTCTTTAAAACGTCACACCCATTCATAAATTCTCAACAGAAATCGAAACATTAATATAATAACGACCCTTCACTCTTTTTTTTAGTGTGAAATATTCGTTACGTTGAAAAATATAATCAAGACAAATTGGGAAACAGGCGTAAAATTTAATCGACACGTTCACAAAAATTTAATCATTCCCTTCCCGTTTTCGCCGCCGAATATATTACGAAAGATGATAAAATTTAATCGTATTCATAAAATTTAATTAACCGCTCACCGCCCGGCCCCCCTCAAAGATGTAGTTAACAGTTGTTCATTATTCGGCGGCCGTACCCATGAATATGAATATAAAAACGGCGCTGATTTATTCCGGCGGCGCGACCGCGCATTTTCCGGGAGGTTTTAAGCTGCTCACTTCGCTTCAGGGGGGGTGAGTACACTATGTGGAATACGGAATTATATTGGAGACGCGCATGAAAAATACACGGTTCAGGGGGTGTGTAGCATATAAAAAAGAGCGATGGGGATGAAAAAATATCACCAGTTGTTTAAAAAATATTTCACCGGCTATTAACGACAGACAGAGTGGATGATTGATGCGATTGTACGAGCGCGTGCCATTTATTATTTCATGTATAAAATACTGCCCCCGTACGACCCACTTTTAAATTAAGATTAACATAATTATATGTAATTTTTGTATAATTTAAGTTCATTCATATACTTTTAATGGGCCTTAAGGTCGTTTTAGACAAGACAATTTCTTGGCTCAAAAGTTGTTCAAGAAATGAATTCATATATCCTCCTCCCATACAATTTGTCCTTGACAAATAGAATGCGTTATATTTTTCCATTTAATCTACCATCCAATTCAATATTTCAAATAATTTGCTCTATGATACGAGATAATTTAGATTGTCTCGCATCTTGACTAACTTTTGAGTCAAGAAATTGTCTTGTCTAAAACGATCTTTACACCAAAATATGGTAGATAGGCATACGATTAAATATATAAATAAATAAAATATACTTTTAACCATTGCGGTACTAATAAATGAGACACAATGGAATAAGGCGTTATTCCAATGCGGATAATACAAGGAGGTCTCTAAAATTTTCAAAATTCAAAATATAATTTTGTTGCAATTTTTGGAATGGCGAAAAGTGACCGTTATGGTGTTTCTAATTGAGGCTAATAATTAAATAAATGTTAGTTCTAAAGTTATTCAGCTTTAACAATGGGTCATTCGATGTAATTTTTATTTTTTTTCAAAATTAAAATATTTGATTTCATACATTATTTTTTTATGGCGAAAAATGATTTCATATAAACCTTTATCGACTGCGACGTTAATAATTGAAACAAATAACTAGTGATGGCGAACTTTGTTGTCGAGAACATTCAGGAATCGAGAACTTGGAAACGATTACTAAAAAATCGTGAACCCAGAACAGTTTTAGTTTAGAAGAATAGTTTTCTAATTTATCGAGTACCGAGAACCGATAACGAACACCCGATAACTTGGAATCGAGTACTAAAAAACGAGAACCCAAAACAGTTTTCTAAGGTCATTCCATGTAATTTTTATATTTTTCAAAATTAAATATTTGATTTTATAGATTCTTTTGTATGGCGAAAAATGATTTCATATAAACCTTTATCAACTGCGACATTAATAATTGAAACAAATAACTATCGATGGGAAACTTTGTTCTCGAGAACATTCAGCAATCGAGAACCTGGAATCGATTACTAAAAATCGAGAACCCAGAACAGTTTTCTAAGGTATCGAGTACCGAGAACCGAGAACGAACACTCAAGACTTGTATACTATGAGAACCGAGACCCGCACACCGAGAACCGAGACCAGGAAACCGAGCACTGAAAACCAAGACCAGCGCCCCAAGAAGTAAAAACTGCATACCACATTGTGTTCTCGTTCAAGTCCTGGGTTCTCGATTCACAGATAATTAAAGTTCTCGATTTTCTGTTCATGTTCTCGAGATCTTCTAAGAATCGAGAATTTGAGCAGAAAATCTTGATAAGAATCGAGAACTGTTCTCGGTTATCGAAATCCCCGCAAAGCTACAAATAACTGTCTATAAGTTAATTCCAAAGCTGAATAAATAGATAATTTGATATCATTAATGTTTTCAAAATTTAAAAATTGATATAATATAATTTGTCTTGATATATATTTTTTATTATTCGTGTTACTATACCCATTTATCTCATTAAGCATTAGTTACATATAAATTTGGATTAATTTTAGTTGGGTGAATAATCGAACATCGTTTTTTTTTTCTTCAGTATAAATATTAATATTTGATTGTATTGTGTTTATTATTTTCAAGTTGGATTTTTCAAGCTGTAGCAACGGTTTTTATTAAAAACTAGAATAGAGCGGAAAGGGAGAAATCCCGCTGGATAAAAAGCGTGTTGGGTTTTTAAGGCTGGCATTTATGCGACCCTTCGTTACATTCAAGATGTTCGGATGACAGAAATTGTCCACCTACATTATTGCACGTCCTCAAAGTCGTATTATAAAAGGTAGCGGTTAGGATTTGAAAACTTCGTGGGACAGGGATTTTGGGGTGGAAATTGTTTACATTAAAATAATGCTGACATACTGGAATCCCAAATAACTTAAATACAGAAGGGTTTTGGACATTATTTTAATTATTATGTCATAGGTTTATAAACAGGGTTATAATAATAATAATAATAATAGATTTATTGCGCAACAGATCAATTCCTAATTACAGGACAACAATATAGAATATAACAATATAATAAAATTAGTTTAAAATATGGTATAGGTACACAATTAATATGCAAATAACAATTAAAATCCCTGAAGAATAAGCGAAATAATATAGCATTTCTCATTAATATTTTACAGGTTTCTCTGCCACGTTTGAATTCCTCCTTAACCTGTTAATTTTTGGTGCGCTTGTACTTATCATGGAGATAGTTTTTCGTTTTTGTCATTGCAATAATGTCTTTAGTGCACCACACAGGAAATGATCTTTTCCTCATTTTGCTAGTTGGTATCGCAGTATTAAAAATATTATTTAGTTTCGTATAGAAAGACGTGCAAGCTAAATTGACGTCAGAATATAGATCTAAATCTGACTAATCTGCATTCAAGATTTCATCATATAATTGATGAAAGTTACATCACTTGCCGCAAATGCCCCTATGTGCGGCAATATCCCCAAGAGTTGCACATCTTAACATCCGAATATCACAAAGGTATGAGTTGAAAGTGATTCAAGTATATGCTCCTACATCCGTACACCCTGATGAAGAAGTTGAGCAATTATATGAAGAAATTGAGAAGGCAATCACTGAGAATAAAGCATATTTCTTTCTTATAATTGGCGACTTTAATAGTAAACTAGGCAAACAAAAGAAGGGCGTAAATTGTTTAGGGAAGTACGGAATTGGAAAGAGAAACAACCGTGGCCAAATGCTCATCTCATTCATGCAACAACACAAACTCAGATGTATGAACACCTTCTACCATAAGAAGGAAAGCCGAAAATGGACATGGGAAAGCCCGGATGGTATAACGAGAAATGAAATTGATTTCATTATTAATAACAACAAGACCAAGGTAAATGACGTCACTGTACTAAACCGATTCAACACAGGAAGTGATCACCGACTCGTAAGATGCAAAGTACAACTGAACACCAAGCTCGAGCGGCGCAAGCTAATAACGAAAGGCTCAAAGAAGATCAACTTACATCAGATACAAGAAAGCCCGGGAAAATTCTGTGAAAACTTGGAAAATCGATTCAATGAACATAGGCCCCCAGAACAAATTACAGCGGACAACCTAAGCGAATACATCAAAAATAACCTTAGGAAAGCAACAGAAACATTAATAACGAAACCAAGCACAAACAAACCTCCCTCAAAACTGACAGACTGTACAAAACAACTGCTAGCTGAGCGAAACGATAAAAGACTGTTTAACTTCCGATGAACTACGATATCTTAATAAAAACATAAGAAAGCATGCAAGGAAGGATGTTTCTAAAGCCAAAGAAGCTTCTATTCTAGAAGTAATCGAGCAAAATAAAGGAAGGAAAGTCTTTCAGAAGAAAATCTCCGAATGTAAGAGAGAATTAACACAGCTTATAGATGAAGGAATAGTAATCAGAGATCGAGATAGCATCCTCCGAAGAATCCAATGATTTTATACGGATTTATATTCTTCAAAAGTGCAGAAACCAACCATCAATGCAAACAAACCAAGAGCAAAGCTAACAAAGCATTATACTGAGGATATTCCTGAGATCGATGAAGACGAGATCAACATCGCTTTAAAGAGCATGAAGAAAGGTAGAGCACCCGGCAATGACGGTATAGTAACGGAGTTACTACAAGCAGGCAGACCAATTCTGATAAAACAACTAGAGATTCTTTTTAACCACTGTCTAGACACAGGAACGATACCATCCGAATGGAACGGCTCTAGCGTCATACTAATATACAAGAAAGGTAGCAAGCAAGATCTAAAAAACTACCAACCGATCTCACTATTATCTCATGTATATAAATTGCTAACGAAAGTCATAACTAATCGAATATCCAACCTCATGGATTCGCACCAACCACCGGAACAAGCGGGTTTTAGAAAAGGCTTCAGCACCATGGACCACAGCCATACAATTAAACAGGTGATGGAAAAGACTGAAGAATACAACCAACCTCTATACATAGCTTTTATCGACTTCGAGAAAGCGTTCGATACAGTGGAGTACTGGGCACAAATTGATGCATTACAGCGATGCAAGATCGACTACCGTTACGTCCGACTCTTCAAAAATATGTACAAAAATGCATCCTTAACAGTACATACCTTCGACTTCACAAATGCTATCCCAATCAAACGCGGAATCCGACAAGGGGACACAATCTCGCCCAATATATTCACCAACACCCTAGAGGATGCCTTTAAAACACTAGACTGGCAGACAAAAGGCATAAATATAAACGGAGAATATTTATCGAACCTACGCTTCGCAGATGATATAACACTTCTTTCACATGATCCCGAAGAACTAACACTTATGCTAGAGGAGCTAAGTTCTGCAACGAGAGGCGTAGGATTACAAATGAATATTGGAAAAGCTAGGGTGATGTCAAATAGACCAATTCTTACACCAATCCATATATATATATATATATATATATATATATATATATATATATATATTCATCAAAGAGAAACTGGAAGTGGAGACAGGGGTTAACAAAATACAAAAAATAAACACAGGCCCAGAAGGAAATATAATAATAGTGGAAATCCCAAGCTGGGAAGAAAAACAAAAAATAATGAAAGCAAAATATAAACTGAGAAATACAACGATATATATAGACGATGATCTAACGGAAGAGGAGAGAAAAATACAAAGAGAGATAAGAAACATAGCAAAATTGGAAAAAGAAAAAGGAAAACACGTAAAAATAGGATATAGAAAGATAATATTAGACAATGAAATATACATATGGGATAAAAAGGAGAAAGGAGTCGTAGCCAAAGATAATGGGGTGAAAGTAAACAATCCAAAAAACTACTAGAAAAAGAGAAAACGGACGGAAGCAAAAATACAAAGAATACAGCGAGGAAAGGGACAACGAACAAAGGAAAGAAGAACAAACACATAATAAAAGGAAACAAAGAAAAGAGTACAGTAAAAAAAAGAAAAATATGGAAAATTGGGACTTGGAATATCAGGAGTATAAATGGAAAGGAAAAAGAGCTGGAAGAAGAATTTGAGAAAGCTGAACTAGACTTCTTAGTGATAACAGAAACAAAAAAGAAGGTGAAGGGAGTTTACAAAATGGACAAGGAACATATATTCATATATAGCGGTGTAGATAACAATCGGAGAGCCGCAGCAGGGGTAGGATGTATAGTGCATAAAAAACTGAAATCAAATATATATAAATGGGATGCAATTACGGAGAGGATTTTGTCTATCGGAGTTAGAGATCAAAGACACGGCTACCATAAAACTATCATAGCAGTGTATGGACCAAACGAAGATGATACTGCGTTCAACAAAGAAACATTCTGGGAGCAACTCAACGAAACAACAGAAAAAGCCAAAGGAGAAGTGTACGTGGCGGGAGACTTCAACAGCAGAATTGGCAACGAAGTAAAAGATAATGACGCGATGAGAGGAAGATATGGAGAAGGCGTACTCAACGAAAATGGTAAGAAAATGCTAGATTATTGTAGAATGAATAATCTAGTAATAACGAATACACTATTCAAACACAAGGACATACACAAATACACCAGGGAAGTGATAAGCAGGAACGAAAAATCAATAATAGACTATGTACTAGCAAAACAAGGGAAAAGGAGCAAAATAATAGAAACAAGAGTAAAGAGAAGTTACGAAATTGGAAGTGATCACTATCTAGTAGAGACGAAAATAAAGGAAGACTACCAAGATAGCGATAAAAAAAAGCAGAGACCAAATATAGCAATAAACTACAACAAGATAAGAACATACAACCTAAGGGAAAAAGAAATAGCAAAAATCTATAAAGAGAAAATAGAGGAGAAATTAGTAAAGGGCAACTATAGACAAGAAGTAGAGGAAATGTGGAATAAATTAAAGAAAAATATACCGGAGACAGCACAAGAGACATGTGGGACAAAGCAAAATACAAACAAGAAGCAGCAGAGAGCATGATGGTCGCAGGACATAAGAGAGAAAATAAAGGAAAATAAAAAAGCATGGCAAAGATACCTAAATGACAAAAATAGTAAAAACTACGAAGAATACAGTTTAAAGAGGAAAATAGTAAAAGATAAGGTCAGAATAGCAAAGAGCAGGGCATGGGAAAAGTTCGGAGAGACAGTGGAGAAAAATGCAAAGGAAAACCAAAAATTATTCTATAAAACACTAAAACTAAACAGAAAAGAAAAAGTACAAGAAGTAAATTATATACAAGACAATCAAGGAATATTGCTGAAGGATAACGAAAAAATACTGGAAAGATGGAAAGAATATTTTGAAGACTTACTATCACAAAATGGTGAAAATGAACAGAAGACAAGAGACCAGAACGACTCGGAAGCAGATATAGAGATGATCAATGGAAAAGAAATACTAGAGATAATAAGGGAAATGAAAATGGGGAAATCACCAGGACAAGACCAGATCACAACGGAAATGATTAAACATATGGGACCTGCAGGTAATGAAATACTACTAAAATTAATAAACGAAATATGGAGGACGAATAAAATACCCAGAGATTGGCAAGTATCGTTAATCGTACCGATACACAAGAAAGGCGATAAGACAAAATGTTCAAACTATAGGGTATAACACTCATAAGCATAGGTATGAAGATCTTAGAAAAAACAATTAACAAAAGAATACTAGCAAAAATAGAGCAGACGCTAGAAGAATCGCAATGTGGATTTAGGAAAGAAAGATCCACACAGGACAACATTTTCACGATAAAACAAATCACAGAAAAAAGAATTGCAAATAATAAAAACACATACCTAGGATTCATCGACCTGGAAAAAGCATTCGACATGATACCAAGAAATAAATTATGGAAAATCCTGGAAGAGAGAGGTGTAGAAAGAAAGAGTCGAATTAATACAAAACATATACAACAACAACACCAATGCAATAATACACAAGGGACAAACATCAAGAACATTTCAGACAACCACTGGACTAAGACAAGGAGGCGGGCTCAGTCCTACATTATTTAACATATACATGGATGAAATAATGAAGAGCATGAAACCAGAAACCAAAAAAGCAAACATAGGGTACAAAAACATGCAAGTTGTATAAGTATCGGAAGGAGCATTCGCTGATGATGTACCTAGTGATAGCAGAAAATGAAGGTAATCTGCAGCACAACCTTAGTGTATGGAACAGACACCTAGAAAAGTATAACATGAAAATGAACTATAACAAAACAAAAGTGATGGTAATAGGAAACCGGAAAGAACAAATAAATATAAAGATAGAACAACACACAATAGAACAAGTAGAAGAATTCAAATACCTGGGAGTAGCACTGACAGAAGACGGAAAAATGCAAGGCGAACTTAGTAACAGAATAAACAACACAGCTAAAACATACCACGCGTTGAGCAATATACTGATTAACAAGAAAGAGATCAGCAGAAGGACAAAAATAAATATATATATATATATAAAAGCATATATAGACCTATACTGACATATGGAAGCGAGACGTGGAAGCTAACGAAGAGGGACAAAAGTAGAATACAGGCAATGGAAATGAAATATCTCAGAGGAGTAAAACAAGTTACGAGAAGAGACAGAATAAGAAATGATGACATCAGAGAAGAACTGGGAATTGAAGCTGTAGATAAGTATATAGAAAAAAAACAACGAAACTGGTGGGGTCATTTAATTAGGATGGACAAAAAGAATCAAACAAAACAGGTATGGGAAGCAAGAACTGAAAATAAAAGAAGAAGAGGTAGACCAAGAAAAGAGTGGGACAACATAATAGAGGACATAATAATCAAGAAAGGAAAAACAGTCAAGCAAGCAAGAGAACTGGCGAAGAACAGAAAGGAGTGGAAAGAATTTACAAATGTATAAACAACAGTAATTGTAAACTATAATAATGTTAATGTAATAGCCTACACCGAAAGGTAAAAGGCAATTGATAATATATATATATATATATATATATATATATATATATATATATATATATATATCTTGGTCACTCTCTCGCTTTTGGAAAAGACGCTCAAACCTCCGAAATATAACGACGGAAAAAACTCGCTTGGGGCGCCTACGGAAAACTCTACAATGTATTTAAAAGTAACTATTCTCAACACTTCACAACTAGAGTTTTTGAACAGTGCATCATGCCAACTCTAACGTATGGATCCGAAACGTGGACTCTCACCGAGAGTAACATGGAAGAAATGAGAGTTATTCAGAGAGCGATGGAGAGATCGATGCTGGGCATTACACTGGCAGATAGGCGGAGAAACGAGTGGACTAGAGCCAAGACAAAAGTAAGAGATGTGGCCCAACGGATCGCTACATTGAAGTGGCAATGGGCTGGTCACCTGATGAGAACTGTAGATGATCGATGGACCAAGAAGGCAACGGTATGGAGACCTCGAAAAAGTGCCAAACGAAGTATTGGTCGCCCTAAACCCAGATGGAAGGACGATAACGTTAAGAATGCAGGTGCACAGTGGACACGACGCACAGAAGATAGAATAGCCTGGAGACACATGGGCGAGGTCTTTGCCCAAAAGTGGGACGAAAACTGCTGACAATGATGACATCACTTGAAATTGTATACCATTTCCTGTTTGTTTGCCGGATGACTGCGATGTGGTCTTATGAACTGCATTTCGATGATGTGCATCTTCCCGCAGCAGTAGTTCATCATTTGTTATCTCCAGTGGGAAATTGCATAGCACGAGTAGTCTACCATTTTATTTTCGCATGTGTTTTGTTGACTTATGTTTAAAGTGCTTGAGAACAGGTCTCACTATTATCTCATGTATATAAATTGCTAACGAAAGTCATAACTAATCGAATATCCAACCTCATGGATTCGCACCAACCACCGGAACAAGCGGGTTTCAGAAAAGGCTTCAGCACCATGGACCACAGCCATACAATTAAACAGGTGATGGAAAAGACTGAAGAATACAACCAACCTCTATACTTAGCTTTGTTGACTTATGTTTAAAGTGCTTGAGAACAGGTCTAACTTCCGTTTTGTATCTAAAATCGTGGCAGTATGCGTATAAGATGGAATATTGAAATCTCCTATGATCAATTTTTCAACTTTAATTTAGAGTTGCTCAATAAGTTCAAGAAATGATTCGTATATCTCTTCCGTGAGTGCTAGCGGTACATATACAAGTATACTATTGACAACTTCACGAAACAAATGACACTGACATATTAATATATCAATCATTGGTAGTAGTTGAGTAAAAATTTCATTTGACATACTTTCAGTTCTGATTAATTGCTAATAGAATACCTCCACCTCTAGTTTTGTTTATCGGTTCTAAATTTCGGTCAGATCTATGGACGGTATAGGTAAAATTGAAAAATTCTTCACTGTGTATATCATTGGATAACGAAGTCTCTGTGAGTGCAATCAAATCGTGCTCGCAGTTACTAACCGCAGCTGCAAATTCCTGGGTTTTTGTTTTAACGCCTCTAATGTTTTGGTAATAGAATGTAGTAAAGTTTAATTTTATTGTAATATTATTATCCCGAGCTAAAAACTTTCATGTACTATGGCTGGAGTACCTTTATTGTACAGTATAGTAATGTTTTCCTCACCAGCCATTTTCCTGCGTTCAAGTTCTGAACGAACGTCTCTCTAATATGTTACTTGCATAGGTGAGTTATCTGGGCCTACTTGAGCTCCTTTCAAATTTCTCCTCTGGCATTTCTTCAATATGGATTGCACAACTTTGGGATTTTCCAGCAATAATTTAATAGGTCGTGACGTTTTTGTACCTACCCTGATAGCTTTAGAACATTCTATTTCTCTGTCGCCCATACACACAATAGACTCACTTACAACCTTGATTTGCATCAAATCGCTCTCCATTCGTACGACAGGTGTCGTATCTATTGACTCTGGGATGTTGTCTATCATTAGATTTCCTGATCTCCATTTCCGTTCTTCTACCTCTCTTATAATAACTTCCATGTCTACCATATGAGAGCAGCTACTAGAATCTTGGATTTTCCCTTAACTGCTTTTTTCCCCTCGAGTACTTTTACTCTTTTTTTATCTAATGCTGTTATTAAATTCATATAAGAGTCCATTCGTTCCTCCATTCGATTTGTAAATTCCAAAAACTGGCACTGAAACATGGATTCAAATGTGGATGCCAGATTAGCGGCAGTGACATCGTTTGTTAATAATAATTGCTTGTGAAGAATCAACTCTTCACAACTGATAACTTAAATAAATATACGATTACTTAATAAAACTATATTAAAAGTACTACTTAGTTAAAAAATTAATATATCAATTTATAACATTTCATTTAGATCATTTATAAAACTAATAATCAGCTAGTTCTGGATAGTTCTGGATAGTTGGCTGGAGGGTAGCATAGCTACAGACACTTAGGCCTCAAAGTGGGCCCATTGTGAAACCTCCCTTTAAAGGCTGCTCACTCGTCCCACCAGTCAATTTTGCGTGCAAGCCGCAAAACCCTGGCGGGTGACCATACTAGGCCAGCACTCCCCTAGTATTTGATGCCTGGTGATTACTAGAGCTGGGCAGAGGCATATTACATGCTCTGCTGTTTCTAGTTCTTCATTGCACCCTCTACATAACGGGCTGTTCACCAGACCCATCGTGTGTAGGTGTTTGTTTAGCCGGCAGTGGCCGGTTAGGATGTTAGTCAATAATTTCAGATTGGTTCTAGATAAGTTAAGGCGGGCCGTGGCTGCAATTTTACAAGGTTGCCTAATTGCAACCTTTGATTGTTTGCAGCCCGGCGTTTCTCGCCATTTTACCTTGTGTAGAGCATGTGTCCTATGCTCTATTATATTTTTCAGAGTACCTGCAGAAAGTATTTCATCCTCTTGGGTTGTTAGAGGATGTGAGGATCCCTTCCTGACAAGTTCGTCTGCTATTTCGTTCCCCTTGATGCCACTATGTCCTTTTATCCATCAGAGTTCTAGTTTGTTATATTTAGCTAGCTCCTCCAGGCTGTGTAGACATAAATATAACTCTTTCGACACAAATGTGTTGGCATTTAGTGCATTTAGAGCTGCTTTGCTGTCGGTGAGTATTTGGATATGTTTATCCTTAATATTCCGTTCAGCTAAAATTTGAACACATTTTAGTATTCCTGTTAATTCCGCTTGGAAGACTGTCGTGAGTCTTCCAAGTGGTGCACTTATCTTGAGTTCTGGTGAGAAAATTCCAGCTAGGATTATATCAATATTTGTATCAATATTTAAATATTTTTTTTAATTTTTTATATTTCTTCATCGTTTTAGTTTATTCTTCATGTATTTAAATTTTTATTTACAAACTATTTATGTACGTTTACCATATTTTAGATTAATTTTCTTATTAAATTGTTATATTCTATATTGTTTTCCTGTAGTTAGGATTTTTTCTATTGGGCAATAGAATAATAATTATTATTAATTTATAATTTACATTCTATAACTGCCAGTTACGGTCATCAATTCTATACACTTTAGAGGAAACATTGCTGTTTTTATTAACTTGCATACACTGTGTACCATTCCAAAAAAAGTACTTCTATCTTTATAGGGCTATCAACCGTGAGGCTTTTCCGCCGGTCAAGGTAGAAGCTCGGAGGAGTTTAATCACCCGGTATTTCGCTTACTTCACAGAAAACCTATGAAAAACTGTGAAAGGTGATTCGCGAAAATTGTCTCCCCGCTGGGGATCGAACTCAGGCTCCCCAATGCTCAGTACGAGACGTGCGAGATGTACCATTCCATTAACTGTACTTTACTAAAAAAACATATATTGTCACTATTCGCGCCATAAACATATCGCATACTGAATGACAAATATCGTGGTTTCCAAAAATAAATAGAGATAAAGGCACCTTGCACGATCAATATTACTGTCAATATTTTAGAATAATGACAGTATTTTTCTTCTTAGCGTGCTTCATCCGTTCCGGATATTAGCGATCATCATCACGATCTACACATTGTCTACTGCACTGCGAAAAAGTTGCAGGGATGTCATGCCAACCCACTGGCGTAGATTTTTTAGCCAGGAAATACGTCGTCTTCCTGGGCCTCTTCTTCCCAGGACCTTTCCTTCCAGAATCAGTTGGAGTATTTTGTACCTATCACTATGTCTCATTACGTGCCCGAGATATTCCAATTTCCTAACCTTCACAGCGGTCAATACTTCCCGTTCCTTGCCCATTCTCTGCAGAACCTCCTCGTTACTAATGTGCTCTTTCCATGAGATATTTAGGATACGACGATATGCCCATAATTCAAAGGCCTTCAGTTTTTTCTCTGCATTTTTTTGATAAAGTCCAGGATTCGACGCCGTACATTAGTGTTGAGAAAACTTAGAAGCGCAACATTCTGATCTTAAGTTGCAGGCTTAAGTCAGGGCTGTTGAAAACTTTTCTCATCTGAATAAATGTCGCTCTCGCTCTTTCTATTCTGAATTTGATTTCTACGGAGTGATCCCAGAGTTTATTCACGCAGGTGCCTAGATATGTGTATTTGTCCACTTGGTCTTGTTGTTAAGAAGTATCGTCTGCTGTGATGGATTATCTTTACTGACAAGCATATATTTAGTCTTCTTACCATTGAGATCGGTTCCGTACTTCTCGCTGACTAATTTGATCTTATGCATCATTAGCTGAAGTCCTCCTGAAGTATATTAATAATGTAATGAAGAGAATAATGATCTTTATCCTGATAATTGATTACTTGATAAATATAAAAGGAGGATTAAAGCAAATATTGACAGTACTAGGATTGACAGTATTTTAGACCGTGTAAGGTGCCTTATAAAAGTTTCTTAAAGATTACAGTAGTTCCAGTAGTTTTATCATTGAGTAAAATGTTATCTATTTTATTTTTTTAATGATAATTTAATTTATTATAAACGCAAAAAAAGGATTAAAGGAGCGTTAAAATATACATAAGAATCACCAAAACAAAAATCAAAACCCGAAAATTAATTTTAATAGTTAATTAAGTTACGACACTTGTCATCTCATAGTGCGATATGAGTATAATGTAGAAGATATTGTGCATAATTTAATCAGTTGAATTATATTAGTTGTTCATAGAAAATATAATATGTCCGGATTGTTGAAATAACACAGCTAGAATATCTACATTACTAGCTACTGTAAATAAACTGAGAGTAAACGTCCTCGTCCGGTCAGTGCATTACCATTAAAATAGCCATACAACCCCATTCAAATTACCATAGAAAAACAGATTTACATCGTAACAATTGCGTGCTCGCACCTATTAAACTAATAAAGCATTAAACTCGAACTAATTGCTAAACGATACGATTCGATTGATATTTTTTTGCGGTAACACAAGTGGACTTATCACCAATAAATTTTCCAATAAAACAATTTGTTCATCCGTATAACCTTGTGCTGCACGCAACACACGCCATCGCGGTCACGTCTCACTACGTACTAACTAGTGCGTGACCACGAAAGCCGACCATTCCAGGAAAATTGTTTAATAGTTAGATATAATGGTGCAGATATTATTTTGTAGAAAGAAAAAATGGGAGTTTGTTCCGCATAAAATTTTAGTGATTATTTGCTGGCATATGGGTAATTGTAGTTTTAAAGTATTAATTTGAAAAGAAAATTGAAATATATGAACTACTAATAGCTGTATGGTATTATGCATTTTGCATGTGTTTTATTTACTAAGAAGAAACAAATTTGAATATAAGGATACTTTACAGACAAATAAAATTTCATTGGAAGAATGTGTAAAACAAATCACATTCCGGAACCAAATTTTTAACATATAAAATTTGAAACATATATATATATATATATATATATATTATCATTGAAAAATTCGTCCATAATATAGAGTTCCCCAGTAAAATTTCAATAATAAAATACTGAAGACAATAAAACACGTAATGCAAACGAAACCAGCGGAAGCTCCCCCTATTATTGACATAAGCGTATTTTATTTCGATCTGTATATCAAACAAATAAAGCGCAATAAATAAAATGCCGTACATCAGACGGAAAAAAATATGTTCCACTCAAGGGAGCATCAATCGCCTGCGAATGTAAAATGAATAAACATACATATATACAATTTCGCAATTCCCTTAATCCCACAGAAGCGCTTTGCGTTCCTTTTCATCTAACAGCAAATTAGCATTGCGCCGTATTTCGGTTTTGTAATAATTTAACGTCCTGCGTAATAAACAGAATTTTGTAAACAACTACAGCACACGAAATATAATTCCAATTAAAACGCCAGATCAATATCGCTGTTATTATTGGATGGTGGATTTAATTGCGGGTGTCTCCTCGCTGTCGGCTATATAGATTAAGTTTTAAAACTTGTGATATACGATCTTTGCGGATTGGTTCCGACGTGAAATAAGTGGCCTGATATTGAATCCTGGCTGAAATAAATGTCCTGTTCACTAACCACATGGGGCGTGTGTAATAACGTTCGATGAAACAATAAATATTTTTCGTGCTTTATAAATAACAAAGAGCGGTGGCTGAAATACAAAAAAAAAATATCGATTTATTACCACAGTTTTATAAATCGTCTTTTCGGCTCGTCTATTGTGCATTATAAAACCGCAAAATCCTTAATCTACATGCATGGTGGATGTACTGGGCTTTAGCTCGGGGGAGCATATAGTACGTCGTGATGTAGTATCTACATATAAATTATTCAATCGATCATGCCAGCCACGCTTTGTTAAGTTACCTCTTGGTGGAGCGTGATGTCATTACGCTTGGCTTCATGTTACGATGTCTATGCAACAAGATACGATCAATTTTAATGCTTCAATTGAACGTCTGCTACATAAGCAATGGATTTGTTTATCTAATATTTATGTAGTGTTGTGTAACATTCGAATTTATTATTGTATAACATTAATTCATATGAATAATCACCTACTAACGATGGGAATAGTTGTACTAATAAATATGTAATAACGATAAGTGTTATTCAACAAAAGCTGCCATTTTAAATTAATAGAAAAATAGAATATGTGTGTGAAATATGGTGATATTTTTATTTTAATCTAAAGTACAAACTCTGCAGTTACTAATGACATGCATTATATAAGAAATATCCGGCTCAGTTATGTCTGCAAATAATCATTCAGTTTGTGAAATTTAGCAAAATTGCGACTGTATTTCATAATAACAGCTCTGATTTTTACTTTCCAAATACATCACTGATGTATAAGGAACGTATTGTTTTAGCAAAAACGTCTTGATTTTGATTGTAAAAAAATTACCTCTACACCTTTGATTATTCCTTGATTTCTTGCATTTAACATTAAAAGTAATAGATATAGATTGCGGATAATAGAGTTCTAGTTCTCTCCTGAATTCAAAAACACAAACTAGACGTCGGTACGGCCAATACTTACAGGTACAGCTCAATAACGGCGTTTCAGAAATGGTAATTTCAAGCAATTTTTACAGATTTTGAGGGATAGTGATGGAAAGAGATATCCACAAATGGTTTTCGCATTTTTACTTAGCATCCTAAATAGTATCGATTGATCTCATAAAATTAACATTTTTTTAAATTGTAAAAAATTTACCTCTAGTCCTTTGGTAATTTTCCGTTTTTCGTATTTAACGTTAAAAGTAATAGAGATGGATTGGGAATAATAAAATTCTCGAATCTCCTAAATCCAAAAGCACAAACTAGAAATCGGTACGGCAAACACTTGCTGAGATACAGCTCGAAAAGGGCGTAATTTCATGCAATATTTTGGACACTTGAAGGGTTGTGACACGAAAACGGAAAGGGATATCCACAAACAGCTTTCTCATTTTTAATCAGCATCCTACGAAGTATAAATTGATGGCATAAAATGATTTTTTTTTAAATTTTTATTGAAAAAAATTGACCTCTACCCCGTTGATCATTTCTCGCTTTTTGTTAAAAGTAATAGATGTAGATTGAGCATAATAAAATTCTCATATGGAAATCTACCTCCTGATAATGTCTGAACATGTGTGAAAATGTTAGAAAATGTGAGAAAACGTGAGAAAATGTGAGAAAATGTGAGAAAATGTGAGAAAATGTGAGAAAATGTGAGAAAATGTGAGAAAATGTGAGAAAATGTGAGAAAATGTGAGAAAATGTGAGAAAATGTGAGAAAATGTGAGAAAATGTGAGAAAATTTTAAGAAACTTGGGAAAATGTGAGAACACGTGGGCACATATTAGAAAATGTGAATAAATATGAGAACATGTGGAGAAATGTGGCAAAACGTGGGAAAATGTGAGAAAATGTGGAAAAACGTGAGAAAAAGGGAGAACATACGGGAAAATGTATGAAAACATAAGCTAAAATAAGAAAATGTGAGAAAAATGTAAGGGAATTAGAAGAGAGAGATTAGTGTGAGAACATGTGGTAACATTTGAAAAAAAAATCAGATAATCTAATAGATTGAAAAAAAAACTAAACTGAAATATCTCAAATTTTTATTTAATATTAGTTAGTTAAGTCATTCGGAAAGTCGTGTGGTGCCCACACCAGATATTTTTGATAGTCTTCACATCGCCTAGAGCAGCAACCTTTTCCTATAAAGAGCCGTTTAGAACAATTTAGTACGGCCACGGGCCAACTCAAAAACAAAATCGTAATTATAGTCGTTATTTAATAAAGATAAAAGGTTCAGATTTGTAAACACAGTGTTATAATAATAATAATAATAATAAAAGCATACAGTTTCGTGCAGGAAATATACATTTTAGGATCTACTTTCGCAAATATGGCCGTGATTATTATTAATAATACTGACAGGTTTTATTAATAATAATTCCGGCCATATTTGCGAAAGTAGATCCTAAAATGTATCTTGAAATATATACATTTTTGTAATATCCCCATGATGCATGCAAGTTTGGCGGGCCGAACAAAACTTACTCGCGGGCCGGTTTTGGCGCGCGGACCGTAGGTTGCCCATGCCTGGCCTAGACGTTAAAATTAAACCATTAGTTTCACAATAGCTATGCGAGAAGGCACGTGATGATTACCAAAAGCAAGTATGAACTTTAGGAAACGTTTTTGCGATATTTTCATCGTTTTTGTAGTGAATGTTCACCATTTTAACACGTGATGCGAATGTGTATCGATCCATTGTTAATAACCTAATAGTTTAAAAAAACCTGTATCTTGTCAGACGTGAAGCTTTTTCGCTGGTCAGGGGAGAAGCTCGGAGGAGTTTAATCACCCGGTATTCAGTTTTACTTCACAAAAAACCTCTGAAAATTTGTGCAAGTTGATTCGCGAAAATTCGTACCGATGGGGTTCGAACTCAAGCTCCTCCATGCTTAGTACAAGATGGACGACGCTTCTAACCACTGGCCACTGAGTTCTAGTTTCTATTTATCAAAAGTCATTGCAATGATAGTTGAATGTTTTGTTACTGTCCTCTTTCACGCTCCTGGCGTATGAGTCTCTATCTTTGCCCATAAAGCTGACAATTAGCACTACAGCTGAACCTACAGTTTAACGTGGATTCCGTACCACTGGAGTGTTTAGTTGAGAATATCATCTACTCTTGACCAGAGAAAGTTGTTTTAGCACTGGCTAATGCGGGTTGAGGAGTTGAGAATGTGAGAATCCTAGTTGCACCATTACTACCTTTTTGAAGGGTTAGAATGATGATATATCTCAAATCAGCTAACTTTCTTCAGAAACACTGTTGTAACTTAGTTATTCATTTTCAAAAATGTATGAAATTTATTTTGATTTGTTTATAAATAGTCCTTCTAATACGATACTAAACTTGAGAATCTTTGTTGCACTATTACTGCCTTGTTGAAGGGTCAGAATGATTATATATCACAAATCAGCTAAATAAAGCTTAAGATAAACAACTGTAACTTGGTTATTAGTATTCAAAAACGTATGAAATTGGTTCTGATTTGTTTATTAATTATCTTTCTAATATGTTACTAAACTAGAGAATACTAGTTGCAATACTACTGCCTTTCTTGAAGGATTAGATTGATGATATAGCTCAAATCAACAAAGTTATTTCAGAAACACAGCTGTAACTTGGTTATTAATTTTCAAAAATGTATGAAATTACTCCAAATGTATTTACTAATGATCCTTCTAATGTGTGTTCTAAACTAAACTTGAGAATCCTAGTTGCGCTATTACTGCCTTTTTAAATTGTTAGAATGATGATATATCTCAAATCAGCAATGTTACTACAGGTAAACAGCTGTAACTTGGTTATTACTTTTCAAAAATATATGAAATTATTTGAGATTTGTTTATTAATGATACTTCTAATACGTTACTAAACTTGAGAATATTAGTTGCATTATGACTGCCTTTTTCAAGAGTTAGAATGATGATAATAAGTTGCTTCAGAATAACTGCTGTAACTTGGTATTATTCATGTTCAAAAATTTATGAAATTGATTGCGATTTCTTATTAATGATCTTTCTAATATTTTACTAAACTTGAGAATCCTATTTGCATTATTACTGCCTTTCTGAAGTGTTAGAATGATGATATATCTCAAATCATCAAAGTTTCTTCAGAAAAAATACTGTAACTTTGTTATTAATTTTCAAAAATCTATGAAATTTATTATATTTTGTTTATTAATAGTTCTTCTAATACGATACTAAATTTTGATAATCTTAGTTGCGCTATTACTGCCTTTTTAGAGGGTTAGAATGATGATATATCTCAAATCTGCAAAGTTACTTCAGAAAAACAGCTGTAATTTGGTTATTAATTTTCAAAAATGTATGAACTTGATTGAGATTTGCTTATTAGTGATCCTTCTAAAATGTTACTAAACTTGAGAATCCTAGTTCAATTATTACTGCCTTTTCGAGGGTTAGAATGATATATCTCAAATCAGCTAAGTTGCTTCAGAAAAACAGCTGTAACTTGGTTACTAATGTTGAAAAATATATTAAATTGAATGCGATTTGTTTACTAATGATATTTCTAACATGTTACTAAACTAGAGAATTCTAGTTGCACTGTTACTGTCTTTTTTAAGAGTTAGAATGATGATATATTTCAAATCAGTTAAGTAGCTTCAGAAAAACAGCTGTAACTTGGTATTATTCATCTTCAAAAATGTATGATTTTGATTGAGATTTGTTTATTAATAATCTTTCTAAAAGGTTACTAAACTTGAGAATCCTAGTTGCACTATTACTGCCTTTTTGAAGGGTTAAAATGGTGATATATCTTAAAGCATCTATGTAGCTTCAGAAAAACAGCTGTATCTTGGTTATTAATGTTGAAAAAATTATATATATATATATATATATATATATATATATATATATATATATATCTCAAATAAGCAAAGTTACTTCAGAAAAACAGCTGTAACTTGGTTATTAGTATTCAAAAATGTATTAAATTAGTTGAGAATTGTTTTTTAATGATCCTTCTAATATCTTACTAAATTTGAATATCCTAGTTGCGCTATTACTGCGTTTTTAAATAGTTAGAATCATGATATATCTCAAATCAGCAATGTACAGAAAAACAATTGTAACTTGGTTATTAGTTTTCAAAAATGTATGAAATTAATTGAGGTTTGTTTATTAATGATCCTTCTAATATGTTACTAAACTTGAGAATCCTAGTTACGTTATTACTGCCTTTTTGAAGGGTTAGAATGATGATATATCTCAAATCAGCTAAGGCTCTTCAGAAAAACAGCTGTAACTTGGTTACTAATATTAAAAACTATAATAAATTGAATGTCATTTGTTTATTAATGATATTTCTAACATGTTACTAAACTTGAGAATCCTGGTTGCGCTATTACTACCTTTTTGTTAGTTGGAATGATGATATATCTCGAAATAGCTAACTTATACCATAACACTGTTGTAACTTAGTTATTAGTTTTAAAAAATGTATAAAATTGATTGCGATTTTATATATATTTTATTAATAGTCCTTCTAATGTTTTACTAACGGTGAAAATCATAGTTGCACTATTACTTCTTTTTGAAGGGTTAGAATGATGATATATCTCAAATCAGCAATGTACTACAGATACACTACAGATAAACAACTGTAACTTTGTTATTAATTTTCAAAAATGTATGAAATTTATTTTGGTTTGTTTATTAATAGTCCTCCTAATAGGGTACTACGTTTGAGAATCGTAGTTGCACTATTACTGCCTTTTTTAAGAGTTAGAATGATGATATATCTCAAATCAGCTAAGTTGCTTCAGAAAAACAGCTGTAACTTGGTATTATTCATGTTCTAAAATGTATGAAATTGATCGCGATTTGTTTATTAATGATCTTTCTAATATGTTACTAAACTTGTGAATCCTAGTTGCATTATTACTGCCTTTCTGAAGGGTTAGAAGGGTGATATATCTCAGATCAGCAAAGTTGCTTTAGAAAAACAGCTGTAATTTTGTTATTAATTTTCAAAAATGTATGAAATTTATTGTAATTTGATTATTAATATGAAATTAATTGAGGTTTGTTTATTAATGGTCCTTCTAACATGTGTCTAAGCTTGAGAATCCTATCCGCTATTACTGCCTTTTTGAAGGGTTAGAATGATGATATATCTCAAATCAGCTAAGGTGCTTCAGAAAAATCGCTGTAACTTGGTTACTAATATTGAAAAATATATTAAATTGAATGCGATTTGTTTATTAATGATATTTCTAACATGCTACTAAACTTGAGAATCCTGGTTGCGCTATTACTACCTTTTTGTTAGTTAGAATGATGATATATCTCGAATTAGCTAACTTATATCATAAACACTGTTGTAACTTAGTTATTAGTTTTAAAAAATGTATAAAATTGATTGCCATTTTTTATTAATAGTCCTTCAAATGTGTTACTAACGGTGAAAATCATAGTTGCACTATTACTGCTTTTGAAAGCTTAGAATGATGATATATCTCAAATCAGCAATGTTACTACAGATAAACAGCTGTAACTTGGTTATTAATTTTCAAAAAGGTATGAAATTAATTGAGGTTTATTTGTTAATGATCCTTCTAATATGCTACTAAACTTGAGAATCCTAGTTACGCTATTACTTCCTTTTGGAAGGGTTAGAATGATGATGTATGTCAAATTAGCAAAGTTACTTCAGAAAAACCGCTGTAACTTGGTGATTAATTTTCAAAAATATGTTAAATTAATTCTGATTTGTTTATTAATAGATACGAAATTTGAGAATTCTAGTTATACTATTACTGCCTTTTTTGAAGGGTTCAAGTGATGATATATTTCAAATCAGTAAAGTTACATCAGAAAAACAGCTGTGACTTGCTTATTAATTTTAAAAATGTATAAAATTATTTGAGATTTGTTTACTAATGAACCTTCTAATAAGTTACTAAACTTGAGAATCCTAGTTGTACTATTACTGCCTTCTTGAAGGGTTATAATGATAATATACCTCAAATCAACTAAATTACTTCAGAAAAACAGCTGTAACATGGTTGTTAATATTCAAAAATGTTTGAGATTGATTGTAATTTGTTTATTAGTAGTCCTTCTAAGATGATACTAAATTTGATAATCCTAGTTGCACTATTACTGCCTTTTTGAAGGGTTAGAATGAAGATATAGCTCAAATCAGCAAAGTTACTTCAGAAAAACAACTGTAACTTTGTTATTAATGATCCAAAACGTACGAAATTGATTGCGATTTGTCTACTAATAATCTTTCTAATATGATACTAAATATGAGAATCCTAGTTGCACTATTTCTGCCTTTTTAAAGGGTTAGAATGATGATATATCTCAAATCAGCTAAGTTACTTCTGAAATACGGTCGTAACTTGGTTATTAATTTTCAAAAATTTATAAAATTGATTGCGATTTATTTATTCATAGTCCTTCTGATAAGGTACTAAAGATGAGAAACCTAGTTACTACTATCGCAATTTTTAAGGGTTAGAATGATGAAATATCTCAAATCAGCTAAGTTATTTCAGAAAAACAGCTGTAACCTGATTACTAATTTTCAAAAATCTATGAAATTAATTGAGATTTGTTTATTAATCCTTCTTATATATTACCAAATTTGATTTGAGAATTCTAGTTGTGCTATTACTGCCTTTCTAACGGGTTAGGATAATGACATATCTTAAATCAGCTAAGTTGCTTCAAAAAGTAGCTGTATCTTTGTTATTAATTTTCAAAAATTTCTGAAATTGTTTGTAATTTATTGATTAATAGTACTTCTAATATGGTACTAAATTTGAGAATCCTAGATGCACTATTATTGCCTTTTTGAGGTGTTAAAATGATGTAATAGTACAAATCAGCTAAGTTACTTTAGAATAACAGCTGTAACCTGGTCATTAATTATGCAAAATGTATGTAATTGATTTTGATTTGTGTATTAAAGTCTTTTGTGTAGTCCTTCTAATACGGTACTAATTTTGTGAATCCTAGTTTCACTATTACTGCTTTTTTGAAAGGTTAGAATGTTACTGCAGTTATTTCAGAAAAACAGCTGTGACTTGTTTATTAATTTTCAAAAATGTATAAAATTAATTGAGATTTGTTTATTAGTAATCTTTCTAAAAGGTTACTACACTTGAGAATCCTAGTTGCACTATTACTGGTATAAAATGGTGATATATCTTAAAGCATCTATGTAGCTTCAGAAAAACCGCTGTATGTTGCTTATTAATGTTCAAAAATGTATGTATATATATATATATATATATATATATATATATGATGACGTTGAAATAATTTAAATTTGATATATATAAATTATTTCAACGTCATCCATTTTTTGAATTAATAATTTCCTATAAATACCTTTTGTATGCTGCATCTAGATCGATAGCTATTTCACATACTCCGTGCCCTGATGAAGTAGCTAATTAAGCTACGAAATATTGGCAAAAGGAAGTAAAGTGTACTTCTAGTAAAAATAGCGTTTTAATTGCTGCAATACCCTAATAAAATAGAAAAATATAATAATTATACAAAATAGCAAAATAAATATTTACTCTCTATATATATATATATATATATATATATATATATATATATATATATATATATATCTCAAATCAGCAAAGTTACTTCGGAAAAACGGCTGTACATTGATTATACATTTTCAAAAATATATGAAATGAAGTAAGTTTTTTTATTAATATAGATCCTTGTAATATTTTACTAAACTTAAGAATCCTAGTTGCGCTACTACTGCGTTTTTGAAGGGTTAGAATGATGATATATCTCACATCAGCTAGCTGATATCATATACACTATTGTAACTTGGTTATTAATTTTAAAAAATATATGAAATTTATTAATGATCCTTCTAATAAGTTACTAAACCTGAGAATCCTAGTTGCACTATTGCTGCCTTTTTGAAGGGTTATGATGATGATAAATCTCAAATCAGCAAAGTTACAGAAAAACAGCTGTAACCTGTAATATTCAAAAATGTTGGAAATTGCTTGCGATTTGTTTGTTATTGCGATTTGTCTGTTATTAGTATTTCTAATATGGTACTAAATTAGATAATCCTAGTTGCACTATTACTGCTCTTTTTTAGGGGTTACAATGATGTAATATCACAAATCAGCTAAGTTACTTTAGAAAAGCAGCTATAACTTGGTCACTAATTATCCAAAATGTATGAAATTGATTGTGATTTGTGTATTAATAGTCCTTCTAATACGGTACTAATTGTAATTTGTTAATCCTAGTTTCACTATTACTGCCTTTTTGAAGGGTTAGAATGTTACTTCAGAAAAGCAGCTGTAACTTTCAAAAATGTATGAAATTATTTGAGATTTGTTTATTAATGATCCTTATATGTTACTATATTTGAGAATCCTAGTTGCACTATTACTGCCTTTTTGAAGGGTTTTAGAATGATCTACCACTGCTCCCAGTTGAATATTTACAGTTTAACAATGACGCGAAATTTAAAATGACACTTGTTATATGACTTTACCATAAAATAAAAGATCCAGTATTTGTATGAGAATCACACTGCTGTTCATCTTGAACTAACTAATATTAAAATAAATATACATTATTGTTTGCCTTCTACACCGTACGGTAGAAGGCAAACAATAATATATGATATGATATAGGCTTGAATGATTAAAATAAATACGTATTACTATTATACTACTATATTCGAAAGTTACATTACATCTCGAAAATTATTCTGGAACTAAGTATGATCTATAAATATTACTAAACTCTGAATTCAATATGTAAAATCAATGCATCATTTAAATTGATATTCTGTTTATATTTGCAGTGGATACTTACAACGGAAGCAACTTATACTTCTGGCGTCTAGACAGGAAACAAATGGGCGCATATCTTTGCATAGCGAGCAACGATGTTCCACCTGCAGTCAGCAAGCGAATTGCCCTAAACGTCAACTGTAAGTATTATCCCGGACAAACAAATTCGAGTGCCTGCTTTATTGCCGCACATACATCACTACCGCGCGCGCTGGGGCGGCGGCGGCGTTTCAAACACGCGCTGGGCCTAGATAAACATCCCGTGCGCATAAATGAAAATTATTCTTTGAACTGCCCGCGCGCAAAAATGCCACAATTATCCGGCCGCAGGATTATTATCCATGCGGAAAATTCCCACGCAGAATAAAACACGGGTCGTGCATTTATATGCGCCAGTGCAGCGGGGGTTGTAGGGAAAATAATGTGTGTGCACGTATGATTTTTTTATGTTGTTGTTAAATTAGTGTGCCGAAGTGTATGAAAAATAATAGAGTGGTTTAATACACATAGGGTTCCATGAGATGAATTTTAAAAGTGCATACATAATTTTGAGTATTAAACTTAATTAAATGATCCCTCTGGCCCACACATGTTTTACTTACTCAGTAGGATTGCAGTTGTTATACAATATGATATTCAAAAGACTCCCCTGTGTATGAAAACTCTGCATGACAAATTCAAATTTTCAAAATAATAATGATTTGATTTTTTTTTCTAATAGTCCAGACGGAAACTCTAAAAAAGGGGTTACCTGGACAAAGTTCCGAAGTTTATGAAACGTTGGGATATTGTTAGGGGTTGGTGTGGGGTGTGGAATCGTTTTCGAGGAACTATGGAAACTTGGGAAAGGACAAAAGACCTTGAAATTTTCAAGTTTTATGCTTATATACTCTAAACCATAAGGAACATTGCTATATACAAAGTTGTAGAGTATGGAATTTACTTTGGAGCTATCAACCTTTATAAAGATATAAGTTGTTTTGTTTACATTAAAAAAAAAATCATAATTCAGCACGTTTCATTATACAACTGAACCCTTAATCCAGATTGTGACTGTCTAATTAGCATTCGCTACTCTGCGCCCAACAAAAATGTTTAATTAAGCCAACAATAGTTTCTCACCGCATTAATCTTTGTTTGTATCCAACACTTACCGAGATACAAGAGTTCAAAGATGAAGCAAATTTCTCAACTTGTGAAAAATACGAGAAAAATGCAATTTTGTCCAGCTAGAATATACTTGCCGATATATCATGGATGTTCTAATTTTTTTTTATTCATTTCGACTAGACCGCCTTTTTTACAGAAGTAGTAGTAGTATATTCTGTATTTGTTACTGGCTGAACTTCAGGTACTTTTCTGCCCTTTGCAATCTTTTAGTGTATTGGAATGCTACTTTAAAAAATCATCCCCTAGTAATTATCGTTAATTATATCCCTACGATAAAACCAATTATTGTACGTTAGCTTAAAAAGAAAATATTTATCAATTTATTTTGGAATTATATAATTATAATTAATAATATAATTCTTATCTTTGGCATTGTCTAGACAGAATGATAGAAATTTCCTATGAAAATACGAGACTCTATTTTAAATATGATTAATTTATTTATAAACTTGAATCTTTCAAAAAGTGTGTCCAATATAGAATTGACAAAGCAGAGCTAGTTTAATTAAATATGTGTTGGATAGAAACTTTTTAATTAACTTAATTATAATATAACTTTGTAGTAATATAAATTGATAGAAAACATGAATTTAAAGAACCTAGCCATACAAATTTAATTATTATATTTTATTCACAGCCATTGTATAATATTACATAATAAACAACTAATTAATAATATATATATATATATATATATATATTTACGTATTATAAAATATATAATTAGAAATCTCCTTCTTTCACTCTCATTATCATTTATTATATTAATTATTAAGTCAACATGCCTCTATCTTTAATTAATTTCCCCGAGCGCTTTCGAATTTCCAACCAATACGAATTTCGAACGTCTGACGGTGAACGTCGATGCGCCATAAATAATTAAATCCCCTCGACATAGACGGCAAACATTTTTAACTAATAGCCCCGGCAATGAGTGAGAAGTATATTAAATATTTTTCAAGGAAGATAGATCATTAAAGTACGTCCATTAGACACCAACTAAAAAGAAAACTGGGGCGTCTATATCGGTAGTATATGTCTTTAGTAGTGGAACTTTTAAGTGCTTGCACTAATTAAATGTGTATATTATTTAATGTTTCCTAGTTGCAATTTTTGAGAACTCATGCGTATATTATTTATTATTAATTGAATAATAAAATAAAAAATGTATATGATTAGTTATTAATAAAATAAAACCTGTAATTTGTAAGGCAACACTGTGTATGAGGGGCGTTGGGGTGTCTTTCTATTTCTATTAGATGGCCATTATACAAATTCTATACGGGTGCAACAATATCAAATGTGATACAAAATTATAATGTTGTAATAAATTGGTGAATTAAGCGAATTCGCGATTAAGGGGGAGAGTCTAGTGGATTATTTCAAATGATAATGTATGGACTATCTTAATAGTCGTCGCACAGATTTAATTTATACATCAATTGAAATATAATTCAATTATCTTCAGATCAACATCAATAACTCTTATGATTTGTAGCTAATTCGGTTGATAACTATAATTTTGTAGAAAGAGGAGAAACTTTCTTAATAATCTTCCAACAGACTTAATTTATACATGAATTGAAAGATAATTCAATTATCTTCAGATATCCGGTAATAACTCTTATGTTCCTTTTGCTAATTAAGTTGATATAATTTTCTAGAAGGAACAGAAACTTCTCTTAATATTTTTGAAGATATCTTTCTTAATAGTTATCCGACATACTTCATGTATTTATTAATTAAAAGATAATTCAATTCTCTTCAGATCACCATCAATAATTGTTATGATTCGGTTGTTAACTATAGATTTCTAGCAAAAAGAGAAACTTCTCCCAATATTTTTAAAGATATATTTCTTAATAGTCGTAATACAGACTTCGTTTATACATCAATTGAAAGATAATTCAATTATCTTGAGATCAACATCTATAAATGTTATGATTCATGGCTAAGTCGGTTGATAACCATAATTTTCTAGCAAAAATAGAAACGTCTTCCAATATTTCTCAAGATATCTTTGTTATGATTTATAGCTAATTCGATTGCTAACTATAATTTTCTAGCAAGAACAGAAACTTCTCCCAATTTTTTTAAAGATATCTTTCTTTTTAGTTATCTCACAGACTTCATTTATGCATCAATTGAAATATAATTCAATTATCTTTAGATCACCATCAATAAATGTTATGATTTGAGCTAATTCGGTTGATAACTATAATTTTTTAGCAAAAAGATAAACGTCTTCCACTATTTTTGAAGATATCTTTCTTAATAGTCGTCATATATACTTCACTTATACATCAATTGAAAGATAATTCAATTATCTTCAGATCACCGTCAATAATTATTATGATTTATAGCTAATTCGATTGCAAACTATAATTTTCTAGCAAGAAGAGAAACTTCTCCCATTTTTTTAAAGATATCTTTCTTTTTAGTTATCTCGCAGACTTCATTTATGCATCAATTGAAATATAATTCAGTTATCTTTAGATCACCATCAATAAATGTTATGATCTGTAGCTAATTCGGTTGATAACTATAATTTTCTAGCAAGAAGAGAATCTGCTCCCAATATTTTTTAAGATATCTTTCTTAATAGTCCTCCCGCAGAAATACATCAATTGAAAGATAATTCAATTATCTTCAGATCACTATCAATAATTGTTATGATTTATAGCTAATTCGGTTTTTAACTATAATTTTCTGGCAGGAAGAGAAACTTCTCCCAATTTTTTTAAGATATCTTTCTTTTTAGTCATCGCGCAGACTTCATTTGTGCATCAATTGAAATATAATTCAATTATCTTTAGATCAGCATCAATAACTGTTATGATTCGTTGCTAACTCGGTTGATAACTGTAATTTTCTAGCGAAAAGAGAAACTTCTCCCAATATTTTTGAAGATATATTTCTTAATAGTTGTCATACAGACTTTGTTTATACATCAAATGAGAGATAATTCAATTACCTTCAGATCAACATTTATAAATATTATGATTCGTGGCTAATGTTGATAACTATATTTTTGTAGCAAAAAGAGAAATGCCTTCTAATATTTCTCAACCTTCAGATAGGTTTCTATTTAATCGCAGTCTTCATTTATACATAAATTGAAAGATAATTCAAGTATCTTTAGATTACCATCAATAACTTTTATGGTTTGTAGCTTTTTCGGTTGATAACTATAATATTCTAGCAAGAAGAGAATCTGATCCCAATATTTTTTAAGATATCTTTCTTAGTAGTCATCCCGCAGACTTCATTTATACATCAATTGAAAGATAATTTAATTATCTTCAGATCAACTTCCTTAAATGTTATGATTCGTAGCTAACTCGGTTGATAATTGTAATTTTCTAGTAAAAAGAGAAACGTCTTCTAATATTTCTCAAGATATCTTTCTTAATAGTCGTCCTACAGACTTCATATATACATCAAATAAAAGATAATTCAATTATCTTCAAACTATCTGGTAATAACTGTTATGATTTTTTGCTAATTATGTTGATACATATAATTTTCTAGAAAGAACAGACATTTCTCTCAATATTTTTGAAGATATCTTTCTTAATAGTCACATAGTTCATGTATACATCAATTAAAAAATAATTCAATTATCTTCAGATCACCGTTAATAATTGTTATGATTTATAGCTAATTCGATTGCTAACTATAATTTTCTAGCAAGAAGAGAAACTTCTCCCAATTTTTTTAAGATATCTTTCTTTTTTACATCAATTGAAAGATAATTCACTTATCTTCAGATCAACTTCCATAAATGTTATGATTCGTAGCTAAGTCGTTTGATAACTATAATTTTCTAGCAAAAAGAGAAACGTCTTCTAATATTGCTCAAGATATCTTTCTTAATAGTCGTACTACAGGCTACAGGCTTCATTTATACATCAATTGAAAGATATTTCACTTATCTTCAAATTAACTTTCATAAATGTTATGATTCGTAGTTAACTCGGTTGATAACTATACTTTTCTAGCAAAAAGAGAAACGTCTTCTAATTTTCTCAAGATATATTTCTTAATAGTCGTCCTACAGACTTCATTTATACATCAATTGAAACATAATTATCTTCAGACAACCGAAAATTTCTGATATGATTTTTTGCTAATTTTTTGCATCATTTCGAAGATATCTTTCTTAATAGTCATCCCACATACTTCATATATACATCAATTAAAAGATAATTCAATTTTCTTCAGATAATTGTCAATAATTGTTATGATTTATAGCTAATTCGATTGATAACTATAATTTTCTAGATACAAACTTCTCCCAATGTTTTTAAGATATCTTTCTTAATAGTCATCCCGAAGACTTCATGTATACATCAATTGAAAGATAATTCAATTATCTTCAGATAACCGGTAATAACTGTTATGATTTGTTGCTAATTAGGTTGATCACTATAATTTTGTAGAAAGAATAGAAAGTTCTCCTAATATTTTCGAAGATATCTTTCTTAATAGTGATACCACATACTTCATGTATACATCAATTAAAAGATATCTTTCTTATTAGTCATCCCGCAGACTTCATTTACACATCAATTGAAAGATAATTCAATTATCTTCAGATCAACTTTCATAAATGTTTTGATTCGTAGCTAAGTCGGTCGAACTATAATTTTCTATAATTTTCTAGCAAAAAGAGAAACGTCTTCTAATATTTCTCAAGATATCTTTCTTAATAATCGTCCTACAGACTTCGTTTATACATCAATTAAAAGATAATTCAATTATCTTCAGATTAACTTCCATAAATGTTATAATTCCTAGCTAACTCGGTTGATAACTATAATTTTCTAGAAAAAAGAGAAACTTCTTCCAATATTTTTGAAGATATATTTCTTAATAGTTGTCATACAGACTTCGTTTATACATCAATTGAAAGATAATTCAATTATCTTCAAAAAAACATCTATAAATGTTATGAATCGCGGCTAATTCGTTTGATAACTATAACTTTCTAGCAAAAAGAGAAACGTCTTCTAATATTTCTCCTACAGACTTCATGTATACGTCAATTGAAAGATAATTATTTTCAGATTATCGATAATAGTTGATACGATTTTTTGCTAATTAGGTTGATAAATATAATTTTCTAGAAAGAACAGAAACTTCTCTCAATAATTTTGAAGATGTCTTTCATAATAGTCATCCCACAGACTTCATCAATACATCAATTAAAAGATAATTCAATTATCTTCGGTTCACCGTCAATAACTGTTGATTTAGATTTAGATTGATTTAGAGCTAATTCGGTTGTTAACTATAATTTTCTAGCAATAAGAGAAACTTCTTCCAATTATTTTTCAGATATCTTTCGGTTTTAAACGCAGACTTCATTTATACATAAACTGAAAGATAATTCAATTATCTTTAGATCACCATCAATAACTTTTATGAGTTGAAACTAATGCGGTTAATAACTATAATTTTATAGCAAGAAGAGAATCTTCTCCCAATATTTTTTAAGATATCTTACTTAATAGTCATCCCGCAGAATATATTTATACAGCAATTGAAAGATAATTCAATTATCTTCAGATAACCGGCAATAACTGTTATGATGTTTTGCTAATTGGGTTGATAACTATAATTTCGTAGAAAGAACAGAAACTTCTCCCAATAATTTTGAAGATATCTGTCTTAATAGTCATCCCACATACTTCATGTATACATCAATTAAAAGATAATTCAATTATCTTCAGATAACCGTTAATAACTGTTATGATTTATAGCTAATTCGGTTGTTAACTATAATTTTCTAGCAAGAAGAGAAGCTTCTCCCAATTATTTTTCAGATATCTTTCGGTTTTAATCGCATACTTCATTTATACATAAATTGAAAGATAATTCAATTATCTTTAGATCACCATCAATAACTTTTATGATTTGAAACTAATGCGGTTGATAATTGTATAGCAAGAAGAAACACTGCTCCCAATATTTTGAAGATATCTTGAAAAAAAAAATGATATTGATCGATATTGCTATTTAATTTTTTACAAATCATAACAGTTATTAATGATTATCTGAAGATAATTGAATTATTTTATTTACTGATGTATAAATGATGTCTGTGGGTTGATTAATAAGAAATATATCTTCAAGAATATTGGGATAAGTTTATCTTCTTGCAAAAGAAAATTACAATTATTAACCGAATTAGCTACAAATCATAAAAGTTGTTGATGGTGATCTAAAGATAATTGAATCATCTTTGAATTGATGTATGGATGAAGTCTACGGGACGACTATTAAATCCCGTAGACTTCATAAAAAAAAAATAGCAATATCGAATGGCACTATTATTTTGTCTTCATATACCTTTCTCATATTGTTCTCATAAATTCACATAAATATTATTATTATTATTGGATTGAAACAGACATTTGTAATTAGATATGAAAGGATCATGTAACTTGCTAGACAGTCACACCAAAACCTTCTGCATGGTGTATTTAGATAAGACAAGAGTAATAACAATAATAACTTGTACCGACTCCGCCGCCGTCTCAGTGCAAGATTCGGAAAGTTCGCCGATAAATAGTGAAGAAGAGCGGCGGGCATTCATCCGACCAGAAATCCGCACAATGTTTAGTTGTATCAGAGTTTGTAATCTCCCGTCTGTCCAGCAACTTTCTGCGAACTCGTTATCGGTTGCGTGAGCTACTGACCACCAGGGCGCATTTCCCAGGCACCCCCACACATGCTCTTACCACCCTCCCACTCTCACACACAGACACATGCTCTCGTCCACGCGTCAACTAACTTCTGTTTCAGATAACTTCCTAATTAGTTTAGCAGCCACGTGCTCATTCCCAAGCACAGCACGCGTACTATATTAAAACCCTATTAACTTCCGCATATAACCCATAAAAAAAATAATCCTGCGAGGGTGGCTCCCAACAAAAACAATCCATTAAACATGAACGACATAGTTTATAAATGCTAATGCTCGAATTGAATGAATTAAATACGTTTGTTCACCGCCGCCGATGTTTATTGATTATTTGAATACACAAACGAGTTCATTAATATTTACGCGATGTTCAATCTGAGAGGGGTAAATCATATTCCGAATTACCGAAATCTATTTAGTGCTGCCCGGTCGCCCGCCAGTATTTATTGCGGGCGAGATAATTTCGCTGTAATAAATTATAAAGGTGTTCGCTATATGCGTGTGATTAATTCGTAATCGATGGCTGTGAAAAATTTATATTAATATTACTGGTTGTCATACTAATGATTTTTTTTATTTAGGAAAGGGTCATTCTCATGGTTGTTTAATTAAATATTTAAGTACCAATACTGTAGTTTAGTGTCCACAATGTTCTTTAGTAGTACATAACATAATGAGTAAGAACCACTTGATGGTAGATGGGTGAAGTAATTCCGTGGCTTTGATATGGCGAAAACTCAAGTTAAGTAACTTCAAAGGGAAAAACACCTTGAAAATTTAACATGCTCTTTATAAAAAATATATGTTTATAGCTATCAGCTATTAGCTATGAGTTTTTTCTTTAGCTATGAGTTTTTTTATTCAGCTATGAGTATTTTTCTTTAGCTGTGAGTTTTTTTATTCAGCTATGAGTTTTTTTCTTTAGCTGTGAGTTTATTTCTTTAGCTATTAGTTTTTTTCTTTAGCAATGAGTTTTTTTCTGCCGATTAAGGATGAAGAAGCTCAGAGGAGTGTAATCACTAGGTATTTACCTTAACCTAACAAGGTTTGAACTCCCGCTCTGCAATGGTTATTGCGAGACGGATGGCGATATTTATAAATTTGTTAAAACCATTATATTTCCATCATGTATTATATTTGAAATTATGTTTTTGTACATTTGTTAGAAAACGCCTATGTTTCCATGGCTATCAGTTCAAATGAGCGAATACAAATTTCTATATTGACGAGGAATATGAAAAGAAAAACTATGACAACAAACTATAAGCGTATGTGTATATAAAATATATTTTTATTAACCCGTGATTTTTTCTGCCGATAAAGGACAAAGAAGCTAGAGGAGTGTAATCACACGGTATTTACCTTAACTTTACCTCAACCTAACGACGTTTGAAGCCTTTCTCAATAAGCGCGGTAGTGGTAAGGTAGCGGTAAGTAATATTTTGCATGGATATAAAAATTCAAACGTTCAGAATAGGGCAGTAATGCTATAATACAATAATTATTCTAGAGATTACCCATGTTCTGTCATAGTTTTACTGCGCGGCTGTAAACGCCCGCATTTGTATACAAGTATGTAATTACGCTTACCGCTACGTTACTCCTACCACAGTTATTGTGAATGGTCCTTTACTCCTTAATGCTCAGTTCGAAATGTACGGCGATGTTTATAAAATCGCTAAAATTGAATTTAGTAGTTAACACCTTCAACATCAGGAATGTAATAATTTGGTGGCTATGTCACGAAGAAAACTCGAGTTATCTAACAACTACAAACACAAAAACAGTTTAAAATTTTAATATGTAAATTTAGAAATTAATTAAAAATTCAATTTATTTCACGAGTATATTTTCAAATGCAATTTTATAAAAACTTTCGTATTAAAAATGTATTAGCAATCAACAACTCTATTAATGAAACTGCTTTATATAACTGAACATACACACAAACAGTTATGATACGTTTTTTATGTTTGAAATGTGCAAATTGTTTTCGTAAATAATGAAACTGCAGAGCAAACAATTCCCCGCAGGATTGAGCCGGCGGCACCGGCGGCCTAAGGCTTTTCCGCAGCAACTTGCGCATTTTTAATATTCCGATCCCGTTCCGTTTTTCCGCAAAAAAGTCTCATTGTGCGGGCTGCACTTTCCTAACATGACTTTGACTACAGTGGCCGGCACGTCCGTGGAATAACGAAAGCCCCCCGGAACTGGGACACTCGAATGCGGCAGACAAACTTTTAATCGGTACATGGAACTATAGTAAATATAAAGGCTGCATAGATTGATATCGATTGTTAAAGTAAAGTAAAATTTCTATATTTTAATTTTAAATTGCATGTAATTGTTCTGAATTTGATGTAATTTTATTTATATCTTTTTAAACTATTAATATTTGTATGAGATGAGAAAAAGAAAGAATATTTGACCTACTTAAATAACAAATTTAAAGCAATGTAGCCTAGGTACGTTGAACAGCATAATAAATTTAACGCACATGTTTGGAGAATTAAGCAGGGATACTGGGAGAAATTCTCAACAGACATGGAACATGACCTGTATGGTACCCACAAGAAAATATGAACAATACTAGGAAGAAACAAAGCTAATGACAAGGACATTGTTCAAACACATAAAATCTCAATAGAAGAATGGGTATTTTACCCATCCTCTTTATACAGGGATGTGAAGTAAAATACTTCACAGCCCTTTATAAAGAGGATAACGATACTGAAAGTAATGCAGGAGAACACAACAGAGATAACACAACAGAGGTAACACAACAGAGATAACACAAAGGAGGTAACACAACAGAGGTAACACAGCAGAGGGAACACAAGAGAGGTAACACAGCAGAGATAACACAACAGAGGTAACACAACAGAGGTAACACAACAGAAGTAACACACCAGAGGTAACACAACAGGGGTAACACAACAGAGGTAACACAACAGAGGTAACACAACAGAGGTAACACAACAGAGGTAACACAACAGAGGTAACACAACAGAGGTAACACAACAGAGGCAATACAACAGAGGTAACACAAGAAAATGTGGAAGTCATCATCAGAAACCTAAACAAAATACAGGAAGGCGCCCAGGATTAGATGCTGAAATATGAGGAGCTGAACTGATCTCACAAATGGTATGATTCCTTCAAAGAATAATTACCATTGGAAGAATACCAAGCAACTGGCAGACTAGCATAACTATACCGAGCTTTAAGAAAGGGAAAAGAAAAAGCCAGAAAACTATTGAGGTATCGCCCTATAAAATACTGCACTGAAGGCTGTTGCTGGGAACTCTAAGCAAGGAAATACCACTGCGGAAAGAACAGCAGGGATTCAGCAAAAATTAACAGGTTCACAATCGACGCCATCTTTATAGCTAAAGAGAAGGCACTCGGATTTAACAATCCTATCTATATGTGCTTTATACAACTAATTACAACTAAGTAAGAAATACGATATAGTAATACAAGGATGAGAGCCCTGTTCAACTGGCCCACTCGTCATAGCAGCATTCTCCTGATTCGCAGGTGGTTCAAAAACAGCAAAAGTAACCAGATCTGGTGTTTCAGACAGAAATAGTGGCTATACAACACTGACTGTGCATGGGAAGAGTACTTATTTGCATATACACAACCAAGCGGAAATACAAGCGATCGCCATAACGCCATTTGAATTGAATTGATTGAGTTAACGCTCAAAAATTTTACTCTCCGGAGAGTTTACATTTTGAGCGTTAACTCAATCAAATATTTAATAACCCTGATGATTAGTAGTCATTCAGTGTATATGTATATATATATATATATATATATATATATATATATATATTTATATATATATATATATATATATATATATATATATATATATATATATATATATATATATATATTCTCTTCTTACACTGTTATACAGTCGTGGATTCTTAAGAATGCAAATATGGATAAGCTTAAGTCTCTCGGATGTGGATATACCGGCGCATGCCGAAGATACCATGGATAGAACTTGCAGCAAATGAAAAGATAAAACAGATGGCTACAATATTTGGAACATATTATTCCAAAAAATAGATACGCAAGCCTGCAATTAATTATACAGGGCAAAATAATGGGAAATAGATCTGTGGGGCGACGCAGAACATCTTGTCTGAGAAATCTGTGAGAATGGTATGGCAGAACTGTTGAAGGCTGCGGCATCAAATGTCCGAACTGTGATGATGATTGCCAACCTCAGACTACGAGACGGCACATAAAAAGGAAGAGGAAAGTCTTTCGGATGTGGATATACCGACGCATGCCGAAGATACCATGGATGAAACTTGCAGCAAATGAAAAGGTAAAACTCATAGCTACAATATGTGGGACATATTATTCCAAGAAGTAGATATGCAAGCCTGTAATTAATTATTCAGGGCAAAATAATGGGAAATAGATCTGTGGGGTGAGGCAGAACATCTTGTATGAAGAACCTGTGAGAATGGTATGGCCGAACTTTTCAGGGCTGCAGCATCAAATGTCCGAACTGTGATGACGATTGCCAACCTCAGACTACGAGACGGCACATAAAAAAAGAAGAGGAAAGCAGAGGGAACGCATGTCGTTTCGTCACTGCATGTAATTTTCTATAGTCCACACATAACCTATAGCAACCATATTTCTTAGGTATCTTCTTTTCGTGAGGAGGAATCTTTTAAAGACGCCCATGATCTAATCAGTGAGCATGGGCAGTGTCGGATTCACCCTGTTTTCCTGACGGGCGACTAAACCTCCTCAGGTCCCACGCTGGAGGCTTGACCGCCTTCGAGGCACCACTTAGCGCTGTCTGGCCTAAGACTGGGAGACCGGGTCTTCGGGGTTGCTCTAGCCCACCCTAGTTCTCTTGTACATCTCTTGTGATGGTTTCTATGTTGCGTGGATTGGCCCACTCGGCCATCGCCTCTGAAGTCACAAGGCCAGAGGCCTCTTCCCATGCCCTCCTTTTTATCGGGCATCGGGAACCCCCTGCTACATGGTGTTCTGCCTTACAAATCGCGCAGTATGCGGTTAGCATTCTGCATTGCCTGGCCTGGTGGACTTCTATCTCGAGCACAGGTTTCGTCTGTCTTCCCACTACATTCGTGGGCCCAGTGGCCATCCAACCAGCAGCGGCTGCAGCCTTGCGGTAGCTCTAAATTGGACCATGCCTACGCTTATCATTATTGCTAAAAGTTCATTCCCACTACTGTCAGTTGTTGAAACCGTTATGTTTTTCGTCTCATTTTGATCCGGTCTCGGCTCGCCTACCGTGGTCATTTCTCCGCACTTTGTTGCTGCCTTGATGGCCATGTCGACCTAGGCTCGCGTTATCAGTCCTCTTATGTGCAAGGTTACACCGGGCTTTCTGACTCTGGCCCGGTGCCTGGCGGGGTTGATCAGGATTGTCTCCTCCTTCCTTGCCTTGGGTTTTGCCTCAGTGGTAGTTCTCTAGGGATAACTCGGTGTATGGTGTCCTTCTAGGTCCTAAATTGTAGCTAGTACCCTTCAACCTACTAGGAGGAATTTCGTAGGTGGTCTCGTTCAGGCTTTTATCACTGGTGGTGTCACACACAATATAATGCGTGAACAACTCAATTCTCCCAGTTGGGCCTTCAGGAGATTCACCTCTGTGGTGAGCACCTTGGGATATTGTGGCCACAACACCCATCTTCAAGTATAGGTCCCCGAGTTCTTCTATCAATCGCCCGGTTGTGATTGCTCTACATTGTTCGTCGATCTGTTTGACCACCTCGACGCTCGGGGGCTACTTTGTAACTTCCCTGCCCGCCACCTTCACGTTCAGGAAGGGCCAGTTTCGCCCTGTGTCTCAACTGCATTTTTGTAGGTGTTGTATCTGTTAAAGACGCCCCTTATTCTGGCTATTGTCTCTTCCATTGGTTCTATATTATATCTTGCAGCGTTGGCCTACTTGGCTAGTTATTTGGTCCAGCCGTGCCTGAATCTTTCTCATCTCCGCTCTAATTATATATATATATATATATATATATATATATATATATATATATATATATATAATCTTTTAAATCTCTTTATACCCTTCCGGGTGTCGAGATTGTTTAATCGTATTTTAAATCAATCTAAAACAAATATAAATCTATTGAATTTTCTGTAGGAATTCCTTCCAGTCCTTCCTGTTTGCCGCCATCCTCTTTGCATCCTGCCATCTAATGCCATTCCTCGTTAATATTTCATCTATGTTGTCTTCCCACGTTTTGTGTGGTCTACCTCTTCTTTTCTTTCCTTGTATTCTTGTGTTCCATACAATTTTTGTTTGTCTCCCTTCTGGCATGCGGATTATGTGTCCATACCATCCGAGTTGTTTCCTTTCTTTGGTTGTCTGTATACTTTCTATCTGTAGATTTCTTCGAACCTGGTCATTTCGTATTCTGTCAATTCTGGTGATACCTTCTATCCTCCTTAAGTACTTCATTTCTGATGATTGTATTTTGCTTTTAAGTCTCTTGTCCAATGTCCATGTTTCGCTTCCGTATATCAGTGTTGGTCTATATATTGTTTTGAACATTATGAGTTTTGTGTTCTTCGATACCTGCTTATTATTAAGTATTATTTTGTTTAGCATATAGTAGCTTTTATTTGCTGCCCGTATTCTGTTGTTTATTTCTGGTTCCAGACTTCCCTTGTTGTTTATATTTATACCCAGGGATTTAAAATTTTCCACCTGTTCGATACTTTTCCCCGCTATTTGGATATTTGTTTCCACTTTCTGTGATAATTATATAATACTAGATAATACTGTTACTTAATGGAAGGTGAATTAGTTTCGATTACATGTTCAACAAGGGAGGTATAGCCTAATGAATTCCTGTGTAATATTGCACGTTACGTTATCAGTTAATTTAATGTGTCCTGTTGATCCAAAGACATCATTTTCTTCGCCGACATTTCGACATTTGCTCCTCGTGCGTTGAAAATATCTACACATCACTTTTAAGATTTGGTACAATGCCCATTGCTTTCCAATAATCTACACTTAGTATAATCGAATGAGGTAACTCAGGTACAATCATCATATTAATAGCATTCACCACATTTTCAACACTTCCTGAAACTATTCTAATAATTCTACACTTATATCCATTCGCCGCAATACAATCGATTTTGGTACAATCAATTATGGATAGTTCTGGATAGTTGGCTGGAGGGTAGCGTAGCTACAAACACTTAGGCCTCAAATTGGGCCCATTGTGAAACCTCCTTTTAAGGCTACTCACTCGTCCCACCAGTCAATTTTGCGTGGTACAATCAATTACTGGTAATTCTAAATTTGTTATTATTTCATATTCCGTTGATACTAACATTGTACAAAATTTTCTCAAAAAAATCCGAGGATTCGTTCTAAAATATCAATCATAAGGTATGATATCTATCGCTCTGTGAATCAACCAATCAAACTCTCGTACAGCTTAACGGTTATTTACAATCGCGTTTGAAATAGGCAAGTTAACTAACTCTTGCTGGGCCGTTTGTCTGATTGGAGGGGGTTTACCGAGGTCTACAAGACAAGTTAGTACTGTATAATTCGATTTCCACATCGAAAACAATATCTAAAAAAAACATTATTTCTAATATTCTAGACAGAAAAAAATAAAACCACAATCAGTTCTAACAACTCAAACAGCATACCCTTACATTCCCTTTGCACCTAAGAACCCACCCTACTGTCCCTCGTCGCCCACTCACCTCTGCTTCCACGATAGTTTTCTGCAGATGTGCTCGCCATTCCCGTCCTTTCTTAGCCATTCATTCACATTTCCGCAATCCTCCACCCGCTCTTATTAAACACCTTCATACTCGTTGCTCAGTTGCCATCACATGTCACTCCCCTTACTATATAGTACACACGCGGTGTACTCTTGCCCCATCCACACCTTCCTTCCTCTCTCTTCCGGCCCACACCTAGTCTGTGCCATACATACCTTCTCCTGTCCACTCAACCCTAACATTGTTATATACCTGGGGGTATGTTATGTACCTGCCACTCCACATACAAGCTCTAATTCAATCTTTCCTGTCACTCTTGCCACTCAATGTCCCTCATTCTCTCCGTGACCTCAGTTGACACGTTTCCCCAGCCTCTTAGTATCCACCCACACCTCAAATATACCCACTGTGTCATACATTTTTCCTCCATCCTTTGACCAAACGCTTTCTGCCCTACCCCTATTTGTCATCCTCGCCACCCGCACTAGTCTTTCCTCCTCAAACCCCTGCGGCCTTGCCTCAAACTTTCAAAACAAAATCGATTCGTCTGGTTTTCTGACAATTCCTCAGAAATAGGTCAGTTTCTGAGGAATTATCAGAAAAGAAATTTCTTACACAGAAAGCTGAGTTTTTTATAACTTCACATGTCTCAACTCGAGGTGACACTATCTCAACATGTGCGAAGTCCAGTGAGGAAGAATTTGTTTCGAGGCTGAATAAAACGATCTATAGCCTTTACATATCTTCTTTAGCTCTTCCATAGTATGTATTCGTCTAAGTGCGAGTCGATGTTGGTAGTATTTAGTGAATATTCTTCAGAAGGATCCTTACCTTGACGGATTCGCCAAGGCGTTTCCGTAGTCTGGTACATAATGACATAATTTTTGCTAAATACATGCGTATAGATTCGTCTCGGCCTTGAGTTTTACGTTTAATTTCGTCAAATAGTTCCTCCTGGCGAAACACTGTCAGCCACGCGGAAATAAATGCGATCGTCATATTGCCATTTGAATTTAAATGGCGAAATGTTGGATGAGATTGTTGCTGCAATATAAAACAAAGCTCCTCCCACTCACCATAGAGCCGTTTATTTGCTCGAAACTGTACTATGCTTCACCCTCAACTTCCAACGCGCAACAACATTTCCGCTCTATGTACATTCCTGGCTTCGTGAAACTCTTCAGCTTTCTCGAGAAATGCATTAGCGGACTCACTAAATATTTTCAATTCCATTTATATATTCTCAGGCAGTCACTCGGCCGTCTAATATGGGACACAAGGAGGACGTTAGTGGCAATTGGCATGGCGGAACTAGAAGAAGTAACGCCTTCTTCCGAGTCTTCACTAGATTCGGCAGAATCACTACGGTTGTACATCACAGCTATGTTCAAAATTGTTCTACGACCTTTTATGGCGGCATACTTACCTTGGTATTAACTTCGTGAACGGGGTTAACGCTTTTTGAAAATACTTGCTTTCCCACCGTGTCGATTGCCTTAGCTCATGCGATTCTTCCGAGCAGGTGTGCCATTAAACTAAGCTTCCTTCTCCGTGTGAATGGAACCATCACTGGTTTGCTTGAGCAGACGCTAAGCTCCTCCTTTTTTGTGCAACAGTTGATGGTATTTTTTGCATATTGAGCAAGGTTCATAACTGTGGTATTAAATAAGCCACCATGTTAAACCCACTCTACGATTGCTAAATAAGGAAAAACTTTTCTACACAGAGTTGACCCGGCTAGCATATCATGGATGTTGTATGAGGCACAATAGGTCCGTGAAGGGCCGCAGTGTACACAGCCTAGGGGCGGGGACTGTACTCACCGTAGAAAAAAAAGGAGATCGTCCACGACTAGGTACCATATCAGGGAGTAATAATAACGCCCCTCCCGCTAGCCTTGGCTACCTTCTACTTTGTTGCTATGTATTCCAATCCATAGCTGACCTTACAAATATCTGCCATGCATGGGGCGATCATGTCGATTACTTTCTGCAGCATTGCGGGAAATTTGTTATTTGACCCTGGCGACTAGTTTGAAACTAGTTACAGCCCATACCAATCTATGTCTGGTAAATATTCTACTAGCCATTTTTTTGCTGAATCTGGTGGAACAGGGTTCTTGACATGTCGTATTTACACCAGTCGCCACTATTCTAGACGCCGAAGAGTGTGTTTGTAGTAAAACGTCTACACTTTCCGTAGGGTCTTTGACATGCCTACCACCAGAGGTCTGTCGAAGCCCTATTTCATTAGAATGGTTATTCGCAAGTACTACGGTATTTGTGAATAACCATTCTAATGAAGCCTTGCTGTTAGGAATATATTATTAATTCCCTCGCAGGTTTTTTGATTAGATCTTCTCAGTTCATTGTTGTATGAAGTCAGTGCCGTCTTGTAGGCTTTCCAATTGCCTGTCCTTTTGGTAATGTTGAAGAAATTCCTAGCCGCTATACGCAGTCGCTCAAGCTCTTTCTTCCACCAGGGAACATCTCGAAAGAGAACAGTTTTTCAAGTTGACTGCTGGTCTCAAGGGCCTGTGTCATAATTCCATTAAGATGAGACGTTCCCGCCTGTAGTTCGTCCGGAGTGTTTATGGTGAGGTTGTATCCCTCGGTTTCTCCTCTGTGAGATTCCTTTATAAGGTCCCTGCTAGTTTTCCGCGGATTTCCACACTTCACTGCACTTACAAACGTATCACCTGGGTTGTAAACAATCTTTTGGTAGTCCGATAGTGAAGGCTCATCGGATATGCGCCAGCTTTGAATTGTAAGTCCCGCAAATTTATAAGCTAGAGTCTGATCAAGATTTCTTCTGATTGCATTTATAAAGGTGGGTTTAATTCCCCTTTTAATAACTTCAACGTAATTAGTAGATTTAGGTATTTAAGGATCATCACCACCACCACTCCCGCTTTCTTTTTTCCCTACTCCTCCTGATACAGACGCGGCACTTCCGCAGATGGTATGAACACGGGGCATCTCTTTTTTCACTCTGCACAGTCTCTCGTGGCATCAGGCAAGAACTTATTTTCTTTGTTTTACTTTACGTTTTACTATATTAGAGCTTCAAGTACATATTTGATGTCATTAGAGCATTAGAGTAGCTCTTCGGTTGAGGCAGTTCGTATCGTAGAGCAATTTACAGACGTCACTTAGTAGGCCATTTGTCTAGCCCCTGTTGATCCAGAGCTAATGCAGGAGCCACCAGTTCCGTTTTGAATCTCCAGTGTAGGGCACTCAATGCCGTCTTGGAAGAGTGAAGGTTAATTTGGTTGCACCTCATCACTATGTTCCTTTATATTGCTGTGGTCCTTAGGCTTTTTGCGGCCTTTAGGTCCCTAGACTTTTTACGACCTTTAGGTCCTCAGGCTTTTTGCGGCCTTTAGGTCCTTAGGCTTTTTGCGGCCTTTAGGTCCTTAGGCTTTTTGCGCCATTTAGGTCCTTTTGACACGGCAGCCTAGTTGGGGGTTTTGTTTTCGCTCGTTCACTAGAGCAGAAACTATCGGCCCCTTCACTGGTTGGCATTTCTTTCTCCGAGGAGGCAGAAGAAAATTCGTTCGCCCTGAGTCTTTCTTCGTTCTTTTAGTGGTACCTGCTCAATACAATAGTAATTTGTTTCGTCGTTTGCTTTGATTTTGACAGCCGACCCTGAGTCTACTGACAAAGTTACCTCCAGTGTTGGGCGTATCGAACTTCTCCATACAGCGCTCCACATCCCCTAAGAACATGACTAGTATGTGTCTCTCTATAGCTATTTATTTGTAGCTTTTGTAAATGTCAAAGTTTGTGATCCATAGGTAGTGACTGGTACGATACACTGGTTGTATAGTTCAGTTATTAATTTCAGAGGGATGCTCATAAATAGTCTTTTACTTTTCCAAATGCTGCCAATGTTTGTCTAATTCGTGATTTCTAGTTTTTAGTTAGCCTTCCCTATGGTTATGATTTGTCCGAGATAACAAATAATATCGATAACCAGATAATTTGTATATTGTTTTTAAATTGGTCTCCAGCGTTATTTGGTTCTTCCTCTTACGTAGTTATTTGTTGTCTATAGTTAGTTTTAATGAAGTTTACAATGCTTTACGATTATTCATATTTATATACGTATGATAAAGTAAAAATATTCTCCTAGTCTAGTATGATATTTATATGGTGATTGTATGTACCAATTATAATATTTTGAGCTGCATTTTAATTAAACAAACCGTAGAACGTGCCCAATGTTTATTATATAACGTTATACGAATTTCAAAAATATTTACTAATTAACTTAAAACAGTATAATGAAAACAGTCTGATGTATTTACATAAAATCTAATTAAATAATACGCGCATAATAAATGCAGGTATTTTGAAAGCGCGCCTGTAATTAATTTATGCGTACGCTGCTGCAATCGCATTTTCTCTAATTTAATAAGAGCGGTTACATATACATTGCGGAATATATTATCCATCCAAGTAAATATTAGCATTTTATTAACCCCATCACGCCGCTCATACAAACATGTTGCTATTCGCGCTTAATTTATTTAACTAAACAGCTTTGTATTTACAATTCCAGTTGCTCCAGTTATCAAAGTCCCCAACCAGCTCCTCGGGGCGCCACTGAACACCGACGTGCAACTCGAATGCTACGTCGAAGCCTTCCCCAACACCATCAACTACTGGGTGAAGAACCGCGGCGAGATGCTGCTCAACGGGTGAGTTTCACTAACAAATTGCGATACACCGCAGCCATCGCTCTGATTGAGGGGTTTTAATTGATGCACTATTAGTGAGTTTCTTGCGGTACAGACTGCGTTATATATTGCACGCCCGCATGTCCAGATTGCGATATTCGAATTGTGGGCTTGTACATCTGGGTTCTATCTAATTCGGCTCGTTAAAATTTTTGTTTCGAAATTCTCATCGCCCGGGATGGGGAAGTTATAAATTATTAAACTTTCCTAGCACTAGCGAAATAACTTGCACGAACAAATTATAGTTTGTTATTGCATTCCATAACACAAGTCCCTTATCGCGCGTGTTTATTAAACTTAATAATAAAGTGAGTGGAGATTCTTATGAATATATAAGGACGGGAGTAAGTGCCAAACATAATTACATCATCATTTAGTTTTAATTTAAAAAATAAATTTATGACGATATTTTAAACAATATGTTTGTAACAACATATTATGTGTCTTAAATTTACCCGCATTGAGAATTTATTAATTAAGGCACCTTACACGATCAGTATTACTGTGAATATTTTAGAATAATGACAGTATTACTATATGATAATATGTTTAAAATGGCCATTATTCTAAAATATTGCCAGTATTGCTAATCCTGTAAGGTATAATAATGATATAATGAGAAGTATACTGATCTTTATCCGGATAATTGATTACTTGATAAATATAAAAGGAGGACTGAAGAAAATATTGACAGTACTAGGATTGACAGTATTATTGACCGTGTAAGGTGCCTTATGGAGCAAAATAAATTTTTTTTTGTTGCGGTATGGTGTTTCGATTTAATCCTATTGTCCTGCTATTTCAGTCACTGAGTGCTCAAAAGGGGGATGTAGAGTGAATTAAATATGCGAGAGTTTTTGACCTCAGAGCTTCGTTAGGAATAAATAAAATAATAATAAAACTTACTAACATGTTAAAAGTACCCCCTCCCACTTCCCACCGTATTCTCGCCACCCAAGGTGAGAATAAGATGTTAGTGGGAGGAAAAGATCCCATTGTTGGAGTTTTCGATTATATCTCGCAAACGGTGGACTCTAGTAATCAAATAAAGTTTAGTCCACTGTTTCCGAGATATAATCGAAAAAAACAAAAAATGTTATCTTCTCCTCTCACTCCCACCTTATGGTCACCTCCAGGGGTGGCAACTTTTAGTACGTTTACATACTAACTACTCCTGATGTCAAAAATTATCGCATGTTTCATGTACTCTACAATATATTTATTCATGTATGCTCCCCCATTTCTTATTACTTATTCATGAGCTCTGTATCTCCAATGAAGTCTTGAAGTCGAGCTATGTATCTTCAATGAAGTCCTGAAGTCTTATGAATAGACGGGCTTGGAGCTTGTAGTGCAAAATATAATCAATATTATCATTTTATTTATAATTTCAATAATAATAAATAAAATATAATAATAATAAGTTATTGCAATTGTTCTAGCAAAAGGTTAAACTAGATAATATAGACCAAACTTGGTGAATATTTTAGATTCTCCGCCAAACATTCTACAGCAACAGTTAACAATCGCAGACACCAACATATTTGTGTGATTAACGTAATTTATCAATGACCGTAATGCAACCGTTGTGTAACGCCAATCAGAATTAAAGGTTATTAATACTACCAGTATATTGAAAAAAGTTATAATTGGTTTACTTAAATTACTCAATTCGTCTGTTCAACGTAATGCATCGAGTTAACTTTACAGGTCTTAGATATTTTAAATAACGTATTCTAATTACAATATCAAATGTTCATGCTTATATTAGCTCTGATATGCTGAGGAATGAAGTCACCGCTAATTGCAAATTTGCACAGAAATGTTCCGCATGTGCAAATGCAAATGAAATATTAATTTTAATACTTACACTAAATTCCCAAATTAATTATTCCGTGTAATATATATATATATATATATATATATATATATATATATATATATATATATATATATATATATATATATGTAGTGTATGTAGTGTAGTGGAATGTAGTTTTAGACAAGAATAATACAAAAAAATCTTGAAATTACATAATTATGAATGGCTGTTTTTGCACGAATGTGTAATAATATAAATTTCAACTTATACAAACCATATCTTTCAAGATAAGGAAGATATCTCATTCAACTCTATATATGTAGAACATTTTGTGATAAATTCCAATTGGTATCAGCTGATTGCCTTAATTGAAGGTTGTAATTTTCGTATGTTAGATGTGGCGAGGTTTCCATAACTTTTGCCGCATCTCGCATTTGTTTTCCTACCTGTCTCTATTCTTTCTCTATGGCTTTGTCTTTCATTATTGCCTTAACAGCAGGGCCGATCCTACCTAACCAGCCCTGCCATTAAGGCAATAATGAAAAACAAAAAGGAAGAATAGAGACAGATAGGAAAATAAATTCGAGATGCGCCCGCCCACATGCTCTACTTTAAGTTTATAATTATCATTATACAGGATATTAGGGTAGAGACATATGTGGAGAAATTGATAAATCATGTATAAACGCGAATCTGTGAAAATACCGAAAAGGATATTTTATAACCGAGGCTTATAATTGAGTTCTTCATATATTTTTTGACATTAATTACAAAAAAAATAATGCATGATGAATAGGTATTTATGCAGGAATATATAATAATACAAATTTCAACATATAGAAGCCATATCTTTGAAGACAATGAAGATATCTCATTAGCGTTTTTAAAATTGAGTTCATAAGACGTTTTTGGACAACTGTAACAAAGCGAATATTCTAAAATAAAATAAAGGAACCGTTTTCCTTGCTAGGAAAGACTGATAATACAAATTTCAAATTAATGTATTAAATTAAATTATGAGCCATTTCTTTCAAGATAATAAAGAGATATCATGAGGGTCTTTGTAATTTAGATCTTTATACATTTCTGGACAAGAATAATATTTTAAAAAATTACTGGATCGTATTTTTAGCTGCAATGTGTGACAATACAAAATTCGCCTGATTTTTATTAAAATTTTATTTTATGATCATACATTGCTTGTCATATCTCAAGCGATATAATTGAAGATAATGAAGATATCTCTATTTGTTTTTAAAATTGAGTTCTTAATACATTTCTTGACTAGTGTAATAAATCATATCCTCGCATTACATAACGAGGAACAGTTTTCATTAGTAGAAAACAATTGATAATACAATTAAACAAGCCGTATCTTTGAAGATAATAAAGATATATCATTGGGGCCTTTGTAATTGGAATTTTCATATATTTTTGGACAAGTAACACACAAAAATCTTAAAATTGCATCATGATGAATCGTTTAATTTTTTTGCAGGAATGTGTGATAATACAAATTTTAACATTTACAAGACATATCATTCAAAATAATAAAGAAATCTCATTTAAGTTTTTAAAATTGTGTTCCTAATACATTTTTGGATCAGTATAACAACAAATCCTAAAATTACATAATAAGAAACCATTTCCTTAACAGATAAGACTGATAATACAAATTTGAAATTTAATAAGCCATATCTTTGAAAACAATGAAGTTATATCACTAGGGTCTTTATAATTCAGTTCTTCATATATTTCTAAATAATATAACTGATACCAAACTTATCTTCGATAATAATGTAGATACCTCATTTGAGTTTTTATAATTATGTTTCTTTACATTTCTGAACTAGTGTATCAAAAAAAATCTAAAGCTACATAATGAGGAACAGTTCTGATTAACTGAAAAGAGTGTTAATACAAATTTCAAATTAAACAAGCCATATCTTTGAGATTATAAAGATATCTTATTGGGGTCTTTATAATTGAGTTTTTCATACATTTTTGGTAAGAATAACACAAAAAATCTTGAAATTACATCATGATGAATAGGTATTTTTGCTGGAATGTGTGATAATACAAATTTCAAATTTTGAAAGCCTTATCTTTGAAGATAATGGAGATATATCATTGGAGTCTTTATCATTTAGTTTTTCATACATTTTTAGACAATAATAACAAACAAAAATCTTAAAATTGCATTATATGAATAGCTATTTTTGTAGGAATGTGTGATAATACAAATTTCAAATTTTATAAGCCATATCTTTGAAGATAATAAATATATCTCATCGGAGTCTTTATAATTTAGTTTATCATACATTTTCAGATAAGAATTACACACAAAAATCTCATCATGATGAATAAGTATTTTTGCAGGAATGTGTGATAATATACATTTTAAATTGTACAAGCCATATCTTTAAAGATAATGAAGATATCTCTTTGGAGTGTTTATAATTGAGTTTTTCATACATTTATTGACAAGAATAATATAAAAAATCTTAAAATTGCATCATGATGAATTCGTATTTTTGCACGAATATGTGATGATACACATTTTAAATTTGGAAACCATATCTTTGAAGATAATGAAGATATCTCATTGGAGTTTTTATAATTTAATCATTCATACATTTCTAGACGAGAATAACATAAATAATCTTAAAATTGCTTCGTGATGGATAGGTATTTTTGCAAGAATATGTAATAAAACAAATTTCAAATTTTAATTATAAAAACTTCAATGAGATATCTTCATTATCTTCAAAGATATGGCCTGATCTTTGAAGATAATGAAGATATCTCATTGAAGTCTTTATAATTGAGTTTATCATATAGTTTTAGAAAAGAATAATACAAAAAAATCTTGAAATTACATAATGATGAATGGGTGTTTTTGCACGATTGTGTAATAATATAAATTTCATCTTATACAAACCATATCTTTGAAGATAAGGAAGATAGCTCATTCAAGTCTTTATAATTGAGTTTATCATGTAGTTTTATGCAAGAATAATACAAAATAATCTTGAAGCTACATAATGATCAATGGCTATTTTTGCACGAATGTGTGATAACACAAATTTTAACTTATACAAGCCATATTTTTGAAGATAGTGCAGATATCTCATTGAAATTATAATTAAGTTTATCATGTAGTTTTAGACAAGAATAATACAAAAAAATCTTGAAATTACATAATGATGAATGGGTGTTTTTGCACGATTGTGTAATAATATAAATTTCATCTTATACAAACCATATATTTGAAGATAAGGAAGATAGCTCATTCAAGTCTTTATAATTGAGTTTATCATGTAGTTTTATGCAACAATAATACAAAATAATCTTGAAACTACATAATGATGAATGGGTATTTTTGCACAAATGTGTGATAACACAAATTTTAACTTATACAAGCCATATTTTTGAAGATAATGAAGATATCTTATTGAAGTCATTATAATTGAGTTTATCATGTAGTTTTAGAAAAGAATAATACAAAAAAATCTTGAAATTACATAATTATGAATCGGTGTTTTTGCACGAATGTGTAATAATATAAATTTCATTGACGGAAAGACCCGTGAAGGGTCAATAGTCTAATAAAGATGGTTATATATATAAATTTCAACTTATACAAACCATATCTTTGAAGATAAAGAAGATATCTCATTGAAATCTTTATAATTGAGTTTTTCATATAGTTTTAGATAAGAATAATACAAAAAAACTTGAACTTACATAATGATGAATGGGTTTTTTGCACGAATATGTGATAAAACAAAATTCAAATTTCACAAGCCATATCTTCGAAGATAATGAAGATACATTATTGAGGTCTTTATAATTTAGTTTATCATATAAATTTAGACAAGGATAATATAAAAATATCTTGAAATTACATCATGATGAATGGGTATATTTGCAGGAATGTGTGATAATACAAATTTCAACTTTTATTAGCCAAATCTTTGAAGATAATGAAGATATCTCATTAGAGTCTTTATAATTGAGTTTATCATATTTTTCTAGACAAGAATAATATAAAAAAGTCTTGAAATTACATAAAAGACATGGGTATTTTTGCAGGAATGTGTGATAATACAAATTTCAACTAACACAAGCCATATCTTTGAAGATAATGAAGATATATCATTGCAGTCTTTATAATTGAGTTTATCTTATAAAACAATAAGAGACAAGACAAGAAAAATATAGTAAAATCTTGAAATTACATCATGATGAATGGGTATATTTGCAGGAATGTGTGATAATACAAATTTCAACTTATACAATCCATATCTTTGAAGATAATGAAGATATCTCATTGGACTCTTTATAATTAAGCTTATCATATTTTGCTAGACAAGAATAATACAAACATGTCTTGAAATTACATCACGATGAATAGGTATTTTTGCAGGAATGTGTGATAATACAAAATTCAACTAATACAAGTCATACCTTTGAAGATAATGAAGATGTATCATTGGTGTCTTCATAATTGAGTTCATCATATAGTTTTATACAAGAATAATATAAAGAAAATATTGAGATTACATCATGTTGAATGGATATATTTGCAGGAATGTGTAATAATACAAATTTCAACTTATACAATCCATATCTTTGAAGATATCGAAGATATCTCATTGGAGTTATAATTTAGTTTTTTATACATTTTTTGACAAGAATAACACAACAAATCTTAAAATTGCTTCATGATAAATTGGTATTTTTGCAGGAATGTCTGATAAAACAAATTTTAACTTTCACAAGCCATATCTTTGAAAATAATGAAGATATTCTAGTGGAGTGGAGTCTTTATAATTAAGTTTATCGTATAGTTTTAGATTAGAATAATATAAAAACAATCTTTAAATTGCATCCTGATACATAGGTATTTTTGCACGAATGTGTGATAATACACATTTCAACTAATACAAGCCATATCTTTGAAGATAATAAAGATATGTAATTGGAGTCTTTATAATTGAGTATATCATATAGTTCTAGAATAATATAAAAAAATCCTTGAAGTTACATCATGATGAATAGCAATATTTGCAGTAATGTGTGATAATAAAAATTTCAACTTTTAGAAGCCATATCTTTGAAGATAATGAAGTTATCTCTTGAAGTCATTTTAATTGAGTTTATCATATTTTTCTAGATAAAAGAATTGTATAAAAAAGTTTTGAAATTACATCATGTTGAATAAGTATATTTGCAGGAATGTGCCATAATAAAATTTCAACTTACACAATCCATATCTTTGAAGATATCGAAGATATCTCATTGAAGTCTTTATAATTTAGTTTTTTATAAATTTTTTGACAAAAACAACACAACAAATCTTTAAATTACATCATGATGAATAAGTATTTTTGCAGGAATGTGTGATCATACAATTTGCAACTTTTACAAGCCATATCTTTGAATATAATGAAGATATCTCATTGAGTCTTTATAATTTAGTTTTTCATATATTTCTAAACAATAATAACTCAAAATTCTTAAATCAAGATCAGTGGGGATTTTTGCAGGAATATGTGATGAAACAAAGTTCAACTTTCAAAAGCCATATCTTTAAAAATAATGAAGATATCTCATTTTAGTCTTTATAATTAAGTTTATCGTTTATCTTAGCCAAGAAGAATACAAAAAAAAAATTGAAATTGCATTACGATGAATAGTTATTTTTACAGGAATGTGTGATACAAATTTCAACATATACAAGCCAATAATGAAGATATATCATTGGAGAATAATTGAGTTTATCATATATCATATAGTTTTAGACAAGAATAACAAAATAAAATCTTGAAGTTACATCTTGATGAAAAGATATTTTTGCAGGAATATGTAATAATACAAATTTGAAATTTTAGCCATATCTTTGAAATATCTCATTAGAATCTTTATAATTGAGTATATCATACATTTTTAGACAAGTGTAATACAAAAAAATCTTGAAATTACATCATGATGGAGGTTTTTTTGCAGGAATGTGTGTTAATACAAATTTCAACTTTTACAAGCCATATCTCATTGGAATTCAAATTTTATGTTTAGAACTCCTTCGATAGCTCATGCCCCGGGCTGAATTTGGCCTCCCCTGACTTGGTAGGACCGACCCTGCTTAATGGTGTCCATCAACTGGGATATCGGTCTGTCTCTTCTTCTTCTGCATGCTGCCCTGTACTCTATCTATCTCTTGTCATCCTCTGTACGTGTCCGTAGTACTGTAATTGTCGTGTAGTGTGGTATTTTCGCATAAATGTATATTTCATAAGTTGCAATTCTTACGTCCCTTCTCGGACATGGAAGTCCGGTTAAACGTTAATCGACGATTGACATATCTAACGTCTGGTTTTAACCAGCGGTTAGCACTTCGATTAACATTTGACGGACGTTAGGCACAATTTCAATTCAATGTTTACTCATAAAAATATATACAAATCCACTCAGCTTAGTGGCCGTGTCGTTAGAGGAGTCGGCTGTCTTGTACTGAGCATTGGAGTTCAAACCGCATCGGGGTGAATTTTCGCAAATCACTTTTCAGAGTTTTTCAGAGGTTTTCTGTGAGTTAAGGTAAATACAGAGTGCTTAAACTCCTCTAAGCTTCTCCCTTGATCGCCAGAAAATACTCACAGCTGATGGCCCTATAAAGATACAAGTTTTTTCTGTACAGATCCATCCAGCTCAGTAGCTTACTGATTGCGACGTCCGTCTCATATTGGGGAGAGAAGGTTCAAATGCCATCACAGACGAATTTTCGCAAAACAATCTGCATAGATACTTTTTTCTAAAGTTCAAGTAAATACGGCGGGAATAAAAACCGAATTTTTTACTTTCTTATTTTATGTCAACATAGACCAGCATTTAGTTACTGTTGCTGGTTTGATAAAAATTCGTACGAAAAGTTTGATTAAAACTAAAGCAGTATACCACATAGCAATGATTCGTAAATTCTTTTCAATCCGACCCGCAATTAAACGACCTTATTATGTCTGGCTGGGAAATTTCATCAATCTAACTCCTCGCATTCACATCAAAGCCCCTCGCATCTTATCTCGTTTTATATAACCTCATTAGTTCCCATGTACACTTCAAACACACATAATCCACCTTAATCCAGGTTTGATAAACTTTATAACCGTCCCCATTTATTAAGCATGTAAGCCGGTTAAGTGTACATAAATTTTTGGCAGGCGTGTGCTCCGCAGAAAATGCAAAACGCGATGCACCATCACCGTGACGTCCCAAATATTAAAGACGTAATTGCGCGATTGCGGGCGGTATTATGCGCAAGCATTGAATGAATGCAAATGTTCCGTGGATGCAGAATTCTGGTAAATAAATTAAAATTACTGCGGAATTGGGTCGAAAACGGGTTACGTGAATGCCGCGACATGCACTTCGCTTTAGTGGCGGCAGTGTGAATTACTGGCTTTTTCTTGTCATTAACTCTATTAGCGTTCCGTGCGGATAACTAGCCGTCGCATAAATGTTCATTGAATTTTTAATGCGTCTTGAAAGTTTTATGAGCGAAGAAAAATGTAGAATAAATTAAATATATAATAATGTATATGATATGAATCACATTTCTTTTATATATTCTTAAGTTTTCATGGTTTTTGTTTGATATGCTTATTGTTTCCGCAGTTATTACTGAAAAAAATACTTGTTAAAGCGCCTTGTCCATTCTATGAATATTGGCGAGCATGATTTATTTTTCCTAGCGACTTTTATAGTTAAATCTTAACGTTTCGCCGAACATGTCGCTTAACCCTACTCTACATTCTGCGGTAGGAACACCGAAAAGCGTGCGCCTCTTCAGTGGATGCTAAGACTAGGGGTCCTATTCGCCCCCAATAAGAAAAACGTGCAGGCTCGTATACGGTATTCGGTTATCCCTGCCCAAGACTCAGAGGACTCGCCTTACCTGGCCACCGATTAAAAACCGATACTTTCAAGTATTAACTTTTTACTCTTCGCAAATCGATTCTCAGTCATCTAGACTCAGAGGATTTATTTATTCCCTCGCAGCTATCATTTTCACTGATAATTGTGTCCTTATTCTTCTTGTGATGGTTCTCCCTCATCACGGCTCATACAACCGTTACGAGTACATCCTAGGTCAGTCAGTCAGGCTAGCTTGTCGTTAGAGAAGCACCCACAAGCTAGCCTGCCGGTTTATAACCCTCCCTAACCCTAACCTTACGAAGAGTTGACCCTGACAATGGGCTCCAGCTCGCAAACCTCATTCATTTAGCTTTTCAAAACTGTGCTCAGATTTTCTGTAGTGCCGCTGGTTACATTTCTACTTTTACCAACCCCGTTGCTGCCGAGTGTTCGATAACATTAACTAATAGCGGTATCAAAAAACGCACCCCTGTACTGCATTCGTAATAATTTTCTACCGTATGTTCGTTAATAATAAAAAATATATACATCATAATTAGTTCAAAATTAACTTCTTTAAATGTTGCAAATATTTCATCGCGCGAATTATTTTGTTTGAAAGCCTAGATTTTGTAATTAATCGCGGGCTAATTAAACCCTTAATATTTTGCATGTTTTTGCATTAGCTTTACACTAACTTTTATTAGCGCGGCAATTACTCTTGTAGGGCCGCATAATAAAGCTGAATTTACAACAGCCCCACTCATCAAGCATTTTAATATTGCGCCCGCAAGCTCTAACCTCCGCCCGCCTTCTTTTTGCATCTTTATCCACGAGAGAAAAATTGCAGCTTATTAATCGCGTTGAATAAATAACAACCCTTAACTATATAGCGAGGTTTTATACGAAAAATGCAGGGGGCACACATAAATTATTATCTATAATTTATCTATGCGCTGCAGGCAAGCGGGGTTCGTTAAATAGCAGTGTTTCTTCATTAAAAAGGTGCGATGTAGAGAGGGTGGTTTACGATATTAATTACTAAAATATATTTTTTGTATATAACAACTCACTCGAGTTATTTTGTGAATTCATCCTCACTAGCTGAGTTACACTGATGAAATCTAACAAGGTTTCAAATCTATATATGTAGATTGAGGTAGATTCACACTTATACATTTTGCTAAAATATAGTATTTAAAGATTATATTAACTAACTGTAAGCTGTATTTTGATCTAATGGTATATCAGGTATACAAAAAGCGCTCTCATATATCAATTGCGTATAAAGGGTGTTTCAAAACGAGCACAAAATTCAATTTTTCAAGTAAGTTTCGAGTAAATTATGTGTATACACTTACTCGATTTTGTAACCATTTTTTATTTATTTTCTTGCAGAATGAATAATTCTATTTAGGTAGATCTTAGGTCTCTTAGGTGGATCTTGACTTCTCAGTGCTGTAACCAAATCACTAAACTGAACAGCCTGATGTGAATTAGTTGGTGTTTTTGTTGTGGTATATTGTTTAGTTTTCTTGATTTCCTATCAATTCTGTAATATTTTTTTATTTGTTCTCTTGCAGAATGAATAATTCTATTTAGGTAGATCTTAGGTCTCTTAGGTAGATCTTGACTTCTCAGTGCTGTAACCAAATCACTAAACTGGACAGCCTGATGTGAATTAGTTGGTGTTTTTGTTGTGATATATTGTTTAGTTTTCTTGATTTCCTATCGATTCTGTAATAATTTTTTATTTGTTCTCTTGCAGAATGAATAATTCTATTTAAGTAGATCTTATGTCTCTTAGGTAGACTTCTCAGTGCTGTAACCAATTCACTGAACTGGACGGCCTGGTGTGAACAAGTTTTGGTGCTTTTATTGTTGGTGGTTGTATTTTATTAAGTTTTGTAGATTTCCTTGATTCAGGATTAAGAAATATTTTTATTTAATTTAAAAAAAAAATTAGTTAGCCTGGTTAGTGTATTTATCTTATTTCTTTAAGTAAATTATTGATGTGTTACATTTTCATATTTAATTGAAAAACTATCTAATATACCACACGACTACCGTATAAATACCTATAAAATCATAATTTCTAATACATCTCCTGTTAGTAGGGACATCGTAATGCCTCTAAATTTCTCATTAGCAATAATTGCAAACTGGCTACAATTGTTTTACTTCATTAAAACAGAGTCGTAATTGTCGACTTGTAAGTTTCTAGCAATCGTCAGCCAATATCTGATTTTGCATTTTATCGCCATTATTTTAAGTTCAGTCACCTCATTAGCCAAACCATTCGCGTTTACTTTAATGAAGAGAATGGGTCATCGCATCGGCAAGTTCTCCCTACCACCGAACATAAATCAATAGCGATGCAGTTTGCAGTATTCTTAATGAAGTCAAGACGTTCAAGCAAATATTATGTATTATTATTATTAATTGTATCTGACTAACTAACGAACAAAATTATCTGCCTCTTTGAAACATAAACACCGGCGTCTACCTTTTTAATAAGGCTGATTTTAAATTTTTTACTTACTAACTATTTTCTATAGTTCACTGTGTTTAACTACATGTATGGACAATTATTTTAACCAACGCAGTAGAATATACAATTAAATTCAAATTGTAATTTATTAATTAATTTAATTATATATATATATATATATATATATATATATATATATCGCCGATGTAGTTCAGGGTTATATATACGAATGGGCGATTCGGGTTCGAATCCCGTCCCGGATAGTCAGTACCATTTGTCGTTGGGATACAATATAACCACACTCTCTGGGACGATGCAAAACCCTGGCGGGTGAGGAGTTGCCAATGAGGGCCATACTAGGCGACCACTCCCCTAGTACTAGCTGCCTAGTGTTAACTAGAGCTGGGCAGAGGCATATTACATGCTCTGCTGATTTTAGTTCTTCATTGCCCTCTACATAACGGGCTGTGTACCAGAACCATGTGTAGATGTTTGTTTAGCCGACAGTGGCCAGTTAAGACGTTGGTCAATAATTTTAGATTAGGTCTAGATAAGTTAAGGCGAGCCATGGATGCAATTTTAAAAATCTTACCTTGTGAAGAGCAACTGTCCTATGCTCTATTAATTATATATATATATATATATATATATATATATATATATATATCCTTAATATTCCGTTCAGCTCAAATTTGAACACAGTTTAGTATTCCTGTTAATTCAGTTTAGAAGACTGACGTGAGTTTTCCAAGTGGTGCACTAATCTTGAGATCGAGTTCTAGTGAGAATATTCCAAAACCAGCTCTTGTCTTAGTTTTGGATCCATCAGTATATACGGATATGTTCGCGCCTTGTGGGTGTCCATCCATTGTGATGATGGTTTGAACATTTTTGACATAACTGTATTATGGTACCTTCTATGAGGGGGTCTAGTTTGATAGCTTCACTCAGTATGTGTTCAATGTGAATGAAGGTGGCAAGCAACGAACTTTTATGCTCCAGTGTTTTCTCTATCCTAGAAGTCACTAGATGTAGGGCTGATTCGGTTGAGTGACCTGGTTGGTAGGCATGCTGTTTCGGATGTATGGGGTACGTTCTCAACGGCCCTTCTCTGGTTTCACGATCACAGAGTCTTTCTAACGTCTTCAATAGAAATGTGATTAGGCTGATGGGCCTGAATGACTTGGCAAGTATGTAATCTACTTTGCCTGGTTTGGATATAAAGGTCACTTTAATCTCTCTCCATGTATTTGGTATGTACCTAAAAGCAATGCAACCTTTAAAGATATAAACCAATGTGTTTATAATATAGGTTAAACCCCATTGTAGTAGTACAGGGAATATTCCATCTAGTCCTGGGGACTTAAAAGATGAGAAGCTAGATATTGCCCATTCTATTTTAGTCATACGTATCATTTGGTTGGCTAGCAGCCAATCTTCGTCATCATGTTGATAGGAATTGGTTGCTATTTTGGGACCTCCAGGTTGATTGCCATGAAAGTGTCTACCGAATCAGTTTTTAAAGTAATATTTTCAAATATACGAATAATACGCACTCTACAAAAAAAATGTCAGTAATCAAAATTTAATCATTCCGAGTGGGAATTGCATTAGCTTTCAAATTAGATGCACACCCACCAGCCCCTGGGGTAACTTTAAATTATTAAATGGGAACTCCTATTTTTTGCGAATTCGGATTCTATGGCGAAAAGTACGAAGCATTTGTCTGATTTTTTTTTATTCATATGGCGCTGTAATCGACAAAATTAATTTCTTTTCTTTTCTTTATTTTAATTTTATTTTTATTATATACAGGTAAACGTCGTTTTACGCCGGGGTTCCGTTCCGAGAGACACCAGCGTAAAAAAATCGGCGTAAAATGAACACAAATATAATGGACGATATAAGGTTAGGTTCTGTGTAAAAAATCTAAGAACAATCTAACATGTCTATTTAATACAAATCCTATATATATTCAAAATAAATTATAAATCTATTCAATAAATACAGTTTAAATTTGTTTATAAAATAAATACTAATCTCTTGATGCAAATAATAATTTGTTTTTAAATAAATACTAATTCACTAGTTCGTCGATACTAAATTAAATTCTCACACTTTTAAAAAAAAGCATCCAATTTTATTTGCTTTGATTGTTGCTTCTATTCTTGCAGAATTATAGCATAAGGTCGAACTGCAGCTGTGACGCTTCTTTTAACATTTGAGCTTCGATTGAAATCACATCTATCTCACAGAGCTCATCTGCTAAGCTTCCTATAGAATCAAGGATACGAGTTAGATCGGCCGTTTTTAGGGGTTTCAGATCATTTTCTTTCTCATCTTCCTCTTCTTCTTCTTCTTCTTCTTCTTCTTCGGGATTTTCTGATTGAGGGCGATCTAATACCTCCATCAACTCTTCTAATTCTTGATTTGACAGTGGTTGGTCATGCACGTCTAACAGTTCGGTCACATCTTCGGTTGTTACGTCTTAACGTGTAAGCCCGATAATGTCTGCGTTTATCTTAATGTTATCTATCTCTTCTACACTTTGGATGTCACTTCGTCATAATTTCACACACACAATAGGCTGCTCGCGTACACGGCAATAGAATAAAACAACGTGTAAAAGTGTGTCTGGCACCAACCGGCGTAATTGTGAATCGGCGTAAATCGAACCGGCGCAAAACGACGTTTACCTGTATTAAAGTAAGTAGAGTGCGTTTTTTTCGAGATATTTGAAAATTACAAGTTAAAATCTTACTCGGTATATAAAAAAACGAATGTACATTATATAATGCTATATATTAATATTTATAATCTGTAGTGTTCATATATCACAAAACACAATTCCTCCATTATAAATTATTTGTTCGTTTAAAGTTAGATAATAAGAAATTCAATACATAAAATAGAGTCCATAAATTCCCCGGTAACAAAAGCGAGCGCAAAGCACATTTTCCTATGTTTTTGGGGGGGAAAGATATACGAGCTCTTACCACTCATATACTCCCCCCATTCACTTTATTCACTTCCCTCTTATATAAATTTAAAGACAAAGTAAAATTACCTGAATATAATAATGAAGCTCCCCAAGGCCTTTCACTTGTGGGGAGAGGAAATGCGGAGCGGATTTTTCGGTTACTCCATTATATGTATAGGAAACGCTTTTATGTAACGCAAGCGCCCCTAGGAAAAGCGATAATGGTCGCTACAAATGACCAGAAGATCATTTGTATGCGACGAATCAATCAATATGCTTTAATTCGCTGGTGGACTGGAGCTCCTTATATTCCAAGGATGTTTTTCATTAGGACTTCCAACACTTGTTTTTCGTATAGCGGGGAATCCACAAATAATAGCGAGGGACGTAATTAATTGCCACTTTATTTTTATCTATATATATATATATATATATATATATATATATATATATATATATATATATATATATATATATATATATATATATGTACTGTATCGGCGGTTTTCTTTGCTGAAAAAATGAAAATTATTTGTTTGCGGCATACATGCAAGTGCAAACAGAATATATAGTAAATTCGATTTTAAGGATGTTATTATTGGTTATACGAGGATGCATTGAAAAGTTCGCGAAATGAAACACATATGGCAGCATCAGTTCGAAACAAATATATGCAATAGATGACACCAACTGTCTTGTGCACAAATGTCAAATTTTACATTGCTGTGTCAAGTAGTATCAATTTGGTGCTCCTTTGGATAAAGCTAGTTTTGCGAGTTTTGCAAAATGGATAAAACCGAAACGTGAGCTGTCTGTGAAAAAAGGTTGGAAGGCAACAAAAATTCATAATGATATGCAAGATACGTTAAGAGACTCTACTTCATTATTTACAACTATGCATACATGAGTAATGGATTTTTAAGATTGTCGTGAGAGCGTAGAAGATGATCGACCAAAAACTGCCGGTGATTTTCGAAAAGTCCACGATGTGGTTATGCAGGATCGTCAATGACTTAAAATTGGTAAGGACATAGGCATCTCGGATGAAAGAACATTTCATATCCTAACTGTGGAACTGCGGATGAAAAAGATTTCGGCAAGATGGGTGCCGCATAATGACAATAATGACAAACGATCAATATATATATATATATATATATATATATATATATATATTGCCAAAGAAGGCAATGTCCGTGAAGTCTGGTGGAAAAGTTATGGCGTCAGTATTTTGAGATGTTAGGTGGGTACACCTCTGCCCTTACAACAACCCACGTGTAGCTTCCCTTACTACACAGCGCACACGCGGTGTACCCTAGACCCATCCACACTTTCCTCCCTCTCTCGTCTGACCCACACCTCGCTCTTGCCATGCATACCTGGTCCTCCCTGCTCCACTCACCCCTGGCTAAGTAACTGGGGAGTCTCCCACTCACTTGGCACTCTACGTAGCCAGGGTTGTAAGAGCTCTCATTCATTCTAGTCTGCCGTTCTTGCTACTCAATATCTTTCAATCTCTCTCTTACCTCAGTTCCTAGGCTTCCCATTTCTCTCAGCTTCTCCTCCACCGACACCTCAGACATACCCACTCTTTCATACATCCTTCCTCTATCATTTCTCCAACCACTCTCCGTCCTACTCTTACACCTCATCCATACCTCCCGCACCAGTCTTTCCTCACCCAATTCCTGCAATCTTTCTTCAAACTTCACAACCCTTACCCACGACTCCCACCACATACTCATACGATTCGTCTCCTGCAACAGCACTGCTCTCGGTGTCGACCTTTCGAGACCCAGCAGACTCTTCAGGAGCACACCTTGCTCTCTCTCTATCACATCCCGCTCACGTAATCCCCACACTTCCACTCCATACAACAGAATAGGTTTTACACACGCTTCCCAGATCTTGCACGCCATTACGAGGTTACCGCCCCACAACCTCTCCCATTTCCTTCTCGCTATTCCCCAAGCCATTCTCGCTTTCGCTTGCATACTTTCCACATGCACCCTAAATCCTCCTCCACTGTCAAACCAGAAACCCAAATATTTAAAGACATTCACTCTCTCAATCATCTTTCCCTTCCATTTCAGCTCTTCCACTCTAACCCTCTATTCCTAAACATCATTCATTTACTCCACATTCACTACTAGCCCTCTCTTATCCATGTACCTTCCCATTCTTTCCAACATCTCTTGCATCTCTTCCACTCTCTTGGCTACTAATACTATGTCATCCGCATATGCCAGCATCCACACCTTGGTTCTCCCCACCACGACCCCTCCAGCCTGTCCTCTCCTCAGCACCGCCTCCAACTCGCTTGTGTATAGATTGAACAGGAGGGGGCTTAGCGGGCACCCTTGCCTTACATCCACATTCACCCTAAACTTCTCAGACACTTCTCCATTCACTCTCGATTTTGCCCACGTCTCTTTATATATACTTCTCACCCACTCCGCCGCCGCTTTATAATTTATTATACTATTAACATATCAAGTTATTTTCGTTTGATTATCCCCTTCTGATTCTAGATCTCAGTACTCAGTTCCTGGGTGAGTATTTCTTCCTGCTTCAATAACAGGATGTTCTAAATGTAGGTTGTAATGGCCACTTCCCCTCATCTTGTAGCATTGTCTGCGTAAGGTTTCCAGTAACTAGTTCCACCCCGACCTCGCTTATTACTCAACATCTATATGAGTACCACTATGGGCATTCGAAGAGCGTGTGCTCTACATCGTCCGATTCGTAACCCCATTGGGAACATGCTTCTCATGTCAGTGGACTTGCCAATCTGGAAGCATCCATGGTCCGTGAACGCCTGCGCCAGGTGGAGGTTCATGCTTCCCGCCCACCCAGCTTCTTCTTATGTCAGGGATGACCTTCTTAGTCCACTCGGCTCTTCCCTTGGTGGCATCCAAGGCTTTCTGCCATTTTGTTATGCTCATCCCTTGCAGTCTTATACCTCCTATCCTGCCCCAAACAGACCTTGCAGTTCGCATGCCAGGAGCTCAACTACCTAAGGTTGCCAACCGTTTTACCTTTGGGAGAACAATCCTCCTTTTGGTTATAATATCCTTCCGCTCTTCCGCTCGTTAATATGATCTCCTTTTTCTCATTTATCATTATTTATTTCGTATTTGGACTATTTGGTTTATGAAAATTTGACCGCCTTCAAGGAGAACAGGAAACATATAGGACCTACAAGCGATGTTCTTGAGACGATATATCGATCTGAGCATGGCTATGCACCGTCTACGCAGTAAGGGGATAGTTCTGATACCAGCCAGGTGCAACCCATGTACATATAGAACCTACAGGCGATGCTCTTGAGTCGATATATGTCGATCTGAGCATCGCTATGCACCGTCTATACAGCATGGGGGTAACTCTGATATCAGCCAGGTGCAATCCATGTCCACATAGGAAACAGGCCGGTCGCAGATGAGATGGAGCGATGACATAAGACATACGGCAGGACTCAATTTGTACCTAGTGGCCCAGAACAGAGACAAGTGAAAAAACTTAAGGGAGGCGTATAACCTGAGGGTAGAAACCGGCTGAACTAAAAAATAAAAATGCAAACTAACCTCTACCACGCTGCCTTGGCCTAGGACTACAATCCCGGGTTGTCAGGATTGTTTGTCGCCTGGTTGTGGTTGCTGGTATGTGAGTTCCTTCCTTCACGTCTCGTCTATGACGCTGCCTTGGCCTAGGACTCCAATCCCGGGTTGTCAGGGTTGTTTGTCGCCTGGTTGTGGTTGCTGGTATGTGAGTTCCTTCCTTCACGTCTCGTCTATGACGCTGCCTTGGCCTAGGACTCCAATCCCGGGTTGTCAGGGTTGTTTGTCGCCTGGTTGTGGTTGCTGGTATGTGAGTTCCTTCCTTCACGTCTCGTCTATGACGCTGCCTTGGCCTAGGACTACAATCCCGGGTTGTCAGGATTGTTTGTCGCCTGGTTGTGGTTGCTGGTATGTGAGGTCCTTCCTTCACGTTTCGTCTATCCTGTCTGGTTGGGTCTTGGATGGCGGGTAGCAATTTGGGTGTCGTTCTGCCCAGGCCGGCCTTCACCTGTACGGGAGTTGTCTCGGTCGTTCTTCGTTAACTTGGCCTCGTCCGCCGTCCCTTCTGATCTTCGCCTCTTCCCGATCCTTCCTTTTAACTGGCATTAGAGGCCTCCCTCGGTCCTTTTACCTTGTACAGGGCGCAAAAGGTTGTCTGCCTCTTGCCTGGTGGTCCTCTGTGTCTGTACGTGGGTGTTTTTCTTGTGTTTCAGCAGCTTCTTCTTTGTCTCTATTGGTTCCGCCTTCCTTTCCTCTTAGCTGACTGAGTTGATTGGCTTTCTGCTTCTTTGTCCGAATTGGCAGCCTTCGCTATTATCCACTCGACTGGTGATCCTATACTGTTTTTTCGAAGGTTTCTGCTTGGTTCTCCATCCGTTTGTCTTCTATTCGTTGGATTCCTGGATATTACACCGCTTCCTACAAATAGGTTGGAGTCTTCTACGGGCGCTGGTTCTGTGTTTGCTTCTTATACTAGGTGGTAGTGAAATGACGATACGGGGGGAGGGCACACACCGTAATATCCTCAACTACCTGTGATGAGGTTTTCCTCCTCTGCACAGTAAACGATTCATTATTTGTGTCTTTATTCGTCTATTTCAGGGTAAGAGTAGTGCCCTTCCTTGTTCGTATGCAGTGGTGTATTCAGTCTCTTTCTACAAGTTTGGGTTCATGGTGACTTGTCTCAGTTGTCGGGTTTTCGTGGATGGGTCCGTAGTCAGAAGGCCACACACGGGATCAGTGTCTCCTCGCAGTCCCCTGGAGGTCTTGCGACTCGGCGGGGTACACGGCCGTGTACGTTGAAATCAATAGTTTCAAACATATTCGTTTAACTATCAAAGTCGCTAAGCAAAATACGGACAGTTCTCGATGCGAGCTCGTAAAATTATGGAATTTTGGTTTACGAGCTTAAACACTACTAAACCATTACTCATCATTAAACCAACTCACACCATGAATTGTCCATATATTGCGGAGCGAATTGTACAGTTAAACGAATACGTTCGAAACGAGTGGTTCCAAGAATGGCACCACTAACCTGGTGAGCCAGCCGTCCTACTCCACGCCTCCAGAATTGTCTGGGTGTTGATGTTTTCCCCATTCTCCTTCCCGACCTCGCACAACCATCCCTAACCTAACCCTCTCTCAGACGAGTCCTTCTTTTGAAACAAGAATATCTGGCAACCCTACGGCTACCACAAGGACTGCCTCACCTGGAACTGTGCGGTACGCTATAGCACTGGCGGGCACTGTACAGTATGATGCATGAGACAAGTTTTTGTAAACGACAAATTTCACAGCGTAGCCCAATTCACACATTTCGCCTCTCGCCGCGCCGGCACCGCGTCTTCGTCTCTTCGCCTAAGACACGGTAGGCGAAGAGGCATAACTCCTCCACGCCGCCTCTATGTAAACATAAGGTGCAATGTCCACCCCTTCACTGCATATGGACATCACAATCGCCTGTGTGACGTCGCGCCTGCATCTCGCCTACACCGCGCCTGTGCCCGACGCCGCTTATCTGTGAATTGGGCTTACGCACAGCAGTGATGTTGTCAGCAGAGCTTGTGTTTCGGTGACGGACGGATGTTGGTTGATTGTTTATCAAACCGGTTGACACGAATTTGATCAATCACCAAACGTGGAATAGTCGATTCGGTAGGACGGTTGTGGCGAGAATAAAAATCACGTAACGCGCGTAACGTTTCTCAAGCGGAGCACAGATTTTGATAAAAATTTGATGTTTTGCACACGTTGTTCAACGCTATAGCCTTCAATGGTGACTTGCCATACACTACTGAACAATTCACAACAAATTCGATACATGTGGCTTTCACAACATGGCCGTTATCACCTGACAAATTTCGTGCGTCCCTATTGGAAGACTTGATAACTTATAACTTGGTTCAAGATGGATATTCAAATAGATGTACATTGATCTTATTTTTTATTGCAACTGTAAACAATATTGTATCTTAGCAACGAAACTACCGGACTGCAAAAATGATAATAATACACATATATTTCCGTACATAAAATACTTTTAACTTGCATGGCTTTACCGAGTTCACTCGGCAAAAAGTTCTAGTATATAATGAGGCGCTTTCATTTAGCATGGTTTAGCATTGCTAGTCGCCCCCATGGCGTGCAGTATCGCTCAGGTTTTACGGTCGTGCGCCGCCGGTTGTAAGGGCCGAGGCAGAATTGTGCACATCGGAAGCGGCAAATAGAACAAGGGACCCATACCAGCCCAGAGTGATTAACGAAAACGGCTATGGAACCTGGATCCTAATACCGCGTGGCAACATAATATTTAACGTATATACATGTCCCAGAATTATGCCGCTTGTAGACAAAGTGTACAGAACTAGGTGGAGGTTCTATTTGCCACCGCGCAATCAAAAATATCACCCAAACGGGCTAAAAAGGCTATTAGCGATTTCCAATCACGCATTTAATAATTATTGAGATCGATTTTTTTATAAATTGCATCAAGATGAAATTCGGAACTACGGCGCTACTGTTTTATATTTCAATTAAGAGAAGTAATAATACCCGGCGATCTAAATATAGCCTATTTTGTGATATAATATAAGAGTAAAATAACAAGAAATTGAACAAACCCTCTGTAGCGCTCGTTCACCTAACTAATGGTGATTTTATTTTTGTTTACCTTAAATATTAACAAATTTACCAGCAATATCCTAGAGATCTATTATCACAGTAAAGATGGTAAAGAGTCCCTTAAAATAGATTTTCTAAATGTATCACTTTTGTATCAACGGAACGACATGTGAAGATAATGATAAAGAAAAATGCATCCTATTATGTTTGATTATCCTCTAATATAGCAAAGTATTTTGAAATACATAAATATCTTCTAAAACTTCCCATCTCTTGTTACAACTCGGATTAATGTAACATGTACAGGCTCCCAAACTCATAACCTAAAGAGATGATTACTTGCCAATACTGAAGGGCACATAAATTCCAAAGTGCGGTAATCTAACCAATTAATTATCGCTAATTAACCGGCAAAATAGTTTCCGGGTTATAAACATGCCGGTATTATTAGCAAATTAGGAAGAGCGCGCGCGTTCCCGACGAGCAGACAGTAAAACAAAACGAACCACTAAATATTAGATCTCAATTACTAAGAACATTAAGTGCACCCTTCTCCAGCAAACCCCCCACCCCCCATCAAAAACGCAACTAATGAAAGAATCCCTCTCAAACCCTCAAACTCCCGTAATAGAAGGACGACTAAATAATTTATTAGACCCGCGCGCATCTTTTTTGCCTCGCCATTATTGCGTTTCAAACGGGGATGATTTATAATGCAAAATCAGTTTAATAAGGCCTCCCCCCACTTTGTCAAGCAGTGCTGCACGGAATTGAGAATTATTAATCGCCATCGCTTCTCTCCTGCTGCACATGCAAGTCAAATGGAATGCCGTAATTACGAATGCTCGGAGATTTCTCTTTGTCGACGGGATTGAAGATAAACATTAATCTCGATTATGCGCTTTATTAATTAATAATAAGACAGCAGAGTTTGATACGCGCGGACGAATGCGAAACGAAGAAACGACACGGGAACGAAATTGATGGCCTGAGTTTGTTTGTTTGCGAAAATATCGTTTCGCATGCAAATATTTACGATTACGCAAGATTTATGAATGCAGGATTAAGAATAATGGAAATTAATGAATATATTCAACTAATATACTTTATAAACGAAATCATTTATGGCAGGATTTTAATTGATTTTATGTATTGTATTTATAGTAATTGTAGTAATTGTAGTTACTGTATTTGTTACAATTTTTAACTGACTATTGACCTACGGGTCTTCTTGTCGATTGTATTTATATTTAAATACATACTATTTAAAAAAAACTGTTAACTCTGTCTGTTTTATTCACAATATATATGCCTCCACTGAGAAGGAGCTGACAACATAAACTTTTAATTACACTAACAGAATTGTTCAAATAAATTTAATTTATGTATGATTACTTTCTATTATATGACATTATTACATTTGTAATATAATTAGAATTATACAATGAAAAAGAGTGTTTTCAGCCTTATATCAGTTACATTTGCAGGATATTTTGAGAAAGCTTATTTCATACGAGAAAAAGCTTATTACGCTCATATGGTTATAACCGTCAACATGCTCATGCCTTCAGGATTAGCGAATAGTGCCCTCTATTGGAATGATATTCCAACAAAGTGTTTGAGATATTAGTACAAGGCAAATCATTAATTGAAAATAGATTAATTAGGCTAACCAAAAACATATTACATAAGCTATGTAAAATATATAAGTGTGAACCCACCTCTTAGCAATCTACATATCTAAATTTCGATCTCATCAGTGTAGCTCAGCTAGTTCACTGTTATTACCATATGGGTGATGTCCACAGATGACATTAAACTTTCCTCCTAGGTGGAAAGTTGTATAATTTTTGTATATAATCACTCTAGATATTGTGTGAACATATCCTCACTAGCTGAGCTACACTGATTAGATCTAACAAGATCGAAATCTAGATATGTAGGGGGCAAGAAGTTCACACTTATATATTTTACATAGCTTATGTAATATGTTTTAGCCTAATTCATCTATGTTCAAATAATGATAGAAATACTTACATAATTATAGTTTTTTTTTAAATATCGGCTGAAAAGATACATTTTTAATCAAAACCCTAAATTAAAGTAATATTAATATATTGGATTGTTAAGGCGTTTACTTTGTGATAATTCATTTTAAACGATAAATAAAACTATTTTTTACTTTGTTTTTTATCCATTTTCGAGCTCCTCCGATGACTGTCCGATGTCATCGGAGGAGCACGAACATGCTTAGATCTTAGCCGAAACTAGTTAACAAAGTGTGATAAAAAACGAAGTAAAAATTCGTTTTATTTATCCTTTAATATTTTTTAATCATTTTTATAATTTCCTAGAAAATTAGTTTTTTATTGTGCGACAGATGAAAACTTTAAAGTTTTAAAGTTTTTAATGATATGTGCATGTACATTACGTTTCTTTTGCAGCACAGCTATAAACTAAAGGATTCCCCACTCTAAATCCATAAGCGCATTACTGCTAAATGAATGCTAAATTTCACAGAGGGCACCTTCAGTAATACAAAGTCAGGATTTGCTTAACGAACAAAATTAACAACTAAAATAAAAACCACATCGAAAAACAACGCGTTCGGCCACACGTGTAATCCGAAACCCATTACGCGCGTTAATAATTATTTCCACAGAAACGGGCGGAGATTAAACCGCACTGAAGAACGTAATAAAGCGGAAAAACTGTGCGGAGCACGGACGATTATATAATTACGGTAATTAAGACCGGGGTTTCGGACTGGGGACGGGATTATGAATATTCGGCACAAATCCCTAGGATTGTCAACAGTAAAAAAAGGCTGCACGACACATATCATCTGCTGATGATAAATCATTTCCCCGAGTATTTTCACAATTATCGGGTATTGATTGATGTGTACACTTGTATGACGCAAAAAAAAGTACAGACGAACAAACGAGAAATCCATCTATCACCGTCAACGACAAATCGATTATACTGCAAATAATTACGAATCGTCATAAATCTGATGTTTCATGAGATGCCGGATTTATACAGCCAAAGTGTATTATGTTGTATGTGGAATTGGAACATAACTAAAACAGTTTCATATTTTTAAACAAGCAGGCCTAAACATAAATACAAATAAAACAACGGAGATAATCATGATGCATGAACATAATCAGCCACATTTTCGAGAAAAACCAGTGGCACAAGTAGATGAATTTCAATACCTCAACAGCTCACTAAACGATGGAGGGGATGAGCTAAGACGGGGGTCACCGAATTCTAAAAGCGAAAGTGAGGTAACTAAAGAATATAGCACCAACACAAAACATCTTATATTCAACTCCAGCGTTAGGTCAATACTGCTCTATGGATACGAGACAAGAGACGCTTTCGTTTAACATCTCCGTGGGGTGCTGTATCAACCAAGTCTTGCGGTCGTGTGCTGCCGGTTGTAAGGGCCGAGGTAGAATTGTGCGCATCGGAAGCGGATAATAGAACAAGATCAACGAAAACGGTTATAGAAGATCAACGGTTTAATTTGTGGGAAAATATGTCACGACGAACTAGCGTATTGAAACTATTCCCATCGTCGTTGCCATGTGTCCATGGTTATGCTACTGGCTTTCTTTAGCGTGGTTGCTAGGGTTGCGCCTCCTTTGGTGCGGCGTTCTCTCTTCAACTACTAGATCCCGTGGGGAAACACCTCCGCCACGTCTGTTGATATCGGTCTGTAGGCTCGGATAATGCGAAAGGCGCTGGTGCGCAACGCCCTCCTGAAACCTGTCCGCATTCCACTGGGTTTTGATAGCATCAACTCAGGCCGGTGCTGCGTACAGAAGCTGAGCGCGTTGCCAGCAATATCCTCTTCTTTTCCCCGGGGCCTTCGATATTTGGCAGTGGTCCTGCCACTACCGCCTTCGTTCTTGCGGCTTTCTGGGTTGTCTGGATCACCCAGGGCGTGTGATTTACATTCACCAAATGAACGGTCACCTGGTAACTGATCTTTCTCTCGATCTTATGAGTCTTTCAATAACTCGCGCGGCGAAGCAATTAAAAATAAAAACGCGTGATCTTCACGTGAATTTCCGGAGCGCTCTTCTTATTGGCTAAGCAAAGGCGGGTGGGCGAATTTCAAGAGCTGGATATACACAGGGCAGTATCATCAACGGAAATGCTTTTGCAGCCACTTTCTGCTACGTCGTGCCTTAGTGTTCAAGACGTTTTAATTTGCTTGTACAGCGTAATGCACCTGCACAGAGTGGGCAGGGCTATTGGGAGCACGCCCGCAGTGTTCACATGATCATTCAATTGCTTCGACGATCCTACTATAGCATGCAGATTGTGGTCCCTGCCTTTCCACGCCTGTTCCCTCTCTTTATGGAGAGAAGGGCAACTTAAGTCTTGGCCACCGGTACACTCAGCCCCATTTCGGTCATCCACTCGTTCATGATGCTGACGGCCCGCTGGGTTTTTGCTCTGGTGCCCCGTATATTCCTCTCCCACGGATGACTTCCAGCGACGGTTTCAAGGCACTTGTTTACTCTTTCCGCGATGACTGGTGCCGCCGATTTCAAGATTTCGTTAGATAGGTCGTCTGGATCAGGGACCTTCTTACCTGGCAGCCGGTTTATAGCTTTTAGTGCCTCTTGTTCCTTCCAGTTTTGCAGTGTCTTTTCCCCGACCGTCAACGGGTGGTGTCTACCGACAACGGGCAATGTAATCCTTCTCAAAACAATCCCAGACTGCTAGATGCAAATGCAGGCGAGATATTGTTTTCAATATACCAGGTGTATGAATGTACGGGAAAAAATATGTGAAAGAAAACCAGATAAACTGGCCTGTATGCCGTCCTTCCCTCAGGGGACGACAACCATCCTCTGGTGTGCTGGTCACTGGTGCACCAGGGTGGGGGATGTATGCTGGCTAGTGTTTCGACAATCAAGCGCCTTTTAAATTCATCAACACAAGGCAAGGCAGGCCTAGGATCTTGGCTAAATCAATATTTAATAACAGGATCCAGTCGGACTTCGGTGATAGTGACGCCCAGATGGTACCCTGACCCCACGGCGGACAAACGCGGAGGAGCTCATGCCATTCTCTTGAGCGAACGAACAACAGGTAGGAACTCACTCTAGGCCTTACGCAGCTACCCGTTTTCAGCGTAGCTGCGTAAGGTGAGTTCCTACCTGAACATTGTTGTTGATCGTGCGCTCAAGAGAATGGCATGAGCTCCTCCGCGTTTTTCTCCCGTGGGAAACAGCAGTTGATGCGCTGCCCTCCCACCCCCGACATTTGCCTGCAGTATTTTGAGTTCGTCGGTCATTCTCCGTTAGGCTGACCCCTCCACCAGTTCCCCTAGTATTAGTATTCGCCTCAGCCTGGGCTCTACATTTATCGGGCACCGTAGGCTTCTTGCGTCGTATGCTTCCGTTCAGCAGTGAACACAATACGGTGTCTCCCTCTTGCACATTCTCTCCTGGTTACCAGCTTCCCTATACTGCATGTACAGGGTTCTACGATCCTCCGATGTACATGTGTAGGCCTCGTGCCAGTTATACCAACAACGGCTGCAGCCATATGGGAGTTCTTCCTTCCAGGTTGCCCTACACTGTACTAGACCGACCCTCAGATACAGTCAGAGCATCTGCCCCATTTTCGGTGGTTGTGACCGTTATAATCTTTGTGCCGGTCTGTGTTTCTCCATTATCCCTGGCCGTTTTCTGCCAACTTAATGGTTGCCTTAACATCCTGCTTTGCGTAAGCATGTCTAGCCTCCGTATATGCAGGGTCGCGCCTGGTCTCTTCATATTGGTTTCCGCTCGCTGCCCTTTTGTGGAAATGGCGACGAACAGGGCATCCATTTTGTCACCGCTGCCTCGTATTCTCAGTCGGAGGTGTCCGTTAATCATTCTCCCCAAGCTGGTTACGTTGTTTTCTGTCACTAACCCTCCTGGCTAGGTCAGCATACGTCTGGCCCTCTTTTGATTTGACCAGTATTCTTTTTTTGTGCCGTGTCCTCCCTTGTCTGGTTTTAGTTGCCGTATGTGTGTGTATCCTGTGTGTGTTCCACTTCCATGCTCTAACGAAATACTTGGATATACCGTCGAGCTGATATTCGAGGATCTTTATGATGTCTAGAGTGGGCAGTCGTGGTGCCTCTACTAGTATCCGTTTTGTTCCAGATACATTGATACAGATAATTGTCCTTAATAGTCGAATGTCGCCGTAAAAGAATTCCCTAAATTTTGTTATCGGAGGCTGCACACATTATATAATGCGTTTAGTCTTTTGGGCCGGGCCTGCGCAGTTTCGGACCTCTGTAGTGCGCATATTGTGGCCACATCACCTTCAAGGTTTGGTCATGCTAGCTCGGTGACCACGCGTCCAGTTTTCCGTTTCCTACTACTGGTTACTGCTTTGAATTTCTTAGATGAACAAAACTACTTCGGTGTGGTAGGCTTCTCTTCCCTTCACCACTGCAACTTTCGTATAGGTTTCTTCCGACTAGTATTCTGCCATTTCCCCGGCTACTTTCTCCTATGTTGCTTCTTCGCCGAATGAGCCTCGTATTCGTTCTATTGTCTACACCCGTGATTCCACTCGTTTTGTTTTAGGGAGTTCGATGTAAGTATTTGGTTTCTCATTCTGTGACGTGGGTGAGCCCAGGTGTGTCACAAATGAAAGAAAATAGAATGCTAACATAAAAAGTGTATTCAGTAAATAAAATGTAACTTGTAAAAATACAAAATAAACATGTAATTAACCAAATTCCAAAAAGAAAATATAATTCAAAAAACAGATGTAATATATAGAGTCCGATGTAACTGTTTGCAGCACGGTATAGTGGTGAGTTGTCGGTTCGGTAGGAGACCGGAGCACCAGCATGGGCAAATAATTTCACAAGGCCTCTGTTGGATTCCGGCTAGACCACAGGGATCCCACAGAGTCTTATGCCACTAGGAGGTTTAGAGGAGTCCAGTGCTGTTCTGACTATTCTGGTTCTGTCCAGCGGTTTTATAACCAGATGCGTTGGCGGGAAATGGACGCGGTGGCGTTAGTGGTGGAACGGCGGCGGTGGGATCGAGGGGGCCTACCGAGAACGCAACATAGGCCGCGCAGCGTCCTCGGAGCGTGCGCCGTACTCTCGTCACATACTGTTCTCTATTTTTTCAGTTTTTTCGTCCTTTTTGTCTTGTTCTCCTTCAAACCTCCACCTGTTGCTTGCGGAATCAGCCTTTGGTTCTCTTAGATATTTCTATTCAGGTTCCAATTGTCCCCAAGAGCCGCTTGTATACTTATCGGACCTTCGCCGCTTCAATGTTAGCTTCTTTTTGGTTGTTTCCGTGTCTGTAGGTCCTAAAACTGTATATCTAATTTCGACCATCTGCTTGTAGGTATCATCCTCGGTATCTGTTTGTGGATTTGAATTTGGTTCCTTTTTTTTTGGGTTCACCTTCAAGTCTCCCCTTTCTGACGGCGAAGTGCCTCTTTGTTGCTTGGTCGGTTTGCTGATTCATGTCGTCGTTCTCCACGTGCGTCATTATCCAGTACAGTAAAGGTTCCGTCCTGTTTCTTTGGTTGAGTACGGTTCTTTCGTTCTCCTTATGCCTGCTGCTTTTTGGGGCTATGGCTGTAATAGCGTTGCCTGTGATAGGTTTATTGTCAGCTCCAGTATGCTCCAGTTATATGTTTGTTTCTAGATTTAGGTCGTCGCTTGATTACAGTCGGAAGGCACCTAGCATGACCTTCCTCGACCGGTACTGGCGGATCCACCCCCTGCACTGTAAACGTTTAATTTTAAAAAAAATCCGTGTTGTCTATTTCGTGTTATTTTGGTTTAGTTTGTAGGCAAACTCCAATCTCATCCAAAGTTATTCGCTTGATCGGCATCATGTGAACCAGTCAGTATTTTGTTTTTTCTTGTTTTTCCCCTCCAACCGTTTCCCGCTATGTCACCGGAATCGACGGATTCTTCACTGCCACATGGTGGTATCTCGGCTGGTGGGGTCACTTTACAACTTATGAGTGGCCACTGCCCCGGCCAAGCCAGCAAGTCGTAGTTGTAAAAAAAATGTTTTGGGTCAGTCACGCAAATAGTCGTATTGTCCCAGAACATGGTACCAATTACACGCGATCCTAGTCCCTACTAGGTATATCCTATCTCCATAGTAGGGAGTTTTCAGGATGGCCAACATCACAAATGTACATAGTCAAAAAAGTTATAAGACCAACAATAATATACAGCAGTTAATCGTGGAACATGACGGAAAAACACAAAACAAAAATAAACGCCATAGATAAACAAAAATGGACAAAATAAAAAAACGATACACATAGAAAAAACTCCGAATAGAACCAATAAATGACAAAATAATAGAAGCACAGTGCATATGGTTAGGACACATATGCCGGATGCCAAAAGAAATACTACCACGATTGATATACACGAGCAAAGAAACAGGAAGCAACTACATAAGGGGACCAAGCAAAACATGGGACGACAGAATGAGAGAAGAAGCAGAAAGAAAAAACATAAAATGGGTAGTGATTAAACAATTAACACAAGACAGAAAGAAATGGAGGGAAATATACACACACAAGATAGACACCCGTACCCGGACGAGAAATTGAAGAAAGGAAAGAAGGAGAGAAATTTAGAAATATATATATATATATATATATATATATATATATATATATATACATACAGCTTTACACCAATAATGCGGTAGATAGGCAATGGATTAAATAATAAAAGAGTAATAATATATAAATAATATTTACTGTAGAATTTTTGGACTGCATTTTTTAATATAAAAAATAAGTAAGTAGTAGCTACTTACTACTACTAGACTCCCCACATTTGACTAATTTTTTACTTTTCGCAAAAATAATTGTATTAAAACTTAAGAATAGAATTGTACACCATCAATGCTTCTTTAAACACAGTACAAATGGACCGTTACAAAGTCAATCGGCAAAACAAAATTTCAGATGCAAATAACTTTCAGGATCTCAGATTTTGCTCAACATTCTCCACCAGTTCGTGTCCCAGCTCGAGTTCTCAGCTGATTTTAAATGTTGGCCGTAATCCGTTGGGCCGTTGTACCGGAATTTTGTACACACACACATACACATTTTCCAAAAATAGCCTATTTCGACTAGACGCGGAGAAAAGTCAAATTAGCAATTCGATTTTTTCGCGAAAACTATACATTTCTTATATAGGGAATTCGGAAGGTAAAAATATGGTCGAAAAATGAAGCAGAAAAACGTTAAGATTGAATTTTAAGCATTTTATGCATTTATATGTTCACCTACGTCCTACATACATTGAACACAGAAAAATACGATAACTAAGGCTGATATGAAAATCAAATTCACAACAAGATGTTGTTTCCATTTGATTTTATCTTCTCAATTTTTTTCTGTACTTATTCTGTGCTCTTCCTAATTTCACCAGGAGATACTATAACCCTAAAACGAGCCAGCATCCCCCAAAGGCCGATATCGCTTTAGGGAAAAACTGGTTTACATAATGCATTGAAAAATTACGCGTTAAAACGCTGCGCTGTCCAATAAACCATTCCCAATGATACCCCTAATATCACATACAGTGGATAACAACGCCGCAGAGATAGGGGAAGTATATTATATAGTTAATATAAATTTTCACAACCCGCAGATTATTTACGAGACCTAAATTGTTCTTTACGGTCGCAATATTGCTAAAAGAAAACAATTTCCCCCCCTGAATTATTCATTAACATCCATTAGTTCGTATATATCCAACCATTTAAAGTCGTAAATATAATAAAACCAACAACCCGGTAGCAATTTTATTAATAGAATCAAACACGTTCCTGCGGCATGTCGCGCCCGCTATTAATTCAAGTTAACGAATCACGGCACTGAGAGAAATGGAATGGTAAAATTTATGGCTCGGTAAAGAATAATTGTTTACTTCGGCAGCTCGGTTAGGATTACGTTCAGTTCGCCGACTCGCCGTCGTGATTGGTGTCATAAATTCGAACGCGCCCAAAGTAATTTAGACCGGAATTAATTCAGCATCAATGCACGACAATAAACGTGCATTCTGGGACGGAGATATTCGCTTCAGGAAATAAATATCGCGGTTCTAATCCCACTGTAATCACACTGGTATAGGTTACGGTGTTATTACTTGTGCAGTTATGCATTTTAATATTTGCATTACTATGCATGAGGTCGCTGTTTATTTTTTTTAATGGGGTGGGGTGGGCGTTGTGCACATAGCTTAATGCAGCAATAATATAAAATAACGGTTTTTTATGCGGTAGTGAGATATACGGACAATACATTATATTGTGAATGTATTAAAGGTATATAAAGTACATAGTATAACTGGAAATTTTGTATATTTTTTAACGTCAAGAAATGATTGTACATTACTTGTTAAAAATATGTGTACGAAAGCCGCTATCGTTTATCATTCGGGAGCTATTCCGGACTGTTGTAAGCCAGCTAAGAACAGCCGAGAACAGATACCGAACTATAAACGAAAGAGGCAGTAATATCTTCTGCACTGTTTAATGCCTAGGAAGTTTCTTAAAGTCCTAGTTTCCTAGGAAGAAGTGTCGATAAAAGCGGATGCTTATGACCTCATTTACTCATATAATAGTAGTTATTTAATTACATATACTTAAAACCATGATTGTAATATCGTTTTAAACATATGTAATTGAATAACTACTATTCTATCAGCCTGTGAGAATGAAAGTGGTGTAAGTCACTTTTGAATTGTTTTGAAAAGGAGAAGATTTTTCGTTTGGTATTTATGTAAATCGACATACACAGTTGTATTTCTATTTATGAATAAATTGATTTCAAGCCTGTAGCTGCGCACGTCGATTTACATAAATACCAAACCCAAAATATTCTCCTTTTCAAAGCAATTTAAATATGACTTACACCTCTTTCATTCACATAAAGGCACCTTACACGTTCAATAATACTGTCAGTCCTAGTACTGTCAGTATTTGTTTCAATCCTCCTTTTATATTTATCAAGTAATCAATTATCCGGATAAGCATCCATATTCTCTTGATTCCATCATTAGTATACCGTACACGATAAGTAATACTGGCAATATTTTAGAATAATAAATATTTTAAACATGTTATCATACAGTAATACTGTCATTATTATATTATATTGACAGTAATATTGATCGTGTAAGGTGCCTTATTGGCTCATATTGAGACATACATTTTTCTCTACTATATTTTTTTAATATACGCAAATTTTTTTTCTTTGGTTTAGGAGTGGCTGTGGGGGGCCACTCAGTGTTACCAACTAAAAAACTCATAGCACGGGAGGGCACTCTTACTTTCTGAACGTGCCTCGTAATAAAAAATATAAAAATATAGTAAAAACATACCCTCATTATACCTCACCTCCCTGCTTTTTTCTATATTCGCCACCGTCCCCATTCCTTCACCCACTTCCTCTCTCCAGATTTTCATGCCTTTCCCATGCTCTCTTAACCGTTCACTCACTTTTCTTGAATTGCGAATCGTAAGTCAAAGAAAATCACAAAGCTAGGACTAATAGATACATTTCAACATAAGACTTGAAAAATAAGTAATAGTTTTTCTAATAATTGTTTTCAATTTCAGCAGCAAGTATTCAATCCGCGAGGAGCGCAGCGGCTACAAGGTTTTCATGTGGCTGATCATCCGGGCTTTCTCCGCACAAGACATCGGCACTTACAATTGTGTCTCGACGAACTCCTTGGGGAGAGCGGAAGGAACGCTCCGACTTTACGGTGAGTCCGCTCAGGTGTTTTATTAAACCCTCCTCCTGCGGGGGCGAGCTGGGAGGTCGAGAGTAAACAGCCATTGCGCAGCGTACGTTCTGCAAGCGCCGGTAGTTTTGGGGTCGAATCAAAAACAGCTTAAACTCGAATAACTATTAAGTAGCCCATTAAAACGTGTCGGGCAAAGTCATATTTTAAATACCCACAGCACGGGGCGGGGTGCAAAAGTTTACAAGCGAATTAGGAAATTGCATGAAGGATATGTTAATGGGATGGCAAGGTGATTTAATATTTGTAATAACATCTTATATGAAATTACTATTAATAAGACTGTTCATACCACTTTGAAGTTTTCGTCTTTTGTTTGTATCCCAAGTTAAAAGTAATAGACGTATATTGGGGTCAATACTATTTCCTGAGAGAAACACACCCACTGAATCCAAATATATATATATATATATATATTATCTAGTTGCCTTTTACCTTTCAGTGTAGGCTATTACATTTACATTCTTGACAATTATTGTTGTTGTTTATACATTTGTAAATTCTTTCCACTCTTTTCTGTTCTTCGCCAGTTATCTTGCTTGTATAACATATGTCTTTCATTTCTTTGTTATTATTTCCTCTATTCTGTTGTCCCACTCTTCTCTTGGTCTACCTCTTCTTTTATTTTCAGTTCTTGCTTCCCATACCTGTTTTGTTTGATTATTATTGTCCACACCAGTTTAGTTGTTTCTTTTCTATATACTTTTCTATAGCTTCAATTCCCAATTCTTCTCTGATCTCATTATTTCTTATTCTGTCTCTTCTCGTAACTTGTTTTACTTCTCTGAGATATTTCATTTCCATTGCCTGTATTCTACTTTTGTCCCTCTTCGTTAGTTTCCACGTCTCGCTCCCATATGTCAGTATAGGTCTATATATGCTTTTGGATATATTTATTTTTGTCCTTCTGCTGATCTCTTTTTTGTTAGTCAGTATATTGCACAATGCGTGGTATGTTTTAACTGTGTTGTTTATTCTGTTACTAAGTTCGCCTTCCATTTTTCCGTCTTCTGTCAGTGCTACTCCTAGGTATTTGAATTGTTCTACTTGCTCTATTTTGTGTTGTTTTATCTTTATATTTATTTTTTCTTTCCGGTTTCCTATTACCATCACTTCTGTTTTGTTATAATTCATTTTTATATCATACTTTTCTAGATGTCTGTTCCATACACTCAGGTTGTGCTGCAGATTAGCGAATGCTCCTTCCGATATTTTTACAACTTGCATGTTTTTGTACTCTATATTTTCTTTTTTGATTTCTGGTTTCACGCCCTTAATTATTTTATCCATGTATATGATAAATAACGTAGGACTGAGCCCGCCCCTTGTCTGAGTCCAGTGGTAGTCTTAAATATTCTTGATGTTTGTCCCTTGTGCATTATTGCATGGGTGTTGTTGTTATATATGTTTTGTATTAATTCGACTGTCTTTCTTTCTACACCTCTCTCTTCCAGGATTTTCCATAATTTGTTTTTTGGGCTCATGTCGCACGCTTTTCCTAGGTCAATGAATCCTAAATATGTGTATTTATTATTTGTAGTTCTTTTTCTGTGATTTGTTTTATTGTGAAGATGTTATCCTGTGTGGATCTTCCTTTCCTAAAACCGCATAGCGATTCTTCAAGTGTCTGGTCTATTCTTGCTATTATTCTCTTTTTTATTGTCTTTTCTAATATTTTCATCCCAATAAAAAAAAGACCTTTATTTGGCATCAGCCCAACCCTTCCCTTTACAAATTCCAGCCGCAAAAAAACAATACTTTCACAGAAAGAACTAAAAAATAAATAAAAAAAGAATACAAATTAACATTTTCTACCCATTAAAATAAACTAAATCCCCTCTGCCCTCGCCAATTTCCTTTCCCACGTCAGCCTCCTGCAGATTTTCACGCCTTTCCCATCCTCTCCTAACCATTCGTTCAGCTTTCTGCACTCTCCCACCCACTCTGCTTTCACTCCCTCACATTCTTTGCTAAGGTGCCACCACGTGTCACTCCCCTTCCTACACAGCGCACACGTGGTGTACCCCAGCCCCATCCACAGTTTTCATCCTCGCTCTTCTGACTCACACCTCGCTCTTGCCGCGCATACTTTGTCATCTCTGCTCCACTCTCCCCTGGCTAAGTAGCTCGGGAGTTTTCCCTGCACTTGCCACTCTACGTAGCCAGGGTTGTATGAGCTCTCTGCCATTCTCACTTGCCTTTCTTGCCACTCAATATCCCTCAGTCTCTCCCTTATCTCAGTTCCTAGGCTACCCTTTTTCTCAGCTTCTCCTCTACACACACCTCAGACATACCCACTCTTTCATACATCCTTTCTCTATCCTTCCTCCATCTACTCTCTGTTCTACTCTTACACCTCATCCATACCTCCCGTACCAGTCTTTCCTCGCCCAAATCCTGCAATCTTTCCTCAAACTTCACAACCCTCACACACGACTCCCACCACATACCCATACGACTTGTCTCCTGCAACAGCACTGCTCTCGGTGTCGACCTTTCGAGCTCTAGCAGATTCTTCAGAAACCAACCTTGCTCCCTTTCTATTACCTCCCATTCACGTAATCCCCACACTTCCACTCCATACAACAATATAGGTTTTACACACGCATCCCAGATCTTGCACGCTATTACGAGGTTACCACCCTACAAGGTCCCCCATTTTCTGCACGCAATCCCCTAAGCCTTTCTTGCTTTCGCCTGCATACACTCCACATGCATCCTAAGCCCTCCTCCACAGTCAAACCAAGAGCCCAAATATTTAAAGCCATTCACTCTCTCAATCAGCCTTTCCTTCCATTTCAGTCATTCGCCCTTACCCCTCCTGCCCCTATTCCTAAACAGCATCCATTTGGTCTTTTTCACATTCACCACTAGCCCCCTCTTATCCAAGTACCTACCTATTACTTCCAACATCTCTTGCATCTCTTCCACTTTCTTGGCCACCAGCACCACGTCATCTGCATACGCCATCATCCACACCTTGGATCTACCCACCACAACCCTTCTTGCCTGTCCTCTCCTCAGCACCTATTCCAACTTGCTCGTGTACAGATTAAACAGGAGGGGGCTCAGCGGGCACCCCTGCCTTACTCCCACATTCACCCTAAATTTCTCAGATATTTCTTCATTCACTCTTGCTTTCGCCCATGTCTCTTTATACATCCTTCTCACCCACTCCACTCCTTCCTCTTCCATACCCAATCTATCCATACATTTCACCAGTTTCCCCCTAGGAACTGTGTCATACCGCTTTTAAATCCACAAACACCGCATACACTCTCCCTTTGCATTCCAGCGCTTCCTCCACCATTCTCGCCAGCGTGAAAATCTGCTCCCTCGTCCATCTTCTCCTTCTGAACCCACCCTGGCATTCCGGCAGCAGCCACTTTTGCTCCACTTCCCTATCCATTCTATTTTTCACCATAGTCATCATCAATTTATAGCCGGCACTCATAATGGTGATGCGCCTATAGTTTTTAACGTCCGAGGCCTCTCCCCCTTTATGAACCGGGACCACCACCCGCACACGCCACTTTTCCGGCACTTCCTCCTCTCCACTCCACACCTTATTAATACTCTGCCGCACCTTCTCCCTTCCGTCCTCCGGTAGCTTTTTGAAAGCCTCTGCCTTCAGCCCATCTTCCCCCGCTGCCTTTCCTAGTTTTAACTGTGCCAGGGCCACCTCCACCTCTTTCCGGGAAAACGCCTCCCTTCGCACCACCTGCCTCGCACTTGAACTGCCCAGCTCCATCTCAGACCCCGCCATCTGTTTACAACTCCTCTCCCACTCTTCTAGCTCTATGTTCACTTTGCCCTGATTCACCCTTCCCTTTAAGATCTCCCACATCCGTTTCTCCACTACACACTCCCTCAACCTCTCTTCCACTTTCTGCAACTCCTCTATGTATTTCCTCTCGTACGTACTCTCGAACTCCCTTTTCGCCTGATTAACCCTTTTCATCCCTATACTTATTAGTATTATGCCTCTATAATTTGAGAATTTCGTCTTATCCCCTTTCTTGTGTATCGGTACGATTGGTGCTGTTTGCCAGTCTATGGTATATATATATATATATATATGGTATTTGTGCTCCATATGCTGTTCAGTAGTTTTCGTAGTTTTTCTTTACCTACCGGGCCCGGATGCTTGATCATTTCCGCTGTAATCTGGTCTTGTCCTGGTGCTTTTCCTATTTTTAATTTCCTTATTATTTCTAGTAGTTCTTGTTCCTTGACACTCTCTGTATCTGCTTCTGTGTTGTTCTTGTCTCTAATTCTTGTCTTTTGTTCTTTGTCGTTATTTGAGGTTAGTAATTCTTCAAAATATTATTTCCATCTTTTTAATATTCCTTCCGTTTTTTTCAGCATTCTTCCTTGTTTGTCTTGTATGTATCTCATTTCTTGTTCTTTTTCTTTCCTGCAATCTTTTAGGGTTTTATAAAGTAGGTTTTGGTTCTCCCTTGCGTTTTTTCCCATTGTCTCTCCGAACGTCTCCCATTCCCTGGTTTTTGCTATTCTAACCTTGTTTTTTACTATTTTTTTCTTGTCTCTGTATTTTTTGTAGTTTTTGCTATTTTTGTCGTTTAGGTATCTTTGCCATACTTTGTTCTTTTCTTTTGTTTTCTCTCGTATGTCCCCCGACCACCAGGCTGTCTGTTGTTTCTTGTTTGTGCTTTCCTTCGTACCACATGTCTCTTTTGCTGTCTCAAACATAGTTTTCTTTAGGTTATTCCACATTTCCTCTACTTTTTCTCTATCGTTGGTCACTTCTATTTTCATCTCCATTTTCTCCCTATATTGTATTGCTGTTTCTTTTTCTCTAAGTTTGTATGATCTTATCTGGTTGTAGTTTATTGCTATATTTGGTCACTGGATCCTTCTGTCACTGGCTTGGTAGTCTTCCTTAATTGTCGTCACAACTAGATAGTGGTCACTTCCAATTTCGTAGCTTCTCTTTACCCTTGTATCTATTATTTTGTTCCTTTTTCCTTTTTCTATTAAAACGTAATCTATTATAGATTTTTCGTTCCTGCTTACCACTTCGCTTGTGTATTTGTGTAAGTCCTTGTGTTTGAATAGTGTGTTGTTGTTCATTCTACAGTAATCTAGCATTTTCTTCCCATTTTGTTTTAGTTCGTCTTCGCCATATCTTCCTCTCGTCAAGTCGTTATCTTTTACCTCTTACTCTTACCAATTCTGCTGTTGAAGTCACCCGCAACGAAAACTTCTTCTTTGGCTGTTTCGGTTGTTTCGCTGAGTTGCTCCCAAAATGCTTCTTTGTTGCTCACTACATTATCTTCATTTGGCCCATATACTATAATTATTGTTCTGGTTCTCTTAGTTTCTTTTAGTGTTACGGTTAGTATCCTTGGTGATATTTCTTACCATGTTTATTTGGGGTTCGTTGTCTTTGTGTATAATGCATCCTACACCTTCGGCTGCCCTTTTATCCTTGTCTACTCCGCTATATATTATTTTATATTTGTTATTGGTTGTGTATCCAAAAATACCAAACAATAATCACTACGGCAAACAGTTACTGAGATACAACTAGAAAAAGGCGTTTTGAAATGGTAATCTCGAGCACTTTTTACGAACTTTGAAGGGTTGTGACCCGAAAACGGAAAGAGATACACGGTTTCCGGATTTTTATTTAATAACTCAGGGAGTATTGGTTGGTAACATAAAATGAATTTTTAATTTTGATATTTTTTTTGTAAAAATTTCACTTTTGATCCTTTGGTCATTTCTCGTTTTTTCGCATGTCACGTTAAACGTATTGGAGGAAGATTGAGAATAATAGAGTTCTCGTATGGAAAGCCACCTGCTGAATCCAAAAACACAAACTAGAAGTCGCGAACACAAACACTTATTGAGATACAGCTCGAAAATGGCATTTTTGAAATGGTAATTTCAAGCAATTTTACAAACTTTAAAGGGTTGTCACGTGACAACAAAAAGAGATATCCACAAACGATTTACGAATTTATAATTAGTACCCCAGAGAGTATTAATTTGTAGCATATTTTTTTGTAAATATTTCACCTCTAACCGTTGATAATTTCTCGTTTTTTCGCATGTCACGTTAAAAGTAATGGAGGGAGATTGTGGAGAATAGAGCTCTCGTATGGAAAGCCATACCCAAAAACAGAATGTAGGAGTCGTTACGACAAATACTTACTGAGATACAGACCGAAAAACGCGTTTTTGAAATGGTAATTTCAAGCCATTTTTACGAACTTTGAAGGGCTGTGACGCGAAAACGGAGAGATATCCACAAATGGTTTACGGATTTTTAATTAGTGTCCCAGCGAGTATTGATTGGTAGAATAAAATGAATTTTTTATTTTTTTGTAAACCTTTCACTTTTAACTCTGATAATTTCTCGGTTTTTCGCATGTCACGTTAAAAGTAATGGAGGGAGATTGTGGAGAATAGAGTTCTCGTATGGAAATCCATAACCTGAATCCAAAAACACAACGTAGGAGTCGTTGCGACAAATACTTACTGAGATACAGACCGAAAATCGCGTTTTTGAAATGGTAATTTCAAGCCATTTTTACGAACTTTGAAGGGTTGTGACGCGAAAACGGAAAGAGATATCTACAAACGGTTTACGGATTTCTAATTAGTACCCCAGGGAGTATTGATTGGTAGCATACAATTTTTTTTAAATTTTTTGTAAACATTTCACATTTAACCCTTTGATAATTTCTCGGTTTTTCGCATGTCACGTTAAAAGTAATGGGGGAGATTGTGGAGAATAGAGTTTTCGTATGGAAAGCCATACCCTGAACCCAAAAACACAACGTTGACGTCGGTACGACCAATACTTACTGAGATACAGACCGAAAAACGCGTTTTTAAAATGGCAATTAGAAACCATTTTTACGAACTTTGAAGGGTTGCGACGCGAAAATGAAAAGAGATATCCACAAACGGTTTACGCATATTTAATTAGTACCCCAGGGACTATTAATTGGTAGCATAAAATACATTTGGAAATTTTGATTTTTCACCACTAAACGATCATTTCTCGGTTTTCGCATGTCACTTCAAAAGTGATGGAGGGCGATTGGAGATAATAGAGTTCTCGTATGGAAAGCCATACTCTGAATCCAAAAACACAAACTGGAAGTCGGCACGACAAACAGTTACTGAAATACAGCTCGAAAAAAGCGTAAACGGTAATTTCAAGAAATTTTACGAACTTTGAAGGGTTGTGACGCGACAAACGATTTACGAATTTATAAATAATACCCCAGAGAGTACCATAAAATGAATTTTTATTTTTTTTAATATTTTTTTTGTAAAAATTCACCTCGAACCCTTTGATAATTTCTAGGTTTTTCGCATGTCACGTTAAAAGTAATTGAGGGAGATTGGGGATAATATAGTTCTCATATGGAAAGCCACCCGCTGAATACAAAAACACAAATTAGAAGTCGGTAGGACAAACACTTACTGAAATAGAGCTCAAAAATGGTGTTTCTGAAATGGTAATTTCAAGCAATATTTACGAATCTTGTAGGGTTGTGGAAAAACGGAAAAAGATATCCAAAATATTTTCAAGTCACAAACTCTGCTGTACACTGCATATTAATATGCCATCCAAGACACATATCGCTTGTTAATATTGTGTAGTTTCGTGGGAATATAGCCTTATAGAGACAGAACATCAAGCATAAATGAACAGATAGAATACACCGAGTTTCTCAACTCGTAAAAATATGACTATCCACTAACAAAAAATCACCCGCTCAATTATCAGCTGCCAGATAAAACATGTCCGGTCAAAATAAAATTTCGCGGCGAGTTGATTGATGCGGGCCCGAGGGGGCTTTTGGGGTCGTCGCTATGACAGTCGGTAATACCCGCGCTAATGCCCGACTTGGGTCGCATTTTCATTGCTGCCATTTATTGATTGCGTATCGCATTGACGGGGACATTAATCCGGGTCTGTCTTAGCTATCGCCGCGTCGTGTTCTGTCGCTTAAGTCATTAATTCTTATCGGGCAAACAGTTCGCTCATCCGTACACTTGCAACTTGCACAAATCGATATCAGCGCGTACGGTTTTTTTTTAATTACAATTTCTGCACGCTACACTACACGTCGAATATTGTGTTTTTAAAGTGTTGCTTAATGGAATCCTTCCAGACAGGCGGCGAGTTGTTATCCCTCTCGAAGAAAATCCGCTCGGGGTTAGGGACGAAGCGCACTGTTTTTTTGTTCATATTTACGGTTGGGGCGTTTTTGAGGTTGTAGGATAAGTTGCTGGCGTTTACATTGAACTCTTTCATGAGAAACTCGGATTGTAAAATTGACTGGGCTATGGAGTCATCATTATCGTCATCAATATCGTCATCATTATGGACATCATTATGAACATTATTAACGACATCATTAACAACATCATTATCGTCATCATTATGGTCATCATTATCGACACCATTATCGTCATCAATAGTGTCAACCGATGTGCCAGCAGTGGATGTTGATGGTTCACAAATATCCGCGCGGGTAACTTCTTTATTATAAAAATAATTGTCTGAACTAATATCACATGTGTATTCAGTTTTATCATGTAAGGCACTATCGGATTTCTTTTTAATTTTGAATAGATTTCGTATTGGACGACGTTTTTTAGGGGATTCTACTTGAACTTGAATGGGTGGCGTTTGGTCTTGGTAATATATTGCAGCCAAATCGCTGCTTAATTGTACGTCAACATCAAAATCATCGTTTTTATAAATAGTTTCTACGTCTTTCATTGGCATCTTTTTAAAATCTTTAATAGATCTATACTGCGGCCTTTTATCACTAAAATATTTTTCCTGCATCTTCAGTATACGTTGATTTAGGTTGGTTAGAGTTGAAACCATTTTTGTTTTATTAATATTGACTGGATTTTTCATTTTATTTTCGGCTTTAATGCGGCGCTTTCTATCTTTAGGCGACTCATTCTCAATTATCTCTAATTCATTATTAAATGAGATTCTAGGTTTTCTTTTAATAGGTTCGTCATTCGTGTTTCTTTCTTTTTCGCCATCGATTAGTTTTTTAATTTCTCTTAATTGGGAGTAGTTCACATCAATTTGTTCTTCAGCGTTTTTAATGCTTTGAATTACATCGAAATCGTCTATGTCGCTGATTAGTTTTTTTCGCTCCATGTCTTGAAGTCTTTGTACGATTTCCATTGCTTGTTCATCCTTATCTACTGTTTGTATTGCATCGGAGTTATACCAAGGCACGTCGACCGGCACTGTTTTCATTGTTTGCAATGGGGTTCTTAATAGTAATGGTTTCTTATCCACAAATGGTATATCTTTACCGTTTTGTCGGATTACTCTGAAGTCGTTTTTCTGGAATCTGGCTGGTACACTGAACTCGCCGTTTTTAGCACGTCTGAATTCTTCATAATGGTTCGCCATTTTGGTTGCTTCTGATCTGGGAACATTCTTCGGGACTCTGGATTGCAGTGGGTTTACCGTGATTAATTCAGCGAGTGCTTGGCCTTGTTCGCGTGCCGCTATGTTTCTAGGGTCTGTGGGACGACCTCTGTTTTTATAATAATTCATTTTATCCATAACGTTTGTATATTGAATTTGTCAGCTACTGTCACTATTGATATCGGTATGCCATTAAGGCGCGACTGCATCTGTCAAAATAATTACTGTTTACATCTAGTAGTACAGATTTATGGATATTTATTCCTGAATATTGAAATATATTTCAGATAGAAATTCCTGAGCATTTACATTTGCGGATTTTTGGTTGTGTGGTGATCCTCCAGATCCCTTACAGCTGTTTGCACCCTTGAATCAACGAACAGATATTCGGTGATATTTCTTCTATCTGGTGTATGTAGCGCCTCAAATACTATTGCTTCTGTCTCATTTGCTTCCGCGATAGACCTTACAGTTCGGATGCCATAGGAGGTAATTTCCTTCATTTTGTCTTCGCTTCTGCTGTCGCACACGATATAGTGAACCGCTCAGTATTCCCTGCTGGGCCTGCGAGGAGGTGCACCTCCGTGGTATGGGCTATTGTTGCCACATAACCCACTTTCACATTCAGGTTTGTGAGCAGCACGTTTTTCCGCTTCCAGCCTGCTCTTCATTCGATTTGCCTAACTACCTCAACGCTTGGGGCCTGTTTGGTTATTCCTCTGGCCACAAACTTCACCTTCCAGAAGGTGACCTCCAGCCCGTATTCTGTCAATGTTTCGGCTACTTCGCCGTAGGCCTTATCGACTTTTCCCCATATTCTATTTGCAACGTCTCTGCTTCAACTGGTGTACGGTTTGGTGCTGCTTGTTTGGTCAGATGGTCCAGCCGTACCTGCATATCCCTTATCTGCACCCTACTGCCTCCATCTCCATTCTCTATTTGGATTTTGCCGTCTTCGAGGCTTCCAGCTCGTGCTTGAGACCCTTCGCTTTGGCGCTTTATGGGACAGCGTAGCTGTTTACGTGCAATTTAATTATCTATCACTTTATTTAATAACGTTTTTCTATAAAATGCCAAATACATGCTCTAGAAGGGAAAATAAAAAGGTTGATTGTAGTTGTATTTATGTAAGACACATACGGTCACTATTTAGCTAATAACTTTGTTATTAATTTTTGCATCCCTTAACTACGTATTTACTTTAATATAACAATCAGATTACAAACAGTTCGCGCTTGAATCTAATAATTGTAGTGAGAAAACTGTTTATGAAATATCCAGATGAAGTTTCAACTTTAAGGTGCTTGTACCTCCTGAACGGAATAAGTTATTTGCCTAGATTCTTCAATATTACATTTTCGCATCCCTTAGCTACGTATTTACTTTAATATAACATTCAGATTACAAACAGTTCGCGCTTGAATCTAATAATTGTAGTGAGAAAACTGTTTATGAAATATCCAGATGAAGTTTCAACTTTAAGGTGCTTGTACCTCCTGAACGGATTAAGTTATTTGCCTAGATTCTTCAATATTATATTTTTGCATCCCTTAGCTACGTATTTACTTTAATATAACATTCAGATTACAAACAGTTCGCGCTTGAATCTAATAATTGTAATGAGAAAACCGTTTATGAAATATCCAGATGAAGTTTCAACTTTAAGGTGCTTGTACCTCCTGAACGGAATAAGTTATTTGCCTAGATTCTTCAATATTACATTTTTGCATCCCTTAACTACGTATTTACTTTAATATAACATTCAGATTACAAACAGTTCGCGCTTGAATCTAATAATTGTAGTGAGAAAACTGTTTATGAAATATCCAGATGAAGTTTCAAATTTAAGGTGCTTGTACCTCCTGAACGGATTAAGTTATTTGCCTAGATTCTTCAATATTATATTTTTGCATCCCTTAGCTACGTATTTACTTTAATATAACATTCAGATTACAAACAGTTCGCGCTTGAATCTAATAATTGTAGTGAGAAAACTGTTTATGAAATATCCAGATGAAGTTTCAACATTAAGGTGCTTGTACCTCCTGAACGGATTGAGTTATTTGCCTAGATTCTTCAATATTACATGTTTGCATCCCTTAACTACGTATTCACTTTAATATAACATTCAAATTACAAACAGTTCGCGCTTGAATCTAATAATTGTAGTGAGAAAACTGTTTATGAAATATCCAGATGAAGTTTCAACTTTAATGTGCTTGTACCTCCTGAACGGATTCAGTTATTTGCCTAGATTCTTCAATATTACATTTTTGCATCCCTTAACTACATATTTACTTTAATATAACATTCAGATTACAAACAGTTCGCGCTTGAATATAATAATTGTAGTGAGAAAACTGTTTATGAAATATCCAGATGAAGTTTCAACATTAAGGTGCTTGTACCTCCTGAACGGATTAAGTTATTTGCCTAGATTCTTCAATATTATATTATTGCATCCCTTAACTACGTATTTACTTTAATATAACATTCAGATTACAAACAGTTCGCGCTTGAATCTAATAATTGTAGTGAGAAAACTGTTTATGAAATATCCAGATGAAGTTTCAACTTTAAGGTGCTTGTACCTCCTGAACGGATTAAGTTATTTGCCTAGATTCTTCAATATTATATTTTTGCATCCCTTAGCTACGTATTTACTTTAATATAACATTCAGATTACAAACAGTTCGCGCTTGAATCTAATAATTGTAGTGAGAAAACTGTTTATGAAATATCCAGATGAAGTTTCAACTTTAAGGTGCTTGTACCTCCTGAACGGAATAAGTTATTTGCCTAGATTCTTCAATAATACATTTTTGCATCCCTTAACTACGTATTTACTTTAATATAACATTCAGATTACAAACAGTTCGCGCTTGAATCTAATAATTGTAGTGAGAAAACTGTTTATGAAATATCCAGATGAAGTTTCAACATTAAGGTGCTTGTACCTCCTGAACGGATTAAGTTATTTGCCTAGATTCTTCAATATTATATTTTTGCATCCCTTAGCTACGTATTTACTTTAATATAACATTCAGATTACAAACAATTCGCTCTTGAATCTAATAATTGTAGAGCCGCTCGTACTTCTTGCGAAGCATTGCTGCGTCCACCTCCAAATTCATTAGTATGTATCTTGCAGTTACCGGGGTGTCCGTAAGTCTTAGCACTACATCTCTCAGTTCTGCTAAGTGCAGGCGTTCTATCTCTCATCCTCATTCTCGATGCTGCTTGGAGGTGCTTCGACAGTTTCTTCTTGGTTCCTGGGGGTCCGCCTTTCCGTCTCCCCTTTCCGGGGGGGCAGGTAACTTTTCTCTTGGATATCTGAGTATGTGGCTGTCTTCCTCGGAGTCCGAGCCTTCAGCTCTTGATATGAACCAGTCAACCAGCGATTCCTTACAGATTCGAGGGTTTTCGCTCGGTCTTGGCCCCGTCTACCTTATGGCTATTGGGGTCCTAGGCGTTATACCACCTCCTCCAAACGGATTAATGTTCTCCACCGGTTCTTATCCTATGTTTACTTCTTCTACTGCTGCTAGGCGGAAGTGGGTAACCGGTCGTGGGGCACCTACCGCGGTGCCCTCACCGACCGGCTCTGCACGATAATTCGTTCATTGTTTTATTCCTTATCCATGTTTCTTTTATTGTAGGGTAAAAAGTGCCCTTACGTAGTCGTATGCAGTTTTCGTCATCGTATTTCCGTTCTGGACAGTAATACCTACAACACAACATCAATACACATCGTCCTCTCACACACTACCGTGATCGGCGAACCCCCCACGGCCACACGTTGGCATTGCAGCTCGGCGTCCCAATCGACCAATAGTGAGGAACCTTTCCGGCAAGACTATTTTAAAGAAGAAGAGAGGAGTGGTGACCGCTATCCCTCGATACCTAATAGCGCCGGGGTCGCAAAAACCAAGAGAGGCTGAAGAGTTGGCCAAGGGAAGCCGAGAGATCAAAGCTGTGAAATATATTCTAGAAGCGAGGCTCGGTCACTCAAGGAGTTGTGATGAGCTCCAGAACATCTTAGCAATGCTAGGGCATCTTTCGTTAACGTTCTCCACGCCTGCCAAATAGTTGATGCTCTGGTCAAAATCTTCATGTGGATCTTGTGTAGATTATCTTTCACGGCTTCCAACCCTTTTTTCCTTGGTTGTTCCCTTTTATTTCCTATTGTTTTCTGTCGTAAGACTGTATTCGTTGTCCTCCCTGGCAGTAATATTTAGACCAACCATCTGATTCTCTCGGACTTAATTTATTGTATTATTCCTGGTTCCCCGTACAAATCCATCACTTATTTATTTGTTCTCCTCATCCAGACGTGTCTACTCTTTTGCTACCAAAGATTCTCCTCAATAACTTCCTCTCTTATCTCTAACGTTAGCTGTTCTTTCGTTCACAGGCACCATGTCTTACATGCATACTTTACGGTTGGCCGTATAATTGCTTTATATATTTTGTTTATCGTGCTAGACACGGTTATTGATGAAATTGTTCAGTCTTAGCACACATATTTGCCTTTACTATCCTCGACTTCTTTCGTTTCATTACAGTCGCCCGTGATTGTTAAAGGCGTACTATTTGGAAATTGTAGGTACATTGGGGTATCTTAACTCTTAACTTATTACATCAGTGAGGCTTCCCCAGTATCATAAACTGTTTTTTTTTTGTTCATTTATTACAAGCCTCCATTGTTTGCGCCTGTTCTATGATCTTGTTAACGAGCCTCTGTAGTTCTCGCTGGGTTCTGGCGTGCGTGCAATATAGGAGCCACGTCGCCGATCACAACAGCATGGAAGATCAGCCGACTCGCGCTCTACTGTCCTATATGTAGAGGAACGATTTTTAACAAATGTTTCTAGCGCGGCACACAATCTTGTTACATTGTCTGCGTAAACATTGATGACTGCGTAAATCAACCCCGTTTGTATTCCACTTCTCTTCATAATTCTTTCCAGCGCAATTTTGAATAGTAGCGTTGACTGGATCGCCTTGCTGTAGCCCATTGATACACCATATACTTTTACTGAACTCATAGTTCATGGTACGTCATCCTTTTCATGTTTATATAGTTTCCAGGTATGTCTAGTTCTTTCATTGTACTGTGCAGCTTCTTCCGGTTGATCGTATCATACGCCTCCGTGTCCTTTGTATATTTGTAATAAAAATGCTGTTTTCTACTTCAGTTCTATGTTTATGTTCTATGCTTTGTTAAGCATCTTGCAAAGCTACTATACTACTCTTCGTCCCAGTTGTGTATCATCTATTTTAGTCCTTTCCCGAATTGAGATTATAAAATAAATTGTTTAAACAAAAAAAATCATTTTAGAGAAAAACACAAAAGGAAATACCTTCTTCGCTTCATTTATAAATATGATTCTGTTGTTTTCAAATATAACATCGCAGTGCTGAAAAATTTCTTGTCGTTTTTGCCACTGTCCTGTTGGAATTAAGAACGCCAAAACTCTGATTTATTGCGCCTAAACTGCACCAAGAGAGAGTTGGGAATGTTCATTCGAACACGTTTTGGTGCAGATTGAGACAACGGGCAGAGATATTTCTCATGAGCAAATCTTCATTAACTATATAACAAACACGTTATTTGGTTTGGCCTCTGCTATGTCTCTCACTTTAATTCACCGATTGTCTAGCACCATTTGCTGAACTTTGTGCTATGTTATCGTCAGTGGTTACAGTTTTTGGACGTCCCGAACGTTCTTCGTCTTTCAAGCTGGATGGTGCGGTCTCGTTAAAATTCAGCTGCTAAAAATTTGACGATGGTAAATGATAGTGCAGAATCCCCGTGTACATCATGCAATTCGTCTCGATTTTTGTAGGCGTATTGCCTTTCATTGCCCAAATATTTGATGACTACTCGATACTCGTTCAGACTCACTCAGGCTCGTCGTCGTCGAAAATATCCAAAATCAAAGCGAACGATTAAGAAAAGATGCACAAATAGATTGCTTAGATTTAGCTGATGATTGTTGCTGTATACATGGTGAGCTAGAAATTTGTTTAGACCATCCTCGAATTATACAAATACAACGTATTTTAGTATAGCGCTCATTATTGTAAATATAACCTTTCTGTGTCCTGAATAATTATTCTAAAGCATGTATTATAATGTTTTTCTTTCATTACAGAAATTAAAGTTGGACCTGGAAGTCCACACGATAATCACATCAGTATAGTTGGAGGTAAGTAGAAGAGTAATATACTTTCTATATACAAATTTCTGTTAATACGTATTAGTGCATTTTAGAAATAAATCGGTTTATATAAATTTCTATTATTTCATGTAACAAAATTATCTAAAAAGCTACGTACGCCATTCTCAGGCCTTAAAATCTAATAAGTTTCTAGGTCATAAAATTCTTGATAAAATCAAAATACAATTAGAATTATTCTAATCCTCCAATAAAGAGGTCAGTAAACTGCTGCTCTTTAAAAATAACATTTGAATGCGAAAAGAAAGTATGTGTAATAATATGGACGTACGGTCGATAGCCAGTTACAAAATGTATCAAATACGGTCACTACTGCCATTGATTAATCACCACTTACATGTTCAACGTCTCTCAACGCCATGGCGTTTGTATCACCGACCTACTGATGACTCTGCCAGTCAACTGTTGCCTATTTCGATATGTGCTTATACAAACAAAACGTGTTTTTTATCCTGAAGGGTCCCATAGTGTGCAGGTATTTATTTAATGTGCAGTGTCCTGTTAGGAGTCCCTACGACATTTCTTAATTGGTTCCTATTTAGTTTTAGGTTTTCTTCCGTCGTCTCCGTACTGGGAGCCTTAATGGACCTTTTCGAGTGTGTCTCATTCCAGTTTGGGCTTCCCAGTATCGTCTGTGGCAGTTTTTTTTTTATGCTTTCTCAAGTCTTGCAGTCCTATATGGTATCCCGCAGGTTGGTTCGGGGCCCATAACAACAAAACATGTTAGTAAATACTTAGGTGGTACTACCACCAATCTACCCCTGGTATCGTAGCAGCAGTTGCATTAAATCATTTGGGAGTGTATTATCATTGATTAATCATCACCTAAATGTTCAACACCTGTGTACTATTCTCTCGTTCGTTTCGTTGATATGTGCTATTTCCGCAAGAGGTGTAAAGCTGTTTCGGAGCTCTACTTGTTTCAGAGCATCACTGACTTTGGCCGTATGTCAGTCTTCTTTATTAGCTTCGATCTTTCCTCAACATGTTGAGTAAATTACCGATACATTTAGATAATAAAATGCCTTTTGCCAGCTAGTGGTTGCTTCCTGTATTAAATCTTGGTAATGCCAACACGTCTTTAAATATGTGTTTCTTATCGGTTATGATGAAGTCGATTTCATCCGCACTCCTCCAAGTACCTTCTTTTTAAATTTTTCTTAAAGCAATAATTTATCGTTTAGATGCCCTGCATTTCTAGATAGTTTACTAGCATCTGTCCTCGGTGGTGTCTTCGTCTAAGTCCGTGTAACCCTACAGATTGTTAGTCATCTTTTCTAGCGGTATTCTATACATTAACGTCGCCCGTAATGACATTGTGGTGTGTATGTTTTGTTTCGATAGTTCTAGAGACGTCTTCGTGTAGCGATTCCAGTTTATCCTCGAAACGTGAGGATGTGGGCGTGTATACAAGTATAACATTTATGCCCGTTTGCTCCGTTCCCGGTTAAAATCGCCAGTTACTAAACCAGGAATGAAGCTTAACGCGCCCCTTTGTTTGCAACGCTGCCCGGTTAGTTAACTGGTGGTTAACGTTTCGTGAGATAAAATATGGTTGGTAAACGTTTAATCGGGGATTTAACTGCTCCGGTTCGCCCAGTTAAATATCTGGCATTTGAATGGATGAGAGAATAACGTTATATGTTCGATTTCGAAAAAAAAAATCATATAACGTTGAATAGAGTTTCTACAGCTCATATTCATGTCTATTAGTTCAACTCTGTCCGTAGAGAATACGCTAGCTCGCGGTAAACATCGAAAACCTGCATTATATTTGTGGAATAACGTTGAATGTTGTCACTTCCTAACCTGTTCGACTTCAACGAGAAGTTTTTACATTACATTTTTGATTCCATACCAAGTTTTTAACATCACACCAATCAGATTCCATGAATTTCCCTTTTTGTACTCTGAGACGCTCCCAATTTCGAAGGAAGAGAGAGAGAGACCTGGCTTTGTCTGCTTACCTTGTGAATCAAGGGCATTTTAATCTATGTTCTGCATGAGTTGGACTTAATGTTTAGTGACTTTCTTTGATTGCATACCTACTTTCTTGTTTAAAGGTTTTATAAATATTTACATTAAACAGTCTCAAGTATGTTGTTAATATTGTTTCAACTTTTCGGCCTCAATATGAGGAAATGAAATAACGTTGTATGAGGCACGTTCACCTGCTGCAATCATGCTTATTAGGTTTTTCGAACTCCTGTAAAGTTGGCCAAACTAACATATAACGTTATTCATGCCACCAATTCATTTACCTGGACCTTAACCAACAGTTAAATGGCGGTGCAAACCGATTAACGTATTACTCACGATTAAAACTTTAACTGGTTAGTACTTTCTTGTTACTGTAGTATCAGGTGTGCCACTCTTGAGCACATTCTGACGCACTCTAGAATGTTTTTTGTCATTGATTTATCAATCAGGAAATGCTTCCCTAAGAAATTTCGTGGCCTTGTTTGAAATATAAATGGTTTCCAGACTTTCTTCTCTCTCCCTACGGTTTTCAAATATCCCCGAAATATGCCAATTGATATTCTTCAATTCCTCTTCTATTTCGATTACCTGTTCATCTAATTTCAATGTTTTTCAGTTGTAAGTCGCCAGAAGGAATCATTCTTTAATTTTTGTTTTTATCATACATACAACATTGCATTACATTATATTAAATAACATGAAAACGAACAACCCCGTAATTTTGGATTATGACTCTAATGGATTGACTAATATATTATGAATGTATTAGAAAAGTTTGAAAAATATCCATCAAAGGACTTTTGAAATATTTACAAATTTACTGTTGAAACATACAAAACTCTATTTTTTATTAAATATTAATTTTGACATTAAATAACATTAAAAATAGCAATCCCTATTTTTCTATTATGACTTTAATGGATAGAATCATATATTGCTAATATAAGGGTAAAGTTAGAAAAATATGTATCTAGGGATTTGTTTTACAAATTTCCAGTTTTACCATACTAAATCGTATTTGTTATGAAATACTAACTTTGACATGAAATGGCTTGATATCTAATGTTAGATTATAACTGTAAAGGATAGACTAATATATTATTAATATATTAACAACATTTGAAAATATAACATTTTCCACACACTGATGTACAGTGCAGCTTTTCGAATAGGCGGGCCGGGTTCGAATCCTAGCTCGGGAAGTTACCGTATACCGTTGGGATACAATTAACAACTCGGAGATGATTATTTTAGTAGTAGCAAGTTGTAACACTCACATACACATACACCAACACAACACCCGGTAAAAGGACCCAAAGATTGTTACCCCAGTTACAGATCTTCAATCTTCTTCTATCAACTTCAAATATTATTTATTTATTCTATCTGTTTAATCTAATTTGAGAATCAGAAAAAAAATGTAATCCAGTTTTTTTTTAATGGCTACAATACTTCAAAAACATGCTATTGGTTTTCAGTCGATATCTCAAAAATATATACTGCTGAGATAAATATTTCACACTATTATCTCAAAGTAGATTAATCAGGCAATTCAAAACTTTATTACACATAGTTTATTTCTCGTGAGAAATCGTTTTTATCGCTTACTGGAAAAGACTAAAATTTTGTTTTCAGCCAAATTAATTGATTATGCAAAATTTGATATCCACTGAGTAAAACAAAATTTTGGACCGAAAAATTTAGAATAGCGCAATTTTTTCGATTTGCATATATATTATACCGGACATAAATGGCAATATTTTGAGAGTTTCAGTTGTTTCAGGCTGCTAGTTTTTCAGTTATGACTGAAATACTAGTGACAATAGGGTGGTACTTATCAGTCAATATACCAATGCCATAAATATTTCACACTATTATCTGAATGTAGATTAATCAGGCTATCCAAATCTGTATCACACATAGTTTTATAAAAGAAATATCTATGAAGGTATTTTTAAATTCGTTATAAATTTACTAATTTACTAAACATACCAAACCCTATTTTTTATTAAAAAAAATTAACATTGGCATTAAATAGTATTAAAAACAGCAACCCCTGTTTTTTATTATGGCTTTAATGGATATTGATGTTATACTTTCGACGAATAGAAGGCTGCTAAGATAATTGAACCTATGACTGACCATATAAAATTTTAAGCTTAGTCAAGGTTCAACCTATGGAGTGAAGGTTCAACCTATGGACAGGTTGTCTATGCAATATGTTGGGTTTTTATGGGGTTTCTTTGAATTTCTGTCGGTTTCTGTGGATTCATCCATCTGTATATATCGAGAGGTTTATGAAATATTTACAAATTTGCGATTAAAACATACACATTCATATTTTTTTAAATAATATCTTTAGTATGAAAACTAGTTATTTTTGAGTATAACTTCAATACATAAACAAAATCATTTATTTTCAATTATAGTTTGTACGTATAAACCTGTAGCTTATACAGCAGCCGTACAAACAATCCCTCCCACCGTAAAAACTCCACACCAAACTGTTTTCATTAAGAAATTACACATTTCCGAGCTTTAAACTTTTAATGCATAACCATAACGCGGCAGACCGAGTTAACTGAATTTAATGCGTTTTTCTCGGCGTGTCCTACCATCCGAGCCCTGTTTGCCGGAATAAATTCGTAATGCCGTAATGGGGGGCCAAGGCGCGTGCTACTTGTTGTTGCCGCCTCCGTTTAGTTAATTAATGTGGAGGGGCTATACCGTGTGACCACTTAAGCATCCATTTGTTTCAATTACGGACAAAATTTAAATTATAATCGCATTTCTAACCCGCTGCGGCGCGGTGCCATACTTTTAGCGGCGCGCTCGCCGCCCCCCTGTAAATGGAGGCGGCCGCGCGTAAGCGTAATTGAATAACGCTCGATATTCCGGCAATCTCGTGCCGATATATACTACGATGGAATTTTATATTATTTCGAGCTGTATGTGTGTACAACCGCAATCGAACCAGTTTTATATGTTATATGCAATAAAGGATAGACGAAACGTACACATTTATTGACACGAAACTTTTTTCAAACTACAAATTATTAATGCAACGAGTTTATAGATACGTTATTTAGATACTCACTGGTCGCATTTGAAAAAAAACTGCAGACACGCTTGGCGGGTAGATGAAATTTCAAGGAAAAAATAAGTTTAAATTTAAAATAAAATTAGATGGCACTAATACATATTCTATAGCAAGTTATAGATTTATAGAGAGAAAATAATGATTTGAATGATGAGCATCAGAGATGTGTACGTATCATATAGCGGGTGACTAGGAATAATTACGGTAGGTCGACGCTTTGACCACCCTGCTCTAGATTGTTTTATATGTATAAAATAAATTAATCACCACTAAGCTGGGTAAACCTCTAATTTGTTCCATTGCCATCAAAATATCATGGCCGAAAACAATATAACGTAGCAAATACATTCTGGCACGATTCAAATAAAACAAATTTATAACTCCCCCCAAAACTTTTAATTTCCAAGCCCCTAAGCATAGTATAAGTGCTGTACTTGTAGATATAAGCCCCAAAACTGTGCTTTGTCATTATAGGATTAGCCGAGCCAGCGAGAGGCCATCGTTCGAGAGACAGCGAAGTGTACTCGTCCGCCTACAAAACGGCACCGCAGCTGCTGCTCCTGGCAGGCGCGACGGCGGCATCCATACTCATCCGGTGACGTCTTTAAAGTGCAAGATTGATGAAGAATTTAAGCTGCCAACACACATCCAAGTGAACTGAACGGAAAAAACGCGTGTGAACTGTTTGAACAGTGCATGCGCTCTGTACGCCATCCATCCATCCATCATCCTCAGCAGAATAAAAAAAAAACAGGTCACTGATATACTAACCGTTTTAATTTTTTTGTAAATATAGTCGTAGCCAATTAAGATGAATTAATTCTAAAACAGATGACGTGGACATGCATATTCATTATGGCGCAACGGATGACTTGTCACGATTAGTTTCAATTCCGACGCGCGATAGGGCACCCGGCGCATCCGCAAATTATTTTATTATTCACAATCGTGCGACGCGTAATTAGCTCGCGCGTAATTAATCGCGTGTTATTGCCGTTGAGGCCGGGACAGCAGGAAGAAATATGGTATTGGCATGATGTTAGATAACGGCGGGCGGCATTAATCTAGTCGGGGGCTGATAGTCGTTTTCATACACTGCACACAGACCATTCAATCATGCCGATAACATTGAAAACTAAAAAAAAAGTCGCTTGAGTTGACAATTTATTTCAATTAATAACACCAAATACATTTATGATAACGATTGGATTATATCGGTGGCTATTTGCTAAAAGCGGATATGCATATTTTAATTAATCTACTTAACTTTAAATTACCACATATTTTTTTGAGTCGGGGTTTTTACAGTTCAAAATTAACAATAAAACATACACGCCGATATAGTGCAGTGGTTAGGATCCCCGTTTTTTAGAACGGGAGGCCCGGGTTAGAATCCCGTCGCGGGTAGACGTTACCTTTATGTTTGAGACGCCGTGCCTGGACAGAATCAGCGTCACCTAATGGTGAATCTGTCTGTGGTCCTTAAGCCCTGGTTTTCTAGCTAGTCATTTACACATCACAAAGCTAGTTTTACGTGTATATAATTGAACATGGTTCAGAGTAATACCCCGCCGTAATGAAACAAGGCAATGAATTACAGTGATTTATGGTGAGTTATTCACTTACATATACGTAAAACGATTTTTCTGATGTGTAAATGACGTCAAAAGCGGCCACTAGCTAGGAAACCAGTGCTTAAGGACCACAGAGAGATACACCATTGGGTGACGCATTTAAGCTACCGCTCTCCGAGGAACCTAGGCTTTACTGATTAATGGTGCGAGATCGGGAAACAATCTTTGTTTGGCGACTCCATCAGCTTTTTCACCTCGACATCGTGCGGCTTCTGGGCTTCTGTTTTCTGACTTTGGGAGCTGTACCTCCCTTGGTATTCCTGTATGTCCCTGCAATCGGATTATCATCTTCTTCTTATTAAGCAGTCTACTTGCGAAGGTTGGCAGTAAGGAGAAAATGATAATGGCGTAAATACTGTCGATACTGCCGTTCTAAGGATTTATATTGAATTGCATCCCAGCCATTTTCTGAAATTGGAGGAAGGATCTGTCCTTCAAGCATAAATTGTGGTGTCCTCCGATCTCTTTCCCTGTATCTTCCTGCGATATTAAGTATCAGAATTTCATATCGTTCTCCCCACATGATGTGCCCCAAGTACTGGATCTTTCTGTATTTAACTGTGAACAGGAGTACGATCTCCTTTCTCATGCGATTAAGGACCTTGATGTTAGTGACTCTCTATATTTATGATATTCGTAGTATGTGTGTATCGATCTCTTTCACGCTACAGCAGGCGTATTGGTCAACTCTCTGCCTATAGTGCTGGCAACTAACACTACAGGTGAACCTACAGTTTAATGAGGATCCGAATCACTGGAATATGTTTAGATGAGAATACCATCTACTCCGGACCAGCAAAGTGTTGGCCATGAAAAACTCCACGCTGGCCAGGAGAGTTGGGGAGTGCAGAGTGCCTACGAACTGAAAAGTATTTTGCTTCGTGACATATTCGCAGCATACATTTGTAAAAGTTACATTTCGAAAGCTACGATTATTTTCTCCATGGACAGGTATATAGTCCAGCGTTCACACCCGTATAACAACACCGGAAATACATAACACATCAGCATTCTAGTCCTTAGGCATACATTTATCACGGGTCTGATAAAGTGCTTTTTCATGTCTACGAATGTTTTCCTGGCTTGTTCGATTCGTGATTTGATTTTTTTAATATCACATACTTGGATTACAATAATGCCAAGGTTCTTATATAAAGTCACTTGTTCGACGATGTTTTCGTTTATTTTTGGAGTGGTATTCCTTTGTGATTTGGAAAATACCATTGATTTCGTCTTACGGATGTTCATGTGTAGGCCAAATTCCTCGCTATGTTGTACCATACTATTGATCATCTAGTGTAGGCCTGGAAGACCTTTAGTTTGCATGAGGGGCGGGAGGAATCTTTATAAACGCTTCGGAGGCCTTGTTTGCATTCTCCCCTGTTGTGTGCTGACTCTCTTAAGTACTTCTACCAGCTAACCCCCCCCCCCTATTTCGACTATCAGGCCCGGGACCACTCTCGCATTCCATCAGACCTGGTTCAATCTCCGTCCTATCTCGCCTCCCCCAGCTTTCGGCTTATTATCTCCATCATGCAGATAGCTCCCTATTTACCATCATCCTCTAGCATCAGGGCCACCATCGGCTCTGGAGTCATCTCTGTTTCAATCTCCCGTCTCAGAGCCGAACGTTGACCTTCAAATCGCTCGCATGTATACATAGTGTGCTCCACCGCACCATTCCGTCAGTATCCGGTTAAACCCGTAAGCAGCCGTGTCCCGTGAGGACCTGTGTGAGGTGGTAGTTGACCTTCTCGTATTTTCTGCTCGCGAAGACTTTGCCGACCTAGATCAGCCTCAGGATCGACGCTGCTCATATAATAATACCTTCCCATCTCTCCTGCCATAGCCTTTGGGTGTTAGTTTTCTCCTCCACCCTGTTAGTGGCTTTGAATTCAGCGGTTTTCCTCCCATGCAGTTTCGCTCGGCCTAGAGCTCGATGCGGAAAATACTTGCCACTACAATCATTCCCTCCCTTGAAGTGGATCTGTAGGCGCTGATCATTCTTAGGACTGCTCGTCTTTTGAGCTACTCCCATAAAACCTTTCAACCTGTATACGGCCATCCTATTCGTCCAGACTGGGGCTCCATATAGTATGATGCTGTCGATTACTCGCGCCAGCATCCTTTGCTTCCACTTCCGCGGTCCAAGGATTTTCGGCATTAGACGACCAAGCGCAGTTGCAATCTGGCTTGACCTTCTGGCCGCCCCTGGCACACACGCGGCGGGGATCATTCCCTGGGTCGAGTCTGATGCCCAGGTAAATAACGGACCTTTTGGGAGTGACCGTCTCTCCCTGGACCATAAGGAAACCGGTCCGATCCGCCTTCTGCCTACCAGCTAGCGAGAGCCATGTTGTTGCCTTCAACACCTGAGCCTATCGTGGCGTTGAAATCTAACAATATAAATATTATTTCTTCTTTTCTTGCAGCTCTTATTATTTCTTCTGTGTTGTCGTATAATTCTTCCACTTCTTCGCCAGACTTGTCGCTTGTAGGGCATATACTTGGATAATAATCATCATTCTATGCCCGGTTAGTAGTCTTAGTAGCCTGGCTCGTTCGTTTAGGGGTATGACGTCCAATTTGGCGATTTCTGGCGTTACAAGCACAGTGCCTACCTGCTGGTAGTAGGGTCCCTAATCCCATACTAGAACCGCTTCCTGGCCTTAAGGAACTTAAGGAACCTCCCTCTCCTCTGCCCATCGTGGCGTTGAAATCTCCAAATATAAATCTTATTTTTCTACTTTCTTGTAGCTATTATTATTTCTTTTGTGTTATCATATAATTCTTCCACTTCTTCATCAGATTTGTCACTTGTAGGGCATATACTTAGATAATGTTCATTATTGGAAGCATTGTTAGCAGTCTTAGTAGTCTGGCTCGTTCGTTTAGAGGTATAAAGTTCAATTTGGCGATTTCTGGCATTACAAGCACAATACCTACCTGCTGGTAGTAGGGTCCCTATTCCGATTCTAGAACTTCTTCCTGACCTTAAGGAACTTAAGGAACCTCCCCCTCCTCTGACCTATAGGCATGTCCAAGAGGTTCCAGAATCGTTTTTCAAGGTCAGGAGTGAGGTAATAGAATTGGCCTCTTTGGCCTATCAAAGCTCAAAGAATGTTTGCAAGAAAATAGGCAGAGTTAATACATTGCATTGCTAATAATGAGATGTTACCCATTCGACGGATAGAAGCTGACTGAGGTAATTGAACCTGTATCAGCCTATATAAAATTAAAAGGGTGAGGTTAGAAGAAGAGAGGTTTTAAAAATTCCTCCACTTCTGCGAGTAGTTTATAGTTGTATATAAGTAACCACAGCTTCAGTTATCTTGAGGGGGTAATTCGAAGGTGAGGGTATGACTTCAGTCAACGTGCTCTTGGTCAAGGTGTCATTGGCCAGCTCGTGAGTAGGAGGCTAGTCATAACGACATTGCCATTATATCAGATGTTACCCCTTAGGCCCAATTAACACATAAAAGGCGAAGACGCGAAGAGGCGAAGGCGAGGTGCCGGCGCGGCGAGAAGCACGACGTTTTCACGCCCCCTCTATATAAAAATGTGTTGCAATGCCGACTTAGGTGACAAGGTGCGGGCATTTGCCTCGTCGCTCTCGCGTGCCGGCACTGTTTATTCGCCAAGGCTAAGGGGCAGAGGCACGGTGTCGGCGCTTTGCATGGATCTTAGGCCCAATTCACACATAAGCGGCGTCGGGCGCAGGCGGGGCGTAGACGAGGCGCAGGCGCGACGTTGCACAGACGATTGTGATGTCCATATGCAGTGAAGAGGTGGACATTGCACCTTATGTTTACATAGAGGCGGCGTGGAAGAGTTATGCCTTTCGCCTCTTCGCCTACCGTGTCTTAGGCAATGAGGCGAAGACGCGGTGCCGGCGCGGCGAGAGGCACGAGGCATATACCCGCGCCTCGTCACCTAAATGGGCATTGCACCACATGTTTGTATAGAGGGGGCTTGAAGCGTCGTGCCTCTCGCATCGCCGGCACCGCATCTTCGCCTCTTCGCCTAAGACACGGTAGGCGAAGAGGCAAAAGGCATAACTTTTCCACGCCGTCTATATGTAACAATAAGGTGCAATATCTACCCCTTCACTGCATATGGACATCACAATCGCCTGTGCGACGTCGCGCCTGCGTCTCGCCTAAACCGCGCCTCCGCCCGTTGCCGCTTATGTGTGAATTGGATTTTAGACGGCTAGAAGGTGATGGAGTTAATTGAACCTGTGACGGGTTATATAAAATTATAAGCTAATTGTAGGAGTGAGAAAATTTTATGAATATCCTTTTTCTAGCCTGCTACTCATGACCTAGTCAATGACCAACATCATCTTGCCTGTGGTCATACGTTCATCTTCGCATTACCCCTTCGACGAATAGACTGCGACTAAAGTAACAACCTGTGATTGGTTATATAACATTATAAGCTAATTGCAGAAGTTAGAGAATTTTAAAAATCTTCTTCTCTTAATCTCCTCCTCACAGCCTTGAGTAAGAGGATATTGACCAATGACGTCTTGACTTATGGAGATGTTATCTGTGACAAATGGAGTATTCATTAATCACACTTAGAATATAGGAGTATGCCCTTAGTAAATGCGCTCTTGATCAAGCTGCCATTGGCCAGGTCGTGAGTAGGAGACTGGTCAGGGTAACATTGACATGAATGAGATATTACACCTTTGATGGATAGACGGCGACTGAGGTAATTGAACCTGCGATTTGATTATATAGGCTTATTTCAGGAATGGGGGAATACCATCTTGCCTGGGGTCATACCTTCACCTTCGAATTACCCTTTCGATGGATAGACGGCGACTAATGTAACAGAACCTGTGATTAGTTATATAAAATTATAAGCTAATTGCAGAAGTGGGAGAATTTTAAGAACCTCCTTCTCCTAATCTACTCTAATCTAGCCTTGAGCAAGAGCATCTTGGCCAAAGACACCTTGACTTATGGAGATGTTGTCCGTGACAAATGAGTCATCATCCATCTGACGTGGAATATAGGGGGTACTCTTGGTCAACGTGTTATTGAGTAGGTCGTGAGTAATGTACCATTCACAATAAGTGCGGTAGGGGTAGCGTAGCGGTAAGCGAAATTGCACACATGTATAAAAATGCGGGCGTTTACAGCAGCTCATTAAACTATGAGAGCATGGGTAATTATCTCTACCATAATTATCGCATAGCATTACTGCCCAATTCTGAACGTTTGAATGTTATGTAAAAGTTATGCAAAATATTGCTTACCTCTACCTCACCATTACCATGCTTATTGTGAATGGCCCATAAGATGCTGGTCAAGGTGATGTTAATATTAATGAGATGTCTTCGATTGTCTTCGATTAATAGAATGCGATTGAGGTAATTGAACCTGTGATTGGCTAGGAGTGGGAGAGTTTTAAGAACATTTTCCTAACCTCCTCCTAATTTCCGCATAACATCCTCCTAACCTTCTCCTAACCAAGTTGCTCTTGTCCAAGGTGTAATTGACCAGATCATGTATAGGAGGCTAGTCAAGGTGACATTGACATTATTGAGATGTTACCCCTTCGACGGATAGAAGGCGACTGAGGTAACAAAAGCGATGACTGACTATATGAAATTCTAAGCTAAGTCAAGGTAAAGGTCAACTTATGGACGTGTTGTCCATGAAACATGTTGAGTTTCTGTTGGATTGACTATATGATCACCTGAGTAGTAGATACATCTTTGTTGCGTTTTCTGGGTTCTCGCTCCATGCCATCTGGCCTCACTGATTCCTAGGTATACGGTTAGTTTTTAATTTTTCGTTTTCCATCTTTCCAAAGACTTCTTCTGTTACATGTGGCTATGCGGACTACTATGTTGTATACTTTCATCTTTTCTTTGTTGTTTTAATTTTCGTTGCCTGTGCTTGACGGGGGAAACTTCTCCTCACTTAAGCGGTGCCCCGCACTGAGGGCCATATACATATTTTGTTCTGCCATTAGGATTTTTTGGAAATGGTATGTAGAATAGAATGTAATGTTGAATAGAAGTTTCGTTTCCTTTCGGTACCGCAGTACGAAAATTGTCAGCTATCAATCAAAGTATACAACAACGCAGAGCGCTCTTCGTTGTTCTATACTTTGCTACTTTGAAGTCATTCAAGACATTCTACTTATGCTATTACATGATAATAATGGAACTGCTGCCTTCCATTATCTTTCGTTATATTTTACTATCAGTAGAGAGTAGAGGCCGGTTCTAGCTCCCAATGAGGAGAAGATGATGGTGGTACCTATGAACCAAACAGGGACTGTTTAATACCGGTAGATATTTTTAGCTGTCTTCAACAGGATTAAACTGCTAGAAAACAGAACAGTCCCTATTTTATATCCGGTTCATAGGTGCAACCACCACCTCCTCCTCATGAGGAACCAGAACCGGCTTCTTTTCTCTACTAATAGCAATATATGATAAAACATGATAGAAGGCAGCAATTCCATCATTATCATGTAATAGCATGAGAAGTTATATATTATTTCAAAGTGTCATAGCATAGAACAACGAAGAGCGCAGTGATACAGCGTAATGGGTTTTGTCACGAAGAGCCAGAGCAGGCCTCTACTCTCTACTGCTATCCTTACCTAGTTTGGCATGCAGGACGATGCAGTTTAAGGGGTTCACTGGGAGTCATAGGTAAGAACTGAGTTCTCTGTGGAGAGCAGACACCATCAATCGCCCTCAGACTATATATATATATATATATATATATATATATATATATATATATATATATATATATATATATCGCTTGTGAAAGACAATATTACAATATAACTGGATGACACAATATAATCTGTGAACAAACTAATTTTAAAATCTAAATAACAGTAATATTATTTTATATATTACTGCACATTGTTCAATCATGCGCAATAATATTTAAACTAAAACCAAACGTGGACAATTTATTTCATATAAAAACACAAAATACATATATTATATCCGCAGGATTATACGTTAAAATAAATTCATATTTTATTATATCGTAAAAATATCAATAATGCAATATCCAGCAGGCCGCCAGGAATTTCCCCTCATTTGTGCAATATTACGGGATACGAAATTCAGCGCACAATTTTCTCAAACGGGCGCACGCAGCCGTTATTTTCGTTTTCCAATTGCCATAATAAAGATTTGCGCGGGCACCCAGTAAAGCTGACTACCTCAGTAATAAACGGTAGAATGGTATTATGCAATTGTGGCAAAAGGCGCATTCGATTTGTTGAATGTATGGGTATTGCGTTTTTCAATATGTTTATGGGCTATAAAAGCATGAAGGGATTTTTATATGGGATACTTTCTAGATATTTATTAAAATGTTCACCAGCACCACTATTACGTTAGTCTAATACCATGGTAACTAAATTAATTTTATTGTGATGAATAATATTTAATATTGTCCGAATGAACTAATGACTCTGTTACAATTAGAGCACTCAAACTCCATTATAACGCACGCTACCAATAACATGCAAATGCTCTCATACCAAATTCGGATGCCACCAACGTACATACCAGTTTATATTATATCTATATTACAGTTAACAGTCCAGAGTACACTTATGCAGTGGAAACCAACGCTTTAACTATAATTTGATACACCCGCCGCCACGAGTGTGTGCATAGCAATTAGTGTTATGTGAAAAGAAATTAATTCAATTTAATTCACGCAATCTACATTATCCCAGAGTGCAAGCGACAATAGTGCATGAATGATATTTTAAAACATACTAATGTTCATCATATTTGGTGATTTTTTGTCAGTTGATATGGTTAGAGCAATGGCAATGATTATAACAGCTATATCGTTGGAATATAAGCCTTCAGAAAATATTTAATACTTTGTCAACATCTATATTAAAATTTAATATATGTAGGTGTTTTATGTTTAATTGTTTCATTAATTAGTATCGAATTTAATGATTAATGGTTTAAATGTTTTTTTTTTCTGATTGACATAAACCATGCGGGTATTTTTTATAGTTATATGAATCCGCCGCGTAGTTCAAAAACAATCAATCAATCCGCAATACTAATAATTTCTTCAGCTATTGATAATGCAGGCAAAATAATTTTATTGATCATGTAATTTTGTTGATAAAATTACATGATTACATGATCCATAAGGCAAAATAATTTTATTGATCATGTAATTTTCTTGATAAAATCACATGATCAATACAATATAAAATATAAAATAAATATATAAATAAAAATAATAAAATCACATGATCAATACTCTGATTTTTTATTACACTTTGTAACTTGTTTCGGCTAAGCTGTAGCTATTTTCGTGCTAACTCAAATTATAACTAGTGAACCAATTAAACCACAAAATGAAAACTCGGAGACGATTTTCTATCCTAACATGTGTGTGTGTGTGTGTGTGCGTGTGTGTGTGTGTGTGTGTGTGTGTGTGTGTGTGTGTGTGTGTGTGTGTGTGTGTGTGTGTGTTTGTATTCATTAACACACGGCAGAATGACCTGAAGCTCGGTATCCAGTTACAAATTGTAACAAATACAGTAACTACTACTAAAACTCTACAAGTATTGAACATAAATCAAGTAATGTCCAAAAAAGAAAGTCACATTTATTTGTAGTTCGTGTATTTACAATCAGTCAATACCCACCTCGTTTCTCACTTGATCGTAATTTTCCGATTTGTTAACTGGAAGTTACGAGGCAGCAAGTGTTCTCCCGGCTAAAAGCAAACACACTGATCCCGAGCCCCCGATAATTCTCCCCGTTAGTATATCCCCCATTCTCCACGCTGCTGCGATTTAGGTGAGAGCACGAGGGGCAGCGTGTGTTGCTTTTAAACTTCGAAGAAAATACAGCTCGCCCACAATATATTACAACAAAAGGGTAGCCGGAATTAATTGTATTTAAATTTTAATCATAAATGTATTTCGTGTTTTCCACTCGTTAGGCACTGCACGAGAAATTAAGTATTAAGTAATTGAAAAGGCTGTGTTTTAGATTTTAGACGATACATACCCAACACACACGCGTTCGTGCGATAATGAATTCTGCCACTCATTTGTATCACTTTTCACCCGCACTTTCCAACACCTTTGTAAGTCCTTGCTTCTCAATAACTGTGATTTTGTATAACTAAATTACTTAATTACTTGTACGATTAAAATAATATAAAGACCTGTAAACGTGACATAATAATTGCTGGTACAGACATTTTTTGGATTGTGTAAAATGAAGAAGGTCGCGAAATATTCTTAAAGAAGTAATTTAAAATGCATGGAAAAATTAACCATTATTTTTTCAGGCATTTTAAATTACATTAGTAATCTAATTATTATTTATAGATAATAATAATTATTGCATATTTATGTTTATTTAATTGTAATTCATTTCTATACTTCATAAATAAATATAATTTGATAAAATAATGCAACATTCTCTCTAGAGAGAAAATTGACTTACTTTGTATATAAACCACTCTTGTTTATCAATTCATCCTCATTAACTACACTGATGAGATCTAACAAGATCGTAATCTAAATATGTACATTGCTAAGAGGTGAATTCAAACATATATTTTTTTATAATTTGATATATGGTATAAAACAAAGAAGTTTCCTTTCCGTATGTTCTATTACGCGGGTTTATATTTATGTATTGAGAATGAATAACAAAAACATTAACAATAACAATAAATAACAATTATGTATGCTTATAATACTAATGCTCATGGATGCCTCAATATGACGATAGATCACATGACGACCTTGCATTATTATTTCGTATACAGCATCATGTTTGGCACAACAACCGATTTTTGACGACCTTTAAATTCGTCTTTCAGCTAAGTACGGTCACGTTTGAATTCACTAAACCATCAATATATTGTGACCATCGATGGTGCTTCATCACCAAAAGTCGTAGTAAGTTAATTGGCACACTGCTGTTGAGATAATCGACGTCGAAAATCATCTCACGAAAATGTTCACAATTCAAAACCATTTTTTGGCCGAAATAAAATTTTCTAATCATTGTTAACAAATAGCATCAGTATGCGAAAATGTTCTAATTACGTATATTAACAAGAATGTTAAACTTTGCGATGGAAGAGTTGCAGCGCACCTAGCAATACTAGTACTACCAATTATCAATACATAAATTGCAACCCAGGTATAATTTGATTTTTTTATAATTGTAGAAACAATAAATTCTAAAAATAATTACGATTTCGTGTTTACAGGTCTCGAATGAAATATAAGTTTAAATTGTAAATAATCTTCAAATCACACTAGGTATACTAATAACTTTAATCTACCTGTAAATATTGTACATTTATATCCACTCTTTAGCTAAATAACTCTCGCTATTATTTGGAACGACTTTGTAAATATATCACACTGTATAATTATTAACTAAATATGATCCCTAATCTTTTTTGTATGAGAAAATAAAAAGAACAATGTGTATATTGATAAGTGCTGTAAATATTAGTTATATACAGAATGTAGCGCTAATAACTATAACCAAATCCAGCCTAATAATTTTAAATTAATAGATAAATGTATTCAAAATGGTGCCAAATCAAATTATAGGATAATAGATTCAATGTATGCAAATATATGTTAATACAATTAATGGGTTTACTTTATTGATTTGTGTTTATTTATGTGTGTCACCTATTTATTTTTGCGTGTATTCATTTACATTTATTAACTAATGTTCGTTGGAGTTCTATTGATTGGAATGAATTAGATACATGTAAGTATTTATAAGGATAACCTGCAGCAGTGCGTATAATCTTATTTATTGTTCCTTGTTTATGTTTAAAAGCTTCTATCTTTGATGAACTTCTTAATTGTCTTATTAATAGGTGTCGGTAAAATAAAACTCTGTCGTAGTTGACACACGTTTATATGATTTACTTAGTCAAAAACTACTGTATAGGACCGTCACTGAATAGTCTGATCCGTTCTCAGACACAGATCAAGCAATACTAATCTTAAAACTACCTGAGCACTCTTGGGGCTGTAATTACGTCGATAAAACGTTTTGATCTAAATACACGTAACAAAATATATTCAATAAAATTGGCTTTTCCATCTGGTAAATGGAGCTCAGAGGAGTGTAATCTACTTAACTTCACAAAAAACCTGTGAAAAACTATGAAACTTTGGCAACATTTGATCCACAGCGGGGTTTCAACCCTCACTCTCCAATGATCAGTACGAGACGGGAGGTATTTCTAATCCTGATTTTTAATTAGAACTACTATTACAGTTACATGCCACTATTGGTAGATGATTGTATATTCAGTTAATCAAGAAAATAATAAATCTAATTAAATAATTTCGTGGAAATTAAATGAAACTTAAGGATCTTCTCCCTTGATCGGCGGAAAAGCCTCACGGCTGGTAGATCTGAACAGGGGAGGCCATAAGGTTAATCTGAAGGGGTTAAAACCAGTGGCACATACCAATAGGGCATGCCCTCCCCATCTAATAAAAACAAGAAAAATATACGAATCTGAGTATATTTCTGTGCATTTTAGCCATTTTTAGGACGATTATAGAATGTTTAAGTGTAGCTTCGACTTATTTTGAAGGGATCGTCTTAAATGACGATGGTACGTCTTCGTCGCCCCTGATGAAGGCAGGGAAGTTATCATGATCCTGGACCTGACTCTGTGCTCCCGTAACCTGGGGCGCAGGGTCAGGAAATGAAGAGTGCTCGATATAGAGATCCAAAGCAACCAGTTATACATGAGTCTCCCTATTGGGGGAAGGGGAGGCAGTGGTGGCCCCAAAGACATGAAGAAAACGGCCAGTTTCAACCCTAAGACGCTCAACAGAGACAGGTTTGTAGAAACTTTTGAATGGTGGCCGCGATGGGGCATAGCTAGATCGAGGAGTTTTTATATAGTCAACATTAATCAGTTTCGCGTATAGAGGCGTATACACTCTAGAACTTGATGTATTGGCCATGGGTGAGTATTATGGTGAATGCGCCGGGTATACATTTACCATAAAATATTAATACTATTTTAAATCTACTATCAATTATTAATACTATTAACTAGTCGACCAATTAAACTGCAAAGTTAAAATTCTAGCTCAGGGATTTTTTGATGTAGCAACACTCACATACGCATATACTAACACATGGAAGAAGGACCCGAAGGTCGATTGACATTTACAAATTGCATCAAATACAATAACTAAGAATTACTAAACTAAAACTATACAAGTATTGAAAATAACTCAAGTCAATACCAACGGGGTGAGTATTGACTTGAGTTATTTTCAATACTTGTATAGTTTTAGTTTAGTAATTCTTAGTTATTGTATTTGATGCAATTTGTAAATGGCAATCTTACTTGTCCGTAATTTTCGGATTTGTCAACTGGAACTTACGAGGTACGAAGTGTCCTCTCAGCTAATAAGCCGGAGTAGCTGCATCGAATAACATGAGGAAGACGGCCCATTTTAACTCAAAGACGCTCGACAAACAGGTTTGTAGAAACTTTTGAATGGAGCGTAGCGACATCGAGGAGCTGGTCGCTACGATACTGGCCTCATGTGCGGCATCTATGCGACGAAAAGAGGCCTGTGGTACCAATGGGGCTATATGCTGGTGGTTAGATAGCATTGCCGAATAGCCTCGTGATACCCCGCACTTACACCGAAGTCGGGTGTTGAGGAGGACCCTAAAGAGAGGCAGCGAGGACTTCCTACATAGAAGCCAAAGGCAACCGTAGAACAGCCATGCAAACTGTCTAGTTGAAGAGGTGGGAAGAGCTATGGAAGCCATCGAAGAAGATATCTAGAGTAAAGGCTACAATATCGGCCTTACACGCCTGAAAACGAGGCCTCCGCTACATAGGCTTAGTGAGGAAGACCTTACCCATATCGTTCAGGAGAGAGAGACAGCGAGGACTTCTTACAGAGAAGCCAAAGGCACCCTTAGTACTGCCATGCAAACTGTCTATTTGAAGAGGTGGGAAGAGCTCTGGAAGCCATCGAAGAAGACATCTAGGGTGAAGGCTACAATATCAGCCTTACACGCCTGAAGACGAGGCCTCCCCTACACAGGCATAGTGAGGAAGAGCTTACCCACATCGTTCAGGAGCTCTTCAACAGGGGCAGTGGAGGACAGTGGAGAACAAGTAGTAGAAATCATCACCGAACTCAATCCGACGGTAGTGACTACCTTCACTGGAAAAGAATTGATGGCTGTCACGAAAAGACTGACGGACTGTGGAAGGATACCGAGGCCAGACGGAGTCCTACCAAAAGGCGTGAAACTGGCGATGCAGCGATTCCACGAAGTTATCCTAAGACCCAATTCACACATAAGCGGCGTCGGGCGCAGGCAGGCGCAGGCGCGATGTCGCACAGATGATGGTGATGTCCATATGCAGTGAAGGGGTGGACATTGCACCTTATGTTCCCATAGAGGCGGCTTGGAAGAGTTATGCTTTCGCCTCTTCGCCTACCGTGTCTTAGGCGAAGAGGCGAAGACGAGGTGCCGGCGCTGCGAGAGGCACGACGCTTCAAGCCCCCTCTATATAAACATGTGGTGCAATGCCCAGTTGGAGTTGACGAGGCGCGGACATTTGCCTCGTGCCTCTCGCCGCGCCGGCACTGCGTCTTCGCCTCTTCGCCTAATACACGGTAGGCGAAGAGGCGAAACTCATCCACGCCGCCTTTATGTAAACATAAGGTGCAACCCCTTCACTGCATATGGACATCACAATCGCCTGTGCAACGTCGCGCCTGCGCCTCGCCTACACCGCGCCTCCGCCCGACGCCGCTTATGTATGAATTGGGCCTAAGGACAATGAATAACAAATTCAGACAGGGAGATGGAAAAGAACCAAGCTAGTGCTCATGACCAAGCCAAAGAAACACCCGGATAACCCAGCAGTGTACCGGTCTTTATGTATGTTAGACATAATGAGAAACCTATACTATAAGTTCGGACAGGCCTTGTAAAAAAAGCAGAATAGTTGTCTACCCGTTGGTGTGCCCTAGGCTTCGCGAATGCTAGTATTATACTGCCCTGTATCAAGTGTCACAACATGGCCAGGGTCAGACGATGGAAGCAGTCATGGCTAGGGCCAGCAGATGGATGCAGTCATGGCCAGGGCCAGCCGATGGAAGCAGGCATAGCCAGGGCCAGCAGATGGATAAGGTGATGGAAGCAGTCAAGGTCAGGGCCAGACGAACTAGAGAGGGGAAGGCGAACGCTCTGTACGCTGGTAACTAACGGCATAAACAACGCCTTCAATACGGTCAACCGGGAGTATTCCTTAGAGAGATATGGGGCCATGGGATTCCCCGCGGATGCCAAAGGGGTAGTAACTTGAAAAGCGTAGAGTCCAGCTGTGTGAAACTGGGATGTGGCGTTCCGCATGGCTCAGCATTGGGACCGAGATTGTGGAACGTCATGTATAATAATATTCTACGTTTATCTCTCCCGGAGGCGTGTGGGTTACACCAATGATGTGGCCCTCTTGACAGAGACAGTTTTGTAGAAACTTTTGAACGGTAGGCCGCGACCGAAAAATAGCCAGATCGAGGATGCCGGCCTCCCGTGCGACATCTATGCGGTGAAAAAGAGCCTAAGGCCAACCCATGGACATGGGTTGCACCTGGCTGGTATCAGAGTTACCCCCATGCTGTATATACGGGGCACAGCGGTGCTCAGATCGACATATATCGACTCAAGAACATCGCCTGTAGGTCCTATAAGGGCATGGCGGTGCTCAGATCGACTTATATCGACTCAAGAACATCGCCTGTAGGTCCTATAAGGGCCATGGCTTGCACCTGTCTGGTATAAGAGCCACGCTAGGGCGCTATAGTGGACAGATCACATTACCGGCGAGGGGTCTGCCTCGTGCCACGCCGCATCTACACTCAAATGGGGGACGGCGTTGGAACCGATCCTATGGAACGTCATGTTTGACAGGTATTCAAGCTAGTGGGTAACCCCGATAATACGCCGACGGGGGGTAGCAATGGGGAGATAAAGGAGCGAGTCAATGAAAGCCTGGAGGTACTAAGACACTGGCTGACAGAGAATTCCGTTCAGGTAGCTGAGGAAGATGTGTATACAGATCCGTTTCACTATTGGCGGCATTGAAGTAATCTCGAAGAAGAAGGTTAACTACCTGGGGGTCGTCATGGAATAGTGCTTGACCTTCAGGAAACAAGTAGAAGTGGCAGGTACGAGGGCAATCAGATACGCCACGGCCTTGTCTGCTATTATGCCAAACACTAAAGGCAGCTGAAAATGAAAATGCTGGAACGGGTTTCTCGTCATTATGTACGGCGCCCCTATCTGGGTCCTTACACCGGAGTACCAAAGTACATGCGAGAAGCTGGCGAGGGTACTGAGAAAGACCGCGCTCAGAGTAGCGAGGTGGTACAGAACGGTATCCAGGGAAACCATCCTAGTTGTCGCCGGTATGCCATCGAGTGTAGTGAATGGCACCAGGACTGGAGGAGAAGTTGGAGGCAGTGCTCTTCATCGCGAGGAAGAAATGTAGACAAGTCCATTTCACTATAGCCTACACCGAAGTAATCCAAAAGAAGGAGGTCAAGCACCTAGGGGTCGTCGTGGACCATGTCTTGATATTCAGGAAGTAGATAGAGGCGACAGGTGCGAGAAGAGCCACGGTCTTGGATGCTGTTATCCCAAACACAGAAGACCCGAGGCAGCAGAAAATGATAATGCTGGCACAGGTTTCTCAGAGCTCCATTTTATACGGCGCCCCTCTCTGGGGCCATACACCAAGTACCGGTGTACATGCGTGCTCACAGTAGCGAAGGGGTACTGAACGGTATCCAGGTAAGCCATCCCATCGAGCTGCTAGCAATAGAGCGCACTGAGAGGTGCCCATCCCGGCATAAGGGCTACCAGAAGCAGGACACAGGCATGGTGGCAGGAGAAATAGAATGTCTTGGAGAAAATGGCCAGCTGAATCTGAAAACTGACTGACCAAGAACTCCCTTCATGTAGCGGAGGAGAAGCTGGATGCAGTGTTCTTCATCGGAAGGAAGAAATGTACATAGATCCGCTTTACTATTGGCAGCATCTAAGTAATCCCGAAGAAGTAGGTTAAGAAATTGTGGGTCATCGTGGACCATGGCTTGACCTTCAGGAAGCAGGTAGATGCGGTAGGTGCGATGGCAGCCAGGTGCGCCATGGTCTTGGCTGCTATTATGCCGAACACTAATAGCCTGGGGGCAGCAGAAGAGGATGATGCTCGCACGGGTTTCTGAGAACGTCATGCTGTACGGCGATCCTACCTGGTGCTACAGACTGGAGTACCAAAGTACAGTACCACGGTACAGAGAAAAACTGCTCTCAAAGTTGCGAGGTACCGGATGATATCCAGAGCAGCGATTCTGTCACCGGTATAGGGGTATACCCAGTTGCTAGCAATAGAGCGTACTAATAGGTGCAGAGAGGGCCTGAACATGAGGGCTGCCAGAAATAGAACAGAGACGAGGTGCCTGGAGAAATAGAATGTTTCGGAGGGAATGGGCAGATGGACTAGACAGGTCATCCCTAGGATCATACCGTGGTCCAGTAGGAAAGATGGGACTGTGGATTATGCGCTAAGTACTCACGGGGCACGGTTGCTTCAAGGCGCACCTAAAGCGCATGGACCTGGAGCAGTCGGAGGTATGCCTCATGTATGAAGCTCCCGTGGACGCGGTGGATCGCATACGGAAGAGCAATATGGACCAGCCTGAACCCCGAGAATATGTTACGATAATATATATGTATATGGTCTGCTCGCTTGTCACTTTCAAATATAACTTGATGTATTCTCTGTTGATCTTCAAATCTATGAGATGCAGCAGTATTTGACGAGAAACCCGCTAGAGTTTGCGTGGTTGAAGGAAAATAAACTTGCACCTATGCCTAACCCTAATTCACCTCATAGCTCGATAATATATATATATATATATATATATATATATATATATATATATATATATATATCTTCTTATCGAAAGCTGCTCGGTTTGTGATGATTTTTCATTCCTGGTTTTGCTGATCCTGGGATAACAATGTCCGACTATCCCTGTCTTCAAAAAGGTCTTTTTGTGCGAGTTTTACCATATCGGACTATATAATATAATATATAAATTTACTTTTATTTGGCATAAACACAAATACTTAATGTGTGACTGTAAATTTATATATCCTATGCTTTAATCGCCCATATTTTTTACTGGGGAATAAAAGACAGAGAATAATGCATGATACCATACAGCTATTGGGACATAAATCTATCGACGCATATAATTCCATAGTTACTACATTTAATATTGGCGCTGCTGTGTAAAGCATTATGTTGATTTAGAAGTAAAAAGAAATGCAGATATGTTTTATTACATACAATTTAATAAAGAATATACGGCGATGTATTGTTAGTATTAAAACTCTGTTTTCGTGATAATAGTAGTTGTAATTAAATTGCAGATTATGTTAAGAGAAACGTAAAACAAAATGTATAACGCAATATAATATTTTATGCATCTGAATGCACTCCAATATCCTGCAGTATATTGCATCAATCATTTAAAAAAAACAAGTTTGAAACTTTAGACAGTTGGGTATATATCATAATAAACCTTCTTGCTGTTTTATTATTTTTAGCAATTACAAAGTTGCGTTTTCAATTTACACTCTGGAACTAATGTGAGTAGAACGCGCACAGCGTGCACAGATGATGCCAATTACACAACTAATTAGGGTACATAATCTATTTATTACATTCAACTTTAAGAAATAGTAAAATAAGGTTGCTTTTATTGTTATATAATTTAGAACATAACAGTAAACCTGGTAGATTTTGCGTGGTTGAAGGAAAATTACGTTCACCACCAATGCCCGAATACGAAAAACCCGCTAGGTTTTGCACTGTATTTCGATAACTAATCTCTTTTAATGTAATTTTTGTTCAACCACGCAAAATTTACCAGGTTTGCCGTTTTATTTTCTAAATTATATAACAATGAAAGTAATCACCCCATTTTTCTACTTCTTAAAGTAACTGTAATAAATAGATTATGTACCCTAATTAGTCGTTTAATTGGCATCATCAGACGATTTCGGTTTGTTAGATTCGCGTCAGCTTTCTATATGAGGCGCTTTCGTCGTGGCGTGCAGTATCGCTCAGGCTACCGGTTGTAAGGGCCGAGGTAGAATTCTGCGCATCGGAAGCGGCAAATACAATAAGAAACAATAAGCCCGTACCAGCCCAGAGTGATAAACGAAAGACACTATGGAGAACAGTAGTTGAGGAAAAGCGTGCTATATTTTACATGGTTGAAGCAAAAGTACGTTCGTAATCTATGCCCTGATCGTAATCGTGAACGTCATTTCCCTTCAACCATGCAAAATCTGATGGGCTTTTCCTCAACTACGAAATCAGCGAGTTGACGATAGTGTAACAAACCGCAATCGTCTATCTCTTTAGTTATCGAGATACAGTGCCAAAGAGCTATGAGGTGAATTAGGGTCAGTGCATAGGTGCAACTTTATTTTCCTTCAACCACGCAAACTCTAGCGGGTTTCTCGTCAAATACTGCTGCATCTCATATAGAAACCACCGAGCTGAAGCGTATAAAGATTTGAAGATCAACAGAGAATACATCAAGTTATATTTGAAAGTGACAAGCGAGCAGACCAAAGGGGTGCGCTGATAAGGGAAGTACAGGTACGCCCACAACGAAAAGAGCGAGCTGATGGGGCCGTACCGGAAAATGCTCGAAAAACAATAGTTTAAAATATTCTAGTATTTAATGTATTATTCAAATTCTGTGTCTAAAAAACATGTAGTATTATCTTGTAGTAAAGCATGTTGAAAATAAAAATGATTTAATTTTTTTTTAATTTAAAAAAAAGCGTATGAGTTCAAATAACTTCAAGGTCTAATGCGAGTTTTATATTAAACAAGATTGCACGTGCAATCCCTTAAAGTGAGAAGAAAAAGAGTAATTTGATTGAAATTATACTGAAGAGCACTTTTCAATAATGAGATTATTTGCTTTTTCAGTCTAATTAATACAAACATCGCTGGTTTCAAATATATATTAGAAAATTCGATGATGGCACTAACATGGATCTAATAACTGATACTCGTACTAATAAATAAATAAATGTTCTAAATCTAGTAACCCTTCATTTCCCCCACCTTAAACAATAATTTATAATGCCGATAAGTACATGTGCGGGATAACATATGTGCACGCAAATAAAATACATGTATGAGGGAAATTATAAGGCTGGTAACGTGACTGGCACGATCGATCGTGAATGTAAATATTTGTTCATTGGCGGTTTATGAACGTATAATATTATATGCGTTAGTACGCTGCAAGATTAATGCTTTAATAAACACTCTGCAACAACTGTTATTCACGTGCTAGAATGCAGTTTTTTTTATTCAGTCACGGATTTATTGGATGTCGGGTGATGAAAACTATTGAATACAGAAAGTAAGACGATATAAAATCACAATTTTTATGTGAGGGTTTGTGTTGTATTTTTTCTACTAAAAAATCTCTTTAATCGGATTAAGAGCCGGTTCTACAATTGGTATTTAACCGGAGAATAAGGCTATTCATGAAATAAGTGAGTTATTGACGCCAATCCCTCAAACTTATTCCACAAATAGCCTTGTTCTCCATATTATTGTCAATTGTAGAACCGACTATAAGTCGATTTTCTTTTACGATAATAAGGATGAGAGTATTTTAGGGTTTTCTATTGCAAACAAAATATCGGATTATAGATATTGTTGTTTTTATTTTTGAGGAAATGTTAGGTAAATTCTAACTTCCGGAAAACCAGCAAACTGATTATCAGCTGAAAGTATGTCGTAATATCGGTTTTTGCTTGAAGCTAAACAAAACTTCTATCATTATAGGGCTATCATCCGCGATTCTTTTCCGCTCCTCAAGGGAGAAGCTCAGAGGAGTTTAATCACCCGGTGTTTACTTTAACTTCACAGAAAATCTCTGAAAACATGGTGATTCAGGAAAATTCCCCCCAATGGGGTTCGAATTCGAATCGCTCGGGCGGACGACGCGTCTAACCATTTGGCCACTGAGCTGAGTCGAAGCTAACTTATTACCCAGTTTTAGGGAATTAAATTTTACCCCAATTTCATGTATTACATATTTCTGTAGATACATAGACAACCCAGTTACAGGTAAAAATGCCAATCAAACCATTTCTGTTTACCATATCAAACGACTTGAACTTTATACAACATTGTTTTCTGCAATATTATATAAAACAAGCTTTAAATATTCATTGCAATTGATGAAGTCATAGAAAGATGTGGAAAACAGACGACCTGAACGCGAAATCCGCAGCATGGGGTTCAGAAATCACCGTGTGCGAGGCGAGGTGGGGCTAGAATTGGCTACAGTGCTGCACCTATCCGTCTGCAAGGTGGAGGGTCGACGCAACGGATGGGGAGAGTCAAAGGCTAGTGCGTGCTGGAAGAAAAGACGCTGAGCGCATAGTGGTATATATATACCTACTGTATACAACCCATCATTGTGGTCGCTCAACCCCTGTCCCAGGGACAGCGCCTTTCCCTTCGTGCAAAGAAGTGAAAGATGGACGCCATGGACCTGGTCCTCCTTAGGAGAACATTGGAAGGCATGAAAGGACTAAGAACGACTAACCCGGACCAGATAACAGAAGAACTCAATTAGAGACTACAAGAGGCGTGCCTGCTAGCAGTGCCATCTAGGAGCGCATACAGCGGAATTGGAATTAAGAAAAAGACCTATGATAGAACCAAGAGAACCAAGAGGTAGAAAGACGCAACGAAACGAACACGGCGAGGCGAACGGTGTAAAGGGCTAAAGCGGCTGGAGCTCCAACCGAGCTCCTCCTGGACCAATACCGCACCAACAGGAAGGAGTACAGGCGGACCATCAAGCGCAGCCAGACTGCGTACTGGCAAAAACTATGTAGAAAGGTCGTCGAAGACCCATGGTGCCTTTATAGGATAGTTATAAGGAAGATAGGAGCTCGCCCGCCTAGACGGGACTCCCCGGTACCTGGAGGGGTTAGGGCGGTAGTAACAACTCTCTTCCCCCCTGGAGCCAACACACAGCTAGAAGAAGAAGCGTGCACATCAGCAACAACATCTGCCAACTGGGAAGGAGATGAAGTGCTAGAGGAATCACCAGGTTACTCAAGAAGGTCCCAGGACCGGACGGCCTACCTAACGAGATCCCGAAGGTCGCCGAACCAGAAATAGTAGCAGCTATCACAACAATAGCCAACAGATAGATGGAAAGGCGTACCCTTCCCGTCCGATGGAAGTTGGCACAGCCCGAACGGGGGAAGCCAGCCACCGATCCCTGGTCATACGCCCACTGTGCCTCCTACACGGGTTGGCCAGATGTTGTAGAGACTAATTCTTTGGACCGCCTAACCGAGGCCCTCGAATCGGCAAGAGGGCTACACTACAGACATTATGGCTTTCGCAAGAGGAGGTCGACCACGGATGCTATACTGGCGGTCCGCAGTCTGATCACAGAGGCAAACACCGGCACCTGGAAGAGACGCAGATGACCACCCTGGATGTAATAAATGCGTCCATTACGATACCGTGGATCATCTTAGCAGCATTATGGAAGAGGAGGGTACCAGCGAGTGTGGTCAGCGCACGCACCAGAACCAGTGGTTCCTCTGACTCCAGGCCAGCTTGTGGTACACTCTCGTCATGGCCTGTTCACCAACACCTAAAGCTATCCAACAAAGAAGAAGCGGAGATATGTGGCAACAACATGCCCAAACAGCGCCAGTAGTGGCCCCTGCGGCCACGTACTGCGCCGTGTGCCAAGAGAAAAAAAAATGAATACACCAAAACAATAACGACGAGCATTCCGATTTAGAGAGGAAAGTGACAAAGAAGTCCATGCCTGATGCCACGAGGGACCGTGTACAGAAGACAAAACTATGTCAATCAGTTCCTTAGCATGGTGAGAACTCGGTGGTGAAGCCTTCTCCCCCGGCAGCCCTTCTGAGAGCGTCCCGCTGTAACTCCCACACCCTGCACTCCAGCAAGGTATGCCTGGCATCGTTAACTGCTCCTGTCTCGCAGTGATCACAGCCGGAGGATGCCTCCTTGCCGATGCGATGCAGAAAGGGCCTAAAACAGCCATGGTCCGTTAGTAGTTGAGTGAGGCCGCTCATTGTTCCTTCCAGATCGCCATGGTTCTCTCCCTATCTGATCTTTTAGCATCCTGCTTTCCCACACCCCTAGCCCTTTCCCTGGAGACCTCTGCCCTCTCCCGCGTGAGCAGGTCTCCAGGGATAGAGGAAGCGATGACCTCCGCCGCGTCCGTTGCCAAGGTGCGATAGGCCCGCGCTATGCGAAAGTTTCCCCGTCGCGGTTCCTTGCCACGTCCATTGTCCCTGCGGGGGCTTCGTACAGGAGCTTTGACGTGGCTACCCGAATAGCCTACACGAACCATCGCCAGGCGCGCGTGTGGTTGGCAGTAGTCTGTACACCGCCTGGTATAAATAGATCTGGCTGCGCCCTCGACAGTTCTTTCGGAGTGTCGGCTGTGATTCCGGTTGGAATCCATCACCACCCCCAGGTAACTCAGATCGCCTACGCGATCCATCGCCAGGCGCGCGTGTGTTTGGCAGTAGTCTGTACACCGCCCGGTATAGATAGATCTGGCTGCGCCCTCGACAGCCCTTTCGGCGTGACGTCTGTGATTCCGGTTGGAATCCATCACCACTTCCAGGTAACTCAGATGGCAACCTATCTCGGCGCGCACCCTCTGGGAAGGCAATCTACGGATCGAGTGATATTGTCTCAGTTTTCGCGGCAGACAGAGCAAGTCCCATGCCATCCAGCCACTCTGCCACCAGCTCGGCTGTTCAGCTGGCCTTGTGTTTTTTTTCGGGCAGCGATCCGTGGGCTCCTTGCCATCCAGAGCAGCTACTCCGTGACTCAAGATTGAGTACGAGGGCGCGACAGAAACAACGTGATTTGAGGTGACAGAGGGGGTCCCACAGTGCTCCGTCCTTGAACCCCTGCTCTAGAACATTGCATATGACGACGCATTGAGACTGGGCCAGAGTACGTCAGTAATATTTGAAGATGATATCGCCTTGGTATAAGAATCCCAGAACAAAATGAAAAATGCCGTAGAAACAATGACGACATGTATGACGAGCATCGCCAAAAACAAGACTAAGAAAACAGGAATCAATAACGTCATCACCTTCCAAGTGATGGGGAGAATTTTGTCATCCAAAGGAGGATCTGCTACCTGGAGACTACGCTAGAGTCGAATACCAAGCGCGCCCAGCAAGTGTCAGAAGCCACGTAGATGGCAGCACGCAACGGACTGCCAAAAATCGAGGGTCCACGTGAGAAAAAGTGGCGGTTGCTGGCGACGGTGTCACTCCTGTATGCAGCATTCCAACCTGAGTCGGGGAAATGCAGACAAGCTAAGGAGGGCGCCAGCGCTTTTCGAATCACCCGGGCCTACCGTACCACCTCGAAGGACGCGGTGGATGTGCCTGGCCGCGGCAACACTAGCCGAGCTGCTGGTGGAAAAGCGGGCAGCAATTTACACGACCTCGAAGGGAGGTACTGATGCTAAGAAAGCCAAGATAGAAGCCAGAAAACGCGCAATCGAGAGATGGCAGCATAGATGGGATGAGACCATGAATGCTGAATGAACAACGACGATCATTCCAAAAATTGAACTATGGATAAACCGGACACATGGAGAGCTGGGTCACTGGATCACACAGATACTATCCTGGCATGAGGTATTTCAAAACATATATGCTCCGGATAGGAAAGGCCCCAATGGGTCAGATGCCGTTACTGTATGTTACACATGATTCACCTCACACACTTCTTCGATGTCAACGCTGGTACCGTGAACGGGCCAGGGGAACGAGATAGGGGAAGCTGCTCTCAGAGAACTGGAAGAAAGAATGCGGGAGATCAACGCGATCTGGAACGCAATACCGTAATAAAACAGAAGTATACGGATGATTTGCAATTATAATACTGGATTAACGTAATCTACTAGACAGAGCAAGAGATCTATCTGACCGACGCGAGAAAGCCCGAGGAGCTAAGAATGCCTTGGGGCAAGCAAGCCCCGAGCGACAGAACGTGAGTTTTGGTTTTAGTCGGTATGCGCCCCGGCCAGAACGCGTGAATCCAAACTACCCATGTCTTTAACACGTAGTGGTGATAGTGAGACATGTTGTGTCTTCAGAAAATTTGCAACTCACAGGTCAAAAAAGAACAAAGTAAAAAAAGGGCTGAAGTGTACGCTAGAAGCTAGGTGCTACTTTTTTATAATCCGACGTCTCCCAATTTAGAGATTTCAGTTCTTTGTAATACAATTTCTCCCAAACGTGATGACTCTTTTCCCTTTATAATCTTTCTATTAACACTGATGTCTATTCGGTCTATGTAGTCCAGTTGCTCTGAATACTGTTATTTTGTTGGTATATAATTCGATTTCTGCCTACACTGACATCTGTCTTGTTTTTATAATACGATTTCTGATAATCCTCATGTCTCTTTTGCTTTTCTATTCAAATTTCCACTAAAATCTTCTAAATGTCGCAGCTAAATAAAGTGAAATAATGAATGAATGAATGTGGTATAAATTAGTAAGCATCAAATAGAATTCCATGTTTTAAATTCATCCATTCGAAACCTGTATATTTATATTTTATTCATGTCAGAGTTTATTTTAAACATTTCGCATTCAATCGCACTACGACTACGTCTCATAAATCTAGTAATTAGCGCAGTATTTGCACGTCCGCATGAATTAAATGGCTGTTTGCATTTAACTACCACATGCTTCATTTCATTTTAAATAATGAGTGATGATGTTTTCGTTGGCCCCATTTCGGTTAATTACCTTGAAATGTGTTCCCCGTGCAATTTGCTGTAGGGAGCATTACACCTGCAATTATTTATAATATGCACAAATGATGGCAAATGGCACATGCAAAGAAATAGAGCATTACAATCCATTTTCAGCTGCATATCGCATTTGTTTCTTTGCGGTTTTATAATAATAGTATTTATATAGTTATAATGCCATCAAATTTACATTGTGTGTGTCTATTGTGTGAACTCTATCAATATATCCATGTTAGCATATTACCAGCTTAATAAGTAAACAGGGCGTCATGTATCAATCCGGCCGCAATTTCAATAGCCTCCGCAGCTGCTTAATGATGTTAATTAATGCAAGTTCGATAGTGTTATAACCTTGTTACCCTTAACTGCGTTTATTTTGCGACCGTGCGATTATTGTTGGAAAGATCAAGGGTTGGGAGTATTGACGCCAAAATTAGCGTGCCACTAATCGAGACCGGGACAATAGACATATTGTAATATGCGCGCTGGCATATTTTAGTGATGTATAGCTATGCCGCAATTAGAGTATTGTTAAGTAATTTATCTGGCATGGTCACAGGCCGCATGTCAATTTCCTCCAGCAAAATTGATACACATGTATTTCTATAGGTCGTCACTAATTAATACGTTTCATCTCAAAACATTTATTTATAACATATGTAATGACAACACCTGTCTTGTAAAATTGTTTCCGGTACGTAATGAATGTCAGCGCGCCACTCATTCGGCATGTTCGGCACGTATCATTATGATTTATGTTTTTCTATAAATCCTCGGGCCTGTCGGCGCGATAATAATTCCTAACTAAGCAGGCAATTTCCAGGGGCACGAGCGTCCATGTTCATCACAGAAGCATAATGTGAATATATTCGGGCTTAACACTACATACATACGTTCATTTGCGGGCATAATTCAAGGCTGTGTTCGCGCGCGTTCATAAATTAGCATTCCGGTCCATCTAACAAAAGGACTACAGCGTAAAATGAGTGCGGACGATTTGTGGTCCAACGCCCGTCCTATACCCCCCTGATGACGTGTCAAAATGACCGCCCCCCGTGCGCATAAATCAGGTAGACTCACACTATTCAAATGTTCCAGGTTTAATCGGCTATGCAGAACATGGAAAGAAAAATTGAGGTTTCTATTTGATTTATGTATTAAATTATTTTGTTTAGTGGATTTACCTGGAATGTGAACAGCTTCTACGAAACAGGTAAAATCAACAACCCTGCAACAGAGATGCAAAGAATAAAATCAACATCATGGGCGTCAGCGAAGTAAGCTGGTTTAATAACGGAATACACACAATGATAAACCATACCATGTACTACCTAGGCTGCGGGGAGTCAGACAAAAATTACAGACATGCTATGGTGATTATAATAGTTCCCATTTTGATAGCCAGTTTCCTACGTATGTACACTGTTCGTGATTATGTTATGTTAAGACGTTTGCGCCGATATGGTTCGAATTATCCGTTATAGGCAGTGATTGGATGAATAGTGGAGATCCTGCCTATGCACCGGCTAAAGAAAACAGCCTCCAGAGTCCTAAGAGTAGCAATATTTTGTCATTTTGTAATTTTTTTGTCGAACAATAAAAACAATATACAAAAATGATACAACTAAGCCCCTAGGGGGTAACCACTCGTGATATTGTGTGAATTCACCCTCACTAGCTGAGCTACAGTGATGAGATCTAATAAGATGGAAATCTAGATATGTAGATTGCTAAAGGTTGGATTCACACTTACATATGTTTTAAAAACAATATATGTCCCAGGAGTTACGCCCCGGAGTTACCCAGACATATTTCATACACATTAAACATTTTTAAAATAAACTGACATCTAGAATACTTCTTTAAATAGCATGAAATACTCCGTTTATATAGTTTTTAGTATAAATAAAAAATGTCGCAACAAAGTAGTTAAGAATTGCTGCACTAGAGTATGAAAACATATATTACATAAAACCGCATAAAAAGTTACGATCTTAATATGAGTTCATATGGTTTTGTTTTAAATTGCATATATTTACAACCCGAAAGGCGATATATCCCAGTTATAACGTTGCATATTAAATTTTACGAGTCCTTTATCATTTAGGGGAGATCCTGGTGCTTAAACTCGCTTGCAGCTGCATTTGCTGGTTCCACATATTTGCTTCTACTCAGCTAATGTTTAATTATTCCTATACGTGTATAAAATTCCTCTGTCTTAGATAATTATGATTACAGGTATAAAGTTTTGCACGTTTATATATTATTTTAATTAAGAATAGTTGGAATTCCAACATTAAAATACAAGCAAAATGCAATTATTGTTTCTTAACGGGATGTTTTCATTGTTTTACGTATTTCTTGCCTACCTTTTAAGGCAAATAATTATAGTATATATTCAATTGTGTATTAAATGTTAAATAATTATATTTGGATTTTGAAAGCGCCTATTTTGCACTGTGTCTCGATAACTAAGATAGATAGAGGATTGTGATTTGTTGCATTCGCTTCAGCTTGATGTTTTCTATCTGCCAAGCAACATAAATTGAAGAGAAACCCGCTAGACTTTGCATGGTTGATGGAAAATGCTAGTCACTATCTTCTGTTCCTGATTTTTTTATATGTATGTTGATGTCTCGTTTTTAAAACGCCTATTTTGCACTGTATCTCAATAACTACGAGAAATAGACAGTTTCGGTTTATTGCAGTCAGCTCTATGGTTTTTATACAGTTAGCAACAGAAGTTGTAGAAAAACCTGCTACATTTTGAATTATTGAATGAAAATGACATTCACCGCTTATGCCCAAACCCTGATTTTTTGTATGCGTTTCGATGTTTCGTTTTGAAAACGCCTATTTTGCAATGTGTCTCGATAACTAAACAGTTGATGTTGATGTTTCCATTATTTTACTTATTTCTCACTTACTTTTTAAGGCATATAATTATAGTGTAACATCCAAAAGTCTCACAATTTTGCAAACAGTAAGTTAAATTTAGGATTGAATGTTAAATTATTATATTTGGATATTGAAAGCACCTATTTTGCACTGTGTGAGATAGATAGAGGGTTGCGGTTTGTTGTATTCGCTTCAGCTCGGTATTTTCTATGCGCGAAGCAACAGAAATTAAAGAGAACCCAGCTAGATTTTGCAAGGTTGAAGGAAAATGACAGTCAACATATATGCCCTGACTCTGATTTTTTATATATTTTTTAATACTTCGTTTTGAAAACGCATATGTTGCACTGTATCTCGATTACTAAGAGAAATAGACAGTTTCGGTTTATTGCAGTTGCTTCAGCTCTATGTTTTTTATACAGTTAGCAACAGAAGTTGTAGAAAAACCTGCTACATTTTGAATGATTGAGTGAAAATGACGCGTATGCCCAAACCAGTTACGGTTTATTGCGCTCGCTTCAGCTCTGTGTTTTCTATACAGGTAGCAACAGAAGTTAAAGAAAAACCTGCTAGATTTTGCATGATTGAAAGAAAATGACATTCACCGCGTATGCACAAACCCTGATTTTTTATATTTCGATGTTCTGTTTTGAAATCGCCTATTTTGTACTATATCTCGATAACTAAGAGAGATAGAGGGTTGGGGTTGTGGTTTGTTGCATTGTCTCAACCTAGTAGACTTAATAAAGAACAATGAGAAAAAACATCATTGTATATAATTATTCTGATATTTTGTCGTTTTTGTGAGGGAAAAATGCATTAATATAATTTAAAACACGTCATGAATAATAGTGGCGGCGCCGGGTAAGTTATACAATTTTTATATGATTGACAATAAGCAATATATATTTGGTTGGAAATAATATTCACTGCGAGTACATCAATTGATAACTAGGTTTAACGCATAGATTTAATTATCCATAACAAAATTTATATCCGTGCTAAAATGTTTCAATATTATTCAGGACGTATTTCGTTTATATAAATCACAAATGTCACAGGCCTTTTTCCATTTTAACATTTTATGCAATTGTTTTAGAAATATTTTATTTATATTGCCATAATGAAAACTGAAGTATAATCAGCATAAATATGGCATGTGAAATGTGTGTTTTTGATTTATTTATTAAAATAACAGTACTGCCGAATTTACATTAGAATATAACTAACTCTATATAATAATTATTTTATAAATTATTATATGGAATTAGTAATCAACAAAATAATTATTAGGACCAGATATTATGATACTAATAGTAATAACAATAAATATATTTTTTGAGACACATAAGTCTTACTATATGGATGCGAGTCATGGTCAACAGAAAAGACAGAAGCAAACAAACTGCAAACATTCATAAACAAATGCTTCTGTAAGATTCTAGGAATCTATTGGTCAAATAAAATACCTAACATGGAGCTACGACACGCAACCAAGATCATATAGAAACGCAAATAAAAAGAAGAACATGGAGATGGATTGGGTACACTCTAAGAAAAGTAAATGGAGAAATAACGAAGCAAGAATTAGAGTATAACATTAGAGGGATAAGAAAGAAATTACGACCGGTGTACACTTTAAACTGTTTTCGTTTATCACAATTTGCTGCTCTGGGCGTATTGTTTCTTGTTCTATTTGTCGTTCCCGATGCGCATAATTCTACATCGTCCGTTACAATCGGTGCAAAACTTGGAACGATACAGCACGCCACGGGGCGGTTAAACGTAAGCACCTTTAGATACATACGTCTAACCGCCCAGTGTTGGATAAGCACTTTAGATAGATATACAACACAAAGATATAGGTTATACATGGAAGACAAAAACAAACAAGAGTGGAAAATTACTCTAAACACAGAGAAAGACGTGACACGACGGGGCAAGACTAGCGACCTTGCCCACAATTACCTGCTCTGTAGCTGATAATATTGGGCAATCAACCGAAAAGATGCCCTATGCTCCTACCTTAAAGCCACAGGATTATTAAGAATCTCACGACTTTTCAAACAGCAAGTTCCGAAGGGTCGCTTTATAGCAGAGGTGTGCCCCTCTGGGCTTGCTGATGAAGAGTCGTGAGCGTATTGGGTCTTTTCAATTATCTTTATTTCTATTGCAATTATTATTATTTGAATTTCCTCACACTATCTCAGTATTTTGCTGTATAACATTACCAATCCTGGCCAATCCCAAGACTCTGTGGAGGGAGGAACTTCATATTCCTTAAAGACTAATATTAATAATATTAGAACCAAAATATCATAAACCCTTCATATGTGGCCACCGACATCACGCCCAGCGATAACGGCTGTACTAAACGGTAATAAATTTCTAAAATAATTTTGATATAATTGTAAAAATTGTGAAAGTAAAAAAAATTAAAACAGACAGACAGACAGAACTAATTAAGAATGCAATCTGATATTTTTAATCATGGGCAGAGAGACCGCTGGTCAATAACCCTTTACAACTATTATAATTAATATTAAGTAATCAAATATTATAATACAAAATATGTAATGTTGATAATAAAGATTTATGTATATATAAAATAAAATTCTAAACATAGGAAAAGAGAGACTCCTTTGTTTTATACAACTATTTATTATAATTTATAAATATTAACCATTGCAATAATTGTTAGTAGTACCTTCTTTGCTTTTCGCATCGGCATTTTTTGTATTGAATAAGCTAAATAAATCGAGATTTTTCTTCACAATTATTAGAATATAGAACTTTAATATAGGCAACTCAATGAATAGCTCAGGTTAGCGTGTTTCAGAATCAAACCTATAACCATAGCAATAATAAAATTAGATTGCCCTAAACTGAGAGGTCTCTGTATGCCTCTAACAGTAAGATGGTACAACTTTTAATCCCATAGAATATAATATAATATACTGAAAAATGTTAAAAAATATTATATAATTAAATATAATGAATGCCTGAAAACTTATACAAAAATCGATCTTGGTTATTAATCGATATCTCAAGAAAATAGGAACTAACCTAGTATTTTTTTATTATTATATTACAACAAAAAGACAAAAACTAGATAATAAAACTAACCCCCTAGGACGAGTTAAACGCCATCTAACTAAATAGTATATAATTTTAAGATGATTCTGATTATTTGTTGTTTTATAGCCAAAAAAACTTCCAAAATGCATTTATGTAATTTAAAACATGTCATGATTAAAATGGTGGATGCGCCGGGTACTTCATACAAATTATAAAATGATTGACAATAATCAATATATGTTTGGTTGGAAATAATATTCATCAATTGATAACTTCGTTTAATGCATATTTGAAAACATAAATAAATTCAATTCGTTATTATTAGTCGATATCTAAAAAAATATACTACTAATCTACAATTATTTTATTTTTATGTTAAAATAGATTCATCAGGTTGTACAAAACTGTATCACATACATTTTTTTTCTTATAGCGAACTAGTTTTAGGGCCTGTGAAAATTAGTCATAGAGAAACTTGTGAAATCATAGTCATATTTTTTTCAGTTATTACAATATAATTTGATAATAACAACAATTTTTTTCTGCTCCTGAAAAACTTCGAAAAACAGGATCTTCATTTATAGATGATAAATCAATAATATATATTACTAAGTTATTAATTTTTCATTATTTTCTCAAAAACTATTAATAATTAAATAATAATTAATTAACATATATTTTTTACCATATGGGTGTGCATTGCTAATTGATGTGGTGCCGCCAGATGACGTTTAACTTTCCTCCTAGGGGGTCTAGAGGTCTCTTTAAGAAAAAAACTTTGTGTGTATAGTTTTGTAGAATATATATATTATATAGTTTGATGAATCTATTTTAATATAATAATAAAAAAATATATAGGTTAGTAAAAATGATGCAACTTTTACTAACCTATATATATATATATATATATATATATATATATATATATATCTTTTTTATTATATTAAAATAGATTCATCAGGCTATACAAAACTGTATCACACAAAGTTTTTTTCTTAAAGAGACCTCTAGTTTTATGGCTTGTGAAAATTAGTTATCATAGAAAAACTTTTGAATACATGATCTTATTTTAACAGTTATTTCAAAAAATTCAATAATTTTCTAATTATTTCTATTAATACCTGAAATTAGATTAATAGGGCTACCTGAAGACATGTTACATTAGCTTTTATCTCTTATGAAATAAAAGTTACAGCTGAAAATATTAAATTTTACAGAAATTTCAATTTTTTTCGACTTCAATTTTTATATTTGTATTCTAACTATACAAACGAATATAATTTGATAATAATAACAATACAATTTTTTTCAGCTCGTTCTTTTTTAATTCCTGAAAAACATGATCTTGGTTTTTAGATGATAAATCAAAAAAATATACTACTAAGTTATTAATTTTTCATTATTTTCTCAAAAATTATTAATCAGGCTATCGAAAACTATATTACACATAGTAGTTTCTCATAGGGAACCAGTTTTATAGATTATTGAAAAAGAGTGAAAATCGTTGAAAAACTTCCGAAATCGTGGCCTTAGTTTTCAGTCGTTCTATCGAAAAATTTAATAATTATATGATTATTTCTATCATTATCTAAAAATAGATTAATCAGGCTGACTAAAAACATATTACATCAGCTTTTATCAGCTATGAAATCAAAGTTACAACTTACTGAAAATTGCTGAAAATGTTGAATTTGATCGAAATTAAATTTTTTCTCAATCAACTTCAAATTTTATATTTGTATTCTATCTGTACAAATGAATGTATTTGAGAATTTCAACAATTTTTTCATGCAGTTATTTTTTAATTCCCGTAAATCAGAGGAACAGGAAAAGGTTATAGAAAACTTAGTTGAAAGAGACCACTAGTAACTGATACAAACGATACAGGCATTCAAGATCTACAAGCAAAAATAAAGAAGTTAGAAGCTCATTTGAAAGAAGTAATGACTGAATTATACATGCAATTGAAGGAAAAGCCTGCCGACACATCAACAGCAGATGAAATAGCAAAACTCAAAGAAAAAATTTGCTTATTAGAGAAACAGGTGAAAAAATATACCACTGACCTAAATTTTTTTCATTATTATCTCAAAGTAGACTAATCAGGCCGTGCAAAATTGCCTCACGAATGTATTTTTTCTTTTCAGAAACTAGTTTTATAGCTTACTGAAAATCGGTGAATTATTCGAAAAGATGCCCTATGCTCATACCTTAGAGTCACAGAAAATCGGTGAAAATCGTTTTCAGGCGTATTTTGCCAATAACTCAATAAATTGTAGCTGAAATCGGCTGAAAATCACCTCCGATGTTCAAATTAACAATCATAATAAATATGCAAAATTTCAGATCGATCGCGAAGACGAAAATTTTCAAGCGAAAAAATTTAAATGTTTCGTTTTTTGAAAAAATTTGTCTTCTTTTTATTTGTAAATGTATTATAATCTATCTAATAAACATTTGTTTTTGAAAGTGTATCTCCTTACTGGCTTATAATGTTTCAGTTATGACTGAAAAACTTCTGAAATCATTGTCTTAGTTTTCATGTATTATTTTAAAAATTACAATATCTATGGATCTTTTTTATCATTATTTGAAAATCGGTTAATCAGACTACCAAAAGAACCTATTACACTGTTTATTATCTCTTATTATATATATATATATATATATATATAATAAGAGATAATAAACAGTGTAATAGGTTCTTTTGGTAGCCTGATTAACCGATTTTCAAATAATGATAAAAAAGATCCATATATATATATATATATATATATATATATATATATATATATATATATATATAATAAGAGATAATAAACAGTGTAATAGGTTCTTTTGGTAGCCTGATTAACCGATTTTCAAATAATGATAAAAAAGATCATATATTATATGAGTTACAGAATACTGATAAATCTTGAATATGTTGAATTTGCCCGAAATTTCAATTTGTTTCAATCGACTTTTATATTTGTATTCATCTATTCAGTTCTTTTGTAATTCCTGAAAATCATAGCCTTGGTTATTTATTAAATGATAACTCAAAAAAATGTAGTACTAACTTGATAATGTTTCTTCTTAAATATCAATAATGATTAATCAGGCTATCCAAAACTGTATTACACATAGTAGTTTTTATAAGGAACCAGTTTTATAGCTTACTTAAGCAGAGTGAAAATTTGTAATCATTGGAAAAACTTAAATGGTAGTAGGTAAAAACATATTACATTAGCTTTTATCACCTATGAAATCAAAGTTACAACTGAGTTTTCAGTCGTTATATCAAAGAAATTAATAATTATGTAATTACTTCTATCATTATCTGAAAATAGATTAATCAAGCCAGCCAAAAATATATTACATTAGCTTTTAGCTTTTATGAAGTAAAAGTAACAGCTTACTGAATACTCCTGAAAATGTTGAATTTTACCAAAACTTAATTATTTTTCAATCGACTTAATATTTTATATTTGTATTGTATCTATACAAATGAATATAATTTGACAATTTCAGAATATTTTTTCAGCAAGTTATTTTTTTATTCAATAAAAACTATGAAAATCGTTGTCTCCGTTTTCAGTTCCTATCTCATAAAAATTTACTACTAGCCTCAATATTTTACATTATTATCTCAAAGTAGACTAATCAGGCTATCCAAAACTGTATCACAAATAGTTTCTTCTTTTCAAAAACTAGTTTTATAGCTTACTGAAAACCGGTAAAATGTGTCTTCAGGCAAATTTATTTGTCAATACCTCAATCATTTGTAGCTGAAATCGCCTGAAAATCGCATTCGACGTTCAAATTGACAACCATGATAAATATGCAACATTTCTGATTGATCGCGATTTTTCAGGCGAAAAATATTGGAGGTTTTCGATTTTTGACAAAATTTGTTTTTTTTTCGATTTTTGACAAAATTTGTTGTTTTTTTTTCGATTTGTAAATATATTATAATCTAAGACGGAAAGGCCAAGGGCCGATAGCCTAATAAAGATTGATTTCTCTCTCTCTATTATAATCTATCTAATAGACATTATTTTGAGAGTTTCTCTCCTTCCGGGGTTTTACTTTAACGTTATAACTGAAAAACTTTCGTAATCATTATCTTAGTTTTCACTCAATATTTCAAAAACTACAATAACTATGGAATTATTTTTATTATTATTTGAAAATCGATTAATCAGGCTAGCAAAAATAATATTTTATTTCTTTTTATCTCTTATGAAATAAGAGTTACAACTTACTGAAAAATCCTGAAACTGTTGAATTTGAACAAACTTTCTATTTGTTTCAATCGACTTTTAATTTTATATTTGAATTCTATCAATACAAATGAATATCAGCAATTTTTCTCAGGCAGTTATTTTTTAATTCCTGAAAAAAATTGAAAATCATGCTCTTGGTTTTTAGTAGATAACTCAAAAAAAATATGCTACTTACGTATTAATTTTTCATTATCATCTCATTATTAATCAGGCTATCCAAAACTGTATTACACATAGTAATTTCTCATAGGGAACCAGTTTTATAGCGTACTGAAAATACGCGAAAATTAGTTATCGCTGAAAATCTTGGTCTTAGTTTTTAGTCATTCTATCAAAAAAATTAATAATAATGTAATTATTTCTATCATTATCTGAAAATATTTTAATCAGGCCAGACAAAAACGTACTACATTCACTTTTACCTCTTGTAAAACAGGTGATACAGCTACTGAAAAAATCGAATGTTGAATTCGACCGAAATTTCAATTTTTCTGAGACGACTTCAAATTCTATATTTGAATTCTATCTATACAAATTAATGTAATTTGAGCATTTCAGCAATATTTTGTAAGCCAGTTATTTTTTAATTCCCGAAAAAATTATAAATCATTGTCGCCGTTTTCACGTGATCTCAAAAAAATATATTACTGACCTAAATGTTTTTCATTATTTTATATTTGTATTCTATCTATACAAACGAATGTAATTTGAGATCATCAGCAATCTTTCCAGCCAGTTCTTTTTTAATTACTGAAAACTTCGAAAAAACATGGTCTTGGTTTTTAGATGACCACTCCAAAAAAATATACTACTAACTTATTAATTATTCATCATTATTTCAAAAATAATTAATCACGATATTCAAAAGTATATTACACATAGTGGTTTCTCATAGGGAAACTAGTCTTATAGCTTACTGAAAAAGAGTGAAAATTAATCAGTGAAAAACTTGCAAAATGGTGGTCTTGATTTTTAGTTGTTCTATCGAAAAAAATAATAATTATGTAATTATCTCTATCATTATCTGAAAATAGATTAATTAGGTCAGTCAAAAACATATTACATTAGCTCGTATCTCTTATGAAATGAGAGTTGCAGTTTACTAAGAAAAATACTGAAAATGTTGAATTTGAGCGAAATTTAAATGAATCTCAATCGACTTCAAATTTTACATTTATATTCTATATCTACAAATGAACGTAATTTGAAAATATCAGCAATTTTTTTCAACGAGATTTATTTTAATTAATAGAAAACTTCGGAAATAATGCTCTTGGTTTTTAGATGACAACTCAAAAAAATATACTACTAAATTATTAATTCTTCATTATCATCTCAAAAATTATTAATCAAGCTATCCAAAACTATATTGCACATAGTAGTTTCTCATATGTAACCAGTTTTATAGCTTACTGAAAATGAGCGAAAATTAGTTATCGTTGAAATCCTTCCGAAATTGTGGTCTTAGTTTTTAGTCATTCTATCAAAAAAGTTAATAATTATGTGATTATTTCTATCATTATCTGAAAATAGATTAATCAGGCCAGCCAAAAATATATTACATTAGATTGTTTCTCTTGTGAAATAGGTGATACAGCTTACTGAAAAGTCCTGAAAATGTTGAATTTTTCTGAATCGACTTCAAATTCTATATTTTAAATATTTTAATTCTATCTATACAAATGAATGCAATTTGAGAATTGCAGTAATTTTTTTCAGTCAGTTATATTTTAATTCCTGAAAAACTTCGTAAATCATTGTTGCCGATTTCAGGTGATATCTCAAAAAGTTATACTACTGACCTAAATGTTTTTCATTATTATCTCAAAATATACTAATCAGGCTATCCAAAACTGTATCACAAATAGTTTTTTTTTTCAAAAACTATTTTTATAGCTTACTGAAAAACAGTGAGAATTCGTTTTCGAGCGAATTTATTCGTCAATAACTCAATAAATTGTGGCTGAAATCGACTGAAAATCGCCTCCGTCGTCTGTATTAACAACTTTAATAAATATGTAAAATTTGAAATCGTTCACAACAAATATTTCAAGACGAAAAAATTATAAGGTAAACTCCTTTCGATTTTTGAAAGAAATTGACATTTTTTCGATTTGCATTAACATTTGTAAATATATTATAAACTATCTAATAAACATTATTTTCAGACTTTCTCTCCTTGCAGCATTTTACTTTTTCAGTTATGACTGAAAAACTACTAAAATCATTGTCTTAGTTTTCAGTCGTTATTTCAAAAACTGCAATAACTATGGTATTATTTTAATTATTATTTATAAAATTGGTTAATCGGGCAAGTAAAAAACATCACATTGCTTTTTATCTCTTATGATAAAAAAGTTACAGTTTACAGAAAAATCCTGATTTTTTTTTTAGAAATTTCAATTTTTTTGCAATCGACTTCAAATTTTATATTTGTATTATATCTAAACAAAAGAATGTAATTTGATATTATCAACAATTTTTTCAGCCTGTTCTTTTTTAATTGCTGAAAAACTTCGAAAAAACATGGTCTTGGTTTTTAGATGACCACTCCAAAAAATATACTACTAACTTATTCATTATACATTATTATTTCAAAAATAATTAATCAGGATATCCTAAAGTGTAGTATACATAGTGGTTTCTTATAGGGAACAAGTTTTATAGCTTACTGAAAAAGATTGAAAATTACTTATCATTGAAAAACTTGCAAAATGGTGGTATTGATTTTTAGTCGTTCTATCGAAAAAAATAATAATTATGTAATTATTTTTATCACTATCCCAAAATTGATTAATCATGCCAGCCAAAAACATATTACATTAGCTTGTATCTCTTATGAAATAAGAGCTACAGCTTACTGAAAAATCCTGTATGTTGAATTTGACCAAAATTTCAATTTTTCTTAATTGAATTCTATCTATACAAATTAATGTGATTTGAGAATTTCAGCAATTTTTTCAGCAAGATATTTTTTAATTCCTGAAAAACTAGTCATTCATATCTCCAAAAAAAAACATACTACTGACCTTATTTTTTTTTTCATCATTATCTCAAAGTCTACTTCAGGCTATCCAAAACTGTATCATAAATGTATTTTTTCTTTGCAGAAATTTATTATTGACGAATAAATTCACCTAGACACAAATTTTCACCGTCACTCAATAATTTGTGCCTGAAATAGGCTGAAAATTACAAATCCAAGTAAATTGGTAGAATGTAGACGATTTAAAAATCTGAAAATCTCATTTGGGTGTCCGAGCTTATCTATTATAGTTATTTTATTATTCATAAATTTCTAAAATGTAGCGCCAAAATATTTAAATTTACGGGTTGCAACACTACCGCTAAAATGCCTGAACTGTAAGTTTCACGAAATTCTTGAGAGATGGCGCTACTAAGCTGACGCCAGCGCCCAAAAAAAACAGCGTTGAAATTCTTGAACTAGAATCTTCACAAAATTATTAATAGATGGCACTGTATTCACAAAACGATGCCGAACCGATACCAGCACCATCTATCAGTAATATCTTGAAGCTTGTAGTACAGGCACTTGAACGCTATTATTTTGGGGCGCTGGCGTCAGCTTGGTAGCGCCATCTCTCAGGAATTTCATGAAACTTATAATTCAAGCTATTTAGCGCTAGTGTCGCAAATTTAAATATTTATTATTCCTGAAAAGAAAAGAATCATTTTCAATCAGTATTGTAAAAAAACGATACTACTGACCTAAATATTTATCATTATCTCTGTAAATAACTCAAACAAATACAACAACTTCAAAAATCTTTATTAATTGTAATAAATTCCTATAAAAAAAAACTTTATAAATTAATTACATTCCATTGTCTCATATAATAAAACCATACTGATTGTTAACTGTCAAGTGGTCTCTTTAATTTTCTCAGCATTTCTCAGCACCTGATTCAACCTTTTCCCAATCAACTTTGGATAGCTATTATTTTTTATTCTAAACTCCTTGCTCTGGTGAGAAACAGCCCCATTTTTCAGCTGAAACTCACACAAAGCATGCAATGGCTGAATCAACTGCTGCTGAAAACAGTCATCTTTTTCTAACTGTGATAGTGCAACCGCTGCCGTCTCTAGTGTGCTCAAACAGCCATCACTGGGCTGTGTTCGAATCGAGTAGTTGCTTACCATTGAGGTGATTAATTTAACTTGTTTAATGTTATGCAGGATGGTGCTGCTGCAGTAAATTGCTTTTGCTTGAGGCCATGTTCCATCGATTAAGACTAAGTTGTAGGGTATGCCAGTTGGTAGCTCTTTGATATCAATTGAATTCTTGCTTGGGTATAACAGAATGGTGTTTTCAGATTTTAGGATTGTTTGTAGGTGTTCGTGTTTGCCTGGAAACTTTTTGCCTTTGAATATGAGGCACTTGTCTTTGGCGAGGCCTAATGAGAGCATTGGGGCTGTTCTAAGGCACCGTTTTTCTTCTGCAGGGTGTTGCAGGAGGATTATACAGCTGTTTGGTATTAAGGGGGGTTTGGGTAGGGCACTGCACCAGCATACGACTGAAGGGCGTCTGAAATGGGTGTTATTAATGTTTGTGAAATCAGTAATTTTAGGTTGACTTACTCACAGTTATTGCAAATACTTCGCATTTTTGGGGGGTCAGCTGGAATGTTGGCTAGATCGGCTATTGTATCTTCTTCAGACATTATAAGTTATTTAGAGGTATTAATGGTAAATTAACAATCACATAAGTTCAAATTACTTATGTTTTTATAGGTTATATGAGTTTGAAGTTTTAGGTTATAAAAGTTATGGTCAATTATACCTACTGAAGTAACAGTAGTTCAAATTGTTAATATCAGTGTTGCCATATGTATATAAAAATATGCCCCCAGGGTTAAAGTAACTGCAGGCAGTAAGAGTTGCATACTATGCAGTAACAATATTACGTCATTTGCACCACCAGTTGCATACATAGTTACCCCACATACAGAGTATAAGAATGATTGGCTATAGATAATAGAACCCTGCCCAAAATTTCCGGCTCAAAATTATTAGTTCTATTAAGCTTTCGTTTTATTTAGTAACAATATGATCACGTTCACTTCCAAATCGCACAAAAGGTATTTATCTATAATAGCTAGCCAGTGTATACCTCATGATTCAACAGATGCAGCTAGGTGAGTTCTGTTTATCTTTATTTTATTATCAAAACATTGCATTCCATTTCATTTCAGAGTAACTATTGCATATTTTGCTCTGTCTGGACTCGATATTTTAAATGGATTGGACAAATTTGAGGATAAAAAGCAGGGTTTTATAAATTGGCTGTATCATCTACAATGCACAGGAGAGAATGGTAAGTTTATTATTTTGTATTACTGTGTAAAGGCAGAGAGGTTTTGCATCTATACTGCCTGCACAGGAAGATAGTTTTGCCTCTATACTGTCTGCAGGGAGACAGTTTTTCCACTATTCTGCCTGCAGAGAGACAGTTTTGCTTATATGCTCTCTGCAGCAAGACAGTTTTGCCTCTATGCTGCCTTCAGGGAGATTGTGTTGCCTTTATGTTACCTGTAACAAGACAGTTTTGCTTCTATGCTGCCTGCTGTGAGACAGTTTTGCCTCTATATGGGCTGCAGGGAGATAGTGTTGCCTCTATTCCTTGCAGGTAGAATAGAAAAATAGATAGTTTTACCTCTATACTGCATGCAGGTAGACAGTATTACCCATATGGTGTCTGCAGCAAGACCTCTATACTGTCTGCAGAGAGAGTGTTTTGCCTTCATGCACCCTGCATGGAGACAGTTTTGCCTCTATACTACCTACAGGGAGACTGTCTTGTCTCTATAATGCCTGCAGGAGAACAGTTTTGCCTCTACACTGTCTGCAGGGAGAGGGATTTAGCCTCTATACTGCCACTTCAAGTGAGAAATCATAATATTTAATTAAAATAGTTCAACTGCATTCCTATATAGGGACTTGTTATTATTTATTATTATTTAATTTCCTTTGAAGTTATAGAGATACAAATTTATAAACTCCGTTCATTTCGGTGTGATGGAACACATAGATGCAGGCAAGAATGTGCAGGTCAATACCCCTACACTACAAAATTGAAGATTATTCAATTTATATTATTGTTTTCTTAACTATATAGTATTTTAAATGAATCATTAAATATTACATTTTTTTTTCTACAGTAGCAGGTTTTCAAAACTCAGCTGCCTTCAACAACCAGCCCCAGTACAAATGGGGCCACATTGCTGCCACATACTCTGCCTTAAACCTTCTGCTTATCCTAGGCGATGATCTAAGCAGGGTTAATAAAAAGGCTATTTTGCAAAGTAGGTAAATTTAATGTGGCCACACTGATAATCTTCAATTTTACCACGTGAACACTTGTAGGTTTGAAATTGCTGCAGCTGGATAATGGCAGTTTTCAAGCCGCTTGGGATGGAGCTGAAGATGATATGCGATTTGTGTACTGTGCTGCTAGCATTTGTTATATATTAGACGACTGGTCTGGTATGAATGTTGATAAGGCTGTTCGATTTATACTAGATAGTATTGTAAGTAGCAGTGATCACATTAAAACTTTTAGATCTTCTACTGGAGGGGTTCTTAAACTTTTTTGGTTGTCACCACCATTATTAATATCTTTTTTTTTGCTTTTTTACAGTTTTAATATTAATATATTAAAGTGATTTGTTTAGACAAGTTCTGTGGAAAAATGTCGTGTTTACTGAGAACTAAAGCTTCATTTGATAAAACCAAATGATACAAAATACATTTAGGTCACCATGTAAATCCCATTCATAAAAATATCGTGGCATCCCTGTGCCGTACTTGTGGCACCGGCTTTGAAAATCACTGTTCTACTAATAAATATCTTTTGTTTTAGGCATTTGATGGAGGTATAGCACAAGGCCCCTACTTAGAATCACATGGAGGTTCATCCTACTGTGCAATCGCCTCCCTAGCCCTAATGAACAAACTGCATTACTTAAGTGAGTTCCAAAAGGGACGTTTAATTCGTTGGGTACTGAGTCTACAGAAGGAGGGCTTCCATGGAAGACCCAACAAGCTGGACGACACCTGCTACACCTTCTGGCTGGGCGCAACCTTAAAAATACTGAAATCTTATAATTTGATTAATAAAGACCGCTTGTTGAACTTTGTTTTGTCCACGCAGGATTTTCACGTGGGTGGGTTTAGCAAGTGGACGGGGTACGCGTCGGACCCGTTGCACACATATCTGGGACTTGCGGGGCTGAGTCTGATGAAACAGGAGGGATTGAATGAGATTATGCCAACGTTGAATTTAACGGAGCGCGCGTACAGGCATTTGAAGGGCTTGCATGAGGTGTGGAGAAAATGTAATTGATTTAGCACAAATTGTAATTCTTATAAATGTGTTGTAATTTACTTTGAGTCCCAATTTATTTGTATTCATACAGTCAATAATTATGTTAATTGTTAATAAAATCTAAAATTAGACTGAATTGTGATTATATATTTACAAGGTGACAGTGATTATAATTAAATGTCTATTACTAGAAATAATTGTGCTTGTTTTATTTTACTATGTTTATACAGGGTTTACCTTAAGTATAGAATAAATTCGATAAAACATTTATATATGATTTTTGCAAAAATGCAATGACGTCATCGACAATTTTTCAAATGACAACCCTTTACTTTATTGCAGATTCTGAAAGGGATTATTTTTCAAAAATTGATCAAAGGAAGTAGAATGTATCACTTTCCACTGTAGCCCGTACACTTTTATGTTTATTCTTCATTACCATCACCCCTGCCAACTATGAAACTCAGAGCCTCACTGCCTCTACCATCTTTCTGCCCTGACTGTACTTTAACCCTCTTCAGTCTCTCCGTTACCATCACGTCTATTCTCCTTTATGTCTACTTCAGGTTTCTTGCTTCCGTTAACGATAAGCCCGCCGACTCATACATCTTTTTCCGTTCACACTCCCATGCAGTCATCTCTTTAATTTAGGCTTCCTTATTCTTATCCTTATTCTTCTTATCACTCTAAATATCTCATATATTATCGATTGATCGCCCATGCCGCTCACTTTCATTTCAAATCTCACTAACTTACGTCTTGCACATACACTAATTTTATAAGCATGGGACTCCTGAAGCACAAAACAGTTCGAGAGTTCACTTTTTTCGGGCAGTATATTTGAAAATTTTTAATAATTTCCTGTTCTCTAGTTGCCCACAGTTCGCCCCATAGTTCTGGATAGTCTGGATAGTTGGCTGGAGGGTAGCATAGCTACAGACACTTAGGCCTCAAAATGGGCCCATTGTGAAACCTCCCTTTAAAGGCTGCTCACTCGTCCCACCAGTCAATTTTGCGTGCAAGCCGCAAAACCCTGGCGGGTGAGGAGCTGCCAATGCTGACCATACTAGGCCAGCACTCCCCTAGTATTTGATGCCTGGTGTTTACTAGAGCTGGGCAGAGGCATATTACATGCTCTGCTGTTTCTAGTTCTTCATTACACCCTCTACATAACGGGCTGTTCACCAGGCCCATCGTGTGTAGGTGTTTGTTTAGCCGGCAGTGGCCGGTTAGGATGTTAGTCAATAATTTCAGACTGGTTCTAGATAAGTTAAGGCGGGCCGTGGCTGCAATTTTACAAGGCTGCCTGATTGCAACCTTTGATTGTTTACAGCCCGGCGTTTCTCGCCATCTTACCTTGTGTAGAGCATGTGTCCTATGCTCTATTATTACCTGCGAAAAGTATTTCATCCTCTTGGGTTATTAGAGGATGTGAGGATCCCTTCCTGGCAAGTTCATCTGCTATTTCGTTCCCTTTGATGCCACTATGTCCTTTTATCCAGCAGAGTTCTAGTTTGTTATATTTAGCTAGCTCCTCCAGGCTGTGTAGACATGAGTATAACTCTTTCGACACAAATGTGTTGGCATTTAGTGCATTTAGAGCTGCTTTGCTGTCGGTGAGTATTTGGATATGTTTATCCTTAATATTCCGTTCAGCTAAAATTTGAACACATTTTAGTATTCCTGTTAATTCCGCTTGGAAGACTGTCGTGAGTCTTCCAAGTGGTGCACTTATCTTGAGATCGAGTTCTGGTGAGAAAGACACAATAACAGATACAATTATGAAATATAGCACGACCACTAGCATGAAATTCTACCAAAATAGATGACCGAAATCCATACTTGAATTGATAAAACAAAAAAGGAAGATATACAGACAGTACACAGAAACAAATGACACTTAAAGACAGAATACAACAGACTTAACAAAAACATACAAAAATGACTCTACAATACAGAACAGTAAAATGGTTGGATGTCGGCAAAGAAATTGAACAAGACAGGGGCAGGTCATACTGGACAAAAATTAAAAAAATATCTAGATACAAAAAAAACATATTGAAACACTAAGTGACGGACAGACAGTAAAAGACAAAGACATTGACAAAGTAAACATTTTTGCGGACCACTTCGAGAAAGCCTTTACTCTAACGGAAAATCAGAACTTTAACGATACACACTTTAACGAAATCAACGCTTGGTTCGAAGATTACATTCACTCCAACGACAATATTCCAGTTCAAGACATAACAGACGAAGAATACTATACAGTTCTAGGAACAGGGAAAAATACAGCTCACGGACACGACCTATTGACAAAAGAACTACTAAGATACTTTACAGAAGATATACATCTATACATTCTCCAAATATACAATTACTGCTTACAAAACAAACTGTATCACAACACATGGAAAAAAGGTGTAGTTATCACTATTTTGAAAAATGGATAGGAAAAGACAGCCCCTAGTAGTTACCGACCCATTACACTATTACCAGTAATGGGGAAAAACCTGGAAAAATAAAAACTGAATTTGAGTACTAGTAGAACCCAAGATTCCAAGGGACCAATATGGATTCAAACCCGGACTCTCCACGATACATCCACTGTATGTACTAACGAATAACTGCCACTACAGCCCTTTTTATAGACATTAATGAAGCGTTCGATAGTGTCTGACACAAAGGCTTAATATTTAAAATGCACACTCTCCAAATCCCCCAATACATCATTCTTATGACATACAGCTTTCTAACAGACAGACAATTACAAATCCAGACTAACAACACAGATTAGCGTTAATATAACGCTAATCTGTGCTAACAACTCATATTTTACAGCATTTTTCACTACCGAAGGACTACTACAAGGGTCCCCACTCTCGCCCTTGTTATACAATATTTATTGCCACGACATTTACAACCACAACATGGTAAACAAAGGGCAAGTCAACCTGTAAAAAATACATTCTACAATACGCAGATGATACGGCATTAATTACACACAGGAAACGACTAGACGACGCAACAAACTCCTTACAAAGACTCACAGATGAAACAATTAAATGGTTCAATAAGTGGAGACTGCAGCCTAACCCAACTAAGTGCCAGCTACTGTTAACGAACCATAGAATTAAGGATAACTCACCTACAATTAACATAAACGAAACAATCGTACAACAAACTAAGACAATTAAATATCTAGGCATGACTATAGACAACCATCTAAAATTCGACAAACATGTAAAGAAAATAAGAATAGCCACCAAACGAGCGAAACATTTTCGATGTTTAACATACGGGAACAAAAGTATTTCTTTGAACACCGCCACCAAAATTTACAAATCCATATGCAGGCCAATGATTGACTACGGACAGATTATAATGAAGAACGCACGCGACAACTGTAAGAAGATAACTGACATAACAGAACGGAAGACACTGATCACCAAACTTAGACATCCCAACAGCCCACTTCACAATATTTCCAACACAAATCTATATAACTCCACTAAGTTCATCCCTATCCAAGAGAGACTCGAACGACTGCGAAGAAGATTCCAAGAGAAAGAGACGAACAGGATAATACTGAACGAACTATGCATAGCAAGACAACACAGACGTGCTAAAAAACACATCCGACTGAGACACTACACGAATCCTATTCCATACCCTAAACTTACACCATATAATAGAAGCTTTAACCTACTACCAGAATTAGTTTTTGTTGAATAATAATTGTGGACACCTTCTACTTTGAGTTTATTTATATTATTGCATTTATTAAGTCAACTTATTTTTATACCTTTTTATATGTTTTATATCTTTTACTACTAAGCAATGTACACATGTAAACACAAAACAGGCAGAAAGACCCCCAAGGGGATCGATAGCCGCCCAATAAAAATGGTAATTTTTGAGTTAATAATGGAAAATTAATAATATAGTAGCATATTTTGTTGAGATATGGCCTAAAGACCACGATCATGTTTTAGCATAAACCTTTTATTCTTTAGTAATAATAATAATAATAATAATAACTTTACTAGCACAGCTAAAAAAATGATGTTAGGGCAGTGATTCTCAATCTTTTTTTCGTGATGGTTCATTTTTAATAACATAAACATTTGGAGGTACACTAACAATAACAATATCGAATCCATTTCATGGTATGCATTCGTATAATTTGTTCGCGGCACTGTGGTTGAGAATCACTGTGGTTGGGGTTTCTATCATTCTACTTTCTAGTGATACGTAGTTGATGTAGTAGTATTGGATACAATTCAGTTAAGGGTGGAAAGTAATAGGTAATTGAAATTGTAAACTTGGATATTTTTTAGTAATCTGTTAGGGATGTAAGGAAATACGAGTTTTATAATTTTGATTATGTTATAATTATTATATAAACACCGTTTTCGGTGGAGCAATCCCGCGAATAGTTCACGTCCTGCAGGAACCTCTAAATAATGTTCACCAGTAATAATTATTATATTATTAAAATTACTAATTCCAATTCTCAAATGTATAGCACATTTTAAATAAAAGCTCTGTTGATGTACTTAGGGTGCTCTATCTACAGGGACCACGAAGATGAGCTTAGAGCTTTTATCGGCAGCAATGAGGAAAGGGCGGTGCTCCAACTCCACAAGTTGCGCACCTTCATCCCCACCTATCCAAACAGCGCGGCTATGTTTCCTATTCATATTTTCTCCAGTTCTTTGCTGGTTGTTGCTTGGTGGGGACGTGTGTGTATGTGAATCATCACTACTTCTGTATCCTTGACTCGAATGGTTCGTAACGTTGGAATCTCTTTAGCAGAAACGTGAACAATTTGAGTAAGTACAGAGTGTAATGACTAAAACACACACAGAAAATTGAATGGCTCATATTATTGTTATGTGTGATATCATTTATTTTTTTTTGAACAATATATTAACTATATTAATTATTTTAACTTCTATTATTTTAATTTTAAATAATATTTTAGTATTACATCCCAGGAATTATTATTGTACAAATAAAAGAAATTAAATAACAATATATAATTTGGTCGAATTTCTGTAACAATTTGAATGTTTAGTTCAATTTCATAATTTAGATGATTCTGCTAAACATTCTAGTTAAATTGATTTGTATTTGCTTTTGCAAATTTTATTAAGATATGATAATTATTCGATTGTTTTTAAATATTTGAAACAACAAATTTAATTAATTATTTGAAACAACAAATTTAATTAATTATTTGAAATAACAAATTTAATTAATTATTTGAAACTACAAACTTAATTAATTATTTGAAACAACAAATTTGTGTAAAGTATAAATATCAAACTGGAAAATTCGAAATTTGATTGCATATTAGATTCCAATTATATTATGGACATTATGTATGCATCTTAACGATTTAAAAAACTAATACGAACCATTTTTTTCCTTTTCAATTCTCTATTATTTTATACCTCTATGAACACCCCATTGAGTTCTTGCGTCTTTAGGTAGTAATATATATTTCTGCAGACAATTTTTTTTCGTCTTTATGTTTTTCTGCGATGTTTCCACAACTCTACATGTCCTGAACTGGATAAGAAGAGTTTCCTAGATATTTTGCAACAACTCATCAAAATTGAAGGTCTTCCACTCCTCTGATTGCCATGAACATTCGTGCTTCCTTCATTAAACTCTTCGTTCGGTTCATAACATCTTCGCCATAAACAGTTGTGATTGTGATTCGTGAAAAAATATCAGTAAGTTTCCTTCCGAAACAAGTAACCTGATGACTACAAGGTGAGTTTTCGTACTAACTAGAGCCGCCGGTGCTCCTTGTGTTTAGGAAAACCCGCACCACCACTCAGTGTTAGTAACAGTGGAGAAAGAAAAGGACTCACAGCACGAAAGGACAACAGTACTCTTACCTTCTGGACGTGTCTCGTATAGTAGAAATAATTTAAATGCTTGTTTATGTATTATTTATTTTAATATTTCTAAAGCATGTCCTAATTTCCTATATTTATTACTAACTCACTGGTGTTTGGGCAAAAGGGCATAAATCATCATTTATACAAAAATAAGGTTTTTATGTCTTTTTAACCAAACAATTCTGCTCTTTCCATTGGTACAAACGGCTTGTAAATTTTACATTTGCTGATATTTATATTTATTTATATTTTAATCAATGTATTGATATGCATTAATTCACTGGTGTTTGGGCAAAAGGACTTTTGCCCAAACACCAGTGAATTCATGTATATCAGCAATACAACTAAGCCCATTATAATATACTAAACAATAAAATATATAATTGGGAATTACGTAACCTCTCAAGGCCTTAGGTCGGTTCATTTAGATAAATGAACCGACCCAATATTAAATTGTAAATGCCTCTCTAGCAGCTTAAAATCAATTAGTATAATGTTGAAGTGCCCGCATTTGTTTCTTCTTCAAAAGTAAATCTGTTTTATTGGCGAATCATTAAACGGAACCACCGGCAACTTGCAATTAAATCCGCTTAATTACTTCCGTTTGCGCGCTGTGTGCGGAATTCGAATACAATTCGTGGAATTTGTTGCGCGCATTGGGTTCGACAGAAGCGTGAGTAATATTATCAGATAGTAGCACATAATAAATACACCGCAAACACATTCTGCTGCCGTCATTTCGAAAGAAAATTGATGATCCAATTAGTTAATTGCATTATGTCATTATAGCGGCACTTTTATTAACGGATTAATGAGTTATAAGGTGCTCGCTGGTTGTATCAGTCCAGAAAGTTTTAGTAGTCCCTGTATTTATTACAATTTGTAACTGGTATCGACCCGCGGAGGTCCTTCTGCATAAGGAAGATTTATTTGAACGTATTTTATATATTAAATTCATTAGGACAAATATTAAACAACTTTTTTATATAAGTAACATTTTGTTTTGAGAACCTACAGGACAGGGCTGGTCCTAGGTAGTCGGCCGACCGTGTGCAAACACAATTTGGCCGCCCCCGTGCTATACAGTAAATTGAACAGTATATATATATATATATATATATATATATATATATAATATATATATATATATATATATATATATATATATATATATATATATATATATATATATATATATATATATATAAAAGACCTTTATTTGGCATATCAGCCCAACCCTTCCCTTTACAAATTCCAGCCGCAAAAAAAAAATACTTTCACAGAAAGAACTAAAAAATAAAATAAAAAAAGACAAATTAACATTTTCTACCCACTAAAATAAACTAAACCCCCTCTGCCCTCGCCAATTTCCTTTCCCACGTCAGCCTCCTGCAGATTTTCACGCCTTTCCCATCCTCTCCTAACCATTCGTTCAGCTTTCTGCACTCTCCCACCCACTTTGCTTTCACTCTCTCACATTATTTGCCACGTGTCACTCCCGTTCCTACACAGCGCACCCGCGGTGTACCCCAGCCCCATCCACACTTTTCTTCCTCGCTCTTCTGACCCACACCTCGCTCTTGCCATGCATACTTTGTCATCTCTGCTCCACTCTCCCCTGGCTAAGTAGCTCGGGAGTTTCCCCTGCACTTGCCAGTCTACGTAGCCAGGGTTGTATGAGCTCTCAGCCATTCTCACTTGCATTTCTTGCCACTCAATATCCCTCAGTCTCTCCCTTATCTCAGTTCCTAGGCTGCCACTTTCTCTCAGCTTCTCCTCTACCTACACCTCAGACATACCCACTCTTTCATACATCCTTTCTCTATCCTTCCTCCATCTACTCTCTGTTCTACTCTTACACCTCATCCATACCTCCCGTACCAGTCTTTCCTCGCCCAAATCCTGCAATCTTTACTCAAACTTCACAACCCTCACACACGACTCCCACCACATACTCCAGCAACAACACTGCCGTCGGTGTCGACCTTTCGAGCCCTAGCAGATTCCTCAGAAACCAACCTTGCTCCCTTTCTATTACCTCCAATTCACGTAATCCCCACACTTCCACTCCATACAACAATATAGGTTTTACACACGCATCCCAGATCTTGCACGCCATTACGAGGTTACCACCCCACAAGCTCCCCCATTTTCTGCACGCAATCCCCCAATCCATTCTTGCTTTCGCCTGCATACACTCCACATGCATCCTAAGCCCTCCTCCACAGTCAAACCAAAAGCCCAAATATTAAAGCCATTCACTCTCTCAATCAGCCTTTCCTTCCATTTCAGCCCTTCGCCCTTACCCTCATGTCCCTATTCCTAAACAACATCCATTTGGTCTTTTCCACATTCACCACTAGTCCCCTCTTATCCAAGTACCTACCCATTATTTCTAACATCTCTTGCATCTCTTCCACTCTCTTGGCCAGCACCACGTCATCTGCATATGCCAACATCCACACCTTGGATCTACCCACCACGACCCCTCCTGCCTGTTCTTTCCTCAGTACCTCTTCCAACTCCCTCGTGTACAGATTAAACAGGAGGGGGCTCAGCGGGCACCCCTGCCTTACTCCAACATTCACCCTAAATTTCTCAGATATTTCTCCATTCACTCTTGCTTTCGCCCATGTTTCTTTATACATCCTTCTCACCCATTCCACTCCTTCCTCTTCCATACCCAATCTATCCATACATTCCACCAGTTTCCCCCCTAGGAACTGAGTCATACGCCGCTTTTAAATCCACAAACACCGCATACACTCTCCCTTTGCATTTCAGCGCTTCCTCCACCATTCTCGCCAGCGTGAAAATCTGCTCCCTCGTCCCTCTTCCCCTTCTGAACCCATCCTGGCATTCCAGCAGCAGCCCCTTTTGCTCCACTTCCCTATCCATTCTATTTTCACCATAGTCATCATCAATTTATAACCTTTAACGTCCGAGGCCTCTCCCCCTTTATGAACCGGGACCACCACCCCCACACGCCACTTTTCCGGCAGTTCCTCCTCTCCACTCCACACCTTTGTTAATATACTACCGCACATTCCTTCCTCCGGTAGCTTTTTCAAAGCCTCTGCCTTCAGCACATCTTCCCCCGCTGCCTTTCCTAGTTTTAACTGTGCCAGGACCACCTCCACCTCTTTCCGGGAAGACGCCTCCCTTCGCACCATATATATATATGTATATATATATGTACATATATATATATATATATATATATATATATATATATACATATTACCTCTTTAAACATGTAGTACATCTGAGGCAGTATCTTCTATACCAGGGGTGGCCAACTTTTGTGTACATAAGATCGACTTTTTATCTTCAAAATGTGTCGCGATTGACTTATTGCCATTAGTGCTCTATTTATCAAGTAGTCAAGTATCAATCGGGTTCTAAGTTCCATCCAAGTACTGAATACCGTTAACCGGACGCACATTGAATTTCTGACTGGATTCAACTCTTTGGACCAGAGGCCAGTTAGACTTCGAAATGATGATACTCGGGTCCAGATGGTACCCCGACCCCGAATGCTGCAAACGGGTAGCTCCATAAGGCGTGGGGCGAGTTCCTACCTGAACATTTTTGTCGTTGTTGGTTTCTAAGTTAAAACATGCGAGCGATCGATCAAAATTGGCTTCGCGATCGACTTGTAGAGCACCCCTGTTCTACTTATATAGAGTACATTTCGTTTGGAGGGATTATTACAAGACATGGCCGGTCCTAGGTAGTCGGCCACCCGTGTGCAAACACAATTTGACCGCCCCCATACTGTACTGTAAAATTTACAATTAGCATGATATAGGATGTTAGGGTAGGGACATATGGGAAGAAAATAATAAATCATTTATAAATGCTAATCTTTGAAAATACTAAGGAGGATTTTTTAGAACCGAGGCGAGTTCAAATTTTATGTTTAGAATTATTTCGATAACTCATGTCCCGGGCTGAATTTGGTCGCCCGTAACTTTGCACGCCCGCTAGGACCAGCCCTGCTACAGGATATTCTGCAACAATGGAAATCAGAGATGAATTACATGGTTATAAAAAAGACCTTTATTTGGCATATCCGCACAAAACTTCCCTTTTACAAAATTCTCCCAAAAATCTATATAGGAAATTTCACAGGAAAAACCGAAAAAACATAAATTAACATAGAATACATATTCGCTTCTATGCCTTCTTTCTACACACTAGACCCGTTCTGCCCTCGCCATTTTTTTCTCCCACGTCAGCCTCCTGCAAATTTTCATGCCTTTTTCATCCTAACCATATCATTCACTCAGCTTTCTCCAATCTCCAATTCACTCTGCTTTCACTCCCTCATATTCTTTGCTAAGGTGCCATGAGTCGCTTCCCTTCCTATACAACGCGCACGCGTTGTACCCCAGCCCCGTTCACTCGTTTCTTCCTCGTTCTTCTGACCCACACCTGGCTCTTGCCATGCATACTTTGTCATCCCTGCTCCACTCTTCACTCGGAAGTATCCCCTGCGCTTGCCACTCTCGCACCAGTCTTTCCTCACCCAAATCCTGCAATCTTTCCTAAAACTTCACAGTCCTCACATACGTCTCCCACCGCATACACATACGGTTCGTCTCCTGCAACAGCACTGCCCTCGATGTCAACTTTTCGAGACCTAGTAGACTCTTCAGGAACCAACCTTGCTCCCTTTCTATTACATCTCATTCACGCAATCCTCACAATTCCACTTCATACAACAGTATAGGTTTTATTCACGCATCTCAGATCGTGCCTGCCACTATAAGGTTACCGCCCCACAAACGCCCCTATTTTTTGCTGGCAATCGCCTGAATATACTCCACATGCATCCTAAACCCTCCTGCGCAGTCAAACCAAAACCCCAAATATTTAAAGCCATTCACTCTCTCAATAATTCTTCATTTCCATTTTAGCTCTTCTACTCTACCCCTCCTACCCCTATTTCTAAACATTATCCATTTGGTCTTTTCCACATTTACCACTAGCCCCCTCCTATCCAAGTACCTTCCTATTCTTTCCAACATCTCTTGCATCTCTTCCACTCTCTTGGTCAGTAGCACTACGTCATCTGCATACGCCAACAACCACACCTTGATTCTACCCCTATTCCTAAACATCATCCATTTAGTCTCTTCCACATTTACCACAAGCCTACACCTATCCAGGTACCTTCCTATTCTTTCCAACATCTCTTGCATCTCTACCACACTCTTGGTCAGCAGCACTACGTCATTTGCATACGCCAACATTCTACCCACCACGGTCTCTCCTGACTGTCCACAAACACCGCATACACTCTCCCTTTGCATTGAGGCGTTTCCTCCACCATTCTCTCTAGCGTAAAAATCTGCTCCCTCGTCCCTCTTCCCATTCTGAACCCACCCTGGCATTCCGGCAGCAAGCCATTTTGTTCCACTTCTCTGGAATGGATCTGTTTTTCACCATTGTCTTCATAAATTTAAATTTCTTCGCACCTTGCATCACCATTATATGGTTATACCTTTTCTAGAGATTTTTTTGTTGGTATCTTTGTGTTTTCTTGCTAATAACTTGTACAGTAAACACCAGACTCGTCACAGAAGAGATTTTCTTAAATGAAAGAATTAACAATAGAAAAAATATGATTTAAGAGTAATGTATCAATTGATTCTCAGATAAAAATTACATAATAATAAGTTACTATATATTTATTTTGTAGCGAGAGTACATTTTCACTTTTTTTTTAGGTATTAAGGAAGAAATTGTCATATTTTATGTTAAATTTTGTACAGTAGCGAAATCGCCCATAAAGAACTGTTATTATTATTTGATAACAAATATTACTATAACAATTGTAGCGGGCCCAAATTATTGTGCCCGCTGCCCCCTAAAATATTAAGATGGCTCTCTGTTTCTTGTACATCAGGGGATGATGTTTATATTGCCATTTCCACTATAGTGTTCCTCTAAAATTTCTTCCTAATTTTGTTAAATCTTATTTGCCATGTTATGTGTATCTGTCGTTCTTCGGGCATCCTTATCAGGTGTTCGTACTATATCGGATATTTTGTCTCTAGGGTGAATATATTGGCTGTAGCCGGGAGTTTATTTCATCATTTCTTATTTTGTCCATCCTCAACTTTACTCAAGAATTCAGCCGCCTGTATCTTGGTTTTTATTCTCTTGAACTTCTCTTTTATTTCGAAAGTCTAATAACTTGAGTTCACCAAACTATTCGCTTGGGCCGTGTTCTTGTGAAATTGATGTCCAGCCCATACATCTTCATTGGCCTACCGAGCTGCTGTGTTTTGTTGTCTCGCATGATCTTGGCAATCCTATCATCCTTCATGCGGAATATATGTTCATACCACTGTCTGTTTTTGCTGCGAACCAACTTTACGACATCCGAAGTATTGCAATTATCTCGTATTTCCACGATAGTATTTCGATTCATAAGTGAGTGACCGGTGTATGTATTCATTTCTATGCACCTTCGTAGTTTCGTCCTGCAATATCGGTCTTGTTTCTACTGAATATGTAAGAATGAGTTTCAGGCATGCTGTATAAATTCTGGATTTATTTGCTGTTGTTATGTTTTCCCTTAGTATGAGTCTATTAACGTATAGTCGCATTTTTCTGTATCCGCTCTTGTTGTTATTGCATTTTTTCCAACTTCATTTCCAAATGTAGAAAAAAGAGAACGAGGACCCTCGTATACAGATTATTTTTAAATATTGGATTTTTAAGGCATCTATTTTATGATAATTCATTTTTAAACTATTTTTACTTGAAATATTGGATAGAATCGGCATCTACTTTGTGATAATTCATTATAATAAATAAATAAAACGAATTTGTCTTTGTTTTGTCATCGGATTAGATTGATATGGCTAAAAATCGTTTTATTTATTTATTATTTTTACTTGAATTTTTATTTACATTTTAATTACACTTTGTAGTTGCAAAGTGTAATTAAAATGTAATGTGTTTCGGCTAAGCTCCGATGTGTCATCAGAGAAACTCTTAGCTTAGTGGAAACTAGTTTCAACGTAATAAAAAAAGTAAATATCGTTTAAATTATTTTTAGTTCTCGTACTGAGCATGAGTTCGAACCCCATCAGGCCGAATTTTCGCAAATTATCTTTCACCGTTTTTCAGAGGTTTTCTATTAACTTAAGGTAAATACCTTTGAACTTCGCGCTTGACCGATGTAAAAGCGTCACGGCTGTTAGCCCTATGAAGATATTGTTTTTAATTTTTAGTTTGTGTTATCCCTGTCACACATTTTTTGTGCTTTCTTCTGCATTTTTGAAAAATATTAGAAATAATTATGGCACCTGCTTGTCTTATTTCTATAAATAAGGTACTAAAACTAATTCGAATCGCTTGTTCTAATAAATTGCACAATCAACAACATCAACGTTCACATTCCACTATAATCGTTCCTAAACATTCTCCCACAACTTACACAATGCAAAAGTGCTGCGGTGAATCAGAAAGTGGAAAATCCTCCTTGACCTCACCGGGGGAGTTAGGTGCAGGCTGCGTGTTTTGGTATCCTGCACGCGACATCGATCGCTTTCAATGCAAACAAACATTTTGAAATTGCCTCCAACTCCCTAATGACGCATCCTCAAGTTCAAAGTCGCCTAAAGTTTCCAATGTCATCAGCCTGCCGGCCACCATCTAAAACACGTGCAGGCGCCGCACGCCATCCTCAGGTTTCCTATGGCAGCGGCGATTGCGTGATTCGGATTCATTAATCCGTGACACGGGATGACCTTCCCGTGCACATGGATGCGAGTATTAATTTGTGTAATGACTACAAGCCCCTTCGAACAATTCGAGCTGGAGAAAGAAAAACAATGTTATTTATTCCGAGACCTGGGGGTTCGATCGATGTTATGAATGTAATATTTATTTTGTGTCGAGAATCCTTTGCCCTATTCCGTACGAGATAACTGAACATGGGCGGAATGTTGATTCCAATTGAAAAAAGATACTTTTTTTTCTTACAGTAGTAGTAGTGTATTATTTTCATAATAATAATAATAAATAATATAAAATAATATTAATTACTGTAAATTCAAATTATTAAACGCAATAATGTAAATGTAATAAATGTAAATAAGTAAATACATACTCCCTCCGTTCCAAAATAAAAGTTCCGTAATAAAAACTATAGCATGTGCAAATAGTATATCCAATTTTAGTTTTATTAACTATTTATCAGTATACGGATAAATAAAACGATTTTTTACTTTGTTTTTTTTATCACACTTTTATTTATGCTTTAAAATGAATTATTACAAAGTAGACGCCTTAACAATCCAATATTCATCAGTAGTTATTTATTTCAAATAAGCATGGAAAAAGTGATTCTAGTAGCCGCTGAATGCTGACAATTTGTTTAAGGTTAATTATTACAGTCATCATGAAAAAAATTATACAAAAAGTGAAAACAAAAAACAAATTTGAATAGCGGCCAGCGGCAAGGAGTTCTACAATCTTTCCTCAAATCCTTCCACAATGTTTATAGTTACAATTTGTAAATTTAAAAATAAAATAATATTTATGAATAACATCTATCTCATATATATATATATATATATATATATATATATATATATATATATATGTCCTCTATTATGTTGTCCCACTCTTTTCTTGGTCTACCTCTTCTTCTTTTATTTTCAGTTCTTGCTTCCCATACCGGTTTTGTTTGATTCTTTTTGTCCATCCTAATTAAATGACCCCACCAGTTTAGTTGTTTCTTTTCTATATACTTATCTACAGCTTCAATTCCCAGTTCTTCTCTGATGTCATAATTTCTTATTCTGTCTCTTCTCATAACTTGTTTTACTCCTCTAAGATATTTCATTTCCATTGCCTGTATTCTACTTTTGTCCCTCTTCGTTAGCTTCCACGTCTCGCTTCCATATGTCAGTATAGGTCTATATATGCTTTTATATATATTTATTTTTGTCCTTCTGCTGATCTCTTTCTTGTTAATCAGTATATTGCTCAATGCGTGGTATGTTTTAGCTGTGTTGTTTATTCTATTACTAAGTTCGCCTTCCATTTTTCCGTCTTCTGTCAGTGCTACTCCCAGGTATTTGAATTCTTCTACTTGTTCTATTGTGTGTTGTTCCATCTTTATATTTATTTGTTCTTTCCGGTTTCCTATTACCATCACTTTTGTTTTGTTATAGTTCATTTTCATGTTATACTTTTCTAGGTGTCTGTTCCATTCACTAAGGTTGTGCTGCAGATTATCTTCATTTTCTGCTATCACTACTACATCATCAGCGAATGCTCCTTCCGATATTTTTACAACTTGCATGTTTTTGTACCCTATGTTTTCTTTTTTGGTTTCTGGTTTCATGCTCTTCATTATTTCATCCATGTATATGTTAAATAATGTAGGACTGAGCCCGCCTCCTTGTCTTAGTCCAGTGGTTGTCTGAAATGTTCTTGATGTTTGTCCCTTGTATATTATTGCATTGGTGTTGTTGTTGTATATGTTTTGTATTAATTCGACTGTCTTTCTTTCTACACCTCTCTCTTCTAGGATTTTCCATAATTTATTTCTTGGTATCATGTCGAATGCTTTTTCCAGGTCGATGAATCCTAGGTATGTGTTTTTATTATTTGCAATTCTTTTTTCTGTGATTTGTTTTATCTTGAAAATGTTGTCCTGTGTGGATCTTCCTTTCCTAAATCCACATTGCGATTCTTCTAGCGTCTGCTCTATTTTTGCTAGTATTGTTTTGTTTCTAAGATCTTCATACCTATGCTTATGAGTGTTATACCCCTATAGTTTGAACATTTTGTCTTATCGCCTTTCTTGTGTATCGGTACGATTAACGATACTTTCCAATCTCTGGGTATTTTATTCGTTCTCCATATTTCGTTTATTAATTTTAGTAGTATTTCATTACCTGCAGGTCCCATATGTTTAATCATTTCCGTTGTGATCTGGTCTTGTCCTGGTGATTTCCCTATTTTCATGTTCCTTATTATCTCTAGTATTTCTTTTCCATTGGTCATCTCTATATCTGCTTCCGAGTCGTTCTGGTCTCTTGTCTTCTGTTCATTTCCACCATTTTGTGATAGTACGTCTTCAAAATATTCTTTCCATCTTTCCAGTATTTTTTCGTTGTCCTTCAACAATATTCCTTGATTGTCTTGTTCTTGTCCTTTTTCATTTCTGTTTAGTTTTAGTGTTTTATAGAATATTTTTTGGTTTTCCTTTGCATTTTTCTCCATTGTCTCTCCGAACTTTTCCCATTCCCTGCTCTTTGCTATTCTGACCTTATCTTTTACTATTTTCCTCTTTAAACTGTATTCTTCGTAGTTTTTACTATTTTTGTCATTTAGGTATCTTTGCCATGCTTTTTTCTTTTCCTTTATTTTCTCTCTTATGTCCTGCGACCACCATGCTGTCTGCTGCTTCTTGTTTGTGTTTTGCTTTGTCCCACATGTCTCTTGTGCTGTCTCCAGTATATTTTTCTTTAATTTATTCCACATTTCCTCTACTTCTTGTCTATAGTTGCCCTTTACTAATTTCTCCTCTATTTTCTCTTTATAGATTTTTGCTATTTCTTTTTCCCTTAGTTTGTATGTTCTTATCTTGTTGTAGTTTATTGCTATATTTGGTCTCTGCTTTTTTTTATCGCTATCTCGGTAGGCTTCCTTTATTTTCGTCTCTACTAGATAGTGATCACTTCCAATTTCGTAACTTCTCTTTACTCTTGTGTCTATTATTTTGATCCTTTTCCCTTGTTCTGCTAGTACATAGTCTATTATAGATTTTTCGTTGCTGCTTATCTCTTCCCTGGTGTATTTGTGTATGTCCTTGTGTTTGAATAGTGTATTCGTTATTACTAGATTATTCATTCTACAGTAATCTAGCATTTTCTTACCATTTTCGTTGAGTACGCCTTCTCCATATCTTCCTCTCATCGCGTCATTATCTTTTATTTCGTTGCCAATTCTGCTGTTGAAGTCTCCCGACACGTACACTTCTCCTTTGGCTTTTTCTGTTATTTCGTTGAGTTGCTCCCAGAATGTTGTTGCACGCAGTATCATCTTCGTTTAGTCCATACACTGCTATGATAGTTTTATGGTAGCCGTTTATTTGATCTCTAACTTCGATAGACAAAATCCTCTCCGTAATTGCATCCCATTTATATATATTCGATTTCAGTTTTTTATGCACTATACATCCTACCCCTGCTGCGGCTCTCCGATTGTTATCTACACCGCTATATATGAATATATGTTCCTTGCCCATTTTGTACTCTCCCTTCCCCTTCTTTTTTGTTTCTGTTACCACTAAGAAGTCTAGTTCGGCTTTCTCAAATTCTTCTTCCAGCTCTTTTTCCTTTCCATTTATACTCCTGATATTCCAAGTCCCAATTTTCCATATTTTTCTTTTTTTTACTGTACTCTTTTCTTTGTTTCCATTTATTATGTGTTTGTTCTTCTTTCCTTTGTTCGTTGTCCCTTTCCTCGCTGTATTCTTTGTATTTTTGCTTCCGTCCGTTTTCTCTTTTGCTAGTAGTTTTTTGGATTGGTTACTTTCACCCCATTATCTTTGGCTACGACTCCTTTCTCCTTTTTATCCCATATGTATATTTCATTGTCTACTATTATCTTTGTATATCCTATTTTTACGTGTTTTCCTTTTTCTTTTTCCAATTTTGGTATGTTTCTTATCTCTCTTTGTATTTTTCTTTCCTCTTCCGTTAGATCATCGTCTATATATATCGTTGTATTTCTCAGTTTATATTTCGCTTTAATTATTTTTTGTTTTTCTTCCCAGCTTGGGATTTCCACTATTATTATATTTCGTTCTGGGCCTGTGTTTATTTTTTGTATTTTGTTAACCCCGGTCTCCACTTCCAGTTTCTCTTTGATGAGTGATCTTACCTCTTCTATGTTATCTATCTTGTCTAGACCTCTTATTGCTTTGTTATTTTTTCTTCTTCTCTTCTCTTCAATTTCTGCTTTATTTTCTAGTTTTTCTATTCTGACTTCCAATGTTCTCTTTTCTTCTTTCCATGTTTCTTCCTTATTGTTCATTTCGGTCTTCATATCTTTTACTTCCTGTTTTATTTGTGACATGTTTTCTTCCATCTTCCTCATTAGTTTTATAATCATTTGTTTTAGTTCTTCCATTTTATCTTTGTCAATGTTCGTTACACCGTTGCAATTTTTTTCTGTTTCTTCTAATCTTCTTTGTGATGCTGGTGATCTCAGTATTTTTTTGTTTTTTCTAACGGTTTCTTTCTGATTTTGTATGTCTTTGTCCTCGCTATCCGTTTCTCTACCTCTTTTATTTTTATTCATTGGCCCTGGCGCTATTTTTATTTGCTATTCTTGCCTTTGTTGTCGTCGCTATATGCCGCCCAATATACTCCTCACCTTTATCGGCGCCAGAGGTTATTTACGGGTCGACCCCTCGTGCAAATAACCTTTACCCTCTATTTTATTTACTTTCACTTACCGCTCTTTCTCTCGACTTTTTAACTTTCCTTGTGTATCACTGTTTCTTGTCGCTGTTTTCACCTGTCGTGTATATTTCAACTCGATACGCCGCTATATTTCGGTAAAATATCGGAGCTGTCTATACACCTGTCAACTGAAGTCGGGACATCTCATAAGTATTAAAGGATAAATAAAGCAATTTTTTACTTTATTTTTTATCACACTTCAGTTACACTTTGCAACTAGTTTCGGCTAAGTTCTAGCCATTTTCGAGCTCCTCCGATGACTGAAATGGCTAGAACTTAGCTGAAACTAGCTGAAGTGTGATCAAAAACAGTAAAAAATCGTTTTATTTATCTTTTAAAATGAATTATCACAAAGTAGACGCCTTAAGGCGAATCTCGGAAAATGAAATACGGTTCAATGTTGACCTAATCGCGCGGTCTTTTCTAGTCAACATTTTATAATTTTCTGTACATATGTTTGGATATTTCACCAATCTAAGGATGATTTGATACTTTGTTAGGACGAAAAAATTAATTTTTTGTCTCGAAATAGTTGTAAAAAATATGCAAAACTAGTCAATATTTGCATCAGAAAAGTATATATTTACTCCGATTTGTAATCAAAATTCAACAGAAATTCCTCTAAGAGATTGCAGTTTCATATTTCAAGTTTTGATAAATACAATCTGATAATGCTAATAAAGTACAGTAGTATAGTTTATAGACATCCGCGCAATTATCACAAAATGCTTCATTATTTCGAAATATAATTTATTTCTTGGTGCGCACCCTTCCAGTTTTTCCTGGGGCCACGGTTTATACACTCCGCAAAATAAGTAGCAGCAGTTCCGATAGTCTCACAACGCGTTTTTCGAATAGATTTTCAGCTCGAATCCTCGAACGAGATTTTCGAAGATTCGCTTTAACAATCCAATATTCATAAGTATTATTTTTCAAATGTTTTCCATTTTATGTTATAGTTTAGCAAAATATACGTAATATTATATTATTTCTATATATTATATCTTTGCATATTTTTTATGAATTTTTGACACTTATTTTGGAACGGTGGGAGTATTTATTCCGTAATTTATACCCTTGATAAGCAATGTATCAACTTATTAGCATATAAATATACATAAAATGTTTAAAAAGGAAAATATCGAATTAATTAACTCCTGATGCATCTCGTTACTGAGATGTCAAATCATCGTGATCATCATGAACAGTCCTTCCAATTTATCAATTCCTCTTATTATCAGGTATTTTAGACATTCTATTAAAGTTGTTTTTGCAGCACAATTGGTGACTCAACCCGCCCACATGTATATTTCATGTAAAACATCAGAAACCTGATTGTTAAACCGAATTTTGCGAGTCCTCGCTTTTGGGCGATACACATAATTACCCACACAAAATTAGAATATATAAATAAATTGGTTTAATATAGATTCTTTACAAAATGTTAGCAATACGAAATTTATAGCATTTTCAAAATTCAAGCACTTTGTAATTTGAAGCCCTCTCAAAGTAATTCAAGCACTACTGAATAAATTGTACTATTATTATGTATTTATAATTTCAAGAATAAATTTGTTACGATTTTTAAAACAAATCGTTTTTATTGATAAGTTATGTTCCATTTTCCAGCATTACGACAGTATTAATTGATCAAGATTCATTTTAAAGCTAAACAATTGCACAATTATATTATCATTTAGTTTTAATTTCAATAATATAATTTATTACAATTTAAAAAAAAGAATAATTACGTTATTCGTTCACGTAAATACTAACAAATTCTAACCTCATTTTGAAGTTATCTAAATGCCAAATATACATAATTCATATCATCATTTTGTCGTAATTTCAACAATTCATTTATTAAAAACATATATTCTTAATCTTTGAATTTTTAATTTAAGTTTCAATTGAATTATGTTTCTGTATTAATTCATAAATTACCTATATAGTTAAATATAAACATATCCCTCTGATCTTTCATATTGATAGAAGGCATGTTGATATTAAGAAATACTTCTAATTTATAGGTAGAATTCATCTGGCAAGAAATTAAAATATTTTTTTGTACTCAGATCCTAGGATAAGTCATTTCCCGCATTTTTGTGTGTGCGGGAAATACTACTTCCCACACTAGTGCAGGAAATGTGCCAGTGTCACCAATTCAAAATTCGGTACCAATGTAAATGATTTAATGTATATTTATAAATATGAGAATGCATGCGTACACCTCTTATACTAAATAGTATTAATATTAACGATTTGGTACTGAATAAATACATTTTTTAAAGGTAATATAAACTTTAAATTAAAATTAATTGGTAGTGTGGCATAACCTATTTGCCAAAACAACTTTAAATTACTTTAAATAAATCTTAAGTATTTATTCGTACGAAAAAATAAGATACATTATTCGTGCGATAAGGCTGTTTTCCGAATTCGCTCTTAACACAACACTCGCCTTCCCCTCGTCCTGTAAACTCATTCGGGAAATTTGCCTTCCTGCAATAATAATGTAATAGTTATTAAGTGCAGGAAGGCAAGTTTGACGAATGAGCGAATGAGTTTACAGCACGAGCCGAAGGCGAGTGTTGTATTAAGAGCGAATTCGGGAAACAGCCTTATCGCACGAATCATGTATCTTTTTTTTGTACGAATAAATACTATATATTTAAAGTTATTTAAAGTTGTTGTGACAAATAGGTTATATCATACTACTAATTACATATAATTTAAAGTCTATATTTTCTTCTAAATATATCCCGCACCCAAATCAATGCGGGAAATGACTTGTCTTAGGACATGAGTACAAATATTACTATAATAATTATAATGCGCGATATAATTATAAACTTCGTTATTGATAAATATTAATTGCCGGTCATAATTATTAATTACTCCATTTTCTTGTCACATAAATTCCCCCCACAAACGATTCATTTCATTCCTCCTGGGGACCATTTGAAATTCCCCCAGCAACGAGAGAAGAAATAAACGCAGGCATTTATTTTAAATGCTCCCAAAACGTAAAGCTACCGCCGCACAAACGTAATTAAACGTATTTTATAATAGAATTCGATTAAAAAGGACAGTAACTAACCCAAATAAATTAGGTTGTGAATCATTTATGTTTTGAGTGCCTGCCGGCCCTAAAACTATATGGGGCAATATTTGTTTATAACGGTCCCATTTGTATAAACATAAGACGTATGTGTGATTTTAATTACTGCTAAAATCAATAGTTGGATTTGTATTTTCAACCACAAGCCACAAACTACGAATGAAGGTGGTGATAATAAATAAGGAATCAATTTCAGATCATTATTTCCCATAATATTTTTTATTGTGACATAATAAGTACTAAAGGTCGTTTTAGACAAGACAATTTCTTGACTCAAAAGTTAATCAAGATGCGGCGCAATCTAAATTGTCTTGTATCATACAGAAAATTATTTGAAATATTAAATTGGATGGTAGATCAAATGGTAAAATATACCGCATTCTATATGTTACGGACAAATTGTATGAGAGGAGGATATATGAATTCATTTCTTGAACAACTAAGAAATTGTCTTGTCTAAAACGATCTTTAGAACTAAATTGTATAAGGTACCTTACATGTTACATGGTCAATAATACTGTCAGTATTTGCTTCAATCCTCCTTTTATATTTATCAAGTAATCAATTATTCGGATATATATATATATATATATATATATATATATATATATATATATATATATCGTTACTATACCTTACACGATAAGTAATACCGTTGATTGAAGTATTGGGAAGATAAGCAACATGTATGTGTTTAGGCGTTGATTGAAGTATTGGTAAGTATTGGTAAGTATTATAAATACTTCAATCAACGGTAATACTGTGAATATTTTAGAATAATGAACATTTTAAACATATTATTGTACAGTAATACTTTTATTATTCTACAATATTGACTGTATTATTGATCGTGTAAGGTGCCTTTATGTGTATTATTCTTATTTTGTGAGCATACAACATATTGATTATTTCCACATATTTGCGCAGTCTAATTAATTATTAATTATTGTATGTCAGTATAAACCCACCTTTATTATCACTATAATATTTTAGAAATTCCAATACTTGCGGTGGGTATAAAAACGAGTATTGATTTATAAAATATGATGTCTTCGGCAACATTTCATATTCCGCGCACGTGCCTTTCTTATCCTAAAACTCTACGCGTTGGGAGAAAAACTCGTGGGGTTTTTGTTATCATCATCGTCGCTTTCGTATTACACACTTCTTCTAATCAATCAGAGTATTAAGTGCATTAGAAAGAACAACGAGTTTTTAGTTTCTATTTTAACATACGTTATTTAATTAAGAAGGATAAACAAATAACGGTATTATTTTTTATAGCTAAATATATTAGTCACTTAAACCGAAATATTTGAATGTTTGTATACCGCGAGCGACTAAAAATCCTAGATGCGAAAAACTAGCTCATGAACTATGGCAACAAATGAAAAATGTTATCTCGACCACATTGTTCTACGATAAATCTTATCGAACAAAAGAAAAAGGGTTTGTTGTGGTTTTGATGTTTATTTTATCTTATCGATTCGATGACCATCAGCATCACATCGTAGCGATGGTTGATGATAAAGAGAGCGAGATGACCACATACTGGTCACCAAGTAAGAGTGCTGTTATCGCAAACAAATTTGGGTTGAGGGTGGTTTTGCCAATATATACAACCGAACTAACTAATATAATACAATAACAAATTAAATACATAAACAAACAAAAATATACAAGTTTTTAACAATACAAAATAAACTAATATATATATATATATATATATATATATATATATATATATATATATATATATATATAATGAACATCTCACGCGCTATCCACTACCACCCTCCGAGGTGCATATGGTAGCGCGACGGCCGCGATAGCCGGAGACGTGGGTTCAAGAGAGTATTCGAGATTAAAGGATATCAAATCACAAACAGGAGATGCGCAAATGAAGAACCAGTCGAGCTGTAAATCAAACGATAACAAATGGATCTAGATAGGGCATATCCTAGGCCTGACCAGAATGCCCAGCACAGGAGGAGCTATGCTGGAATCCACAGGGGAAAAACGAGGGGCAGGCCGAAACCTAAATGGAAGTTGCTCTCTTCCATCAAGGAGGCAACCAATGAAGGTCTAGGCCAGGGCCAGCTGAGAACACTAGCGTTGGACCGACCCGGTTGGAAAATACATGTTGCGGACCTATGTTCCTATTTTGGAATCAAAAGGCATACAGTAACGATAACAGAGACATCCAGTAAACGAAAACATTAGCTGATGGAGGACACCTTCAAATTGACAGAAGAACGGCGCATATAAAAATCCGAAAGCCCAATGGAAGAAAACCGGCAACGCTGTAAACAGCTTAGTAGGCAGATACAAAGAGAATGTAAAAGGTATAAAAATAATATCTACTTGAAATATGTAAAGAAGCACAATCACAACCAGAACACAATAACTAAAGACTAATTCAGACTAATTTAAAAGGTCAATCGATGCTATTCGTCCCACACTTCACCATCAATTTTTTAAATTGTTTTTTTAATTAAAACTGGTCTAGCAGACCAACCTGCAATTTTGCTCTTTCCATCGTAATTTCGCATCCAGTGTTATACCAAGATATTTTGCGTTATTTTCATAGGGGACAATAGTACCATTGATAGAAAGAGTCGGAGGATCCACTAGTTTTTTATTAGTAAAATTAACATGGATTGATTTTTGTTCGTTTAGTTTTATTTTCCATTTTTTTGTCCAGTTGGCTATCTTATACTTTGATTTTCTTGATTCGTCTTTTCAGCTTTTGTGTTTTGTTGCCAAATGCAAGAACCATCCATACTGTGAGAAACTAAGACCTGAATCTCAAAATGACCCTATAGCTATGCACTATGGTAGTAAGACTCATGAGTTACTACCCTAGTGCATAGCTATAGGGTCACCTTGTGATTTAGACACCAGTTTTTCCTGCACATTCTACTGCACCTACAACTTTACGATTATTGTAGTTTTCGGTGTGGTTTTGCTTATGTGTGAGTTCCATGACAGTTTTTGGTCTAAGATGATTCCTAGGTATTTGGGGTCTGATGGAAATGTAATTTCTACACCGTAGTAAGTATCGGGAGCTTTAGACCTTTTAGTACTCTTTTTTTTGTCCAGTTGGCTATCTTATTACTTTGATTTTCTTGATTCGTCTTTTCAGCTTTTGTGTTTTGTTGCCAAATGCAAGAACCATCCATACTGTGAGAAACTAAGACCTGAACCTCAAAATGACCCTATAGCTATGTACTAGGGTAGTAAGACTCATGAGTTACTACCCTAGTGCATAGCTATAGGACCATCTTGTGATTCAGACACCAGTTTTTCCTGCACATTCTACTGCGCCTACAACTTTACGATTATTGTAGTTTTCGGTGTGGTTTTGCTTATGTGTGAGTTCCATGACAGTTTTTGCTCTATGATGATTCCTAGGTATTTGGGGTCTGATGGAAATGGAATTTCTACACCGTAGTAAGTATCGGGAGCTTTAGACCTTTTAGAACTCTTTTTCTTGTATAGTTGACTATTGTGGTTTTTAAAAAGTTTATGGACAAGTCTTCCTCGTCACACCATTTGTCCACTATGTTCACGGCTCTTTGTGTGCGCTCTGAGATTATTCCTGCGACCTGTCCTTTCACGACGATCCCAATTTGTCCGCGTATCCTACGCAGTAGATGCCTTCTGGCATACAACTTGTGATCTCCAGGAGATCGCCTATTAGCACTGCCCAAAAATAATTTCTAGCGACCTGCAGGCACCTCTCTCCAGCGCCTTTTATGATGGCCTTGCTGAGTGTGGGTATGATGTTCCTGTTCTCTAGGCTAGCTTGTACCTAATGACATACAACTTGTGATCTCCAGGAGATCGTCTATTAGGACTTCCCAAAATTGATTTCTAGCGACCTGCAGGCACCCCTCTCCAGCGCTTTTATGATGGCCTTGCTGAGTGTGGATATGCTGGCTTGTACCTAATGCCATACAACTTGTGATCTCCATAAGATCGTCTATTGGGACTGCCCAAAATAGCGGTGATTTCTAGTGACCTGCAGGCACCCCTTTCCAGCGCCGTTATGGTGGCCTTGCTGAATGTGGATATGATGTTCCTGTTCTCTAGACTGGCTTGTACATAATGGCATACCACTTGTGGTATGCCTTTCTTACGTAGTGCCTTGACCATGAGTGTGTTGCGGTATTGTTGAATTCCCCTTTAATGTCAAGATACGTGGCCGAGGCTAACTCTCCATCATCCAGTGACTTTTTCAGTAGCCTTTTATGTAATCTAACGCCAAGTCGATTAAGTTTCCCGGCTGGTAAGCGTATTGCCGATTACTCAGAGCGTTAGTTCTCAGTATACCATCCCTAATGTATCTGATAATCAGCCTTTCTAGCATCTTGAGGAGAAAACGTGCAAGACTGATTGGTCTAAATGCTTTAGGTGTGTGGTCGTTCGTTCTTGCCACCTTTGGTAGGAAGATGACTTTGACCTTCCGCCATCCCTGCGGTATGTACTTCCAGGCTATGCTACCTCTGAATATTTTGCATAGGTGTGGCATGAGAATATCCTGTGCTGTCTGTAGTTGGATAGATCCATTCCCGGTGATTTAAACGACCGGAATATGTTTAAATCCCACCTGTCTTTGTGTAGTTCTGCTATATCTGTTGCGAGTTTCCAAACGTCTGTAGTGGGTGTCTCATGCTCGTTTTGGGGGTTTAGTTACCCCCGATAATTGTTGCGGCTGTTGCGGCAGGGAAGTGCGACTTCGTGAACACTTGCAGGTTTTCTCCTCTGTGTCCGTATAGGTTTCATCCTCTTTTTGAGGAAACTCGTTTGGGTTTCAGTAGCTTCTTTCGCCAATACTTTCTGGATTCTAGCACATACGGGGCTTTCGTTTACCGATTTACTGTAGCCGCCCCTTTTGGCTTACGTATTTCATTGTTGTACCGCTGTCCAGTTAGTTTTCTTTTGTAGGTCGCGCGTTCTTGGTTTCCCTTGATATTGTTGAATAAGTTCCTGGATTATTTCCTTGGTTTTTCTAGGTGGCCATTCCACTAAGCTGTGCGGCCCCTTTCCCTCTTTACTTTTTCTCTTAACTGCGTGCCTTACCAGTTCCACTGCCAGTTCTAGTGATTCCACCTCTTTCACCCCCTCCGTACTTAGCTTTAAGGCGTCACTATTGTATTGATAGTATCCTTCCAGTTACTCGCCCTAGGGTTCTTACATTTGGACATTTGAACATGATGATTGGAGATGTTTACATCGAACCTGGTGTGCCTGTAATCAGAACACGACGGTTCGTTCGACACACTTCATATGTTAAGCCATCATTAAACTTCGATAGCTACTTTGTGATATTATTAGTTATTTAGTAATAACATAAAGTTGCACATGATATTTTGTAATGACTAAACATGTTAAGGTCGTTTTAGACAAGACAATTTCTTAGCTCAAAAGTTGCTCAAGAAATGAATTCATATATCCTCCTCCCATACAATTTGTCCTTGATAAATAGAACGCGTTATATTTTTCCATTCGATCTACCATCCAATTCAATACTTCAAATAATTTGCTGTTATATACGAGATAATTTAGATTGTCTCGCATCTTGACTAACTTTTGTGTCAAGAAATTGTCTCGTCTAAAACGACCTTTAGTCATCCAAATCGTGATATTAGGAAACAATTATATTGATTAAAAAACAAAATAGTAGCTATTAGAATACTACTAAACGAAAAATAATATCCGTTGATGTAATGACTCTAAAATTGATATAATTTGCGGTTGATAACATCTCAAAGACCTCTCTCTCTGGGACCTTTGATCGTTTCAAACGCCGTAGAGTTTACGCGAGCATGCAAATGAGACCGCTAAATGCCCGATAAGGCGGACCATGTTAAGGGTCGTAATGAAAACAGGCTGCTAGTGTTACATCCACTGGTTTATCGATTGACCGTCACCAGGGGTGGTGGAATAACACACATATACACACTCAACATACACACATTCGTTCACCTGACACGAACCTTGGAAACGCGCATTTTACATTCGACGGCCTCCATTATCATCGCACGTCACCCCATTATGCGTGTTCTCACCTTGAAATTTACGTGCGAACATCCCGAGAAATGATTTGGTAATCAAAATCATACGTTGGAAGAATGTACAATAGCATACATTGTTTGGAATACATTATTACGGAAAAATGACACATTTCAAAATATTTATAATATTCTTCATATAAGTACAATACTATATTTTGGTAAACAAATATTTTGTACGCCATATATTTCAAAAAAATAGTACATACATAATGTTAACGGGAAACCAGGCACAAGTGCGAGAGTTTGGTAAGAAATTCAATTGAATCAAAGTATTTAAAATCGCTGTACATAGTTCTAGTCATGAAAAACTTTTAATATTGATATATATATATATATATATATATATATATATATATATATCATGTATGCCATTTTTTTTAATTACGTACATGCAAAATTAACACTTCATACATATACGAACATATAGTACATATCTGCAGGAGAATTTTCTATTTTACACAATTAAAATGACAAGATTCTGTGAAACTTTATAACACTTTGAACTTTGCTCAAATTGTCGGCTCTGTTGTACTCAGGGCGAGGGTCAACTTCAGAGTGAATTACCGGGGTGAAGGGGCAGGTAGAAAAATCTACCATTTTACAGACGAATGCTCGGATAATCTCGGATCTCGGATAATCCCTTCGTTCGACCCAGCTCAGTGGCTGAATAGTTAGAGGCGTCGTCCATCTCGTACTGAGCATTGGGGAGCCTGAGTTAGATCCCTAGCGGGGAACGAATTTCCCGAATCACCTTTCACAGTTTTTCAGAGGTTTTCTGTGCAGTTAAGGTAGTAAATACCGGGTGATTAAACTCCTCTGAGCTTCTCCCTTGACCGGTGGAAAAGCCTCACGGCTGATAGACCAATAAAGATAGAAGTTTTTTTTTTCTTAGTTCGAAAAAACTAAAGCCTTTTTCCAATTTTTGGCCACGTTTTAGGGAATCGGCCTCACTATGGGATGGGGAGATGTGATATACGCGTTATGTTTATACACTGTTTCAGAGAGAGCTATGGGTTGATAAGCAAAATGTATGTTCAGAAACACGTATATCTTACTATCTTATGTAGTTAATGCGAGCGATCGACCAAAATTGACTTCGCGATAAACTCATTATACTTGGCCATCCCTGGGTTATATCAATAATGAGTGTCCACGTCCACTGAACGATCAAGGCATTAAGAAGTAGAAGAAAATAATAATAATTGTTTAGTACAACCAGTTAATTTATGTGTGATTTTAGAATACAATGAAATAAAATTTGAATTAATTTTCTAATTCTTTAGAGTTCTCGTACATTATAATTAATAATACCACGCATGGTAGTTAGGATTACCATGTTCACGCATAATACATTCCTAACAACACAATTAACTATAAAACTGCATTCTTAGATGTAAAAATGTATAAATTAGATTTCAGTATTTAATCGCTAATATACAGTGTGTTTCCGGATTAACGGGGGTAACTTTGTTAGTTCTAGATTGTTTATTTAACAGCATTCTTAGTATAACATTATGTATATATTTGATTGCTTTAACTTCTCTTAAACTAGAGTTAACTCTCATGAAACACACTCTGGAAATTTCTGTTGATGTTTATATATATATTAGTATAATTTTGCAACTAGGAGTTTTGTTAAAACAAAACTTCTATCTTGATAGGGCTATCAGCCCTGAGGCTTTTCCGCCGGTCAAGGGAGAAGCTCAGAGGACTTTAATCCCACGGTATTTACCTTAACTTCACATAAAACCTCTGAAAAGCTGTGAAAGGTGATGCGCGAAAATTCGCTCTCCGCTAGGAATCGAACTCAGGCTCCCCAATGCTCAGTACAAGACGGACGACGCCTCTAACCACTCAGCCACTGAGCTGGGTGAGTTTTGTTATTGATTTAACTTCACGAAAATTCGAGTAATTTCATGTAAGATATAAACAAAATTGTTTTTTTTTGTTGACCTTCTAAACAGTAAAATTTACAAAGCGAATTTTACTGTTTAGAAGGTCAACAAAAAAAACCAATGTTGAAACTAGTTTCAAGTTGTGTTATATATTTTATTATAGTAGTTTAGAAAACAATTAACTTAGGGTCTTTTTATCGAGTTACAGTACCAAATAGGAGTTTTCAAACGAGTTATCGAGTTATGATGTGAATTGGGGTCAGGGCATAGATGGTGAACGGCAACTATGCAAAATCTAGCAGGTTTTTCCTAAACTATCGTTACTCCCGCATAGAAACCACTAAGCTGGAGCGAATGCAACAAACCGCAACCCTCTATCACTTTTAGTTATTGAGATACCGTGAAAAATAAGCGTTTTTAAAACGAGTTACCGCGATAAGAAGTGAATTGGGGTAAGGGCATACGCGGTGAGCGTCATTTTCCTTCAACTAAACCAAATCTAGCGGGGTTTTCCTTAACTACTGTTGCTCCTCGTGTACAAAATCACCGAGCTGGAGCGAATGTAACAAACCGCAACCCTCTATCCATTTTAGTTATCGAGATACAGTGCAAATAGAAGTTTTCAAACGAGTTATCGAGTTATGAAATCAATTGGTGTCAGGGCGTAGATAGTGAACGTCAACTATGGAAAATCTAGCAGGGTTTTTCATGAACTATCGTTACTGCCCGCATAGAAACCACCGAGCTGGAGCGAATGCAACAAACCGCAACCCTCTATCACTTTTAGTTATTGAGGTACAGTGCAAAATAGAAGTTTTCAAACGAGTTATCGACTTATGAAGTGAATTGGTATCAGGGTATAGATGGTGAACATCAACTATGTAAAATCTAGCGGGTTTTTCCTGAACTATCTTTACTGCCCGCATAGAAACCACCTAACTGGAGCGAATGCAACAAACCGCAACCCTCTATCGCTTTTCGTTATTGAGATACAGTGCAAAATAGGAGTTTTCAAACGAGTTATCAAGTTATAAAGTGAATTGGTATCAGGACATAGATGGTGAACGTCAACTATGTAAAATCTAGAGGGTTTTTCCTGAACTATCTTTACTCCGCGGTATATAGCGACGACAACAAAGGCAAGAATAGCAAATAAAAATAGCGCCAGGGCCAATGAATAAAAATAAAAGAGGTAGAGAAACGGATAGCGAGGACAAAGACATACAAAATCAGAAAGAAACCGTTAGAAAAAACAAAAAAATACTGAGATCACCAGCATCACAAAGAAGATTAGAAGAAACAGAAAAAAATTGCAACGGTGAAACGAACATTGACAAAGATACAATCGAAGAACTAAAACAAATGATTATAGAACTAATGAGGAAGATGGAAGAAAACATGTCACAAATAAAACAGGAAATAAAAGAGATGAAGACCGAAATGAACAATAAGGAAGAAACATGGAAAGAAGAAAAGAGAACATTGGAAGCCAAAATAGAAAAACTAGAAAATAAAGCAGAAATTGAAGAGAAGACAAGAAGAAAAAATAACATAGCAATAAGAGGTCTAGACAAGATAGATAACATAGAAGAGGTAAGATCACTCATCAAAGAGAAACTGGAAGTGGAGACAGGGGTTAACAAAATACAAAAAATAAACACAGACCCAGAACGAAATATAATAATAGTGGAAATCCCAAGCTGGGAAGAAAAACAAAAAATAATGAAAGCAAAATATAAATTGAGAAATACAACGATATATATATATATAGACGATGATCTAACGGAAGAGGAGACACAAATACAAATAGAAATAAGAAACATAGCAAAATTGGAAAAAGAAAAAGGAAAACACGTAAAAATAGGATATAGAAAGATAATAGTAGACAATGAAATATACATATGGGATAGAAAGTAGAAAGGAGTCGTAGCCAAAGATAATGGGGTGAAAGTAACCAATCCAAAAAACTACTAGCAAAAGAGAAAACGGACGGAAGCAAAAATACAAAGAATACAGCGAGGAAAGGGACAACGAACATAAGAAAGAAGAACAAACACATAATAAATGGAAACAAAGAAAAGAGTACAGTAAAAAAAAAGAAATATATGGAAAATTGGGACTTGGAATATCAGGAGTATAAATGGAAAGGAAAAGGAGCTGGAAGAAGAATTTGAGAAAGCTGAACTAGACTTCTTAGTGGTAACAGCAACAAAAAAGAAGGGGAAGGGAGAGTACAAAATGGACAAGGAACATATATTCATATATAGCGGTGTAGATGACAATCGGAGTGCCGCAGCAGGGGTAGGATGTATAGTGCATAAAAAACTGAAATCGAATATATATATATATATATATATATATATATATATATATATATATAAATGGGATGCAATTACGGAGAGGATTTTGTCTATCGAAGTTAGAGATCAAAGAAACGGCTACCATAAAACTATCATAGCAGTGTATAGACCAAACGAAGATGATACTGCGTACAACAAAGAAACATTCTGGGAGAAGCTCAACGAAACAACAGAAAAAGCCAATGGAGAAGTGTACGTGGCGGGAGACTTCAACAGCAGAATTGACAACGAAGTAAAAGATAATGACGTGATGAGAGGAAGATATGGAGAAGGCGTACTCAACGAAAATGGTAAGAAAATGCTAGATTATTGTAGAATGAATAATCTAGTAATAACGAATACACTATTCAAACACAAGACATACACAAATACACCAGGGAAGTGATAAGCAGGAACGAAAAATCTATAATAGACTATGTACTAGCAGCACAAGGGAAAAGCAGCAAAATAATAGACACAAGAGTAAAGAGAAGTTACGAAATTGGAAGTGATCACTATCTAGTAGAGACGAAAATAAAGGAACACTACCAAGATAGCGATAAAAAAAAGCAGAGACCAAATATAGCAATAAACTACAACATGATAAGAACATACAAACTAAGGGAAAAAGAAATAGCAAAAATCTATAAAGAGAAAATAGAGGAGAAATTAGTAAAGAACAACTATAGACAAGAAGTAGAGGAAATGTGGAATAAATTAAAGAAAAATATACTGGAGACAGCACAAGAGACATCTGGGACAAAGCAAAACACAAACAAGAAGCAGCAGACAGCCTGGTGGTCGCAGGACATAAGAGAGAAAATAAAGGAAAAGAAAAAAGCATGGCAAAGATACCTAAATGACAAAAATAGTAAAAACTACGAAGAATACAGTTTAAAGAGGAAAATAGTAAAAGATAAGGTCAGAATAGCAAAGAGCAGGGAATGGGAAAAGTTCGGAGAGACAATGGAGAAAAATGCAAAGGAAAACCAAACATTATTCTATAAAACACTAAAACTAAACAGAAAAGAAAAAGGACAAGAAGTAAATTATATACAAGACAATCAAGGAATATTGCTGAAGGACAACGAAAAAATACTGGAAAGATGGAGAGAATATTTTGAAGACTTACTATCACAAAATGGTGGAAATGAACAGAAGAAAAGAGACCAGAACGACTCGGAAGCAGATATAGAGATGATCAATGGAAAAGAAATACTAGAGATAATAAGGGAAATGAAAATAGGGAAAGCACTAGGACAAGACCAGATCACAACGGAAATGATTAAACATATGAGACCTGCAGGTAACGAAATACTACTAAAATTAATAAACGAAATATGGAGGACGAATAAAATGCCCAAAGATTGGCAAGTATCGTTAATCGTACCGATACACAAGAAAGGCGATAAGACAAAATGTTCAAACTATAGGGGTATAACACTCATAAGCATAGGTATGAAGATCTTAGAAAAAACAATTAACAAAAGAATACTAGCAAAAATAGGGCAGACGCTAGAAGAATCGCAATGTGGATTTAGGAAAGGAAGATCCACACAGGACAACATTTTCACGATAAAACAAATCACATAAAAAAGAATTGCAAATAATAAAAACACATACCTAGGATTCATCGACCTGGAAAAAGCATTCGACATGATACCAAGAAATAAATTACGGAAAATCCTGGAAGAGAGAGGTGTAGAAAGAAAGACAGTCGAATTAATACAAAACATATACAACAACAACACCAATGCAATAATACACAAGGGACAAACATCAAGAACATTTCAGACAACCACTGGACTAAGACAAGGAGGCGGGCTCAGTCCTACATTATTTAACATATACATGGATGAAATAATGAAGAGCATGAAACCAGAAACCAAAAAAGCAAACATAGGGTACAAAAACATGCAAGTTGTAAAAATATCAGAAGGAGCATTCGCTGATGATGTCGTAGTGATAGCAGAAAATGAAGGTAATCTGCAGAACAACCTTAGTGTATGGAACAGACAACTAGAAAAGTATAACATGAAAATGAACTATAACAAAACAAAAGTGATGGTAATAGGAAACCGGAAAGAACAAATAAATATAAAGATAGAACAACACGCAATAGAACAAGTAGAAGAATTCAAATACCTGAACTTAGTAACAGAATAAACAACACAGCTAAAACATACCACGCATTGAGCAATATACTGATTAACAAGAAAGAGATCAGCAGAAGGACAAAAATAAATATATATAAAAGCATATATAGACCTATACTGAAATTTGGAAGCGAGACGTGGAAGCTAACGAAGAGGGACAAAAGTAGAATACAGGCAATGGAAATGAAATATCTCAGAGGAGTAAAACAAGTTACGAGAAGAGACAGAATAAGAAATGATGACATCAGAGAAGAACTGAGAATTGAAGCTGTAGATAAGTATATAGAAAAGAAACAACTAAACTGGTGGGGTCATTTAATTAGGATGGACAAAAAGAATCAAACAAAACAGGTATGGGAAGCAAAGAACTGAAAATAAAAGAAGAAGAGGTAGACCAAGAAAAGAGTGGGACAACATAACAGAGGACATACTAATCAAGAAAGGAAAAACAGTCAATCTAGCAAGAGAACTGGCGAAGAACAGAAAGGAGTGGAAAGAATTTACAAATGTATAAACAACAGTAATTGTAAACTATAATAATGTTAATAATGTTAATGTAATATCCTACACCGAAAGGTAAAAGGCAATTGATAATATATATATATATAACTATGTAAAATTTAGCGGAGTTTTTCATGAACTATCGTTACTCCCCGCATAGAAACCACCGAGCTGGAGCTAATGCAATAAATCGCAACCCTCTATCACTTTTAGTTATTGAGGTAAAGTGCAAAATAGGAGTTTTCAAACGAGTTATCGAGTTATAAAGTGAATTGGTATCAGGGCATAGATGGTGAACGTCAACTATGTAAAATCTAGCGGGCGTTTCCTTAACTATCTTTACTCCCCGCATAGAAACCACCTAACTGGAGCGAATGCAACAAACCGCAACCCTCTATCGCGTTTAGTTATTGATATACAGTGCAAAATAAGCGTTTTCTAAACGAGTTATAGTGATACGAATTTAATTGGGGTAAAGGCATAAGCGGTGAGCGTAATTTTCCTTCTACTTATGCAAAATCTAGCGAGTTTTTCCTCAACTACTGTTGCTCCTCGTGTACAAACCGTCGAGCTGAAGCGAATGCAATAAACCGCAACCCTCTATCGCTTTTAGTTATTGATATACAGTGCAAAATAGAAGTTTTCAAATGAGTTATCGAGTTATGAAATGAATTGGTGTCAAGGCATAGATAGTGAACGTCAACTATATAAAATTTAGCAGGTTTTTCATGAACTATCGTTACTCTCCGCATAGAAATCACTTTTAGTTATTGAGGTACAGTGCAAAATAGGAGTTTTCAAACGAGTTATCGAGTTATGAATTGAATTGGTGTCAGGGCATAGATGGTGGACATCATCTATGTAAAATCTAGCGAGTTTTTCCTGAACTATCTTTACTCCCCGCATAGAAATCACCTAACTGGAGCGAATGCAACAAACCGCAACCCTCTATCGCTTTTAGTTATTGAGATATAGTGCAGAAGACGTGTTTTCAAAACTTCTTATCAAGATATGGGTTGCAGTAGGGTTAGGACATGGGTGGTTAACGTAATTTTCCTTTGAACATGCAAAATCTAGCGGGCATTCCTCAACTACTATTGCTCCCCGTATAGAAACCACCGAGCTGAAGCGAAGGCAACAAACGGCAACTCTCTGTCCATTTTAGTTATCGGGATACAGTGGAAAATAGGAGTTTTCAAATCTAGTTATCGAGACATGAATGAGTTCGGGCCAGGGCATAGGTCCTGCACATAATTTTCCTTCAACCATGCAACATCTATCAGGTTTTTGCTCAACTAGTATTGCTCTCGGTGGTGAAGCGAATGCAAGACATCGCAACCCTCTATCCATTTTAGTTATCGACAGTACAGTACAAAATAGGCGTTTCTCAAAACGACTTATTATAACAATACTAGTATTATGCCTTGGCGCAACTTGTTGCTAAAGAGTGATTGTTTCTACAACAATGTAGGATAAAATAAACATATTTTCAAGATGCTGTATTAATTAATAAGTCTTTAGCGCGCCAAGGCACAGTTCTAGTATTGTGCCTTGGCGCAACTCTTTGCCAAAGAGTTATTGTTTCTACAACAATATAGGAAGAAATAAACAGATTTTCAACATACTGTATTAATTTTGTTGCATTAACTTCGAAAACTCGAGTTTCACATAAACTCGCCATAAAAATGCACAAACAATAATATTTGTGCTAATATTTGTATCTATTTTAGCGACAATAAAAAATATGTTCGAATAATGCCTAAAATAGTATTTTAATTATTATACGAGAAATTTTTTAAAACCTAACGAGTGTTTATATCCGCCTAAGTATGACTTTTATTGATGTTTTAAAATTACACTTCACGTCCGACCTGTTCGGTTCAGCGCCGTTTGAAGCCTCTTATCTCTTTTGAAAATATATTTGTGTTGGCCGCCCGCCAACCGTTCCCATCCACAAATATTCCACACGTCCATTTCGCGAACAAATCGCGCCGACGTTGAGCGTTGTTAATGCGCCAAGGTGGTGGTAATTACCTCGTCGCTTAAACGAGCTTAGATATCGTTAATGGGAATGTTAAACGTTTTGAACTCGCGTCTATTGGCGATGATGGTTAATTCGCCATTCGAATCACGTAGCGCGAACAATTTTATTGCCGAGCCGCACTGACTGCCTTGAATTAACAAAACGTCGAGAGCTGTGTAAGTTGGTTATGAATGGGACTATGTAGGTTTATGGATGAAGCTATTTTTAAAGGGAAGACAGTTTATAAACAAATGCATTCATATTTGTAGGTATGTCTCAATAAAATTATATAAAGGTGATGTACACTATCTCTCCATCCATCAAATGCAGCGATATGACTTCAAAATCTAACCGTCCAGTATTGGGAAATCCAGGTGGGTGTGGAGTGATGAGTTGGATATTCAGTCAGTTCGAAATCGTTTAGACCAGGGGTGGCCAAAGCGTCGATCGCGGTCTACCAGTTGATTGTGTAACTATTTCTACTGCCCGCCTGTCTGATATGTACACATAGTTAATTAATAAACTAATTAGTTTGTGAAAAGGAATCATTCTTTTCTCAGTAAAATTGATATTGAATATAGTAATATCTATTTTTATTTGAAATTTAAACTTATTTTTGGTTTTAAATTTTCTTATGATATAACATAAGAATGAAAGTGGTCTAAGGGCCGGTTCTACAATTGACATTTAACTGGAGAATAAGGCTATTCGTGGAATAAGTTTGAAATATTGGCGTTAAAATCTCAAACTTATTCCACGTTAAGACCTCTTAACCCTGAATCAAGAAAACCCAGAAAATAAACAAAATACAACACCACCATCAACAACAACACCAATAAAAACAACAACAAAAACAAGAACAAATAGAACTCCTTCACACTAGGCTGTCCAGGTCAGTGGATTGGTGACTGCAATAAGAGGAAGCATAATTTTCGGAAATTATTATGTTATATATATATATATATATATATATATATATATATATATATATGAAACATATGTATATATTCAAAATTAATAAATTATATCTAAAAAACAGTCTGTAACTATCCACGTCGATTTACATAAATATCAAACGCAAACTCTTCTCATTTTCAAAACAATTTAAACGTGACCACTTTCATTCTCACAGGCTCATATAATATTATATATGAATCAATATTTATACATTGGAACTATATGTAAAAGTTAAATCAACAGTAAAAAAGCCGTGCATAAATCTATCCAATTTAACCCAATAATCCATTCGAAATATATGTATTAATCTACATCCGTTGTAATATAACATTTCACTCCTGAAATAGACTCATCTCCCGCACGACGTGTCCCAAATTCAATTCCACTTTCCCGCTTTCCATTTCCGCTTGCTGGCGCGCCGCCTGTTGCGCACCGCAGGTCGGCTATCGAACGTTCGAACGCAATTTTTCGAGTCACCCGACTGGAAGGACGTTAAAACCGCGAACAGGACCAACTTTATACCTAGCTATTACTCCCCGAATTTAGAACACACCCGTATCGATCGGATTTAGCATCGCAAATAGTCATTACCGATAAGATAGAGAGACTAACGGGAGCAAATATTAGATATCTGCGTATTGGCAGAGCGAGGGCTCTATCAATAATAACGATGTTAGTAATGAGTTGGCCAATATTGGGGGGCGCTGGGATTTATGTTTAAATATCGGTGGAGATTGAAAATAGATTTTATCTTTTGTTGTTTATGGTTGGGTAATATTAATATTTGGTTAATATGTTTGTAAAAAATATTTGCTATGATAATTTTGTACGTGTATAATGATATTAGTTATGAAATTATGTTTAATGAAAGGTTTTTTGTACGATAGTTGAAATTATTTGTAATTAAATAAATTTTTACTATTATTGGCAGTTTTAATTGATAGCATTTTTTTACGTAAGAGATTGAATTTTTAAATATAAAAATTAATGTTTAATTATTCGTCATGCAATAACCATTTCACCCTAATGCAATGAATTCACGAAACCCCGTCGATCGACGCGAGTTTCATATAGAATTTTTTTTTAATCAAGATAACTTTTATTAGCAAGATCATGAATCATATGTATGGAGCCTCAGGATTAATAATAAATTAATTCGGATATGGTGCCGACACCAGATATTTATTCATTATTCGTGATGTAATAAGCATTTCACCCTTAGGCAATTGATTTACGAAACGCCGGCGAACGACGGTAGTTTCTACTAGTATTTAACCCTACAATTCATTTTTTTAAATTGATATTAAATATTAGTACCGTCTATAAGGCACCTTACATGGTCAATAATACTGTCAGTCTTAGTACTGTCAGTATTTTCTTCAATCCTTCTTTTATATTTATCAAGTAATCAATTATCCGGATAAACATTAGTATTCTCTTCATTCCATCGTTACTACACCTTACACTATAAGTAATACTGCCAATATATAACATATTATCGTACAGTAATAGTGGCATTATTCTAAAATATTTACAGTATTATTGGTCGTGTAAGGTGGCTTAATCGTCCATTTGATACAAAACGCCATCGCCATTTATTAGCAAGATCATGAATCATATGCAGATATCTATACAGGATTACATTTTTTTAAATGTTAATGTTAAAATAGGCAGTGAAAATTTTCAAAGGTAATGTTGCAGTTGTGCAACAATATGCATCTAAGGCTTATTTAAAAAAAATCAAGATAACTTTGTTGGTTATTTATCTGAGAAGAATTTTAAGGTAGATAATAATGCGACATACTCCAAAATTATTCTATAATCTACTTCAGATTCCTCTGTCGACTATTAACAATTATTGTAGATACTAATTAGTATAGTGTGCTTTTAGTCAACAGAGGAATCTGCAAGTAGATTATAAAGTAATATTAGAGTATGTTATCTACCTCAGATAAATAGCCAACAAAGTTATCTTGAATTTTGAAAATGGATATTGTTGCAGAACTGCAACATTAGTTTTTAAAATGTTCACTGCCTAATTAAACACGTTACTTAAAAAAATATAATTCTGTATAGATATATGCCTAGATATGATTCATGATCTTGTTAATAAATGGCGATTCTTATGTTTCGTAGCAAGTGGACGACTGACGGTACTAATATTTACAAAAATCATGCATTTAAGGGTTAAATATTAGTAGTAACTCACCACGTTCGGCGGGATTTCGTAAATCAATTTCCTAAGGGTGAAATGCTTATTGCATCACGAATAATGATTAAATATCTGGTCTTGGCATCACACGACTTTGCGAATTAATTTATTAGTAATCCTGTGGCTCCAAGGCAGGAGCATAGAGTATTCATGACGAATAATGAATAAATTAATTTTTATATTTAAAAATTACCCTAAGGATTGCTATAAATTCAAAACCCTTAATACTCCAATTAAATATTGAATGTAAAAACATTCAAAATACTACCCTGGATGGGTTTCGAACCTGTAACCCCCCACAGTACAAAAGTCATGGCTGACAGGTCGGTCGGCTTCAAAACATTGTCTTCATTTTTATAGTGATATATGTGCAAATTTTACAATTTTCACCTATGTGTGCAATTTTCGATAAAGGTCAATAATACTGTTAATCCTAGTACTGTCAATATTTGCTTCATTCCTCCTTTTATATTTATCAAGTAATCAATTATCCGGATAAAGATCAGTATTCTCCTCATTAAATCATTATTATACCATAGACGATGAGTAATACTGGCAATATTTTAGAATAATGTACATTTTAAACATATTATTGTACAGTAATACTGTCATTATTCTAAAATATTGACAGTAATATTGATCGTGTAAGGCCTTAGTGAGTAAAAAATATATAATTTAATTCATAAACACGTTCTGGATGAAAAAATTCTATGAATGAAACCTTTTTGATTAAAAAATGCACAAAATCACAAAATTCTCTATTGAAAAATAAGAAGTCAAATTTTAAAATTCAGACCTCCAGTAAAGTCGAGTTTGCATATTCGCCGTTTCTACAATGCCAAACAGCGAATATGCATATGACAATTGTAAACTCCAATGCCGAACCACTAATATGCAAACTTGCCTTTACCTGAAATCTGAATTTTTAAATTTGACTTCTTATTTTTCAATGGAGAATTTTGTGAATCAAAAAGATTTTATTCATAGTATTTTTTCATGCAGAACATGTTTATGAATTATAAATTATATATCTGGACTATGACCAATAAGAAATTTTATTCATATTCATATTTTCTACTATTGTTTAATATTATTCCCATCAGTGTCCCTTACGTTTCGTCTTTAATTACACTATGGTTGGCGTGTACACTAGCACTAGCTCCATATTGTTCACTGTTCGCTACAATAACTCATGTGGTTTAGCTCGTTTGAGTATTCTCTCTAATCCTGTTTGGACTACGTGGTGGTCAAAGGGGTCGAAAGGGAAGGGTTGGTGTGCTTCAAGGTGGAAAACGTAGGGGGGTCGGATCATGTACCGGTGGAGCAGGTCGTTAGGGTGAGGAACGTTGGGAAGGGAGAACAGAGGGGCAGCAGAGGTTTGGATGGAGCGAGCCGGATTTGGATGCATATGAGAAAAAGATAAAACGCGTCAAGTGGGAGGATGTGCATTCGATGCTCCAGTTGGAGAGAGTGATGGTGGCTGCATTGGAGAAGAAGAAGAGTGGGGGGCAGAGGGAGAGTTGGTTTGACGAGGAATGTAGTGTGAAGAAGTCGAGCTGGCGAAGAGCAATGGCGAAGTGGAGAAATGGGAGAGGTGAAGTGGAAAGGGCCAATCAGGCGAAGAGGGAGTTCGAGAGAACCTGCGAGAGGAAGAAGATAGAGGAGTTGCAGAAGGTAGAAAGGAGGTTGAGGGAGTGTGTGACAGAGAAAGGTTTGTGGGAAATTCTGAGGGGAAGCGTAAAAAAGGGGCAAAGTTAGCATAGAGCTGGCAGAGTGGGAGGAGAGCTGTAGAGAGATGGCGGGGTCAGAGGTGGATTTAGGGAGTCCGAGACCGGTGGTAGGAACGGAGGCGTTTTCGCGGGAACAGGTCGACGTGGCCATAGGGCAGCTGAAACTGGGAAAGGCGGCGGGGGAAGATGGGTTGAAGGCAGAGGCCTTCAAAAGATTACCAGAGGAAGGAAGAGATAAGTTACTGCAGGTTTTGAATTAGTCTGGAGCGGTGAGGAAGAACTGCCGGAAGAGTGGCGTGTGGGGGTGGTGGTCCCGGTACATAAAGGGGGAGCAGCATCGGTCGTAAATAATTATAGGGGTATTACCGTTATGAATGCGGGGTACAAAGCGATGATGACAATTGTGAAAAATAGACTAGCGAGGGAAGTGGATAGAAAAGGGCTGCTGCCGGAATGCCAGGGGGTTTCAGAACGGGAAGAGGGACGGGGGAGCAGATTTTCACGCTTGCGAGAATGGCGGAGGAAGCGTTGGAGTGCAAAGGGAGAGTGTATGCGGTGTTTGTGGATTTGAAAGCGGCGTATGATTCAGTTCCTAGAGGAAAGCTCGTGGAGTGTATGGATAGATTGGGGATGGAAGATGAAAGTGTGGAGTGGGTGAGAAGTATATATAAAGAGACGTGGGCAAAATCGAGAGTGAATGGAGAAGTGTCTGAGAAGTTTAGGGTGAATGTGGGTGTAAGGCAAGGGTGCCCGCGAAGCCCCCTCCTGTTCAATCTATACACAAGAGAGTTGGAGGCGGTGCTGAGGAGAGGACAGGCTGGAGGGGTCGTGGTGGGGAGAACCAAGGTGTGGATGCTGGCATATGCGGATGACATAGTATTAGTAGCCAAGAGAGTGGAAGAGATGCAAGAGATGTTGGAAAGAATGGAAAGGTACATGGATAGGTGAGGACTAGTAGTGAATGTGGAGAAGACTAAATGGATGATGTTTAGGAATAGGGGTAGAAGGGGTAGAGTGGAAGAGCTGAAATGGAAGGGTAGGATGATTGAGAGAGTGAATGTCTTTAAAAATTTGGGTTTCTGGTTTGACAGTGGAGGAGGATTTAGGGTGCATGTGGAAAGTATGCAAGCGAAAGCGAGAATGGCTTGGGGAATAGCGAGAAGGAAATGGGAGAGGTTGTGGGGCGGTAACCTCGTAATGGCGTGCAAGATATGGGATGCGTGTGTAAAATCTATTCTGTTGTATGGAGTGGGGATTGCGTGAGTGGGATGTGATAGAGAGAGCAAGGTGTGCTCCTAAAGAGTCTGCTGGGTCTCGAAAGGTCGACACCGAGAGCAGTGCTGTTGCAGGAGACGAATCGTATGAGTATGTGGTGGGAGTCGTGTGTAAGGGTTGTGAAGTTTGAAGAAAGATTGCAGGAATTGGGTGAGGAAAGACTGGTGCGAGAGGTATGGATGAGGTGTAAGAGTAGGACGGAGAGTGGTTGGAGAAAGGATGTATGAAAGAGTGGGCATGTCTGAGGTGTGGGTAGAGGAGAAGCTGAGAGAAATGGGAAGCCTAGGAACTGAGGTAAGAGAGAGATTGAGAGATATTGAATGGCAAGAACGGCAGACTAGAATGAATGAGAGCTCTTACAACCCTGGCTACGTAGAGTGTCAAGTGAGTGGGAGACTTACGAGTTACTTAGCCAGGGGTGAGTGGAGAAGGGAGGACAAGGTATGCATGGCAAGAGCGAGGTGTGGGTCAGACGAGAGAGGGAGGAAAGTGTGGATGGGTCTAGGGTACACCGCGTGTGCGCGGTGTAGTAAGGGAAGCGACACGTGGTGGCACCTTAGCGAAGAATGTGAGGGTGTGAAAGCAGAATGGGTGGGAGACTGCAGAAAGTTGAATGAATGGTTATGCGAGGATGGGGAAGGCGTGAAAATCTGTAGGAGGCTGACATGGGAGAGGAAAGTGGCAAGGGCAAAGGAAGCGGCGATAGATGAGGGTAATTTGTAATTTTTTGCGGAGTAGTACTTTTATTTATATTTGTATTTTTATTTTTATTTTTGTATATTTTTGTTGAGGTTTGTGATGTGGAGGGGCAGTGAGGGAAATGCCAATAAAGGTATTTTTTTAATCCTGTTTGGTCTGGAAGCTGGATAACCTCGAAGTTCACGTTCGTTATCTCGATAAAAAAAAAGTGCAATTGTAGCTTTAGAGGATACATAATTAGTGATATTACATTTTTATTCATTATTCCAGTACTATATTAGTTTTCATCGTGCTACATCTTGTAGACTTCAACAGGATCAATAATTTATATGTCATTTCAATTTCTGAATCTGCACGAACATCTCTTACGATGAAAATCAACTCCCTTGGGTGCGTTTTCAGCGCTACCCTCTTCATTCTGAAGTGAGACTGTTTTATTTCATATTTCAATATTCAACAGCCTCTTTACCCTCCTCCTTTCTCAACCGGGCTTGGGACCGGCTATGGCGGAGTTAAATAGAAAAAACAACGATTTGCATATTTTACATTCCATTACTCTTTACTGCACGATTTAATTTACATTTTTGATGTTTACAGGTGACACGAGGGAAACAGAACTATTAGGATTCGAAGACTGAGACACAAAACGGATTTGATTAACAGGTAATGTATAAGCTGGGAATAGAATAAATATTACATATATCTGGTGTCGGCACCACACGATTTACCGAATTAATTTCTTATTAACCCTTAACCACTTAGGTGTCAAAATCCGGACGTTCGTATACCGACCACTGATACCGCAACATTTCTTGTAGATATATATATATATATATATATATATATATATATATATATATATATATATATATATAAGTTTAAATTATTATTTATGTGCTGTAAGTAGCTTAAAACATTTATTGGGGTTGGTAATTAAACCTCATAAAACGTTTCATTTTTTATTATTTGTAACAAAATAATTTGTTTAATAAAGCTAACATATATTTGCTATTTTACACCAGATCTCAGTGACCGGACTTAGGTGGTTAAGGGTTAATCCTGTTGCTCCAAAGTAGGATATCCGATAGAGCATCGGATGGTTCTGTGACTGGTAATTGAGAGCAAGGTTGCTGGTATTGCTGGTCGCATGTTAAATGTAGTAAAGTGGATACGGGATCCACCTTACTACATTTAACATGCGACCATTTTAGAGGACTGCGCGATTTTTTAATATTAGCATCCCAATGACAATATAAGGGATATATAGGAATCATAAAATTCAATATTTGTAACTTTAGAATATTATTTGAAAAAATTGTCCTCTACCCCTTTGGTGATTTTGCAAAAACTAGCGAACCAATGTGGATAAACAGTTGAACTTGTACAAAACTCGAGCTGCTGAATCCAAAAAAGTAAACTAGAACTTGCCATCAGAAACCAATTTCTAGAAACTGGCCGAAAAGTGTATTTTATAAAGGTAATTCCAAGATTTTTTTTGATCAAATTTGAAACAGTGACAGATAGAGACATTTAGTTTTCATATTTTTTATTAGTATCATTATGACAATCATCATAATAATTAATTATATTTATAGTTTTATAATTTCATAGTAAAAGTTGACCTCTAACCCCTTTGGTGAATTTACAGTTTTTTTGTATGCCATACAAAAACTAGCGAACCGAAATAGATAAACAATTGCAGTAGTACAGAAATCGAGCTGATGATTCCAAAAATATAAACTAGGACTTGCTACTACAATTTGCTACTAATATTTGTCATTGATTTCTCCTCCGCTATATATTTAGTAGATTTCTCTTCAGGAGTTTTTGTAGATTTCTCTTCTAGAATTTTCGTATATTTCTGTCGTGCAATTTTTGCAGATAACTCTTTAGCAAATTGTTTTGTATTTTCCTCTCCAATACATTTGATAGATCTGTCTATGTTATCCTTCATTATATCTCTTTATACTTTTGATTTCTTTTATATCTTCCTATATTCTTTCCTGTTATGTAATTTTTTTACCAGTTTTGGACCCCTAGTTTTTTACGTCTTGTCCTACATTATCTGTCCACCTTGTCCTTGGTCTTCCTCTTTTTCTCTTTCCCTTGATTTCTATTCCATAATTTCTCTTACTATTGCATTTTGTGTAATAATAAATGCTTGTCCACACATCAATACAATACCTTATTACTATTGAGAATTATATTTAATTATTATTATACTAATTTCAAGCAACTGATCAAAAAGTGCGTTTCTAAAAATGATAATTTCAGACCATCTTTATCAACGTTGAGGGTTTATATTTTGAAACCGGAAGTAGTTAGAGACATTTAGTTTTCATATTTTTAATTAGTATCCCTATGGCAATGAATACGCATCATAATATACAATTATTAAAATTTTGAATTTTCATTATAAAAAAATTGACCTCTCCTTTGGTGATTTTGCAGTTTTTTGTGTGCCATACAAAACCTCGAGAACCGAAATAGATATACAGTCATACTCGTATAGAAATCAAGCATCTGAATCCAAAAATGCAAACTAAAACTTCCTGTCACAAACGAAATTCGAGAAACTGATGGAAAATTGCGTTTTTCAAACGATAATTTCAGACAGTTTTTAGCAACTTTGAGGGTTTATATCTTGAAACCGGAAGTAGATAGAGACATTTAGTTTTCATATTTTTAATTAGTATCCCTATGGCAATGAATACGCATCATAATATTCAATTATTAAAATTTTGAATTTTTATTATAAAAATTGACCTCTACTCCTTTGGCGATTTTGCAGTTTTTAGTGTACCATACAAAATTTAGCGAACAAAAATAGATATACAGTCATACTAGTATAGAAATCAAGGATCTGAATCCAAAAATTTAAACTAGAACTTGCTGTCACAAACTAAATTCGAGAAACTGATGGAAAATTACGTTTTTCAAACGATAATTTCAGACAGTTTTTAGCAACTTTGAGGGTTTATTTCTTGAAACCGGAAGTAGATAGAGACATTTAGTTTTCATATTTTTAATTAGTATCCCTAGGACAATGGATACGCATCATAATATTTAATTGTTAAAATTTTGAATTTTCATTATAAAAATTGACCTCACTTCTTTGGCGATTCTGCAGTTTTTTGTGTGCCATACAAAACCTTGCAAACCGAAATGGATATACAGTCATACTCGTATAGAAATCAAGCATCTGAATCCATGCAAACTAGAACTTGCTGCCACAAATCAAATTCGAGAAACTGATGGAAAAGTGCGTTTTTGAAATGATAATTTCAGACAATTTTTAGTAACTTTAAGGGTTTATATCCTGAAACCGAAAGTGGATAGAGACATTTACTTTTCACATTTTGAATTAATATCCCTATGACAATGGATACGAATCTTAACATTCAATGATTAAAATTTTGAATTTTTCACGAAAGAAATAATAATTTCAGACAATCTTTAGCAACTTTGAGGGTTTATATATTGAAACCGGAAGAAGATAGAGACATTTAGTTTTCATATTTTTAATTAATATCCCTATGGCAATGGATACGCATTTTTACAGTTTTTTGCGTCTCATACAAAATCTAGCGAACAGACACCGATATACAGACATACTCATATAGAGATCGAGTAGCTGAATCCAAAAATGTAAACTAGAACTTACTACTACAAGCCAATTTCGAGAAACTTATTGAAATATGCATTTTTGAAAGGATAATTTCAGACATATTTTAGGTACTTTGAGGGTTTATATCTTGAAACCGGAAGTAGATACAGATATTTAGTTTCCATATTTGTAATTAGTATCCCTATGACAATGGATACGCATCATAATATTCAATTATTAAAATTTTGAATTTGCAGTTTTTTGTGTGCCATACAAAATCTAGAGAACCGAAATGGATATATTGTCATACTCGTATAGAAATCGAGCATCTGAATCTAAAAATGTAAACTAAAATTTGCTATGATAAGCCAAATTCGAGAAACTGATCGAAAAGTGCGTTTATGAAACGATAGTTTCATACAATTTTTAGCAACTTTGAGGCTTTATATCTTGAAACCGGAAGTAGATAGAGATATTTAGTTTTCATATTTTTAATTAATATCCCTGTGACAATGGATACGCATCATAATATTCAATTATTAAAATTTTGAATTTTCATTTTAAAAATTGACCTCTATCACTTCGGCGATTTTTCAGTTTTGTGTGTGCCATACAAAATTTAGAGAACCGAAATGGATATACAGAAATACTCATATAGAAATCGAGCAGCTGAATCCAAAAATGTAAACTAGAACTTGCTGCCACAAACCAAATTCGAGAAACTGATGGAAAAGTGCGTTTTTAAAATGATAATTTCAGACAGTTTTTAGCAACTTTGAGGGTTTATATTTTGAAACCGGAAGTAGATAGAGACATTTAGTTTTCATATTTTCAATTAATATCCCTATGGATATGGATACGCATCATAATATTCAAATGTTAAAATTTTGAAGATTTCATTATAAAAATTGAGCGATTTTACAGTTTTTTGCGTCTCATAGAAAATCTAGCGAACGGAAACGGATATACAGACATGCACATATAGAAATCGAGCTGCTGAATCCAAAAATGTAAACTAGAACTTGCTATTACAAGCCAATTTCATAAAACTGATTGAAATATGTATTTTTTAAATAATAAATTCACACAATTTTTAGAAAGTTTGAGGGTTTATATCTTGAAACCGGAAGTAGATACAGCTATTTAGTTTCTATATTTGTAATTAGTATCCCTATGAGAATGGATATGCATCATAATATTCAATTGTTAAAATTTTGAATTTCATTGTAAAAATTCACCTCTACCCCATTAGCGATTTTACAGTTGTTTGTGTCTTATACAAAAATCAACTAACGGAAACGGATATATAGAAATAGTCCTATAGAAATCGAGCAGCTGAATCTAGAAATGTAAACTAGAACTTGCTGTCACAAATCAAATTCGAGAAATTGATGGAAAAGTGCGTTTTTGAAATGATAATTTCTTTGAGGGTTTATATCTTGAAACCGGAAGTAGATAGAGACAGTTAGTTATCATATTTTTAATTAATATCCCTATGGCAATGAATACGCATCATAATATTCAATTGTTAAAATTTTGAATTTTTCATTATAAAAATTGACCTCTACCCATTGAGCAATTTACAGATATTTGCGTCTCATACACAATCTAGCAAACGGCAACGAATATATAGATATACTCATATAGAGATCGAGCAGCCGAATCCAAAAATGTAAATTAGAACTTGCCATTGCAAGCCAATTTCGAGAAACTGCACAAAATGTGCATTTTTGAAATAATAATTTCAGACAATTTTTAGGAACTTTGAGGGTTTATATCTTGAAACCGGAAGTAGATACATCTATTTAGTTTTCATATTTGTAATTAGTATCCCTATGGCAATGGATACGCATCATAATATCCAATTGTTAAAATTTTAAATTTCATTGTAAAAATTGACCTCTACCCCATTAGCGATTTTACAGTTGTTTGTGTCTTATACAAAAACCAACGAACGGAAACGGATATACAGACATAGTCCTATTGAAATCGAGTAGCTTACTCCAAAAATGAAAACTAGAACTTGTTGTAGCAAACCAAATTGGAGAAACGGATGGAAAAGTGCGTTTTTGAAATGATAATTTCAGACAGTTTTGAGCAACTTGAGAAGTTTATATCTTGAAACCGGAAGTAGATAGACACATTTAGTTTTAATATTTTTAATTATATCCCTATGGAATGGATATGCATCATAATATTCAATTGTTAAAATTTTGAAATTTTCATTATAAAAATTGACCTTTACCCATTGAGCAATTTTACAGTTTTTTGCGTCTCATACAAAATCTAGCGAACGGAAATGGATATACAAACATACTCATATAGAGATCGAGCAGCTGAATCCAAAAATGTAAACTAGAACTTGCTATTACAAGCCAACTTCGAGAAACTGATCGAAATATGCATTTTTTAAATAACAATTTCACACAATTTTTAGGAAATTTGAGAGTTAATATCTTTAAACCGGAAGTAGATACAGATATTTAGTTTTCATATTTGTAATTAATATCCCTATGTGAATGGATACGTATCTTAATATTCAATTGATAAAATTTTAAATTTTTTTTTCATTCGCGATTTTACAGTTGTTTGTATCTTATACAAAAACCAACGAACGGAAACGGATATACAGCCATATTCCTCTAGAAATCGAGCAGCTGAATCCTAAAATGTAAAATAGAACTTGCTGACACAAACCAAATTCGAGAAAATGATGGAAAAGTGCGTTTTTTGAAATGATAATTTCAGACAGTTTTTAGCAACGATGAGGGTTTATATCTTAAAACCGGAAGTAGGTAGACATATTTAGTTTTCATATTTTTAATTAATATCTCTATGACAATGGATACGTATCATAGTATTTAATTGTTAAAATTTTGAATTTTTTATTATAAAAATTGACCTCTACCCAGTGAGCAATTTTACAGTTTTTTGCGCCTCATACAAAATCTAGCTAACGGAAACGCATATACAAACATATTCATATAGAGATCGAGCAGCTGAATTCAAAAATGTAAACTAGAAATTGCTATTACAAGCCAATTTCGAGAAACTGATCAAAATATGCATTTTTTAAATGATAATTTCACACAATTTTTAGGAAGTTTGAGGGTTTATATCTTGAAACCGGAAGTAGATACAGATATTTAGTTTCCATATTTGTAATTAGAATCCCTATGACAATGGATACGCAGCATAATATTCAATTGTTAAAATTTTGAATTTCATTGTAAAAATTGACCTCTACCCCATTAGCAATTTTACAGTTGTTTGTGTCTTATACAAAAACCATCGAACGGAAACGGATATACAGACATAGTCATATAGAAATCGAGCAGCTGAATCCAAAAATGTAAACTAGAACTTGCTGTCACAAACCAAATTCGAGAAAATGATGGAAAAGTGCGTTTTTGAAATGATAATTTAAGACAGTTTTTAGCAACTTTGAGGGTTTATATCTTAAAACCGGAAGTAGATAGACACATTTAGTTTTCATATTTTTAATTAATATCTCTATGACAATGGATACGCATACAAGCCAATTTCGAGAAACTGATCAAAATATGCATTTTTTAAATGACAATTTCACACAATTTTTAGGAACTTTGAGGGTTTATATCTTGAAACCGGAAGTAGATACATCTATTTAGTTTATTTTAAATAGTCATATAGAAATCGAGCAGCTGAATCAAAAAATGTAAACTGAACTTGCCTTTGCAAGCCAATTTCGAGAAACTGATTGAAATATGCATTATTGAAATGATAATTTCAGAAAAAATTTAGGAAGTTTGTGGGTTTATATCTTCAACCCGGAAGTAGATACAGATATTTAGTTTTCATATCTGTAATTAGTATCCCAATGACAAAGGATTGTATTATAATAATCAATTGTTAAAATTTTGAATTTCATTGTAAAAATTAACCTCTACTGCTTTAGCGGTATTGCAGTTTTTTTGCGTCTCATACAAAATTTAGCGAAAGGAAACGCATATACAGATATACTCATATAGAAATCCAGCAACTGAATCCAAAAATATAAACTAGAACTTGCTATTAGAAGCCATTTTCGAGAAACTAATCGAGATATGCATTTTTTAAATGATAATTTCAGACAATTTTTAGCAACTTTGAAGGTTTATATCTTGAAACCGGAAGTAGATACATATATTTAATATTCATATTTTTAATTAGTATCCCTATGATAGTGGATACGCATCATAATATTCAATAGTTTTGAATTTTCATAGTAAATATTGATTTCTACCCCTTGAGCTCTTTAGCGGTTTTGCAGTTTTTTGTGTATCGTACAAAATCTAACGAACCGAAACGGATAAACTGTTGCAATGGTATAGAAATGGAGTTAGTTGCTGATTTCAAAAATGTATACTACAACTTCGCTATCACAAACCAATTTCAAGAAAATTATAAAAATTGTTTTATGTGCAGCACATAGAGAGAAAGTAGTACGGCGAACGAGAGTGTGCACGTGCTAGTGAGTGTAAAAACGTAGTTTGTGAGCGTTGGATCTGAAATTTTCGGTATTTGGTGATATTGTGATATATATTCATGCTCCGTGAGTAATCAAGTGCGGGAGGTTAAAGTGTCGAGGAATCGGAAAAACTCGAGAAATGAAGCAACATAAATATTATGTGCAGCACGACAAGTTAATTTATATACAACATTAAAAAACATGTTGTATATTAATTAACTTGTCGTGCTGCACATAATATTTATTTTGCTTCATTTCTGGAGTTTTTCCTATTTCTCGAAACTTTAACTGCTTTAACCTCCTAGCTCAAGAAAACTCTATAAAAATTTGGATCCTTTAAGAATGAAAAATGATTCTAAACCATAATATTCATTCCATTCTCAACATAATTAAACGGGAGCTGCTCGAAATTATCATTACCGTTGGAGGCTCGCGCGCGCGCCAGTGCATTCCTCTCGGGTCAGAGATTCCAAAACCTATTCACACACACGAGTCACGTATGGCCGTTTCATTCTTTATTTTTAATCTGAAGGAGTCCTCGTGGTGACCTTCCTCGTCACACAAACTTGTTTACACCAGCAGCAGCGGCTGTGCGAGGACGAAAATTGCGCTTCATTAAAATATTCCGAGATAATGGAAAGGCGCTCGTTAAAACTATCACTAGCTAGACGAGCGCGCATTAATATTACTATGTATAAGCAAAGTTCGTTGCTTATTAGCAGGCGAGGAAGTTGATCATATTGTAATAGTTAGCACAGCTGATGCCAGCACCTGGCGAACCAGGTGCCGGGATCTTGAGTCGTAACGGTCGCGTGCCCCAAGAAAGCCGGCTTCCTTTTCTTTGGAATGAAAAAGGAGCGAACGTGGTAATAATACATAAGGTATCGGTTATAATAATGTTTGTTATGCGTGATGTGTATGGTTAATATCGATAGCATACTAATAAAACAAAAATTTTTAGTAACGGTAGTTTCATATCAGTATGCTGTTAATGTATTTTTATTTGTACTGTATTATTTTAACCGGTCAATTACTCATAAAGAAAAGTTTAATATTTATAAACTCGGTTTGAAATTTCGAGTTTACTTATTAAACCAAGAATCTAAAAAAAAAGATAAATTTTCAAAAACGTGATGACATATGTAAATCATTTAAAAGTCATTATGATTTATAAGAATGTGGATATAAGCAAAAAAATAGTACTTTCATAAACACCTGAGAAGTACTTCTTTGAGTCATTTGAAAATATGGCATATTTATTTTAAAACGCGATTTTAAGAGTACATTCATTCACAAAATTATTTCTCAAGAACTGAATAACATATGTAAATGATTTTGAAGTAATTATGATTTATAAGAATGTGGATTTAAGTGAAAAAAATCAGTACTTTCATAATCAACTGCCAACTACTTTTATTGAAAATACTATAATACTACAATACTACAATTGAAAATATGGCATTTTTATGTTAAAACGTGATTTTAAGAGTACCTACATTCAAAAAATTATTTTTCAAAAATGTAATGTTATATGTCAATAATTTAAAAGTCATTATGATTTATAAGAATGTGGTTATAAGTAAAAAAATCAGTACTTCCATTAACTACTGAGAAGTACTTCTATAGGCCATCTTAAAATATGACAAGTTTATGTTAAAATGCAATTAAAGGGTACATTCAAAAAATCATTTCTCAAAAACGCAATGACACATGTAAATAATTTCATAGTCATTATGATATATAATAATATGGCTAGAAGCAAAAAAAATCAGTACTTTCATAAACAACTCGGAAGTACTTGTGTCGACCATTTAAAAATATGGCATTTTAGAATTTCGAATTTTTTTTAAGAATACATTCAAAAATTCATTTCTCAAAAACGTACTGACATATATAAATGATTTAAAAGTCATTATGATTTATAAGAATGTGGCTATAAGCAAACAAATCAACACTTTCATAAACAAATGACAAGTACTTCTTTCTGCCATTTTAAAACTTGGCATTTTTATATTAATACGCGATATTTAGTGTACATTCTAAAAACATAATGAATGACATGTACATTATTTAACAGTAATTATGATTTGTAAAAATGTGGCTATAAGCAAAAAATAGTACTTTCATAAACATCTGAGAAGTACTTCTTAGAGCCATTTTAATATATGGCATTTTTATTTTAAAACGCATTTTTAAGAAAAATTATTTCTCAAAAACTTAATAACATATGTAAATGATTTTGTTGTAATTATGATTTATAAGAATGTGGCTATAAGAAGAAAGAAAAGTACTTTCATAATCAACTGCCAAGTACTTCTATTGGTCAATTGAAAATAGGCATTTTTATGTTAAAACGCGATTTTAAGAGTACATTCAAAAAATCATTTCTCAAAAATGTAATGATATATGTAAATAATTTAACAGTCATTATGATTCATAAGAATGTAGCTACAGGCAAAAAATTCAGCACTTTCATAAACAACTGAGAAGTACTTTTTTGGACATTTGAAAATATGACCTTTTTATGTTAAAACGCGACCCTAAGAATACATTCAAATAATCATTTCTCAAAAACATAATGATATAAGTAAATGATTTAAAAGTCATTATGATTTATAAGAATGTGGCTATAAGTAAAAAAAATAATACTTTCAAGTACTTCTTTCAGCCTTTTGAAAATATAGCATTTTTATTTTAAAACGCGATTTTACATTCACAAAATTATTTTTCAAAAACTTAATAACATATGTAAATGATTTTAAAGCAATTATGATTTATAAGAATATGGCTATAAGCAAAAAATCAGAACCTTTATAATCAACTGCCAAGTACTTCTATTGGTCAATTGAAAATATGGAATTTTTATGTTAAAACGCGATTTTAAGAGTACATTCAAAAAATCATTTCTCAAAAACGTAAAGACATATGTAAATGATTTAAAAGTCATTATAATTTTAAAGAACGTGGGTATAAGTAAACAAATCAGTACTTTCATAAACAACTGAGAAATACTTCTATCGACCATTTGAAAATATGGCATTTTTATGTTAAAACACGGTTTTAAGAGTACATTCAAAAATTTATTTCTCATAAAGGTAATGACATATGTATATCATTTAACAGTCATTATGATTTGTAAGAATATGGCTATACGCAAAAAAATCAGTACTTTCATAAACAAATTGCATGTAGTTCTTTCCGCCATTTAAAAATATGGAATTTTTATGATAAAACGCGGTTTTAAGGGTATATTAAAACACTCATTTCTCAAAAACGTAATGACATATGTAAATAAGTTGAAAGGCATTATGATTGTAAGAATGTAGCTATAAACTAAAAAATCAGTACTTCCATAAACAATTGAGTACTTTTTCGGCCATTTGAAAATATGGCATTTTTTATGTTTAAACGCGATTTTAACAGTACATTCTCAAAAACATAATGATATATGTAAATGATTTAAAAGTCATTATGATTTATAAGAATATGGCTATAAGAAAAACAATCAATACTTTCATAAACATATGAGAAGTACTTCTTTCGGCCATTTGAAAATATGGCAATTTTATGTTCACACGAGATTTTAAAGGTACATTCAAAAAATTATTTCTCAAAAACATAATGATATATGTAAATTATTTAAAAGTCATGATTTATAAGAATGTGGCTGTAAGCTGAAAAATCAGTACTTTCATAAACAATTGAGAAGTACTTCTATCGGCCATTTGAAAATATGACATGTTTAGGTTAAAACGCGATTTTAAGAGTACATTCAAAAATTCATTTCTCAAAAACGTAATGACATATGCAAATGATTTTAAAGTCATTATAATTTATGAGAATGTGGCTATAAGGAAATAAATCAGTACTTCCATAAACAACTTACAAGTACTTCCTTCGGCCATTTGAAAATATGGCATTTTTATGTTAAAACCCGGTTTTAAGAGTACATTTAAAAAATTATTTCTCAAAGATGTAATGACATATGTATATGATTTCAAAGTTATTATGATTTGTAGAAATGTGGCTATAAGCAAAAATATGAGTAGTAGTTTCATAAACTACTGCGAAGTATTTTTTTGGCCATTTGAAAATATCGCATTTTTATTGTAAGAGTACATTCACAAAATAATATCTGAAAAACGCAATGACATATGGAAATGATTTATAATTCATTATGATTTAAAATAATGAGGCTATAAGCAACAAAATCAGTACTTTCATAAACATATGCAAAGTACTTCTATCGGCCATTTGACATTTTTATATTAAAACGTGAGTTTAAGAGTACATTCAAAAAATTATTTCTCAAAAACGTAATGACACAAGTAAATAATTTAAACGTCATTATGATTTATAATAATGTGGCTATTAGCAAAAAAATCAGTACTTGCATAAAAAAATTCTAAGTACTTCTTTTGACCATTTGAAAATATAGCGTTTTTTAATGTTAAAACGTTGTTTGAACGATACATTCAAATCATTTCTTAAAAACGTAAAGGCAGAATTATATAATGGTTATAAATACTAGCCATTAATAAATAATTAATAATATCATATGAAAATTTATAGATTTCAGATGTTATTAAAGAAAACCGCAATTCATTATGTGAACGAATGTTAATTCGAGACATTCAACTTGTATGCAAATCGTGTAGGTCGAACAAGTTCATTTGCAAAAGCCGAGTCTATCCATTATGGGTCCATGCAGATTAGCTATGCCAAGGATAATCTAAAATTAATAATGCTTGCAAAATTATTCCCGACTCAATAGTATTAACCAATGGTGTACCGTCGGCTTGGTTTGGTTTGGGTGGGGATTTAGTTGGAGGGTACTCGGAGCGGTTTTATGTCGGAAACCTGTAGTTCTAAATAGTGCGCAACGGCCAGTGGGGTGAAATGTGTGTCGGGCAAAAAAACACATCAAGCGGAAATAAAAGGCGCGTAATAAACGCCTGAGGGTTGAAGTTCTACAGTGTGTTAGATATATTTGTTATTTAAAGAAGTGTTGCAAGGATTGTTTAAAAACAACTACCGAGTACACCATTATTTAGGTAAGATATTAAGAAAAATGCATTTTTGTTTTACATTTTGCGAAAAAATCGTAAGATATAGCAGAAAATATCCAATGGGCGATTTGTCGAGCGGGAAATTCTTTACAACTTTTCCATTTAAATTATCTTTCTAACGATGGAAACTTAAAAGTGATGGCGGTAAAACCATGAAATAGGAGAAAATGGACATTACGAATTGCAGAAACTGAGATTACAAACAGTAAAAAAAAATTCATTATCAAAAACAATATTGAATTTACTTCTCCCATATAACCCATCAATACCTAACAAAAGAAAATTCCCATCACTCCCTCTAATCCAACAATGCAAACATAAACAACAATTTTAAAATTAAGATTAGATTAAGATTACAATGTAGATAACAATAACTGTTTATATATAATATATATATATATATATATATATATATAAAAAAATGTTATGTATTACAATAAATAATTTTATTATTATTATTAATTGACATTGCGTTTTAGGGGCCTCGAAATTCTAATTGTTTTCCCATAGCTTTTCATTTTAAAAAGCGTCAAAAATATCAATTGAATCAAGCCTTGTAGTTTCCCTGATACAGGGCTTTACATCCGTTTATAGTAAGATAATTATGCGAAATCTTAGAATAACAACATGACTATAGCTAAATCTCTCGAATAACTAAAGAACTAATTAATTATAAACTCCATTCTTTAGTAATGACTTTCATTTTCTTACATAATGTATATTATTATCGCGCGATGGGGCTAATTGTAATATTTAAAATTTTAATTTGAAATATGACGAGCAGTATTCGACGAGTTCATTAAAGTGATTAAAATGTACATATGTTAATTATTTGCCTAACTAGAGTATTCGTAATTAATTAACGTTCGAAATGTTTCATGCAATATATTTTTAAAGTGTGGAGAAATGTTAATACACGAACTAATTTCATGTTACGTCAATATTCACATACACACACACACACATACATATATATATATATATATATATATATATATATATATATATATTCGCGTATATATTATTGCCAATGTGAGGCTGGAAATAGGTAATAATTTATTTCTTTTATTATATTTTTTTATGACCTAATTCCTCTATATATATATATATATATATATATATATATATATATATATATATATATATATATATATATATCGAGATATAATCTAACTGTCTGCTTTAACGCCGATAAAAACTAAATTATTGTTATACTAGTTATTTCTGGTGAATTAAAACAGGTTTTTTTTTCTGAGAAAATTCTATTTAGCTAATGCACACACCTACAAACATATATTTGAAGTGGACGACACTCACAGATTGATAGATAATAATCTATAAATGCGCGATAAAAAAAATACGTGTGTGGAGTGTTTTTATTATATCAAACATGTTTAGTTTCAACAAATAATTAGGCACAACAATAAAAATTTGGCAGGACCGATCATACTTCTTGATAAAGTTAATAAATATGTAACTAACAAAATTATATTGGATATCCTAGTTGTTGCACCCCCGTAATATTATCAATAAACTCTCCGTTAGTAGAGTGGTTGGTTCGTGCAGCGAAAAAATCTCTGCATGAGTACTAATAAGAATCAAATTTGATTGAATTATTTGTTTCACTTTTTTTTAATCATAATCATAGTCATAATTTATTGGTGCTGTTGTTGAAATTTACACGTCCTATACATATAAAAATTTAAAATAATAATACAATTTAAAAAAGAAATAGAATGGATAGGGAAGTGGAACAAAAAGGGCTGCTGCCGGAATGCCAGGGTGGGTTCAGAAGGGGAAGACGGACGAGGGAGCAGATTTTCACGCTGGAATGGTGGAGGATGCGCTGGAACGCAAAGGGAGAGTGTATGCGGTGTTTGTGGATTTAAATGCTGCGTATGACTCAGTTCCTAGGGGGAAACTGGTGGAATGTATGGATAGATTGGGTATGGAAGAGGAAGGAGTGGAGTAGGTGAGAATGGTTTATAAAGAGTCATGCGCGAAAGCAAGAGTGAATGGAGAAATATCTGAGAAATTTAGGGTGAATGTGGGAGTACGGCAGGGGTGCCCGCTTAGCCCCTCCTGTTTAATCTGTACACGAGCGAGTTGGAAGAGGTGCTGAGGAGAAAACAGGCAGGAGGGGTCGTGGTGGTTAGATCCAAAGTGTGGATGTTGGCGTATGCAGATGACGTGGTGCTGGTGGCCAAGCGAGTGGAAGAGATGCAAGAGATGTTGGATAGAATGGGTAGATACCTGGATAAGAGGGGGCTAGTGGTGAATGTGGAAAAAACCAAATGGATGTTGTTTAGGAATAGGGGCAGGAGGGGTAAGGACGAAGGGCTGAAATGGAAGGAAAGGCTAATTGAGAGTGAATGGCTTTAAATATTTGGGCTTTGGGTTTGACTGTGGTGGAGGGCTTAAGATACATGTGGAGTGTATGCAGGCGAAAGCAAGAATGGCTTGGGGGATTGCGTGCAGAAAATGGGGGAGTTTGTGGGGTGGTAACCTCGTAATGGCATGCAAGATATGGGATGCGTGTGTTAAACCTATATTGTTGTATGGAGTGGAAGTGTGGGGATTGCGTGAATGGGAGGTAATAGAAAGGGAGCAAGGTTGGTTTCTGAAGAATCTGCTAGGGCTCGAAAGGTCGACACCGAGGGCAGTGCTGTTGCAGGACACAAATCGTATGAGTATGTGGTGGGAGTCGTGTGTGAGGGTTGTGAAGTTTGAGGAAATATTGCAGAATTTGGGCGAGGAAAGACTGGTACGGGAGGTATGGATGAGGTGTAAGAGTAGAACAGAGAGTAGATGGAGAAAGGATAGAGAAAGGATGTATGAATGAGTGGGTATGTCTGAGGTGTGGGTAGAGTAGAAGCTGAGAGAAAGGGGTAGCCTAGGAACTGAGATAAGGGAGAGATTGAGGGATATTGCGTAGCAAGTAAGGCAAGTGAGAATGGCTGAGAGCTCATACAACCCTGGCTACGTAGAGTGGCAAGTGCAGGGGAAAATCCCGAGCTACTTAGCTAGGGGAGAGTGGAGCAGAGAGGACAAAGTATGCATGGCAAGAGCGAGGTGTGGTTCAGAAGAGCGAGGAAGAAAAGTGTGGATGGGGCTGGGGTACACCGCGTGTGCGCTGTGTAGGAAGGGGAGTGACACGTGGTGGCACCTTAGCAAAGAATGTGAGAGAGTGAAAGAAGAGTGGGTTGGAGAGTGCAGAAAGCTGAACGAATGGTTAGGAGAGTATGGGAAAGGCGTGAAAATCTGCAGGAGGCTGACGTGGGAAAGGAAATTGGCGAGGGCAGAGGGGGTTTATTTTGGATAGAAAAATGTATTTAATGTTAATTTGTATTCTTTTTTTGTGTGTCTTTTTTGATTTCTGTCTGTGACAGTATTTGGTTTGGGTATGTGTGTAAAAGGGAAGGGTTCGGCTGATATGCCTAATAAAGGTTTTTTTTTACAATTTAAAAATTTAATATTACAATACACTTAATACTAAAAATATAATATACAGTATAAAAAAATAAAATACGTTACAAATAAATAACTACAGATAAAAACAAGGAAGCTTATGTTCATAATGACCACATACATATTATATATTTGAAAAAAAAACAATGGTCGTCAGCTTAACAAAATGATATCTGGTTGGAAGTCGGTCTTTAGGAATTCGTCAGTATAAAAATTGCTTAATATATTTTTTAAATTATACCTTTATAACCAAAATGTACACACCGGAAAGTGTCGATAGCCCAATAAAGATTGTTTATATATGAGAATCAAATTTTATTATACGGACATAATTCACAAAAATCCTGTTACTTAAACTTTTCCGAATTGTAGCCTAACTACTTGATGGAAATTAAGAATTAATACTTTAATTTGAAGCCTAGTGCTTTACTATCTTAGAAATAGCTCTTGCTTTAGAGAACTCAAAAGATTAATACATTGCGAAATTTATTACGCGGAGATATTTCATAAAAATCCTGATTCTAAAACTTTTCCGAGTTGTAACCTAACTACTTGATGGAAATTATGAATTAATACTTCATTTTGAAGCCTAATGATTTAGAATCTTAATCAAAAGTTTAATTCATTACGAATTTTATTATGCGGGGATAGTTGATAAAAATCCCGTTTCTCCAACTTTTCCGAATTGTTGCCTAACTAATTGATGGAAATGAAGAATTAATACTTCATTTTGACGCCTAATGCGTTACAAGCTTAGAAATAGCTCTGAGCTTTACACACATCAAAGATTAATTCATTGCGAATTTTATTATGCGGAGATATTTCATAAAAATCTCATTTCTTCAACTTTTTCAAATTTTAGCTTGTAACTAATAAATAGAAATAAAGAAATAATACATCATTTTGAAGCCTAATATTTTATAATCTTAAAAATAGCTGTTAGATTTACAGTAATCAAAAGTTTAATTCATTAGGAATTTTATTATATGGAGATATTTCATTAAAAAAAACTCGTTTCTTAATTTTTTCCGAATTGTAGCCTAGCTAAGGATTGAAATAAAGAATTAATACTTTCTTTTGAAGACCAGTAATTTAGAATATTAGAAATAGCTATTAGATTTACAGATATCAAAAATTTAATTTATTACGAATTTTATTATGCAGAGATATTTCATAAACTTCCTTTTCTTAAACTTTTCCAAATTGTAGCCCAACTAATTGATGGAAATAAAGAATTAATACTTTATTTTGAAGCCTAATAATGATTTAGAATCTTAGAAATAGCTTTTGGCCGTACAGACATCAAAAATTTAATTCATTGAGAATTTTATTATGCGGAGATATTTGATAAATATTCCGTTTCTTAAACTTTTCGGAATTGTAGCCTAACTAATTGATGGAAATGAAGTATTAATAATTCATTTTGAAGCCTAATGACTAAGAATCTTAGAAATAGTTGTCAGCTTTACGAAAATCAAAAATTTAATTCATTACGAATTTTATTATGTGGAGATATTTCATAAAAATCCCATTTCTTAAACTTTTCTGAATTGTAGCCTAACTGATCGATAGAAATAAAGAATTAATACTTCATTTTGAAGCCTAATAATTTAGAATCTTACAAGTAGCTGTTAGAATTACATAAATCAAATCTTTAATTCATTACGAATTTTTTATGGGGAGATGTTTCATAAAAATCCCTTTTCTTAAACATTCCCGATTGATTTGTAGCCTAACTAATTGATGGAAATAAAGAATTAATACTTCATTTTGAAGCCTAATAATTTAGACTCTTAAAAATAGCTGTGAGCTATACAGAAATCAAAATTTAATTCATTACGAATTTTTTATGCGGAGATATTTCAAAAAATACCTTTTCTTAAACTTTTGCGATTTGTAGCCTAATTAATTGATGGAAATCAAAAATTAATACTTCATATTGAAGTCTAATGTTATAGAATCTTAGAAATAGCTGTTAGCTTTATAGCAATTAAAGGTTTAATTCATTACGATTTTTTTATGAGGAGATATTTCATAGAAATCCCTTTTCTTAAATTTTCCCGATTTGTTGCCTAACTAATTGATGGAAATTAAGAATTCATTTATCATTTTGAAGCCTAATAATATAGAATCTTAGAAATAGCTGTTAGCATTACAGAAATCAAATATTTAATTTATTACAATTTTTTTATGTGGAGATGTTTCATAAAAACTTCTTTTCTTAAACTTTCCCGATTTGTAGCCTAACTAATTGATGGAAATAAAGAATTAATACTTCATTTTGAAGCCTAATAATTTGTAGTCTTAGAAATAGCTGTGAGCTTTACAGAAATCAAAAATTTAATTCATTATTAATTTTATTATGCGGATATTTTTCATAAAAAAACCGTTTCTTATACTTTTCCGAATAGTAGCCTAACTAATTGATGGAAATAAAGAATTACTACCTCATGGTTTAAAATTTTAGAAATAGCTGTCAGCTTTACAGAAATCAAAAGTTTAATTCAATACAAATTTTGTATGCGGAGATATTTTATATAAATCACTTTTCTTAAATTTTTCCGATTTGTAGCCTAACTAATTGATGGAAATAAAGAATTACTACTTAATTTTGAAGTCTAACGATTTAGAATCTTAGAAATAGCTATTAGCTTTACAGAAATAAAAAATTTAAGTCCTTACGAATTTTATTATGCGGAGATATTTAAAAAAAATCCCGTTTCTTAAACTTTTTCGAATTGTAACCTAACTAATTGATGCAAATAAAAAATGAAATACTTCATTTTGTAGCCTAATGATATAAAATCTTAGAAATAGCTGTTAGCTTCACAGAAATCAAAAAATTATTTCATTAAGAATTTTATTATGTAGAGATTTAAAAAAAATCCCATTTCTTAAACTTTTCCAAATTGTAGCCTAACTAATTGATTGAAATAAAAAATTAATACTTCATTTTGAAGCCTAACGATATAAAATTTTAGAAATAGCTGTTAGCTTCACAGAAATCAAAATTTATTCATTACGAATTTTTTTGTACGGAGATATTTCATAAAAATCCCGATTCTTAAACTTTTTCGAATTGTAGCCTAACTAATTGATGGCAATAAAAAATTAATACTTCATTTTGAAGCCTGATGATATAGAATCTTAGAAATAGTTGTTAGCTTCACAGAGATATTTAAAAAATCCCATTTCTTAAACTTTTCCAACTTGTAGTCTAACTAATTGATAAATATTAAGAATGAATACTTCATTTTGAAGCCTAATAATATAGAACCTTAGAAATAGCTGTTAGCTTTACAGAAATCAAAAGATTAATTCATTACGAATTTTTTATGCGGAGATATTTCATAGAAATCCCTTTTCTTAAACTTTTCCCATTTGTAGCCTAACTAATTGATGGAAATAAAAAATTAATACTTCATTTTAAAGCCTAATGATATAACAATTTAGAAATAGCTGTTGGCTTTACAGAAATCAAAATGTTTATTCATTACGAATTTTTTTGTACGAAGATATTTCATAAAAATCCCGATTCTTAAACTTTTTCGAAATGTAGCCTAACTAATTGATGGAAATAAAGAATTAATACTTCATTTTGAAGCCTAATGATTTAGAATATTAGAAATATTTGTTATCTTTAGAGAAATCAAAATTTTAATTCATTACGAATTTTATTATGCGGAGATATTAAAAAAAATCCCATTTCTTAAACTTTTCCAAATTATAGCCTAACTAACTGATGGAAATTAAGAATTAATACTTCATTTTAAATCCTAATGACATAGCATTTTAGAAACGGCGGATAAAATTTTAAAAAAATCCTATTTCTTAAACTTTTCCATATTGTAGCCTAACTAATTGATGGAAATTAAGAATTATTACTTCATTTTGAAGTCTAATGATTTATATTCTTAGAAATAGTTGTTAGGTTTACAGAAATCAAAAGTAATTCATTTGAAATTTTATTATATGAAGATATTTCATTAAAAAACCGTTTCTTAAACTTTTCTCAATTGTAGCCTAACTAATTGATAGAAATAAAGAATGAATACTTCATTTTGAAGTCTAATGATTTATAATCTTGGAAATAGCTGTTAACAGCTTACATAAATCAACTTTTCCAAATTGTAACCTAACTAATTAATGGAAATTATGAATTAATACTTCGATTTGAAGCCTAATGATTAAGAATCTTAGATATAGCCGTTATCTTTACATAAAGCAAAAATTTAATTTATTACGAATTTTATTATGCGGAGATATTTAATAAAAATCCAATTTTTTTAAACTTTTCCTAATTGTAACCTAACTAATTAATGGAAATTATGAATTAATACTTCGATTTGAAGCCTAATGATTAACAATCTTAGATATAGCCGTTATCTTTACATAAAGCAAAAATTTTATTTATTACGAATTTTATTATGCGGAGATATTTAATAAATATCCAATTTTTTTTAAATTTTTCCTAATTGTAGTCTAACTATTTGATGGAAATTAAGAATTAGTAGCTCTTTTTTTATAATTAAGTATCTTAGCAGTACCTATATGTTTTACAGAATTCAAAAATAATAGTTTTTACGAATTTTACTATACGTCCTTGTATCAAACAATATTTGTAAATGCCTTAATAGTTAATCACGTTTATTATCGAAAACATTGGTGTAATTAAATGACTTACATAGTACAAAAATAGCATGCTCATATTCATAGCGTTAAACACACAACACTGATAAATGTGTAAACGTGCGATAGTAAATCTACATGTGTGATTCACTAATGCAAATTCATTTATAAGTCACACTTTATCCGTGAAATGTATATGCGCAGTATAGGGAGCATACGAATCAAATTGCAAATAATATAATTTACCTTTATAAACCTATACCGAAAGGTAAAAGGCAATAGATAATATATATATATATATATATATATATATATATATATATATATATATATATATATATAATAATATATATATATATATATATATATATATATATATATATATATATATATTGCTATAAAAATCTTTACATTCCCCCTTTGCCACACGTAAGTATAAAATATTATATAAACGGAAAGCCAATGCACACTTTCTTCTTAACTGTTGCTTACATGATTCCTTTATTTTAAGTATTCTGTTTCGTCTATTGTAGTATACTTTATTGCTCCTTATTTTTAAGAAATAAGAGCGTATAGATCAACCAACGTTATTTGAGTTAAAATTCATCATAAAAGTGATTCCACTATGAAAACATGTTATACAACAATATTTACAGTTAGTGCTATTTCAGGTTGAGATTAATTATTAAATAGAATCAGGAATGTAAATATTTCTGTGTAAAATTCAAATAAAACAGTTTTCCACAATTCTCTTAGTTGGAGTGTTTATAACCTCAAGTTAAGGGTGGGCAGGACTATTTTCTTATGGTACACATTAGTTATTTATTTAGCTTTCTGCTATCTGTAGGCGCTTTCGTTTAGCATGGTTTATCGCCCCCGTGGCGTGCAGTATCGCTCAGGCTTTGCAGTCGTGCGCCGCCGGTTGTAAGGGCCGAGCTAGAATTATGCGCATCGGAAGCGGCAAATAGAACAAGAAACAATAAGCCCATACCAGCCCAGAGTAATAAACGAAAGGCACTTGTTAGTTGTGATGGATACTATCGAATATCGGTGTATGAATAGACGGGAAACTATCGGACTATCGATGTTTGTAAAACTATTGCTCTTGTTGGCTTTTCCACCCGAAGCTGTTGGTCAGCAAGAGGTGTCTGCTTATTCCGGCAGATTATCGGTGGATGCAGTTTAATGTCGTGCCCAGGACAACACGTGCTTTAAAGACCAGTGATCCACCAAGAACTCTTTCAGATCAGGCTATCCAGATCAATGGATTGCTGATAGCACTTATTAGCACGTGCCCAGAACAACACGTGCTTTAAAGACCAGTTATCCATCAAGAACTCTTTCAGATCAGGCTATCCATATCAATGGATTGCTGATAGCACTTAGAAGAGCAAGTCAAGATCTACATAAATTGGTACCGACTATAGTCGCTTCGTATATATCGTTCCGGGCTGTTTTAACATGAGAGGAACAGCCCGGAATAGATCCCGAACAATAAACGAAAGCGGCTTATATTGCAGGCCAAACTGAGATAAATACTACTTGTCTAAATAAGTACTATAACTCCTCTTGATGCATGACCATATAATGTTCTTATGGCGTATTGAGTTTTAGCAAATACTCTGCAGAGAAATATCCTACAATTTTTACTAGTTGATTAAAACACATGTTTGTTGACTATGAATCTTATTATGACCATAATTCTTACCTATAAAATGTAGAAGATCATAAAATCAAAAATAAGTCCCAGAGGCAACAATAAAGTATTTTAATCGACTAGAAAAAAATTTATGATCATTCCGCTGCATAGTTTTTGCTGAAACCTCAATCCTCAAAACAATTTGAAAATATGTGCCACAAGAAGATTATACATGTGATCCGATCCTTAATAAGAATATTAGTCTATAAGGGATATGTACGAACAAAAAAAAACAATGAAGCCTCTTATTTAATCGTAATAACCCATATGAGAATTAATAACGCAACACTAAATTATTGCATCGTTACACCGCATTAAATTGTACATGTCTGTCGACTAGCTCAGTGCAAAAATACAGCTGCAGCCTTGACGAACCATTTTATTAATTGCACGCGAAACGTACGCGCCACCGCGCAATTTCTTCCGCCTGCCGTTTTAATACGGAAAGAAAAGCATCCTGCAGGCTTGTCCTTGCTTGCGCGAGTTTATTAGTGCACATGCAGATCCCTCGCGAAGATTTAATGAAGAACCCTTGACCCGAAAAGCTATTTACATGCAATCCGTCGCGTCTGTGCGCGCAACCGGAATACAACTGCGTTTAATTGCAGTGGGTGTAAATTATCTCTTCATTCGCTACGACTGACTGGTCATATTGTTTCAGATGAACTAGTCCTCCGCTGTATTTTTCATAATGACAACAATTGTGGAGCTGGAGAGCTGGGTGATTTACCAATGCATCGTCACTGAATGCAGCGATTGTCTGTGTAAGTAAAAACTAGTTTAATTTATTACCAGGCATGAATAATATTATCACATATTTTGTGTTTTTAGAATTTTATGCACTAGAATTGTAGCAAAAAATATGTAAGCAATTAAAATTTACTGCACATATGTAGATTGCAGAGACACCTATTGCACATATGTATGCTTAACAATGATTTAAACATACGTACTTCTTGTTTTAAAGACTAGTCTTCAGATATCAGATTAATTTTTGGTACATTCGTATTTTTATTACATTCCAATATCATTATAACAGTAACTACAAAATATTGTTCATCAGATTTCATAAAGTTTTATTTTTTTCGGAAAATCAACGCCTTTTTTTTCATTAGTTGAAGGAGGCTGGTTCTGGCTAGGGATTTCAATGCCCAATATATGAGCCTGTCAGAATGAAGGTGGTGTAAGTCACATTTAAATTGTTTTGAAAAGAAGAGTTTGCGTTTGGTATTTATTTAATTAAATTTAAACGTGCTCAGTTATATATATTTTTTTTCAAGTATTTACCTTGTTTTTGGAGTAACGGTTAATTTTAAATTTACATTTTGTAAACATATTTCACATATCCAGCATTAATTTAATGGTCTTTGGAAATCTCGTGTTATTTCATTTTAAAACACACAACATATAGAAGTTACAGCTATATTGGTATGCAATAAAGATACTATACTATAAGTGGTAGAGCAGATCAGAATCTGAACTTCGCCTGTTCTTCAAATTTGGTTGTAAATGTTTTTCATAAAAAATAAAGACAGTTTATTATTATTATTATTATTATATATATATATATATATATATATATATATATATATATATATATATATATACATATATTCATAACCTAGGACGTTAAAAGCTTTAGCTTTGTAGGATTATCCTTAAAAAATGCTACTTATTTTTTATAAATGATGATAGTAACTAGAATATATTGAATGATATCTATTTCCCAATTAATCTATGATTTGACTTCATTTTATTATTATTTATGTTCTGTTTGTATTTATTTTAGGAATCAATTTTTGTTTATTTTATTGTAAACATTTATTTAACCCCAAGCCCGTTCCAATGCTGGACCAAGGTACGTTTTATTTATTTTTAATACATACTTTATCTGCTAAACATTTCCGGTCGGAAGTATAAATCCGTTTCCGGACGCCCGATATCTTACTGAATACGTTTCATTTTTTTCCAAAGGACAATGCCTCTGCAGGCGTCTAGACGCCCCTTTCCCCAAATAAAAGTCTGCACTACATGCAGGAGCAAATCGATAATTTATTTGCACGACTAGTTTTAAGTGGGGCGTTTGTAACGCGCTATCTTATCAAGAAATTTGCTCATTCCTTGATGATTAATTTGTGTGTTTGTGCGTTAGTTTGATGGGTTTGTTTCGTTGCAGTCATGAGCGAGAGTGCGTTTAAGGCGCGCGACATCGGGCTGCGTGCCCAAAAGAAAATCCTTTCCCGCATGGCTACCAAGAATGTGGCCAAGGCTTTTATTGATGACAACACAGCTTCACTTTTGGATAACTTATACCGATTAGCTAAACAATACGTAAGTATTTTTTTATATTTCCCCCAACATATCAATTATTTTCACCGGATATAAATTTCCTTCTCTTACTGACACTTATAATTCATAAAATACCAAACAAATATGTCTGTCGATTTATTTATTTATAGTTTAACGTATTGAGAACATTTCTAAATAAAAAAATGTGTCGGTTTAATTTGATAATAAATCAAACCAGAAAAAAATTATAAACTAGTATTTTTCTGGTTAGCTATTGATTCCAATCAAATTATCAATCTTAACTTTCTGACACATTTATAAAAAACAAAATACAATACATACGTCAATACATGCGTCAATTTTTTTATTTATAGCTTAACGTTTGAGAACATTTTTAGAAAATGTTATCATTGTGTCCGTTCTAGTTTATGAGATAAGATTTTTTTATATCTATCGATTATTGGCCGCCCGACAAGAAAAAAACAAAATTGTCGAAATAAAAAAGCTGCATAGCTCAAATTTCATAAAAACATTCTTAAATTATTATAGATTATGTTAAAAAATTGTCAGTTGTTAATTTGTATATTTCACGAATGATGTGTAAATAAGCACCTTCTCTTTCTGACACTTTTAATTCACAAAAAACAAAATAAATAAATTTTTCATCATTTTAAATTATAGCTAAATATACTGAGCACATTTTTCTAAAATTTTATATTTGTGTCTATACCAGTTTAAGAGTTATGATTTTTTTTCGGGTTAGTTATTGGTTACGATGGAATTATCAATCGGCTAGTAAAATGTATGTAAGTCATCAAATATTTTTATTCTCAATATATAAAGATATATAAAAAACATAATGTTACTAATTTTAATTTTCGCTTATATGTATAAAAAAAATTGTAAACTAGTTTTTTTTCTGGTTAGCTATTGATTCCAATCAAATTATCAATCTTAACTTTCTGACACATTTATACAAAACAAAATACAATACATGCGTCAATACGTGCGTAATATTTTTTATTTATAGCTTAACGTATTGAGAACATTTTTAGAAAATATTATATTTGTGTTCATTCTAGATTATGAGATAAGATTTTTTTATGTCTATCGAGTATTGGCCGCCCGACAAAAAAAATCATAATTCACCAAATAAAAAATCTACATAGCTCAAATTTCATAACAACATTCCCAAATTTTTATAGATTATGTTAAAATATTGTCAGTTGTTAATTTGTATATTTCACGAATGATGTCTGTTATAAGCACCTTCTCTTTCTGACACTTTTAATTCACAAAAAAACAAAATAAATACGTAAATCATTTTTTAAATTATAGCTAAATATATTGAGCACATTTTTGGAAAATTTTATATTTCTGTCTGTTCCAGTTTAAGAGTTATGATTTTTTTTCGGGTTAGTTATTGGTTACGATGGAATTATCAATCGGCCAGTAAAATGTATGTAAGTCATCAAATATTTTACGGATCAAGCTCAAATTTTGCAAAATTATTCTCAATATATAAAGAAATCTATATAAAAAATATAATGTTACTAATTTTAATTTTCATTACTTATATGTATCAAAAGTTCAGCATTTGTTCAGACATTTATAAAACAAGAAAATTAAAACGTAACAGGCTGTTAATTTGTTTCCATATTTCTCAACTAGTTTAGTATCTCTGTCTAATTTTTCACATATTTAAATAAATTAGTTTAGGAGCTACAATTGTTTTTGCCACTGTGGTTACGTTTATTAACTATTGGCATGTCCACGCGAAACATCATGGCCGCCCTCCAAAATATCAATTCGATAAAAAAAAGAAAGCTACATAACTCAAATTTCATACAGACATTCCTAAATTATTATAGATCATGTTAAAAAAATTTCACTGGTTTAAATTTTACATTTCACGAATTACATCTGTTATAGTCACCTTATCTTTCTAACACGTGTAATTCACAAAAAACAAAATCAATACGTTTAACATTTTTTAGTTTAAAGCTTAACGTATTGAGAACATTTTTTGAAAATTTTATATTTATGGCCATTCTTGTTAAAGAGTTATGATTTTTTTTTCGGGCTGTTATTGGTTACGATAACGATGGAATTATCAATCGGGCAGTAACATGTATGTAACTCATAAAATAATTTAGGAATCAAGCTAAAATTTTGCAAAATAATTCTCAATATATAAATAAACCTATATAAAAAAATATAAGGTTATAAATTTTATATTTTACGAATTACGTCTGTTATAAAAACCTTATTTTTCAGACACCTATAATTCACAAAAAAAAAACAAAAGCAATACGTTTATAATTTTTTTAACTATAGCTAAATATATTGAACGCTTTTGGAAAGAATTATATTTACAGGCGTTCTAGTTTGAAAGTTATGATTTTTTTTCGGGTTAGTTATTGGTTACGATTACGATGGAATTATCAATCGGTCTGTAAAATGTATGTAACTTACAAAATAGTTTAGGGATAAAGCTCAAATTTGGCAAAATAATTCTTAATAAATAAAGAAATCCATATAAAAAATAATAATGTTGTACATATTTATTTTTATAACTTATATGTATCTATATATGTGCCTCTTTCTGACACTTATAATTCATAAAAAATAAAAACAATAAGTCTGCTATTTTTTTTTATTTAAAGCTTAACGTATTGAAAACATTTTTAGAAAATTTTATATTTCTGTCCCATCTAGTTTAAGAGTTATGATTTTTTTCGTGCTAGTTAGTGGTTACGATAACGATGGAATCATCAATCGGGCAGTAAAATGTATGTAACTCATAAAATAATTTAGGAATCAAGCTAAAATTTTGCAAAATTATTCTCAATATATAAATAAATCTATATAAAAAAATATAAAGTTATAAATTTTATATTTCACGAATTACGTCTGCTATAAACACCTTATTTTTCAGACACCTATAATTCACAAAAAAAACAAAAGCAATACATTTATGATTTTTTTAACTATAGCTAAACATATTGAACGCTTTTTTGGAAATAATTATATTTACAGGCGTTTTAGTTTAAGAGTTATGATTTTTTTTCGGGTTAGTTATTTGTTACGATTACGATGGAATTATCAATCGGTCAGTAAAATGTATGTAACTTACAAAATAATTTTGGGATAAAGCTCAAATTTGGCAAAATAATTCTTAATAAATAAAGAAATCCATATACAAAATTATAATGTTGCACATTTTTATTTTTATAACTAATATGTATCTATATATGTGTCACTTTCTGACACTTATAATTCATAAAAAACAAAAACAATACGTCTGATATTTTTTCTATTTAAAGCTCAACGTATTAAAAGCATTTTTAGAAAATTTTATATTTGTGTCCGGTCTAGTTTAAGAGTTATGATTTTTTTTCGTGCTAGTTATTGGTTACGATTACGATGGAATCATCAATCGGTCAGTAAAATGCATGTAACTCATAAAATAATTTAGGAATCAAGCTAACATTTTACAAAATTATTCTAAATATATAAATTAATCTATATAAAAAAATATAAACTTATAAATTTTAAATTTCATGATTTACGTCTGTTATAAACACCTTCTTTTTCAGACACTCAAAAATCACAAAAAAACAAAAGCAATACGTTTATGATATCTTTTAACTATAGCTAAACATATTGGACGCTTTTTTGGAAAAATGTATATTTACAGGCGTTCTAGTTTAAGAGTTATGATTTTTTTTCGGGTTAGTTATTGGTTACGATTACGATGGAATCATCAATCGGTCAGTAAAATGTATGTAACTTCTTAAAAAAGTTAGGGATCAAGTTCAAATTTGGCAAAATAATTCTTAATAAATAAAGAAATCCATATAAAAAATTATAATGTTGCACGTTTTTATTTTTATAACTTATTTGTATCTATATATGTATCTCTTTCTGACAGTTATAATTCATAAAAAAAACAAAATCAATACGTCTGCTATTTTTTCTATTTAAAGCTTAACGTATTGGAAATTTTTTAGGAAAATTTTATATTTGTGTGCGGTCTAGTTTAAGAATTATGATTTTTTTCGTGGTAGTTATTGATTACGATTACGATGGAATTATCAATGGGTCAAGAAAATGTATGTAACTTATAATATAATGTAGGGAGCACACTCAAATTTGACAAAATTATTCTTAATAAATAAAGGAATCCTGATAAAAAATATAATCTTGCTAATTTTAATTTTTATAACTTATATGTATCAAAAGTTTAGCATATGTTCTGACAGCTATAACAATAGAAAATTAAAATATAAGACTATTATTTTATTTAATGTATTCCTTAATAATAATAAATTTATCATATGTTCTAACAGCTATAACAAAAATAAATTTAAATGTAGAAGACTATTAATTTTTTAGTGCATTCCTTAACGAGTTTAATATCTCTTTATAAATTTTCAGATATTTAGATAAATTAGTTTAGAAGATACGATTGTTTTTGTCACTGATCGAGTGTTGGCCAACAAACATGGCCGCCTGAAAATATCAATAGGCTTGAAAAAAAAACATATTTCCAGAAATATAAAAGCTACAAAACTCAAATTTCATTCAGCCATTCTACAATGATTATAGATTATATCAAAAAATTGTTAGTCGTTTAAATTTTGTATATCATGAATTATATCGGTTATAAGCATCTCTCTCTTTCTGACACTTATAATTCATGAAAAACTGAATCAATACGTCCGTCAATTTTTTTATTTATAGCATAACGTATTGAGAAAATATTTGGAAAATGCTATATTTCTGTCTGTTCTAGTTTATGAGTTATGATTTTTTTTCGGGCTAGTTATTGGCTATGTTTTGCAATCAAATTATCAATCGGTCAGTAAAATGTATTTAACTCATAAAATAATTTCGGCATCAAGCTAAAATTTGGCAAAATTATTCTTAATAAATAAAGAAATTAAATAAAAAATTATAATGTTGCTAATTTTTATTTTTATAACTTATATGTATCAAAAGTTTAGCATGTGTTCTGACAGCTATAACAAAAGAAAATTAACATTTACAAGACTAGTATTTTTTTGAAAGTATTTAAAAGTATAAAAATATATTCCTTAACGAGTTTAATATCTATCTGTAAATTTTCAGATATTTAGATAAATTAGTTTGGGTGCTACGATTTTGTGTGTGACTGTCATTATGTTTATCGAGTGTTGGTGGAACATCATGGCTGCCCGACAAACTATCAATTAGCTTGAAAATATCATAATTTGCAAAATAAAAAGGCTACATAACTATAAGTTAATACATCCATTACTGAAACATTATAGATTATGTTAAAAAATTACCAGTTGTTTAAATTTTATATTTCACGAAATACGTCTGTTATAAATACCTTCTCTTTCTGACACTTATAATTAATAAAAAAAATAAAATCAATACGTCTGTTAATTTTTTAATTATAGTTTAACGTATTGAGAACATTTTTGGAAAATTTTATTTTTGCGTCCGTTCTAGTTTATGACTATTTTTACATTTATCGAGTATTGACGAAACATCGTGGCCGCCCGACAATATCAATTGACTTGAAAATCATCATATTTCGAGAAATAAAAAAGCTACAAAACTCAAATTCCAAACAGGTATTCTTCAATGATTATAGATTATGTTAAAAAATTATCAGTCGTTTAAAATTTGTATATCACGAATTACGTCGATTATAAGCATCTCTCTCTTTCTGACACTTATAATTCATGAAAAAATTAATCAATACGTCCGTCAATTTTTTTAGTTATAGCTTAACGTATTGAGAAAATGTTTGGAAAATTTTATATTTCTGTCTGTTTTAGTTTATGAGTTATGATTTTTTTTTTTCGGGCTAGTTATTGGTTATGTTTTGCAATCAAATTATCAATCGGTCAGTAAAATGTATTTAACTCATAAAATAATTTAAGGATCAAGTTCAAATTTGGCAAAACATTTTCTTAATAAATAAAGAAATCTAAATAAAAACATATAATGTTGCTAATTTTAATGTTTATAACTTATATGTATCAAACGTTTAGCATGTGTTCTGACAGCTAAAACAAAAGAAAATTAAAATTTATAAAACTAGTAATTTTTTTAATGTATTCCTTAACGAGTTTAATATATCTCTGTAAATTTTCTGATATTTAGATAAATTAGTTTGGGAGCTACGATTTTGTGTATGACCGACGTTATGTCTATTGTATGCAGAACATCATGGCCGCCCGACAAACTATCAATTAGCTTGAAAAATTCATAATTAGCAAAATAAAAAGGCTACATAACTATAATTTTCTACATCCATTTCTGAAATATTATAGATTATGTTAAAAAATTACCAATCGTTTAAATTTTATATTTCACGAATTACGTCTGTTATAAATACCTTCTCTTTCTCACACTTATAATTCATAAAAAAAAACAAATCAATACGTCTGTCAATTTTTTATTTATAGCTTAACGTATTGAGAACATTTTTGGAAAATTTTATTTTTGTGTCTGTTCTAGTTTAAGAATTATGATTTTTTTTCGGACTAGTTTTTGATTACCATTCGCAATGGAATTATTAATTGGTTAGTAAAATGTATGTAATTCATAAAATATTTAAGTGATCAAGCTCAAATTTGTCAAAATTATTCTTAATAAATAAAGAAATCTATATATAAAGTTATAATGCTGCTAATTTTTATTTTCATTACTTTATATGTACCAAAAGTTAGCATTTATTCTGATAGTCATAAAACAAGAAAATAAAACTTAGCAGCAGTATAACTTTTTATATAGTTCTATTTATTTATTAAGAATATTTTTGAAAAATTTTAGCTTGATACCTAAAATATTTTATGAGTTACATACATTTTACTGACCGACTGATAATTTTATTGCAAATCGTAACCAATAACTAGCCCGAAAAAAAAACATAACTCTTAAACTAGAACGGATACAAGAATAAAATTTTCCACAAATAATCTCAATACGGTAGTCTTTAATTTAAAAAAAAATTACAGACGAATTGATTTTATTTTATAAGAATTATAAGTGTCATAAGGAGAAGGATGCTTATAATAGACGTAATATCTTACACGCAAAATTGAGTCGACTGATATTTTTTGCAACATAATCTATAATCATTTAGGAATATCTGTATGAAATTTGAGTTATGCAGCTTTCCTATTTCGCGAATTATGATGTATTTTTTATGTCAATTAAAATTTGATTATTTGATTTCTTTATTTATTAAGAATATATTTGCCAATTTCTAGCTTGATGCCTAAAATATTTTATGAGTTACATTCATTTTACAGACAGACTGATAATTTCATTGCGAATCGTAACCAATAACTAGCCCGAAAAAAAAATGATAACCCTTAAACTAGAACGGACACAAAAATAAAATTTTCCAAAAATATTATCAATACGTTAGGCTTCAATTTAAAAAAAATGGCAGACGTATTGATTTTATTTTTTATGAATTATAAGTGTCAGAAAGAGAAGCATGCTATAACAGGTATAATTTGTGAAATACAAAACTTAATTGCTTGATATTTTTGCAACATAATCTATAATAATGTAGGAATGTCTGTATAAAATTTGAGTTATGCAGCATTCTTATTTCGCGAATTATGATGTATTTTGTAAGTCACTTAATATTTTGTCGGGCGGCCATGATGTTTCGTCAATACTACTATAGTCGTAACAATTTACAAACATAATCGTAACTTATAAAGGCACCTTACACTATCAATAATACTGTCAATATTTTAGCATAATGATATAGTATTACTGTGCGATAACATATTTATAATGTTCATTATTCTAGCGTATTGGCAGTATTACCAGTATTACTGATCGTGTAAGCTGTGGTAATGATGAAATGAAGAGAATACTGATGTTTATCCGGATAATTTATTACTTGTATTATGTAAAAGGAGTATTGACGCAAATACTGATAGTACTAGGACTGACAGTATTATTGACCGTGTAAGGTGCCTTTTAAACTAATTTATTCCAATGTCTGATAAATTACATAGATGTACTAAACGAGTTAAGCAATATAGACAAAAAATAACAGCCTGTTAATTTTAATTTTCTTTACTTATATGTATCAAAAGTTCAGCATTTGTTCTAATAGCTATAAAACAAGAAAATTAAATGTGTTAATATTTTCCATATTTCTTAACTAGTTTAGTATCTTTGTGTATTTTTTCACACATTTAAATAAATTAGTTTAGGAGCTATGATTGTTTTGGTCACTGTTCTTGCGTCTATCGAGTATTGGCGACACACCATGGCCGCGCGAAACATCATGGCCGCCCGACAAAATATTAAATGGCTTAAAAAAATCATAATTTTCGAAATAAGAAAGCTACATAACTCAAATTTCATACAGACATTCGTAAATCATTATAGATTATGTTAAAAGAAATATCAGTTAAAAATTTTGTATTTCACGTTTTACGCTGATTATAAACATCATTCTCATACTGACACTTATAATTCATAAAAACCAAAATCAATACGGCTGCAATTTTTTTTATAAATAGCTTAAAGTATTGAGAACATTTATGGAAAATTTTATGTTTGTGTCCGTTCGAGTTTATTCATTTCCGGTTAGTTATTTTACAATCAAACTATCAATCGGTCATTAAAATGTATATTTCATAAAATATTTTAGGGATTCAGCTCAAATTTAGCAAAAATATTCTGAAAAATAAAGGGAATACAAATGTATACATATTTATAAAAGTCTTAACTATCAAGCAACAAAAAGTGTAATAGCTATTAGGATTAAATGTACCATACAATTATAGAATTGATTTATTTTATGTTTTTCTAGTCAAACAACAAAAAGGAAGCAGAGAAACTGATTAAGAACATAATCAAAGTAGTTATAAAACTGGCTGTGATCCAAAGAAACGGGCTCTTTTCCAAAGAGGAGCTAAAGCTGGCCGAGCGGTTCAAAAGCAAATTCCACACGGCCGGCATGACCATCATATCATTCTACGAAGTCGATTACAGCTACGACCAAAACTATATCGTGTCCGCACTGAAGGAGTCCCACACGTGCCTTAATTCCATCGTGGAGAAGCATCTCACGGAGAAATCCGTGCAGCGAATAGACAGTGTGTTTCAGTTTTTCATGAACGAACAGTTTTTGGACGCGATTTTCAAGCCGAACTCCGAGCACAGGGACGTGCTGGGGAGGATCGTCTCAGATCTGAACAAGTCTATAGAGCGGGGTGATCTTTAGTGAATGTTTATTTGTTTTGTTGTTGTCCCAATCCGGCATGTAATGTTCATATGATTGGTGTATCGCTGTTAACATATTAACTCATTTCCGTTTTCGTTGAATTGTTTTTGTTGGTACTTAAATTTTACTCAAATGACGAAACATATCTTGGGTTACATATGTAAGAACATTTATCGTGTATTTGTATAGTCATCGGAAATTGTATATTCGACCAAATTAATTATTAACACTTTTAAGATGTCTTGTCGTTGCACTTTTAAAATTTATGTATGTGAACAAATCGCGTAAAATAGTACTGTTGTCTCTTTTGTTATAAATAATTCATGCTATACAACCTACATATATGTAGTACCCCAATCGACGATCTGCTTTTCTGAATTAAATATTAATTCCATGCGTTTCTCATGAAAGGAATGTAATTTGATCAACATCTTAGAATTAGGATTCTATATATGCTTTAAAATTTCAAATTATTTTGATCTCCTGTAAGAACTAGGCAAGAGAATGAATTTGATATAGTTTTTAATTCAAGATTCGCACCCCTGGTGAGCTGAAATAATTCCGCAAAAATGTAATTATTTAAATATTCATTTAGAAAATTTGCAAAAACCAAAAACCATTTAATCTATAAAAGTCATAAAACCACACAATATATTTTAAAAGCGCAATGACAATACAATAAATTATTTATTTTATTTATTATAATTGTATTTAAATACTCATTTTATTACCAATTCGTGCTTGACGCTGTACAGGGTTTATAAAAATACTATAGTCATTACTCACGCGTCCCTTTAGTTCTATATTCGTCTTTTATTGTAAAATAAATATCTTTGGTGAAAAACGATTCATAGCGACAATAATATAAAATCTGTCCTATATTTTACATAGCGCGTCAATAATAAATTCTGTATCGGCACTATTGTTAACTAGTCAGTGCAAGTGTTCATGTAAATGATTACGTGTAATGTTCACTTGTAAATTATAGCAATATGATGTACACGCAATTTACAAACAAAAATATATAAAAAAACATATTTCACACGTACGTACGGGCACAATTAAATGTAAACCAAATAATACAAAGAGATACAAACGTAATTTATTATATAACCTACACACGAGTATTCTTCATATTTTTGTTATAGCCCTCTAGTATGTAGTAAGTTATTTGTAAATTAAATTAAAAAAAGTAACAGTTTTGTGTTATATGTGATTTTTTTTATTTTTCCAATAATCCGATTCCTATATAGCTCTTTTACATTGGATCATCGCGAAAATGAAAGAAATGAAAGGAAGAAAGTAGAGCCTTGCTCCGATAAGGGAAATTTTTTTACATGTTCGTTGATTGTGTAAAAAATTGTTCATTTAGCGCATATTGATAAAAAACTTGGAAGCACTCCGTGGAAGAAAAAAGCAATTGTAATGTATTGTAAATTAAATAAATTATTCCTTTATGGATTCGGGTGTTTACTAGAAAATATGTATAACCGAAACCGAAATAAAAAAATGGCGATTTCTATTTGTTTTTTTTTATATAAATATGCGACATACAGCGGGACAATATTTGTCTGGCTGAAGCTGCGACTAACAGAGGGTTAAGCGAAAAATAAAACAATTTTTACTTACTTTACTTTTACTCAGATAACATTCGGAGGAGCTTGAAAATGGCTAGAGCTTAGCCGGAATTAGTTGTAAGTGTGATAAAAGCAAAGTAAATTCACACTTATCTCTTAGCAATCTAAATATCTAGATCTCATCAATGTAGCTCAGCATTATCACAAAGTAGACGTTAAGGTGTCTACTTTGTTATAATTAAAGTGCGATTTGATTTAATTTTATTAACTCACTTATAAAAATCCCTATAACGTGAGTTGTAGTGCATGCATATTAATAAAAATCGATAAGCATATCAAAAACAAGCTAGTTAATCATACTATCAAATTTAGCATAGCTATTACACAAATTAAATTTTTGACGAATTTTCAAAATGCGATATGATCTTATTTTATAATGTTATATAGTAAAACCAACTGGTGTTGTAGTGCAAGCATATTAATAAAAATTAACGAACAAATTGAAAATTAATTAGTTAATCTTCGTATAAAATATGATATTGCTTTTACAAAAATTAAATTTTTCAATGATTTTTAAAGTGCAACTTGATTTTATTTTATGACCTTATTTATAAAAACCCATATAACTCTTATTCTAGTATATTAATGAAAATCGAAGAGCATATTGGAAGTGATGGATGAGCTGGAGATGGAGGTTAAGAAAACAAGAGAGGAGAGGCAGCAATGGATGGACAGCTTAAAAGCGGAAAGGGAAGAGATAAGGAGAGAGAGGGAGGACATGAAGAAAGAGAGGAAGGATGAGCTGGAGATGGAGGTTAAGAAAACAAGAGAGGAGAGGCAGCAATGGATGGACAGCTTAAAAGCGGAAAGGGAAGAGATAAGGAGAGAGAGGGAGGACATGAAGAAAGAGAGGAAGGAGTGGATGCGGATGATGGATGGATGGAGAGAGGTGCAATGCGAGTGGCTGAAAGAGAGAAAAGAGATGATGGAGAAACTGGACAAGCTGGTAAAACTAGGGGAAAAAAGCGACGAGCACGGTGAGAGAACGGCACCGGAGTGGGCCCGTGTGGTTGGAAAAAAGTTCGATACAATCGAGAAGAGGGAGGAAATCAGGCAGAGGATGGAGAGAAACAATAGCGTGGTGGTGTCGGGTATAGGAGGAGAAGCGGTAGCTCCAATGCTGGAGAAGCTGGGTATCTCAGTGCCAATACGCAAGGTAGTAGAGCTGGGGAAAAGAAGTGACCGAGTCCTGATAGAGTTAACCAGCTGGGACGACAAAATGGGCATTATGCGAGCAAAATATAAACTAAAGGACACGAACATATACATTGATGACGATCTAACCGTAGAGGAGAAGGACGTACAAAGGAAAATTAAGGAAAGAGCTAAGGAAGAAAGAGCCAAAGAAGTGGAAGCTAGGGTGGGATATCGAAAACTGAAGATTGCGGATGTCTGGTGGGTCTGGCAGGGGGACTGCTTGTCAAAAAAGGAATGAAGGGGGAGAGGTCGACGAAGCGGGAGTATGAGTGGAGCAAGTGCATGGTGGGTTTCTGGAACGTTGCGGGTCTAAGGAAAAAAGTGCTGGGGGGAGAGTAGGAAAAGAAACTGGTGAAGTGGTTCATCTCAAAGGACATAGTAGGGCTACTGGAGACGTGGATGAAAGAAGAGGAGTGGAAGCAGGTAGAAATCTGCATGCCGACAGGGTGGGACTGGGTGATGCAAGGTGCAACGAAAGAAGCGAGGATGGGGAGAGACAAAGAAGGAACCTTGTTAGGAGTGAGGAAGTCAGTGGGACAATAGATCAGACAGTCTTCGAGGGAAGCGGCGGGATTGGTAATAGGGAAGGTGGAAATGGATAGGAGGTCAGTGTGGGTAGGGACCGTGTACTGTAACAAAAACAGTTTAGAACTAACGGAGATACTGGACGGGCTCGAGACAGAGGCAGATGAATGGATCGTCGGGGGTGACTGGAATGTGAGGGTGGGGAAGCTGGAAGGACGGATCGGAGAGGGTGGTGAATGGAGAGAAAGACGATCGCAGGATAAAGTGACTAAGCAGGAGGGTAGAGAATGGATCCAATGGGTGAGAAAGTCGGAGTGGGATGTACTGAATGGCTGCTGCGAAGAGGACTGGGAAGGGAAGAAGACTTTCTGTGGACACGGAGGAGGTTCGGTTTTGGATTATGTGGTGGTCAAAGATATCAGAAGGGAGGAGGTGGAGTGCTTCAAAGTGGAAAATGTGGGGGGTCGGACCATGTGCCTGTGGAAGTGGTTTTGAGAATGACAAAAGGTTTGAAGAGGGAGGAGAAAAAGGGGCAGCAAGGGTTTGGACGGAGCGAACTAGAAATGGCGGTGTATGAGAAAAACCTAAATGGCGCGAAGAGGGAGGAGGTACAGTCGATGCTCAAGTTGGAAAGAGTGATGGCGGCTGCGTTGGTGGTGAGGAAGAAGAGTGGAGGCCAGAGGGAGTGTTGGTTCGACGAGGAGTGTAAGATGAAAAAGACGAGGTGGCGGCGGGAAATTGCGAATTGGGGGGATGGCAGATATGCAGTCGAAAGGGTTAATCAGGCGAAGAGGAAGTTCGAGAGTACGTGCGAGAGGAAAAAAATAGAGGAGTTGCAGAAAGTGGAAAAGAGGTTGAGGGAGTGTGTGGTGGAGAAACGGATGTGGGAGATCTTAAAGGGAAGAGTGAATCAGGGCAAAGTGAACATAGAGCTAGCAGAGTGGGAGAGGAGTTGTAAACAGATGGCGGGGTCTGGGGTGGAGCTGGGCAGTTCGAGTGCGAGACAGGTGGTACGAAGGGAGTTGTTTTCGCGGAAGGAGGTGGAGGTGGCCCTGGCACAGCTAAAACTAGGAAAGGCAGCGGGGGAAGATGAGCTGAAGGCAGAGGCTTTCAAAAAGCTAGGGAGAAGGTGCGGCAGATTATTAACAAGGTGTGGAGTGGAGAGTGCCGGAAGAGTGGCGTGTGGGGGTGGTGGTCCCGGTACATAAAGGGGGAGCGGCCGCGGACGTAAAAACTTATATAGAGGGATCACCATTATGAGTGGCGGTTATAAATTGATGATGACTATGGTAAAAAATAGAATGGATAGGGAAGTGGAACAAAAAGGGCTGCTGCCGGAATGCTAGGGTGGTTTCAGAAGGGGAAGAGGGACGTGGGAGCAGATTTTCATGCTGGCGAGAATGGTAGAGGAAGCGCTGGAATGCAAAGGGAGAGTGTATGCGGTGTTTGTGGATTTAAAAGCGACGTATGACTCAGTTCCTAGGGGAAAACTGGTGGAATGTATGGATAGATTGGATATGGAAGAGGAAGGAGTGGAGTGGGTGAGAAGGATGTATAAAGAGTCATGGGCAAATGCAAGAGTGAATGGAGAAATATCTGAGAAATTTAGGGTGAATGTGGGAGTAAGGCAGGGATGCCCGCTGAGCCCCCTCCTGTTTAATCTGTACACGAGCGAGTTGGAGAAGGTGCTGAGGAGAGGACAGGCAGGAGGGGTCGTGGTGGGTAGATTCAAGGTGTGGATGTTGGCGTATGCAGATGACGTGGTGCTGGTGGCCAAGAGAGTGGACGAGATGCAAGACATATTGGAAAGAATGGGTAGGTACCTGGATAAGAGGGGGCTAGTGGTGAATGTGGAAAATACCAAATGGATGTTGTTTGGGAAAAGGGGCAGGAGGGGTAAGGGGGAAGGGCTGAAATGAAAGGAAATTCTGATTGAGAGAGTGAATGGCTTTAAATATTTGGGCTTTTGGTATGACTGGGGAGGAGGGCTTAGGATGCATGTGGAGTGTATGCAGGCAAAAGCAAGAATGGCTTGGGGGATTGCGTGCAGAAAATGGAGGAGTTTGTGGGGTGGTAACCTCGTAATGGCGTGCAAGATCTGGGATGCGTGTGTAAAACCTATATTGTTGTATCGAGTGGAAGTGTGGGGATTGCGTGAATGGGAGGTAATAGAAACGGAGCAAGCTTGGTTCCTGAAGAATCTGCTAGGGCTCGAAAGGTCGACACCGAGGGCAGTGCTGTTGCAGGAGATAAGTCGTATGAGTATGTGGTGGGAGTCGTGTGTGAGGGTTGTGAAGTTTGAGGATAGATTGCAGGATTTGGGGAGGAAAGACTGGTACGGGAGGTATGGATGAGGTGTAAGAGTAGAACAGAGAGTAGATGGAGGAAGGATAGAGAAAGGATGTATGAAAGAGTGGGTATGTCTGAGGTGTGGGTAGAGGAAAAGCTGAGAGAAAGGGGTAGCCTAGGAACTGAGATAAGGTAAGATAAGATTGAGGGATATTGAGTGGCAAGAAAGGCAAGTGAGAATGGCCGAGAGCTCATACAACCCGGGTTACGTAGAGTGGCAAGTACAGGGGAAACTCTCGAGCTACTTAGCCAGGGGAGAGTGGAGCAGAGAGGACAAAGTATGCATGGCAAGAGCGAGGTGTGGGTCAGAAGAGCGAGGAAGAAAAGTGCGGATGGGGCTGGGGTATACCGCGTATGCGCTGTGTAGGAAGGGGAGTGACACGTGGTGGCACCTTAACAGAGAATATAAGGGAGTGAAAGCAGAGTGGGTTGGAGAGCGCAGAAAGCTGAACGAATGGTTAGGAGAGGATGGGAAAGGCGTGAAAATCTACAGGAAGCTGACGTGGGAAAGGAAATTGGCGAGTGCAGAGGGAGTTTATTTTAGTGGTTAGAAAAAATGTTAATTTGTATTTTTTTGGTTTCTTTTTTATTTCTTTCTGTGAAAGTATTGTTTTTTCGGCTGGAATTTGTGTAAAGGGGAAGGGTTGGGCTGATATGCCAAATAAAGGTCTTTTTTTTATTGGAAAAGAGCTGTATAATATTAATATAAAATTTGAAAATGCTATTGGAGAAATTAAATTTTTTTACCGATTTTCAAAGTGCGATTTGATTTAATTTTATTAATTCACTTATAAAAATCCCTATAACTTGAGTTGTAGTGCATGCATATTAATAAAAATCGATAAGCATATTGAAAACAAGCTAGTTAATCTTACTATCAAATTTAGCATAGCTATGACACAAATTAAATTTTTGACGAATTTTCAAAATGCGATATGATCTTATTTTATAATCGTATATAGTAAAACCTCGCTAACTGATGTTGTAGTGCAAGCATATTAATAAAAATGAACGGACATATTGAGAATTAGTTAGTTAATCTTCGTATGAAATATGATATTGCTGTTATAAAAATTAAATTTTTGACGGATTTTTAAAGTGCAACTTGATTTTATTTTATGACCTTATTTATTAAAACCCATCTAACTCGTATTGTAGTAATTGTATAGTAATAAAAATCGAAGAGCATATTGGAAACAAGCTATATAATCTTAATATAAAATTTGAAATTGCTATTATAGAAATTAAATTTTTGACGGATTTTCAAAGTGCGATTTGATTTAATTTTATTAATTCACTTATAAAAATTCCTACAACGTGAGTTGTAGTGCATGCATATTAATAAAAATCGATAAGCATATTGAAAACAAGTTAATTAATCTTACTATCAAATTTAGCATAGCTATTACACAAATTAAATTTTTAACGAATTTTCAAAATGCGATATGATCCTATTTTATAATCATAAGATTATTATATAAATATTAAAACCTCGTTAACTGGTGTTGTAGTGCTAGCATATTAATAAAAATTAACGGACATATTGAGAATTAGTTAGATAATGTTCGTATGAAATATGATATTGCTATTGTTACAAAAATTAAATTTTTAACGGATTTTTAAAGTGCAACTTGAATTTATTTTATGACCTTATTTATTAAAACCCATCTAACTCGTATTGTAGTACTTGCATATTAATGAAAAACGAAGAGCATATTGGAAACAAGCTATATAATCTTAATATAAAATTTGAAATTGCTATTATAGAAATTAATTTTTTTTACGGATTTTCAAATTGCAATTTGATTTAATTTTATTAACTCACTTATAAAAATCCCTATATATATATATATATATAACTTGAGTTTTAGTGCATGCATATTAATAAAAATCGATAAGCATATTGAAAACGTTAGTTAATCTTACAATCAAATTTAGCGTAGCTATTACACAAATTACATTTTTGGCGAATTTTCAAAATGCTATGATTTGATTTTATAATCTCATATAGTAAAACGCCGATAACTGGTGTTGTTGTGCAAGCATATTAATAAAAATAGACTGACATATTGAAAATTAGTTAGTTAATCTTTGTATACCATTTGGCATTACTATTACAGAAAATAAATTTTTGACGGATTTTTAAAGTGCAACTTGATTTTATTTTATGACCTTATTTATTCAATCCCCTGTAACTCGTATTGTGGTAGTTTTATATTAATGAAAATCGAAGAGCATATTGGAAACAAGATATATAATCTTAAAGTATAATTTGAAATTGCTATTGTAGAAATTAAACTTTTTACCGATTTTCAAAGTGCGATTTGATTTAATTTTATTAACTCACTTATAAAAATCCATATAACGTGAGTTGTAGTGCATGCATATTAATAAAAATCGATAAGCATATTGAAAACAAGTTAGTTAATCTTACTATCAAATTTAGCATAGCTATTACACAAATTACATTTTTGACGAATTTTCAAAATGCTATATGATTTTATTTTATAATCTTATATAGTAAAACCCCGACAACTAGTGTTGTAGTGCAAACATATTAATAAAAGTTGACGGACATATTGAAAATTAGTTAGTTACCCTTCGTATGCAATTTGACATTACTATTACAAAAAATAAATTTTTGACGGATTTTTAAAGCACAACTTGATTTTATTTTATGACCTTATTTATTCAATCCCCTGTAACTCGTATTGTAGCACTTTTATATTAATGAAAATCGAAGTAGATATTGGAAACAAGTCATGTAAACTTAATATAAAATTTGTAATTGCTATTGTAGAAATTAATTTTTTTACGGATTTTCAAAGTACGATAATGATACAATATTCGAGTATTTTTGTTGTCTACTCCGTTATTACGTAAAGATGCGATAAGTGTGAAATGTTGCACGCTATCAAACGCTTTTTCATCTCAACTACTGTGCTATATTCTGAAAGTAAAAGTAGTATTTATTATTTCTCTACTTACCAAGAAGAAGTATATGTGAAAAAACAAAAAAATAGTTCCAAGTAATCAGTAATTTAACAAAAAAAAAAACAATTTAATTAATGTAACAACACATTACAAATCCTTTTATTTAAATTTATATCTTGGCTAAAAATCTTTATGTACAGCGTCTACAAAAGCAAATTCATCCACACAGACAGGCACACACCCCACAATCATTAATGTATTAAATCACAAGTCTTAATAAATTACTAAGGCAGTATATGTTCAAAAAATATCAACAAAACGTATCAGTAATATTTTTCGAGCAAACTAAAACCCCCCTATTAACATAACCCTCAACACATTTCAACTTTGTACAGAGAGAAAATATACATGCGGCTTCTTGTTACTTCTATTTATCGGTTGTGTTGTAACTACATAACTAGATCACACACAAAAATATAGGGAATTCCAATAAAAAGTCTATACAGTTCGAATTAACTAATAAAAAAAGTATTCCTAAACGTAAAAATAAGTGTTTCCCATTTCTTGTTTTTTTTTTTTGGAATATCTATACATACAAAATATTAAATTTTATTTTAAAAAAGAATCCCAAAAGAGAGAGATAGGTTATTAAATGTACATAGTGTTGGTAATTAAATTATATTATTTATTCGCTATATTCTAATCGATGTTTTGAGATCTTCGTCGTCGGTCGCCGAAGTCTCCGTCGATTTTTTCACATAGACAGGCCCTTCCGTTTCGCCCATCACATAGGCCTCCGTGACGTGCACTTCGGTTATGCCCGAGCTGGGGATTTCGAACATCGGTTCCAATAATAGCGATTCCTATTTAATTAATGTTTTATTATTAGGGCTTCCCCATTGGAGGAATTTCATAGTTTCGACAGCATAGCAGCATACAATCCAATTGTACATGCAAGGATGAAGAAGAAAAAATACTGCTAGCTTATGAAAGCAACGTGTTTTTAAAACATGCTTTTAATATCTTTAACAACAACCATTTGCAATAAAGGAGATGAATAAAACTACTAATTGTTTAAAACAACTAGTTTCGCCTAAGCTCTAGGCATTATATATATATATATATATATATATATATATATATATATATATATAACGCCTAGAGCTTAGGCGAAAGTAGTTGTTTTAAACAATTAAACAAGTGGTTAAAAGAATAGAATAGTAGTTTTATTCATCTGCTTTATTGAAAATGAATTACCACGTAGTAGACGCCAAAACCATTCAATTTCTAAACAACCATTTGGTTACGAAGAGAAGTTTCAAGATATTTTAGATTTACCCGTGAACAATATTTAATTAATACTATATTATTAGGGCTGCCTCAGTGGAGGAATTTCATACTTTCGACAGTTTACAGTACTAGCCAATTGTGCATGCAAGGATAAAGAAGAAAAAATACTGCTAACTTACGAAAGCAACGTTTTTTTTAAACACGCTTTTTAATATCTTTAACAACCATTTGGTTACGAAGAAGAGAAGTTTAAAAGATATTTTAGATTTACCCGTGAGCAATTTAGTTCCATCTTGAAGGATATCAAGAACCTTTTATAATCCACATGCTTCAAACGTGAAAAAAACGGGAGAACGTGATAATGTTAGTTAGCCAAATTATCATAAATATTGATTTAATAATAATTCATTCATTCGGAAAGTCGTGTGGTGCCCACGCCAGATATTTTATTATACATTATTTCCCAGATGATTCAATTTCAGAATAACTGTCCGCTCTACTAAGCGATGGCGACCGAATCATTTTAAAATCCACCGCAATTACGCACCACAAAAAAAATATTCTTCACCGAGTTGCCCGTGCAGTATTGGTGTACAGCCGAGCAAAGTGTTCTCTAGATCTATAGATCCTTATAGTGTTCTGTGTCTAGATCACAGAACAAGTTACGAGAGTGACGACAAGCAGTGCAAAGCGTTACAAATCATAGTTAATCACCAAGCGAGCGACAAAAATAAAAATCTTACGAGTATCGCCCGCAGTCCTCGCGCTCCTGTTTTGCGTTCCATCGCCAACTTCGCAATCGCATTCAAGGCGTCTGCGGTGAACATCAGGTCACAGTGGTCCATCGCCAGCAGCCTCTGGTATTGGGGGATGAGGGCGTTGCGGGGCTCGCTTAAAATCCGCACCAACATGTTTTTGTTCAAACTGTGGAACGGTACGAGCACTGGGAATCGACCCACGAATTCCTTAAATTCAGTTTACATTCAAACATTATTCGAGTACATTAATTAGTACCAAAAAAATGTCAGAAATGTCCTTTAGAAAGTTCAAGAGGATTTATAGAGTTCAATGAGAAACATATTTTTATAATTCTAACGTAATTTTACGTCACAACAAACATATTAAACGTAATTGATGTCCTGAGTAACCGTAATTCACCGTAATACACATATGATGAAATGAAGAGAATATTGATGTTTATCCGGATAATTGATTACTTGACAAATATAAAAGGAGAATTAAAGCAAATACTGACAGTACTAGGACTGACAGTATTATTGACCGTGTAAGGTGCCGTGTAGAGCCATTCACAATAAAGCTGAAATCCGAGAAAACTTGAGACATATTTAATAATATAATATATTATATTAAAATTTTTCATTTGGTTTAAAATTGTCTATCCAAAAGGTTAAAACTCATCTTGATTAGATACTTTTTATTTTATTTTCTTCACTTCTTCGACCTTACCGCCAAAACGGTTCAATTTTTATAACAATATTTCTGGGTTTTTCTCTTTGGAAATTAAATACCTACAATATGAGACCAAAATCCACTTTCTATCATGCAATTAAATTCATAAATTTTCAAAAATTTGCCAAGGCCTTTTCAGGTTTAATTTGAAACCATCTCGACATTTTTCCCGCCTTCTATATTATATTTCCCATAAATTAAATTAAAGTTTCCTAGTTCGAAAAATTTGCCGAGCTCTGTAGCTTTACCGGTTCCATTTGAAACAATCTCGTCATTTTTCCCGTCATCTAGACTATATTTCAAATCAAATGATTTAGTTTCAGTGCCATGCCACTACTATGGTGACCCCTGCTTTGAGGCAATGGAGGATAGTTTTGGCAATTTTACTGATTTTTATCAGTTTTCAAATTAAATTCGTGGCGGGTTTATCTTTTGTTTAAGAGAAAAATCGTACTAAGATTTTTCATTTGATTGAAAATTGTCCATCCAACGGGCTAAAGCTGATCTTGATTGGACTATTTTCATTTTCATTAATTCATTTCTTCGGATTTACCGCTAAAACGGTACAATTTGTATAACAATATTTTTTCTTATTTTTCTTTGGAATAAATAAAATGCGATCACGACTTTCTAACATGAAATAAAATTTTCCTAGTTCGAAAAATTTGCCAAGCTCTGTAGCTTTACCGGTTCTATTTGAAACAATCTCGTTATTTTTCCCGTCATCTAGACTACATTTCAAATTAAATAACTTAGTTTCAATGTCATGCCGCTGCTATGACGACCCCTGCTTTGCCGTAATGGAGGATAGTTTTCGCAATTTTACCGATTTTTATCACCTTTCAAATTAAATTCGTAACGGGTTTATTTTTTGTTTTAGAGAAAAATAGTACTAAGATTTTTGATTTGGCTGAAAATTATCTATCCAATGGGATAAAATTGATATGGATTGGACCATTTTAATTTTAATTTTCTTCATTTCTTCGGCTTTGCCGCCAAAACGGTACAATTTTTATAACAATATTATTTCTTATTTTTGTTTGGAATTAAAAAACCTATAAAATAAGATCTACAACAACTTTCTAACATGAAATGAAAATTGCGTATTTCGAAAAATTTGCCAAGCTCTGAAGCTTTACCGGTTCCATTTGAAACCATCTCGGCGTTTTTCCCGCCATTGAGACTATATTTCCAATTAAATGACTTAGTTTCAGTGTCATGCCACTGCTATGACGACCCCTGCTTTGACGCAACGGAGGATAGTTTTCGCAATTTTGCCGATTTTTATCACTTTTCAAATTAAATTCGTGACGGGTTTATCTTTTGTTTTAGAGAAAAATAGTACTAAGATTTTTGATTTGGTTGAAAATTATCTATCCAATGGGATAAAGTTGATATTGATTGGACCATTTTAATTTTAATTTTCTTCACTTCTTCGGCTTTGTCGCCAAAACGGTACAATTTTTATAACAATATTATTTCTTATTTTTGTTTGGAATTATAAGACCTATAAAATGAGATCTACAACGACTTTCTAATATGATATAAATTTTTCTAGTTCGAAATATTTGCCAAGGCCTGTAGCTTTACCGGTTCTATTTGAAACAATCTTTCCCGTCATCTAGACTATATTTACAATCAAATGACTCAGTTTCAGTGTCATGCCACTACTATGATGACCTCTGCTTTGACGCAATGGACGATAATTTTGGCAATTTTACCGATTTTTATCACTTTTCAAATAAAATTCGTGACAGGTTTATTTTTTGTTTTAGAGAAAAATCGTATTAAGATTTTTCATTTGGTTGAAAATTGTCCATACAACGGGCTAAAGCTGATCTTGATTGGACTATTTTCATTTTTATTTTCTTCACTGCTTCGGCTTTAACGCCAAAACCGTACAATTTTTATAACAATATTTTTTCTTATTTTTCTTTGGAATTAAAAGACCTACAAAATGATAAATTTCCCATAAATTAAATAAAAGTTTCCTAGTTCGAAAAATTTGCCAAGCTCTGTAGCTTTACCGGTTCCATTTGAAACAATCTCGTCATTTTTCCCGTCATCTAGACTATATTTCCAATCAAATGACTTAGTTTCAGTGTCATGCCATTGCTATGACGACCCCTTCTTTGACGCAACAGAGGATAGTTTTCGCAATTTTACCGATTTTTATCACTTTTCAAATTAAATTCGTGACGGGTTTATCTTTTGTTTTAGAGAAAAATAGTACAAAGATTTTTGATTTGGTTGAAAATTATCTATCCAATGGGATAAAGTTGATATTGATTGGACCATTTTAATTTTAATTTTCTTCACTTCTTAGGCTTTGCCGCCAAAACGGTACAATTTTTATAACAATATTATTTCTTATTTTTGTTTGGAATTAAAAGACCTATAAAATGAGATCTACAACGACTTTCTAACATGAAATAAAATTTTCCTAGTTCGAAAAATTTGCCAAGCCCTGTAGCTTTACCGGTTCTATTTGAAACAATCTTTCCCGTCATCTAGACTATATTTACAATCAAATGACTCAGTTTCAGTGTCATGCCACTACTATGACGACCCCTGCTTTGACGCAATGGAGGATAGTTTTGGCAATTTTACCGATTTTTTATCACTTTTCAAATAAAATTCGTGACAGGTTTATTTTTTGTTTTAGAGAAAAATCGTATTAAGATTTTTCATTTGGTTGAAAATTGTCCATACAACGGGCTAAAGCTGATCTTGATTGGACTATTTTCATTTTTATTTTCTGCACTTCTTCGGCTTTAACGCCAAAACCGTACAATTTTATAACAATATTTTTTCTTATTTTTCTTTAGAATTAAAAGACCTACAAAATGAGAGCTACAACGACCTTCTAACATGAAATAAAAAATTTCTAGTTCGAAAAATTTGCCAAGCTCTGTGGCTTTACCGGTTCCATTTGAAACAATCTCGACATTGTTCCCGCCATCTAGACTATATTTCCAATCAAATGACTTAGTTTCAGCTACTTGCCACCGTTAGGACGACCCCTGCTTTGACGCAACGGAGGATAGTTTTGTGACGTTTACCGAATTTTTTTGAAATTTTGCATTTTTGCTTTTTGCAGCTTTATCTGTAACTTTAGAGCCATTATAATTTAACCTTCATCGGTCAGTTTTCGATTGCCTATACAATGAGCATAAACTCGTTTTTTTTTTCTTCGGAAAATTTTAATCTTTTATGTTTGCACTTTTCTGGCAATACACGCCTACTGGTTGAGATTTTCTAATATTTCCCCCCCGATCTTTACTTGCTTCTTTAGCGCGCACAAACTGACGGTTAAGTTTTTCTCTACAACCAACTCCATGTTTCCCGCTTTCCCGGCTTTCCACGTTTCCACAGCTTTTCCCACCGGCCCGATCTATTTTTCCTAGCGTCTAGAAGGATGACGCTTTCCAATGATACCTTCACCAACCCCCTACCCGCCCCCTAGCTGCAATGGACCCCATTTTTTCCCTTAGCTAATTATATAGATTATAGATAGATAGATAGATAGATAGATAAATAGATAGATAGATAGATAGATATTCTATTATTATTTATTATATAATATAATATATTATCTCAAGTTTTCTCGGAATTCAGCTTTATTGTCAATGCAAAAATAAATGGTGAATTACGGGCAAATATTTATACATTAAAAAAATTAATTCACCATGTAGAAACACGTGAAGATCATGTCTCCGTGGTGTAGTTGGTTGTCGACCGCGATTGCCAGAGACGTAAGTGCGAGTCCCACCGGAATGTGCATTTTTAAGAAACTTTGATTCAATTTTGATTTAAACTTTAATAAAGCACATTAATTCGTTCAAAAAAATGAGAGTAAAATCCTTAAAATTGTTCTAGAGGACTTTAGGTGAGTCCCGAAAGTATTAACATAAGATCATGTCTCCGTGGTGTAGTTGGTTGTCGACCGCGAATGCCGGAGACGTAAGTGAGAGTACCACCGGAATGAGCATTTTTAAGAAATTTTGATTTAAACATTAATAAAGCTCATTAATTCGTTCAAAAAAATGAGAGTAAAATCCTTCAAATTGTTCTAGAGGACTTTAGGAGAGCCCCGAAAGTATTAACATAAGATCATGTCTCCGTGGTGTAGTTGGTTGTCAAGACAACCGCGAATGCCGGAGACGTAGGTGCGAGTCCCACCGGAATGTGCATTTTTAAGAAACTTTGATTCAATTTTGATTTAAACATTAATAAAGCACATTAATTCGTTCAAAAAATGAGAGTAAAATCCTTCAAATTGTTCTAGAGGACTTTAGGAGAGCCCCGAAAAAAAAACAGTATTAACATTTTTTACGCTTCACAACACTTAAATGTCCTAGAGAGTGGTAACCGTATTTCACCGCTGTCGTGCTCGAAGAAAGATCAAGATAGATTTATTTGCGGGGCGCTATTTTCCAGGTCACAAAATGCTCTACTAGAGCAATTTTTGAAATGAAATGAACATTATAAAAAGTGCATTAAATATTCAGACTTACAGGGATCATGCCAAAATCAATTAAATCCCTCGCTTGTACCAGCTTTAAAGATTGATCTCGTTCCTGGTTTTCCTCCTCCGCGGACAGATCTGATTGATTCAGAGCCTGCTGCGACGCAGCTCGTCTACCCTGGTTGCCAGATACCTGAGCACCAAAACCGAATACCTGAATAATACAGAGACATGGTGTTTAGTAGCAAGTTTTTTGTAGCCGAACGCATCAATCAGCTATTACGTTTTCGTTGTTTCGTCGTGCAATTAGTCGGTCAAGGCCGTTATATGCGCCGCTTGCCACGAATAGAATATTCGTCGTATCCACTTGTATCGTCTCTCCGCGCAATTTACGGGGCGAATTGCGCTCAGGTACATTTACGACAGTGCCTTCCAGCATTTTTAGCATACCTTGCTGGACGCCCTCTCCTGAAAAAGAAATTACAAACGCGGGCGATATAGTTTGTCTGCAGTCCTGCTCAAATAATGCATACAAATTATCATTTTCATTTAAATATTGAAGTGGATACATTAATTTCAATGCTTTTCACGATTATTATAATATTTCTAGGGCTAGAAAATTATTGTAAACAAACCGTGAACAAAACTAACTAAAGGTCCTTTTAGACAAGACAATTTCTTGACTCGAAAGTTAGTAAAGATGCAAGACAATCTAAATTGTCTCGTATCATAAAGGCACCTTACACGGTCAATATTACTGTCAATATTTTAGAATAATGACAGTATTACTGTACGATAATATGTTTAAAATTTTCATTATTCTAAAATATTGACAATATTACTGATCGTGTAAGGTATAGTAATGATGTAATGTAGATAATACTAATGTTTATCCGGATAATTGATTACTTGATAAATATTGAAGGAGGATTCAAGCAAATACTGACAGTACTAAGATTGACAGTATTATTGACCGTGTAAGGTGCCTTATACCGCAAATTATATATTGAATTGGATGGTAGATCGAATGGAAAAACATAACGTGTTCTATTTGTCAAGAACAAATTGTATGGGAGGAGGATATATGAATTCATTTCTTGAACAACTTTTGAGCTAAAAAATTGTCTTGTCTAAAACGACCTTAACAGTCGTTGAATATACGTTCAAAACACCGACACAAACGAAGTTACATAAAATAATTCAAGAATTGTTCACTAATAAACGAGAAAACACAAACGATAGAAATATAATAAACAAAGCACAATGTACAAGATTTTAGTTCGCAAGCAGATGATCCTTTACTTATCTATAGGCAAGACCGTATCTAGAGAAAAAAAATCGGGGGTTTAAAGGATCGAAGACAAATAATTTGTAAGGACACGAAGTAAACGCCTTCTATTTTATATCTATTTCATTCTTTTGCAGTTCGGATGGGGGGGGGGGGGGGGGTTTAAACCACCAACCCCACACACCCCTCAGATAAGGCCCTGTTTATAGGTACTGCCGTAAATACACACATCGACAAAATAAAGATACGCATAGAATATTTAATTTTCTCCCATTATTTTATTTTCAAATTCTAGGCAGTGTTCCTACACGGTAACACCGACAACTCTAGCCCATCCGGCAACTTCTTCAGTCCCTCAGACAACTCCAGCCTCACCGGCACGCAGTATGACCGTTAAAAAAATGTATACCAGAATGGGAAAAATTTCTACTTATTAATTTGTAGGTATTCAAAGTTTAAATTGTATTTATTTGACTTACTAACATGTGTCAGTATTAGTAAACAGAAAATACAATTTGTTTATGTTTACATTAGTCGGTTCTCCAATAACAGTTGCTTTCTTTAACCGCCCCTCTATCGCTGCAAGTTTTGCGAACGTGCACAAGTTGTAAGGGACTACGTAGAATTGTGCTAATCGGGAGCAACAAATACAACAAAAGACAATACGGGCGGAGCAGCAAATAGTATGAAACGAAAATAGCTTATAAAGCCCGTATGATATTATCTAGTTTCCTATATCGTTTTATATAAAAGAATTGATATATTAAACTGTATAAGTATTTCTAAATGGAAAAGTAACATTGTGTATTACGGTGTTGTTATTGTAAAGTAAATTTATTATTATTCCGCTGCTATATAATATATGTGTATGACACTATGTAGTTTGTGTCTGCATCGAAAACGATATAAGAAACTATATAATATCATAGGGGCTTAAGATATAACACTAATTTATGTTTTTCTATCAGACACCTACTTAGAATTTGCTCCTATTTTCTTTAATACAATATGCTAGTTCATAATTTATTTATATTAGATTTTTCGTAAATAAAAGTAATGCCGAATGAACTTATACACTGATTATAAACACATTAATTTCCCACGTATCCTGCATCAAAACAAAAATACAACTCTAAATTTAGCCGCCAAGCTTGGCACGGTGTCGGTGAGTGAAAATGTTTCCAAACCAAATGGGCACGATGGAAATAAACAACCGCATCAATAATAAAAATAAACAAGGTACATGCAAAATATTTGTGTTGTTTTTGTGTGCACTCACCTCCAACATCCCTCAACTGATGGATACCGGGGACGGCGCCGATTTTATCTACCTCATCCAGAAACACGATACCAATTTGCGCCCTTTCCACGCTATACCCCGCGTCTTGTAGTAGTTTACCAATTACACTCTCAATATCCTCGCCAACATAGCCGGCTTGGGTGAGCGTGGTACAATCACAAATTGCAAATGGCACATCCAAGCATTGAGCTATAGTTTGTGCAAGTAACGTTTTACCTGCAACAAATATGTTAAGAATCTAATACCGCAATGGTATTTGTTACGACATACAATATCAAATGATAATAATAATAATAATATCATATACAGATTTCCATTTTGTCCTAATCAATTCAATTCGGCAACATATCTATAAGTATATATATATATATATATATATATATATATATATATGTGTATATATATATATATATATATATATATATATATATATATAAATATTTAAGTTGGAATTTGAAGAATTCAATTATGATTTTGTAAGAATTAAAAGAAATAAAATATAGTATAATTTGCACCTAATAAAATACATATTGGAGGGGGTACTTTGCGTTTTTCGTGAATGGCCAGGGGATTGCAGACGTTTAACGCATTGGTTACCATCTACGTGCGCAACGCCTTCAATACGCCCAGTGGTGCGAAGAGGGGACCTTGAAGCGGTGTGTGGTCATGGGATTCCCAGCGGACGCTATGCGTCTGGCTACTATACCTCGCGTGTAACGGGTGCGTCCTTCAACGAATTGCCATCAATATTTAGGAGAAGCTAACCCTATCGTTATATACACAATAGCGACCATGAAAATATTGCTGATACAAATACTACGATATTTACAATCGCCGCACATTTGCAAAAGCATATTTCTATCTATCTTAAATTCACGCCACTATAGGCGTGTATCAGTTATCTTCTCTGCCTATAGTGCTGGCAAGTAACACTAAGGATCTTATAGTTTAACGTGGATTCCGAACCACTGGAGTACGTTTAAATGAGAATTTCATCTACTTCGGACCAGAGAAGGGATGCCCATGAAAAACTCTGGAGTACGTTTAGATGAGAATTGCATCTACTCCGGAAGAGAGAAGGATATTAGCCGCTGGCCAGGTGGATTGGGGATTGTAGGTGCGTGCAAGCTGAAAAGTATTTGGCTTTGTGAGATTTGAACTCAAGATTTTCAGCGCCACAGTCCGATGCCTTAACCACTGCGCTACGCTGCCGCTCATATTTACAAACACTAATTACTATATAATATTAATCAGCATTAGCTAAATCAGCCCTTAAACATCAACTTTTGCATTGCCGATACATTATATAGTTCAATCAATAAGTTAACTATGTAAATATAAGTGTTCATTATTAATTGGCGCAGTCTGAAGGAATTCAGACGGATTCTATAAGGACGCAGCCTTCTCTTAAGGAGGGAGGTGTTAACGGATACTCCTTGGCCTTTCAACGAATGATAAATAGTTGAAGGGCCAATAACGAATAGACACTGACAAAGCAATGGAGTAATAAAAACGCGTGATGTTCACGTGATTTTCCGGAGCACTCTTCTTATTGGCTAAGCAAAGGCGGTCGAATATTAAGAATGCGGTTACACAGGGCAGTAGTAACAACGCCATTGCTTTCGCAACCTTTGTGCTACGCTTTGCTTCAGTGCTATCGATGTCATTCTACTTTAGAAGAAAGAAATTAGTATCAGTAGTCCATCAGTATCTTCAACCAAATTTGCTTGAACAGTGTAATACGGACGCATAGAGTGGACAGGGCTATTGGGAGCATGTACGCAGTGTTCACGTGATCACTCAATTGCTTCGGGTATTCGAGTATCGACACCTAGACGACAGGAGATTCATGGTGTAGAATGGGGGCGAAGGAAGAAGGTGCATGAGACTGGGATGTAGCGTTCCATAGTGGACCAAGCTTGGACCGACCCTGTGGAACGTCATGTACAGCATCCTACGGATACCGGAGGGAATCCAGTTGGTTTCATAAGCCGACGATGTTGCCCTCGTGACGACGGGGAGAAACGAGTAAGAGCTTAGACTATGAGTTAATGACAGCCTTGAGGGACTCAAAAAGTGGCTGACCCAGAACACCCTTCAAATAGGTATAGGAAGCGACGGAGGCGGTGCTCTTCATATGAAGGAAGAGATGCACACAAATACCGTTCACTATTGGCGATACCGATGTTATTCCGAAGAAGGTCAAGCAGCTAGGGGTCGTCGTGGACAACGGCTTGACCTTCAGGAAACACGATGTTGTCCTCGGTACAACGGGGAGAAGCGAGTTAACGACAGCCTTGAGGGACTAAAAAAATTGCTGACCGAGAACTCCCTTCAAGTAGTCGAGAAAAACACGGAGGCGGTGTTCTTCATAGGATGGAAGAGAAAATACAAATACGGTTCACTATTAGCAATACCAAAGTTATTCCGAAGAAGGTCAACTACCTGATAGTCCTCGTTGACAAGGGCTTGGGCCTTCAGTAAACAGGCAGAGACGGTAGCCAGATTCGCCACGGCCCTAGTGGCTATTATGCCTAACACGGAAGGCCCGGGCCAGCATAAATGGATGATGCTGGCACGGGTCTCTGAGAGTGTCGTGCTGTGTGGAGCCCCCATCTGAGACCACAGACTCTAATACCAAAACATATGTCATATACTGGCGACGGTGCAGAGAAAGAGTGCATACAGGATGGCAAGAATGGCAGGGAATCCATCCTGGTTATCGCCGGTGTCCCAGCTATCGAACTGCTTGCCCTAAAGCGCACAGAGTGGTACCGTGAGAACTTCAGTGCGAGGGCCACCAGAATAAGGATATTGAGAAGGTAGATAAGCTGGTCTAAGAGACGGCCCTCAAGGCCATGCACCAGGTGCTAGTACAGGACATCTTTCTGCAGATACGGAAGAAGGCCCGACTCGTGCTCCTTCCTAAGCCAGGAAAGCCACTGGACAGCCCGTCGGCATACAAGCCGTTATGTATGCTAGGCAGTATGGTCAAAGTACTCGAGTATCTGATGCTAACAAGGGTCACGCCATGCACTAAGGCAATAGAAGCAATGTCGCTGCAGCAGCATGGCATCTACCCAGGAAGATCGACGGTGGGAGCTGTGGAGGAGGCAATGCACACCGCCGACAAGAGCACATGGCGGACGAGGATGCAATGCGCACTCATCACCATCGACGTAAAGAATGCCTTCAATAACGAATACTGGTAGTAACCACAAAAAAGTATGTCAAACACCAACGGATCAGGGCAAAGAAAACGCATGATGCCGGCTAGGGTGGCCAAAAGTACTATGTATTACGAAGCACCGACATGGGCACTGGCGATTAAGGTCTGCAACTACCGAGATTTGCTAGCGGGGGTTCGCGCTGAGGGTGGCAAGGGAATTCCGAATCACTGGATGCCCTCCATTGAGCTCCTGGTCCAAGAAAAAAACAACAATTCCAGGAGGCGGTGAGAGCCCGGGATGCCCGGGATGCAAGAGCAAGGACTATGGCATGGTCATGACAAAAGACAAAGCGGAGTGGACTAGGAGGCTAATCCCAGAAATCAAACCGTGGGTAAACCGAGCTCACGGAGAAGTGTGGTATACCGTTACATAAGTATTGTCGGGGCACAGCTGGTTCACCTTATTCTTTAAACGTATGTCCCTGGAGCAGTCGGAAAACAGCACCCACTACTCTACCAAATAATCAGCGAAGAAGGCAGCAGCACCATGGCGGTGCTGACTAGCCGCGAGCAAATTCTCCCCCCAAGCAAATAATGTGCGAGTCCCGGACCTGGGGTGTGGCATAGCTGGTAGGTCGGCCTCAGCGGGCCGAAATCCAGCAATATCCGGAGAAGAATGCCATAACAACCTCCCGGGTGCCTTACGAAGATTCCCCTCAAGCCAAATAAAAAAAGTAACATGATACCTGCCAGGTGAGACAATTTAAGATGGCACATTCACTGATAAGAATTTTCTCATTATCAGGATTTAGTTTCCACGTCAAACGCTCCAGTATCTACGGACACCGCGGCGCATGCCATCTTTTCGCACCGAGGGCGAGACATGATTGGGGGGTCAGGATGACTCCGGACAGCATGGTGGGCCTAATGCTCGAGAGCATTGAGGGACACGTCACGGTGATAGTGGACGAAAAAATCACGGAAGAGAAGGAACGACGTATATGTGCGAGTGGTCCCAGGCCTGCGTTGTAGACAGAGGTGGGGTATATCTGCTAGATCGGCCCTAGAGGGCCGGAATCCAGCACTATCTGGGAAATAATGTCATAACAACATCCCGGATGTCTTACGAATATTTCCCAGCTCAGGCCAAATAAACAAAAGTAAGATGACACATGCCAGGTGAGATAATTTAAGATTACACCTTCACTGATAAGAATTTTCTCACGTTCATGATTTAGTTCCCACGCTACAAGTAGGTATTGAAGCATATTGGGCACCGTGAAGCAGCCATCTTTTCGTGCACGAGTTGGACCAAGGGTTTGGAGACGCGATTGTGGGCCAGCATGACTGCGGATAGCACGGTGGGCCTAGTATCAATCCAGAACTATCCAGAACGGTGGGCCTAATTCTCATGGTCAGACATCGAGGGACACGTCACGGTAACAGTGAACGGAAGAATCAGGGAAGGGAGGGTTCGACGGGTAATGCGCGTCCCGAGCTTGGGATGTGGAGAGAGGTGGTAGGTGGTAGGTCGGCCCTGGAGGGCCGGAATCCAGCACTATCCGGGAGAGAATACCAGTACGACCTCCTGGGGTGCCTTATGAAGATTCCCCACCTCAAGTCAATTAAAAAAGGCAAGATGACACCTGAGGTGAGATAATTAAAGATGACACCTTTACTGATGTGAAATTTCTCACGGTCAAGATTTAGTTCCCACGTCCAATCGCCACAATACCTACTGAGGGGGAGGACCTCAAGTGGCATAAACGGTTTCCTGATTTAGCCCCCTGCGGGTTTTCCTGTGGAGCAGTCTGAAATCCAAGGTCTACAACAATCATCCCCAGACCGTGGAAGCACTACAGGAGACCGATTCTTAAAACCACTAGTTCCGAACTAATTCCTTTAACTGTAAAAGTCACTCCGAATATATATATATATATATATATATATATATATATATATATATAAACAATCTTTATTGGGCTATCGACCCTTCCCGGGTCTTTCCGCCTTATATATATATATATATATATATATATATATATATACAGGGTGCTTCAAAAAAATGTATACACACTTTAAACTATTGTAGTTTTCCCGCTCTACAAGGCTAATGTTATATTTCTTCGCCAGGTGCCAGCATAATCGTCCCTCTATGTTATATTATCAGTTGGAATTTGTAATATCAACATGGGGGACGTACGTTTGAGTTTTGAAGAACGTAAGCAGGTTATTAAGTGGTACTGGAAGTTTGAGAATGTAAATGAAGTTCAAAGACAGTGGAGAAGGGAGTATGATACAGAACCACCTTCAAGATTAACAATTACACGCATACGAGAGAAATTCGAAGTTCATGGAACAGTGTGTGATGTGCATAAAGGTCATTCAGGTCGGCCTCGAACAGCTACAAGTGATGAGTCATCAACGGCAGTCTTGGAACTGTTTCAACGCTCTCCTAACAAATCTTCAAGGCAAGGGGCACGTGAAAGTGATGTAAGTGCTAGCAGCGTGCTACGCATTCTGAAGAGAGGCAAGTATCGTGTTTACATTCCAAGGCTGGTGCAACAGCTAAATGGCGACGATCCAGATAGAAGGTTGCAATTTTGTGAATGGATTCAGGAGATGGTGATACGTGAACCGGGATTTATGGGTAGCATCATTTGGTCGGATGAAGCCCAATTCAAACTTAATGGAACTGTCAATAGGCACAATTGTGTTTACTGGGGTGAAGAAAATCCTCACATTACAATTGAAAAAGCTGTAAATTTGCCTGGTGTAAATGTGTGGTGCGGTTTGTCTTCAAGGGGACTCATTGGACCTTTTCGATTTGAAGGCACTGTAACTGGTATTAATTACCTAACAATGCTTGCTGATTCCATATTTCCTGCCATTCGTGCATTATACGGTAATGATGATTTTTATTTTCAACAAGATGGTCCCCCATGTTGATATTACAAATTCCAACTGATAATATAACATAGAGGGACGATTATGCTGGCACCTGGCGAAGAAATATAACATTAGCCTTGTAGAGCGGGAGAACTACAATAGTTTAAAGTGTGTATACATTTTTTTGAAGCACCCTGTATATATATATATAAACATATCCGCTACCCTTTTCTACCATAATGTGGTGTAAGGGTAGTGTAGGGTGTAAAGGTTCACGATTTGAGTTCGTTAATGATAGAATTTCGGCCTATTCGTATTTTCTAAGGCTGGTAAACGGAAATTTCATCATATTACTATATAAGCTCAAATCGTGAATGAATGAAGTTAAAGGTATATGTTCCGAACTAGTGGTTTCAAGATTCACACCCCTGTAGTGCTTCCACAGCCTGGGGACGATTGTTGTAGAGCTTGGATTTAAGATAGCCTGTACTATACCTATCGACATGCTGGAGGGAGTGAATAAAAACAACGGCTTCTCGTGTATACAGTGCAGGACGACATTTGCCTCACACACACTTGTTAAGACTACATAACTTCAAATTTCCATTATACCATCCCCTACCGTTACATGAGAAAAATAATAGGCTTGAAATGTTTACCATTTTTTTTATTTAATTTCCAAAAACGCAAAGTGCCCCACTCCAACCTGTATGTATAATTCTGTGGCCGGCGGGCAAAACTGCATAAGTTGAAAAATGACGACTTGAGTATACGGCAGTCAAACTTTGTTGGTTGGGTGGTTGGAGTCAAACTTTGTTAGTAGGTTGGAGTCAAACTATCTTATGTGCTTTTTGCCATGTATTATCTAAGGAACAGTTTCATCTATGACCTTAGCTCCATTTTGTTGAAACCAGAATCTTCTAGGTTGTGTTCTTCCCCGTATTCAATTTCAATCGATACTGCGATGTTGGAGAATTTTCAGCGCCCAAAAATTCAAGAATACAAACATAATCTAGAGGACTTCTGGTATCAACAAGATGGTGCTACAACCCATACAACACTTCGATCGCGTGAAATTTTGCTAGAGAATTTCCCGGGCCGAGTGATGTCCTTCCGCCAGGAAGTTCCCTGGCCACCGTGCTCGCCTGATTTAAGTCACTGCGACTTTTTCTGTGGGGGTACCTCAAGCAAGGTTTTTCAAAACATTTGTCATCGGTCCTTGGACCAACTAAAGGGGGCCATTTAAGAAAAAATAACGCAATTTCGGCCGATATGTTACTGAAAGTAATGAAACTTTTTATAAAAAATTTAGTAATACGAATCGACCGCCAAGGCCACCAATAGGACGGTATATTTTTTTAACCTTAGTATAAAAATATTTTTTTTATATTTACATTTAAGAAGTAAAACGTTTTTGATAATACTTCGTACCATTCTTTTTCAATCCGCCTTTTATATATGGGAGTTATTTCGGCCGCAGTCTGTACATAAGATGACTATGTAGTTCTGGCCGCCGGCCACAGAAATTCTATCACATCAATCAAGTGATTCTTACCTGAGCCTGTAGGTCCTAATAAAAGTATATTACTCTTCTCCAACTTCAATTCGTGCGTGGCTCTGTCCAGGATGTCCGAACCGCCCGCGCTGGACGCACGCATGCCCTCGTTGGTTTGCGGATTCGAAAAATTGAATCCCATCGAACCCATGTTGCCCATCCCTGTTATATGTAGGAGATCTAGACAATACGCATTTTTTGTTGGCAATAATGAAACCCGATGGTTTATGTGTGAGGTCTTCAACATATTTCAATAGCACGTTTGCGAAACATTCGTCTGTGCGGTGCAGTAAACCTTCACGCCGCCTTGAACTCGAACGGCAAGTGGATAATTATCATAATTGGCAAATTAAATTTCGGTTTATATTATCCGTACGAATTATATTTGCTAATTGAATGATAATTATCAACATAATGATAATTGTGTATGTGTGGTTCTATTGTTAAAACAGATCAAAGCGATATCTGTAATTTATACCGCAGATTATTTTACTTGAAAACATGAAAGGTGGGTTACTGGTGACTTAAAATAATGAATAAGATGTAAATTATTTCCAATAATATAATTTATGTCAAATAAGTATTAAATATTGCGATTGTCAAAGCGTCTACTTTGTGATCATTGTGAAAATGGCTAGAGCTTAAGGTCGTTTTAGACAAGACAATTTCTTGACTCAAAAGTTAGTCAAGAAGCGAGACAATCTAATTTGTCTCGTATCATAAATTATTTGAAATATTGAATTGGATGGTACATCGAATGGAAAAATATAACGCGTTCGATTTGTCAAGGACAAATTGTATGGGAGGAGGATATATGAATTCATTTCTTGAACAACTTTTGAGCTAAGAAATTGTCTTGTCTAAATCGACCTTTAGGGGAAACTAGTTGCAAAAATATTGAAGTGTGATAAAAAAAACAAAGTAAAAATTGTATTTATCCTTTTAAATAAGAATTAATAAGTAAATTGTACGTATGAATATTCTTATTTAGTGAGCATAAATAAACCTTTATTTCTTCTTATTTTCACTTATTCATTCAGCGTATTTTATTTATTATTTTATGTCAGTATTAACCCATCTTGAAAGCAACTAGTAATTGTATAGAATCCAAAAATGTGTGTTAAACTTCATATGTAAATTGTATGCGTGATTTAAGCGGACTGGAACACTATAGCTGCTTTTGTTTATTGCTCTAAGATACTCCGGACTGGTTGTGTGGTTGAAATGGTGCGTGGTTTGGACCGCTCTAAGGCCCAATTCACACATAAGCGGCTTCGGGCGGAGGCGCGGTGTAGGCGCGGTGCAGACGCGACGTCGCAAAGGCGATTATGATGTCCATATGCAGTGAAGGGGTGGACATTGCATATGTTTACATAGAGGCGGCGTGGAAGAGTTGTGCCTCTCGCCTCGCAGCCACCGTGTCTCAGGCCAAGAGGCTAAGACGCGGTACCGGCACGGCGAGAGGCACGAAGCAAATGCCCGCGCCTCGTCAACTAAGTGGGCATTGCACCATATAGTTATATAGAGGGGGCGTGAAAGCCTCGTGCCTCTCGCCGCGCCGGCACCGCGCCTTCGCCTCTTCGCCTCCTATGTGTGAATTGTGAATTGGGCCTAAAGCACCGTACATGCCGGTCGTCCATTGCTCAACAGCGAGTGGTATCCTTTCCATAGGAGATTTTTTTTAATAAATATAAAGGACAGTCCAAGGACAGTCTATGGAAAGAAAACCACTTATGATGCCAATCTAATTTTGAGGAATGGACAACCAATCTGTGCGATGATTAAGAGCGGCCAAAACGACACTCAATTTCAACGCCACTTAACAACAACCCCATCTAACTAAATCGACTGTTGTTAAAGGTAATAAAATTTGCTGGTGATTATGGAATGTAGTCCAATGTTACTTATAAGTTCAATTTAAATTGAATTCTATCTATGTTGCCACTATTTTATTTGTAATCCTCGTAATTGAAGCGCAACTTTCATATGTCCCACACGCCCCTAGTACCAGAGCATATATAAATACAGGCATGGAAAGAATTACTCGAAGCATACATCCAGAAGTGGACATTAAATGACTCAAAAGCAAAAAAGGTTTAGTTTCTTCCTTCGAAATTCATATTCAACCCCAATTTGGCTACTATAATATTATGTGTAAACCTCAAATAGCACCAATATGAGATGATTATTAATCACTCAATGCCTCAACTATAATTAGTTGAGGCATTGAGTGCAAAAGTGGACTAATCTTAAAAATAAAAAAAAATATTTTTATGTAATTATTATCATTATTATTATGATTATTATGATTAATACTTTACATAAAAATATATTTTTTAATTTTATGGTTAGTCCACTTTTACCGCCATGTCCAATTATTATTTGGTTTCCAGTCCCTTTTACCACATAATTAATACGATCGTGATTAGAAATACCAAATTATTCAAACATTTGGCTTGAAATTAAAACCTTGAGACAAACCTCTATGTGTGAAATTCGTGTTAGGACCTTGTTCCATCACAGCCATGTCCTGTCTCGCATTACTCGTGCCCCCCGGTTGCGTCGGTGTGTTATTGTAAATCCTTTTGTAGTGATTATAAACGGCGACTGATAGCACCTTCTTGGCGTGCTCCTGCCCCACAACATGCTTATTCAAATACTCGAAAATCTTTTTCGGCGGCGGCGGCGGTTTCCGGAAGAACCCTGTTTTGGTTTCCGCGCCCTCCTTCTTCTTGCTGTCCACCTCGCTGAGCACCACGAAGAAGTGGTGGCACTTCTCGCATTTCACAAACCGCGTGGAGCTCACGAACGTCTCCACGTGTGTGCACGGGTCGCCGCATTTCGGGCACGAGAGGGTGTTTTTGTTTTTGCCGCCGTTTGTGCCGCCAGGGCTTGTGGGCGGTGGTGGCGGCGCGCCGGATATATCTTTGGGCGGTCTAATGGTCGTACCGGACGTATCACCGGACCCATTTGATTTCAATAAAATTAATGTTGTCGATAAAGTTCTGGGCGAGAGCGGTGTGTATTTGTAAAAAGCTGATGTTAACAAGCCTACGAGAGAGAAAAATATTCGATATTCGTCAAGGTTGATTTAATAAACAAAGCCCGTAAATAATATACAAGTCGCATGCAAGGTCAATAGCCGCAGCTACAAGGTATATGGGTCAGAAAGAAGCGAATCAAAACCTGATTGTTGCAAAATCGGAGGCGTAAAGAACACAAACTTGGCATTGACATCAATACGTGATATAATTAACGACGTGTTTTATATGCAAATGAATAATATGTTGATTTAATTAAAATCAATGCAATTTATTGTAATTATTATAATTTATTAATACATAAAGCACATTTTTTCGTCTGCAAGAGATATGGATAAATAAAGGATGCACCAGTTTTTAATTGATCAAGCAAACTTGATTCAAATACGCCACACAGCAATAACCGCATCTAACTGAATCGACTAAAAGGCAATAAACTTTTTTGGTGATTATATTGAAGGAATCTAATCCAATTTTCAAAGAAAAATAAATTTATTTCTATCTATGTATCCTCGTATTTTCAGCGCAACTTTCATATACGCCCCTAGCACCAGAACATAAAAAAAACATACAGACAGGGAGCAAACATGATTTAAAAAAAACAGATCAACATTATATTTCGCCAAAAATGCATCTTATTTATTTTATAAACAATAACACAATTTAGATAAGAAACAAAAAAGGTGATAAGTATTTATTTTTATAAAGAAAGCTATTTAAAGAAGATAATCTGATGTCTGTGCACATTATATATACACGGTGAGTATAAAATGGCGCATTTACGTTGTAGATTACAATACCGAAGCAGATTTCAATATCGGTATTTCGGTATTATTACCCCGCAAAACTGACCAGCACAAAAAGTGACCACCCCTTGAATATTGAACATAAATATGTCTCGTAAGATTTGATTGTAATGTTTCCTTTGAAATTAATTTCAGAGCAGGGTAAGAAATCGACCAGACGAACCTGAAACTCTTGTTGACCTTCAAAACGCACTTCGTGAAGAATATCAAAATATTCCACAATTCGCAATCGTATAATTAATGCAGGACAACTTTTATATGTAAGCATTTTTGCGAAAAATCAAAAATACATTTAGCATTTTTTTGAAAATTGTAACAAATGGACCCTTGTTAAAATTATCAAAAAATGCTAACAATCTAAATAATGTATTTTTAATTTTTCGCAAAAATGAATTGATGACATTTTTATTCGACTTTCCGCATACAACAGAGTATCGTAAAGATGGAAAAATATCCCAATCCCTTAACAACAAAGCTTGATTTTTATCAACCTGTGAGCAGGTGGGGTGCCGTAAGAACTATAGTACGATTGAATATCTACAAACACTACGAAATACTATCGTAAACATGGACAAAGTTATTTGCAAAAAAAAAGAAAATATTCTAAATGTATTTTTGATTTTAGGTAAAAATGCTTGTTTATAAATCATCATCAATTCTACAATTATGATTAAGAATATATAAACAAAGCGTTATAAAGTGATACACTTTTGAAAAATCGATTTTGAAAAACTTTTAGGTGACACCTAAATTAATCCACACCAAATTATGACACATTAATAAACATGAAAAATTTACCTAAAAGTCATTACACAAAGAATAGTCTATTAAAAACAAAATTATAAAGCATGAAACGGAAACGCCAAAAATAGTACGTTGTTTTTTGTCTGCTGTATTCAGAACGTATACAGTGAAAAAAGTTATAAGAACGACAATTACTACTGTAGTAGTACTACTGTAGTAGTAAATCATGGACAATGACGAAAAACACAAATCCAGAATCAACGAAATTAAAATGAGATTCCTAAAGGTCGTTTGAGACAAGACAATTTCTTAGCTCAAAAGTTGTTCAAGAAATGAATTCATATATCCTCCTCCCATACAATTTGTCCTTGACAAATAGAACGCGTTATATTTTTCAATTCGATCGACCATCCAATTCAATATTTCAAATAATTTGCTGTATGATACAAGACAATTTAGATTGTCTCGCTAACTTTTGAGTCACGAAATGCGCAACGCAGATGGCGGACAACGGCCAACAGGCTGAAAGCAACGTGCGACAAGGCGGTACCGACAAGAAGCGCCACCAGCGGACGGGGGAGGAGGGTCAACTGCTGGTGCCAGAAGGTGGTGGAACGACGGAACCAACGCAAGAAGAAGAGTGCAACGAGGCAGAGCAGCAGGAGCCCCGAGCGAACTGCTCCAAGAGCAATACTGTGAGAAAAAGCTAGAATGCATTCGGGTCATTGAGAAAAAGCAGGCGAGGTGCTGGACAGATAAAGATCGATTCAGCACCTCGCCCCATGGGTCATTTTCGATCTTCCTGCAAAGGTAGGGAGGTCGAAAAAGACCCATGGGGCCTGTTCAGTCTTTTAGCCAACATTCGTCCCATATGGCACACGTTGTGCAATTTCTAAATATGAGAGACTACATGTAAAGGGTGTAGCTACGAAACCACCCTCGTAGGCCAGTCTAACACAGTCTAACAAGATTCTTCGAAGCATAAACACGTAAATCTCGGCAAACTTGTATAAATTATAATAAACGCACGGTATTAATTGAGTTTTTATTTGTTTGATACGAACATGAAAACTATTGGTCGCCCATAACTCGCACAGGGACTACCCTACAAGAGTCGCGTTCGTGTAGCATGGTTTATCATTGCTAGTTGCCCCCGTGGCGTGCTGTATCGCTCAGGTCTTGCGTTCGTGCGCCGCCGGTTTTAAGGGCCGAGATAGAATTATGCGAATCGAAAGCGGCAAATAGAACAAGAAACAATAAGCCCGTACCAGCCAGTGATAAACAAAAGGCACTCTTATCATAATGAAGATCGGACCACGCCGGCCTGGGGCAAAATACGTGGTATCAGAAGGAGTTAAGTTGGTGGTAGAGGCGTTTTTCAGCCCACGATACAGGCAGAAGAACAAGATAATGACCCATCAGGAGCCCAGAAGGAGACGGTTACTAACTGGGAAGAAGAGAAGGTGATCGCAGTAATAACCAGATTACCTAAGAAAAAGGCGCCAGGCCCTGATGGAATAACAAACGAGACCGCACCAGTTTTAGCTAGGATAATCACCAACATCGGCAACAAGTGCATGGAGAAGCTTCCCCATCAAGTGGAATTCGGCTCGCCTGGTGCGTATACTCAAACAGAGGAAACTACCGAAAGAAGCAGGATCATACCGCTCCCTCTGATTATTGAACGGAACAGCCAAAATAGTAGAATGACTGATCGCGAATAGTGGAGACCCTTGAGGCAACTCGAGGGCTCAACGAAAACCAGTATGGCTTCAAGAAAAGCCGATTCCCGACCGACGCCATACTGTCGGGAAGGCAGCAGAGTCAAACAGCGGGCCTTTTAAGAAACGCAGACATAGCGTAATGGCCACCCTGGACGTGAACAACGCTTTTAATACACTGCCATGGGTGGCCATTACAGCGGATTGTCACAATATTAGGAGCCAAGGTGGATAAAGTGCTTTTACACAGGAAGACACTGAGTTGTGGTAAGAAGCTGACGACCAAGATCCAGGCTACCACATTCTCAGAGAGGAGGAGATCGTTAAAAGTGTCACTATGGCCTTTTAATACACTTTCATGGGTGGCCATTACAGCGGCGCTCAAGCGCAAAAGGATACCTAATACCCTGCGAAACATCGTAGGGGCAAATTTAAATGACAGGGATATAGTCCACGAAGGGCCTATGGGGACGAACAGATACGCAGTAAGGGGAGGGGTGCCACAGGGTTTCGTCCTGGGCCCCTCCTATGGAACATAGCGTTTGAGAATGTGCTGCGCTTGAAACTACCACCGGATATTGCATCGTTCGCCTTTGCGGACGACTTAGCCATAGTCGCCCTAAGACCGAAACTAAAAGATACAAAGACAAAGCTGAGACTGGCAATACACAAGGTGGCAAACTGGACGTGGAACATTGGGCTCGCCGTTGCTGCAAATAAGACTGAAATAGCGCAGCTGTCCACCAAAAGGGCGAATAACAGAGGAGCAACAGGCAACACGATACTAATGTTGGGCAGCACACATAAAAATCACAAGGAAAATCAAGTGCCCGGGTATTATACAGGAGGCAACAAAAGCCACACGGCCTACGGGGGACTATTCTGTAAGTTCAGACTGGTCTGTTACCCATGGAACCAAATAAACTAGTGTTGGTATACATTGGTTTGCCCCACGCTTACCGAACGCTAGTGTAACACAGTAGTACCTTATTAATCCGGACCCCATTCATTTGGACTACTTTAATCCAGTCAGCCACAGGCAGCGATTGGCAGAGGAATGCGAAGCTGTAAACTATGCAGTTTTGTGGCGTAGCTCGACCAGACACAGCTTAATTGGAAACTGTCGATTGTCACAATACTCGGAGCCAAGGTGGTGAAAGTGCTATTACACAGGAAGATATTGAGTTGTGATAAGAAGCAGACAACCAAGATCCAGACTACCACATTCTCAGAGAGGAGATCGTTGAAAGTGTAACTATAGCCGACAGCTCTGAAGGAGATGAACACGACCAGGATGAAGCAGACGAAACTAAGCCCAATCCGACACTTCATTAAATATGTTGCTAATAGTAACAATGAGAACATATTTGGATTTTATGACCATTTAAGGCATCTCGGTCCGCTGGTTGTTCAAAAATTAACTCTCAAGGAAGACAGAGGATCAGCAGATTCTTGAAACCAGTGAACGTGTCATGTAATGCCAGTAAGGTTGAGCCTAGACCATAGTGTAATATATATATATATATATATATATATATATATATATAAACCAATGCATACCAAAAGTTGTTTAGTTGGTTGCTATGGGTAACAGACCAGTTTGAACTTGCAGAATAGACCTTCAGGTACTTGCAACAACCAAGAAAGCAGTTCACACGGAAGCGGCATTGGCGCCGCTGTTGCCGAACATTGGTGGGCCGGGAAAGGCCAAAATAAGACTCCTCGCAATAGTGGTACGTGCCCAACTACTACACGCGGCACTGGCCTGGGCTGATGCCACGAAACCCAAGAGGAAGTCAAGCTAAGAAGTGCACTGCGCACCGGGGCCCTAAAAATAACTAGACCTTACAGGACCATATGCACGGACACAGTAGAAGTGATGACGAAGTCCATACCAGCGGATCTACTTATGGAAGAACGGTCGGAGATTTACAAAAGCATTAAGAGGGGCACTGCCTCGAAAGATGCAGCGAAGCAGGCCAGGATACGTACAATGACGGATAGGTAAAGACGATGGGACATGACGGACAAAGGTACCTGGACTAAACAGTTTTCCCCCCAACTGCTCATAGACGGGAGACTCGGGCAGGTATACCACTGGCTGACGCAGGCGCTGTCAGGGCACAGCGTTTTCGAGTTGCATAGGCAAAGTTCGACACCGATATGCCGATACTGCGACCAAATGAACGACCCGGAGCACACTCTGTACAACTGTCACCGGTCGCACCGGGAGTGGGCAAACCTGTGGCTGGAGCTGGGGGTAAACCACTGACGCTGAGACAGTTGGGTACGCTCACGATAGAGGCGGACGAGAACTGGAGGGCCGTTACCAGGTTCGCAGAGTAATGCGGCAGAAATACCAACACGATCTGCAGACATGATAAAGTAAGACAGACAAGGCCGGGGAAGAGACAGGAATGACCGTCTGACGTGAAACGGTACTAGGGCGCTTAAGGCCCAATTCACACATAAGCGGCGTCGGGCGGAGGCGAGGTGCAGGCGCGATGTAGCACAAGCGATTATGATGTCCATATGCAGTGAAGGGGTGAACATATGCACCGTATGTTTACATAGAGGCGGCGTAGAAGGTTTGTGCCTCTCGCCTCGCAGCCAGCGGGTCTCAGGCGATGAGGCAAAGATGCGGTGCCGGCACGGCGAGAGGCAAATGCCCGCGCCTCGTCACCTAAGTGGACATTGCACCATATGTTTATATAGAGGGGGCGTGAAAGCGTCGTGCCTCTCGCGCCTTCGCCTCCTATGTGTGAATTGAGCCTAGGCTCGGCCATACAGAAAGCGGCATGTCGTGGCGGAAAGAGATATACGAGGCGGTCTAGTTGTACTATGCAATGTTGACACATCTCTGTCGCACAGAACGGGGTCTACCCGGGGTCTCCCGCTAGTATTTGTCGCGACGACGAGCGATCAGTAGTACAAAATTCAAGTTTTTTGCGTGGGCGGTCACAGTCCCGCCTTCATGTGACAAAGTTGTAGTAAGAAGGAACAACTCTGTCACATAAGATTCTTGATTTGATTTGATGATTTCAATGGATTATTGAGAGCATAGCCTTTTCTCGCGACATACTAAAATACTTGAAAACCCTTTCTTCATATAACTTCAGTTCGATACATAAGCGGTGGTATTTCCCTAATTGTTCTCTCTTCTTATTAAGTTCATGCACCCAACATAGTCTTTTCTTCTTTGTGTTTTGCAAAGCTAATAGCAGAAGAAGTTGTTCTTTGTTCGAGCTCATATAACACTCAATAACAATATTAAACAAAAATTAATATGAATATGCACTACCCATTCACTAGAAGAAAGCGACCGAAGTGGATTGCTCACACAAGGCTTGCGTTCACCATATCGCAGACCACCGCGACGATCGCTTCTCGCCGAGACAGACCGCTTTCCGTGAGGCCGAGCATGAGTTTTAAGGCGCTTTCGTTTAGCATGGTTTAGCATGGTTTAGCATTGCTAGTCGCCCCCTGCCGTACAGTATCGCTCAGGTCTTGCGGTTGTACGCCGCCGGTTGTAAAGGCCGAGGTAGAATTCTGCGCATCGGAAGCGGAAAATAGAACAAGAGACCGTAAGCCCGTACTAGCTCAGAGTGATTACGCGGATTCGCCGGCACTGCCCATGCCTACCACCTAGCGGTGGTCCCAAGGCATGGGTGTCCACCTCACATGACAAAAAAAAGACTTGTACTGAAAAATTCGGCAACAGCTTGAGGGATTTGGTAAGGAATGTCTAAATTAGTCGAGAACAAGCGTCGGTAGGCACTCAAAAAGGTGGAAACTGTAATGCAAATCGTCCCCTATCTAATTTTTATAGATTATTTATTCCCATTTCAAGTGGGCACATCGTTCGCATCACAACCCTGGCCATAAAGCGCTTAAGCCCTGGTTTCCAAGGAGAGCAGTTGCTTAAAAGCGACCGCTTTTGACGTCAGTTACGCATCACTATAATGGACATTATATGGACACGGGTTGCACCTGGCTGATATCAGAGGTACATCCATGCTGTATAGACGGTGCATAAGGGTACTATCGACATATATCGACTCAAGAGCATCGCCTGTAGGACCTATATGTGCACGGGTTGCACCTGGCTGGTTTCAGAACTACCCCCCTTGCTGTATAGACGGTGCATAGCGGTGCTCAGATCGATCTATATATATATATTGTCTCAAGAACATCGCCTGCAAGTCCTACATGGACATGGGTTGTACCTGGCTGGTATCAGAGCTACCCCCATGCTGTACAACAACCGTTTTAAGTATATGTAATTGAATCACTCAATATTTTTCATTGTAATTCGTTGCGTTCTAGCAGTACGGTGGGGTATTACTCTTTATGAGAAACCAGATTCATTTACATACACGTAAAATTATTTTTGTGACGTCAAAAGCGGCCGCTTTTAAGTGACCGCTTTCCTAGGAAACCAGGGCTTTGGCGGGAATTTTGTGTTTTGAGTGATGTATTGATGTGCGTGTGAAATCTTCCATTCCCACATCAAGCTAATACCCCCTCGATACCTTCGAGGAAGGCAGATAACAAGTGTATAACATAGTTCGTCGGGCCATTGTACAGCGAACATCGCGCTTATTGTTTCTTGTTCTATTTGCCGCTTCCGATGCGCATAATTCTACCTCGGCCCTTACAACCGGCGGCGCACGACTGCAAGACCTGAGCGATACTGCGTGCCACGGGGGCGACTAGCAATGATAAACTATGCTAAACGAAAGCGACTATAGTTGGCTTAGCGCTCTGCGATTGTTACAGATCGTTCGGCGAGCCATTGCACGAGGAACATTGCCTTCTTCACGCGATGTCATATAATAATACAGTTTCAAATATCTGTTACAAAATTTTAATTTGATATTTATATTCGGTATTTATGTATCAATGGGAACAATTAGATGCACCACTCACCACCAATGATATGAAATGGTAAATATTATATATATATATATATATATATATATATATATATATATATATATATATATATATATATATATAAAGAGTGAGAGGATTCTTGCCTTGTGCGGCTGTCTGACTGAAGAATCACCAATATATCAATATTTCATTAATTATGGAGAGTGAATACTCTCTGGTGGGAACCCACGTCTTCGTGCTACCAACTGCACCATGATGGAGGGTTGTAGTCGATATCGTGCTCGTTATTTTTTTAATTGGACATAACGAACATCTTGCGTGCTATCGACTACAACCCTCCGAGGTGCAGTTGGTAGCGTGACGGCCGCGATAACGGGAGACGTGGGTTCGAATCCCAGAGGAGAGTTAATTTTTGAGCGATAATTCTTTATACTTATTTATTAAATTAGTAATACAATAATAATAATAAAAGTATAATAGCATACAAGATGTTTGTTATTTTTTTAATTGGACATAACGTACATCTCACGTGCTATCGACTACAACCCTCCGTGGTGCAGTTGGTAGCGTGACGGCCGCGATATCCGGAGACGTGGGTTCGAGATCCACCGAAGAGTGAATTTGTGTGCCATAATTGTTTATATTTATTTATTAAATTAGTAATACAAAAATAATACTGAAATTATAATAGCATGCAAGATGTTTGTTATTTTTTTTAATTGAACATTACGAACATCTTGCGAGCTATGGACTACAACCCTCCGTGGTGCAGTTGGTAGCGTGTCGGCCGCGATAGCGGGAGACGTGGGTTCGACTCCCACCGGAGAGTGATTTTTTGTGCCATAATTCTTTATATTTATTTTTTAAATTAGTAATACAATAATAATACTGAAAGTATAATAATAGTTACTGTATTTTTGACCATTTGTAACTGGTTATTAAAGAGTATAAACTACTGTGAGTTAGATTTCTCACTCTTATCAATTACTAACTCTCCAAATTTTAGTCATCTATCAGGTTGGTTACCACACACATAATTGTTATTGAGAAAAATTAATTATTCACTATTACTCACAAAAAAATAACATAATCTTGTGAGCTTATTACTCTTAATCAGTTGGAATCTATACTCTATACAAGTGTTGCTTAAATTTTTTAGTCTGTTTGCACTTAAAAGACACTCAAACGAATGGGTATGTGTAAAAAACATCCCAGAGGGAGAGGGTAATTTTAATTCAGAAGGAATTAATTTCTTTTGTTTAATTATATTAAGACACACACACTTTTTATTCATAGATTTATTTTTAGTATCAATAAAATTAAATAACTTATCTTTCGTAGTCTACTACCCCCCTTTTGCACTTAAAAATTTCGAAGGTGTAAAAAACTCCCAGAAGGTGGTAATAATTTTAATTTAGAAGAAATTAATTAATTTTGTTTAATTATATTGAAACACTCATAATTTTGATTCAGATTTATTTTTAGTATTAATAAAATTATATGATCTTCATAGATCTTTGAACTAAATATTCTATGTATATATTAAATGACATGAACTTAAATAATTGAGTTTAATAAACATATTTTAAATTACTTAATTTATCCCTCAAAACATTTTTCAAGACACCTCTGGGGGACCAGTAGCTTTTAAGTGTCACACAAATAAATACTCAATGAATTACTGGGCGTTTATTAACCTACTTCTCCGGCTATCGCAGTCGTCATGCTACCAACTGCACCACGGAGGGATGTAATCGATAGCGATATAGAATGGTGGAGGAAGCGTTGGAGTGCAAAGGGAGAGTGTATGCGGTGTTTGTGGATTTGAAAGCGGCGTATGACTCAGTTCCTACGGGGAAACTGGTGGAATGTATAGATAGATTGGGTATGGAAGTGGAAGGAGTGGAGTGGGTGAGAAGTATATATAAAGAGACGTGAGCAAAATCGAGAGTGAATGGAGAAGTGTCTGAGAAGTTTAGGGTGAATGTGGGTGTAAGGCAAGGGTGCCCGCTAAGCCCCCTCCTGTTCAATCTATACACAAGCGAGTTGGAGGCGGTGCTGAGGAGAGGACAGGCTGGAGGGGTCGTGGTGGGGAGAACCAAGGTGTGGATGCTGGCATATGCGGATGACATAGTATTAGTAGCCAAGAGAGTGGAAGAGATGCAAGAGATGTTGGAAAGAATGGGAAGTTACATGGATAGGAGAGGGCTAGTAGTGAATGTGGAGAAGACTAAATGGATGATGTTTAGGAATAGGGGTAGAAGGGGTAGAGTGGAAGAGTTGAAATGGAAGGGAAGGATGATTGAGAGAGTGAATGTCTTTAAATATTTGGGTTTCTGGTTTGACAGTGGAGGAGGATTTAGGGTGCATGTGGAAAGTATGCAAGCGAAAGCGAGAATGGCTTGAGGAATAGCGAGAAGGAAATGGGAGAGGTTGTGGGGCGGTAACCTCGTAATGGCGTGCAAGATCTGGGATGCGTGTGTAAAACCTATTCTGTTGTATGGAGTGGAAGTGTGGGGATTGCGTGAGTGAGATGTGATAGAGAGAGAGCAAGGTGTGCTCCTGAAGAGTCTGCTGGGTCTCGAAAGGTCGACACCGAGAGCAGTGCTGTTGCAGGAGACGAATCGTATGAGTATGTGGTGGGAGTCGTGTGTAAGGGTTGTGAACTTTGAAGAAAGATTGCAGGAATTGGGTGAGGAAAGACTGGTGCGGGAGGTATGGATGAGGTGTAAGAGTAGGACGGAGAGTGGTTGGAGAAAGGATAGAGGAAGGATGTATGAAAGAGTGGGTATGTCAGAGGTGTGGGTAGAGGAGAAGCTGAGAGAAATGGGAAGCCTAGGAACTGAGGTAAGAGAGAGATTGAGAGATATTGAGTGGCAAGAACGGCAGACTAGAATGAATGAGAGCTCTTACAACCCTGGCTATATATATATATATATAACTAAAGAAGGTACATATATTATTGGTGAGTGGTGCATCTAATTGTTCCCATTGGTACATACCAAAGATAAATATCAAATTAGTATTTTGTAACAGGTATTTGAAACTTGTATTTGTGTCCATTTACTTTGTAACTGATGTGAGGTAAATAAATGAAAATCATAATCAATTTAAAATCTATAATAAAGAATTTATACAAGTTTGCCAGGAATTACGTGTTTATGATTTGAATGACTGGCTTAGACTAGTGTGCAAGGGTGGTTTCAGAGCTACAACATTCTCAGGTAGTCTGGATAGTTCTGGATAGTTGGCTGGAGGGTAGCATAGCTACAGACACTTAGGCCTCAAAATGGGCCCATTGTGAAACCTCAGGTAGTCACTCATATTTAATATTAACAAAACATGATCTGTATGGTATGAATGTTGCCTAGAAACTGAACAGGGGTTGCAACCCCCACTTTGACAATCACTGCTCTACTACTATTTACTATCACAGATATTCATATAAACACTAATCTGTAATCGATACTATTGAAGAGTATAATATTTATATAAATTTTTTACCAAAAAACAAAAAGGTTTCCCATAATTTTAATAATATTGTTATAATCCAGGCCAGATTTAGACTTGATAAGGCCCTAAGCTAGTTGAGATATGGAGCCCTTTATAAGTCCAGATATTATATCGCAATGTATAATTACTCACTCAGATAATTTTTTAGGGGCCTCCATGAAAAAGTGGGGGCACTAAGCTATGTGTAGCTTATACATAAATCCAGCACTGCTTTTAACCACTCGAAGCACAAACAGTTAATGACTTCTGACAGTCATTTCTAAAGATCGTTTTAGACAAGACAATTTCTTGACTCGAAAGTTAGTCTAGATGTGAAACAATCTAAATTATCTTGTATCATACAGCAAATTATTTGAAATATTGAATTGGATGGTAGATCAAATGGAAAAATATAACGGGTTCTATTTGTCAAGAACAAATTACATTTGAGGAGGATATATTCTTGAACAACTTTTGAGCTAATAAATTGTCTTGTCTTAAGCAAATAAATGGAAATTTTATGAAATCTATAAACCTGTCAAATCTTTTAAACCATTGTTAGTGACGAATTTGCATACTATTGTAATTTATTTTGTTGCCAAATTGTATGGTCATTTAACATATCATCTGTATTTCTGTTGCTAAAGAGGTTTCCCATTGAATAAATCATTTGTAGTAGTTACTATATTTGTTACAATTCTGTCTATTGGCCTTTAGGTGCTTCTGTCAATAAATTATTATAATAAATTATTCTTTAAAATAAAGCAAAACATAACCAACATCAACATTTTTCTTCTATAAAATTGCAACCCATATAAAATGTAACTGAAACTAATAGCACCTTGATAGCAATAACAAAGAGTAAAGCCACTCACCATGTTTTGAGTTTCTTGCTGCCAAAGCCAATTTGCCAGCTGTGGTCAAACTACAACGAACACTCGTCATTGTACATAAGCAATTGTCCTGAAGAGCACAATATTATTAAAACAGCAGCAATCACCTGTGCACTGGTAACATGAAACTGAAAGTAAATTTTGTCCGTGTGTAGTAAAACCTTTAATTCTGAACCTTGTGGAGATGTCAAGGTCCTTGTGACGCAATAAACAAACAATTAATTTCGATGGTGTGTGGTTCGAAAACAACGATTGTATCGGCGCGCGCGCGTGCTATCACAGACGGGGCAGTTAAACAAGTGTCTACTGGAATTTTGGCAAATTCGTGGAACGGTTATTCAGTTCACCATTATGGACCGATGTTTACTCATAATCTACTACTTTGACAGCGGCGATTTTTGACAGAGACGTCGGCGCAGCACGTACTGACATCGCGCGGGTTTTAAATGTACTAATACAATTATTTACACAGAACTCTTGTTTATATTAAATTAATTATTTAACTATATTAAGATTTATAATTCAATTTAGCAAGATGGTTTAAACATTGTATTAATAAAAATTTCCATTGTCAAAGCCTATATCATTATAAAGAAATATATACGCTACTATTATTATTACCACCATTACCTACCAAATTACAAAATAGGATGAACAAACACCATTCCATACTAGTAGTACATGCTACTTTGGTATCCATAAAACAATAATTTGCATGGGATATGGGATTTCCAAATGTAGTTTATTTACAATTTGTATTTCTCATACTTCTCACTCATACTACTTTTGGAAATACATTTATTTAATTTATATAATATATAAAAGAAGTATGAGTGAGAAGTATGAGAAATACAAATTGTAAATATATATATATATATATATATATATATATATATATATATATATATTTATTTATTTGTTATATGATATTCCAGCTAGGCTTCTTCTATTATATCTATGCTGTTGACTCTCCTGACTTAATTATAATTATAAATGATATTATAATTTAATTAAAAATAAATAAAATTTAATACAAAATTATATTAATATAATTACAATCATTTGAAAAGAGAGATAGTTACATTAATATCTATATTTTCCGTTTATTGCATGAATAAATTACAAATTATTTTGCGCATTAAAATTATAAATAAAACAATTTTGTTAAACTGTAAACAACTAATCTACACTTTAATCGCTTCAATTAATAGATTAAACGATCTAATAATAGAATTGAGAAGAATTTACAATATTTAATCTTATTAGGCGCACTACTGCAATAGAAGTTGCATAAATTTCAGCGTTTTCAAAAGTCCCGCCGCAACCATCTAATCACGTGCCTGCAATTTTTTGACATATCTACTGTCAGTTGCTCAATTGCTGGAAAATTTTCGTGGCCAAAAGCGGCCTTTTGCAATTCAAGTGGTTGCTAATTTTAAAATATGGCTAGAATACTGAAAAACCTGGTAAATACTCTGCGTAGTTTTATTTGTATATGTAAATCTTTAAGATAAGTGTTAAGGTTTTAACATATGCTAATTTTTTAACCCTACAACTTAAACCTTTTGTTTTTCAATTGTGATCAACTTTGAAGTTCCAATAATGTAAGTCTTCATTAATTGGACTTTATTGCTTTATTTATTGGATGTTTTATGTGTTATGTAATAAGTTCACTGACGTTTCAATGTATAGGTTAAGTCACATGGTATTTTCAAGATTTAGTAGTTTTATCTGTTTTTATTTTTGGATCACTTTCAATGGAAATTTATTAAGTTTTGGGACAATTTGATTACTTCACTATATGATTTGTAGTCACAAATTCAGATAACCGTGGACAATTGGGATGTCAAACCTATTCTAAAAGATTAGTAGCAGTAGTAATAATAATAATAACAGACTTTATTCTCCAAAAATTTAGTAATACAGATTTATAATTATTAATAAACAGAACAGAGAAAAGGCAAGGTTCCAGTATAGAGGTGTTAATTGTTGTTCTTAGTCTTAGTTCTTATTTGTATATTTAATGAGAAATTTCCCTTTTTTGGGCTTGTATAACATATAGCTAGTTGGTACCAAACCCTAACAGATGAACACTGATGTGATTCTCTTCATTCCATCATTACTATACCTTACATGATAAGTAATACTGTCAAGGAACATTTTAAACATATTATCGTACAGTAATACTGTCATTATTCTAAAATATTGACCGTATTATTGATCGTGTAAGGTGCCTTATTGATACATTCATGGAATATTGGTGAATACAGGTGTTAAAATTTAAATTATTTCAGACAGGTGTCAGATTGCCAGGTGCTCGCTTTTACAGTGTTCATGAAGTTACAAAATGCACTTTAATCCCAGGTGATGGGATTGGGCCAGAAATATCAGCAGCTGTGGTCAAGATTTTTGAACATGCAAAAGTGCCCATCGAGTGGGAATCTGTTGATGTAACTCCAGTCAGAGTAAGTGGATTGAATATTTAAGAATTTTTGTTACTTATCTTCCTTATTACTGGTTTCAGCCTTTAATGTTAAGAATTATACAAGATGCTAAATAATGTAACTATAATCTAATATTCTAGAATTTTAAGGAAACTTGAACAAGATTATAGTTTCAAGTATTCATGTGTCAAACATGAAATACATAGTACAAGCTGAATATAGCTTGTACTTTGTATTTCATGTTTAGGAGAAATTTGTTTTCATAATAAATCATATATAAACCAAAGGTAGGTTTTCTAGCTTGGTGCCAAACTATAACAGTTGAATGCTGATGTAATAAAAAAAACATTGAAGATTAGGTGAAATGTCTATCGTCCAACAGGAAATCTTGAACAAGATTATAGCTTCAAGTATTCATGTGTCAAACATGAAATACATAGTACAAGCCCAACATAGCTTGTACTTTGTATTTCATGTTTGACAAAAATTAGTTTTCATAATAAATCATATATAAACTACAGCTAGGTCTTCTAGCTTGGTGGCAAACTATATCAGTCAAATGCTGATATAAGAAAAAAAAAATGAAGATTAGGTGAAATGTCTATCATCCAACAGGGAATCTTGAACAAGATTATAGCTTCAAGTATTTATGTGTCAAACATGAAATACATAGTACAACCCAAACATGTATTATGTATTTAATGTTTGAGAAAAAATAGTTTTCATAATAAATCATATATAAACTACAGCTAGGTCTTCTAGCTTGGTGGCAAACTATATCAGTCAAATGCTGATATAAGAAAAAAAAAATGAAGATTAGGTGAAATGTCTATTATCCAACAGGGAATCTTGAACAAGATTATAGCTTCAAGTATTCATGTGTCAAACATGAAATACATAGTACAACCCAAACATGTATTATGTATTTAATGTTTCAGAAAAATTTGTTTTCATAAAAAATCATATATAAACTACAGCTAGGTCTTCTAGCTTGGTGCCAAACTATAACAGACAAATGATGATATAAGAAAAAAAAAATGAAGATTAGGTGAAATGTCTATCATCCAACAGGGAATATTGAACAAGATTATAGCTTCAAGTATTCATGTGTCAAACATGAAATACATAGTACAACCCAAACATGTATTATGTATTTAATGTTTGAGAAAAAATTGTTTTCATATAAAATCATATATAAACTACAGCTAGGTCTTCTAGCTTGGTGGCAAACTATATCAGTCAAATGCTGATATAAGAAAAAAAAAATGAAGATTAGGTGAAATGTCTATCATCCAACAGGGAATCTTGAACAAGATTATAGCTTCAAGTATTTATGTGTCAAACATGAAATACGTAGTACAACCCAAACATGTATTATGTATTTAATGTTTGAGAAAAAATAGTTTTCATAATAAATCATATATAAACTACAGCTAGGTCTTCTAGCTTGGTGCCAAACTATAACCGACAAATGATGATATAAGAAAAAAAAAATGAAGATTAGGTGAAATGTCTATCATCCAACAGGGAATATTGAACAAGATTATAGCTTCAAGTATTCATGTGTCAAACATGAAATACATAGTACAACCCAAACATGTATTATGTATTTAATGTTTGAGAAAAATTTGTTTTCATAAAAAAATCATATATAAACTACAGCTAGGTCTTCTAGCTTGGTGCCAAACTATAACAGTCAAATGATGATATAAGAAAAAAAAAATGAAGATTAGGTGAAATGTCTATCATCCCACAGGGAATATTGAACAAGATTATATCTTCAAGTATTCATGTGTCAAATATGAAATACATAGTACAACCCAAACATGTATTATGTATTTAATGTTTGAGAAAAAATTGTTTTCATATAAAATCATATATAAACTACAGCTAGGTCTTCTAGCTTGGTGGCAAACTATATCAGTCAAATGCTGATATAAGAAAAAAAAAATGAAGATTAGGTGAAATGTCTATCATCCAACAGGGAATCTTGAACAAGATTATAGCTTCAAGTATTTATGTGTCAAACATGAAATACGTAGTACAACCCAAACATGTATTATGTATTTAATGTTTGAGAAAAAATAGTTTTCATAATAAATCATATATAAACTACAGCTAGGTCTTCTAGCTTGGTGCCAAACTATAACCGACAAATGATGATATAAGAAAAAAAAAATGAAGATTAGGTGAAATGTCTATCATCCAACAGGGAATATTGAACAAGATTATAGCTTCAAGTATTCATGTGTCAAACATGAAATACATAGTACAACCCAAACATGTATTATGTATTTAATGTTTGAGAAAAATTTGTTTTCATAAAAAAATCATATATAAACTACAGCTAGGTCTTCTAGCTTGGTGCCAAACTATAACAGACAAATGATGATATAAGAAAAAAAAAATGAAGATTAGGTGAAATGTCTATCATCCAACAGGGAATATTGAACAAGATTATAGCTTCAAGTATTCATGTGTCAAACATGAAATACATAGTACAACCCAAACATGTATTATGTATTTAATGTTTGAGAAAAAATTGTTTTCATATAAAATCATATATAAACTACAGCTAGGTCTTCTAGCTTGGTGGCAAACTATATCAGTCAAATGCTGATATAAGAAAAAAAAAATGAAGATTAGGTGAAATGTCTATCATCCAACAGGGAATCTTGAACAAGATTATAGCTTCAAGTATTCATGTGTCAAACATGAAATACATAGTACAACCCAAACATGTATTATGTATTTAATGTTTCAGAAAAATTTGTTTTCATAAAAAATCATATATAAACTACAGCTAGGTCTTCTAGCTTGGTGCCAAACTATAACAGTCAAATGATGATATAAGAAAAAAAAAATGAAGATTAGGTGAAATGTCTATCATCCCACAGGGAATATTGAACAAGATTATATCTTCAAGTATTCATGTGTCAAATATGAAATACATAGTACAACCCAAACATGTATTATGTATTTAATGTTTGAGAAAAAATTGTTTTCATAAAAAATCATATATAAACTACAGCTAGGTCTTCTAGGTTGGTGCCAAACTATAACAGTTGAATCTTGTCTATGAGTTGAATGCTATTATAAGACAAAAAATTGAAGATTAGTTGAAATGTCTTATTATTCAACAGGGAATCTTTAAATAATAATCTATGATCTGCCTGTAGGCCATACATAGATGGATGTGTTAATTGTGTACTACACTTATCTTTTATTCATGACATGACTGGTGTCATACTGCATGCTGAAAATAGTACTTGAAACTTGTTCAAGTTTTACTAAATACAATGTAATTAACTCTTAACCTTTATGTTAAATAATTTTGTTTATTTCAATTATTAGGGTCCTGATGGCAAATTTGGCATTCCCCAAGCTGCAATCGATTCAGTGAATCGAAACAAAATAGGACTGAAAGGACCCTTGTTGACTCCAGTTGGCAAGGGGCACAGGTCCCTCAATCTTGCCTTACGTAAAGAATTTGATTTATATGCCAATGTGAGGCCTTGCAGGAGTTTGGAAGGGTACACATGTTTGTAATTCATCAAGTTAGTACTGGATGTATATTTGTTTCATTTCAGGTATAAAACTCTTTACGATAATGTTGATGTTGTGACAATAAGAGAGAACACTGAGGGAGAATACTCTGGTATTGAGCATGAGATTGTTGATGGTGTAGTACAGAGTATAAAGTTGATTACTGAGGAGGCATCGAGGAGAGTGGCTGAATTCGCTTTTAAATATACAAAGGAAAATAATAGGAAGAAGGTGACTGTTGTGCACAAGGCTAATATTATGTAAGTTCTATGTCTGTATTCATCTCATACATTTTATAGCTCTCATAAGCGTATTGAATGGACACATTTTAAAACGTCATTATGACAGAAATTGGCAAAACAAATGTCAAACACCTTGAAAGTGCTTGTGATTGGAGCTTTTATGGCACCTTTTGTTTAATTATTCAGTGTTTCCAATAGACAGAATCTAAAATTACCACATTCATTAGATAATGTATTTATTGTTGCTATAACAATTAATACTTATGGGTTATAAAGGCACCTTACACGATCAATATTACTGTCAATATTTTAGAATAATGACAGTATTACTGTACGATAATATGTTTAAAATGTTCATTATTCTAAAATATTGCCAGTATTACTCATCATGTAAGGTATAGTAATGATGTAATGAGGGGAATATTGATCTTTATCTGGATAATTGATTACTTGATAAATATAAAAGGAGGATTGAAGCAAATATTAACAGTAGTAGGATTGACAGTATTATTGACTGTGTAAGGTGTCTTTATAGCTATTGAAAGATTTGTAGAACGTTGGTGATTATGGGGGGTGGGGGGTTGGTGGGTAATGGTACTAATTATTTTTTTCTACTTGTACTAAACATTACATTTGTAATAGTAGCCTATCCTATATATTTTAATTTTAATGTATATGATTAATTAATTTTATACATAAACAAAATCTAAAGTCTGAATTACATTATACTAGGTTTGTTAAAAAACTTGAACAGCTTTCATAAAAGACTGTTCCAGCTAGTCCATAAATCATTTATTGTGTTTGTGCATTGATAGTACAAGCTTAACTTCTATTTTGATTTGCTTGAACCTAACTTGTAGGATTTGAAACTAGGAACATGTTCAAGTTTTTTATTGAATGTAGCACAATATAATTCGTTTAACCTTCGGGAGCTGTTCAGGCCTGTCCTACCACAAGAACAGTTCCAGGTGCTACTCCGAACTGTTCTTGTGTTAGGACGATAAAGGAAAGCAGTCATAATTCAGGGCTCGAGATATATAATAAGTTGATAATTATGTCATTTATTACTAACAGTCTATAACTTAATGCTCATGGGTAAAATATTTGTTTTCAATTAGTACCAAATTTGAAGTAGATATCTTAAAGAATATTTTTTAGGGGATTGAATACCAACAATAGCATGTTAGTTTAAAAAAACATCTCCAAATTGCTTAGTACTTGCTATAACAGTGTGAAATTTTGACTACATTTTCTTGAACTATTGTTTTCAACTGGTACCAATTTTTAAGTAGATATCTTGAAGATAAACATACTTTTTAGGGTATTGAATACCAACAATACCATGTTATATTTTTTTTTAATTGATAACTGCTTAGTAGTCGCTATAATAGTGTGATATTTTTACTGCATTTTCTAAAATAATAGTTTTCAACTGGTACTGCATTTTTTCTTTCATTCATTTATTATAGGAGAATGTCTGATGGGCTTTTCTTGAGATGTTGCCGCGACACGTCCGTCAAATACCCAGAAATTCAATTTGAAGAAAAATATTTGGATACTGTATGCTTGAACATGGTGCAGGACCCGGCAAAATACGACGTTTTAGTGATGCCCAACTTGTATGGTGATATTATGTCGGACATGTGTGCTGGTTTGGTTGGTGGACTGGGTCTTACCCCATCTGGCAACATTGGCCTAAATGGAGCTCTGTTTGAGTCTGTAAGTTATGTTAAACTTCCTTCTAAAATAGTGGTTTTTAACACTTCATGATCATTTCCTCCCCCTCCTGCAGGATCCTTCACCCTACATGAGGGTTTGGTGATGTCATTGATGCACTGATCTGACTTTTTTTTAATTTAGCCGGTTTCTACCCTCAGGGTATAAGCCTCCCTTAAGTTTTTCCACTTGTCTCTGTGCTGGGCCACTTAGTGCTCATACAGCTATATATTTTAATATTGATTTAATTTTATTTAATTAATTCGAAAGTCATGTGGTACCCACTTGTATTAGAATAGGGGGTGGTAGGGATAAAAGTTTGAGAACCTCTTTAAACTAAACTAAACTAAAACATATAATTTTAATAATAATAATTGAAACTTAATAATTAATTTTCTCATATTCAGGTACATGGTACAGCAAATGACATTGCTGGCAAAGACATGGCGAACCCAACTGCTCTGCTCCTCTCATCCGTAATGATGTTAAAATATATGGGCCTAAAAGACCACGCTAGAAAAATCGAAGAGTCCTGCTACGAGACCATCAAAGAGGCCAAATACCTAACAGGCGATCTTGGAGGCAAGGCAAAATGCTCCGAGTTCACAAATGTGATTTGTGACAAAATCGCTGCCAAGTAATTACCAACATTATAAGTCGATCTTTTTTATTTAACCTGGAAGCATATTCCTACTTAGCTACAAATGTGTGTGTACATAATGCATTTTTCCTCTTCCATCAAACTCATTAGGCAATTTTAACAGTATTTTCATAATCCCTTAACCCCTATAATTATATTTAGTAGGTTCTACTACAGTACTGGATTACTGTAGCCTCCCAAATAATGTAACTTGTTTTGTATTTATTATAATTGACTAGTCCATAGTAATTTATAAGTAATATCTACAAGATGGGCATTTATTGCATAAATGTTATTGGTTGTAATTGTATTTAATTGTGATTTTTTTAAAGAACAAATTGCCATCAATTAAGGAAATTTAGTTCAACATGTGTAACTTTGTTTCCTTCAGTCACACACTGTGTAATTGGTTTTAAATTGATGATTGTTGAGATTATAATTTTATGTTTAGTATTTATATCCGGATCAAAAATCGTGCATTCAATTAATAGACGAGTATTAAATAATGTGTATGGGTCTGTTTTTATTAAACCTTTTGTCCTGATATCCTTTCTAGATAGCAGTATTTGAAGGATATATTTTATTATAATTAAATATATATATATATATATATATATATATATGAAATTAAAAAAATCTAGTTTTATGTTATTAACAACCCAGCTCAGTGGCGGAGTGGTTAGAGACGTCGTCCGTCTCGTAATGAGCATTGGGGAGCCTCAGTTCGATCCTCCGCGGGGAGCAAATTTTCGCGAATCACCTTTCATAGTTTTTCAGAGGTTTCCTGTGAAGTTAAGGTAAATACCGGGTGAATAAACTCCTCTGAGCTTGTCCCTTGACCGGCGGAAAAGCCTCACGGCTGATAGCCCTATAAAGATAGAAGTTCGTTTTTGTTATTAACATTGTTAGTACTAATATAAAAATAGTTTTTTTTAAATTACAGTGTGCAACATATTTACAAAACAAAAAAAATCATACTGATATGTAAAAATATCACCAACAAATGAGGCATTGAGGGCAAAAGTGGACTACTTTTGCCCTCAATGCCTCATTTGTTGGCGATATTTTTATATATCAGTATGATTTTTGTATGTTTTGTAAATATGTTGCACCTGAGTATCAGTAGTACATGTACCAGTATGGCGTTAAATAAATAATCATTGTATCCCCGGGTAGACGGATTTCAAATTTACGACGAAAAACAGTTAAGTTGGCGTTATACTGAAATACAATAAGGATTAAGGAATCAATTTCAGAGGGAATATTCCTCTGAAATTTATTTTTTAATTTATTGTGACAAAACAAGTACCAATAATTAAAAGGTAAGTACTTATTCTTATTTTGCAAGCATAGATTGTACAAAATAAACCTTAATTCCGGTCTAATTTTGTCAGGATACATTTAAAAATAAAACTATTTTTATAGCTATCAATCCGAGTGCGTTCCCCCTGGACAAGTAGAAGCTCATCAGACGAGTGTATCCGCCCAGTATTTACCTGAACTTTACAGAAAACTGTGAAAGGTAATACGCGAAATTTCGCCTACAACTCCCCAGTGCACGAGAAAAGTTTTTACTTGATTCAAAAGAAATAAATTCCAGAACTAAATTCATATATCATTTTACGTTAGTGAAAGACTTCTCAAAGAAAGAATGTTTTAAATAATTGAGGTAATTTCCCATTATTGGGACATTATGCAAAATAGAGACCCCAGTCTTAGGCGAGTGCTCTAATAGCGTCAGGTTCTGAAAAAAACAAGAGTTAGTCTAGGGAGACTGGATAATTCAAAGGATGAAAGAAAGTAATCTGTTACAAAACTAGTTGAAGGAGCCAGTCCAGCTAGGGTACCTCGGGAGTGCCAGTTCCCGTATTCACCAGATGTGAACCCATGAGGGATGAATCTATGTAGATACAAAAATATATGGTTTTGTAAAAATTTTATATTATTGCATTGATGAAAATATACACATTATTGTAATCTTCCAACAGTTTTCAATAATAGTAATAAATTCTGTATTTTTTACAATTTGTAACTGGCTATTGACCTTCGGGTTATTCTGTGGTGTTTTAGTGTATGTGAGTTAGGACTTGTTACCTCAGACAATTGTCCTTGAATTTTCTAAAGTGGCCTTAATTGTATCCTAACGACAAATGGTACTTTAAATAAGTATCATTATTTCTAATTAATTGAACCAAAAAGTTAACAATGCCATTTGTGTGTGCATTATTCATTTCGTTGGTTCCGTCAGATGGCGTTAAACTGTCTCTGTAGAGAGAAAATGGCATTACTTTGTATATAAAGCACTAGAGATTTTGTGAATACCCAAGGAGACAGGAAACTACCGATGGAGGATTAAAGGCCTTGAAAACATCCACTGAACTCATCATTTCATAGAGGGCTTAAAAGCCAATCATTAACCAGAACCGTTGATTGAAGTATAAATACTTCAATCCACACCAGAACCCAAACAGTCAAAATACAAGATATGAGTAAATAGACCTAACCGTCTGATCTCAACAAAAGCCAGATAACAGTCAGTCAGTCTGAATACATCCGCACTAACTGACCTATACTGATGAGAAATGACAAGATCGAAATCTAGATATGTATATTGCTAAAGCCCTGGTTTGCTAGGAAGTGGTGCCATAAAAGTGACTGCTTTTGATGTCATTTACACATCACAAGAAATATTTTAAGTATATTGTAATTGAACCATAATCCGCTGTAATCCTTCACGTTTACCTATTACTTCAAGCAATAGTGCTCTCTGGTTTACCATATTTATTTAAATGCAAGATTTTTTTGTGATGTCAAAAACGGCCACTTTAATTGGCACCGCTGCTTAGGAAACCTGGGCTTCACACATATAGTTTATATCCTTATTTATATTATATATTATTTAGATCCGTTGTGTAATAACTCATTACTATTATTATTATAAAAAGAAATATTGTAAAAAATAAAGTTCTTAGATTTTATATATATATATATATATATATATATATATATATATATATAACTACCATTAGTTCACTATATTACAAAATTATCGATCTCCAAAATAAGATATAAATTTTTTATTTGAGATAATTATTCAGGACGCAGTAGGGTAAAATACAAGTATGGGTCGTTTCCCAAATAAATGTTTAAAAAATGTAAAAAATCAAGTTCTTAGATTTGAAAATTTACGACGAGTACTGTATTATAAAATTATAAATCTTCAAAATAAGATGTAAACTTCCTATTTGCCACAATTACTCAGGACACAGTAGAGGAAAATACAAGTATGGGTCGTTTTCTATAGATATTTCATGTTAAAAACATTGCAAAAAAATTAAATTATTTTTTTTATAAACTGCCAAAGATTCACTGTATTATGCATTTATTATTCTTCAAAAGGAGATATAAAATGATTATTTGAGACAATTATTGAGGATACAGTAGCGAAAAACATAAGCAACGGTGGTTTCCTATATAAATTTCATGTTTAAAAAATTGTAAAAAATCAAGTTATTGGATTTGAAAAATTACGAAAAGTTTACTGTATTATAAAATTATAAATCTTTAAAATAAGATGTAAAATTCTTATTTGCTACAATTATTCAGGACACAGTAGGGGAAAATACAAGTATGGGTCGTTTTCTATAGACATTTCATGTTTAAAAAATTGTAAAAAATCAAGTTATTGAATTTGAAAAATTACGAAAAGTTTACTGTATTATAAAATTATAAATCTTTAAAATAAGATGTAAAATTCTTATTTGCTACAATTATTCAGGACACAGTAGGGGAAAATACAAGTATGGGTCGTTTTCTATAGACATTTCATGTTTAAAAAATTGTAAAAAATCAAGTTATTGGATTTGAAAAATTACGAAAAGTTTACTGTATTATAAAATTATAAATCTTTAAAATAAGATGTAAAATTCTTATTTTCTACAATTATTCAGGACACAGTAGGGGAAAATACAAGTATGGGTCGTTTTCTATAGACATTTCATGTTTAAAAAATTGTAAAAAATCAAGTTATTGAATTTGAAAAATTACGAAAAGTTTACTGTATTATAAAATTATAAATCTTTAAAATAAGATGTAAAATTCTTATTTGCTACAATTATTCAGGACACAGTGGGGGAAAATACAAGTATGGGTCGTTTTCTATAGACATTTCATGTTTAAAAAATTGTAAAAAATCAAGTTATTGAATTTGAAAAATTACGAAAAGTTTACTGTATTATAAAATTATAAATCTTTAAAATAAGATGTAAAATTCTTATTTGCTACAATTATTCAGGACACAGTAGGGGAAAATACAAGTATGGGTCGTTTTCTATAGACATTTCATGTTTAAAAAATTGTAAAAAATCAAGTTATTGGATTTGAAAAATTACGAAAAGTTTACTGTATTATAAAATTATAAATCTTTAAAATAAGATGTAAAATTCTTATTTGCTACAATTATTCAGGACACAGTAGGGGAAAATACAAGTATGGGTCGTTTTCTATAGACATTTCATGTTTAAAAAATTGTAAAAAATCAAGTTATTGGATTTGAAAAATTAGGAAAAGTTTACTGTATTATAAAATTATAAATCTTTAAAATAAGATGTAAAATTCTTATTTGCTACAATTATTCAGGACACAGTAGGGGAAAATACAAGTATGGGTCGTTTTCTATAGACATTTCATGTTTAAAAAATTGTAAAAAATCAAGTTATTGGATTTGAAAAATTACGAAAAGTTTACTGTATTATAAAATTATAAATCTTTAAAATAAGATGTAAAATTCTTATTTTCTACAATTATTCAGGACACAGTAGGAGAAAATACAAGTATGGGTCGTTTTCTATAGACATTTCATGTTTAAAAAATTGTAAAAAATCAAGTTATTGAATTTGAAAAATTACGAAAAGTTTACTGTATTATAAAATTATAAATCTTTAAAATAAGATGTAAAATTCTTATTTGCTACAATTATTCAGGACACAGTGGGGGAAAATACAAGTATGGGTCGTTTTCTATAGACATTTCATGTTTAAAAAATTGTAAAAAATCAAGTTATTGGATTTGAAAAATTACGAAAAGTTTACTGTATTATAAAATTATAAATCTTTAAAATAAGATGTAAAATTCTTATTTTCTACAATTATTCAGGACACAGTAGGAGAAAATACAAGTATGGGTCGTTTTCTATAGACATTTCATGTTTAAAAAATTGTAAAAAATCAAGTTATTGAATTTGAATAATTACGAAAAGTTTACTGTATTATAAAATTATAAATCTTTAAAATAAGATGTAAAATTCTTATTTGCTACAATTATTCAGGACACAGTGGGGGAAAATACAAGTATGGGTCGTTTTCTATAGACATTTCATGTTTAAAAAATTGTAAAAAATCAAGTTATTGGATTTGAAAAATTACGAAAAGTTTACTGTATTATAAAATTATAAATCTTTAAAATAAGATGTAAAATTCTTATTTTCTACAATTATTCAGGACACAGTAGGGGAAAATACAAGTATGGGTCGTTTTCTATAGACATTTCATGTTTAAAAAATTGTAAAAAATCAAGTTATTGAATTTGAAAAATTACGAAAAGTTTACTGTATTATAAAATTATAAATCTTTAAAATAAGATGTAAAATTCTTATTTGCTACAATTATTCAGGACACAGTGGGGGAAAATACAAGTATGGGTCGTTTTCAATAGACATTTCATGTTTAAAACATTGTAAAAAATTAAATATTTTTTTTTTATAAACTGCGAAAGGTTCACTGTGTTTGCATTTATTATTCTTCAAAACGAGATATAAAATGCTTATTTTAGACAATTATTGAGGATTCAGTAGCAAAAAATATAAGCAACGGAGGTTTCCTATATAAATTGTTTAAAAAATTCTAAAAAAAACAAGTTTTTAGATTTGAAAAATTACGAAGAGTTTACTATATTATAAAATTATAAATTTTCAAATAATGATATAAACTTCTTATTTAAGACAATTATTGTGGACACAGTAGGGGAAAATACAAGTATGGGTCGTTTTCTATAGATCTTTCTGTTAAAAAAATTGTAAAAAATTAAATAAAAGAATTTTATAAATTGGGAAGAGTTTACTGTGTTATGTATTTATTATTCTTCTAAATGAGATATAAAATTCTTATTTGATACAATTATTGAGGATATAGTAGCAAAACAGATAAGCAACGGTGGTTCCTACATAAATTTCATGTTTAAAAAATTGTAAAAAATCAAGTTTTTAGATTTGAAAAATTATAAAGAGTTCACTGTTTTATAATATTATTAGCCTTCAAAATATGATATAAAAATCTTATCTGAGACAATTAATGAGGACACAGTATGGGAAGATACAAGTATGGATCGTTTTCTATAGACATTTAATGTAAAAAACATTGTAAAAAACTAAATTGAATAATTTTATAGACAGCTTCACTGTAATATGCATATCATTCTTCAAAATGAGATATAAAATTCTTATTGGAGGCAATTATTGAGGACATAGTAGCGAAAAAGATTGTTTTCTATATAAATTTCATATTTAAAAAATTGGTATAAATCAAGTTTTTAGATCTGAAAAATTATGAAGAGTTCACTGTGTTATAAAATTATCAGTCTTTAAAATAAGATATAAACTTCTTATTTCAGACAATAATTGAGGATACAGTAGGAGAAATACAAGTATGGGTCGTTTTCTATAGACATTTCATGTTTAAAACATTGTAAACAATTAAATAAAATAATTTTATAAACTGCGAAGGGTTCACTGTGTTATGCATTTATTATTCTTCAAAACGAGATATAAACTTCTTATTTAAGACAATTATTGAGGATACAGTAGCGAAAAAGATAAGCAACGTTTGTTTTCTATATAAATTTCATGTTTAAAAATTTGAATAAAATCAAGATGTATAATTTGAAAAATTTCGAAGAGTTCACTGTATTATAAAATTATTACTCTTCAAAATGAGATATAAACTTCTTATTTGTGATAATTATTGAAGGCACAGTAAGAGAAATACAAGTATAGGTCGTTTTCTATAGACATTGCATGCTAAAATATTATAAAAAAATAACTAATAGAATTTTATAAACTGCAAAGAGTTTACTGTTATACATTTATTATTGTTCAAAATGAGATATAAAATGCTTATTTAAGACAATTATTGAGAATACAGTAGTGAAAAAGATAAGCAACCGTGGTTTCCTATATAAATATCATGGGTAAAGATTGTAAAAAATCAAGTTTTTCGATTTGAAAAATTACGAAGAGTTTACTATATTACAAAATTATTTATCTTCAAATTAAGATATAAACTTCTTAATTGAGACAATTATTGAGGACACAGTAGGGATAAATACAAGCATGGGTCGTTTTCTAGAAATATTTCATGTTTAAACTTCATAAAAAACTAACTAATATAGAATTTTATAAACTACGAAGAGTTCACTGTGTTGTACATTTATTATTCTTCAAAATGAGGTACAAAATTCTTATTTGAGACAATTATTAAGCATACAGTAGCGTAAAAGATAAGCAACGGTGGTTTCCTATATAAATTTCATGTTTAAAAAAATGTAAAAAATCAAGTTTCTTGTTTTGAAACATTTTGAAGAGTTCACTGTATTATAAAATTATTAAAATTCAAAATAAGATATAAACTTCTTATTTGAGACAATTATTGAGGACACAGTAGAGGCAAATACAAGTAAGGGTTAGTTTTCTATAGACATTTTACGTTTAAAACATTGTAAAAAAAATAAATAATAGAATTTTATAAACTGCAAAGAGTTGACTGTGTTATGCATTTATTATTCTTCAAAATGAGGTACCAAATTCTTATTTGAGAGAATTATTGAAGATACAGTAGCGAAAAAGAAGCAACTGTGGTTTTCTATACAAATTTCAGTTAAAATTAAATCAATTTGTAAGATTTGAAAAATTTCGAAGAGTTCACTGTATTATAAAATTATTACTCTTCAAAATAAGATATAAACTTCTTATTTGTGATAATTATTGAAGGCACAGTAAGAGAAATACAAGTATAGGTCGTTTTCTATAGACATTGCATGCTAAAATATTATAAAAAATTAACTAATAGAATTTTATAAACTGCAAAGAGTTTACTGTTATACATTTATTATTGTTCAAAATGAGATATAAAATGCTTATTTAAGACAATTATTGAGAATACAGTAGCGAAAAAGATAAGCAACCGTGGTTTCCTATATAAATATCATGGGCAAAGATTGTAAACAATCAAGTTTTTCGATTTGAAAAATTACGAAGAGTTTACTATATTACAAAATTATTTATCTTCAAATTAAGATATAAACTTCTTAATTGAGACAATTATTGAGGACACAGTAGGGATAAATACAAGCATGGGTCGTTTTCTAGAAATATTTCATGTTTAAACTTCATAAAAAACTAACTAATATAGAATTTTATAAACTACGAAGAGTTCACTGTGTTGTACATTTATTATTCTTCAAAAAGAGGTACAAAATTCTTATTTGAGACAATTATTAAGGATACAGTAGAGAAAAAGATAAGCAACTGTGGTTTCCTATATAAATTTCATGTTTAAAAAACTGTAAAAAATTAAGTTTTTAGTTTAGAAAAATTATGAAGAGTTCACTGTATTATGAAATTATTAATCTTCAAAATAAGATATAAATTTCTTATTTGAGACAATTATTGAGGACACAGTAGGGGTAAATACAAGTATGGGTCGTTTTCTATAGACATTTCATGTTTAAAACATTGTAAAAAAAATAATAGAATTTTATAAATGCCGAAGAATTCACTAAATTATACATTTATTATTCTTCAAAATGAAATATAAAATGCTTATTTGAGACAATTATTAAGGATACAGTAGCGAAAAAGATAAGCAACGGTAGTTTCCTATATAAATATCATGTGTATTTTTTTTTAAAACAAGTTTTTTTATTTGAAAAATTACGAATAGTATATTATAAAAAAAATTATCTTCAAAATAAGATATAAACTTCTTTTTTGAGACAATTATTGAGGACACAGTAGGGATAAATAAAAGCATGGGTCGTTTTCTATAAATATTTCATTTTTAAACTTCATAAAAAACTAACTAATATAGAATTTTAAAAACTACGAAGAGTTCACTGTGGTGTACATTTATTAGTCTTCAAAATGAGGTACACAATTCTTATTTGAGACAATTATTAAGGATAAAGTAGCGAAAAAGATAAGCAATGGTGGTTTCCTATATAAATTTCATGTTTAAAAAATTGTAAAAAATCAACTATGAAGAGTTCACTGTATTATAAAATTATTAATCTTCAAATACGATATGAATTTCTTATTTGAGACAATTATTGAGGACACATTCGGGGTAAATACAATTAAGGGTCATTTTCTATAGATATTTCATGCTTAAAACATTTTTAAAACTGCGCAGTGTTCACTGTGTTATACATTCATTATTCTTCAAAATAATATATAAAATTATTATTTGAGTCAATTAATGAGGATATAGTAGCGAAAAAGATATGCAACGGTGGTTTCCTTTATAAATTTCATGTTTAAAAAATTGTAAAAAAAACAAATTTTTGGATTTGAAAAATTATGAAGAGTTCACTGTATTACGAAATTATTAATCTTCAAAATAAGATATACACTTCTTATTTGAGACAATTATTAAGGATACAGAAGCGAAAAAGATAAGCAACGGTGGTTTTCTATATAAATTTCATTTTTAAAAAATTGTAAAAAATCAAGTTTTCAGATTTAAAAAATTACGAAGAGTTCACTGTATTATGAAATTACTAATCTTCAAAATAAGGTATACATTTCTTATTTGAGACAATTATTGAGGACACAGTAGGGGTAAATACAAGCATAGGTCATTTTCTATAGATATGTTATGCTTAAAACATTATAAAAAATTAAATAATATAATTTTTAAAACTGCGAATGTTGACTGTGTTATTCACTTATTATTCTTCAAAATAAGATATAAAATTCTTATTTGAGTCTTATTTAATGAGGATATAGTAGCGAAAAAGATATGCAACGGTGGTTTCCTTTATCAATTTCATGTTTAAAAAATTGTAAAAAATCAAGTTTTTAGATTTGAATAATTATGGAGAGTTCTCTGTATTATGAAATTATTGCTCTTCAAAATAAGATATAAATTTCTTATTTGAGACAACTATTGAGGACACAGTAAGGGTAAATTCAAGTATGGCTCGTTTTCTATAGATATTTCATGCTTAAAACATTTAAAAAAATTAAATAATAGAATTTTTAAAACTGCAAAGTATTCACTGTGTTTTACATTTATTATTCTTCAAAATAAGATATAAAATTCTTATTTGACTAAATTCATGAGGATATAGTAGCGAAAAAGATATGTAATGGTGGTTTCCTTTATAAATTTCATGTTTAAAAAATTGTAAAAAATCAAGTGTTTGGATTTGAAAATTTACGAAGAGTTCACTGTATTATAAAATATTTAATCTACAAAATAAGAAATAAACTTCTGATTTGAGACAATTATTGAGGACACAGTAGGTGAAAATACAAGCATGGGTCGTTTTCTATAGACATTTCATGTTTACAACATTGTAAAAAATTAAATAGTAGGATTTTATAAACTGCGAAGAGTTTAATATGTTGTGCATTATTATTCTTCAAAATGAGAATAAAACTGTTATTTCAGACAATTATTGAGGATACAGTAGCGGAAAAGATATAACGGTGGTTTCTTATATAAATATTATATGTAAAAAAATGTAGAAAATCAAGTTTTAAGTTTTGAAAAAATACAAAGAGGATGCTATATTATAAAATTATTTATCTTCAAAATAAGATATAAATTTCTTATTTGAGACAATTATTGAGGACACAGTAGGGGAGAAATACAAGTATAGGTCGTTTTCTATAAACATTTCATCCTTAAAACATTAAAAAAAAATAAAAATAATACAATTTTATAAACTAAGAAGAGTTTACTGTGTTATTGTCTTTTAAAATGAGATATCCAATTGTTGTTTCAGACAATTATTGAGGATACAGTAGCGAAAAAGATATAACGGTGGTTTCCTATATAAATATCATGTGTTAAAAATTGTAAAAACGAAGTTTTAGATTTGAAAAATTACTGAGATTTCACTATATTATAAAATTATTTATCTTCAAAATAAGATATAAACTTCTTATTTGAGACAATTATTGAGGACACAGTAGGGGAAAAGATAAGCAACGGTGGTTTCCTATATAAATTTCATGTTTAAAAAATTATGAAAACTAGATTTTTAGATTTGAAAAATTACAAAAGTTTACTGTATTATAAAATTATGAATCTTTAAAATAAGATATAAAAGATATAAACTTCTTTTTTGAGATAATTATTGAGGACACAGTAGGGGAAATACAAGTATTGGTCGTTTTCTATAGACATTTCAGGCTTAAAACTTTAAAAAAATTAAATAATATAATTTTATAAACTGTGAAGAGTTCACTGTGTTTTATTCATTAAAATGAGATATGAAATTGTTATTTGATACAATTATTGAGGATACAGTAGCGAAAAAGTAAGCAAAGGTGGTTTCTTATATAAATTTCATGTGTAAAAATTGTAAAAAATCAAGTTTTTAGATTTGAAAGATTACGAAGAGTTTACTATATTATAAAATTATTTATCTTCAAAATAAGATATAAACTTCTTATTTGAGACAAATATTGAGGACGCAGTAGAGGTAAATACAAGTATGGGTCGTTTTCTATAGATATTTCATGTTTAAAACATTATAAAAAATTAAATAATACACTTTTATAAACTGCGAAGAGTTTGCTGTGTTATACATTTATTATTCTTCAAAATGAGATATAATAATCTTATTTGAGATCATTATTGAGGATACAGTAGCGAAAATAAGATAAGCTACGGTGGTTTCCTATATAAATTTCATGTTTAAAAAAGTGTTAAAAAAACAGGTTTATAGATTCGAAAAATTACGAAAAGTTCACTGTATTATAAAAAGATTAATCTTTAAAATAAGATATAAACTTCTTATTTGCTATAATTATTGAGGATGATACAGTATGGGAAAATACAAGTATGGGTCGTTTTCTATAGACATTTCATGCTTACAACATTAGTATTCGGTTCGGCTGTTCACAAAAGTAATTTAATTTTTTATAGAATGTGAAAAAAAAGTGGTGTAATCGGTATATATTTGTAGAAAATGATATCTCTCTATCTATATCTTGTTTACTGTTTCTTTATTTCTCAAATAAGATTTAAAATTACAAATAGTATCAATTTAATTTTAGGTTATACGTGCCGTGGTATAGTTATAAAATTGAGAACGATCCATTTTACCAGCAATACCGACTCCCCGACACAGAGGAACGCCGAATTGCAACTTGGGGATTATTATTAATAACACTAACCATTTATATATTTATTCAAATTTTCATAACGTAGTTTAACACGCTCGAACATTTACATTTTGATACATATAGCCAGCAATTGTTTTAAAAATCTGTAATCATTACCATTTTAACAAAAAAAAAAACTTGTAGATCTGTAAAGACAAAGAAAATAAAAGTTTATAAAAATTTAGACTTCTTTTTCTGGATGTTAGATTTTACTAATTCAAGGTTAACTTGTAACAAATCAGCAACAAATATTTCTACTGATAAGAATATTATCAAATAATACGCCGAATTGATCAAAATAATTTGTAGTATATATATTTAATTTTCTTGAGAAATTTGATAATGAAAAGGCTATAATGGGCATACGGAAGGTAAAAGCAGGAATTACATAAATAAATATATATTTAATTTTCTTGAGAAACTTGATAATGAAAAGGCCATAATGGGCATACGGAAGGTAAAAGCAGGAATTAAAATACCATAGATTCATGAAGGTAAGATGGTTAACAGGTGGGAATTTATAGGCATACGATTTTAGGTGATGAGCTGACTAAAGACAATTCTTCAAAATTTATTGAAATCAAAATTCAAAAAAATAATAGAAAACATAATGAGGCAAACAGCTTCTGAGGAGAGAAATAGACAACATTTGAATATAGAGCTTGAAGTGTAATGAGGAAATTAATTTTACGAATATATAAATACATCATATTCAATTTCACACAAATTTAATTTTTGGATTCATTACCTTCCTCAAACTACCGATTCAATTGTGAACTGGATTTGTTTCAGAAAATACTCTCTTTACGTTGAAACCATTTTTTATACAGCTGATTCTCGTATACTGTAAATCGACGTGCGCAGTTATATAGTTGAAATTAATTTATTCATAAATAAAAATGTAACTGCGCACGTCGATTTACAGAAATACCAAACGCAAACCCTTCTTCTTCTCAAAACAACTTAAGTGTGACTTACGCCACTTTCATTCCCACAGGCTCAATTTTTGTTTAGTTACTCAATAGGCGGTTAAGTGGTAGAGCAGATCTATGAATCTGACATTCGCCTGGTCTTTATATTAAAATTTGCTTGTACATATTTTTTTTTTAAATAGACAGTTAATTATTATTATTATTATTTGCATACTACAAAAAAAACAGATAGTTTGATATTTAATATCGCGCAATTTTTCTTAGGTAATTATAGTTTTATTCATTCTTTAGCTAATTTGTATCTTAAATTGTATCATATGCTATTTGCAAAACGATTAAGAATGCGTATATTGTATATGCGTATATATGCGTATATGCGGAATTCGAAACCATATCGTCGCAAAAATGGCCAAGGCGCCGAGCAGTATGAATTTATGAATTATTTTCGCATATATAAAACGCATTTATAATAACACATACGTGAAGTTTTTAGTATATATATATATATATATATATATATATATATATATATATATATACTAAAATTTGTATGCGGAATTCGAAACCATATCGTCGCAAAAATGGCGAATGCGCCGGGTAGTATCAATTTATGAATTATTTTTGCATATATAACGCATTTATAATAACACATACGTGAAGTTTTTAGTATAGATATATATATATATATATACTAAAAACTTCACGTATGTGTTATTATAAATTAATATGCACAAATATATATTTTGATTTTGATAACGGTTCGTTATAACTAACTTCATTTCTACTAATCTAATGCCGGTACACGTTTGGGGGCGCTGAATAATATAGAAACAACTTAATATATATATATATATATATATATATATATATATATTAGCTTTTTCTATATTTTCACCGCCTCTTATTATTATTAATCAGTGGCCCCAAGGGTGTACCGACAGCCTCTGATACATTCACCCAAGGAACGAAATCGTTCCCTTTAGGTAACGCTGGTCTAAACGTTATGATTGTTAATATTTAACACATAAATGATACTCAAAAACATATTTTAACTGCACATTTCGGCGTAAATCCTGTACACCCGACATAAAATCCCAATTGTATAACGAATTGTTCAGTGGTGTATTTTTATGATCATGTATGTGGAATATATTCATGCATATCAAAGCTTTATTTACAAATCGGAATTGATTCGGGGGGGTTTTTGATATTTTAAGAATAATCCGATTGGTATTTGCGGGAATTGATGTGCGATAGATAGCAAAATATCTGGATCAAATACAGGGTGTACCGCACACTCAGCCAGCACCGCCACACATACACATTTGAAAATACTGAACAGACAAGAGCCGCACGCGCTTGAAAACGTGCTTGAAAACATCCAAACATCCCCCTCTAGACCAAAAAGCTCGTCGCATAAAGCACACAGTTAATGCCCGCATCGCACACTCTGATTTCAATATACCCCGCATACACACACACATACACAGAGAGAGAGAACGCCACCCCTTTCGTGTGCGGGGGTGGCTGCTGCCGGGACGATTTTTACATTAAAGTTACACCCCCGCCGGCCCCCCTGCCGCCCGCGTGCGCCGAGCACAATAAGGATCTGTCAATTGTCAACTCGCTCGCGCTCTATTTGCATCCGCCCGCTATGATATTCCAGGCATCCGAAAGAAACTAGGAAATGAAAAATATATACGTGGCATATTAAAAGCTCGTTTGAGAGCATGATGAAAGTATTAATGGAATTGCACATGTTGCGGGCGTGTTGCAAAAATAATCCCCTGGCCGTGTTCTATTAACTGATATTTTCGAGTACCATTCACATCGAATTTATTATTCAGTAGGGATTTTTAAGATTTTTTTTTCAGCTTCAATTTCATCTGCCTTATATGTATAATATATAATAATTTTAGTATCTAAATCTAAAAAAGTTTACAATAATATATATATATATATATATATATATATATATATATATAAATATATATATATATATATATATATATACATATATATATATATATATATATATATAAATATATATATATATATATATATATATATATATATATACATATATATATATATATATATATATATATATATATAAAAGAAGAGGTAACAGAATACAACACAAAACTATTCTATGAAACGCGAAAACTAAAAACAGAAGGGAAAGTAAAATATGTATGGATTACCAATGGTAAAATCTGACACTGACGCGGCAAAAGTAATAAACTCTCTTGAGCAATTAGAAAGAATAAAAAAAAGAAAACAACATTAATGTAGCACAAGCATAAATAGTTAAAAATGGATAAACTAAAAATATACTATCACAACATCAGAAGTCTACGGAATAAGAAACAAGAACTGGAAATTATACCTCACTCACACAGGTTAAAAGATTATAAATAGAATAAACAAGAAATACTATACAAGATATAAAGAAAATAAAAACTCAAGCATCATAGACCATATAATTACAAATCAAGACAAAACCAATATCAAGATGAAACTAATAGATGCCTCCTATTCGCATCATAGAGCAATAAGAACATCATGGGATTTAGAAATTAAAAAAATTAAAAATAAATATGTTACCAAATAGAAAGTCAATCAAGAAACTATAAAAATACAGTTCGTCGAACAAAGACAGGTCACACATTATACAAATTTCGACCATCTCATAGACAACCTACAAAAAATAATTAAAAAGAACATGAAAATATGGGAGAGTTGACAGGTGTATAGACAGCTCCGATATTTTACCGACATATAGCGGCGTATCGAGTTGAAATATACACGACAGGTGAACACAGCGACAAGAAACAGTGATACAAAAGGAAAGTTAAAAAGTCGAGAGAAAGTAAATAAAATAGAGGGTAGAGGTTATTTGCACGAGGGGTCGACCCGTAAATAACCTCTGGTGCCGATAAAGGTGAGGAGTATATTGGGCGGCATATAGCGACGCCAACAAAGGCAAGAATAGCAAATAAAAATAGCACCAGGGCCAATGAATAAAAATAAAAGAAGTAGAGAAACGGATAGCGAGGACAAAGACATACAAAATCAGAAAGAAACCGTTAGAAAAAACAAAAAAATACTGAGATCACCAGCATCACAAAGAAGATTAGAAGAAACAGAAAAAATTGCAACGGTGAAACGAACATTGACAAAGATACAATGGAAGAACTAAAACAAATGATTATAGAACTAATGAGGAAGATGGAAGAAAACATGTCACAAATAAAACAGGAAATAAAAGAGATGAAAACCGAAATGAACAATAAGGAAGAAACATGGAAAGAAGAAAAGAGAACATTGGAAGTCAGAATAGAAAAACTAGAAAATAAAGCAGAAATTGAAGAGAAGAGAAGAAGAAAAAATAACATAGCAATAAGAGGTCTAGACAAGATAGATAACATAGAAGAGGTAAGATCACTCATCAAAGAGAAACTGGAAGTGGAGACAGGGGTTAACAAAATACAAAAAATAAACACAGGCCCAGAACGAAATATAATAATAGTGGAAATTCCAAGCTGGGAAGAAAAACAAAAAATAATGAAAGCAAAATATAAACTGAGAAATACAACGATATATATATATATAGACGATGATCTAACGGAAGAGGAGAGAAAAATACAAAGAGAAATAAGAAACATAGCAAAATTGGAAAAAGAAAAAGGAAAACACGTGAAAATAGGATATAGAAAGATAATAGTAGACAATGAAATATACATATGGGATAAAAAGGAGAAAGGAGTCGTAGCCAAAGACAATGGGGTGAAAGTAACCAATCCAAAAAACTACTAGCAAAAGAGAAAACGGACGGAAGCAAAAATACAAAGAATACAGCAAGGAAAGGGACAACGAATATAAGAAAGAAGAACAAACACATAGTAAATGGAAACAAAGAAAAGAGTACAGTAAAAAAAAGAAAAATATGGAAAATTGGGACTTGGAATATCAGGAGTATAAATGGAAAGGAAAAAGAGCTGGAAGAAGAATTTGAGAAAGCTGAACTAGACTTCTTAGTGGTAACAGAAACAAAAAAGAAGGGGAGGGAGAGTACAAAATGGACAAGGAACATATGAACATATATTCATATATAGCGGTGTAGATAACAATCGGAGAGCCGCAGCAGGGATAGGATGTATAGTGCATAAAAAACTGAAATTGAATATATATAAATGGGATGCAATTACGGAGAGGATTTTGTCTATCGAAGTTAGAGATCAAAGAAACGGCTACCATAAAACTATCATAGCAGTGTATGGACCAAACGAAGATGATACTGCGTGCAACAAAGAAACATTCTGGGAGCAGCTCAACGAAACAACAGAAAAAGCCAAAGGAGAAGTGTACGTGGCGGGAGACTTCAACAGCAGAATTGGCAACGAAGTAAAAGATAATGACGCGATGAGAGGAAGATATGGAGAAGGCGTACTCAACGAAAATGGTAAGAAAATGCTAGATTATTGTAGAATGAATAATCTAGTAATAACGAATACACTTTTCAAACACAAGGACATACACAAATACACCAGGGAAGTGATAAGCAGGAACGAAAAATCTATAATAGACTATGTACTAGCAGAACAAGGGAAAAGGAGCAAAATAATAGACACAAGAGTAAAGAGAAGTTACGAAATTGGAAGTGATCACTATCTAGTAGAGACGAAAATAAAGGAAGACTACCAAGATAGCGATAAAAAAAAGCAAATACCAAATATAGCAAAGAAACTAGAACAAGATAAGAACATACAAACTAAGGGAAAAAGAAATAGCAAAAATCTATAAAGAGAAAATAGAGGAGAAATTAGTAAAGAGCATCTATAGACAAGAGGTAGAGGAAATGTGGAATAAATTAAAAAAATATATACTGGAGACAGCACAAGAGACATGTGGGACAAAGCAAAACACAAACAAGAAGCAGCAGACAGCATGGTGGTCGCAGAACATAAGAGAGAAAATAAAGGAAAAGAAAAAAGCATGGCAAAGATACCTAAATGACAAAAATAGTAAAAACTAGGAAGAATACAGTTTAAAGAGGAAAATAGTAAATGATAAGGTCAGAATAGCAAAGAGCAGGGAATGGGAAAAGTTCGGAGAGACAATGGAGAAAAATGCAAAGGAAAACCAAAAAATATTCTATAAAACACTAAAACTAAACAGAAAAGAAAAAGGACAAGAAGTAAATTATATACAAGACAATCAAGGAATATTGCTGAAGGACAACGAAAAAATACTGTAAAGATAGAAAGAATATTTTGAAGACTTACTATCACACAATGGTGGAAATGAACAGAAGACAAGAGACCAGAACGACTCGGAAGCAGATATAGAGATGATCAATGGAAAAGAAATACTAGAGATAATAAGGGAAATGAAAATAGGGAAAGCACCAGGACAAGACCAGATCACAACGGAAATGATTAAACATATGGGACCTGCAGGTAACGAAATACTACTAAAATTAATAAACGAAATATGGAGGACGAATAAAATACCCAAAGATTGGCAAGTATCGTTAATCGTACCGATACACAAGAAAGGCAATAAGACAAAATGTTCAAACTATAGGGGTATAACACTCATAAGCATAGGTATGAAGATCTTAGAAAAAAAAAAATAACAAAAGAATACTAGCAAAAATAGAGAAGAATCGCAATGTAGATTTAGGAAAGGAAGGACATTTTCACGATAAAACAAATCACAGAAAAAAGAATTGCAAATAATAAAACACATACCTAGGATTCATCGATCTGGAAAAAGCATTCGACATGATACCAAGAAATAAATTATGGAAAATCCTGGAAGAGAGAGGTGTAGAAAGAAAGACAGTCGAATTAATACAAAACATATACAACAACAACACCAATGCAACAATACACAAGGGACAAACATCAAGAACATTTCAGACAACCACTGGACTAAGACAAGGAGGCGGGCTCAGTCCTACATTATTTAACATATACATGGATGAAATAATGAAGAGCATGAAACCAGAAACCAAAAAAGCAAACATAGGGTACAAAAACATGCAAGTTGTAAAAATATCGGAAGGAGCATTCGCTGATGATGTCGTAGTGATAGCAGAAAATGAACGTAATCTGCAGCACAACCTTAGTGTATGGAACAGACACCTAGAAAAGTATAACATGAAAATGAACTATAACAAAATAAAAGTGATGGTAATAGGAAACCGGAAAGAACAAATAAATATAAAGATAGAACAACACACAATAGAACAAGTAGAAGAATTCAAATACCTGGGAGTAGCACTGACAGAAGACGGAAAAATGGAAGGCGAACTTAGTAACAGAATAAACAACACAGCTAAAACATACCACGCATTGAGCAATATACTGATTAACAAGAAAGAGATCAGCAGAAGGACAAAAATAAATATATATATATATATAAAAGCATATATAGACCTATACTGACATATGGAGCGAGACGTGGAAGTTAACGAAGAGGGACAAAAGTAGAATACAGGCAATGGAAATGAAATATCTCAGAGGAGAGTGCTTTTATATATATATATATTTATTTTTGTCCTTCTGCTGATCTCTTTCTTGTTAATCAGTATATTGCTCAATGCGTGGTATGTTTTAGCTGTGTTGTTTATTCTGTTACTAAGTTCGCCTTCCATTTTTCCGTCTTCTGTCAGTGCTACTCCCAGGTATTTGAATTCTTCTACTTGTTCTATTGTGTGTTGTTCTATCTTTATATTTATTTGTTATTATTTATATTTTATTTATATTTATATTTATATTTATATTTGTATATATATATATATATATATATATATATATATATATAATAACCATATAATATTTGTATACGATCGTAAAGAAAATTAATCGAATAAAATAAAATCTGCAAAAAAAGTATATATTGTCATTTGAGAAACACATCCGGCCAATCCGGAAATCAATGTTATTTTTTCAATATGCCAAAAAATAGTTTACGTGAAACTCAATTAAAAATAGTTAACTGTGTTTTCGTTAATCGTGAAATAAAGAAGATACCCTTTTATTTGGATCACACTGTATGTATACGTATGTATGTTTTTTACACGAAATGATTATTTCCTTAATATTATAGTAAAGACGATTTCTAATATTTCGTATAGAAATTGAAAAGTGAAATTGCGTTGAAAAATATGTACGTGAACTGTAGATTAGATATGTATTCTCATGATCAATATCAATTCCCAGAGCCCGGAGTGCAAAAAACGACACATTTTTATTAATTAGCATATGCAGTGAGGGGTTCGCTGGAGCTCAATTAGCGAGGAGGGTTTGATAGACAGCGTGACACCCCGAGCCCGACACAGATTGCCAGGTTCATCTAGCAAGCTATGAAAAAGATCGTATGCGGAACCGCAGCCGTTCACCCACCCTTCCATTCTTTCGCAACGCTATGATATGATATGTGCTAAACCCGATAAGAGTGACAGGTAATCATGCATAATGGAAACGTGCGGGAGTAACCGAAAATATTAGTTCTTTTACTCTTGCAAGTCGCAAACATTTTAAATCCATCACGCTAGCAGATACAGTGGAATCTTAAAAGAGGTGGCGTTCCCACCTCCTCAAAGGCCGTTCTTTTAAGTAGGGCGTGCGCTTTTTTAGGGGAAGGGTAAGCGAATAACAAGAGCAAAGAACATACAAATTAAAAATGATTATATATATATATATATATATATATATATATATATATATATATATATATCATTTTTAATTTGTATGTTCTTTGCTCTTGTTATTCGCTTCGATGGATAAAGAAAAGCACAAACAAGAAACAACAGGACTGGCGGTCGGAGAAAACAAAAGAAAAGAAAAAAGCATGAATACCTAAACGACAAAAATAGCGATAACTACAAAAAATACATACAAGAGAAAAATAGTAAAACACGAGGTTAGAATAGCAAAAACCAGGGAATGGAAAAAGTTCGGGGAGACAATGGAAATAAACGCAAGGGAAAACCAAAAGTTACTTTATAAAACCCTAAAAGATTGCTGGAAAGAAAAAGGACAAGACATGAGATACATATAAGACAATAAGAAAGAATGCTGAAGGAAAACGAAGAAATATTAGAAAGATGGAAAGAATATTTTGAAGAATTACTAACCACAAATAACGACAAAAAACAAAAGACAAGAATTAAAGACAAGAATAATACAGAAGCAGATACTGACAGTGTAAAGGAACAAGAACTACTAGAAATAATAAAAGAATTAAAAATAGGAAAAGCACCAGGACAAGACCAGATTATAGCTGAAATGATCAAGCACCTGGGCCCGGTACGTAAAGAAAAACTACGAAAACTACTGAACAACATATGGAAGACAAATATCATACCAAAAGACTGGCAAACAGCACTAATCGTACCGATACACAAGAAAGGGGATAAAACGAAATGCTCAAACTATAGAGGCATAACACTAATAAGTATAGGGATGAAAATATTAGAAAAGACAATAAACAATAGAATAATAGCAAGAATAGAACAGACACTAGAAGAATCGCAATGCGGTTTGAGGAAAGGAAGATCCACACATGACAACATCTTCACAACAAAACAAATCACAGAAAAAAGAACTACAAATAATAAAAACACATATTTAGGATTCATAGACCTAGAAAAAGCGCTCGACATGACCCCAAGCAATAATCTATGAACAATTCTTAAGGAAAAGGTATAGAAAACAAGTCAAATTAATACAGAACATATACAACACCAACAGCAATGCAATAATATACAAGGCTCATATCTCAAGTACATTTAAGACAAGCATTGGACTAAGGCAAGGAGGAGAAATCGGTCCTACATTATTCAACATATACATGGACGATATAATGAAGAGTATGAAAACAGAAATTAGAAAAGCAAATATAGGATACAAATATGAAAATATCAGAAGGGGCTTTTGCTGACGATGTGGTTGTAATAACAGAAAACAAAAGGAATCTGCAACACAACCTGAACGTTTAGAATAAGCACCTAGAGGAATAAAATATCAAAATGAACTACAACAAAACAAAAGTAATGACATAGGAAAAAGGAAACATCAAATAAACATAAAGATAGAACAACACCTTATAGAACAAGTGCTTAGGAGTAGTGCTTACAGAAGATGGAAAAATGGAAGGAAAATTAAGCAACACAATATAAACATACTACTCACTGAATAGCATACTTATTAACAATAAAGAGGTCAGCAGAAAGGCAAAATTGAATATGTACAAAAGCATATAAAGACCGATCTTTACATATAGGAGCGAGACGTGGAAGCTAGCAAAAAGAGATAAAAGTAGAATACAGGCAATGGAAATGAAATACCTGAAAATAGTAAAACATGTAACGAGAATAGACAGAATAAGAAATAACGTCATCAGAGAGGAAATGAAAATTGAGGCAATAGACGCATTTATAGAAAAGAAACAACTCAACTGGTGGGGTCATCTAACTAGGATGGGAACCACGAGTATGGGAAGCAAGCAAGAGAATTGGCGACGAACATATATATATATATATATATATATATATATATATATATATATATATATATATATATATATAGTTGAAATTAGAAACCGTGTTTTCTAGCTCCTATATAAAGACATCACAACTACCTATGGTCCGCAGCCGAGCCCTGAAGAAGCAGTTAATTGAACTGCGAAATATTGGCAAATCAATTTCGTAGCTTCTCTTTATTCTTGTATCTATGTTTTGCTTCTTTCCTTGTTCTATTCAAATGTAATCTATTATAGATTTTTCGTTCCTGCTTACCACTTTTCTTGTGTATTTGTGTAAGTCCTTGTATTTGAATAGTGTGTTCGTTATTACTAGGTTGTTCATTCTACATTAATCTAGCATTTTCTTCCCATTTTCGTTTAGTAAGTCTTCGCCATATCTTCCTCTCGTCACGTTATCTTTCACTTCCTTACCAATTCTGCTGTTGAAGTCACCCGCGACTAAAACTTCTCTGTTGACTGTTTCGGTTGTTTAGCTGAGTTGCTCCTAAAATGCTTCTTTATTGCTCAGTAGATCATCTTCATTAGTAGTATATTGGACAAATGAAGACGATGTACTACTCAGCAATAAAAAAGCATTTTGGGAGCAACTCAGCGATAATTATTGTTCTAGTTCTATTGGTTTCTTTTAGTGTTACAGTTAGTATCCTTGGTGATGGTGATGGCCATGTTTCAATTTGGTGTTCGATGTCTCTGTGTATAATGCATCCTACACCTTCGGCTGCCCTTTTATCCTTGTCTATCCCGCTATATATTATTTTATGTTTGTTATTGGTTGTGTATATTCCTTTCCCTTTTCTTTTTGTCTCCGTAATTGCTAATATGCCTACTTCCATTCTTTCGAACTCTTTCTGCAGTTCTTCCTCTCTTCCGTATATACTCCTTATGTTCCATCTTGCTATTCTCCATAGTTTGTTTTTCTCATTTTTGTTACTTTATTTTACCTATTGTGTCTCTTTCTTTTTTTATAGTTTCTGTCTGTGTATGGTTTGTTTTGTTTACATTTTCTTGTTTACAAGAAAAAACTTCTATCTTTATCTCTATAGGACTATCAGCCGTGAGGCTTTTCCGCCGGTCAAGGGAGAAGCTCAGAGGAGTTTAATCACCCGGTATTTATCTTAACTTCACAGAACAAAACTTCTGAAAAACTGTAAAAGGTGATTCGCGAGAATTCACTCCCCGCTGGGGATCGAACTCACGCTCCCCAATGCTCAGTACGAGACGGTCAACGCCTCTAACCACTCGGCCACTGATTTTTGTTTATATTTTATTACATTTATTTTATTTTCCTTTGCTAGTTCTGTATTACGAGGAAAATTCCTTAGTGTTTTGTACTCGGTATTAATTTTTCTTGTTCGTCGTTCCAATTGTACCATTTTTCATTTATGCATATCTTTTTGTATCCTATTTTCACTCTTCACTTCAAAGCCGGACCTTTGCTTCCTTGCTATCTGCCTTATCTCGTATTATATTGCCTTCTTTTTGTGGGTAAGGTTATCTTCAACGTATATTTTTTATCCTCTAAGCTTGTTTTTGGTTGTCATTACTTTCATTTTATCTTCAAAGCATTCAATTTTCACAATGTTTATAGTATTTTCATCACTTTGATTTATCGTTCTTACCATTTTTATTTTCGTTTCTATTCCCAGCTTTTACTGTATGAATTTTCTGGCATCTTCTTGCCTGTTTTCATTCTTATCCCAAGTTGTTCCTTTAAATGTGATGTTATTCTTTTTCTTCCTTTACTCTAGCTGTTTCATCTTTATTTCCAGCCTTTTCATCTTCTCATTCATACTCCTTCTTTCTTCTTCCCATTTTTCTGCTTGATTCTTCATTTCCTCTCTTAATACTATTGCATTTGTACTTATTTCTACTTTTTCTATTATATTCTTCCTTTTCTCTAGCTGTTCCATCTTTATTTCCCGTCGTATCTTCTTATTCATACTCCTTCTTTCTTCTTCCCATTTTTCTGCGTGATTCTTCATTTCCTCTCTTAATACTATTTCATTTGTACTTATTTCTATTTTTTCTATTATAATGGCTATCAAAAAAAATACTTTATAGGGCTATCAGCCGTGAGGCTTTTCCGCCAGTCAAGGGAGAAGCTCAGAGGAGTTTAATCACCCGGTATTTATCCTAACTTCACAGAAAACCTCTGACAAAGTGTGAAAGGTGATTCGCGAAAATTCGCTCCCCGCTGGGGATTGAACTCAGACTCTCCAATGCTCAGTACGAGACGGACGACGCCTATAACCACTCGGCCACTGAGCTGGGTAAAATGGCTATCATTTTTTCAAGTTTTTCCATTTCTTTGTTTTCTTGTTGTGATTTTATTATTTTGCTAAGTTTTTGTAGCTCGATGCTGTTGTCTAAATCTGTTTGCATTCTTTTACCTGCCTATTTTCACTCTTCACTTCAAAGCAGGACCTGTCCTTCCTTGCTATCTGCCTTATCTCGTATTATATTGCCCTCTCTTTGTGGGTAAGGTCATCTTCAACGTGTTATTTATGTCCTCTAAGCTTGTTTTTGGTTGTTATTACTTTCATTCTATCTTCAAAGGATTCAATTTTCACAATGTTTATAGTATTTTCATCACTTTGATTTATCGTTCCTACCATTTTTATTTTCGTTTCTATTCCTAGCTTTTGCTGTATGAATTTCCTGGCGTCTTCTTGCCTGTTTCCATTCTTATCCCAAGTTGTTCCTTTAAATGTGATGTTATTCTTTTTCTTCCTTTTCTCTAGCTGTTCCATCTTTATTTCCAGCCTTTTCATCTTCTCATTCATACTCTTTTCTTCTTCCCATTTTTCTGCTTAATTCTTCATTTCCTCTCTTAATACTATTTCATTTGTACTTATTTCTACTTTTTCTATTAGAATGGCTATCAAAAAAAAACTTCTACTTTATAGGCGTGAGGCTTTTCCGCCGGTCAAGGGAGAAGCTCAGAGGAGTTTAATCACCCGGTATTTACCTTAACTTCACAGAAAACCTCTGAAAAACTGTGAAAGGTGATTCGCGAAAATTCACTCCCCGCTGGGGATTTAACTCAGGCTCTCCAATGCTCAGCACGAGACGGGCGACGCCTCTAACCACTCGCCCAGTGAGCTGGGTAAAATGGCTATAATTTTTTCAAGTTTTTCCATTTCTTTGTTTTCTTGTTGTGATTTTATTATTATAGTTTTTCTAGCTCGATGCTGTTGTCTAAATCTGTTTGCTTCTATTTATCTGTCAATCTTCTTGTTATATTCTTTCCTGTTTGCGTTTTCCACTTTATTTAAAGCAGCTTATTTTGTTATTTTGTATTGTTTTGTTTATTAGATTTAATTTAAGTCTTGCTCTGCTCTTTTTGTCTTTCACTCGCGCAGGATCTTCTCCTCGGAGGCGACTTAACCTCTACTGCACCGCTTATTATTTGCTTTACAGCCACTTGCGCCACTATCCCTGCTCTGTTTTTTTTAATGTTTCTCCTCACTATTATTCCGCTTTAATTCACCTTCGCACCACTCCTGTGTTCTTTCACCTGTCGACGCCTATTTTATTGGTATTAACCGACGCGACTTCACAACACGTCTACCATTATAAAAGATAAATGTAATAAATCTGGGATTATAAATCGTTATTACATAATATTAATTATTAGTTATTATAAGATTCTAAAACATGTACAATAAAGCGATGGTGAATGCGTTAGCTCCTGAGCATACTGTGATTTACAGGATTCAAGAAGAAGAAATAGAATGTAGAGGCACTAACATATTAGTGCTAAAGACCCCACAAATTGTTATATATATATATATATATATATATATATATATATATATATATATAGATATACAGTTTTGGATTTCTGATTTCTTGTCCCTTGTGCCACCTGACCAGGGGTACGATTTTTGACCGATACCATAATAATTAATTAATCTGTTGTTTATTAGATGAAATTAATTTTATCCACATTTTGATGCATTGACATGTGTATATAGATAGATAGATAGATTTATTCATGTATGTGTTTTTTTGTGTTTACAAGAACAGGAACAGCAATACATAAGAGAAAACATTAAAAATAGATAAAATAAAAGTAATACGTATATATGTTTTTGGCGTGAAATTATTATTAACTTTATATTATAATAAATACTATTTCTAATGTTTCGTATAGAAATTCAAAAGGAAGTTATTATTTTTGTTATTATTATTATTATACTACGATACAGCGGCTCTGGCAAGAATTATGAAACGTACACTATTCGCATAACATGTATAAATATTCACCCCTCGAAAACTACACCGTGCAGAATTTAATCGTTTCGCGCAAACTTTTAAACGCAGCGATGATTAAAACCTGCACAATAATCTTTATGTAAAATATCGCTTTCACACAGTATTTTTTTTCAATGTAAAATAATTTAGAATTGCAACCTGGAGTGCACACGTATATGCATACCAAGTGCGTACTTTGTCTATATAGAAGCAATATGCAAATTCCTCTATTCATAAACACTCCAGGCTGAAGTATTTTGCATAAAAATATTTTTTATCCCAGCAGTTGCGAGCCGGATTTTTCATATATTCCACTTGAAACCTATTGAATTCCGAATATATTTCGCCGGCGGTTATATTTAGCAATATGAGCACAGGTTTCTATTTAACCTTATATGAATAAAACATAAATAAAATGTCAAATTCACGTTTCACCTTTAAGAGGTTGATATATACGAGGGGCGCTCGCCACACACACCTACATTATCGCCTGCCTGCAAGACTTGAAGACAAGAAGTGAAACTAAATATTTTGGAACTCCCTTAAGTGCCTCACTCATGCAAATATCTCTGTATGTAGTTACTGAGGCGATAATGGATGTCAAGTTCTAATGCATTTATAAAAAAGTTAAAAAAAAATCAATTTCTTTCTATATTTTAAATTTGTCTTATTGTTAGAAAAGATGAGAAATATTGTTATAGTTGCCACATACTTATCAATATGTTGTATAAAAAACCTACCACCTAACGCTATAAGAAAGGGTTTGGTTTAAATTTTTAAAATATGTAAAAAAAAACGTAGAGAAGTAATAAATATAATAATAAATAATAATAAATAATAATAAATAATAATAAATAATAATAAATAATAATAAATAATAATAAATAATAATAAATAATAATAAATAATAATAAATAATAATAAATAATAATAAATAATAATAAATAATAATAAATAATAATAAATAATAATAAATAATAATAAATAATAATAAATAATAATAAATAATAATAAATAATAATAAATAATAATAAATAATAATAAATAATAATAAATAATAATAAATAATAATAAATAATAATAAATAATAATAAATAATAATAAATAATAATAAATAATAATAAATAATAATAAATAATAATAAATAATAATAAATAATAATAAATAATAATAAATAATAATAAATAATAATAAATAATAATAAATAATAATAAATAATAATAAATCATAATAGATCATAATAGATCATAATAGATCATAATAAATCATAATAAATCATAATAAATAATAATAAATAATAATAAATAATAATAAATAATAATAAATAATAATAAATCATAATAGATCATAATAAATCATAATAAATAATAATAAATAATAATAAATAATAATAAATAATAATAAATCATAATAGATCATAATAAATCATAATAAATCATAATAAATCATAATAAATAATAATAAATAATAATAAATAATAATAAATAATCATAATAAATCATAATAAATAATAATAAATAATAATTTATAAATAATAATAAATAATAATAAATAATAATTAATAAATAATAATAAATAATAATAAATAATAATAAATAATAATAAATAATAATAAATAATAATAAATAATAATAAATAATAATAAATAATAATAAACAATTATTATTATTTATTTAAAAACAGTATCCTGCTATCAATTTTCGCTTGAACGCTGTAAATACTCAAAATTTGTGTGCACAAAAGTATCATATCCATATTTAACAGTTAAAACCAATAAATAGAATAATTAATACAAAATAAATATAAATGCCCGATACAAAATCCTATACAATGAATAAAGCCCCGTGGCATATAGGAAGAGAGACACGCACACACATATAGAATTCTATTTATGTGCCAATAATCCCATTGTCTGGATAACAATTTAACTGCGGACCGGGCATTGTTGATTTTGTTGGGTTTATTATTTAAAATGCGCCGTACATGGCGCAATCGATCCAATAAACCGAAAATTTAATGAAATGTGCATTACCATTTTAGTTTAATTGATATTTGATAAAACGATAACAAATCGCGCCGGGGTGCAATACAAAAACGAAATTCAGCGATTTCTCTGCACCGCGCTAAATTGTACGTGTATGTGTGTGTGGGTATCGAATGAATTACGGCGTCGCAAAATGCAATACCGAAACGAGAGAATAACACAAATACAGAGGCACAAAGCGCTCCCTTTTGTGTCATCATATTGAACGTTTGATTTGGAGTGAAGGGCACGGGAGGTGGAGGGAGCGGGGTGCGGCGTAGATCTCATTTCATATTTGTACGGATCTGGATGGGGTCGTTTTCTGAAAGGGCAACGCGATAATAGGCCGACAAAGAGGGCACGCGTCAATAACACTTGCGGTTTTATATATGGTCATATTACATCGCAACTGTGGTGTTATTAATACACACATTCTTCCTGCAACATATTGTGTATTGTGTTTATTCGTCACGGTTTTAATTAATAACTTAACAAAAAATAATCGGTTACTATAAACTATATTTGATAAAAGCCTACATAATGTTATTATGATTTTACAGCCATAAAGAATTATTTTAGATCACACATAGGTATTCATAAATTGCGAAAGAAGTCAATCTTATTGGAGAACGACTAAAACAGAACATATATAATTGTGAACCCACCTCTTAACAATCTACATATCTAGATTTCGATCTTATTATATCTCATCAGTGCAGCTCAGCTAGTGAGGATGAATTCACACAATATCTCGAGTGGTTATATACACAAATAGTACAACTAACCCCTTAGGAGGAAAGTTAAATGCCCTCTGGCGGCATCACATATATGGGTATGCATTGCTAATTGATGTGGTGCCGCCAGATAGCGTTTAACTTTCCTCCTAGGGGGTTAGTTGTACTATTTTAGACTAAAACAGAGTTTATGAGTGAGAAGACTTTCGAAGAATTTCGCGTAATTAACATTTTTACACATTTTTATAACAAAAAAAAACTTCTATCTTTTATAGGGCTATCAGCCGTGAGGCTTTTCCGCCGGTCAAGGGAGAAGCACAGAGGAGTTTAATCACCCGGTATTTACCTTAACTTCACAGAAAACCTCTGAAAATAATGTTTTATAGCATTTAATAGAAAAAGGGTGGGTAAGGGGCGACGGCAAAAACCACCAAGTAAGTCCGACCCAAATGTCAACCTCTCCTGCACGCGGTGCCCGCTGCTAGATAACGAACGAGGCTCTGGCGACCGGGCCATGGCGGTATAACCATTCCATCGAGAAGTAAGGAAATGTAATTCTCAAACTCGCCAACACGCTTGGCAAGCGCGGCGTTTAAATGCCAAACCCCTCTAACGAATGAAATGGCAACTTATAACGTAAATATACCCCAGGTGAGTAGGGCTAGCCCAAAATCTCACCCTGATAAGTCAGGCTGTCTCATGGATTCTGGGGGAGACAAAAAGTTGACAAAAACACAAATAAACAAGACCAAAGGCAAAATACACAAACTAAACATTGCCACATATAACGCAAGAACACTAGCAACCGATGGGAGGCTCATTGAAATGGAAGAAGAGCTGAGACAAATAAATTGGGATATAGTGGGAGTAAGTGAAGTAAGAAGGCGTGGAGAAGAATGGAGAACACTTAAGTCGGGAAATATATTCTATCATGTCGGAGAAGCAGACAAATCCATAGGCGGCGTAGGTTTCCTCATAAACAAAAAGCATGCAAAAAACATCATATGCATAAAGAGTATATCCACAAGAGTAATATATCTAATACTCAAACTAAACTCCAAATATAGTATAAAAATTATACAAGCTTACGCACCCACCACCGATTATGAAGACGAAATAGTAGAAAGTTTCTATGAAGACATTTCCCAGGCGAAGAGTGAATCACCTACTCACTTTACAGTGGTAGGAGGTGATTTTAATGCTAAGATAGGCGAGAAGCTGGATGCAGCGGAGACAGTGATCGGAAACCATGGAACAGGGGACCGGAACGATCGGGGAGAAATGCTTATGAACTTCCTAAAAATGCAAAACCTATACTTAATGAACAGCTTCTTCTACAAAAAAGAACATCGCAGGTGGACCTGGGTGAGTCCAAGTGGAAATACAAGAAATGAGATTTTATAATAACTGATAAAAAGCTTATCGTCAACGACGTCACTGTGATAAATAGTTTCACAACAGGAAGCGACCATAAAATGGTAAGGGCAAAAATAACTCTAAACCTAAGTAAAAAAAGACGTAAGCTGGTAACAAAGAAACGGCAGGCTGGTTGGACAACACCAGAACAAGTTCACAAATATGCAGAAATGATAACTACCAACTTGGAAACTACACAGTTTGAATATAGGCACAAAACAGCAGACGAAATAAATAACAAAATCCTGTAAGCCAAATAAAGAACAAATAAACAAAATCAGCAAGCATACCAAAGAGCTTATGAAACTTAGAAGAGTGTTAAGACAAAACGGCGATACAAACTCAAAACAACTGAGAGATTTAAACAAGACAATTAGAAAAGATATCAAAAAATGACATACGTCGATACAACACAGAACAAACGAAACTAGCTATTGAGAACAACAGAAGTATGAAGGTACTAAGAAGAAATATGTCAAATGGAAGAAAAGAAATCTTCAAACTAAGAAACAGCACGGGGAGACTAACCACAAATAGAGACGATATACTGAAAATAACGGAACAATTTTACGCAACTCTCTACATGAGTCGGCTACAAGAACAACCAGAGGAACCGACACAAATACATACCGGGAAGGTCATAAACCAGGGATCTGAATATATGCCAAGTATATCGATAGCCGAAATTAAGAACGCCCTTGCAGAGATGAAGAACAACAAATCCCCGGGGGAAGATGGCATACACATCGAATCCATAAAACAAGGAGGAGACGCTCTACTACATGCCATAAAAGCACTATTCAACACCTGCTTAGAAGAATGTGCTACACCTGGCGAATGGAACAACGCCTCCACAGTTATCCTACATAAAAAGGCGATATAACACAGCTCGGAAACTACAGACTGATAAGTTTGCTACCACATTTATATAAACTTTTCACCAAAATAATCACCAAAAGGTTAGAAAATAAACTAGACTTCTACCAAGCCAAAGAACAGGCTGGGTTTAGATCGGGGTACGGGACAAATGACCATCTTCAGGCTATAAAAACTCTCATTGAAAAGTGTAATGAATATAATAAGCCCCTTGTCCTGATTTTCATAGATTTCGAAAAGGCGTTCCATACAGTTGAATTACCCGCCATAAAAGCTGCTCTATACCAAGCACGAATAGACTATCGATATACCAAGCTAATTGAACATATTTACCGAAACGCTACAGCAAGTATAAGGCTACACGACAATACCAACAAATTTAAAATTGGCAGGGGAATTCGCCAAGGGGACACTATCTCCCCAAAACTATTTACCACGGTTCTCGAATATGCTTTTAAAATGGTATCTTGGGAACACCTAGGAATTACAGTGGATGGAGAAAAACTTAACCACCTGAGATTCGCAGACGACATCGTCCTAATAGCCGACAATATCAAAGATGCAAAAACTATGCTCAACGACCTAAAACAGTCAACGGAAAAAGTGGGCCTTAGGATGAATATGGGAAAAACAAAAGTTATGACCAACCTAGTGCTAGGCGATCAAATCAAAATAGATGATGCTAATATAGCAGAAGTAACTTCCTATATATACCTGGGGCATCAGATATGCATAGGCCGCGATAACCAAACATGCGAGATACAGCGCCGCATAGGTTTAGGATGGGCAGCGTTTGGAAAACTAACTAACATCTTGAAGAGCGAACTACCAATGTGTCTCAAACGGAAAGTGTTCGAACAATGTGTGATGCCGGTAATGACGTATGGGTCAGAGACTTTAACACTAACAAAGCGTTCCGCAGTAAAACTGCAGGTAACACAGAGGTCAATGGAACGGGCCATGCTAGGCATTTCCCTGCGAGACAGGGTACGAAACGAGGTCATCAGGGAAAGGACGGGTGTCTGCGACATTATAACACGCATCTCTAACATGAAATGGAGATGGGCAGGCCACGTTGCCAGATTTAGGGATGGCCGTTGGACTAAACGGCTTTTGGAATGGAGACCCCGTGCCGATAAACGAAGTAGAGGTAGACCACCAACCCGATGGACCGACGACATCAAGAGGGTGTCACAAAACTGGATGAACAAAGCACAACATCGTACTGCCTGGAAAGAATTAGAGGAGGCATATGTCCTGCAGTGGACGCAAACGGCTGGAAAATGATGATGATGATGAATAGAAAAAGACAAATTTTGGGAAGAGCTACAAATATTATACGATAAGGCAGGAGAAAATACTTACATTACAGGAGACATAAATGCAAGAATAGAAAATATAAATACAGGGATAGAACATATAATGGGGATTCATGGAGAACCGACGAGAAACAATACCGGAAACAGATTAATTGACTTCTGCATCTTAAACGACGTCGTAATACTAAACTCAATATTCGCCCATAAAGAAATACACAAATATACCAGAGAAGTAAAGAGTAGAAATGAAAAGTCGATAGTGGACTATTATTTAAGAAACACACAACAAAGGAAGGTAGTTGATGATGTACGGGTGAAAAGAGGAAGCGAGATAGGAAGTGATCACTATCTAGTGGTAGCAAACATCACAATTAAGGAAGAAATAAAAACAAAAACGATGACAAGCGAAAACAAGGTTGAAACTAAAAAGGATAAGTACAAGAAAGAAACTGCAACTGAGAAATTAAGAATAAACAAACTAAAATATAAAGAAACAAAAGCTAAGTACCAGAATTATATTAAAGAACACATGTTTTAAAAATCTAATGATGTGGAGGAAATATGGAGCAGTTTCAAACACACAATAACAGAGGCTACAAAATGCGCATGCGGAACAACCAGACAGGCAAACAACAGAAAGCAAACACGATGGTGGACTAGAAATAATAGAGGAAATAAAGAAGAAAAAGCAACAGTGGAAACATCACAATCAACTCTAAGAAAGAAGACGACTACGAAGCGTATAAAATACAGAGAAAATCAACGAAACAAATAATAAAATAATCAAGGGAAAGAACATGGGAAGAATTTAGGACAACACTAAATACACGAAAATAAAACGTTGTTTTATAGAACACTAAAGAAAAGCAAGAACGAGAAAGTACAAATAACACTAAGACAACTAAAGGATAAACAGGGAACACTAATAAAACAAGATCATGATATAATGAAAAGATGGAAAGAGTACTTCGAAGAGTTTTTGCAGGAGAAAACGATGATAAGCACAAGCGAAGGAAATGAGAACGCATATGTGGAAAATATTCTGAACGAAGAACCAGATAATATAACAGAAGCAGAAGTAAAAGAAGTACTTATAAAATTAAGGAATGGTAAAACAGGTCATGATAACATAAAAGCTGAACAACTTAAAAATATGCGCGAGGAAGGTGTAAATTTGTTAAAACAGCTTCTAAATACTATATGGAAAAGAGGGAAAATTCCAAATGACTGTGAGAAAGCAGTGATATTCTCAATATACAAAAAAAAAAACATAACAAAAATTGCAATAATTAGAGGGGAATATCACTAATATGCACAACTGCTAAAATTTATGAGGTTATACTAGAAAGTAAACTAAGACAACAAACAGAACCAACGATGGAAAATGCACAAAGTAGCTTCAGGAAGGACGAATATATATTTACACTAAGAAAACTGATGGAGACAACAATGGGCCAGGACAGTAAATTATTCGTAGCATTTATAGACCTGGAAGCGTTCGACAGAGTACCGAGAAAAACGATGTGGAATATATTACAAAAAAGGCAAATAAGGAAACAACTACAAAGAGTAATACAGGGAATATACAGAAAGACATACAATAACATAACGACAGGAAATCAGATATCACAGGAATTTACAACCAAACAAGGACTAAGACAAGGTGGAGCATTAAGCCCTCTACTGTTTATAATATTCCTAGATAATATATTAAAAAATATAAAGGAGAAAACAAGGAAAATGGATATTATAAACTACGACAAATAATGATAGCTGAGTGTATTTTTGCTGATGATATTGTGATACTAGCCAAATCCGAAGGAAACCTGCAAGAGAACATAAAAGGAACGAAGAACTGAATAAACACAACAGGACAATAAACTCAGATGAAAAAAAAATGATGGTGATCGCCAACCAGGAAGTGGAAATAAATATCAAAATAGCGGAAAAAGTATCGAGCAGGTGGAACATTTTAAATACTTGGGTATAAATATAAATAACAAGGGAAGTCTGGAACAGGAAATAAAAAAAATAGTATACGGGCAGCAAACAAAAGCTACCATATGCTAACCAAAATAATACTTTATACTAAGCAGGTATGGGAGAAAACCAAAATCATAATATTCAAAACAATATATAGACCAACACTGATATACGGAAGCGAAACATGGACATTGGACAAGAGAATTAAAAGCAAAATACAAGCAGCAGAAATGTAGTACTTAGGGAGGACAGAAGGTATCACAAGAATTGACAGAATACGAAATGAGCAAATTCGAACAATTCTACAGATAGAAAGTATACAGACAACTATAGAAAAGAAACAACTCGGATGGTATGGACACATACTTCGCATGCTAGAAGGGAGGCAGACAAAAAGAGTATGGAACACAAGAATACAAGGAAAGAAAAGAAGAGGAAGACCACACAAGACATGGGAAGACGACATACATGATATACTAACGAGGAATAACATAGGATGGCAGGATGCAAGGAGAATGGCGTTCCATACTCTTTTTATCTGTCTCCCTTCTGGCGACAGACAAAAAGAGTACGAAACACAAGAATACAAGGAAAGAAAAGAAGAGGAAGACCACACAAAACATGGGAAGACAATATACATGAAATACTAACGAGGAATGGCATTGGATGGCAGGATGCAGAATAGCGATCAATAGGAAGAACTGGAAGAAATTCCTACAGAAAATACGCTTAACTAATCTCGACACCCGAATAAGGGTATAAAGAAATTTTAATAGATTATATATATATATATATATATATATATATAAATGCAAATTCTCTAAAAATTTCACCCTCCGGTGGGAATCGAACCCACGTCTCTGACTATCGCGGCCAACGTACTAACCAATTGCACCACGTAGGGTTAGAATGATAATAACGTTTGACGTTTTCTGTTTATATATCAAATGTAAATTATTTCATCGTCAGCCATTTTTTGAATTAATAATTTCCTGTAAATACCTTTTGTACGCTGCATCTAGATCAATAGCTAATTCACATACTCCGTGCCCTGATGAAGTACCTATTTAAGCTACGAAATATTGGCAAAAGGAAGTAAAGTAAAAATAGCGTTTTAATTGCTGCACTACCCTAATAAACTATAAACATATTTTATATATATATATATATATATATATATATATATATATATATTTCGCCGAAAAACTAGTTAGAGGGAGACTATTGGGAATGCGGCGATTAGGGCTAAAAGAAACCTCTTCTCTGTAGATCGATATTTCGCTCTGACTCCAGCGCTTCATCAGGATTTACTAAAAAAACCAGACTGTTAACAATGGTATATGTACAAAATATTTGACGGTTGAATAAAGTTAATGAATTTAAGGTTAAAGATAATAAAATGTAAAGTTAAGTTAGTATTAATACTATTATTACTCACATTTTATGAATGATCTCTAAGTGTGTTATAACCCGAGTTATGGCGCTTTTGTAGAATGAAATTGATCAAGTTTGTATTTAAAAATTCGCTAAAAATTAAATGTAAGTCTAATTAGTTTCAAATATACTAATTAATATTTATAAACATATTTAGATGAGAACTTCTCATCGATTTCAGTGGCCAGAACGTACTTAGGACAAACAATACTTATTTCCCCCATCAAAATCAACACAATACATTTTTAATAACATCAGAGGTCAAAAGTCGATGATTGAGTTCTTTATTACAAACAGGAGAATCAAAGCAATGCAGTTTATAGATGTCCGGGTCCTAACATTGGCCAAGGTAGGAAGTGACTATAATCGTGTACTTTGCAGACTGCGAATAGAACAGCCAGTACGGAGAAAGCAAATACTTAAGTTCAAAGATAAATACAACACAGAATTATTTAATAAAGGAGATGAATAAAACTACTATATTTTTTACCATTTATTTAATTGTTTAAAACAACTAGTTTCGCGTAAGCCAAAACCATTCAATTTTTGACAGAATTATTTGACAAACAAAGTATTGGAACAGTTTATCAAAACAGACTCTAGTGACCAGAATTCAATCGTAAGCAAATTTTTATAATGCAAATGCGCATATTTTACTTCTTAATTCGTCAGTGACTGCCTTTAAATGTTCATTTTAAAAATTGATTTCACGTGTTGGTTTAAATTAAATGTAAATGTTCACCTGTTTCTATGTGTTCATGTATGTACACTTAGTTATTTTATTTTATTTTATTTTGTAGGTTGTAATTTTTTGTATTTTATATCTTATATTTTGTAAGAGTTTATATGAAATGGCGTTGCCGTAAATAAAGAATTATTATTATTACTATTATTATTAAACGAACAACTAAATATACAACTTATAACAGAACATGACAATGCTGAAGAAGGGTCGAAGAAGATAAAATAATCTATTCAAACAGCTACAGAAGTACCACTAGGAACACGGTAAATTAATGTAAACTTCAGAAGAAAAGAGAGCAAGCTATTTGCAAAACAAAAGCACGTAAAATGAAGATTGCAACATATATGTTCTAGTCAGAAACAGAGTACAATAATATATATAGAATAAACAACGAAAAAAACTAACCTGTACATTCCGTAAGAACGCTCATATCGTCATCCAATAAACGCAATGTGTGGTTGACATAACTCCTCATAGAATAGACCACTCACACTAAACTCGCGCATTGTTAAAACCAAATAATTAATTAAATTGCTCTTCACTTAATCGAGCAACGGTACGCGCACAATGCTTCTCAATAGCAGACTGATTGACTTCGCTTGCGCGCAGCTATGACTCATGCTGATGACTTATTTTTGCTTGAGCTCTTTGTCGTAAACAAGCAAAAAAATATGTGAATAACATTCTATTGATGATAATACAAAAATAAAGTCACCTAATTACATTCACTCGTCGTGGATTTGAGTTTTTTAAAACAATTATATATTTTATTTATTCTTAATAATTTCACAATGGAATATGTAATAAAATTACATACTATGTTACTACTACAATGTTTAAGTTACGACCAGTGCAGGATTTACGCATAAGCTGCACTAGCTATTGCTTAGGGCGCCCACTTTCTTGGAGGCCCCCAAAAAATTGTCTGGGTGAGCAATTGTAGATTTAGGTATAATATCTGGACTTATAAAGGGCCGCATATCACAAATAGCTTAGGGCCTCAAGTGTAAATCCGGCCCTGGTTACAACTGGCCGTATAAATTGAATACATGAATTATAAATCATTATTTATTGGTGCTAAACAATTATTATTTACACAAGTAATATTTAAATAATAAAAATATACAAATTGAAATATAAACAAAGTTACAAATGCACACACACACACATCCAGACCGTTAACAATGGTATATATATATATATATATATATATATATATATATATATATATATAAAATATTTAAAGGTTGAGTAAAGTTAATAAATTTAAGTAAAAGTTAAAAATGTAAAAAATGTTAGTTAAGTAAATAAAAAAATAAGGTTGAGTGAAGCCACAGAATACATACAAGCACCAGATTGCGAATATATATATATATATATATATATATATATATATATATATATATATATATATATTATGGTTAAGCAAACTAAGGTATTCAAGAACAATAAGATCATTCATATGATGCTTGTAACTTACCTTGCCGCCACGAATACTTTGATTACTTGAAATATTATATATAGTGTTTTTAAACTATAATAAGAACCTGAAGAGGTGCTGGACGAGGTTGAGAATGGATCATTGAGCGGGGCTGGAGTGTGAGGGTGGCAGAGTTGGAAGGAAGGATGGGAGAGTGGAGACGAAGACGATAGTACGACAAGTTTATCAATCAAGAAGGAAAGGAGTGAAAATGTGTGAGAAAGACGGGCTGGAATGTTCTAAATGGATGTTGTGAGGGGGACTGGGAAGGGAAGAAAACGTTCTGTGGACAGGGAGGAGGTTCGGTCCTAGATTACGTGGTAGTTAACGGGATCGGAAGGGAGGAGTTAAGACGCTTCAAAGTAGAAAATGTACGGGGTTTGCATCATGAAGTGGTGAGGGCGAGGAAGGAAAGAAATAGTGAATAGGAAGAAGGGGTTAGGGTTTGGATGGAGCAAACCAGAATTATTAATTTACCCGAAAAGGCTAAGGGACGTAAAGTGGAAGGAGGTGTAATCGATGCAGCTGTGGGAGAAGGTGACGTTGGCTGCGTTGGCGACGAACCAGAGCGGAGATCAGAGGGGGAGCTACTTTGATAGTGAGTGTAGGATGAAGAAGGCGAGGTGGTGGAGCCAACCAGACGAAGAGGCAATTCGAAAGAGTATGTGAGAGGAAATGCAGAAGGTAGATAAGCTTAAGGAAGTGTGGGAGATTCTGATGGGATGGCAATGGAAGGATAAAGTTAACATAGAGCTGGCAGAGTGGGAAAGGAGCTGCAGAGAGATGGCGAGGACTGAGGAAAATGTGGGGAGATAGGTGGTAGGAAGGGATGACTTCTCGTGGAATGATTTGGAAATGTCTTTGGGACAGTTAATATTTGGAAAGCGGCAGGAGAATATGAGATGAAGACAGAGACATTCAAAAGAAAACCAGTAAAGGGAAAAGAAACGCAGACAATACATAGGGTGTGGAGTGGAGCGGAGGAAGTGCTGGAAGAGTGGCATGTGGGTGTGGTAGTCCCAGTATATAAGGCGGTGTCGCCTCAACGGTGTACTATCGGTAGATCACGTTAATGAGTGCAAGATACAAGTTAACGACGATAATAGTGAAGAACAGATTGGAAAATGAATAGGGTTGCCGCCAAAGCCAGCGTGGGTTATAAAACTGGCGAGGGAGCTAGCGGGAATAATAGAGGACATAAGGAAGTGTGGGAGATTCTGATGGGATGGGAATGGAATGATAAAGTTAACATAGAGTTAGCAGAGTGGGAAAGGTGCTGCAGAGATATGGTGAGGACTGAGGCAGATGTGGGGAGATAGGTGGTAGGAAGGGAAGACTTCTCGTAGAATGATTTGAAAATGTCTTTGGGGCAGTAAACATTGGGAAGCGGCAAGAGAATATAGGATGAAAACAGAGACATTCGAAAGGTTAGCAGTAATGGGAAGAGAGAAGTTGTTGCAGGCAATCAATCTACATCCTTGTAGAGTGGAGCGGAGAAAGTGCTGGAAGAGTGGCGTATGGGTGTGGTAGTCCAGTACATAAGGCGGTGTCGCCTCAAAGGTGTAACTATCGGTATCGGTATATCACGTTAATGAGTACGGGGTACAAGTTAACGACGATAATAGTGAAGAACAGATTGGAAGATGACATGAATAGAAAATGGTTGCCGCCAAGACCAGCGTGGGTTATAAAAGGGGCGCGAGAGCTAGCGAGAATAGTAGAGGACATATGACTCAGTTGCTAGGTGTAAACTTATAATAATAATAATAGCTTTGACATACATAATTCTGTACATATATCATATATCAACACATGTTTACAGTAACAACGAAAATAATAAAATAATAGAAAATAGAAAACACATATTTATGGGAAATAAGGCGCATTTCCAGTCTAATATATGCAATGCATATGACTGCTCTTCCAATGACAACCTTGACTATTATTAGATAAGACTAATCCTAATTAATGTTAAATAATTAAAAAATAATAATAATTTATATAAATACCACCCAACCACTCACACATAAAATTTACCTAAAATGTTTGGGACACATGGTTTATATAAAAATGAATGAATGCTATTATATATATATATACACTCGCACACATATACACATACCCACACATATATATATATATATATATATATATATATATATATATATATTTATATAATAAATTTATCTTTATTTGGCAACTTATATACATATACATATACACATATATGCATAGATGTTCTTACATACATAGCTATATAGAGACAGACATACACACACATATAGACACGCTATATATAAACATAATAAACAACAGCAACATAGACTTAGTGACTTAGCTTCATCCGGTACAAGATTGTAGAATTTAGCAACGTTGTTGGAGAAAGACCGCTTGTAGATTTTGGCTTTTATGTTTCGGTATATATAAGTTTGCTTTATTTCTTATTTTAACGCTATGAATTTCGCTGCGTAGAGAAATTTTATTATATAGATATGGTGGTTGCTTTGACAAGAGAATTTTGTGGTAGAAGCAAATTGGATGAAAAAATCTCCTGTTTCTCATATTGAGCCAGTTCAGCCATTCTAAGTGCCCCGGGATTCTCTCTTCCTCAATGCTTGCACTAGACACTTATAGTGTATGGAAATGTTGGGGATGGAGAAAGAAGGAGTGGAATGGGTGAGAAGAATGTACAAAGAGTAGTGGGCAAGAGCAAAAGTAAATAGAGAAGTCACGTAGAACTTTAGGATGAATGTGACAACCCTCTAAGCCCCCTCCTGTTCAATCTGTACACGAGTGAGTTGGAGACGAATGATTCATATATTGAATGGTTTTAAATATTTGGGCTTTTGGTTTGACTGCAGAGGTGGATTTAGGATGCATGTGGAGTAGAGATAGCGAGGCGAAAATGAGAGAGTTTGTGGGATGGAACTCTCATTTTCACTTCGCTATCCCCCAAGCTATTCTCGCTTTTACCTGCCCACACTCCACATGCATCCTAAATCCACCTCTACAGTCAAACCAAGAGCCAAATATTTAAAACCATTCAATATCTTAATCATTCGTCTCCAACTCACTCGTGTACAGATTGAACAGGAGGGGGCTTAGTAGGGTCCCACATTCATCCTAAAATTCTTTACTTCTCCGCCTCGTTAGGGCGTGTGAAATCTAGGATGCGTATATGAAACCCATATTGTTGTATGGAGTGGAAGTGTGACGATTGCGAGAGTGACATGTAAAATGTAATAAAAAGAGAGCAAGAATATTTCCTGAAGGGTTTGATCGACACCTGGGGCACCGCTATTACACGAGACGAATCGAAGGGAAAAGTGGTGGAAACCGTGTGTAGTAGAAGAAAGATTGCAGGTGGAGGGTGATAACGGACTGGTGCAGGAGATACGGATGAGATGTAGGAGTAGGACAGAGAGTGGACGAGGAAAGGATATAGGAAGTAAGTATGAAAAGTGGGTATCTCTGAGGTGTGGACAGAGGAAAAGCTGAGAGGAAGGGGCAACCTAGAAACTGAGCGAATGAGGGATATTGAGTGGCAAGAAAGGCAGGTGGGAATGGCTGAGAGCTCATACAATCCAAGTAACGATCATCGAATAAGCTCCCTAATCGACAGAATGGAAACACAATGTAAAAATATTTGTTGTGGACACCACACGACTTTCCGATTTTCAAGACCTATTTAATTTTGTTTAACATATTCGACATTTTTAACTTTTTTAGCTTTTTTAAATTATTAACATTTAGACATTTTGACATTTTTGATATTTTAACATTTTCACGTTTTGACAATTTTATTTTTAACTTTTTGGAATTCTGACATTTTACACATATTTGACATTTTGAAATTTTTTGAAATTTTTTACTTTTTTTTGACTTTTTTGACATTTTCATTCTTCATATTTTCATTAAACACATTTCCATTTTTATCATTTTCAAATTTTCATATTTTCTCTTTTCACATTTTCATATTTCATCACCTATTACATTGAACATGCGACCATTTTCGCTAATTCCGCGTTTGAGGTACGTCACGCCCGATGACGTCACGTATTGTGACCCGGCGCGCGTCTTATTTATTATTTGCCATTGTCGCTATTATTGAGAAATCTTCTGTTTTCAATTTTCATCCACATCCAATGGATGTACTTTGCGATCTTATTAAGCCTCTGGGTATATTCGCTTGGAGCCAAGTATCCAGCAATAGGATTAATGATATATTCTGCTTTATTGCATACTCTGGCTGCACTTGCTGTCCACTGTTTCTTTGAAGATGTTTTTCTCATAGTATCTAGTCTTATTGCATGCAGTAATGAGGCTTTCGGTCTTTTCTTTTACACCAGAGCTTCGTAGCCATAGCACAGCTTCTGTATTGACAGCTGGTTATCGAGGTATTAATAGAATTGCTTGTGAAGTGATTTATTTTTCAACTTTTCGACGTTGTTATTATAAATATTATATATATAATCAATCTTTATTTGGCTATCGATCCATACATGGGTCTTTCCTTAAATATTGTATATATACAGAATATGCAGAATTTTTCATTCACCTAGGTCGATTTAATCATGAAACATAAATGATTCAATATGGAAATTTATAATATAAATCGAGTTTTCTTTTGTGCGCTTCAATTCGCACCGCCTCATCTAAATAATTTCGGGAATCATTGGTTAATTTGCGGTTTCCCGCGGGCGGCTTCGTCCGCGTCGCCGGGTGTAATCCCCCATAAAAGACACCTGTACTGCGGAGCGGCGGTTCTCACGCGGCTCACCTGTAGACAATAGAGCGACGCCGCCCCCACGCCTGATAGCGTTCCACCCCCGCGATTATTATCACATTTAGCATCATCCCCTCTTCATACCGGGCACGGCTGTCAACGCGCGAGCACGTGGCGGCTGCGAGCACCACCACCATCACCACCGTGCGAGAGGGGTGACTTGACGGTTCCATTTTTAAACTCGCGTGTTTCTACCAGAACGGGGAGAATACATTTAGAGCGAGAAAAAAAAAACGTTCTTTTTATATGTAAAGTAAATATAAAACGACATTTGAATGTACAACTTTTGGAGGTGGTGAACTTAACGCGCGAAATACGTTCGATTTTATAAATATTTTGTGAGGTGTTTGTGCAGAAAAAGGTGAGGGATTATTTTTTTAAATGTTTTTTTAAGTGCTTTACATAAATGTCTTAACATCAAAACCTGTAAATAAATAATGTCCAAATTGTTATTATATATCGCTCTGTTGATAGAAAAGCGACGCAAGTCAAAATTTAAATTTTATGTTGATTATATATTGATAGAAAAGCGACACAAGTCAAAATTTAAATTGTATGTTAATTATATATGCAATATCAATCCTAGACTACTCTTAAGCCGCTTTCGTCTATCGTTCACAGGCTGTTCTGGGCTGTGTTAAGCCAGCTAAGAACAGCCCAGAACAGTTCATGAACAAACGGCGTCAAAATTTAAATTTTATGTTAATTATATATTGATAGAAAAGCAACACAAGTCAAAATTTAAATTGTGTGTTAATTATATATGCAATATCAATCCTAGACTACACTTAAGTCGCTTTCGATTATCGTTCACAGGCTGTTCTGGACTGTTATAAGCCAGCTAAGAACAGCCCAGAACAGCTCATGAACAAACGACGTCAAAATTTAAATTTTATGTTAATTATATATTGATAGAAAAGCGACACAAGTCAAAATTTAAATTTTATGTTAATTATATATGCAATATCAATCCTAGACTACTGTTAAGCCGCTTTCGTTTATCGTTCACAAACTGCTCTGGGCTTTTATAAGCCAGCTAAGACCAGCCCTGAACCGCTCATGTTAAAACTAAAACGGCTATATACTTAATCTACATACATATGTAGAAAACAAGATATTAGTGTTTTGAGTGTATATTATAAAACATGTATTATATTAGTATTGTATTTGCATTATTAAAAACTTTGTTATTTTAAAATAGTTTTAAAATGGATGGTTTCGAGTTGTGTCACTTTTCTATCAAGAGAGCGATATAATTTTTGAAAAATGGTGTTATTAGCTAGTATCCCTAAACTGTTAAAAAAGTTTTTTTTTGCTAATTCGGTTTAGTTTGCGATATATAAGTAACTCATAAATGTTGTGATTTGAAGATTGAATTGTATATGTTTGCGTTTGGCAGGTTTTAATGATATTTTTTGCAAATTTCAAATGCGAATTTTTTGACAACTAGATGATGTAACGAACAACCGTTTTAAAAATTGAATAAAGCTATTAAAACCACATCAACAATACCTGAGGGATCATACAATTTTACAAACAAATTAAGTTTATATCGGAATTAATGTACTTATGACTCTTCTTGATGATTTCACTGCTGTAAGCTCACTAATTATCAATGTTAAACAAATTATATCTCAATATGAAGCTAATATAATAATGAATCCCGCGCGTTGTTATAATTTACATGTTGACATATAAACCATTTCTCTAGAATTTTAAATACAAATGATACCGAGTTTAAATCGGTGAAAAACATGACATTTCATCATAATTCACATTTTCTCACCGCTACAGAGCGAAAATGATGAATTTCTTTTTTCCTTCTTTGCAACAGAATCCAAAACACACGGTATATACACCAATATATCTATTTTGGTAGTATTTAGTAGTTATTGTATTTGTTACAATCCTGTAACTGTCATCGATCTTTGAGTCCTTTTTCAGTGTGTTGGTGTATGTATTTGTGAGTGTTAGGACTTCCTACTTCAGAAAATCATCTCCGAGTTTTCTAAAGTGTCGTTAATTGTTCCAAGCGACAAATGGTACCGACTACACGGGCCAGGATTCGAACCTGTTCCTAAGCTGCACTACATCAGTGTGTAAACTATTTTATTATTGTTTATTTATTTTGTTTATTCTAGAATTGTCATGATGAAAGATATACCCATACATTTAATATTTTTGACATTTCGGTGAAAAACATGAAATTTCATCATATTCACATTTTCTCACCGCTACAGACCGAAAATGGTAAAGGTCTTTTTAGACAAGACTATTTCTGAAACCAAAAGTTAGTCAATATATGAGTCCCTCTAAGTCTAGTATCCTATAGAAAATTGTTTGAAATATTGAATTGGATTGTAGATTGAATCGAAAATAAAATGCGTTCAATTCTTAAAGGACACATTTTATGCGGAGTTGCATGATCGCGGACCCACTCTTATTCTAGAAATTGTTTCGTTCCATACAAATTGATTAAGTAAACAAGACATATATTAATTCGTTTCTTGAACAACTTTCGATGAAAGATATTGTTGATATTGTCTTGTCTAAAACGACATTAAGAGAAAAGCGTCTCAGTCTCTATCTGTAGGGCCAGAAATGTAGAGTACATTTTAACATATAAACCATCTCTCTATCTTATTAAATTAAAAAATATATTATAGTTTTGTGACAGAGCGTTGAACTATGTCACTTTTTCAGATATTTATTTTAGAAATTATTATTTTTTCAGTAGTGCGTTACATTTGAAAACAAACAGTCGGAATTATATTTAAAAATGAAGCGGAGAAGGTATTTCCTCTTGCATTTTTCTCTAAAATGACAAATAATTTTTTTCCCTCTTTGCAACCGAATCCGAAAAACACGATATATACACCAATATATCTATTTTGGTAGTATTTAGTAGTTATTGTAGTAGTTAGTAGTTATTGTATTTGATACAATTCTGTAACTGGCTTCAATCTTCGGGTCCCTTTTCCGTGTGTTGGTGTATGTGTTTGTGAGTATTAGGAATTCTTACATCAGAAAATCGTCTTCGAGTTTTCTAAAGTGTCGTTAATTCTATCAAATCGACAAATAGTAGCGACTACACGGGCCAGGATTCGAACCCGTTCGCTAAGTTGTACTACATCAGTGTGTAAACTATTTTATTATTGTTTATTTATTTTGTTTATTGTAGAATTGTCATGATGGAAGATATACCCATACATTTTTAACATTTTTAACTTTTGTTTACTTTTTCGACATTTTTTTTCATTTTTCACATTTCCATTTTTCACATTTTCACATTTTCAAATTTTTCTTTTTTTCTTTTTTCACATTTTCATATTGTAGATTTTTTTATATCATGATTTAATTTGTTATATTCACTGATTCAGTTATTATATGTTGAATTATACGCCTTCGAAGCATAGCATTTAAACATTCTTAATTTTCTAGATTGTCTGGTGGATATCCCATGAATATCATTACCCGTTATAAGGTTAACATTACATTTATACCCAAGTTTCATAATTTTATGCATGCGTGTGCATTGTTGAATTATTTTTATTTCATTAATTTTCAGTAAATTATTTTGAGTGTATAACTGTTTCGTTGGAGTTAATAATGGTAGTTTATAAATTGCTTTTACAGTTTTGTTCTGTAATCTTTGAAGCCTATCCAACATATAACCACTGCAGGAGCCCCATGTTGCTATTAAATAAGTTAGGTGACTGTACACATATGCATGATAAATATGGTTCTTTGTAACCAACTGTTAACGAATAGCGCTATTCGTTAACAGTTGGTTACAGCGGTATATTACAGGTAATATTTTGTTACATATATGCTTAATCATTTTTTCCCACTGAAATTTATAATCTATCCATAAGCCTAGATATTTAAATTCCGCTACAATTTTTAATTTTACATTGTCTAATAAGACATTCAACATCCTTTGAGCGCCTCTAAAACAAATTTCATATAAACAGTCTTATCACAATTTATGAATAAATAATTCGTGTCACTCCGAGCCTTGAAGATCTTTAGGTCCTGGTTAATTGTCTCACTAATATTTACGTGTTTTTTAACACTATAAACCAGGGCTGTATCACCCGCAAACGTGAAGTAACGACCTTTTAGGCCAATTTGTTTTATATCCCAAATGTATAGCGAGAATAACAGTGGCCCAAGTACTTACCCTTGTGGCAAACCATATTTTATATCTTGGAAATCACTGTTTGTACCATTAACACAAGTACACTGCCTGTCACTTATGTAGCTTTTAATCATTTCTAGGGGTTTCCCTCGTATACCAAGACCTTCTAATTTGTCAATCATAATAGTATTATCCACAGTATCAAACGCCTTAGAAAAATCACCGAAGACCGCTGCCACATAGTTTCCACTGTCCATTTCATTTAGAATATATGTTGTGAAATCAGCTATAGCTGATTGTGCGCTTGATTTCTGCTGGTAGCCGTATTGATGCTTATCACAAGCAACTGTAGTTTGGGTGAAGCTTATTGCCTCTTCTTTATTACTTTTTCTATTATTTTTGAGAATAAACTAATAAGAGAAATTGGTCGATAATTTTGTGGCGATTCTTTATTTCCTGTTATATGTATGGGAATAATTTTGCTCCTTTTTAATGAAGTCGGAAATACCTCATCTTCAAACATTGTATTTGTAAGTCTACATATTAAGCTGATAATGAGATTATTTGGACTTGTTATATCTTTGACTGTCTATTCCAGGTGTTGTATTATTTTTGAGTTCAAATATTGTTTCGGAAATTTCCTCTTCATCGCAAGGACATAGGAATATTCACTTATCATTCTATTTAATTGATGTTTTGGTCTGATTATATTTTGGTTTATTACTTTGTCTTAACTCATGCACTATGTTCGTAAAATGGTTATTTATGGCCTCAGCTTTGGTCAATCCCTCCTCGCAAATTTTCCCTTGGTGCACTATATATGAGGTAATGTTATTTTTCTCATTTTTCGTATAGTTCATAGCCTCGTTTATTATATTCCAAAATTTTTTTGGGTTATTTCCACTGTTCTGAAACTTGTTTGAGAAATAATATTTCTTTTTAATCTTTATGGAATTATTTACTAAGTTTTTAGTTTCTTAAATTCTTGTGGGAGTGTACTATCTTTTCCATCATTTTCCTTTTTCATTCTTTTATATATTGCATCCCTTTGTTTCATCAAGCTCAGTATCTCATCATCGATCCAGCCATCATTATTTGTCCTTACTCTAATCGTTTTCGTTGAGTTCAGTTTAACATCTTGGATAACTGTTTGTAGGGCTTCATATGATTTTATATTTAAGCCATTACCTATCTTATTTTTTACTTCAGTGCTATATTTCTTATAGTCTATAATCGTTTTAAATTTGTTTGTTTTTTTGTTTTTTCTTATTACTTTAGCGATGTTAACTAAAATAATATTATGATCTGTTATATTGGTTGATTCGATGGTATTGATATCTATGTTTTTAATATTAGTGAGAATGTGATCCAAAATATCCAAATTTCGTGCACAGTTATATTTACCAATAGTTACTGATTTAGAGGAAAATGTACACAGAAAGAACTTAATAATACTAATAGAACGAATGTATAACTATAAAAATATAGAAAAAAATACAGATACGTATGAATTAAAAATTACTATGCTCATGTTAGTGTTATATTTTTTATATGATATATTATTAAATATTCTGCACAAATTTAAAATAGGCGTATTGAGATCCAAGTCAATTTTACCTAGAGTACAATAAAAAACTAAGAAGGATCTATAAAAACTCCTAGGTACTACAAGATTAAGGAGCTTATCATCATCATCATCATATAGCAGCCAGTTTCGTCCAGTGCTAGGCATAGGCCTCTCTTAATAATCTTATTGGATCAAATTCTTGGTGATCAGTTTCTGGTCATCCGTCCACCGGATCGGTAGGCGTCCCCTAGTCCTGCGTGCCTCTAGCTTGGGTCATCATTCTATGATTTTTTGGTCTATCTATCATTCGGCGATATGTAGGGGTCAATTCTACATATGTTATTTTCTCAAGTGCATCGCTAACCCTAGATTCCTGTCGTATTTGTTCATTCCGAATCTTGTATCTCAGAGCGATTCCCAGCATAGAACTTTCCATGTCTCGTTGAGCTACTCTCACTTTATGAACAGATTTTCGTGCCAGGGTTAGTTTTTTTTGCTCCATAGGTTAAGACTGGTAGGATTCATTAGTCAAACGGCTTCTGCTTGAGTCATATTAAAAAAAAGACCTTTATTTTGCATTTCCCTCACAAAAAAATGCTCTTCAACATCAACAACCACAACAAAAATACATTGAAATAAAAATACAAATAGAAATAAAAGTACACTCCTAAACACTCCTAAAAAAAAATACAAATTAACATTATATATAAATACCCCTACACTCCCTCTGGCCTCGCCACTTTCCTCTCCCACGTCAGCCTCCTGCAGATTTTCACGCCTTTCCCATCCTCTCTTAACCATTCATTCAGTTTTCTGAAATCTCCCACCCACTCTGCTTTCACACCCTCACATTCTTCGCTAAGGTGCCACCACGTGTCGCTTCCCTTACTACACAGCGCACACGCGGTGTATCCCGCTTGATTCATATAGGGATGTTGGATTTTAAGATGTGTTTCAGGTTTCCAAACAGTGCCAACGTAATTTCATTTCTTCTCCCCATCTGGTTGTCTTTTCTTTCTCGTCTACTAGGAAATATCGGGCAGGAACCAAGTTTCACACACATTCTGTTTTGGAAGTATTTATATAAGTGTGGCTTGTTAGGTCAAGAAAGAACTTTATTTTCGTGGTCTGCAAACCATTTTTTGTCGTATTTGCCTATGTCTTGACGCATCATCTTGCTGGAATAAGAAATTCCCACCTGGAGAGAGCTCATGTACGCTGGGAATCAAACATACAGAATTGTCTGATATTTAAGAGCATCAATTATAGCATCTATTACTTATTACCATTTTTCGCAAACGATTTCCAGACATACACCCCCAAATCATCAACCACTGACACATCAATACACTTTAAAGGCCTCCGTTTTGTCTCGACTAATTATTTTCCTACAATCCCCTACACTACAGACGTGGAATTTGGCTATATACACCTTTGGGCCGGTCTTCTAGTCTCCAAGATAATTCAGACTTACCCTATTAAGACAGAAAGAAAGTAGACGATGTTTCCTCAGTTTGTTAACATAGGTTTTTCTTTAGCCTTCAATAAAATAAGATAAATTGAATTTAAAAAAGTAAGTTTATTTATTATATAGGTACCTTATAAAAACTGAGCTCTGATTTATGGAATTATTAACTTCCTACAACATTCTCGGGAAATATTAGCCCCCGTTTCCTCATTAAATAGGGCTGTTAACACCCTTACAGTGGCTCTTCAGTGACCATTACTTATTTTCACTAGCATCCTCATTCTGGATGTTATTTCACTTGGTTGGCCGGTATTTTTACCATGAATTTTGTACCTAGTTGTCTCTCCATAGCACTGGATGATATCGCCTAAAGTTGACTTAAAATTGACGCTAAATAAAAATAATCGTCGATTATCGGCTTGATTTTTCCTTCTGCTATTGTTTCACAACAATTTCTTTCGAGTTTGCTTTACCACGGCCAATTTTCACGAACATACTACACGAAAACAGCAAATCGACGCTCCTTTCGAAACCCCACTTGCTTTTCCAGTAACATTCCCTTCTCTTCCATCTCTTCTATAGTGCTCAGATAGACCGATATATATATATATATATATATATATATATATATATATATATATATATATATATATAACATCGCCCGAAGGTCCGTAGTGGAGATGTGTTGTGTTTTGTTTTATCAGAAGCACCTTTAATGACAATAAAGGCAACTAACTTGCATGCTCCAGTGTTTCCTCTATACTAGAAGTTGCATCTTGCTGGTGTCCCCTTTGTTATATGTACGGTGCATCATGGAGCACAGATCGACACATATCGGTTCAAGAACATCGCCAGTAGGTCCGTTATGGACATGGGTTACATATGACCGGTGTCAGTTGTATGTACGTATGTATACAGCAAGCCTCTCACCACTTTCGTAAATATTTTCTAGCTGAAATTTACCAGCGCAATTTCTCTGTAATTGTTGTTGTTACTCTCATGTTCCGATTTGTAGCTACATAGCGTCTACTACTACGGTACTTACCGTTTCTCCTATTCTACAGCTCTTTGGCCACTTCAAATACCTTCTATTTCATCTAAATACCTTCTATTTCCTCCACCAGTTTTTCCTTGATGCCTTCCATCGCCCAGTTATCACATTAAAAAATATCATTTGAACACCTCTATTAAAAATATATAAATGAAGATGTCCGAACATTAATGCTGTCTTCGTTTATCACTATTTGCTGCTCCGGTTGTAAAGGGACGAGGAAGAATTAGGCGCATCGGGAGCGACAAATAGAACAAGACACAATACCTCTTGTTCTATTCGTCGCTCCCGATGCGGTAGGTAGAATTATACCTTGTCCCTTACATCCGATGCACGACTGCAAAACTTGGAGCGATACAGCACACCATGGGGCGGTTAAGCGAAAGCACCTTTAGTTGCCAGTAAAATTGGTTGTGTTACTCTCATCTTCCGATTTGTAGCTACTTAGCGTCCATTACTACGGTACTTACCGCCTCTTCCATTCTGCAGCTCTTTGGCCACTTCCTCCCCATCTAATGACCTTCTATTTCCTCCACCATTTCCTTGGTGCCTTCCATCGCCCACTTATCTCATGAAAAAATGTCATTACAACACCTCTATTAAAAATATATAAATCAAGACGTCCGAACATTAATGATGTTTTAGTTTATCACTATTTGCTGCTCCGGTTGTAAGGGACGAAGTAGAATTATGGGCATCGGGAGCAAAATATAGAACAACAGACAATACCTCTTGTTCTATTTGTCGCTCCCGATGCACATAATTCTACCTCGTCCCTTACAACCGGTGCACGACCGCAAAACTTGAAGCGATACAGCACGCCACGGGGCGGTTAAACGAAAGCACCTTTAGTTGTCAGTAAAATAGGTTAACTTTTTAATTTTTCCTACCAGAAAAATATTATGTCTTTTTATTATATTATTATTATTATTTTTTTTTTACCAGACGGAAAGACCCGTGAAGGGTCAATAGTCTAATAAAGATGGTTATATATATATATATATATATATATATATATATATTTTTTAATTTTAATTTATTTATTTATTTTATTTTGTTCATACATACACAACATAATCATAATCATAATTATATAAAATGTAAAATTATATGTAAAAAAAAGACCTTTATTGGCATTTGCCTCACTGCCCTTCCACATCACAAACCTCAACAAAAATATACAAAAATAAAAATAAAAATTACTTATATATCTACAACAACAAACGATGAATGATGATTGTTCGGGCTGTGAGTATAGAGGGTTTGTGTTTAATATTTTCTATAGGCGCTTTCGTTTAGCATGGTTTATGATTAATAGTCGCTCCCGTGGCGTGTAGTATCGCTCAGGTCTTGCAGTCGTGCGCCGCCGGTTGTAAGGTCTGAGGTAGAATTATGCGCATCGGATGCGGCAAATAGAACAAGACACAATAAGTCTGTACCAGCCCAGAGTGATAAACGAAAGGCACTTATATCCATGTATTTGTTGCGCTGTTTTACTTCTACTATTACATTTACTTTTCCTAAAGGTAAATATAGACAAATAATATTTTTAGGCGTAGGTAGTGATTAATTATGAATTTTTATGATATGATCATCATAAGTATCAAAAGTAAGTAGCAACTTTCAGCAAAAAAATCAGTAAGTAATAATAAAAATTTTAGTTATTAGGGCTCGTACATCGGGCGTTAGTGATTACGACTTAATAAGTAATGAAGTATCAGATTGGAGGGGTTGCTCTAATAATCAATTCGCATTACATGCAGCCGACAAATATGCTCCCTCGTCGCGTAACGGGGGTGTCACGCGACCCTCGAAGAGGTCACAAACTGACATATGCAGCATTGTCTGTCACTTCCGCCGGCTGTGCGCGACGAGGGCTACTAAAATAAGTAAATTGCCGTATTTTAGAAACCACGCGCGTATTTTGGGAACCCAAATCTCCGCAGCCGGCAAGCAGACACGTCCGGATAAAAAAGCGCGGCCCAAATTAAATTACCCCACGCCCGCACAATACACACATACTACATGTGCATAGCTATCGAAATATTACATGATGGAATAATTGGATATTTTATACGGTTTGGCCGTTTTTATGCGTCCAATATATGCATGCATGGCGTGGCGTATCGATTGTGGATAAAAATTAGCGCCCGGCAAAGAGTAACACATAATCATTTGCATTTTTGATAGCCTCCGGCAATATGTCAATATACATGATGTGGAATCATATTTCATCAAAGGGTTCCATGTCATCCGTTATAAAATTCCTATTTGGCTTTATTTTGCAGCCAGAGTACATATACTTGTTTTTTTGTCTGTTGTATGAATGTGATACATGTCGGTGTGATTTTTCTCATTAGCTCATATTAGCCAGCCCTTTACATACAAATGAAACTATGAAAAAACGTTTTTATTTATTACTAGATGAAATACATGATGCATTAATTGTCTCGCCAACTCTTTCTATACGACTATTTCTATATATAAGTTACGACCGTTTTCTCCAACGAATCTTAAAGGTCGTCTTATATAAGCTCGTCTTATATAAGCTCGTCTTATATAAGCTCGTCTTATATAAGCTCGTCTTATATAAGCTCGTCTTATATAAGCTCGTCTTATATATGCTCGTCTTATATAAGCTCGTCTTATATAAACTCCTCTTATATATAACCACGTCTTACATTTTTATTATGTTGCGCCAACAACAACATATGTAGATCTTTCTTAGTCTTACAATGTAAGACCGTCTTATCGTTTTAAGATCTGATTTTGGTTTGGTGCAACGCTTTAAGACTTAAACTAGTTAAGATTCGTTGGTGAAACCGGGCGTTAGTCTCCAAAAATTCTCAACTAAATAATGAAGCATTAAAAAAATACACCTCGATGGAAATACTGTCGACCGCCACTTTTGAACTGAGAGCACCGATAACACAAAAAAAAACATATATGACGGTCGGTTGGCTTCAAAACACTGTCTTCGTTTTATATATTATAAAGTTTTATATATTAAAAAGATTATATAAGCACTAAGACAGGTAGCGAAAGAAGGTGAGAACGGTATAAGAGAGACTAAATGGGGAATAGAACAAACAAATGTATGAACGTTTAGGCATGTGAGGAACGGTATGGCAAAACAGAGAGAAGAAACTAATCATAATCATAATTATAATTTTATTGGTGCTATTGTTCATATTTACACAAGACATGATAGAATTTAAAAATTTAATTTAATATTACAATACAAAATTAAAAGTATAACTTAAATATACAGTTTAAAAAGACACGTTTAGGTAATATACGATGCAAATAAATAAATACAAATAAAACAAGAAACTTATATTCATAATGAAGCAAATACATATCATATTTTTGAAAAAGACAGAAATGGTCTTCAGCTTAACATAATGATATCTGATTGGAAGTCGGTGTTTAGGAATTCGTCAGTAGAAAAAGGCATTTCATATAAGAAATTTCTCAACAAAATGTTATATTTTAGTCTTATTAAATAAAAATAAATAAAAAATAAAAATGCTTTGGCCTCCAAGCTTTTCACGTTTATGGGCAAAATATTATAGAACCTGCTGCAGTGGAATCTCGGACCGGTCTGGGTTCGTAATAAACGGCAGGGTTTATGATTCAATAGATCACTGTTTCTGGTATTTGCGAATGAATTTGACACGTTCGTGTGAACCTTTCAGTGTTGTTCTTAATATACATTAAGCTGTGTAGAGTAAAGATACATGGTAATGTTATGCCCGGTTTCTCCAATGTTAAAGCTGGTCTTATATCTTCTTTTTCTTGTGGTGCCGTCTCCTATCGGAGGTTGGCAATCATCACGGCGATTCTAATCTTTGACGCTGCAGCTCTAAATAGTCCGACCGATGTTTGTCCGTACCATGCTCTAAGGTTCTTTAACCATGAGATTCTGCGACGCCCAATGCTTCTTCTTCCTTGTATTTTTCCTTGCATGATCAGTTGGAGAATAAAGTATCTCTCTCCCCGGCTATTGTGTCCCAAGTACTCTAACTTTCGTGTTTTGATCGTAAGGATCAGTTTCTTTTCTTTATGCATTCTTCGCATGACTTCTTCGGTGTTTACTAGGTCCGTCCAGGATATCTTAAGCATGCGGCGATAGATCCACATATCAAATGACTAGTTTTTTATGTTATTTTTCTTTAATGTCCATGCCTCCATCCCATATAATAGTGTTGAAAAAATGTAACAGCGAATTATTCGGACTCTCAAGGCTAGATTGAGATTTCTATCTGAGAAAAGATTTTTCAATTTGACGAAAATTGCTCTTGCTATTTCTATACGTTTGTTCACTTCTATGGTTGGGTCGTTATTGCCTTCAATACATGTTCCTAAGTATTGGTAGCTTCTAACTCTTTCGATTGTGGTGTTGTTTACTAGTATTGCTGGTATATTATTAACATTGGTTTTATTTACAACCATAAATTTAGTTTTCTTCAGATTCATTTTGAGGCCATAGGATAGGCTAGTCGTATTTATGTCTTGCATCATTTTCTGAAGCTGGCAGATGAATGTTGCTATTATCGCAGTGTCGTCTGCGTATCGTATGTTATTGATAACTTGACCGTTTATGATTACTCCACCCGAGTCATCATTGATGGCTTCTTTGAATAAGCATTCTGAGTACATATAAAATAGGACCGGTGATAGTATGGATCCTTGGCGGACTCCCCGTCGGATATCCAATTCTTCAGAGTTTTGTCCTTCAACATTTATTTGTGCTTTCTGATTCCAGTAGAAAGTTTTTATTATTCGGACGTCATTGTAGTCTGGGCCCTTCTGCTGTACTATTTCCATTAACCGATCATGTTTAGCTTTATCGAAGGCTTTCTTGTAGTAGATGAAGCCTATAAATAAAGTTCATATCGAGACATCGGTGGATTATGGCATTCATTCCAAATAGAGCCTCTCTTGTGCCTAGATTATTTCAAAATCCGAACTGTGTCTTACTGATATCTGTTTCTAATTTCTTGTAAATACGGCTGTGAATGATTTTTAGAAATACCTTTAATGTGTGACTCATCACGCTTTGTTCTAAAATCTGAGCACTCCTTTGCGTGTTTTTTTGGTAATAAAAAGAATGTAGATTTTAACCATTCTTGTGGTATGATTCTAGTCGTATAGATGGTATTATATAGATTTACCAAGATACTAATATTGTCTTCCTCAATTAGTTTAAGTATATCGACTGGTATTTCGTCTGGTCCTATTGCCTTTCAATCTTTTGAATTCTTGATACCATACATTACTTCTTCGGCTGTTATACTTGGTCCTTGAGACGTTTCCTTTGTCTCTATTTAATTTCTGGTGTCTTCAAATAGTTGTTGTATGTATTCCTCCCATCTTTTGATCTTTTTCTCTATGTCCACTATAATATTACCGTTGTTATCTTTTATTACACCAGTCTGTTTTTTCATTCCCATGCCAGTGAATTCTTTGATCCTTTTATGTAAGTTAAATGAATCATACATCCTCTGGTCTAATATAAGCTCATCTTATATATAACCACGGCTTAAATTTTTATTCTGTTGCAACGCTTTAAGACCGTCTTATTATTAAGACGGTCTTAAACTAGTCAAGATTCGTTAGAGAAAGCGGGCGTTAGTATCTGTAGCTTAACAAAAAGTGGCTTGGCATTGTCTCTGAAGCCCGCCCCTGTTGTGACTTTTATGACACGTCTTTGCAGTGCAAAGGTTTTATGTCGTCGGATGTTAGAGTGTCGCTACACTAGCTGTCCATATTGTAAATCTATCAAGACAAAGTAAGCTGCTCGTAGGACACGAGCAGACACGAGATTTGTCAAGTTTCTTATCTTATCAGGAAGGTGTTGGTGCTCAGCTTACTTGATAAACTCTCACCCTGAACATGCCATTGCATAGTACTGTCAATATGTAGACCGAGAAAGCATGTTGTTTGTACTAAGTTCTCGAGACGTACATGCTTTAAAGTGAAATTCATACTAACAGATTTAGACTCATTGAGTTTTAACCTGTTGGATTGAAACCAACGAACTGCATCTAACTGCTGAATTTCACCCTGCTCACAGACTGATTGTAGATTGTCTCCACGATTGAATAGGGTTGTATCATCCACTAACATGATTAATTCGTCCATTCTTAGGGAATTTGGTAGATCATTAATGTAGATTAAAAATAGAAGAGGACCTAAGATGTACCCTATGCTAATCGGGAGAGGTTCAGAAACTTCACCAGCAACATGAACTGTTTGAGTACGGTTTGTTAGGTATGACAGCAGGAGCCTGCAATTATCAGGATTAATATATATATATATATATATATATATATATATATATATATATATAGTTTACGCAACAGAATTGAGTGGGACACACAATCAAATGCCTTTGATAAGTCCAAAAAATAAGCATTTAGATATTGGTCATTTTCAAAGCTTTCCAAGCATTCATTGGCAAAGTCCAGGATTGCGTACTTGATAGTTTACTTCGAAAATCATATTGCCGGTGGCTTGAGAGTCTTTCTATTTCAAAGAAAGCCGAAAGTTGAGTACCGAGTATTTTCTCAAATACTTTTGACAGAACCGGCAATATGGAAATTGGACGAAAATTGTTTGTTCATCCTTGTGGCCTTTCTTCAGTATGGGTATAATTTTAGCCACCTTGAAGCAATCTGGGAATGATTTTGTCTTAATTCAGTGATTGAAGAGTTACTGGTGGTATTAAGATATTAAGTGATACTTTGAGAACGTCCAGAGTAAGACCATAAATATCCTCTCTCTTGGTGTTTTTTAGATGCTGAATCGTGTCTTTAACTATGATTTGAAATGGTCTTGTCCATTTAAAAAATGCTGTCGTACTGTCTGTCAAGTTGGTAGCCATTAGGTAGGCAACGTTGAACCATTTATATATTGGTATATATTATATATATATATATATATATATATATATATATATATTAATTTAGCCGGTTTCTACCCTGAGGGTATAAGCCTCTCTTAAGATTTTCGACTTGTCTCTGTTCTGGGCTACTTGGTACCATACGTTTAATGTCGTCGCTCCATCTCATATGCGGCCAGCTATCGCTTCTCCTATTTCTTCATGGACGCCATCTAATTATTTTCCCACTACATTTAGTTTGGTCGGTTGCCACGTGTCCGGCCCAGTTCTATTTCATGTTGCCGATATGTTCTATTATTGCCCGTATTCACCAACATCCCATACACTTTATAGGTCCCATAAGCTATTGAATGGATAAATTGACAACGCCATTGTGACAGAATATGCCAATACAAATGTCAAACACCTTGAATAGCTCTTGCGATTGGAGCTTTGATAACACCTTTTGTTTAATTATTCAGTGTTTGCAATAGAGAGAATCTAAAGTAACTACATCCCTAGATAATGTATATATTGTTGCTCTAACAACGAAATCTATCAATAGCTATTGAACCCATAAGTAGGTTGAATAGCTATTGATATGGAACGTCGGTGAATACGGGGCTATGTCTTTTATCCCCGTGTTCTCCCTTATCCAGGTGTTTGTTCTCCTGTCTTTTAGGGATCTGCCCAATATCCTTCTCTCTGTTACTCTTTGATTAACCCTCAATTTTTCAATTATTGACTTTGTGAGTACCCAAGTTTGTAACCCGTAGGTGGTCACGGGTAAGATACATTGGTTGTATAGTTCTATTTTAGAGGGAGATATCCAAAGCTAGAATGTCTTATCTTCCCATATGCCGCCCATGTTTGTCTTATTCTTGCGTTAATTTCCATTACTTAGTTTGCTTTTCCTGTTGTCATGGTTTGTCCTAGATTTTTGTATCTGGTTACTTTCTCGATGCTATTTATTTCCATAATTATTTGTTGTTCGTCGTCCTCGCTTGTATATATATATATATATATATATATATATATATAAAAAATCTCGAAAATACATATTTATTACGAAAACTTTACAACATTACATCCACAACCACATTGAAAGAAATATATTACAGTAAAATCCACTCGGTCATAACCTATGGAATACTTAACTGGGGCCATGCAGCTTCCCTCAAAAATGTATTTAAAGCACAGCGACGTGCAATACGTATAATAGCGGGTCTAAAATATCCTGAGGATTGTAAACAGGCATTTATTAGCCTAGGCATATTAACTACCCCTAGTGTATACATTTATGAATGTCTGGTTTATGTGAAGGCGAATATTAGCAGCTATAATTCCCATAGCCATTTGCATTCATATCCAACCCGTACAGCGCAAAACTTACGTACAGAATATAAGAGATTAAAAAAATCCCAAAATGTAGTAAACTTTTTTGGGGTTAAATTCTACAACACTTTACCAGGTTATATTAAAAATTCTATTGATATGAAAACTTTTAAAACAAAAACCAAGGCTTTGCTAGTTCAGGTAGCTGGTGAAGTTTCTGAACCTCTCCTGATTAGCATGGCGTTCCACAAGGCGCCACCTTAGGTCCTCTTCTATTTTTAATCTACATTAATGACCTACCAAATACCCTAAGAATGGGCGGATGAATCGTGTTCCCAAGTAGGGTTCTCAATTAAAATTCTACCAAATTTGGTCAGAATGCGTTGTGCCGTTTGCCCGAAATTGTGTTCACAGAAAGACAGACAGACGTACATACACACATGCAGACATCACAAAAATCGAATTTATTTCGACTATTTTAGGCATAAAACGATTTTTTTTCTTCTAAATTGTTCGCGACAACAATACCTTCCTTATAGTGTTTATCCCGGAAAGTTATCGCATATTTCCAATCTTAGTAGGAAAATGTAAAGTCGTTGCTAAAATAATACCTTCCTTATATATCAGGGATGTATTCGGAAAGTAAATATGTACAAAATATTCTACTAAGTCACTAAAATCTTAGTCCAGTCCTGAATATCATCGTTATGCCACCGTAGCATTAACTAAAGCCGCATGTAGCACTACATCTGCAATATATAGCGTTCTTTTGTCTATAATACGCATTTGACTACATATACGGTCCTTATGCATATCCTCACATCCCTTTTGTGCCACCACTCTTCAGCTTTGTTAAATAATACTTTATTTCGCGAAGGAAATATGCTTAGCATCGACATTAATTCCCTGTGCAAAAAAAACAACCACCGAACGGAAAGTTGCCAACGAATTACAAAGAAACCTCGTCCCGCTGCATTATTATACTGTTGCTGTTGCCTGCGGGCGAGGATGCATCGCTATGGTGATGCCGATTGTTCCATCCACATTGTCTTGCAGCCCAGCAACAATGGCCGTCTCGACCATTGTTGCGCCGCCGGCCGGCCCGATATCGGCCCAGGCCGGGCCACGTATCACCTTGCAAAAGCTCCACTTCCGTGAACTTTGGTCCGCATTGTTGCTTCCTCTTGATATTTTGCTGTGCAACTTTCCCGCAACAACACCCACCGGGAAACTGCGTCCGGTATTATTGAAATGGAAACAACCATTTGAATGGGGCGTTACATGAAAGTTGCAGCGCAAAATGCAGATCTAATCAACTCCGAGGTTTATTTTTATATCGGACTAAATGTATTGTTACAGTTATTGTAGTTTTCCGAGTGTTGTAAATATTAATACCTATTAATAATTTATTGGTCACATACAACAATTATTATTGATATATTAGAATTAATTACTGTCTATCGGCAGCATTTTCATAATTTTCATAAAACTGATTGCACGCGTGAAGTGAAATGACATGAGTTAACAATGTTATTTCTATATCACAACCAATTTATTTACAATGTGTTCAAGCATAACATAAAGTTGTTAAATGTGTACTAGTAAGGCACTCCGGAGGTAAACTACCAACTATTTATTGTTTCTTGGTACTGTGTACTAAAAAAAACCTCTATTTGGCAAAATAAAAGGGGATTTGTGCTGGAAGAGATGAAAACATTCGGAGACTGGCAGAAGTAGTCGATCAGGGAAACTACGGGGCTGGTGATAGCGAATGTAGCAAGGGTAGAACTAGTAGTTGGGTGGAAGCGGTGTACTGCAACAAGAACATAAAGAAGCTGAGATAGTCGCTGCAGGAGACGGACACGGATAGAGAGCAGTGGATTATCCAAGGACATAGGAATGTAAGGGTGGGTGAGTTCTAACTCCTTCTAAGGAGGAATCGAAAAGGGCGGAGAGTGAAAAGTAAGGCAGGACAAGGTCACCAATCAAGCAGGAAGAGAGTTGGTGCAGTGGGTGACAATGGCAGGGTGTGATGTGTTAAATGGATGCACTGAGGGGGATTGGGGGAGCGAGAAAACATTCTGTGGTCGTGTGATGGTCAAGGGGTTCAGAAGTGATGAGTTAAAAACGATGGTGGGTCAGATCATTTCCTGTTGAAAATGGTGGAGAGAGGGAAGAAAGGAAGAAGCATCAGGGTTTCGTGTGGAACGAACCTAAATCCTGGCTTATGAGAAAAAGATGATGTTCGTGAAGTGGGAGGTGTACTCGGTACAGGAGTTGGAGAATGTAAGGCAGCACTGATGAGGAAGAAGACTGGTAATCGGAGGGAGAATTGGTTTGATGAAAACTGCAGGAAGAAGAATTCGGTATGGCAGAGGGAGATGGCGAATTGGGGACATGGAAAGCGTGAGCTGGAGAGTATGAACGTGTGTGCTATAAGAGAAAGCTAGGAGCGATCAAAGGGTGAGAAATAAGCTTAACGAGTGTGGGTCGGAAAATGAGCTGTTAGAGTTACTGAAAGGAAAGGAAAATAAACACTGACCTTATAAAAAACACGTTTCTGAAAGTCTGATTTGGAGATAATTTAGAAATTAGTCGCATAGCACTATTTCAGGTTTTAGAAAAATGGTGCATTTTGATATACTTTATTGAATCGCATCCGTGGAGAATTCTAAGCATGTAATAGACTGAAAGTCAAGCTATACAAAATTATATCTCCCAGAGTAGCTAATAGATGCAGCTATTTGAAAATGAAGAGATTATATTGAAATATTATTGCGTCTGATACAGATATAGGTCAATTTGTATGTATAAAATCGTTTTCTGATGGTAATTTTTTGCTTCAAATGTGCAGTTCTGGACAACCAGACGACCTAGCTAGCATCGGTTTGAAAATATAAATAGAGCCCTCCTCTCGTAGTAAACAAATCTAGTTTAGTTTCCAAAAGTAAGTAACTAATAGATGTAACATTTGAAAATGAAGAGATTAGATTGCAACCTTTTTAAAACATATATAACTGTGAATCCATCTCTTAACAATCTACATATCTAGATTTCGATCTTATTAGATCTCATCAGTGTAGCGCAGCTAGTGAGGATGAATTCACACAATATCTCGAGTGGTTATATACAAAAATTATACAACTAACCCCCTAGGAGAAAAGTTAAACGACATCTGGCGCCACCACATCAATTAGCAATGCACACCCATATGGTAATAACCGAAATCTAGATATGATATGTAAATTGTTAAGAGATGGATTCACACTAAATATATATATATATATATATATATATATATATATATATATATATATATATATATAAAATAAAACTATCCAAGCAAAGGTGGGGTGGGCGGGTGGCCCCTACCAACTTAACTATGCCAATTCACTATCTCAAATGACTTGAACTCTACACTACATTGTTCCCTATATATTTTTTTAAATTAAGTCTAAATTAACAAATGAAATTAATTGAATCTTAGAAAGTTATAGATAATAATGTAGTGCAGAGTTGAAGCCATTTGAAATAGTGAATGGGTATAGTTTGGGTGGTAGGGGCCACCCGCCCACCCCACCTTTGCTTACATAGTTTTTCCATGGGATTATACACTTTTTCGAGTAGTTTAACGATTGTAACACCCCTGTATTCATAGAAAAACAAATGAAATCAAATATGGAGGTTTGGGTGGATCAAGACCAACCAAATGCCATTGAACACCTGCTCGCCCTACTTTGGTTCACATATTTTCTGTTATGGGATAACGCACTTTTTCAAGTTGTTTAACCAATCTAATACCTCTATCCAAAAAAATAATCATACAAATATGGCAGGGTGGATTCTCTAGACCAAAAAAATCCTGCTTAAACTCTCTTAATCTCATTTCATTCACTCCTCTTCCATTCTCTCCTCCCCTTAAAAGACATGAATTACATAAAAAAAAATGCATTATGATGAATAGGTATTTATGCAGGAATATGTGACAATACAAATGTCAACTTATAGAAGCCATATCTTTGAAGGCAATGAATATATTTCATTAACGACTTTGAAATTGAGTTCATAATACATTTTTGAGCAACTGTAACAAAAAAAAAAATCTAAAATTACATAATGAGGAACCGTTTTCCTTGCCAGAAAAGACTGATAATACAAATTTCAAATTTAATAAGCCATTTCTTTTGAAGATAATGAAGATATATAATTAGGGTCTTTGTAATTTAGATCTTCATACATTTCTGGACAAATATAACACAAAATATTCTAAAATTGCATTATGATGAATCCTATTTTTAGGAGGATGTGTGATAATACAAACTTCAAGGTTTACAAGTCATATCATTGAAGATAATGAAGATATCTCATTTGAGATTTTAAATTGAGTTCCTAATATATCTTTGGACCAGCGTACCATAAAAAATCCTAAATTTACATAATGCATAATGAGTAACCGTTTTCCATAGCAGAAAAGACTGATAATATAAATTTGAAATTTAATAAGCCATATCTTTGAAGACAATGAAGATATATCACTAAGGTCTTTAGAGTTTTTAAAATTGTGTTCTTAATTAATTTCGTGACTAGTGTAATAAATAAAAACTGCGGATTACATAATAAAGAATAGTTTTCATTCGTAGAAAACATTGATAATACCAATTTCAAATTAAACAAGTCATATATTTGAAGATAATAAAGATATCCCATTGGGGTCTTTATAATTTAGTTTTTCATACATATTCAAACAAGAATAACATAAAAAATCTTAAAATTGCGTAATGGTTAATAGATATTTTTGCAGGAATGTGTGATAATACAAATTTCAACTTTTGCAAGCCGTATATTTGAAGATAATAAAGATATCTCAATGGAGTCTTTATAATTTAGTTTTCATACATTTATAGACGAGAATAACAAACAAAAATCTCAAAATTGTATCATAGGTATTTTAGCAGGAATGTGTGAAAAACACATTTCAACTTTCACAAGTCATATCTTTGAAGATAATGAAGATATCTCATTGGAGTCTTTATAATTGAGTTTTTCATACATTTATAAACTAGAATAACAGAAAAAGTCTTAAAATTGCATCATGATCAATAGGTACTTTTACAGGAATGTGTGATAAAACAAATTTAAACTTTTACAAGCCATATCTTTGAAGATAATAAAGATAACTCATTTAAGTCTTTATAATTGAGTTTTTTATACATTTTTAGGTGCATGATGATGAATAGGTGTTTTTGCAGGAATGTGTGCTAATAGAAATTTCAACTTTTGCACGCCATATCTTTGAAGATAATTAAGATACCTCATTGGAGTCTTTATGATTGAGATTTTCATACATTTCTTGACAAGAATAACACAAAAATATTTCAAAATTGCGTCATGATGAATAGGTATTTTTGCAGGAATGTGTGATAAAATAAATTTCAAATTTCACCATCAACATCTTTGAAGACCAAGATAATATCTCATTGGAGTCTTTATAAATGAGTTTTTCATACATTTTTAGATAAGAATAACAAAAAAAATCTTAAAAAGCATCAGGATGAATAGGTATTTTTGCAGGAATGTGTGAAAAACAAATTTCTCCTTCCTCACGCCATATCTTTGAAGACAATGAAGATAAATCATTGGAGTCTTTATAATTTAGTTTTCCATACATTTATACACAAGAATAACACACAAAAATCTTAAAATTCCATTATAATGAATAGGTATTTTAGCAGGAACGTGTGAAAAACAAATTACAACTTTCACAAGTCATATCTTTAAAGACAATGAAGATACCTCATTGGAGTCTTTATAATTGAGTTTTTCATACACTTTTACAAAAGAATAACATATAAAATCTTAAGATTCCATTATGATGAATAGGTATTTTTTGCAGGAATGTGTGATAATACTAATTTTAACTTTTACGAGCCATATCTTTGAAGATAATGAAGATACCTCAATGGAGTCTTTATAATTTAGTTATTTATACATTTCTAGATAAGAATAACACAAAAAAAATTGCATCATGATGAATAGGTATTTTGGCAGGAATGTGTGAAAATACAAATTTCTACTTTTACACGTCATATCTTTGAAGACAATGAAGATACCTCATTGGAGTCTTTATAATTTAGTTTTCCATGCATTTTTAGGCAAGAATAACACAAAATATCTTAAAATTGCATCATGATGAATAGGTATGTTTTCAGGAATGTGTGATAAAACGAATTTAAACTTTTACAAGCCATAACTTTGAAGATAATCAAGATATCTCATTGTGTTCTTTAATTAATTAAATATATAATTTATATTTAAACAAGAATCACTTAAAAAAATCTTAAAATTGCTTTATGGTGAATAGGTATTTTTGCAGGAATGTGTGATAATACAAATTTCAACTTTTACAAGCCATATCTTTCAAGGTATTGAAGATATCTCCTTGGACTTCAAATTTTATGTTTAGAACTCCTTCGATAACTTATGCCTCGGGCTGAATTTGTCCGCCTGCGTGCGACGCACACCTTGCACGCCCGCTAGGACCGGCCCTGGTTGGCAGTCATTGGTATGTCTGGATCTGATTGTATCCCCAACATCTACTGTGCTGAATAGTACCCTGTCTATCTTGTACTTTCACTTTAGCAGTCTGTCTTTTAGCAAACTATCTAACATGGCGCCGCTGGATGTACCAACGTATTCCAAAGATATATTTATAGGACAAATAAAACGATTTTTTACTTTGTTTTTTTATCACACTAAGGGCTGGTTCTACAATTGTCATTTAACCAGAGAATAAGGCTCTCCGTGGAATAAGTTTGAGATATTGCTGTGAAAATAATAAACTTATTCCGCGAATAGCCTTATATATGTTTTATAAGATTGGCCTTGTGCTGATATCTCATACACTCTCTTGGAATATTATTCCCTAGCGGGCACTACCTGGTGTTCCTGATGGCATGAGCATGTTGTCGGTTATATTGATGTGGTGGCGCCAGATGGCGTTTAACTTTCCTCCTAGGGGATTAGTTGTATAATTTTTGTAACCTTTTTGCTTATGGAAAATACATGTCACAAAAGTTGATATTACAAACTAGATATTTTGCGGTTTGACAATTCTGTTTTTTAATATATTGTTTATGAATTGCACCGGGGTGCAATTATTCTTAAATCCAGCGTCATAATGAATTTATCTAATCATTCGCATAAAGTCAAAACATAAATAAAAAAGCTTAAAAAATGTTTAGCAGAGCGTGGTTTCGATCCACGGACCTCTGGGTTATGGGCCCAGCACGCTTCCACTGCGCCACTCTGCTCTGTGAAATCCCACCCTATTTATTAAGGGATGAATTATTTATTGGGGTGGATTTCGATTGCGCAATTAAAAGATTATCAGTTTGTCCGTATTGCTCTTATATCGCACCTTGAGACGACAACTGTCGTAAATTCCAAACCAGTTTTTTGATAAATACATTTTAAAGATTTTAATAGTTCTACTGCAACTATTATCTTTAAAATGTATTTATCAAAAAACTGTTTTGGAAGTTACGACAGTTACCATTGAGTATAATGTTATCTATTTTTTGTTTAAATAATAATTATGTTTATTCTAAACGCAAAAAAAGAGTGTTAAAGGCACCTTACACGGTCAATAATACTGTCAATACTAGTACTATCAATATTTGCTTCAATCCTCCTTTTATATTTATCAAGTAATCAATTATCCAGATAAAAATCAGTATTCTCTTCATTACATCATTAATATACCTTACACGATGAGTAATACTGGCAATATTTTAGAATAATGAACATTTTAAACATATTATCGTACAGTAATACTGTCATTATTCTAAAATATTGACAGTAATATTGATCGTGTAAGGTGCCTTTTAAAATATACATAAGAATCATCAAAACAATAATCAAAACTTGAAATTTCATTTTGGAAATTACGACACTTGTCATCTCAAGGTGCGATATGATACTGGCAGCGTTTGTAAATCGGGAGTAAATTTCAATAATGCAATTTAGTTATTTTATTCTCACAACAATAGTGTTCAGTACAATAGTAGGGTAGTATCCTACTATTGTACTGAACACTATTGTTGTGAGAATAAAATAACTAAATTGCATTATTGACATTTACTCCAAAAAAAGACTTTTATTTGGCATAACCACTCAAAATTTCAAGAATAACACCAAAAATACATAAAAATAAAGATAAAAGTAATAATCAGCAAAAATACAAATGAACAGCATCCACCAGTATTTGTTACATTATCATACTTATTTTCACTTATTATTACCTTATAAAAGATTTTAGTTCGTATGATAAAGTAACAATTAATTACTGGTGGATACTACTTAACTAATCTACCAAACCCTATTATTATGATAATAAAATAAAAAGTAGAAAATTTAAATTTCACAATCAAAAATGTTTGCCGTGTCAACAGATTCTGATATAAGAAAATGAGCTCAGGATAATCAGTACAACAGTATCAACGTGCTCTGTTATTGAGTTAGCGTAAAATAAAGCTAATAACTTGAAAACTCGCGGATGATGCGAAGGAGGGTTCCAGGTGTTTGAACAGCGCGGGTATTCAAAACGAAATTGTCTTCAGACGGGGGGGATACTAACAATGAAGAGTGACTTTATTCTGAATCGCAATTCCAACTAATATAATGTTAAGCTGCTTACTGGCTGGGCTGCGATTTATATTTTCAGCAGGCGGTTCCTTAGCAATTAAAACCGGGGGGTTTATCCTGCACAAAGGATCACTTTGAAGTTCCGCTCAGTAATACGGCGGCATGCACTAAAATGTGTTCGTCAAACTTAATAATCTTTTGTGCGCAAACCTTTTGTATAATTCGGTCGGATCCGCGAATCGTTCAGGATTTACTGATATAATGCCGCCGCCACGCTGAACCATTATACTCTTCTCCCGCCTCCCGGCGCGCGTGCGATGCAAGGGCTTACCGGTAATTGCGAGATATATCACCTGGTGTATATTTCATGCATTATTCATCATCAAATCAATAACAACGCGTACTATTAACGCAGGAAAAGATGCTCATGGTTGTTCATTGTACCCCTTCAATGAATGATTCACCAAAGTGGATTATCTACAATATAATGTTGGTTTAGTATTGAAATAATTGATGTTGATCTGAAATATGAATATTTCTTGAAATAATAAATTTTCAATTTAAGAAACCTGTTGTGTTATACGTCCGATTGTCTGGGCAAATAAGCCAATCGGTCGTTAAGTCACAACGAACCCCTAATGACCCATCAATCCATTATCGGCCGTTCATTACGAACCCTTTAGAAAGCGTCCTAACATAGAAGAGGACGAACAGTGGCAAGAGTATCCTCAGACGAAACACTCGCGGAGCGACCAACAAGCCACACACATCACAATATTTACCAGTATTCATCCAGGGTCTCTACACAAACAACATCCACAACTTCCAACAACACCTAACGGCAATAGTTTTTAGTCCTCAGTTATTAAGGTGGTGGCAGCGACGGTTGCAGTTCCTTTCGATGACGTTTTAAGAGTTAAACACTTGGTATCCAGCGGTGGTTCCCCTCAACATTGACGGAATCGACTCGGCAACTGGACCTCAGCATTGGCGTCATCGGCAGGGTCTTTCCATCGTTACACATCAAACCTAATACCAAGAGTCTAATGTAATTCAACTAATTTTATTTGAACATACAGTCATTTGAAAATGGCATATGCGAACTACTGAGTACAAATCAAAATTAATTAATATTCATTGATTAAATGAAAACTATTTTTGACATGTTTAAGGTCCTGCTGAGAAAGTTCCTACTGAGAAACATCCTGCTCATCATGAATATTGAACACAGACATTAAATAAATATTTAAGTCAAATGGTGAGCATTAAGTTTGAGTTGGGATATCTTTTTTCTTGAGGATTACGACCACCAATACGCTGGTATAATAGTTGGTTCATCGTCTCAATTGTCGATGTAAATATTGAAGAAAAACAGGATGCAGTTTTTCTTCAATATTTACAGCCACAGTTGAGTCGGCGAACTCCAACCATTATATGGAAATGGAGGTCTTTTTTATCGTGGGAGTCCCAGTTTGGCAATTTTTGGCAGTCTGGTGTTATCTATATCCTGACAACATGATCTATCCACAGCCGTCTCCTGTTTCGTGACCTTCTGAACATGTCTTGAATGTCGCACTGTATCCTGATGTCTTGGTTTCTTATGTGGTTCATTAGGATGCATTCTAAAATGGATTATTAAAGTTCTCTTTTCCGTTATTCTGAAGAGTCGTTTTGTAGTAGAGTTTTCTGCTCGTGTTACCGTTTCGGCGAACATGCCACTCACGACTGCTCCACGCACAGTAGGGTAGGAAAATCTGGGTTGCGTGCGCCTCTTCAACGGATGCTAAGCGTAGGGGGCATATTTGCCCTCTATAAATAACGTGCACGCACCCCTAAACGGTAGTTCTCTCTCACCAAGACTCAGAGTACTGATTCACATTACCCGACTATCGCTTTGAAACCGATATCTTCTCGTCGACTTTTTACCTTTGGTAAATCGATCCTCCCTTACCAAGACTCAGATGATCGATTTATTTCCTTGTAGCTATCAGCTTACATTAATAATTGGGCCCCATATTCCTCTTGTGACGGTTCTCCCTCACCACAACTCAGAGAACCGTTTCAAGAGCATCCTCGACGACGAGGATTGATCCTATCTTCCCCGTAAGGCGGCCTGATGGGTTTTAACCCTCCCCGTGCCTGTCTTACGAAGAGCTGACTCCGACGACGGACTGCAGTTTCCTTCATCAACCCCGTAGACGAGCATTGATAACACTGGGCTTCAATCGCATATGTCATGATATATTTCACATAAGTAGATTCTTCCTCTATTATTCACAGACATATCTTTGTTTCATCATATTATGTATCTTCTCAAGTATCCCGATATTAAGCCTGCCTTCGATGTTTAGGCTTTCACTTCTTCTTTTAGGTCCCTGTTGCTTGTTAAATAGGCTCCAAGGTATTTGAAGTATATAACATGTATGACGGTCTCATTGTAAACGGCGAACTTGTATTTGTGTCTAGATGTCGTGAATTTCTGTGTTTTGGTTACATATATATATATATATATATATATATATATATATATATATATATATATACATGTTTAAACTTGACGCAGTTTGTTCGGAAATCAATATATCGTTGTCAGCATAGCATACAACTTTTATCTCTTCGTCCATCATTCGGTACGCTACCACAACCATCTTGACTTTTGTGATAATTTCGTCCATTGTGATTTATTTATTTATTTCCCAACAAGACACGCCTAAGAAAGGAAAATGTATCATTAATAATACAAAGAAGAACTAAGACTAAGGACAACAATTAGAGAAAAAAAACTTTAAAACTATACCATTAATATGTACTATTATTATTACATCATATCATAACGTGTGCAAGCAGTTTTTGAGACAATTCTTAGTTATTGAGCTTATTTGTAAAAATATCGATATTGTATTGCACATGGCGATACACGTGATGTTAAATAGATTACGTTTTAATAGAAAAAGGAAAAAGGGACAAAATAATAGATACAAGGATGAAGAGAAGCTTCGAAATTGTGACCAGTGACGACTATCTAGTTGTGACGACAATTAAGGAAGACTACCAAGACAGTGACAGAAGGATCCTGCGACCAAATATAGCAATAAACTACAACAAGATAAGATCATACAAACTTAGAGAAAAATAAACAGCAATACAATATATGGAGAAAATGGAGATGAAGATAGAAGTGACCAACGATAGAGAAGTAGAGGAACTGTGGAATAACCTAAAGAAAAATATGCTTGAGACAGCAAAAGAGACATGTGGTACGAAGAAAAGCACAAACAAGAAACAACAGACAGCCTGTGGTCGGAGGACATACGAGAGAAAACAAAAGAAAAGAAAAAAAGCATGGCAAAGATACCTAAACGACAAAAATAGCGAAAACTACAAAAAATGCAGAGACAAGAGAAAAATAGTAAAAAACGAGGTTAGAATAGCAAAAAACCGGGAATGGGAAGAGTTCGGAGAGACAATGGAAAAATGCAAGGGAAAACCAAAAGCTACTTTATAAAATCCTTAAAGATTGCAGGCAAGAAAAAGGACAAGAAATGAGATATATACAAGACAAACAAGGAAGAATGCTGAAGGAAAACGAAGAAATATTACACGGAAAGAATATTTTGAAGAATTACTAACCTCAAACAACGACAAAGAACAAAAGACAAGAATTAGAGACAAGAACAACACAGAAGCAGATACAGAGAGTATCAAGGAACAAGAACTACTAGAAATAATTAGGGAATTAAAAATAGGAAAATCACCAGGACAAGACCAGATTACAGCGGAAATGATCAAGCACCTGGGCCCGGCAGGTAAAGAAAAACTACTGAAATTACTGAACAGCATATGGAGGACAAATACCATACCAAAAAACTGGCAAACAGTACTAATCTTACGGATACACAAGAAAGGGGATAGGTCGAAATGCTCAAATTATATAGGCATAACACTAATAAGTATAGGGATGAAAATATTAGAAAAGACAATAAACAAGAGAATAATAGCAAGAATAGACCAGGCACTAGAAGAATCGCAATGCGGTTTTAGGAAAGGAAGATCGATACAGGACAACATCTTCACAATAAAACAAATCACAGAAAAAATAACTACAATTAATAAAAATACATATTTAGGATTCATAGACCTAGAAGAAACGTTCGACATGGTTCCAAGAAACAAATTATGGAAAATCTTGAAAGAGGTGTAGAAAGAAAGACAGTCGAATTAATACAAAACATATATAACAACAACACCCATGCAATAATACACAAGGGACAAACATCAAGAACATTTTAGACAACCACTGGACTCAGACAAGGAAGCGGGCTCAGTCCTACGTTATTTATCATATACATGGATGAAATAATGAAGAGCATGAAACCAGAAACCAAAAAAGCAAAGGGTACAAAAACATGCAAGTCGTAAAAATATAGGAAATGCATCCAGAGACTAAACACTACAAATTCGCAGTCTTATTCGTGAGGTATGCGGTTATGTTCCTTATAAAAAGCGTCCCATGGAGTTGTGAAGGTGTCCAAGAACAACAGGGCCCATAAGTCCTTGAAGTGTAGCCTAGGAATTCACATCCGCGCTTAGAGGAAGCGTGAAGAAAGTCCAACATACTTACACAACTGCGTAAGGCACAGGCCGGATAAACAAACACCTACACACGATGTGTCTGGTGGACAGCCCTTTATGTAGAGGGTGCACTGAAGAACTAGAAACAGCAGAGCATGTAATGTGCCTCTGCCCAGCTCTAGTAAACACTAGGCATCTAATACTAGGGGAGTGCTTTGTATCAATGGAAGGACCAAAATGATGTGGACACATGGAAAATCACTGCCAATGCTGAGGTCCAGTTCCCAAGTCGATGATGCCAATGTTGAGGGGAACCATCGCTGGATATCAACTGTTTACCTCTTGGAATGTCGTCGGAAGGAACTGGAAGCGTCGCTACCACCACCTCAATAAGTGAGGACTAAAATTATTGCTGTTAGGTGTTGTTGAAAGTTGAGGATATTGTGTGGGTAGACGGTGATGGCTTCTTGGTCCCTCCGCGACTGTGTCGTCTGAGGGCGCTCTAGCTAGTGTTCTTCCTCTTCTGTGTCGTGCTAATCACTATTTCGAATGGCTTCGTAATGACCGGCCGATAATGGGTTGATAGGTTATTAGGGGTTCGTTGTGACTTAACGACCGATTAGCTTATTTGATCAGACAATCGGGCGTCGCTTAAGTATAACACTGGATACTAGATTTACATTATAGGCAATACGAGCATTCACACGAGGATACTTTAGCGTCCTAAGTAGAATCAGTATCCAGCATACCGGTATATCATATACGCTAGTATGCTATACCGGTATATTCGTATGAAAAGATTGGTGATAGTACTTATTAAAAGCAATTGGTTTTGTATCGATATACAACAAAATCAAAATGCAATAGTAGAAGAAAACCAAATAGTTTAGACAGAGAGAATATCAAACACAAACCCTCAATACCCACAGCCCGAGATGAAATCAATACCACAAACCTCGCGGAGAGGACCGAGAGAAGAACCATTCATCTTTTTTTGTAGATAATTTCTATATTGGGTGTTAAGGTCGTTTAAGACAAGACAATTTCTTGACTCAAAAGTTAGTTAAGATGCGAGACAATCTAAATTGTCTCGAATCATACAGCAAATTATTTGAAATATTGAATTGGATGGTAGATCGAATAGAAAAAATATAACGTGTTGTATTTGTCAAGGACAAATTGTATGGGAGGAGGATATATGAAATCATCTCTTGGACAACTTTTGAACTAAGAAATTGTCTTGTCTCAAACAACCTTAATATTACAAAAATTGTGTTTAAAATGCTACAACTCTAGTTCTATAGTCTATATAACTCGAACAAATCACTCATCATATTCATGATAAATTTGGAACACAATATAGAAAAATTTAAAATGGTACGAATTTAATTGAATTTTTTATTCAAATCCACCAATAATCAATATATAACAAGTAGACAATATACAATATATTTAATAATGTTTATTAAATTCAATTAATATTATTTATTCATTATTGTAGTTCAAAGATATGTTTTGTGGTTTGAAAATCGCTGGAACGGTTATGATTATAAGATGTGCCGCATTCTTCCAGACAGGACAATAAGGAGCGGCAGTGTGGGCTCGATCTCACAAAGGCTTTTATGCCTCACAAATGGAACCGTATTTTAATTATCTGAAAGATTCTTGTTTGGTCTGCAGGAATAAATGGATGTCGCCTAGAAAATTATAACGATGTGAATATGGCAAATTTAATAAATATCTTAAGTAACTTTTTACTAAATTATTAAATAATATAATATAATAATATATATATATATATATATATATATATATATATATATATTATTTACTTTACTCTATTATACGTATTATAATAGTAGTTAGTAATATTTAATAATTGGCTATCTTCCTTACGCTTGACTGTAAGGATTAAGGTTTAACCATACTACGCCTGTTGACTGTGTTGTATCCTCCAACATATATATATATATATATATATATATATATATATATATATATATATATATATTATCAATTGCCTTTCGGTGTAGGCTATTACATTAACATTATTAACATTATAGTTTACAATTACTGTTGTTTATACATGTGTAAATTCTTTCCAATCCTTTCCGTTCTTCGCCAGTTCTCTTGCTTGCTGCTTGACTGTTTTTCCTTTCTTGATTATTATGTCGTCTATTATGTTGTCCCACTCTTTTCTTGGTCTAACTCTTCTTATTTTATTTTCAGTTCTTGCTTCCCATACCTGTTTTGTTTGATTCTTTTTGTCCATTCTTATTAAATGACCCCACCAGTTTAGTTGTTTCTTTTCTATATACTTATCTACAGCTTCAATTCCCAGTTCTTCTCTGATGTCATCATTTCTTATTCTGTCTCTTCTCGTAACTTGTTTTACTCCTCTGAGATATTTCATTTCCATTGCCTGTATTCTACTTTTGTCCCTCTTCGTTAGCTTCCACGTCTCGCTTCCATATGTCAGTATAGGTCTATATATGCTTTTATATATATTTATTTTTGTCCTTCTGCTGATCTCTTTCTTGTTAATCAGTATATTGTTCAATGCGTGGTATGTTTTAGCTGTGTTGTTTATTATGTTTCTAAGTTCGTCTTCCATTTTTCTGTCTTCTGTCAGTGCTACTCCCAGGTATTTGAATTCTTCTACTTGTTCTATTGTGTGTTGTTCTATCTTTATATTTATTTGTTCTTTCCGGTTTCCTATTACCATCACTTTTGTTTTGTTATAGTTCATTTTCATGTTATACTTTTCTAGGTGTCTGTTCCATACACTAAGGTTGTGCTGCAGATTACCTTCATTTTCTTCTATCACTACGACATCATCAGCGAATGCTCCTTCCGATATTTTTACAACTTGCATGTTTTTGTACCCTATGTTTGCTTTTTTGGTTTCTGGTTTCATGCTCTTCATTATTTCATTCATGTGTATGTTAAATAATGTAGGACTGAGCCCGCCTCCTTGTCTTAGTCCAGTGGTTGTCTGAAATGTTCTTGATATTTGCCCCTTGTGTATTATTGCATTGGTGTTGTTGTTGTATATGTTCTGTATTAATTCGACTGTCTTTCTTTCTACACCTCTCTCTTCCAGGATTTTCCATAATTTATTTCTTGGTATCATGTCGAATGCTTTTTCCAGGTCGATGAATCCTAGGTATGTGTTTTTATTATTTGCAATTATTTTTTCTGTGATTTGTTTTATCGTGAAAATGTTGTCGTGTGTGGATCTTCCTTTCCTAAATCCACATTGCGATTCTTCTAGCGGCTGCTCTATTTTTGCTAGTATTGATATAAGATCTTCATACCTATGCTTATGAGTGTTATACCCCTATAGTTTGAACATTTTGTCTTATCGCCTTTCTTGTGTATCGGTACGATTAACGATACTTGCCAATCTTTAGGTATTTTATTCGTCCTCCATATTTCGTTTATTAATTTTAGTAGTATTTCGTTACCTGCAGGTCCCATATGTTTATGTTTATGTTTATCATTTCCGTTGTGATCTGGTCTTGTCCTGGTGCTTTCCCTATTTTCATTTCCCTTATTATCTCTAGTATTTCTTTTCCATTGATCATCTCTATATCTGCTTCCGAGTCGTTCTGGTCTCTTGTCTTCTGTTCATTTCCACCATTTTGTGATAGTAAATCTTCAAAATATTCTTTCCATCTTTCCAGTATTTTTTCGTTGTCCTTCAGGAATATTCCTTGATGGTCTTGTATATAAGTTACTTCTTGTCCTTTTTCTTTTCTGTTTAGTTTTAGTGGTTTATAGAATAATTTTTGGTTTTCCTTTGCATTTTTCTCCATTGTCTCTCCGAACTTTTCCCATTCCTTGCTCTTTGCTATTCTGACCTTATCTTTTACTATTTTCCTGTTTAAACTGTATTCTTCGTAGTTTTTACTATTTTTGTCATTTAGGTATCTTTGCCATGCTTTTTTCTTTTCCTTTATTTTCTCTCTTATGTCCTGCGACCACCATGCTGTCTGCAGCTTCTTGTTTGTGTATTGCTTTGTCCCACATGTCTCTTGTGCTGTCTCCAGTATATTTTTCTTTAATTTATTCCACATTTCCTCTACTTCTTGTCTATAGTTGCCCTTTACTAATTTCTCCTCTATTTTCTCTTTATAGATTTTTGCTATTTCTTTTTCCCTTAGTTTGTATATTCTTATCTTGTTGTAGTTTATTGCTATATTTGGTCTCTGCTTTTTTTATCGCTATCTTGGTAGTCTTCCTTTATTTTCGTCTCTACTAGATAGTGATCACTTCCAATTTCGTAACTTCTCTTTACTCTTGTGTCTATTATTTTGCTCCTTTCCCCTTGTTCTGCTAGTACATAGTCTATTATAGATTTTTCGTTCCTGCTTATCACTTTCCTGGTGTATTTGTGTATGTCCTTGTGTTTGAATAGTGTATTCGTTATTACTAGATTATTCAATTTACAATAATCTAGCATTTTCTTACCATTTTCGTTGAGTACGCCTTCTCCATATCTTCCTCTCATCGCGTCATTATCTTTTACTTCGTTGCCAATTCTGCTGTTGAAGTTTCCCGCCACGTACACTTCTCCTTTGGCTTTTCCTGTTGTTTCGTTGTGCTGCTCCCAGAATGTTTCTTTGTTGCACGCAGTATCATCTTCGTTTGGTCCATACACTGCTATGATAGTTTTATGGTAGCCATTTCTTTGATCTCTAACTTCGATAGACAAAATCCTCTCCGTAATTGCATCCCATTTATATATATATATATATATATATATATATATATATATATATATATATATATATATATTCGATTTCAGTTTTTTATGCACTATACATCCTACCCCTGCTGCGGCTCTCCGATTGTTATCTACACCGCTATATATGAATATATGTTCCTTGTGCATTTTGTACTCTTCCTTCCCCTTCTTGTTTGTTTCTGTTACCACTAAGAAGTCTAGTTCAGCTTTCTCAAATTCTTCTTCCAGCTCTTTTTCCTTTCCATTTATACTCCTGATATTCCAAGTCCCAATTTTCCATATTTTTCTTTTTTTTACTGTACACTTTTCTTTGTTTCCATTTATTATGTGTTTGTTCTTCTTTCTTATGTTCGTTGTCCCTTTCCTCGCTGTATTCTTGGTATTTTTGCTTCCGTCCGTTTTCTCTTTGGCTAGTAGTTTTTTGGATTGGTTACTTTCACCCCATTATCTTTGGCTACGACTCCTTTCTCCTTTTAATCCCATATGTATATTTCATTGACTACTATTATCTTTCTATATCCTATTTTTACGTGTTTTCCTTTTTCTTTTTCCAATTTTGCTATGTTTCTTATTTCTCTTTGTATTTTTCTCTCCTCTTCCGTTAGATCATCGTCTATATATATCGTTGTATTTCTCAGTTAATATTTTACTTTCATTATTTTTTGTTTTTCTTCCCAGCTTGGGATTTCCACTATTATTATATTTCGTTCTGGGCCTGTGTTTATTTTTTGTATTTTGTTAACCCCTGTCTCCACTTCCAGTTTCTCTTTGATGAGTGATCTTACCTCTTCTATGTTATCTATCTTGTCTAGACCTCTTATTGCAATGTTATTTTTCTTCTTCTCTTCTCTTCAATTTCTGCTTTATTTTCTAGTTTTTCTATTCTGACTTCCAATGTTCTCTTTTCTTCTTTCCATGTTTCTTCCTTATTGTTCATTTCGGTCTTCATCTCTTTTATTTCCTGTTTTATTTGTGACATGTTTTCTTCCATCTTCCTCATTAGTTCTATAATCATTTGTTTTAGTTCTTCCATTGTAACTTTGTCAACGTTCGTTTCACCGTTGCAATGTTTTTCTGTTTCTTCTAATCTTCTTTGTGATGCTGGTGATCTCAGTATTTTTTTGTTTTTCTAACGGTTTCTTTCTGATTTTGTATGTCTTTGTCCTCGCTATCCGTTTCTCTACCTCTTTTATTTTTATTCATTAGCCCTGGCGCTATTTTTATTTGCTATTCTTAACTTTGTTGTCGTCGCTATATGCCTCCAACACATACTCTATATATATTTAGTTTATCATAGTTGTTATATTAATTTAGGATAATATTTAGAATGATTTTAAAAACAAATTTTGACCGCGTACCGCTCGCCCCCATTATTAGCGAACAAACATCCCTCCTAAGTCAAGGGAAGGTTATGGTCCATTCACAATAAGTGCGGTATTGGTAAGGTAGCGGTAAGCAATATTTTGCATGGCTATAAAAATTCAGACGTTCAGAATTGGCCAGTAATGCTATGCGATCATTATGGTAGAAATAATTACCCATGTTCTGTCCTAGTTTTACTGCGCTGATGTAAACGCCCGCATTTTTTATACATGCGTGCAATTTCGCTTACCCTACGTTACCCCTACCATGCTAATTGTGAATGGTCCTTTAATGTATTTGCTTGCACACAAATAAGAACCATATAACTGCCCTGTTTACATAAGGCACAGTCTGATATTTCTGGAATCAACAATGGTTCATAGGACAAAACTCCACCCAAAACCAGGATATCGGATTGACGACAGTAGATTCGGAGGGCGTTCCGGGTTGCTACTCCCCACTTGATGCTCAAATAATTGTTTATAAAAGGAGGATTTTTGTTAGTTGAAAGAGAGATAGGTTTTGAAATTCATCGAATCACAAAGAGATCCTCTCTTTAAACCTCCAAAGTCCAACCACAACTGAAACCACATATAAGTTAGGGTTAGCATACCGCCTGGTAATGATCACTGAATGGGGTCACGATAACTATTATAAGACGTTGAACTATGTTCTTTAATTGTTTTAAACTAAAAAAGCATTGGAAGGACCTAATCAACCATTTGTTAAAAAGTTTAAAATAAAAAATAAATAGAAGGAAAAATACGTCAAGATAGAGGCTTTTCATTTTCTATTTTCCACTGTCGTTTTGTTATAAACATTGTGTAATTTTTTCAAATTAATTGTATAACGGGTCCATGGTCAAAAATAATAATAATGAAATTTGTTGCCAAAAAAATACTTGAAATCAAAATTTTCCAATTTCCTTCGGACATCCGGTGCACTGATATGATTTGCACTAGGATCAGTAAAAAAAATTATACGAATTATGTTACATACTTTTTTTATCGACCCAGCCTCTAAAATCGACATATCGAGATTGGAGCGTAAAAGTTAAAAATAAAAAATAAATAGAAGGAAATATACGTCAAGATAGAGACTTTCCATTTTTCATTGTCATTTTGTTATAAACATTGTGTAATTTTTTCAAATCAATTGTATGACGGATACATGATCAAAAATAATAATAATGAAATTTGTTCGACTTGGTCTGCGAAAAAAAAATACTTGTAATACAAATTTTCCAATTTATTTCAGGCACCTGATGCAATGATATGTTTTGCACTAGGAGTAATAAAAAATTAAACAAAATTTGTTGCATAATTCTTTGACAGGCCCAGACTCTAAAATCGGCATATTGAGATAGGAGGGTAAAAGTTAAAAATTAAAAATAAATAGAAGGAAAAATATGTCAAGATAGAGACTTTCTATTTTCCATTTCATTGTTCATTGTATGACGGATCCATGGTCAAAAATAATAATAATGAAATTTGTTCGACTTGCTTGCCGAAAAAAAAATACTTGTATCAAAGTGTTCCAATTTCCTTCGGGCATCTGGTGCACTGATATGTTTTGCACTAAGTTAGTAAAAAAATTAAACAAAATATGTTGCATATTTATTTTATCGACCCATCCTCTAAAATTGGCATATCGAGATAGGAGCGTAAAAATTAAAATAAAAAATAAATAGAAGGAAAAATATTTCAAGATAGAGACTTTCTATTTTTCATTGTCATGTTGTTGTAAACATTGTGTAAATTTGTCAGATCAATTGTATGACGGATTCATGGTCAAAAATAATAATAATGAAATTTGTCCGATTTCGTCGCCGAAAAAAAAAATACTTATAATCAAAATGTTCCAATTTCTTTCGGAAATTCAGTGCACTGGTATGTTCTGCACTATGTTCAGCAATAAAAATTAAACAAAATATGTTACATAATTTTTTTACCCACCCATCCTCTAAAATTGGCATATCGAGATAGGAGCGTAAAAGTTAAAAAATCAAAATAAATAGAAGTACAATATGTCTTTCTATTTTCCATTATCATTTTGTTATAAACATTGTGAATTTTTTTCAAATCAATTGTATGACGGATCCATGGTCAAAAATAATAATAATGGAATTTGTCCGATTTGGTCGCCGAAAAAAAAAATCAAAATTTTCCAATTTCCTTCGGGCATTCGGTGCACTGATATGTTTTGCAATAGGATCAGTAAAAAAATTAAACAAAATATGTTGCATAATTATTTTATCGACCCAGTCTCTAAAATCGATATATCGAGATTGGAGCGTAAAAGTTAAAAATATAAAATAATAGAAGGAAAAATATGTCAAGATAGAGACTGTCCATTTTCCATTGACTTTTGTTATAAACATTGTGTAATTTTTTCAAATCAATTCTATGACGGATTCATGATCAAAAATAATAATTTACGTTACAACATATATTATACAAGAAAGCCTATAAAAATTATTAATAAAAATATAGAACTATATAGTATGGTCGGCAAGACATAAACAAAAGATTCCTCAAAATTTGGATTTTATTGGTCACCCCAATTGGTCAGTACGGACACGCAAACAATCCGCCGTGCGCGCGGTATAGAGGCTGGGATCTTAGAAGTTAGAACTACACACCAGTTCCATTTTCCCTGTTTATTAGTTAATAATTATAAGTAGTAAGTAGTTTTATTATGTTATCTTTCCATGTCTTTTGTGATCCTCTGCGTTTCTTCTTCATTGTCGTTTTGGTATTTCATATATTCCATATATATATATTTTGGTATTCCATTCTTATTATATGTCCATACCACTACATTTGTGTCTGTTCAATTGTATTGTTTATACTTTCTGTGTTTATGCTTATTCTAATATCTTTATATCCAATATTGTGACCCCTTCTATTTTTCTAAGGTAGCGCATCTCAGCTGCCTATATTTTTCCTTGGTTCATCTTCTATGTTTTGCTACCATATATTAGAATTGGTCTGTATATTGTTCTATTTAGTATCATATGACCTTTAATTTCTTGTCGCATGTTTGTTACTTAGAACTATTTGGTTGATTTTGTGGTAACTCGTGTTACTTCCGATTTCTTTATTAATTTTATACCGTTTTTCTTTGGACTGTACATTCGTCTCCAACTCATGCAACACCTCTCACAGATTCATCAGGTTTTCATTGCACTCTAGTACCACTTATAAAATGAGAGTCGTTGATGGAAACTATGGTGTTGACAGTAGGGATATGTCCTTACTGTCAACACCATAGTTTCCCTCAACGACTCTCAGTTCCATCCTCCCAGTATTTTCCTCACTACCATCACAATATCTCCTTTGCCTCTGCCCATCCTCCTTTTCTTTCTTCGCCACTGCATCACCCAGTCCCATCCTGCCGTCATATTGCTTCTTACTACCAAGTTTCCAGCAAACTCACTATGTCCTTCGTGTCTATCCACTCTGGAGGGGACACATTCCCTCGCCATTTGTTCTCTCTCAGTCCAGCAATGTTCCAAAATGCTACCCTGAACTTGCGTTGCTAATCATCCCCTCTTCTAGATAGGCCTGCCTCCTACCTCACTCTTCGGTCCCTTCAGACAGTATAATCATTGTCTTAATTATGTAATTTGTTCATCTCATGCGAAACGGTAAATAGAAACTTAAAAAAAATATTGTGTAATGAACTACATACATACCCATACCATTTCTCCCCTATAATGTTAATATAATCTGTAATTAGTTTTACATAAAACATATTTTTTCCTATGATGTCATATATAATATAATCTCACAAGAGATTTCGCGAAACTGTGCGAGAGAACCTGACGTTTGTCATCAGTCAAAGTAATTACTCCGTAACAATGTTTAATTAATTTCCTCGTACAGTATCAATGCGCTCAGGTTTACATTCTAACATCCCCTCCATCCCGCACCCCCGCCGTCCCGGCGCTCTCCTTTTATAAGACGCCCCGGGAACACCATTCATTCACTATTAATTTATTTCTATTATAATTATAGTTTTAGTGAACTTAGATTAATGGAGGGAAAATTAATCTTTTAACGGTCGGCCCATAAACAATTTCCCCAATTATTCGGCAGTGTGCGCTAATAAACCAGCGATTTTATGCGGCCGGCATTAAAAGTTTACAAAAGAGAATCTGTCAAATTAAAGCGCGCGGCGTCAATAATGCGAGGGCTGGCGACAGTGTGGGTGGGTTGGGGTGGTTTTGGTCCCCGGGCGCGAACGATTCGGCTAATGCAAATTGAGAGCGAACATCTCTCGCTGAATTATTTCGAGGCGAGGTTTAAGATTTAAAAGGTTTTTATCCCAAATGCCGGGGATGGCTGAAACAGCTGATATACAATTGTCTGTGAGTGTCTTTCCTTGTAGGGGTGTTGATAGACGTCTTGTGTGCCGTGCCCACTCCCTTGTGTTAATAGCACCCCACCATGCAAATGTCACCGATTTATCCGGCTGTCGGCGGTGCATTATTTTAATTCGGCAATTTTTAACGCTGCTCCCTAATTAGAATCGCGGCCGGGGATAAAAATCATTCCCCTCTTGGTTAAACTTATAAATCAGCCATCTCGCAGACGCTCCCCAAGACATTTGAATCCACCGGTATTGTGTAATAATCATGAGTTATTACTCCGTCAACCCTTCCGTGCTCACTGCAAATATCTGAAGATGATTTAATTAGGCTCCAACCAATCTACAAATGGCGTAATTCCTCTCTCCTGGCTCGTCTTAGAAATCTTACTACGATTTATCAACGCGTATAATACGGGATTCATTTATTATACTAATGTTATGTAATTTCACTATTTATGATAATTTGATATCATTCTATTCCCCAAATTGTATGGAGAATATTACAAATTTTACTTAATTACTAGGTGAAATTCTTGTCGTCCGATGAGGTATGTTGATTCAATCAATAATTTTTATTTTTAGTTATATATATATAAGAAAAAATACTTTCCTTCTGAAAATATTTCCTAACATGATATTGTGGACTGCGAAATAATTACAATCACGCTAATTACATCGTAAATCTGTGAAACTAAAAATCAAAGATTCTGTTAATACTGCGATTAGATTTTATGGTTTGGTGATGTTAAGTGTCTGCCAGTCAAATTAGATGATTGTTTAAGTGTGTTTAAAGACTATATCAGTCTACAAGCAGCGAAGTTTCGACTAACACATTGGATAATATAAAAGAACTGGTTATTGAAGCTGTAAATGAAAAACTCTTGAACATTAATGTAACCACTACAAGTGATATTTTAGCCCACCCCATTGAATTAAAGAATTGAATGAATGGACAATATAAAATATACAAAAATCGATATTATTCGATTTCTTAGTGAGCAGCCACCACAGACAAATACAGAGCTATTGGCTATTCAAATGTCACCTTTCACAATAACACCCTCTATTCGATCCGCAGCGAAAGTAGTTATTAATCGCGAAGGCAACAAACAGCCACAATCCACGACCCCAGAACTAATTAGCAGAAAAGCGCTAGTCATCAACGCGAGAGCACTGTACTCAAGGGATCAGCTTCAATTGATGACAGTTTGAAGACGGCCTGAAGGGTAAAAGGTGGATTTGAGTTGGTGGTCTGTCTAGAGACACATGTAGGGAAAGCATTCTGAATTACCTCAACCGGACTTTTCCCAGCAAGGATATTCTCGTATGCGACTTTAAGTCTAATAGTTTGAAAAGTACGTTAACTATAAAGCGAAACATCGATATTCCTCTTGAATATATTTTGGATCCAGATGAAATATAGCAATAACAGTCGAAATACAGCAAATAACTAACGAAGTACAGAGATAACAGACGAATTACAGAAATAACAGATGAAATATAGCAATAACGGTCGAAATACAGCAAATAACTAACGAAGTACAGAGATAACAGACGAATTACAGAAATAACAGATGAAATATAGCAATAACAGTCGAAATACATCAAATAACTAAAGAAGTACAGCGATAACAGACGAATTACAGCAATAACAGATGAAATATAGCAATAACAGTCGAAATACAGCAAATAACTAACGAAGTACAGCGATAACAGACGAATTACAGCAATAACAGATGAAATATAGCAATAACAGTCGAACTACAGCAAATAGCAGACGAAGTTGAGTGGCGGTGAAAGTATATACGTGTTTCTAAGCGATTCGTAGTGAAATATAGTAGCAATTAGTGCGAGTAATTTAGTGATTTTCACACCGCTGATTGCTGGAGTTGGGATACAAACGTGTGCAGAAAGAGGGAAGAAAACGCTACGAAGTGTGTGGGTGGCGTATTAAAGTTCAGAGCGTCCCGCAGGGTACGTGTACGGCGACGTGAAGCAAAACCAAACGAAACAAGTTTCGTACATGATAAACTATTTTTACTTTATGCCAACGAATTTGATTTCAATGAGGGAATTTCCGAAGTGCCCGAAAATAAATTTAATCAAGCTTAATAATATTATCCTAAATTCCCATATATGTGAAGAGAATATCCCTGCAGTGTTCTACAGTACTAACCGTAATAATAATATCTATTAAAAAACACTTATTATAAAATATAATCAATACACGAAAATCAAGAAAATGGGAAAAACTAGATGTAAAAAAAAACGAAAGATCTGATTCCGAAGAAGAAACTGAAGGCGACCTAAAACAAATAATAAAAGGTATGCAAGAACTAAAAAACACAATTAACTTCATGTCAGAAACCCTAAATGAAATTAAAAAAGAAAATAAAGAACTCTGTAATACATTAAAATAAATACAGAAAGAGAACAATATACTAAACGAAAAGAATGCAATGATGGAAATTCGATTAAGTGACTTAGAACAACACTAAATAAAATAAGGTCTAGTTATTAAGGGTGTTCCAAGACAGGAAGACAATAAAAATACTGTAGAAGTATTTAAAAAAATTGCTGAGGGTTTAAAAATATACCTCACCAACCGAGAACATAAATCAATGCTATAGAAGAGGAAAAAAGGAAAAATAATTGTAAAATTGAAAAAATAACAAATAAAAACTGAAGTAATAAAAAAAAGGAGGGAAAGTTGAGGCATTACCCTAAAAGATTGTGGCCTAAAGGGAGGAAATAAATATATATATACATTGAAGAAGAGCTGACAGAATGCAACACAAAACTATTCTATGAAATGCGAAAACTAAAAACGGAAGGAAAAGTGAAATATGTATGGATTACCAATGGTAAAATCCTTTTACGAAAATCTGAGACTGACGCGGCAATAGTAATAAACTGTCTTGAGCAATTAGAAAGAATTTTAAAAAAAGCAACAGTAATGTAACAAGCGTAAATAGCTAAAAATGGATAAACTAAAAATATATTATCACAACATCAGAAGTCTACGGAACAAGAAAGAAGAACTGGAAATTATACCTCACTTAGAAGAAACACACATAATAGCCTTAAGTGAAACATGGAGAAATAAATATGAAACTCAATATTATGAAATAAAGAACTATAAGTCCTTACATCACACCAGAAACAGAAAAGGAGGTGGCATTGCACTATATAAAAGAAAAGATCTGAAATTCAAACATATAAACAATAAAACAATGAAAAATATAGTAATGATGACCATATACTTATAGAAGCAAAAAAACATTTTTAATAAATATATATAAACTACCGGATGTTCACATTAAAGACTTAATAAACATATAATAGTAACCTATATGAACCTAAATCTACTAAAAAACAAAGCAAAAATAACAGATTATAAGACATTAATTAAAAGCACAGGTTACAAGATTATAAATCAAATAAACAAGAAATGCTATATAAGATACAAAGAAAATAACAAGTCAAGCACCATAGACCATATAATTACAAATCAAGATAAAACCAATATCAAGATGAAACTAATAGATGCCTCCTATTCGGATCATAGGGCAATAAGAACATCATGGGATTTAGAAATTATAAAAATTAAAAATAAATATGTTACCAAATACAAAATAAAAGTAATTATGAAAATATAAAAATATAAAAATACAGTTCGTCGAAGAACACATTATACAAATTTCGACTATCTCATAGACAACCTACAACAAATTGTTAAAAAGAACACGAAAATAATAAAATTCAGACATCGCGAAGACAATGAATCGATTAATAGCGAAACAATAAACATGATTAAAGAAAGAAACCAGCTATATAAAGAATACAAAAAGAAACCCACAAATACTGATAAAAAAAGAGACTATTATATACAGAAAAAAACAATTAAGAAAAAAATAACAGCAAGGAAACAAGATTACTACAAAAGTAGAATAAACGCAGTGGGAAATAACCCAGAAAAGACATGGAATGAAATCAACAGAATACTACATAAGAACAGTGAAACACCGTAGAAAATAAAAACGATTCAGAACAAAGATGGTTTACATCTAACAAAGAGCAATGCTATAGCAGAGGAATTTAACACTCACTTTGCAATGATAGGGTCTCAGTTAGCTGAAAACCAATTGAACCAAAGAAGAAGAAACAGAGCACTACATAGTACAGTGACTCAAACTTTGTACTTTGAAAAAATAAAGAACAGCGAAATAACAGAAATAATAAATACACTAAACCCAAACTCAGCACCTAGAAAAGACCAAATAACGACTAGGATAGTACAAAAATTAGAAGAAGAACTGACACCAATAATAAGAGAACTGACCAACAGAATCTTCGAAGACATTGAATACCCAGCCTCTCTAAAAATGACAATAATTTAACAGATCTTTAAAAAAGGCGATAAAACGAACGTAAATAACTATCGACCAATCTTACTAATATCAAATTTTAAAAAAATCACCGAAAGAATAATACATAATAAATTAAGAACACACACAGATAAACATAATATTATATATTATATATTACGCATTTCAAAAGAAGTCAAGTACAACTGCAGTGATTACAGAAATGATAGAAATACGAGAAATCAGACATTAAAAAACAGCTATTATATTCATAGATATGAAAAAAGCATTCGATATTGTATGCAAAGTAAAACTGCTGTAAAAACTGCCACAACTTGGAATAAGAAACACACCACACAAAGTATTGACTAGTTACCTAAACAATAGAAAACAAATTACTAAGGTACAAGAAGTGGAAAGTGGCGAAAAAAAAGCAGAATATGGAGTACCTCAAGGAGGAGTATTCGCACCATTACTTTATATTTTATATATAAAAGATATATTTCAACTCAAACTTAATGGAAATTTATTCATATATGCAGACGACACATGTCTCATTCATAATGGAAAAGACAAAAATAAAATGCAAGCAAAGATACAGATGGATATAAACAAAATCACACAATGGTGCTACAACAACTCCCTAACCATAAACGAAGAAAAAACGTACTACATGATGATCTCAAAGAAAGTAAACCTACAACCAGAGATACAAATATATATATATATATATATATATATATATATATATATATATATATATATATATATATATATAAATAGAGAAAAAACTAAAAGCGGTAAACAACATAAAACACCTAGGAATATACATCCAAAACAATCTAAACTGGAATCGACATGTAGAAGAGATGGAAAAAAATAACACCAAAATATTCGCTGCGCTATATAGACTAAAACACATATTACCAACAGAACATAAGAAAATGGTTTACTATGCACTGTATGCAGCAAGGAACCACTACCTAATAAACGTATGGGGAAATACAACGAAAAGAAACATAAAAAGACTTCAAATACAACAAAATAAAGCCTTAAAAATAATACTTAACAAACCAAAACGGCACAGTACACTACAAATACACAAAGAAGCAAATGAACTAACCATACAAAATAAAATTAAACAAAGAAACATTTTACTAGTAATGCAAATCAAAAATAAATTAATGAAAACTAGCATTCATCTAAATCAAAGAAGAGACTTACATCACCACTATACAAGAAGAAAAAGTGATATAGCAACAGGAAAAAGCCAGACATCAGCTGTACAGAATGGAATAAATATTGGAATCAAACACTTCAATAATTTACCTAAAGTCATAAAAAACAATATCACCTTCAAAACATTTAAACAAAAATTAAAAGACCTCTTAATCCCAAGAAAACTAAACAAAATACTACACCATGTACCACAACACCAAAAACAACAACAAAAAACAAGAACAACAAGAACTCCTGCACACCAGGCTGTCCAGGTCAGTGGATTGGTGACAGCACTGAGAAGGAGCATAATGTTCGGAAATTACTATGTTATTTATATGAAACATATGTATGTATTCAAAATTGAATGATATCTAAAAAAAGTAAAGCGATGACAGATGAAATACGGCGATAACAGATGAAATATAGCGATATTAGTCGAAATACAGCAAATAACAGACGAAATACAGCGATAACAGATGAAATATGGAAATAACAGTCACAATACAGCAAATTACAGCGATAACTGATGAAATATAGAGATAACAGACAAAATATAGCGATAACAGTCGAATTACAGCAAATAACACACGAAGTACAGCGAGAACAAACGTAATACATCGATAATAGAAGAAAAACAGCGATAACAAATGAAATATAGCAAATAACAGACGAAATGCAGCGATACCAGATGAAATATAGCAAATAACAGGTGAAATACAACGATTATAAAAGAAAAATGGCTGGAAGGTTTATACGTACATAATTTTAAATAACACCGCAAATTATATAATTCCAATGTAATCACACTAAAAATTGTAAAAATATCAGTGAAAATCCAATTATTTATTATCAGAATGTGAGAGAATTGCGCACTAAGACTAAACGTATATCAGGCTATTCTTGCTGCGGAACATCCTAACATCGTTCTTACAGATATCTGGTTGAATAGCTCGATTGTAAATTCGTGGACAGCAGGTATATTGTCTACAAGTATGATGGTGGTAAATCTATGGCCGCCTGTAATAGCAGATTACAATTTCCTCGCATATCAACTAATACATAGTTCTTCCGGTAAGATTGAGGAATTCTATATACGTTTAAATCTGTTGAATGGAGGCAAATATCTGAAGATGATTTAATTAGGCTCCAACCAATCTACAAATGGCACGTTGTGGTATCTACAGAAACTGGTATCTTCAGCGTCAATCCGAACTCAAACATTTCATTAAGGCACGGTTGTATAAAGCAGATAACTGTCGAGTTACTTGATATCGTTTTTGCCAACTTTGACCATAATGCGACGTTGCCATATATAAACAGAGGTACATGCTATTAAATGAAAAGTTAAAAACAATGTATGCAACATCCAACAATATAATCACGGGTTATAGTTACCTAGCCTTTATTAAACCGAACCTTAGTCTTTGCATGCTCTCCTCAGTGTTGCAGGCAGAAATAATGGCTATACAATTGGCATTTCAAGCCGGCGGATGTTCTATTTGGTGGTAGAAAATGAACTACATTTAATAGGGAAATTTGTTTGCATAACATTTATTTATCATATACATGACTATATAGCCAAGGTTTTTTACTATGTATACCTTAAACGTATATTAACAATCGAGAATTATTGTAGAAGTGACTGAACTCAAGCAGCTGATCAAACAATAACAAAGATCAGCTACTAACTCGAAGAAAACCGTTAACATTTGAATCGTGAATACTGTGCAAGAGAAGACGCAAAATATATAATACATGAATTGCCATATACTTTGACAGCCAAGCGGCAATAAAAGCGATCGCTGCCAGAGAAGTCCCGACCGGTATTGGACTGCCAGCCTTGGCGAGCTAGGCAAACAAAACAAACTGACCCTAGTGTGGGTGCGAGGGCACAGTGGCATCCGATGTAATAACAGGGAGCCCGAATCAAACCGCTTCATCGGGCCGGAGCCCTATTGCAGTGTCTCGAAAACAATCACAAAGACATCTATGGAAAAATGGATAGCAATTCATAATAGCTCAAGCCCCAAATTCACATATGTCTTACTAATCTAAAACAGGAAGATCGTTAGAATAATAGTAGGCCTCCTAAGGCCCAATTCACACATAAGCGGAGTCGGGCGGAGGCGCGGTGTAGGCGAGGTGCAGGCGCGACGTTACACAGGCGATTGTGATGTCCATATGCAGTGAAGGGGCACCATATGTTTACATAGAGGCGGCGTGGAAGAGTTGTGCCGCTCGCCTCGCAGCCGTGTCTCAGGCGCAAGGCTAAGACACGGTGCCGGCACGAAGAGAGGCACGAGGCAAATGCCCGCGCCTCCTCACCTGGACGGGTATTGCACCATATGTTTATATAGACGTTGCGTGAAAGCGTCGTGTCTCTCGCCCCGCCGGCACAGCGCCTTTGCCTCTTCGCCGCCTATGTGTGAATTGGGCCTAACAGGTCACTGCAGGCTTAACAAGCACATGCTGCAGATAAGCCTGGCAGAAGAATCCCTCTATAGATTCTGCCAGGAAGAAGAGACCGCAGAAGTATATACTATGCCACTGCGAGGCGCTAGTCTGTTCCAACGAACTCGGAAACGGCAAACCACGACCATCCCAATGTATTGCCGCAGAAGATAAAGTGAGAGCGGTTTAGGGGTTTACATCTGTAGCTCAGATGTCGGGTGGCATCGTACAGTACTCTGTGCGATGCCGCCTTTATTGATTCTTACACTAGTCATTTGATCCATACAGTAACATCGACTAACCCTGATCATCCACTGGCTGCAGACTAACTGATTATGAACTGATTGACAACTGATCATCCACTGACTGCTACTTACAATACTATATATTGCATTTTATTTACTTAACATTATATTTTACAATTATTGTTGTTGTTTATACCATTGTAAATTCTTTCCGCTCTTTTCTGTTCTTCGCCAGTTCTCTTGCTTGTTTAACTGTCTTTTCTTTCTTGATAATTATTGCCTCTATTCTGTTGTCCCACTCTTTTCTTGGATTACCTCTTCTTCTTTTATTTCCAGTTTTTGCTTCCCTTTTGTTCGATTCTCTTTGTCCATCCTAATTAAATGTCTCCACCAGTTTAGTTGTTTCTTTTCTATATACATGTTTTAACTGTGTTGTTTATTCTGTTACTAAGTTCACCTTCCATTTTCCCGTCTTCTCTCAGTACTATTCCTAAGTATTTGAATTGTTCTATTTGCTCGATTTTGTCTTGTTCTATCTTTATATTTCAAAATTCGTTCTTTCCGGACATCATCAGCGAATATATATATATATATATATATATATATATATATATATATATATATATATATATATATGTATATATATATATATATATATATATATATATATATATATATATATATACTTGCATGTTTTTGTAACTTATATTTGCTTTTTTGATTGCTGGTTTCATACTCTTCATTATTTCTTCCATGTATATGTTAAATAATATAGGACTGAGCCCGCCTCCGTGTCTTAGTCCAGTGGTTGTCTTAAATATTCTTGATGTTTGTCCCCTGTGTATTATTGCATGGGTCTTCTTGTTATATATGTTTTGTATTAATTCGACTGTCTTTCTTTCTACACCTCTCCTTTCAAGGATTTTCCATAATTTATTTCTTGGTATCGTGTCGAATGCTTTTTCCAGGCCGATGAATCCTAGATATGTGTTTTTATTATTTGCAATTATTTTTTCTGTGATTTGTTTTATCGTCAAAACGTTGTCCTGTGTGGATCTTCCTTTCCTAAATCCACATAGCGATTCTTCTAGCGTCTGCTCTATTTTTGCTAAAATTCTCTTGTTAATTGTTTTTTCTAAGATCTTCATACCTATGCTTATGAGTGTTATACCCCTATAGTTTGAACATTTTGTCTTATCGCCTTTCTTGTGGACCTGTACCATTAACGATATTTGCCAATCTTTAGGTATTTTATTCGTCCTCCATATTTTGTATATCAATTTCAAAAGGATTTCGTTACCCACAGGTCCCATGTGCTTAATCATTTCTGCTGTAATCTGGTCTTGTCCTGGCGCTTTCTCCATTTTCAGTTCCCTTATTATTTCTAGTAGTTATTTTTCATTGATTCTCTTTACGTCTGCTTCTGGGTCGTTCTGGTCTCTGTTTCTTGTCTGCTGTTAAGTTCCATCATTTTGTGTCTTCAAAATATTCTTTCCATCTTTCCAGTATTTTTTCGTTTTTCTTCAGTAATATTCCTTGATCCTTTTTGTCAAACATTTTGTGCCTCCCAGGGCCATTTCCCAGAGAAATTGTCAATGATAAAATTGTGAGCATTAAATTTACTTCAATTTTATACTTTCGCCACTTAATTTTCAACTCGATCAAAAGTTCAACATATCGGGCGAATTTCCTTCAATTGTTTCTCTAGGCTCCTCCTTTAGTTGGTTCGAGGAGGATGTTTGAAAACCTCAGCCTTTAAGTAGCCCCACAGAAGAAAGTCACAGTCGACCGCGATGGCCACAGAACTACCTTGCGTAAGGAGATCACTCGGCCCGGGAACATCTCAAAATTGCACGCGAACGACGTGTTGTAGCTCCATCTTATTGAAACTAGAAGTCCTCTAGGTTGTGTTCTTTCCCATCTTCAATCTTTAGGCGTAGAAAATTCTCCAACATATCGCAGTATCGATTGCAAAAGAAACAAAAATAGAAGGATACAGAGAACAGAACCTAAAGGCCGTATGGTTTCAACAAAATAGAGCTACAGCCTGTACAATACGTGGTTGAGTGAAAGTTTACGTTTAAGAGATGTTTTTGAATTTTTTCTGTGGGGGTACTTCAGGTCGAAGACTATAAAAACTCATCTCTTTCCATTGTTTTTCTAAAGAGGTGTCATGCTTTTGTGTTCCTCCAGCGATATACCTTTCTATAGGCGCTTTCGTTTAGAATGGTTCTGCATTACGTGCATTACTAGTCGCCCCCATGGCGTGCATTATCGCGGTCGTGCGCCGCCGGTTGTAAGGGCCGAGGTAGAATTATGCGCATCGGAAGCGGCAAATAGAACACTCAAAAAATAAGCCCGTACCAGCCCAGAGTGATAAACGAAAGGCGCTCAAGATATCTGTAATTTCGTTTCGGATATCTTGGATAACTTGTTAAGATCTGATTTCTGTTTGTGTATCGGCCATAAAAACTCACCAATAATTGATTAATTCGCACCAATTTAGAAGTTACTATCTTGTTATCGAAATGTATTACGAGTAATATGGATCAATTTGATCGAGTTATGTAGACTACCACGCGAGTTATTGCACTTTAAACATTGAGTTAAAAAAGTATAAGGAGCAGACCAGAAAGGTCTCAAATTTAATTCGTTCTAATTTAAAATTTTCTACATTATCTTTTAATCATAGCAGTAATTATCATATTTGTTACAATTATCTAAATGGCCATCGACTGTAATCATGATTTTATACAATTTATGATTGAGTTACAGTCTATTATGTGAATGCTCACGTTGTTATTGTTCTATTGCAAAATATTATATGGATTTATATGGATTCTATAATCATTCAACATTCACAACCCTTTCCTACCAATTATGATAAATTTCACCGTCAATGCAGTTCCATTACAAACAAATCGAAGACACTGAACAACCCTAAATTCATTACAACGCCACTTGTCTCCCACAAGCCACCCTTTTCAACACCCCGCTCACGCCAATGTCCAATCTTCTCCCCGCTCACGCCAATGTCCAATCTTCTCCCCGCGCCGCAAGACAATTAGTGAGAAATCTAACTGTGAAATATGTACACCCGCAGAATAATATTTTGAAATATGGTAATTGCATTAGACGCGGAATAAATGATTATCAACCAGAGCGAGATGGAGAACAAGCAGGGAAGTAATAAAAAAAGTTAGCAAAACTTTGCGCATCCCGCAGAAATAATAATAAAAACTCGTCGCGAATTCAAATCCGCCCCAAGTTGGAAGAGATTTTAAATGATAAGTAATTATTTTAAAACACACACAAAGTTTCCGCAAGGATATCGCTCCGTATTTTACCACACAACTAGAAAAATAATTCATTTCGCGAGCTGCTCGAAGTTGGCAAAGATTAAAATTTATGATCCTTGAAAGTTAAAGGCTTGAAAGGACGCGGGATGCATCGGCGCGGGATTAATTTAAAATAAACTTTCATCTTATCGCATGCGGACGCGTAACATTTTGAGCCACGAAATCTACATGCAGCTACTTTATTAACTTCAATATTAACATTAATTAAAATAATTTGATTGAAATGATAAAAATATATAAAAACACATCGGTGTATTCACGAAAACTGTACATAACGATCTATTGACGCTACTATATTTTAGATTAATTTAGTCTTAATTTTAGATTAATATAGTCAATGTCATATTTCTATCATGAAAATGTGATTACAATTTCCACGGGTAGAATCTCTATATATAAAATGTTATAATTATTAGAAGCCTACACCGAAAGGTACAAAGCAAATAGATAATATATATATATATATATATATATATATATATATATATATATATATATATATATATATTAGAGTAAAGTAATAAATCTTGTTTAGTTTAGGAAAATAAGTAGATAAAAGTTGCAGTTATTTAAAAATGAAAGGAATGCATTTAAATATGTATGCGTTTGAAAGAGGCACCAGCTGAAATTATGTTGGGTTACACGAAATTCGTTGATATTTTTCACCTCAGATATGTTTTAACAGTTAATTTTGATTGCAGATGTCGACAAACGAGGAACTTCAACCCCCACCGAAGCCGCGAGCATCGCCGTTGGACTATAGAAACACAGACCTAGTGTCCAGGCTTCTAGCAGCTACCCCTCCATATCTGTATAATATGCCCATGGTACCAAACAGCTACTTCTTCAGTGAAATGCTAAGATCATTTGTGCAAGCCAAAGCAGACGCCAATAGAGCACCTCCAATACAACAGCATCGCAGGTCTCGAAAAAGGTCGTGGACTCAAGGCAGAGGCGATTACTACCACCAAAAAGAATCCCCCAAAATGGAAAAGCCTGAAATTCCATCTCCTAACTGGAACCAAAAACTTCTACCAATAAACGAGAAAACATCCTACTATGACACCAAACGCCCAGATATCCCATTAGAGTTAACGATTGAAAAACACCCGCCTAAACCCAACGAAATCGCCTACTCCAGCCCAAAACTTCTCCCGCAAACACCGCCCAATCTCCACCATCCAATCGAAAAACCCCCGCAACACATACCAATGATGTTCCCAAACATCCCACAAAACCTCCCCCAACAAGAACCCAATCAAAACGTAATCCTCCCACCACCACCACCCATTTGGTACCCCCCATTATACCCAGCACCATACGGAATCGACCCACTACACTTCTTCATCGATCTAAGAGTATCCGGACACATCTACGACCGAAAAAACGCAAAGGAACCCCCAGCCAGTCCCCAGACAATCGACGTGACAACGAATGAAAAACCAGTAGAACCCCCCAAAGAAGGCTTCAAACAATCCAGACATGCGTCCGCTTTCAGCGTACCCATACCATCCAATAAAAACTCCCCAATCAACCTCAGCAGCACCAAAGAAGACCACAAACCATTAAAATTCGACGTAAAATCGATGGGGTTTGAGAAAACCAGCAACAAAGCCAGCACGAACTACGTCATGAACAACATTGGACGTATATACAAAGAGCTGAACGAAGAAATTGTTGTAGGCTACAAAGAAGAACCGTCTGAATGCAATAGCACTCATGAAGAAACTAAAAGTGCTGATGAACCAAAAGAAGAAACAGCGGAGGAAAAAGAAAAACGCGTTAAGGATTTACGCGCGTTAATCGGACTGGAGTTGGTAGTAGATTACATGAATCACGCGAAACCTGGGCAGCCTATGCAGACAACATCTGAGGAAAGCACCTCTGAAAACGAATCATCTGCTCCAAGTCCCACACTCGAAGTTGTGGCTTTGCAGGAGGAAATCGCGCAAGGGTACTAAAATTAATAAAAAAATAATGTTACATAAAATATTGTATATTTGCTAGTCATTATGTAATACTAATAGGGAATTTGAATTGAAAATCTTAGCTACTGTTTTTGTTTGTTTGTGCAATTATTCTATACAGAAATAAATAAAGTTGTTTTTTGACTATGTTGCGTTTTTCTAAGGGTTATATGATGAAAATTATTGGTAAGTATTTGAGTATCATACGGGGTTGCGAATTTATAGGGTTGCAGGGAGGTTTTATTAATGATATGATATGAAATCGCTAGAGTTTACGGTTGATTTCAATACATTTTCCTTAGCATTACTGGCATTACGTTGTCCTCTAATTTAATTTATTCTATACAATAATAAAGTCTACTGTCATTATTATTATAAATAATAAAAAAATCTTCCATCTTTATAGCCGTGAGGCTTCTACGACAGTAAAATGATAATAATCAATTATAAACTAACATTTAATCTCACTACAACATTTGAACAACGTCGAATATAATTTTCATTATATGGAGTAACAAAACATTTATATGAAAATGAAAACCAGCTTTATCCTAAACATAAATGAAGATAAGCAAATATTCGTAGAAAACTTAAGCTCATTACTTCAGGAAACCAAAATTCGAATTAACCGAGTTAGAGCGAATACAACAACAATTATAGCCAGTTATAGATGGTGAACGTTATTTTGCTTTAAGCACGCAAAATCTAGCCGTTTTTTCCTCAACCACAGTTGCTCACGGTGTAGAAACCACCGCGCTGAAGCGAATCCAACACTAATTAGGGTCAGAGCATATGTGGTGAACGTTATTTTCCTTCACCACTCAAAATCTAGCCAATGCAGTGAGCAAAAGTGGTCGAGGAAAATACCACTTTTGCTCACTGCATAGAATTCACCGAGCTGAAGCGAGTGCAACAAAACTTAGGTCCTGGATCATATTCCTTCAACAGCGCGAAATCTAGCGGATTTTTCTCAACTACTATTGCTCCTCACATAGAAACCATCAAGCTGAAGCGTATGCAATATGAATTAGGATCAGGCATAAGTTGTGCACGTCATTTTCTTTCAACCACGCAAACATTAGCCGGGTTTTCCTCAACAACTGTTGCTCATCAGGTTAGGTTATACCTGGACCATCCCAGGACAGTAATAGAACATGGAAACCCTCTCAAACTCTGACCGGCCAGAACAGCTGGAGTCCCAATTGAGCTTCTCCAGGCTACCTTTTTTGTTCTGTGGGGTGAAATCTTCGAAAGACCCCCATGCCTTCGTCATCACCACGAGGTGGTAGGCATGGGTAGTACCTGATTCACTTCGCGTTCTGGCGGGGAAGCCTACCGTCCACTAGGGACTTGTCCACCACTAGGCATACTAAGCGTCCTAGTGCCGTCTCACATCCGTTAGTCCTTCTTATCCCTTGTCTTGTCTCATTTGTCTTATCTATGTCACTCCTGCAGGTCTAATGTGAACTTCTGCATCATCAGCTTTGCAAAATTTTCACCAGCTGCCCAGTTTTTGTTCGTCTCCAACAGTAGCGTCCCAATGCGTCTCGATGTGGAGTCATCTTCTCCCAGCTCTAGCCACAGGATGGCTCGCTCTCGGTAAAACCGGTGGCAATAGGGTCAACCAGCCCGTTGCAGTGGCGGCAGCTTTTCAAAAGGCTGTTCCCAATCAGCACCTACGTCAATCAGTCTACCTAACCTTGGTCCCTCTCCACCAGTGGCTTCAACTGAGAGAAGATCTGTCTCTTTCATGTCACGTTACTTGTCGGCTCCTAATATCTCTGCCATTTGTCTAGCGTGTTAGCTCTGGCCTCCTTCTTGGCGCCCTTTGATGCGATGCCCCTCCCAGTCTCTCTGAGGGCCGCCGTCCGTTCCTCCACAAGCAGCATGTAGCCGCGGGTGATTCGAAGGGCGCTGGCGAGCTTGTCCTGAACTTGTCTGCATTCCGTTGGGTTTTTGTTGCGTCTGCCCAGGCAGAAGCTGCGTACAGCAGTTGGGCTCGCGACACGGTTGCTAGCAGCCTCCTCAGGTGCTCAGCCAGGCCCCCGATGTTGGATAGTAGTCGCGACAGTACTGCTTCGATCCGGGCGACTTTCCTTGCGGCAGTCGGTAGTTGGACCGTGTAGTTGCAGTTGGCTTCAAGCAGGGTTCCCACGTATTTAATTTCTCGTCCAATATCGTGTGTAATCCCCAGCATCCTCATAGTGTTGATGGCGGCTCTCTGGATACCTGCCCTCTTAGTAGATAGCAGGGTGACTTCCGTTTTCTCTAATGGTAAGACCGGTGTCTGCCAGCCAGTTTGCCACCGTTTTAGTTGCCTGCCGGAGGATTTCCTTTGTCCTTTCTAGATCTCTCCCGAGGATGACAATGGCGAGATCGTCAACGAATGCAACGTCATCCGGCAGCTCGCCTTGAATGGGCCGTTACAGAGGAGGGGCCTAGGACGGAGCCCTGCGACACTTGACAACTGGCAAGGCCGGTCCTAGCGGGCGGCCAAATTCAGACTGGGGCATGAAATATATAAAGAGTTTCAAAGAGAAAATCAGTACTCGTCTCGGGTATACAAGATCCTTCTCAGTATTTTCACAGAGAAGTGATATATTAATTTCTTCACATATGTCTCTAGACTAAAATACTATATAATGCTATAAACTATCATATTTTAAGTACAGCATGTGAACGGCCTAATTTCTAGGACTGGCTCTCGTAGTAGTTCATTTGAAACTTCGTCTGGTCCTGGGGCCTGGTGGATGGCTGTCTGAGTGACCGAGAGGTCACCCACTAGGACAACAGAAGAATGTCAAGGTTCGAGGTTACATATGGGCTCTCATATGGTTCGATACTGGAGCCCCTGCTGTAGAACGTAGCCTATAATGAAGCCTTCTGGCTGCCCGAAGACGTACACTCGATCGCATTCGCCGACGATATGACGATAGTTGTCCGTGACCTTGAAGGGACCAAGCTGTAGGGAAAAACGCCGAGAAAATGGCTCACTGAGCGTCACGGTGAGCAAAACGAAGATGGTCCTACTCTCCACCCGGAGGGCCGGTACTCACTCAATATTAGGACATTAACTGACGATCATATGCAGGATCTAATATCTAGGAACTTATTTTGAGGCCAACACTAGCCATGCCTCAGAGGTATTAGAGGGAACCCACAAGGCGGCAGAAACGGAAATAGTAAGACTGCTCCCAAACGTCGGGGAAGAGAAGAAAAGGTTGCTAGCGACGGCCTCACGCACCCACGCAGCTCCGGCTATAGCCGTAAACACCAGGCAGCATGCGGGCACACTGTATCATACCACCTCACCTGAGGCTAGTTGTTCCAGTGGCCCTACTGCTGGAAAAGAGAACCAGGCCATACGCAGGCTTCACAGACGTGAAACCCCAGGGGTTGCCCACAAAGACTCGTGCATACAGTAGTAATTTAAAGCCAAAAATAAACTTAAATTTCAAATAAACATAGCTAATACTAATACATATTCAATATCAAATTATTTTAATAAGAGAAAATAATGATTTCTTCTCGTAAACTAATTAGTTTATTAATCAAACAATATGTAATATGTTTACATATCAGACAGTCGGGCGACTAGGAATAGTTACGGTCGACACTTTGGGCACCCCTGTCACAGATGGTGTAGAGAGCGGGATTAAATGATGGAGAGGAGAGCTATGAGAGGAGATAGCTACCGCAAACCACCTGAGAACAGCGTTATTGGAGAAGCAAAGTGGGAAGCGGTGGCCACATACGTCAAGACAATAATGAGGATGAAGTGCAGCGAGGACACACACACTAAACAATACTGAGCAAGGACGAATGAGACAAAAAATGTTACGTTAGGTCATTGGGTGGTGAAACTCATTTACTTTCAACCACGCAAAATCGGTTTGAGGACAAAGTACAGAGACGACCTACGCATGAACTTACACAACACTGAGGAATTACAAATGAGACAAAACAAGAGATAAGAAAGCCCTACTGACGCTAGACGAGGGCGCTTAGAGTGCCTCTGCGGCGAGCAAGCCCCTAGTGACAGAACGTGAGTTTTAGTTCAGTCTGGAAGCATGGGTATCTTTCGAAGATTCCACCTCACATGACCAAAAAAGGTTCAAATAGAGGCGGGACTGGCAAGACTCTGACCAAACATAGATGGATCAAGCGAGAAAAAGCGGTTGCTCGCAACAGTGTCGAGTGAACGAGACCATTCGCTTACACAGACACTGACGGGGCACGGAGTATTTCAAAGCTACCTGCACAGGATTGGAAAGATGGCCACTCCCATGTGCAGGTACTGCGAAGGGACGAACGATCCGACACACACACTTTTCAAATGCCATGGATCAGGGGTGGCCAAACCTTTTGATCTATTGGGGCGACCTATATTTTAAATTATAGTCGCATGTTTTAGGTGATTTGAGCACGATTAGTATATGCCACCTGCATGGATGTAAGCAGTTAAGACGAGAAGAAACACAGACAGGATGAGAAGAGTTCTACGTACCAGCGTCATAAGAAATTAAAGTACAACAGTCTTCTACAAGACCAGGGAGGACGCGGAGCTCAAAACATCAAAAGACGAGGCTAGAATCCACACTTTAACTAAAAGACAGACGAGGTGGGAGACTACTACGAACGTGATATGGACTAAATAGATCTTCGCCCAGATAGTTCCACTGGGAGACAGCAAGCACGGACAAATCGACCACTGGCTAGCGCAGATACTGACGGGGCACCATGTATTTCATAGTTATTTATACCGGATAGGAAAGGCCAGAACACCCAGTGCCGATACAACAACCAACCAGATGACCCGGTCCATCCCTATACAGATGCCATAAAGAAATGACCGAAATGTGCCTCGACCTGGGGGAAGAAGGACCGACGCTACGACTACTTGGGAAATGAATAAGAACTGCGAAGCGGCCAGGAAATTAACAAATACCTACATGAAGGTACAAGTTCAACAATGACCTCCAGAACAGAGAAGACACGACCACCTAGCAAGACACTGACCGACACTAGATAGTGCAAGCGGCTTAGACTGCCTATAAGGCGGGCAAGCCCCTTGTAACAGAACGTGAGGATGGTTTTAGTCGGTAGGCGTAGGGAGAATCCGACAACACCAAGAGGTGATAGTGAGGCGTGGGTGACTTTTGAAGATTTCTTCCTCATAGAACAAAAAAAGGTAATTAGGTGGTGAACCTCATTTTCCTCCAACCACCCAAAATCTCCACGAATACCAGTATGGCTTCCGATGTGGAAGATCGACCAGTGACGCTATACTTACGGTCCGTGTGCAAACGAAATCCGGGTTTTCCTCAACCTCTGTTGCTCGCCGTACGGTACAGCAAATAAAACAATGCAATGGATGACGACCGAGATTCTGCAACTCATGGAAGAAAGAAATTGTTGCTGACCTTCAATAATGAAGAGGGCACACGAAGAAGATAATCATTTGGAATTGAGTGGGATTATTGTTACATATGTTGCCGGCAGAGCCGGATCATATCATAGACAAATGTCTAGTGTATTTTTATAGGGGCAAAAAGTGTAAAAAAATAAAAGTTTATACCTATACCTAGATAAATATTTTTCTGATCGCATACTGAGGGAGCGAGAGTTCAAACCTTGCTATGGGCGAAATTTAACGTATCACGTTTTACAGTTTTCCAGAGGTTTTCTTCAAAATTATGGTAAATACTGGATGATTACACTCCTTTACTAGCGGGAATATATATATATATATATATATATATATATATATATATATATATATATATATATATATATATATAAATATATAAATGTGCAGTTTCACTTCATGACTGTTATTCGTTCTATTGCGTCTGTTAGTACTACAGTTCTTCTCCGAATTTCTAGGTGAGGAACACGGCTTCACAGGGATATTCCAATATAGATCTCCCTATTGCATGCTGTGCCACCTTGATCTAATTCACTACCTTCTTTGCTAGTGTTAGGGTCTCTGCGCCGTACGTTGCAATATAGAAAATTTTAAAGCGAATTAAACTGAATTTGTGGCGAATTTTTAAACCCAATTTGTATTGATTTAATAACTCGAGTTGTAGCACATAGTTCAACGAAAATACGTGTAGAATACCATTTAAAACCAACATCTGTGAAAATTAATTTATGGCGAATGTTTTTATATTTATTTAAATTTGTTTCCTGTTTAAAGTGTAATAATAACTGTAGTTGTAGCATATATATGTAGCTCGATAAACATCAATAGAGTATTTACAATACGTGTAGAGTGCAACTAATTACGCTCATCACCGTATAGTACAAGCATTCTAAAGTATATTGTAGTAAAAGCAAGATGTATACCAATTTTCAGATTTGTATTTTAAAGCGAAGCCATCCACAATATCGATTCCGTCCTATTTTATAAATTGTCCTGCACTTAACGTGACATAGCAGCGGAGGCAATAAGACTCTCCACGAGTGTTGTACCGGAAGTAACAGGTTGTTAGAGATCCGCCGGGCGAAATCATACATGCGTGTGCACTTGTATAAATCACGAGCTCTATATTGTCATGCCTGTGCGATGTAAACCCCTCGTCCTTTCGCCAGCGTACACCATGCCGAATTACATTCGCGCATACAATCCTCCGTGAAATAAATTTAATATACCGCAGCAGATGTATATTTCAATTGTTTTTGGTTGAGGTACACATATCTACAATTACACAGGGATGAATTCGCGAGAGGCATTTCTCAAATACCAATTTTCATCACCGGAATTTCCACATGAGCACCACCCACGAAAACAAATGGCATGCCATGAAGAGTGTGTAGAGATCCTGGGGCGTCTTTACGTCGAACGGCTCAATGTCCTTCATTTGCTCTACTATAGACGAAATCATATGATTTGATGCCATTGTTAAAATGAAATTTTTTGACTGGACAATTTTGACAATTATGACATCCATAATTAGTTAATTTAAGACAGACTTCAAGTTTTTTTTGGTCTGTAATATATATATTAGTACATTGTTTCGTAAACAAGTAACGTTATTACGGATTTTAAATATTAATTTCCTTGTAATGTAAAACCTAATAACGTTACGTATCTCGGATTACATTTTATTATATCCTAAAAACCCAAAAAAAAAACATAAATTGATGCTTGTTATGTGACATTTATAAAGGCACCTTACATGGTGAGTAATACTGTCAGTATTCTAAAATATTGACAGTATTTTTGATCGTGTAAGGTGCCTTTTTGATCAGTAATCAAAAAGGCACCTTACACGATTAAAAATACTGTCAATATTTTAGAGTACGAGAACATGTTTAAAATGTTCGTTATTCTAATATATTGCCAGTATTACGTATGGTGTTAAGTATAGTAATGATGAAATAAAGAGAATACTGAAGTTTTTCCGGATAATTGATTACTTGATGAATATAAAAGGAGAATTAAAGTACATAATGACACTACTAGGATTATTGACCGTGTAAGGTGCCTTTTAGGTAAAGACCAGTCCTGATAGACCCCTGATTTTGAAAATATAACAACATTAGTGCTATTAAGAAATATATAAGAACACTAATGTTGTTAAATTTGCCTCAAAGCAACTCGTTGCTAAGAAATTATTGTAATTATAACAATTTAGAATGAAATAAAATAATTTTCATTTAACATTAAATAAATAAACTATCCAAAGAACATGAAGATTAACACTGTGAGTGATTTTAAAACGTACGGCATCCAACTCTGTATCCGTAAGCACCCTTAAATAGAGAGCGCACGGAGGGTGTTGAAGAGTGGAACGCTCCTCGTTTATCTGAACGTATAATGTATATCATTTGCCACCACGACTATGCAAATGAGTTGATTCTCCTTCGGCGGAATAAATTCAATTGAAAACGCCAGCGCGCGAGCAATTGCTCCAGCGCGACAAAAAAAAGAAATGTTGCGCATTTAAAACCCCCGAAAGGCCCACCTCGTTTTTGTTATTAAGCATATTCCCGTTTTAATTAAATTCGCCGAGGATATAGTTTTGCATTCAAATAAATGGTAATTAAGGTAGAATTTAAACGGGCAAGTGTGTCTATTTAGAGAGCGCGAGCACTTTGGGTGTGAATATTTCCTCAGCAGCGCCAGCGTTGCGTCCGTACAAATTTAATCGTATTAAAATTAAGCCATCGCGAGGGCATTGTCGGGAACGTATGCAAATGGGAAAATAGTTAGCATAGGTTAGCTCGCGGCCCGATGCATGTGGCCCCAGCTTTTCAGAGTATGATGTAAAATGTGTAAATATTCGCACATACTCTATCTCGCTCCACGAAACGGATTTGCATATTCATGAGTCGTTCAGGCCACAATGTTTTATCCGCAAATATTAGCGTGGATACGCGCAACGCTACGGATTATATGTATTTGAGCGCGTTATATTTTTTGCTTGCCCACCCTACTGCTCTGGGTGTGCTGTGTGTTTGTGTGTGAGACCCCTTTTGTGAGTCGGTCTTAACGTTTTGTAATCGCTAATCCAGCGTTTCCCAAACTTACAAACGATACCGATAACAGCATGGAGTGGGAACTTTAATGAAACTTCTTTTTTTTTCCATTCCAAAGAAATAATTGATTATTTTCTTTTCTTGACTGCAATGAATATTCCTGTATATGTTAAAATCATCATCATCATCATCATCAAGCAGCCTGTAGCGTTCACTGCTGGACATAAGTCTCCCTTAGTTTCTTCCATTCTTCCCGTTGTTGCGCTGCTTGTATCCAGTTGGATTTGATACGTTTTAAATCGTCGCTCCATTTCGTAGGAGGTCGGTCTCTGCTTCTACAGGCCTCTTGTCTAGGCCATAGTCTAGGCCTCCATTCGACAATTCGTTTTGTCCACCTGTCACCCGTCATTCGTGCTACGTGGCCTGCCCAATTCAACTTCAGGCAGGCAATCATCTCTACAACATCTGCGACACCAGTTCTCTGCCGTATTATAGTGGACCTCTCCATAGCTCGCTGTATTACCTTGATTTTGTTTATAGATTCTTTTGTCACTGTAAGCGTTTCAGCTCCATACGTTAGGACAGGTAATACACATTGGTCGTGCACCTTTATTTTTAGGCACATGGGTATTTCAGCTTTAAGTACGTGTCGCAGCTTGCTAAAAGCGACCCAGATTAGTTTTACTCGCCTGTAGAGTTCATTTGTTTGGTTATCTCTACCAATTCGAATCTCGTGTTCAAGATATAGTATGAGGCAGTCTGCTCTATTTTTACATTATCCACTGAAATGGTTTCACTCAATACAAGGTTGGTCATCATTTGTGTTTTAGCGTAGTTGATCTTTAGGCCAACTTGGTGTGAGGCAGAGTTTAATTTCTCGAGAATTTTTCTAGCTTCTTCAACACAGTCTGCTATAAGCACAATATCGTCGGCGAAACGCAGATGGCTTAGTTTCTCTCCGTCGATGTTGACACCCAGATGTTCGAAATCCATCTTCTTAAACATGTATTCAAGCAGTGCCCTCTCTCTATGCCGAATTTGTTGGTGTCTTCGTGCAGTCTCACGCATGCAGTTGCATTTGTATATATGTTATTGATTAGTGCGGAGTATCTGTAGTCTATACAGCATTTAGCTAGTGCTTCAATTTGTTTTCGTTGGTTAATGGAGTGGAACGCCTTTTCGTAGTCGACGAATATGAGGACTAGAGGCTTATTGTACTCGACACATTTGTGACTTGACTACCTGTAGGTGGTCGTTTGAGCCTAGTTATGATCTTCATAAACAGCTTATAAATGTGTGAAAGGAGGCTTGTAGTTTGCGAGGTCTGTTGGGTTTTCTTTTTTGTGTTCCATTTTGACGGGATGTTCTCCTCACTGAGGCACTTGTTGAACAGAGTGTGGAGTGCTTGGATAAGTTTTTCTCCGCCCTCTTTATAGCTTCAATCACTATTTCGTCTTCACCCGGGGCCTTACTATTTTTCATTTCCCTTAGTGACATTTTAATTTCCTCTATTGTGATGTCAGGAACATCATCAGATCCTTGATTTAAGACTCTGGGTATTTAGGGTATTCATGGTGGTTATCTGTTACTTTATATAGTTCTCTGTAGAAATATTCTACTATGTCTATGATCTTGTGTTTATTTAGATTTGCATTTACTTACTGCCTCTTTTACCGCAGAAACCATGGTATCATTTACTTCTTCGAGCCTCATGTTCGCTAGTCCTTGTAAGTTTGTTTGTATTATTTGTTTGTATGTATCTGGTTGTTCGATAGATGTCCAGTGGTTAGTTTTTTGTTTTTTGATTAGTTTCTTTCTTTTTGTATGTTTAACACTATCTTTGCCCTGACCATACGGTGATCGCTGCCAACTGAACACTTGTTTAGTACTGTGACATCTTGTATTATGTCCTTCCTGTCAGTTATGATATAGTCTAGTTTTTTTTTTGACTCCATCTGGGCTCCTCCATGTCCACTTCCGCGTTATTCTTTTTTTGAAAACATTGTTCATTGCGTAGAGGCCATATTGTAGTAAGAATTCCAATAGTAGGTTTCCCCTTTCATTCTGTTAACCAAGTCCGTAGTTTCCAATGGAAATATCTTCTTCTTGTTGTTTTCTGCCAATTTTGGTATTAAAATCGCCAATTAGAAATGTGCATTGGGCCTTGGATTAGCTCGTAGCTGTGTCAACATCTTCATAGAAACACTCAACTTCTTCATCTGCGTGGCTGGTAGTGGGGGCGTATGCTTGCACGATTCTAAGATTATACCTGTGGTTTATTTTAAGTATTAAGTAGGCTACTCTCGAGCTTATGCTTCCAATCTCAATGATGTTCTTGACATGTTTCTTGTGGATGATAAAACCAACTCCACTTATGGTGGACTCTTCTTCTCCTCTGTAGTAGACGATATTTCCTGATTTTAGTGTCATTTGGCCTTCACTTTTCCTCCTGAATTCACTAATACCTACTATGTCCCATTTAATGTGTAGAAGTTCTTCCTCTAGTTTTAGTAATTTTTCTTCGGTTGACAGTGTTCGGGTGTTACATGTGGCGATTTGCAATTTTATTTTCTTGTGGTAGCCTGATCCAATCCGGGGATTCTTCGCACCTTCTGTTCTCTGTCTATGACGATCGCTACCGTGATCGGAAGACTTCGAACTGCCGGAGACTGAGGGCCTTCTACTGTTGTTGTCTCTAATAAGGGGATTTTTAGCAGGTGACCTACCACGCTGGCAGGTGCGGATTGGTAGGTGGGTTGCGTTATATTATGTCTTGTAGACAGCTTGCTCCACTGTTATAGCTTGTAGACTGTCTTAGAAGTCGATATGCCATCTCTAGTTGTTCTGACCGCCTTACGCACTGCTATCCATCTCCTTTGCTTGTATGCAGGTACTACAGTGGTATACCATCTCTGAAGCTATGGACAGCTTCAGGCAGTGTATACTATCTCTAGTACGTGTAGATAACTTTTGGCACGGTTATATTATAACTTGTTGACAACGTCTTGCACTCCTATACCATATCGGGAGCTTGTAGACTGTCTCATGCATTGTTATACTATCTTATGCTTGCAGACACCATAGGGCACTATTATACCTTCTGCATTGCTTGTAGACAGATTTCTGTAATGTTCTACCATCTTTGGAGGTTGTAGAACTGTTATACCATCTCATTTGTTTGTGCCCAGGCCCCAGCAGCGTTATACATCTCTGGAGCTTTTAGATAGCCTCAGGCAGGTCTAGTACTTACTGATAGTCTGAGGCTGTGTTTACTATCACTAGCGCTTGTGGACAGGTGGCATACCATCTCTGTATCTAATCAAAACAGCCTTCGGGACTGGTATACCAATTCTAGTGCTTGCAGATAGCCTTCAGGCATGTTTACTATAACTAAAATGAGTAGATCTCTTCTGTCTCGGTTGTACCATATCTTGTACACACCTTCCTGCATTCATATATCATCTATGGACCTTATAGACTGTTTGCAGAACAACCGTAGGCACTGTTAAATCTTCTGCATTGCTTGTATACGGATTCCTGCAATGTTATACCATGTCTGAAGATTGTAAATAACTTCAAGTAGAGTTTGTAGATAACCTTAAACACTGTTATACCATTTCCATTATTTGTGCATAGGTTCCAGCAGTATTATACCATCTCTGAAACTTTTAAATAGCCTCAGGCATAGTTGTACTATCTCCAGTTCTTGCAAACAGCCTCAGGCACTGTTATATCATCTGCATTGCTTGTAGACATGTTCCTGCAATGTTATGCCATATTGGACTTCATGCACTGGTATACAATATCCACTTCTTGCAAACAGCCTCGGGCACATTTATATCATCTACATTGGTTGTAGACAGGTTCCTGTAATATTATGCCATCTCTGGACCCTGTAGATGACCTCATGCACTGATATAGAATCTCCAGTTCTTGCGAACAGCCTCAAGCACTGTTATATCATCTGCATTGCTTGTAAAAGGTTCCTGCAATGTTATGGCATTCGGAGCTTGTAGAGTACCTCATGCACTGGTATAGAATCTTCAGTTCTTGTAGACAGCCTCAGGCATTGTTTACTATCATTAGCGCGTGTAAGAAACTTCTAGTACGGTTACACTATATCGTGCAAACAACTTCGTGTACTCTTATAGCATCTCTGGAACTTATAAAGTGCCTCAGATGTTGTAATACCATATATAGTTTTTGAAGGCAGCCTCATGCACTGTTATAACCTTTCCATTTCTTGTACATAGATTTCTGCAATGTTATAACATCTCGGGAGCTTATAGATAACCTCGGGCATAATATACTATCTCTAGACCTTCTAGATAGTCTCAGGCACTGGTATGCCATCTCTAGTGCTTGTAGATAGCTACATTTATTTTTTACTATCTCTAGCGCGTGTAGAAATCTTCTGGCACGGTTATACTATGTCTTCCTGCAATTATATTTACCGTTGGCCCTGCAGACGACATAGTGATCATGATAAACGGCAGTTTTGAAGGTGTACTCTGGAATCTCATGCAGAGTGCCCTAAATATTGTTGAGAACTAGTGCGATACTCATTCGCTAACAGTAGTTCAAAAAAAGACAGAGCTGATGTTTACGAGGAAGAGGAAACTCGAGCTCGTAAACATGCCAGCTATGTCCCTCTACCACTCATAGATAAAGTAAAATATCTAGGAATAATCAAGGTTACAAAACTGAACTGGAATGAGCACATAACATCCAAGCTGGAAAAAGCCTGCATCTCATTTTGACCATGCCGCACGGCGGTTGGTAAAACATGGGGCCTATCACCCAGAATCACCCTATGGATATACATCGCGATCATAGTCACATGGCGCAATAATAGTCACATCCAGCGGATTTGTCATCAACGACGCCATGAGTACCACACCCACAGCAGCTCTTGAGTACTCGACCTCCTAATAAGGGAGACTTCAGTAAAAACTGCATTAAGGCTATCTTCACTCAACCTGTCGCATGATAAACCTAGACCCCCTCATAGAAGGTAAGTGCGACAGAATTCTACCTAAATGCAGTTTTGTCAAATATTTTCAGACCATCATCACACAAAACTAAGACGAGAGCTGGGTATGGAATATTATTTCCAGAACTCGATCTTAAGACAAGAGGACGAAATACTTTTTGCAGGTAAAAATAATAGTGCATAGGACACAATTAGACAACCTTTGTAAAATTGCAGCTATGGCCCGCCTAAACTTATCTAGAACTAACTGGTCACTGTCGGCTAAACAAACCCCTAGACACCATGGGTCTGGTGGATAGCCAGTTATGTAGAGGGTGCAATGAAGAATTAGAAACAGCAGAGCATGTAATATGCCTCTGCCCAGCTCTAGTAAACTGTAGGCCTAGTATGGCCAGCATTGGCAACGCCTCACCCGCCAAGGTTATACAGCTTGCACGCAGAAATGACTGATGAAACGAGTGTGTAGGAGGTTTCACAATGGGCCCATTTTAAGGCCTAACTGTCTGTAGCTATGATAGCCTCCAGCCAACAATCCAGACCTGACACTGAAATTAATATTATTTGATTTGAAATATAGACTAGATGGCGGGAATTTTTTTGGGTTTGTTTCAAATTAAACAGGAAAAGCTACAGGGGTAAAGAAAAATACAGGTTAGAAATCTTTTATTGTAGTAATTGCTGCAACGGGCCACTAGTATAATATAATATCTTCTATATTTTTTAATACGGAATTTCTTTACAAAAACTACAATATGGTTTTATACCAGTATTCTGTAACAAAAATATTTAATGCGTCTTGCATGGTGAAATTTTTTTAAAATGTGTTATATGAACGATTCTTAACCACGAAATAGGACATATGCAAATAACACTGAATCCTTTTGGAATCACTGCTCTAATCGTGTGCCATCCTCGAAATTCTATTTAAATCCAATCAAATAGAGATTAGAGGAAACCCGCTTTTATGCAAACACATACTCCCGCTATCGCGTTTTACGGTTTGCAATAAAAAAAGAGCATATTTTCATTATATTCCCGTCAAAAATTTCCATGGGGGAATTGTTGTGCGGCTGAAATTTATGCGCGTCCATCCGCGCGCATAAATCTTACTTCAATTCGACGAAGTTAATCATCCCTGCCCGGAGAAAGGAAATCTTCCGTTATGCGGCGCCGCCCCTTGTTTGCTTTTAAATATTAGCTCATAAATAAATTTCGCGAAAAACGTATTGTCGCCGTCAACACGCTGGCGATATAATAATGATATCATTTCCGGTGCTTCGCGTGATTTATAAGCCTTCCTCATAAATTAACGAACTTTCTTCTTCTAAACGACGCGGAAGGCAGTGGATGTGCAGTTTTTTGTTTGAGGGTGCACACCGCAAACTTATCGCATCAATAATGCGAAGTAACAGAATGTGCATGAACGGGTTTACGACAGTACAAACAGATAAACTAATTGGATGATTTTTGGGTGGTAATAACGCAAATATTAAATTATAGAATAATAGAATAAATCACTTTTCATGACTCACATCAATGGTTTTGTTATATTTGAGAGAGTTTAAAACGTACAAAAACAACTGAGCTTCAATTTTCGGAATTAATATTTAACAAATATAATTATTTACGTGTCGGATTACGCCGCACGGCGAGCGCAGTGTGGGATTTTGGAACATAGCGGGACTTAGCCATAAAATGTTTGGGGGAATGCGAGGAAAAGAGCTGGTGGTAGTTTCAAAGAACCAAATAATATTGTGATTATGATATTAATTATGATTGTGATTGTTATTATGATATTGACTATGATATTGTTATCAGTATAATTGTGATTATGATAGTGAGATGTTTGTGATTATGATTGTGATTCTCATTGCGATTATGATAGGGATGATGATTGTGATTATAATTGTGATAATGATAAAGATTACGATTATGATTATAATTATTATTGTGAGTATGATTGTGATTATGATTGTGATTATGATTGTGATTATGATTGTGAATATGATTATAATTGTGATAATTATTGTGAACACGTTTGTGATTATAATAGAGATTATGATTGTGATTATGATTGTGATTATGATTGTGATTATGATTGTGATTATGATTGTGATTATGATTGTGATTATGATTGTGATTATGATTGTGATTATGATTGTGATTATGATTGTGATTATGATTGTGATTATGATTGTGATTATGATTATGATTGTGATTATGATTGTGATTATGATTGTGATTATGATTATGATTGTGATTATGATTGTGATTATGATTGTGATTATGATTATGATTGTTATTATGATTGTGATGATGATTGTGATTATGATTGTGATAATGATTGTGATTATGATTGTGATTATGATTGTGATTATGATTGTGATTATGATTGTGATTATGATTGTGATTATGATTATGATTGTGATTATGATTGTGATTATGATTGTGATTATGATTGTGATTATGATTATGATTGTGATTATGATTGTGATTGTGATTATGATTTTGATTATGATTGTGAGTATGATTGTGATTATGATTATAATTGTGATTAAAGGTCGTGATGATGATAATGGTTGTGATTATGATTATAATTATAATTGTGATTATGATATGAATTATGAGTGTGCCTTTTATTATGATATGATGACTAGTATATTGATTATAAGTGTAATTATTATTATGATAGAGATGTTGATGGTGATTATAATTGTGATAATGATTGTGACAATAATTGAGATTCAAATAATTGTTGTGATTATTACTATGATTGTAATTATGATATTAATTATGATTGTGATTGTTATTGGTTGGAGACGTAGCTGTGCTTTGTGATTATAATAATGGTTGTAAGTATGATTATAATTGTGATTATGATTCTGAATGTGATGGTGATTATAATTGTGATTCTGATATTAATTATGATTATGATTGTTATTATGATATAATTAGAATATTGATTATGAGTATAATTGTGATTATTATAGGGATGATGATTATGATAATAATTGTGATAATTATTGTGACAATGATTGTAATTATGATTATAAATGTGATTAAAGGTCGTATATATGATACTGGTTGTGATTATGATTATGACCGTGATTGTGATTATATTTGTGATTATGATATTCATTATGATATGATGACTAGAATATTGATTATGAGTGTAATTGTGATTATGGTACGGATGATGATGGTGATTATAATTGTGATTATGTTTGTGATTGTGACAATGATTGTGATTCTGATATTTTTTGTGATTATTACTATGATTGTGATTATGATATTAATTATTATTATGATATTAATTATTATTATGATATTAATTATGATTGTGATTGTTATTGGTTGGAGACGTAGCTGTGCTTTGTAATTATAATAGTGATTATGATTCTGACAATGATTGTGATTATGGTTATGATTATAATTGTGATTATAATAATGGTTGTAAGTATGATTATAATTGTGATTATAATTCTGAATGTGATTGTGATTATAATTGTGATTATGATATTAATTATGATTGTGATTGTTATTATGATATTATGACTAGAATATTGATTATGAGTATAATTGTGATTATGATAGGGATGATGATTATGATTATAATTGTCATAATAATTGTGACAATGATTGTGATTATGATTATAATTGTGATTAAAGGTCGTATATATTATACTGGTTGTGATTATGATTAAGAATGTGATTGTGATTATATGTGTGATTATGATATTCATTATGATATTATGACTCAAATATTGATTATGAGTGTAATTGTGATTATGATACGGATGATGATGGTGATTATAATTGTGATAGTGATTGTGATTATGTTTGTGATTGTGACAAAGATTGTGATTCTGATAATTGTTGTGATTATTATTGTGATTGTGATTATGATATTAACTATGATTGTGATTGGTTGGAGACGTGGCTGTGATTTGTGATTGTGATTATGATTGCGACAATAATTGTGATTATGATAATGGTTGTAATTATGATTATAATTGTGATTATGATTATGTACGTGATTGTGATTATAATTGTGATTATGATATTATGATTGTGATTGTTATTATGATATTATGACTAGAATATTGATTATGAGTATAATTGTGATTATGATAGCGATGATGATTGTGATTATAATTGTGATTATGTTTGTGATTATGATTGTGACAATGATTGATTGTTATGATTGTGGTCATGATTATGATTCTGATTACGATTGTGATTTTGATTCTGATTGTGATTATGACTGTGATTATGATTATAATTATGATAATGATTGAGATTACGTTTGTGATTATAATAGTGATTACCATTGTGATTATGGTTGTGATTATGTTTGTGCTTATAATTATGATTTTCATAAAGGTTATTATTATAATAATGGTTGTGATTATGATTATAATTGTGATTATGATTATGAATGCGATTGTGATTATAATTGACATTATGATATTAATCATGATTGTGATAGTTATTATGATATGATGACTAGAATATTGATTGTGAGTGTAATTATGATCATGATAGGGATGATGATTGTGATTATAATTGTGATAATGATTGTGATTATGTTTACGATTATAGAGATGATGATTGTGACAATGATTGTGATTATGATAATGGTTGTGATTATAATTATGATTGTGATTATGATATTATTATAATTGAGATGGGTATTGGTTGGAGACGTGGCTGTGCTCTGTGATTATAATAGTGACAATGATTGTGATTATGGTTATGATTAAAATTGTAATTATATTAATTATTATTGTGATTGTTATTGTGATATGATGACTAGAATATTGATTATGAGTATAATTATAATTATGATAGGGATGATGATAGGGATGATGATTGTGATAATGATTGTGATTATGTTTGTGACACTTATTGTGATTATGATTATGATTGTGATTATGATTGTGATTATTATTGTAATTGTGATTATGATAATGGTTGTGATTATAATTATGATATTAATTATGATTGTGATTGTTATTGGTTGGAGACGTGGCTGACAGAAGAAGAGTGGGGGAGGTAAGAAGCAATATGCCGGCAGGATGGGACTGGATACCACAGGGGGCAAAGAAAGAAGGGAGGATGAGGAAAGCCAAAGGACGAATTGTGATGGGAGTGAGGAAGACAGTGGGATGATGGAACAGAGAGTTGTCGAGAGAAGCTACAGGGTTGGTAGTAGGGAAAGTGGAAATGGCTAAAGGACTATGTGCGTAGGGACAATATACTGCAATAAAAATCGGAAGTAGTTGTGAAGTGCTGGACGAACTGGAGACACAGTGATCAACCAAGAAGGAAGAGAGTAGATATAATGGAAGAGGAAGGCGGGATGGGATGTAAATGAATGCACAGAGGGAGACTGGGAAGAGAAGACGTTTTGCGGCCGAGGAAGCGGATAGCAGATTAAAATTATAAAAAGCAGCGGGAGATGACAGCTTGAAGACAAAGGCGTCCAAAAGGTCATCAGTTAAGGAATCAATAGGATGTGAAGTGAAGTAGTAAAGGTGCCGGAAGAGTGGCGCGTGGGGGCGATGGTGCCACTACAAAAAAACGGGAGTGTCCTCTAAGGTGAAAGACTATAGGGGAATTATGTCAATCAGGGGGTACAAGTTAACGACGACAATGGTGAAATACAGACTGGAAAGTGAAGTGGACAAAAGAGGGTTGCTGCCGGAAAGTCAGGGTGGGTTTAGACAGGAAAAAGGAAGCAAATTTTCACGCCAGCGAGAATGCTGGAAGAAGTTCTGGAGTATAAAAGGAGAATGTGTGCGGTATTTATGGATCTGAAAGCAGCATATGACTCAGTTCCTAGTCAATTTAGGGTTATAAGTTAACGACGACAATGGTGAAATACAGACTGGAAAGTGAAGTGGACACAAGAGGGTTGCTGTCGGAAAGTCAGGGTGGGTTTAGAAAGGAAAAAGGAATGAGGGAGCAGATTTTCACGCTAACGAGAATGCTGGAAGAAGTTCTGGAGTATAAAAGGGAAATGTGTGCGGTATTTGTCGATCTGAAAGCAGCATACGACTCCGTTCCTAGGGGTAAGCTTGTGGTGTGTATGGAAAGCTTAGGGATGGAAGAAGCGGTGAAATAGATTAGAAGTCGTGGGCAAGAGTGAATGGAGAAGTGTGGAAGAAATTTAGGGTCAATGTCGGAGTAAGGCAAGGATGCCCGCTAAGACTCCTCATGTTTAATCTGTACATACGTTAGTTGGAGGAGGTGTTAAGAAGAGGGCAAGCGGGAGGGGTTGTGAAAGAAAGAACCAAGGTGTGGATGTTAGCATATGTTTGCGGCCAAGAGATTGAAAGAGATGTTGAAAGAATGGGAAGGTGCCTTATAAGAGAGGGTAGTTGTGTATGTGGAAAAACCATATGGATGATGGTTAGGATGGGTAGAACGGAAGAGTTGAAATGGAAAGGAAGAACAATTGAGAGGGTGATCTGTTTTAAGTACTTAGGTTTTTACTTTAACAGCAGAGGAGGATTTAGGAAGCATTTGGAGTGGATGCAAGCAACGGCGAGAACGGCTTGTGGGATGGCGAAGGCAAAATGGTAGAATGGAAATCTTGTAAGTCCTGTAAGATCTTGGGTGCGATTCTTGAAACCACTCGTTTCGACCGTATTCGCAAAATATTAACAATTCACGATGTGATCTTATAGAATTATGAAATTTCGGTTTACTAGCCTTAAAAAAAAACTAATAAACAAAAATTCTATCATTGAACGAAATCAAAACGTGATTTGTTCGTATTTCGTTAAGCGACTTTGACAGTTTAAACGAATACGTTCGAAACGAGTGGTTTCAAGAATCTCACCCCTGGGAAGCGTGAGTGAAGCCAATATTGATGTACGGTGAGGAAGTGTGGGGATTGCAAGAGTGAGATGTAATAAAAAGCGTTTCTGAATAGCCTTGAATCATCGACGCCCATGGCTGTGCTTCTGCAGGAAACAAAAACGAATCGGATCAGCATGGGGTGGGTAGAGTTTGAGAGGATATATTACAGGAGTCGGGGGAAGAGATACAGTTGCGGGATGTGTGAGTGAGATGTAGGAGTAAGACAGAGAGTGGATGGAGAAAGGATGTATGAATGAGAGGGTATGTCTGAGGTGTAGGTTGATGAAAAGCTGAGATGAATAGGAAGTCTAGGATATGATGGGTTGGTGTATGATGATAGTTATGCCTAATAAATATCTTTTTGATATAATTATGTATGAGAATATTCTCAAATAAACAAATAAGTCAATTCAAAAAATATTTTTCAAATAGGTCCTGTGTGTAAAATACACACGGAATCTTAATTACAATATCTTAAAAGTTTCACCTTCTCGTTAGACATAATATTTAAAGGTCGTTTTAGACAAGACAATTTCTTGACTTAAAAGTTAGTCAAGATGCAAGACAATCTAAATTGTCTAGTATCATACAGCAAATTATTTGAAATATTGAATTGGATGGTAAATCGAATAGAAAAATATAACGCTTTCTATTTATCAAGGACACATTGTATGGGAGGAGGATACATGAATTTATTTCTTGAACAACTTTTGAGCTAAGAAATTGTCTTGTCTAAAACGACCTTAAATCAACGCTTGAATCCACACAACCAGGACATATAATTTAAATTTGACTATAGTCGCCATCTATTATGAAAGCCAACAAGTGGTATGATTTCCTGCATTACCACTGAGGATCTAGTTAACTGAGTTGCCATTAGATAACTCCACCCCACAGAGAAAGCACTTATCTATGGAGAAAGCCTAGTACTTATCTATGGAGAAAGCGCTACCCATACGCCTTATGGGCGATTGCGTCGGCGACAAAAATGGCCACCTACAGATGGTGCTGCTGGTCTGCTACAATTAAGTTTAATCTCATTAAATTAGCGGATATGTATTTAGTATAAAACATATTTTAGGTATTTAAGTACATATACCAAACTAGGAGAGCATGGCTCATATCCTATACGTGGCCCAATTTGAGTCTTGAACATATTGTGACGTCATTTACGGACCGTGTATGTTATATGTCTACTACGTACATAAAAGACTGCGTTAAATGCTAAAATATATCAGGAATTGAAACAAAATATTCACATTTTATGAATGTTTTTAGAATACAAATTAAATAAAGATTATTATCCTGAAAGAGCAACGAAGAATAAAGTTTATTCGAAATATGCTTGAGTCCGCAAAATATGAGAACAATGTACCAACAAGTAGAACGAACAAGGGAATTTACGAATATACAGGAGATGTGTTAAATTGTATAAAAGTTGCGACAATTAGATATATGGACGTCGAATCCTCAGGGATGGATAATTAGATATATGGACGTCGCATCCTGAGGGATGGCTAAGACTAATAACTTAAATAGAAGTGAAAGACCAAGGAACAGGTGTAGGAGGTGGAAAAAACTTGAGAGAACTAGGTGTACATAACTGGAGCATGTAAACACAGAAAGAAATGGAGAGAAATTGTAGAAAAAAGAAGGGTACTGGGATTGATTCGCCCAAATGAATCAGAAGAGCTCCAAGAAGAAGCAGTAAAACTCAAGGAGTGTCAAGTTAATTATATATAATAATAACAATGACTGGCCAAGTAAAGAAAGGTCGTTGTTTGAAGACATTTCTGGTTGTCTTGTCTCTTCAACAATCCTCTCCAGTTTAAACCATTAACACGCATACTGGCATATTTCTGTCTGTTGAAATGGGATAATTTGTGACTGCCACATATGGTGCGTGACTCCTTCATTATTGCTCTAAATCCATCAAAGAAACAGTTGATGGTATACTGCTTCACCCTAATATTTCCAACAGACTTCATTACCAGCTCAATTGCAGGTGGATTACCTCTAACTTCCAAGTGACAAACCCGCATCCCCTCTTGAAAAATTGATAATGGACACTATTTTCGCAGTAAGAATCTTTCTAAATAGCATTGAATTATTTAGCTGATGTAGAAAGACTGATCATAGCACAGAGCAATATAATTATGGATCATAGAATATAAGACTAATGTTCCTGTCGAATGTATCCGTATTTATACCACTCTTATGGCGATAAAGCATTACGTATTACTGCTAGTTGCTAAAGTATCTAACATAGACAAGGAATCTAAGGCTATTTCCCTTAAACCCGGTTTCTTCAACGAATCTCGTCTTATATACAGCCACGTCTTAAATTTTTATTCTAATTCACCAAACATATGTAGATCTTACTTAGTCTTACAATGTAAGACCGTCTTATCGTTTTAAGATCCAATTTTTGTTTGGTGCAACGCTTTAAGACCGTCTTATTATTAAGACGGTCTTAAACTAGTTAAGATACGTTGGAGAAACCGGGCGTTAGATACATTATAGATACTTATGAGGGCCGGTTCTACAATGGACATTTAACTGGAGAATAAGGCTATTCGTGGAATAAGTTTGAGATATTGAGGCCAATGAATTAACTTATTCCACGAATTGCCTTATTCTCCAGTTAAATGTTAGAAATGTAGAACCGGCGTTAAGTCTCTAACCCTAACCACAGGGGTAAATGGGCTATAACCCTGGGGCGCATTTTTTATTGATGTCACACTGCTCCCGCTAATCATTCCATGTACTTCATGAAGGACGAATTATTTTTAGTAGTCCACAGGCGCGGAATATCTTAGGACAGCCCTGCTAAGGAGTGTTAATTCAATAGAATAGTAATACATTTTTACAGGCATGTAGTAGATGGCCAAGGCACTAGCATGTGGTCACTATGCATACATAGTCTGTGGTTAGCAGCTGCTATTTAGAGATGCTTGATTTTTAAATTAGATCTATTAATCCAGGGATGGTGTGTTGTGAGGAAACAAAATTCATATATTCAGTACAAAACTTTATTAAAGGTAATATGAAACGCATTTGCTTAATCTAAATTAGAAAAAAAAAACATAAATCTCACTATGTGGTTTAGCTTAATACTTAGTACTTTGTAAATGAGTATTCTCAATGTCCATTTTGTATTGCATTACTTTTTGGCCTGAAACAATTTCAAAGTGAATAAGGTTAGTTCCTGCAAATGTGTATTATTTCCCTAAAACAAGTCCCACACATTCTGAACGTAATATTTCTGACCATTCTGAAGTTATAAAATAGACCGCGCTAGATTGAAGTGAGAACAGCTGATCCAAACCTGGCTTCTAATTGGATCATAAATGAACACTAATGAAGTAATGGAATATTTAAACAGCACAAATAATTTTCAATTGAAATTTAAATATGCGCTATACCGAAGTGCGGAGGATTCTCTCCTTTAAAGGAGTAGGTATACTGTCAATACCTGTTTACACTTATGCATAGTAGAATATTTATAAATAAAAGTTAAATTAATCAACAAAGTTGATAAAATAATTATACAAACCATATACCTTATCTTTATGTTTGTCATTCACATTAGCACTTTTGGACCTCTCCTGTTCCAATAAAGTATGCAAACGTGTAACCTCTTCAGTCAACTCATTTTTGATTGTAGTCAGTCTTTCCAATTCCAAAAGAACGTCAACCTTATCTTTCACTAAAAGAATATTCGTTAAAAATTGTGTTTCACACACATATTTGATTATGTGTCCTAATTTGCCCGGGAGATTAATTGGCAGATAAAGTCCTGGTTTTCTCGGAACAGCGCTTTTGTCGTCAATTACACATCACAAAAATCGATTCCAGTAGATGTAATAAACATAATCAAATAGTTTCAACATCAAATCTGGTGTCACCGATGCTCTATAATATCTATAACGAGTTTTAGATGGATAGAATGGAGGAAGGACAATAAATAACCTACAATACTAAGTATCGAAGAACTTGAAAATATCATGAACAAGTTAAGTGACACATCATTGAGTATAGTCCGTAGTTCAATAGGGGAAAACTATGATAATGATAGTTGCCAAGAATCAAAGACAACCAGAACCATGCTATAACTATTTAGGCTATTTCAGGCATACGGCATGAACGTAGAGTAGCACCCTGAGATTTCTAGAATAGAAATACAAACCAATAACTGTATATAAGAGGACCCCGCATGTTCCGCGACCAATCACGTGAAGGATATATATATATATATATATATATATATATATATATATATATATATTATATATATATATATATATATATATATATATATATATATATATATATATATATTATATATATATATATATATATATATATATATATATATATTATATATATATATATATATATATATATATATATCTCGCACCAATGCATCGATTTTGCAAGAAATTGATATTACTGTACGCCTATCCACCAAAATTATTCTTTCGCTATTTTGGTAATATGGCAAAAACACAGAAGTCTGTGAAAAGATTAATAGTTGAAGAGAAGATTGAAGAATGCAGGCCAGTTAGAGGTCACCCACTCGTTGGATAAACCAGTTCTGAAAACTAGTTGGTCACAGTTTACATGAGGCAAACAACTTGCATAAGACAGAGACCTATGCACAGCAGAGCATCAATGACGTCACCAAACCCTCACGCAGGGTGTAGAATCGAGGAGGATTGCAATTGAATAAGTCACAATTTTTCATCATAATTCATAGCCTTTTTGCATTACGTTAAGATATTATTTTTATAGGAAACTATATACATTTGTATACATGTAGAACTATTTTTGTGAAGCTTTTAAGCGACCGCTTCCGAGTAAACTAGGACTTTAGTTTTAATCCAACAGTAATTAAAATAGTTTTTCAAATTACTTTCACCAGTTGACAACATAGTGCATAGGGTCGAGTTGCGCATTTTAACATCAGCTATTTCCTCTTTCGCCTTTTTCAACTGCTGTATCAACTTTTTATTCTTCTTCCGCTCCACTTCCAGCCTCTCCTACAAGTGAACTGTTACAATATGTTAAATGAATGTATACAAATTTGACCTGGTATTGGGCACTGGATATGATTTCCTCAATATCTGATTCACGCTCTTTTCTTTTATCCTTCAGTTTGTCTTTATCCAATTCGAGTTTGGCGTCGTTTTGCACTTTCTCGAAAAAGTCTTTTTCAGATGACTTTACTGGTACCTCCACATCTAAGAGAGATATTGGACGAACATAAAGAAACAATGGATTTTTTTTTTAAGATAAATATATGGTAAATATAATTCATATCATAATATAGTGGTAATTTATTAAGACTCGGTTGTATAAAAGCGAGTTAGCTATAGCCCGTGATTATATTGTTAGATGTTGCATAACTTGTTGTTAACTTTCCATTTAATAGCCCCATGTACTCTGTTTATATATGGCAACGTCGCATTATGTGTAAAAGTAGTCAAAAGTCAAGGAATAGAGCAGTGGTTCTCCGCGGAGCACTGGTGCTCTGCGAGCTTGTTGAAAGTGCTTCGAGAAATTATGAACGCGGAAATTGAATGTTGGCTCATCTTCTGTATATGATTGACTCTTTGATTTTGGTGCTTCGCGAGTTTTTCTTATGATCAAAACTGCCCCCTGATTTCGAAAAGGTTAAGAATCAGTATGAAGGTTTTTAGTGTACGCGCAGTTTTAAATGAATCAACTGTAAACACTATCACTAATCAAAAATAATAAAAATTCAAAGATTTACGAAATTTATTTTACAATCTATATTTAATTGGGTTCAAAATAAGTTTTTTGACATTTTTACCCAAAAATAAAATCAACAAGAAGGTTTTTAGTGTACGAGCTGTTTTAAATTAATCGACTGAGTTATAAGAAATGATAAAATATCAAAGATTTAAGAAATTTAAATTTATGATATTATTTTATATTCTATATTTAATTGGGCTTTAAAAAAGCCGTTTTTTGATAATTTTTACCAAAAAATTAAGTCTGCAGGAAGGTTTTTATTGTGCGAGCTGTTTTAAATTAATCGACTGTTATAAAAAATTATAAAAAATCAAAGATTTAAGATATTTAAATTTATGATATTATTTTACATTCTATATTTAATTGGGCTCAAAATAAGCCATTTTTGATAATTTTCACCCAAAAATAATGTCTGCAGGAAGGTTTTTCTTGCTCAAGCTGTTTGAAATTAATTGACCGAGTTATAAAAAAATAATTTAAAAAATCAAAGATTTAAGATATTTAAATTTATATTTAATTAGGATCAAAATAAGCTATTTTGTATAATTTTCAGCCAAAAATAAAGTCTGCAGGAAAGTTTTTATTGTACGAGCTGGTTAAAATTAATTGACTGAGTTATGAAAAATTATTAAAAAAAATTAAGATTTAAGAAATTTAAATTTATGATATTATTTTACGTTCTATATTCAATTAGGATCAAAATAAGCTATTTTTTGATAATCTTCAGCCAAAAATAAAGTCTGTATGAAGGTTTTTATTGCACGAACTGTTTTTAATTAATGGACTAAGTTAATTAAAAATTATAAAAAAATCAAAGATTCAAGATATTATTATACATTCTATATTTAATTGCACTCAAACTAAGCCGTTTTTGATCATTTTCACTCAAAAATAATGTCTGCATGAAGATTTTTATTGCACAAGCTGTTTTAAATTAATTGACTGAGTTATAAAAAAATGAATAAAAATATCGAAGATTTAAGAAATTATATTTATATTATTTTACATTCAATATTTAATTGGGAAAAATAAGCTATTTTTTATAATTTTCAGCCAAAAATAAAGTATGTAGGAAAGTTATTATTGCACGAGCTGTTTTAAATTAATTGACTAGTTATAAAAAATGATTAAAAAAATCGAAGATTTAAGAAATTTAAATTTATGATATTATTTTACATTCTATATTTAATTAGGATCAAAATAAGCTATTTTTTGATAATTTTCACCCAAAAATAATGTCTGCAGGAAGGTTTTTATTGCACAAGGTGTTTTAAATTAATTGACTGAGTTATAAAAAATGATTAAAAAAATCGAAGATTTAAGAAATTTAAATTTATGATATTATTTTACATTCTATATTTAATTAGGATCAAAATAAGCTATTTTTTGATAATTTTCACCCAAAAATAATGTCTGCAGGAAGGTTTTTATTGCACAAGATGTTTTAAATTAATTGACTGAGTTATAAAAAATGATTAAAAAAATCGAAGATTTAAGAAATTTAAATTTATGATATTATTTTTCATTCTATATTTAATTAGGATCAAAATAAGCTATTTTTTGATAATTTTCACCCAAAAATAATGTCTGCAGGAAGGTTTTTATTGCACAAGGTGTTTTAAATTATTTGACTGAGTTATAAAAAATGATTAAAAAAATCGAAGATTTAAGAAATTTTAATTTATGATATTATTTTACATTCTATATTTAATTAGGATCAAAATAAGCTATTTTTTGATAATTTTCACCCAAAAATAATTTCTGCAGGAAGGTTTTTATTGCGCAAGGTGTTTTAAATTATTTGACTGAGTTATAAAAATGATTAAAAAAATCGAAGATTTAAGAAATTTAAATTTATGATATTATTTTACATTCTATATTTAATTAGGATCAAAATAAGCTATTTTTTGATAATTTTCACCCAAAAATAATGTCTGCAGGAAGGTTTTTATTGCACAAGGTGTTTTAAATTAATTGACTGAGTTATAAAAAATGATTAAAAAAATCGAAGATTTAAGAAATTTAAATTTATGATTTTATTTTACATTCTATATTTAATTAGGATCAAAATAAGCTATTTTTTGATAATTTTCACCCAAAAATAATGTCTGCAGGAAAGTTTTTATTGCACAAGGTGTTTTAAATTAATTGACTGAGTTATAAAAAATGATTAAAAAAATCGAAGATTTAAGAAATTTAAATTTATGATATTATTTTACATTCTATATTAAATTAGGATCAAAATAAGCTATTTTTTGATAATTTTCACCCAAAAATAATGTCTGCAGGAAGGTTTTTATTGCACAAGGTGTTTTAAATTAATTGACTGAGTTATAAAAAATGATTAAAAAAATCGAAGATTTAAGAAATTTAAATTTATGATATTATTTTACATTCTATATTAAATTAGGATCAAAATAAGCTATTTTTTGATAATTTTCACCCAAAAATAATGTCTGCAGGAAGGTTTTTATTGCACAAGGTGTTTTAAATTAATTGACTGAGTTATAAAAAATGATTATAAAAATCGAAGATTTAAGAAATTTAAATTTATGATATTATTTTACATTCTATATTAAATTAGGATCAATATAAGCTATTTTTTGATAATTTTCACCCAAAAATAATGTCTGCAGGAAGGTTTTTATTGCACAAGGTGTTTTAAATTAATTGACTGAGTTATAAAAAATGATTAAAAAAATCGAAAATTTAAGAAATTTAAATTTATGATATTATTTTACATTCTATATTTAATTAGGATCAAAATAAGCTATTTTTTGATAATTTTCACCCAAAAATAATGCCTGCAGGAAGGTTTTTATTGCACAAGGTGTTTTAAATTAATTGACTGAGTTATAAAAAATGATTAAAAAAATCGAAGATTTAAGAAATTTAAATTTATGATTTTATTTTACATTCTATATTTAATTAGGATCAAAATAAGCTATTTTTTGATAATTTTCACCCAAAAATAATGTCTGCAGGAAAGTTTTTATTGCACAAGGTGTTTTAAATTAATTGACTGAGTTATAAAAAATGATTAAAAAAATCGAAGATTTAAGAAATTTAAATTTATGATATTATTTTACATTCTATATTAAATTAGGATCAAAATAAGCTATTTTTTGATAATTTTCACCCAAAAATAATGTCTGCAGGAAAGTTTTCATTGCACAAGGTGTTTTAAATTATTTGACTGAGTTATAAAAAATGATTAAAAAAATCGAAGATTTAAGAAATTTAAATTTATGATATTATTTTACATTCTATATTTAATTAGGATCAAAATAAGCTATTTTTTAATAATTTTCAGCCAAAAATAATGTCTGCAGGAAGGTTTTTATTGCACAAGGTGTTTTAAATTATTTGACTGAGTTATAAAAAATGATTAAAAAAATCGAAGATTTAAGAAATTTAAATTTATGATATTATTTTACATTCTATATTAAATTAGGATCAAAATAAGCTATTTTTTGATAATTTTCACCCAAAAATAATGTCTGCAGGAAGGTTTTTATTGCACAAGGTGTTTTAAATTAATTGACTGAGTTATAAAAAATGATTAAAAAAATCGAAGATTTAAGAAATTTAAATTTATGATATTATTTTACATTCTATATTAAATTAGGATCAAAATAAGCTATTTTTTGATAATTTTCACCCAAAAATAATGTCTGCAGGAAGGTTTTTATTGCACAAGGTGTTTTAAATTAATTGACTGAGTTATAAAAAATGATTAAAAAAATCGAAGATTTAAGAAATTTAAATTTATGATATTATTTTACATTCTATATTAAATTAGGATCAATATAAGCTATTTTTTGATAATTTTCACCCAAAAATAATGTCTGCAGGAAGGTTTTTATTGCACAAGGTGTTTTAAATTAATTGACTGAGTTATAAAAAATGATTAAAAAAATCGAAGATTTAAGAAATTTAAATTTATATTATTTTACATTCTATATTTAATTAGGATCAAAATAAGCTATTTTTGATAATTTTCACCCAAAAATAATGTCTGCAGGAAGGTTTTTATTGCACAAGGTGTTTTAAATTATTTGACTGAGTTATAAAAAATGATTAAAAAAATCGAAGATTTAAGAAATTTAAATTTATGATATTATTTTACATTCTATATTTAATTAGGATCAAAATAAGCTATTTTTTGATAATTTTCACCCAAAAATAATGCCTGCAGGAAGGTTTTTATTGCACAAGGTGTTTTAAATTATTTGACTGAGTTATAAAAAATGATTAAAAAAATCGAAGATTTAAGAAATTTAAATTTATGATATTATTTTACATTCTATATTTAATTAGCATCAAAATAAGCTATTTTTTGATAATTTTCACCCAAAAATAATGTCTGCAGGAAGGTTTTTATTGCACAAGGTGTTTTAAATTAATTGACTGAGTTATAAAAAATGATTAAAAAAATCGAAGATTTAAGAAATTTAAATTTATGATATTATTTTACATTCTATATTAAATTAGGATCAAAATAAGCTATTTTTTGATAATTTTCACCCAAAAATAATGTCTGCAGGAAGGTTTTTATTGCACAAGGTGTTTTAAATTAATTGACTGAGTTATAAAAAATGATTAAAAAAATCGAAGATTTAAGAAATTTAAATTTATGATATTATTTTACATTCTATATTAAATTAGGATCAATATAAGCTATTTTTTGATAATTTTCACCCAAAAATAATGTCTGCAGGAAGGTTTTTATTGCACAAGGTGTTTTAAATTAATTGACTGAGTTATAAAAAATGATTAAAAAAATCGAAGATTTAAGAAATTTAAATTTATGATATTATTTTACATTCTATATTAAATTAGGATCAAAATAAGCTATTTTTTGATAATTTTCACCCAAAAATAATGTCTGCAGGAAGGTTTTTATTGCACAAGGTGTTTTAAATTATTTGACTGAGTTATAAAAAATGATTAAAAAAATCGAAGATTTAAGAAATTTAAATTTATGATATTATTTTACATTCTATATTAAATTAGGATCAATATAAGCTATTTTTTGATAATTTTCACCCAAAAATAATGTCTGCAGGAAGGTTTTCATTGCACAAGGTGTTTTAAATTATTTGACTGAGTTATAAAAAATGATTAAAAAAATCGAAGATTTAAGAAATTTAAATTTATGATATTATTTTACATTCTATATTTAATTAGGATCAAAATAAGCTATTTTTTAATAATTTTCACCCAAAAATAATGTCTGCAGGAAGGTTTTTATTGCACAAGGTGTTTTAAATTAATTGACTGAGTTATAAAAAATGATTAAAAAAATCGAAGATTTAAGAAATTTAAATTTATGATATTATTTTACATTCTATATTTAATTAGGATCAAAATAAGCTATTTTTTGATAATTTTCACCCAAAAATAATGTCTGCAGGAAGGTTTTTATTGCACAAGGTGTTTTAAATTATTTGACTGAGTTATAAAAAATGATTAAAAAAATCGAAAATTTAAGAAATTTTAATTTATGATATTATTTTACATTCTATATTTAATTAGGATCAAAATAAGCTATTTTTTGATAATTTTCACCCAAAAATAATGCCTGCAGGAAGGTTTTTATTGCACAAGGTGTTTTAAATTAATTGACTGAGTTATAAAAAATGATTAAAAAAATCGAAGATTTAAGAAATTTAAATTTATGATATTATTTTACATTCTATATTTAATTAGGATCAAAATAAGCTATTTTTTGATAATTTTCACCCAAAAATAATGTCTGCAGGAAGGTTTTTATTGCACAAGGTGTTTTAAATTATTTGACTGAGTTATAAAAAATGATTAAAAAAATCGAAGATTTAAGAAATTTAAATTTATGATATTATTTTACATTCTATATTTAATTAGGATCAAAATAAGCTATTTTTTGATAATTTTCACCCAAAAATAATGTCTGCAGGAAGGTTTTTATTGCACAAGGTGTTTTAAATTAATTGACTGAGTTATAAAAAATGATTAAAAAAATCGAAGATTTAAGAAATTTAAATTTATGATTTTATTTTACATTCTATATTTAATTAGGATCAAAATAAGCTATTTTTTGATAATTTTCACCCAAAAATAATGTCTGCAGGAAAGTTTTTATTGCACAAGGTGTTTTAAATTAATTGACTGAGTTATAAAAAATGATTTAAAAAATCGAAAATTTAAGAAATTTAAATTTATGATATTATTTTACATTCTATATTTAATTAGGATCAAAATAAGCTATTTTTTGATAATTTTCACCCAAAAATAATGCCTGCAGGAAGGTTTTTATTGCACAAGGTGTTTTAAATTAATTGACTGAGTTATAAAAAATGATTAAAAAAATCGAAGATTTAAGAAATTTAAATTTATGATTTTATTTTACATTCTATATTTAATTAGGATCAAAATAAGCTATTTTTTGATAATTTTCACCCAAAAATAATGTCTGCAGGAAAGTTTTTATTGCACAAGGTGTTTTAAATTAATTGACTGAGTTATAAAAAATGATTAAAAAAATCGAAGATTTAAGAAATTTAAATTTATGATATTATTTTACATTCTATATTAAATTAGGATCAAAATAAGCTATTTTTTGATAATTTTCACCCAAAAATAATGTCTGCAGGAAGGTTTTCATTGCACAAGGTGTTTTAAATTATTTGACTGTTATAAAAAATGATTAAAAAAATCGAAGATTTAAGAAATTTAAATTTATGATATTATTTTACATTCTATATTTAATTAGGATCAAAATAAGCTATTTTTTAATAATTTTCAGCCAAAAATAATGTCTGCAGGAAGGTTTTTATTGCACAAGGTGTTTTAAATTATTTGACTGAGTTATAAAAAATGATTAAAAAAATCGAAGATTTAAGAAATTTAAATTTATGATATTATTTTACATTCTATATTAAATTAGGATCAAAATAAGCTATTTTTTGATAATTTTCACCCAAAAATAATGTCTACAGGAAGGTTTTCATTGCACAAGGTGTTTTAAATTATTTGACTGAGTTATAAAAAATGATTAAAAAAATCGAAGATTTAAGAAATTTAAATTTATGATATTATTTTACATTCTATATTTAATTAGGATCAAAATAAGCTATTTTTTGATAATTTTCACCCAAAAATAATGTCTGCAGGAAGGTTTTTATTGCACAAGGTGTTTTAAATTAATTGACTGAGTTATAAAAAATGATTAAAAAAATCGAAGATTTAAGAAATTTAAATTTATGATATTATTTTACATTCTATATTAAATTAGGATCAAAATACGCTATTTTTTGATAATTTTCACCCAAAAATAATGTCTGCAGGAAGGTTTTCATTGCACAAGGTGTTTTAAATTATTTGACTGAGTTATAAAAAATGATTAAAAAAATCGAAGATTTAAGAAATTTAAATTTATGATATTATTTTACATTCTATATTTAATTAGGATCAAAATAAGCTATTTTTTAATAATTTTCACCCAAAAATAATGTCTGCAGGAAGGTTTTTATTGCACAAGGTGTTTTAAATTAATTGACTGAGTTATAAAAAATGATTAAAAAAATCGAAGATTTAAGAAATTTAAATTTATGATATTATTTTACATTCTATATTTAATTAGGATCAAAATAAGCTATTTTTTGATAATTTTCACCCAAAAATAATGTCTGCAGGAAGGTTTTTTATTGCACAAGGTGTTTTAAATTAATTGACTGAGTTATAAAAAATGATTAAAAAAATCGAAGATTTAAGAAATTTAAATTTATGATATTATTTTACATTCTATATTTAATTAGGATCAAAATAAGCTATTTTTGATAATTTTCACCCAAAAATAATGTCTGCAGGAAGGTTTTTATTGCACAAGGTGTTTTAAATTATTTGACTGAGTTATAAAAAATGATTAAAAAAATCGAAGATTTAAGAAATTTAAATTTATGATATTATTTTACATTCTATATTAAATTAGGATCAAAATAAGCTATTTTTTGATAATTTTCACACAAAAATAATGTCTGCAGGAAGGTTTTTATTGCACAAGGTGTTTTAAATTATTTGACTGAGTTATAAAAAATGATTAAAAAAATCGAAGATTTAAGAAATTTAAATTTATGATATTATTTTACATTCTATATTAAATTAGGATCAAAATAAGCTATTTTTTGATAATTTTCACCCAAAAATAATGTCTGCAGGAAGGTTTTCATTGCACAAGGTGTTTTAAATTATTTGACTGAGTTATAAAAAATGATTAAAAAAATCGAAGATTTAAGAAATTTAAATTTATGATTTTATTTTACATTTTATATTTAATTGGGTTCAAAATAAACAGTTTTTTTTTGCTAATTTTCTCCCAAAAATAATGTCTGCAGGAAGGTTTTTGTTGCTCAAGCTGTTTTCAATTAATTGACTAAGTTAAAAAATGATTAAAAAAATCGAAGATTTAAGAAATTTAAATTTATGATATTATCTTACATTCTATATTTAATTAGGCTCAAAATAGGCTATTTATCAATAATTTTCACCAACAAATAAAGCCTGCAGGACGGTTTTTATTACACAAGCTGTTTTAAATTAATTGAGTTATAAAAAATTATAAAAAATCAAATATTTAAATTTATGATATTACTTCACATTCTATATTTAATTAGGTTCAAAATAAACGAGTTTTTGATAATTTTCACCCAAAAATAAAGTCCGCATAAATTTGATTTTGGTGCTCCGCGAGTTTTCTTATGATCAAAAGTGCTCTCTGACTTCAAAAAAGTTAAGAATCACTGGGCTAGAGGATATACAAGAGGACGTCGCTTTTTCCATCGTCCAATCCGGTGACGGCAAAACTGTCATCGAACTATTATCTCACAGGGATCTTGAGCGGTAAATTTAAATATCTTTGCAATCGGGGCAGCAAATTTAAATTACGACGCGATCGAGTGGTGAGGTATTAGCGACACATTTAAATCTGCTATAGTTAGCAGACGGTAGGTTATTGTTCTATCGAATTATTAAAGCGCATCTGAAAAATCACATCTGATGGTCCAAATCTGATGTATATTTTATTTCCCAAAATGTCAGTAGTGTAATAAATAATTACCTTCAACAACTTTTTCCTTTGGTGCCAGAAACTCATTCAGACTCATAACCTTTTTCTTCTTTTTGTCCGTCTTTTTCTCCAGTGCCATCTTTTTATGATCATACTTATCTTTGTTTTCCTCATAGTGCAGTTTAGATAACAAAATGGCACTTTCAAGATCCTGCTCAAAATTACCATTGACAAGTTTGTCATCTTTTTCCTTCCACTCCTCCCACTGCTTTTGCATTTGTTTGTTTACTTTTTTGTTCTTCTTGGTGGCAGTGTTGGACATCTGTAAGAATTAGCTATTGTTTATATAGAGCATAGGTTCCCAAACTGTTTCACCTATCGCCCCCCTTTTCATATATAAAAAACTTAACTCACCCCATGAAAATAAGTTGTTTAAATGTGCGAGAAGTGCAGCACATACAATGTATATTTGTCTATTTCTTGTATCTAATGGTAATATATAATATGAAAGAATACTCGAAGTAACTAACGCCTGGTTTCTCCAAGGAATCTTAACTAGTTTAAGACCGTCTTAATAATAATACGGTCTTAACAGGTTAAGCGCCATGTACATTTAGCCAATCTTTCCATTTTGCCCAAGACTTTTTTGCCAAATTGTGATATTTCTGTTGGTCTTAAACCTATTTCATATAATTTTGGCAAATTTGCCTTATCATAAAACGAAAAAAAGGGCGGCGGATACCAGTGTCCGCTGTGGTCCTAGAGATCCTTCAGCGTTATCGCTTATATATATATATATATATATATATATATATATATATATATATATATATATATATATATTTAAAATCTAAAACCCTGGCGGATACCGGTGTCCGCCATAGCCGAATTGTCTGGAGACATAGCGGACACCGGTGACCGCCATGGCGATTAACCTGTTAAAGCGTTGCACCAAACACAAATCGGATCACGATAGGACGGTCTTACATTGTAAGACTAAGTAAGATCTGCATGTGTTTGGTGCAACAGAATAAAAATTTAAGACGTGGTTATATATAAGACGAGCTTTAAGATTCGTTGGAGAAACCGGGCGTAAAAAAGAATAAAGAAACATATCAGATACAAAATAGGAGTTTGGAATGTGAGAGGTATAAGTGGAAAAGAATTAGAACTGATTCAGGAAATGGAGAAGATAAATGTACAAATATTGGCAGGTACAGGTAAAGGGAAAGGGGAATATAATTCTTGAAGATGGACACACTTTCTACTATAGTGGGATAAAGGATGTGGAAAATATCAGAGCTGGAGTAGGGCTGTTCCATGGTTATTTGTCTGCACTATAGCATTTCCATTTCATTACTCCCCACCCTCTCTCTAGAGAGGGTGAAAGAAGTGAAGGAATGGAAATGGTATAGTGCAAGACAAATGACCATGGAACTAGAAAATAAAGTGTCTTGAGTGATAGAGTATGGGCCAAATGAAGACAACAAGATACTTTCTGGGAAGACCTACAACTAACCATAGAAACGATTAGATGACAGCTAGTTTTATTTGGAGATTACAACAACAGAGTGAGATACTAAATGATGGATACAAGGAAATCGTAGGGTAAAGGAATGGAAATAATCATGAAGACCTACAACTAACCATAGAAGAGATCAGAGAACATCTAGTTTTATTTAGAGATTTCAACAACAGAGTGAGATACTAAATAGATGGAAATGAGGAAATTGTAGGGTAAAGCAATGGACATAATATAGTGGAAGACAAATGACTATGGAACTAGAAAATAAAGTGCCTTGAGTGATACCATATGGGCCAAATGAAGACAACATGAAGGGAAACAAAAATGCTTTCTGGGAAGACCTATAACTAACCATAGAAAAGATTAGAGAACATCTAGTTTTATTTAGAGATTTCAACAACAGAGTGAGATACTAAATAGATGGAAATGAGGAAATTGTAGGGTAAAGGAATGGACATAATATAGTGGAAGACAAATGACTATGGAACTAGAAAATAAAGGGCTTTGAGTGATAGCATATGGGCAAAATGAAGACAACATGAAGGGAAACAAAGATGCTTTCTGAGAAGACCTACAACTAACCATAGAAAAGATTAGAGGACAGCTAGTTCTATTTGGAGATTTCAACAACAGAGTGAGATACTAAATAGATGGTTACAAGGAAATCATAGAATAAAGGAATGGAAATGATATAGTGCAAGACAAATGACTATGGCACTAGAAAATAAAGTGCCTTGAGTGATACCATATGGGCCAAATGAAGACAACATGAAGGGAAACAAAAATGCTTTCTGGGAAGACCTATAACTAACCATAGAAAAGATTAGAGGACAGCTAGTTTTATTTGGAGATTTCAACAAAAGAGTGAGATACTAAATAGATGGATACAAGGAAATCATAGGGTACAGGAAAGGAAATGATATATTGCAAGACAAATGACTATGGAATTAGAAAATAAATTGCCTAGGGTGTTAGTGTATGGCCCAATAAAGACATCACGAAGATAAACAAGGATGCTTTCTGAGACAACCTACAAATAAACATAGAAGAGATCAGAGGATAGCTAGTTTTATTTGGAGGTTTCAACAACAAAGTGAGATAATAAATAAATGGATACAAGGAAATCATAGGGGGGCAGGAATGGAAATGATATAGTGCAAGACAAATGACTATGGAACTAGAAAGTACCTTGAGTGATAGTGTATGGGCCAAATGAAGACAACACAAAGGCAAACAAGGATGCTTTCTGGGAAGACCTACAAATAACCATAGAAAAGATTAGAGGACATTTAGTTTTATTTGGAGGTTTCAACAACAGGGTGATATACTAAATAGATGGATATGAGGAAATCGTAGGAAAATATGGATAAGAAACACTAAATAGCTACAAAAAAAGAATGCCAGAATGTTGTTCACTAAATAACTATGATTATAAACAACAGATTTAAACATAAAAACATACACAAATATACTAGAGAAGTTCATATCAGGAAAAAAAAGTCAATAATCGACTATACATTACTCAAAACAGGCAATATAAGAAAGTTTACAAATGCCAGGGTCTTAAGAGACCTTAAGAGTGACCACTATATGCTGATCGTAGAAATAGCAGAGGCACAAATTGGAGACTCAATACAAAAGAATACCAAACAAACTAGAGGGAGAAAGAAAATTGTTAAAGAAATAAGCAAATATAAGGCAGGAAACCTAACTATAAAGCTGCCTAATGGTCCAAAGGGAGCTATAAAAATTAATAATAAATACCCATTAAAGGTTAAGACACAAATAACTAACCTCACACCAAAACTATTCTAACCTAAAAAACTACAATCACCAATAATTTGCGTTTTAAACTTTACCATTACAATTGTTTAGGTTAGAAAGTATGCGTAAAACAAATAAACAAATAACAAAACCACCAGCCATACAAATATGCAAAACAATAATCACAAATACCTGTTTTTGATTGTTATTCTTCTTGGTATTATTAGCCCCCTTTTTGTCTGTTTGCTTATCATTTCCGCCCTTATCTTGAGCTTTACGATTGCCAGCCGGTTCGTCATCGTCCACCTTCAAGCAAGCGAACCGCGAGGGCACAGATATGTTCATTTTAGCTAGACTTCCACAACAGTTGCGAGCTAAACGTTGAATAACAAAGCCGGCCGGTGTTGTGCGATGTTTATATAACCTTGTGCTGCTATTGGCTGGCGCATAGGGCTGAATTGGCATGTTGCCAGTTGTACACATATGTTTTTTTTAATAAAATCCTATTTTGTTGTAAATACTATGAGAAATAAATGTATTTTATTAAAATATGTTACTAAATAATATTTTAATGCTCAAAATATATTTGATTGGGTGTTTTATGTTATATTATTGTTTATTATAGCATGAGTGGCAATGTTGCAATGGAAATTATGTTTTTTTTATTCAATTGACAATCGATTGCGTTTCAAAGTTCAAACTGTGAGCAGAACGTCATTCAGAGTCGTATTTTATAAGCGGCCGGCGCATTTTATTAGTCAGTTTCTTCGAATGGATTCTCTAAAAGTAAGTTACTGCACATTTCTATTTGTGATTAGTAGTGCTGTTCACTATGAATACGATTTTATTTAGTTGTAATTGCCAGCGGGGCACCATGTACTGACCTTGCGCATCTATTACGCACTAGATTATATTTGTATTGTGGAATAATGCTACTGAAATGAGAAAATATAGTTATAAATCAGAGACGTCTTAAGGTTTTATGAGCTCCTTGAGGGCGCTTCAATCATATAATTTTTTTTATAAAATCTATTCTTAAAATCTTTTATACAGTCAGTCACAAACATCTACATACACCCATTAGATGTGAAATAATACAGTTATAGATATTTTTATAACAATAACATCAATACATATATTTTTTATAACAGCGTTTTCTTAAATAATAATATTAAAGGGTTTCTAGGATATATATATATATATATATATATATATATATATATATATATATATATATATATATATATATATATATATATATACATATATATATATATATATATATATATATATATATATATATATATATATATATATACTAGAAACCCTTTAAAATATAGAATTCAAAGGTCACAAAAGTCTACATACACTATACAGAATATTGAAAACAAATATATATAATATATAATAATATATAAATAAATGTTTAATTAATAAGTAACACAAATAATTATTTTAGATGACTGTAATGGTACTGTAGTATTTGATACGTCCTTCTTTCAAATTTATATCTGCCTGCAGTCATCTTGGCAATGACATCCTTAAGGGGCCTGTCTACTTCTCCGCTCAGAAAAACATTCCTTCCCCTTACGTTTGTATCTAACCCGCAAGGCCCATATAGTGCTATAAGAGATAAAAGATCTAACCCGCAAGTGCCCATATATTGCTATAAAATATAAAAGATCAGCGAGACTAGACGAGCAAGAAATATAGTAATATTTTTGTTATTTGTTATACTTGAGACAATGTCAGCCTAAACTTTCTGTAGTGTAGGCTTTACTGTTACTTATTTGTAATTTAATATTTTCGTATTGTCATCCTATTTCATCCAGGGTCGTTTCCTGCTCTAGGGGGGCGATTAAAAAAAATGTTTGGAATATAGTCCAGTAACCTAGTACATCATAAGTTGCATCAAATGGGGGTAGTTAGATTCGTTATTTTTTCTTGTATGTATCTTGTATGTGCCTGAGATGCAAAATCCAAGTTTCCGACCTCGGTAGCCCTCCGGAACACTTTTGAATATCTCAACTTTCTCGGTTTCTTCCCATTTTGACCTTGAAGGAGCACGTTTCCGACAAATTCCATTTAAACTAGATTAAATTTGCTACACTTTAAGATCAGGATGGACTCGGTAGCCCTTATAGTTTCCGAGGTACAGCGTTTCAAAGTTTGTCAAAATTGTATGCTAATTTTCATGTTTCATCATATACAATTATCTTTATATCTTCAATAACCTATCTAAGATGAGTCAGTGAAGTAAATATTTATTTAATATAACATTTAGGAAGAGGTGGGAAAGGAGTGGGGAAGGTGGGATGGGTGGAGGGTCGAGTCACTGTTCACAACCAAACGACTAATTGAAATCCAAAATATATTTAACACATATATCTTATTAAAAGTGTAAAAGAAATGTTTGCTAATGTTGTTAGCGCCAAAGAAATCTGTCTTCTTCATCGTCCTCAATCGCCAGAAATGAAATGAAAAAATTATACCTATATTGAATAATAAACAATAATACGAGTGATGTTGTTCCTCGACTTCTTCAATATCTCCGCTAAGTTGGCTGACTATCGTCGAGCAGCCTATCCATTTTGACGTCGCCGAGGTCGTCCAAGTCGACGGTGTTGTCGACAACGTCTATTTTCATTTCCGGTAGGTTTTCGCAGGACTTGCCATTGCAGGTCCTGCAGCCAACGGATTTCAAACCTGCTTTCCTGTAGCTGCAAACATTCCTGCATCTCTTTCTGCAACTGCAGAAATTAATGTTCAGCAGGTTTGAGAGGGTTACTTCCCTGAACATCATATTTGGAGAAAGGCCTCGAGCTGTAGCAATCCATCCCCATTCGAGCGGATTCTTTTTTTGTAGCCTGCTGCTGCATCTGGTAGTATGTACGAAACGAATGTAGCTTTGCATCATCTTGCGTGGGAAGAAGTCCAAAACTGCTCTTGAATGCAGCCTTTCTGAAGATCTTGTAGCGCAGGTCGGTGCGAGAGCTACACACTTCCTACGATAATGATACCTCGTTTATATGTGAGGATCAAAGTTTCCAACAGTTTGAGCGACTCAGGGATTACAGAGTTTACATCATTCATGAAGTTAGTTGAGGGTTCGTAGAAAGCTGTGTCTTAAATTTGTGATCGAATGTCTTCCCGAATGATATCAGCAGCTTTCTTTTTGTCCTGTGAGGTGGAATACACCCATGCCCCGTCACCACCCATTCTGGGTGGTAGGCATGGGTAGTGCTGGATTCACTCCGCGTTCTGGCCGGGGCGCCTACCGGCTAAACCAAAAACTCACGTTCTGTCGTAGGAGACTTGCCCGCCTCAAAGCCCCCTATGCTGTCCCGATCATAGTACGTCAGTCCTGTATTCTATCTTGTCTTGTTTGTCCGTTGTCATGTCTTATGTCTACAGGCCGTCATTATGCTTCTGCTTCTGCTTGGGTTGAACATTTTGCAACCGCGTCCCAGCGCTCGGATCTTTCCAGCATCAGGCGTCCTATTTGCTGTCCATAAAGTGGCTCGAGCATTATACCACCTATCGCAGCGGTACAGCGTGTGGGTCGGGTCGTCGGTCATGTTGCAGTAGCGGCACCTGTCGCTTGTCGCCTTCCCAATCCTGTATAAATAGGATTGGAAAACGTCATGTCTTGTCAGTAGTTGCTTCAGCCAATGGTCTGTATCTCCGTGTTTTCTGTCGATAAATGGTCTTAGTTGGGGGAAGAACCCCTTCGTCCATGTCGCGTTTGGTGTCTCGTCCCAGCGTCTTTGCCACTTGAGTATGGGCTTGCTTCCTTGCCTCGTCTCTCGCTATCTTGGGCGATGTTCCCCCTTTGATTTCTCGGCATGCAGCTTCCCTCTCTTCCACCAATAGGTCTGCCGGAATCGTGGCCGCTAGAACTTCTACCGCATCCGTGGAGGTGGTCCTATATCCCCGGATGATCCGAAGAGCGCTGCTGCGCAACGCCCTACTTAACCTGGTTGCATTTCGCTGTGTCTTTATCGCATTGCCCCAGGCCGGAACTGCGTACAACCGTCGCCAGTAACTCCCTCTTTTTTTCACCCGGGCCTCCAATGTTAGGCAGCAGCCTTGCTAGTGCCGCCTCAGTCCCGGCTGCCTCGTTCTTCGCTTCCAATACTTGCGCAGTGTGGTTGGTGTTTGACTCTAATACGATTCCCAAATACTTTATCTGCCTTTTCAGCGGGAATGTCGACCCCAGCAATCCAATCTCGGTGACAGCCTGGACACCTGATCGCGTAGTCGAGAGTAGGGCGACTTCTGTTTTAGTAATAGCAATGCCAAGTCCATTCCTCGTCATCCAGGCCGCCATCGTCTCCGCCGCTTGTCTTGTCCCGACTATAGTCTATTTTTCATTTCATTTCTGGCGATTGAGGACGATGAAGCAGACAGATTTCCTTGGCGCTAAGAACATTAGCAAACATTTCTTTTACACTTTTAATAAGATATATGTGTTAAATATATTTTGGATTTCAATTAGTCGTTTGGTTGTGAACAGTGACTCGACCCTCCTCCCATCCCACCTTCCCCACTCCTTTCCCACCTCTTTCTAAATGTTATATTAAATAAATGCTTACTTCATTGACTCATCTTAGATAGGTTATTGAAGATATAAAGATAATTGTATATGATGAAACATGAAAATTAGCATACAATTTTGACAAACTTTGAAACGCTGTACCTCGGAAACTATAAGGGCGGCCGCGACCTAGTCCATAGTCTCGACTAGGTCGCGGCCGCGGGCGACCAGTGCCATGTCGTCCGCGAACGCGATGACTGTCGTGTCCTCGGGGAGCGTCGTCCGTGGTGCGTCGTCATATGCTATATTCCATAGGAGGGTCCCCAGGGCAGAGGCCTGTGGTACGCCCCCGTCACCTCGTATCTGATCAGGCCGTCCCTTCCATCATGGGTGATCTCCCTGTCTTGCAGGTAGCCTCTAACTATCCCGATGAGTGCAGGTGGTATGCCTTTTCTCCTTAGTGTTTCCATGATGGTCATCCATGGCAGCGTGTTAAACGTATTTGCGATGTCAGGGTGACCATCATGCAGTGCTTTCTCTTTCTCCAAGTGCCCGTGTTGGTCTCGATCACCAAACTGCGGACCGCCAGGATCGCGTCGGTAGTAGATCTGCCTTTTCTGAAGCCATACTGTCGGTTGTGCAGTCCTCCGGCGGCTTCAATAGCTTCAGAAAGGCGGTCCGCAATCAGTTGCTACAGCGTTTTTGCCACTCCGTCCAGCAGACATAGCGGGCGGTAGGCAGACGGTTAATTGAGGGGCTTCCCTAGTTTCCGGATGAGGACTAGTCTTGCTGACTTCCATCGTTTCGGAAATGTTTCCTTTTCCAGGCAGCTGTTTGCGATCCTAGTTATTCATCCCGCTCTCGCCTTAATTATTTCGTTTGGCAGTCCGTCAGGTCCTGGCGCCTTTCTGCCAGTTAGCCTGTGGAAGGCTGCCGACACCTCAGCTTCCTCCCATTCGTTGGGCTCTGTGGGGACCTCCTCAGTCCCAGGTTGCGGTTTTTGGCCCATGGCTGCTCCTGGTGGGAATAGGGAAGCTATCACGGCTTTTGCACCTCCAGCAACTGATGCGTCAGGACCAGGATATCAGCAGCTGCATTCACAACTGTTAACCTCTCATGTTCAGGACTTAATTTACTGGTTTCTTCATATCAGGCATTAGTAAGGATCTTGCGTCCAGTATTCTTACATATAACTGTTTTTTAAAATGCAACGTCCGTGATGAGTATATCGTCCCCATACTTATCAAACAGTGTTTTTTTTTTGTGGTTCGAGTATCAGGTGTTTCTCCTTCTATCAGGTCGACAAGTAGGGAAAACTGGCACTCATCTGCATGTTTAGCTAGATAAGTAAAAATGTATTCCATGGCTTGATCAGCGGTAGACTGCCGACGACCACCGCTTGGAAGTCCTTTTCTTGGTACTTTATACAGCTGCCATTGGCAAAACAGATGGTATCTGGCGTTGGGTGCTACCCAACAGTCTCCTCGTTTAACAGCTGCTATATATGTTCAATTGGGTTGAGATTATTTGACTCAAGTGCTGTTAAAGTATCCAATCTTTAACAACACATGCAGTATCTTTTGGATCGTTGTCCTGTTGAAATATCCATCGGTTTCCAAATATTCAGCAGAATATTCAACAGGACAACGATCCAAAAGATACTGCATGTGTTGTTAAAGATTGGATACTTTAACAGCACTTGAGTCAAATAATCTTAACCCAATTGAACATATATGGGATGAAATCAAGGACGGTTTCAAAGGGGTGTCAATCGGATAATTAACCTTCCCTAACTTAGGTAATTTTTAATTCTTAGAGACTTTAAGAATTAAAAACTACCGATTTTCCATATTAGTTCAGTAACCTTGTCATGGTTATATGGGGCATAAGTTGCATCAAGTGGAGGTAGTTAGTTTCTTTTTTTTCGTGTATGAGATGTGCCTGAGATGCAAAATCCAAGTTTTCGACCTCGGCAGCCCTCCGGAACATTTTTGAATATCTCAAAAAATACTCAATTTTTGCATTTTTTTCGGTTTCTTCCTATTTTGGCCATGAATTCGCACGTAATAATTGGATTACCACGTAAATTATTCAGATCTATGGTCCATTGTGCCATCAATAAATACTAAAATTGCTAGACCAGTCAATTAGCGGCAAATTCTTGCATACTGCCAACACTACAGCAGATTTAAATTTGCCCCTAATTCCCCATATAATCGTGTCGCCCAGGCAAATATATAAATCTTATCTGGCCCGATCGCAATGATATTTAAATTTCTTATTCTTCTTCTTGAAATAGGCGTTTTCCAGCTTTAAGGAGTTGCTTGTGATGTCGACACCCAGCTATCCCTCGATCTCTTTGCTGGTCTGCCTGGGCCCCTTTTAGAGTGTGAATTTCCGTCTCTGGCAATTTTTGCTATTCTGATGTCTTCCATTCTGTTAATGTGTTGGTTCCATTTTCGTCGTCTCTGCCTCATCCACCTTACTATGTCCTGTACGTCGTACATTTGTTTTATGTCTTGGTTGGGTATTTTGTCACGTAGTGTGTCCCGTGATACTTCGAAGCGTTCTCATCTCTGCCGTTCGGGTTATGCTCTTGGTTCTGCTGTTGTCTGCTCTAGATTCTGCGGCGGATGCGATTATTGGTCTAACGTATGATTTATATATTAGGGTCTTTGATTCCAGTTTCAGGAATGGGTTCTTCCATATTATGTCCCTTAAGCACCCGGATATTATAGATGCTTTATCGGTTTTGTTCTTTACCTCCGACGTCCTGTCTGATTATTTCTACCCCTAAGTACTTAAAGGGCATTACCTGCTTTATTATTACGTCGTTAATGGCCAGTTTGCATCTTGCGGGCTCTTTTGCTATAACTAATATTTCTGTCTTCTGGGCCACAATCAGCATATTGTAGCGTTTCGAGGTTAAGTAAAATTGATGTAGTAGCCTCTGTAGTTTCGTTCATCGTTCATCATTCCGTATCCGAGGCTTGTTGCTGGTTCTATGAGCTTGTGGGTTGTTTTACTGCAGGCAGGCTGCTGACCTCACCTGCAAACCCTCCTCCTTTATCCGGGCTTGGGACCGACAACATCGTCACTGAGCTACTTTGTTCACCCAGTGAGATGCAGGCGGAGGCGGTTTATTTAAATTTACCGCTAAATATCCCTGCCACATCACAGTTCGATGACGACATATGATTTCCTTTGACAATGGGATGCGGTATCCTCTTGTATACAGTCCTTGGTCCAATACAACCTCGTGGAATAGCTCGACCAATCTATTATGCTACACTTCTCGTAGTCAACGAACCATGCAAATTTATCTCTTCTAGGGCCACGATATTTTTGCAAAAGAATGTAAATAATGCCTCACATGTTTCAAAGGACTTTATGAATCCGAATTGTATCGTCCAGGACGAGTTCGCATTTTTTTCTTATGCGGGAAGGAACGTCTTTAGCATGACTCAACATAGTAGTAAGACTGTTCATTAAAGTATACAGAACAGGCGGAATTCCGGAAGAATGGGTAAAATTGACTTTTATAACAATCCCCAAAAAAATGCAGCGACTACCGTTTAATTAGTCTGTCTTAACTAATTAACCGGTAGTTGCATTTTTTGGGGATTGTTATAAAAGTCAATTTTAGCCATTCTTCCGGGATTCTGCCTGTTCTATATACTTTAATGAACAGTATTACTACTATGTTGATGTTGCCCCTTCAATTAATTTGATCTTTTCCATCGGAATTGTATCTGGGTCTATTGATTGTTTATTCTCTACCCTTTCAAGATTTGTGATTTTGTAGACATTCCCCTTTCGATTTCGGTATGTACTCAATTAAGATAATCTTCTTACTATTCCAGGGGGGTTCTATTCTTGAAACCACTCGTTTCGAACGTATTCGTTTAACTGTCTTCCCTTCTTGGGTTGTTGTGGGCCTTATATATATATATTCTTCGGGCTACGGCCTTCTTTTGATTAAAAAAATCAATGTTCACATCATTTTAGCCTCTTTAGGGCCGGTTCTACAATTAGCATTTAACTGGAGAATAAGGCTATTCGTGGAATAAGTTTGAAATATTAGCGCCAATATTTCAAACTTATTCCACGAATAGCCTTATTCTCCAGTTAAATGTTAATTGTAGAACCAGCTCTTAAAATGATAAAAAAAATGACAAATGTGAAACAACTCGAACCAAACTTAGAGATGACTCTTTAAAATATCACATTCACTCGACAGAAGAAAATTGTTGCGATAGCATATTATTTTCATGGCTAAGTAGGTAACATAAAAAGTCCCCTCGTATATACGGATATTTTTGTAATCTGTAAGTTAAGCATATCAGATAACTACTTTTTTTTTAAATATTTGCACAATACATTTCCATTAAATATAAAGCAGCACTAATTACTGTTTGTGTTACAATATCGTAAACTGTACATTTATTACCAGTGATAAAAAACTTTAGTAGCTTGTACAATTCAAACTTAAACTTGTTTACAAAAAAAAAATGTAATTGGGCCTGGTAGTTCGATCGTAAATATTTTATTACTAAAGTGTGAACGGCAAATTATATCAAATGTATAATGTATGTAAATCACAAACTTTGAATGTACGTTGCACATTATATTTGAATACACAGACAATTTATTTTGTTAGCTGTTTCGCTTTAGTTGCAATTCACTCTGAAACACATTTTAACTATCAAATACAAAAATAATGTTATTTGAAATATTAAAACACGGAGTAACTATTTTTTTCTTCTATTACAAACTAAAACTTAATTACTAAAATAAGTAATAATATAAAACTTCTAACCTAATAAATTATGTATTACCTATTACAAATTATTATTCTTATGTTTCTTCATAAGATTATTTATTTTGATTTTATTTTCTCTGAACATACCCATATTCTTTGACTTGTATTAAGTCCGAATTAAAACATCATACTGGGGGTACAGATTTTTTAGCAGTTTATTTAAGTGGTACAGCGTTTCTAAAGTTTGAGAACCCCTGCTTTAGATTATTCTAACTGGGTATTATTTGTCACTCACACACGGTAGTAGGTTTTCGCGCACACTACGTGAGATCGAGTTACTTGGTGCTCTTCAACCGTCGGATTGAAACATTGAAATAAAATTTAAAAGATATAAAAAACAACCTTATTTGGCATAATGCTTACACAAAAAATTAAGTCAACATAATATCGAATATTATCAACTAGTAATATAACTCTCCTCCTTTGCACTCTCCCATCATCCATTTCCTAACCCACGCGAGCCATTTACAGTTTTCCAAGGCCTTTCCCACCGTCTCTCAACCATTCACTCTCCTTCCTGCCTGCAATCCCCCACCCACTCCGCTTTCACATTCGTTGTGCCGAGGTGCCACCACGTGCCAATCCCGTTACTATACAGTACACACACGTTGTATCATTGCCCTCATTCATACGTTCCTTCCTCTCTCTTCCGAACCGCATCTCGCCCTTGCACTGCACACTTTATTTTATCGTCTTTGCTTCACCCTTCGCTGGTTATGTAGCTCACCAGTTTCCCCGCACTTGGCACTCCACATAACCAGAGGCTCGTACAACCCTGGTTACGTGGAGTGCCAAGTGCGGGGAAACTCAGCCATACTTGTCTGCATTTGTTGGCACTCGACACCCCCCCATTCTCTCCCTGACCAATGGCTTAATAACTATACATTGTCCTTCTTAATTATAAGAAATCTAGCTCTAGGAATGTGTGGGAAACAACAATATTGAACGATTTTATGTTTGGCGTACAGAAATCACAATGATTTCGTTTTGTTTGAATTCTTTAACATATTTTATAGATATACTTGGTGTATTTCCCGTCGTTACACAACACAATGTCCTCAACGATGAATTTTTATTGAATTTTATAAATTGCTGCATATAATTTTCAAATATTATTTGTGTAAATATTTTAATTGTAAAAAACAAAATCTTACATTGCTATTACTTCAAAACTTACAGCTTGTTGAATACCAACGTTCCATAAATGTATCAATAGCTATTGAACCCATAAGTATTCGTTGTTAGACACGTTAAATACATTCTCTAGGAAATATAGTTACTTTAGATTCACTCTATTGTAAACACTGAACAATTAAGCAAAAGGTGCCAAGAAGCTCCAATCACAAACGCTATTCAAGGTGTTTGACATTTGTTTTGGCAATTTCTGTCACAATGACGTTTTCAATTTGCCCATTCACTAGCTTATAACGTTTATGGGATGTTGGTGAATACGAGCATTAATACTTGAAAGACATAAAATATACTCGTCTCTATGGGAATTCGAACCCCCACTCTTGAACTGACAGCACTGACTGAGTACAACCAATTGTCTATGAGTACAACATACATAAATGATGGTTCGGTCAGTTTCGAAACATTGTCTTCGTTTTTATATTATGGGGGCTAGGTGAAATGCCTTGATTTTGTATTATAAACTAACCAAATCCTTACTTTTAATATAATAAATAAATACATTTATAATTGTAAACAAATATTTATTTAAACATTGCTGTTACTTCAAAATACTTAACCGGTTACTGCATGATTTTTTATTTCTAGGCCAAAAAATGGAAAAGGTATAAACATATGTACAAATTAGTGGAAAAAATGTTTCAAAATCAGTACATTGTATTGTATTTAACACATACTGTATCGTATATGGTGATATAGTATGTGTTAAATACAACAAAAATATCGTCAATCTGTATGAAATCGAACAAAACAATTTCTATCATTATTTGACTCAAGAAATACACTACACACCACTATTTATTTTATCTACTAAAAAAGAATTTAACGATGATATAATAACGCGCGAAATCACAACCATTAAAACGCATGGAATCGGACCTGAAATAAGTTACATACAACATTGCAACAACGTGTTTATTCGGGTTGTAACATTGATTTTATTTGTGTGCATATATGACTCCCAAATACGACACAGCATGTTTTGGTTTTGATTCATATCATACTTATTTATGAATTTTGGTATGTATTATATATACCGCAATGCAGTAAAAGGTTAATTCTTTAAATAAAACATATTTTAAAAAATGATCCCGCGGCCCCCGCTTTTGAACTGGCACCACTAAAACATAAATGAGCGGTCGGTCGGTCCCAAAACATTGTCTTCGTTTTTTATATTATAGGAATAAAATTAAAATAAAATTTATTAATAAATGAATATAAACCCCTGTAAAATTGTCGTCTCCGTGGGAATTTGAACCCGCGACCCCCGCTTTTGAACTGACAGCACCAAAACATAATTGACCGTTCGGTCGGTTCCAAAACATTGTCTTCGTTTTTATATAATTAGGATAAGAATAAAATTAGACTTATAAAAATGAATATAAACCCTCTTAAAATATTCAATTGTCGTCTCCGTGGGAATTTGAACCCGCCACCCCCACGTTTGAACTGACAGGACCAAAACATTGTCTTCGTTTTTATACTATAGGGATAGGAATAAAATTAGTCTTATATAAATCAATATAAACCCCTCGTAGAATTTTCAGTTAAAAACAGCAGCATTTTGTAACATTTTATCAATTGTTAATAATAGATGGATCGTCTTGATATTATAATATTTGGAGCGACAGGCTTCACCGGCAAAAACACGATTCCGCCAGTGGAACGACTATCAAAGTCTGAAGGCAATAATCTGACATGGGGTATAGCTGGACGGTCCGAGTCCAAATTGAAGGAAGTATTGGAGGAAATGTCCAAGCAAATCAGTAATACATCCAAATGTGTTATTTGAATAATCCCTTAATCCCTGTTTTTTTCTATACAGAAAAAGATTTAAGCCATATCCCCATAATAATAGCGGATGTATCCGATGAAGAATCCCTAAAGAAGATGACTTCACGCGCTCGTATTATAGTAAACACGTGCGGCCCGTACAGGTTTTTTGGTGAGCCTGTGATTAAGGCATGCGTCGCGACGTCAACACATCATGTGGATGTTAGTGGCGAGCCGCAGTTCATCGAACGAATGCAGTTGTTGTACCATAAGGAGGCTACTGAAAAGGGGATTTATATTGTTAGCGCGTGCGGTTTTGATAGTATTCCCACCGATATGGGCATCTATTTCATGCAGAGCAAGTTTGAGGGAACTCTGAATTCAGTTGAAACCTACTTGGAGTCGCACGAGGTTGGCCCACGCCGACCGGGTGCTTCTCTCAACTATGGCACATGGGAGTCTGCTATTTATGGGCTGGCTCATCACGATGAGTTGAAAGAGTTGCGGCAGAAGTTGTTCCCGGAGAGATTGCCACAGTTCTCACCGAAACTAAAAAACAGGTATTGTAATATTTTATTTATGTAGACCGTTGTAAGAAAACTAGTAGTAATAACTAAAAGAGATTTTTTAGATTAAGGTATCGGAATACCGTGCGATCGTGAGTTCAATCCTCACACAAAGCGAAATACTCTTCAGCTTTTACACGACGTACTCCTCAACTCGCCTTTGCCTTTGTAGGGTTTCACGACTAACACTTTTCTCTGGTCCCGAGTAGATGAAATTTGTATATAAACGGACGAATCCACATTAAACTGCTAAGGCCGACACGGACGCTCAGGTTTTTTACTCAGGCCAGGCTGTGCATTCCGAGTTGCGCAAACCAGTCTGTGCCTTTCTAGCCCCCAAACACGCTCAGGTCATCGTGCAGACTTTTTATATAGTTCGAGTTGGTTTGGCCATTGGGCTTCCCGACCAATTGATTGTCTTCTGCTTGCTTGTGTTAAAAAGAAAAAAGAGAAATGGTCAAAAGACCGGATCCTTTATTTACTTTTAACTTTCCATATCATCACCTTGGTACAATTCAATAAACTCCGACTCCGACAAATGTTCTTTTTGTTCTTTCCTAAAATAAATAAAAGAAAACAAAATAATAACAATGTTATTACTATGTTTACTGCACACAAAAAAATGTTAATAGTCATAACTGAACTGAGCAAATGGACTGACCTGCCCACACGCGTACAGGCTTGTAGGGTATGCGCAGGCTAAATATCAAAATGTTCCTACAGACGCTCAGGTTTTTACTCCGATCTAGCTACGCAAACCTGATTTTGCGCAGGCAAACCGGATCCCATACACGATCCGGCTTTCTGTGAAGTCCTCTTGCCTGGCCTGAGCGATATCAGGAATGCTTGATATTGGTCTGCGCATAGCCAACAAGTATGTACGTATGTGGGCAGTTCAGTCAATTAGTTAGCGCAAATCGGTCTGCGCAGTCTGGCTTGAGTAAAAAAACCTGAGCGTCTGTGGCGAGTTCTGTCTACGCGCAGGCCAGACAAGAAGCCTGCACATCCCCCCTCTTGTATTCCAACACGCTCCGGCTTGCCTGCGCAAATCAGGTTTGTGCAGACTCAGCTTCTTCGTGTACCATATCCGCTCAGAAAATGTTGGCGATCATGTTTGCTTTTAACACCTTGATGGCAGCGGCTCTAAAAAACGATTTTGAAATCTAAACCACTGCCGTAATTTTTCAGCCACGAATTTCTCCGCCGTCCGACGCTATGATTCCCCTGGATTTTCCTTGAATTATAAGGTGTAGCGTGTTATACGTATCCGGGTGCCTCATAGCATGCGCGACATAGCCCAGCTTCCGTGCCTTGATGGTTCGAAGGATTTCGTTGATCTTGTTCATTAGCTCCATTTCGATGTCATTTGTAATCCTGTCTACCCAGCTTATTCGGAACAACACGGAAAACACATAGATTATTTCTTCGTAAAATTTTCCCCAGACGGATAAAAGCAGCTCTGGCTTGTGCGATGCGACATCGTAATCTCTAGCGAGTAGTCCTAGTTATCGTCTGAGGTATATCCTAGATATTTGAATTTTGTACTATATTCGAGATCTTGACCGTTAACCTGAATGATATTGTGAATCATCGGTTGTTTGCTGATGATTATGTATTTTGTTTTGTTGGTGTTTCAACACACATGAGAAACTTGATCTAGTAGTTCCTGTAGCCCGTTAAGGCTCGCTATAGGAGTACCGTTTATAATGATGCTCTCTTCCATATCCTCCAGTGCTTCATTGAAAATATATATTGAATATAAGTGGCGACAAGATGCAACCCTACCTCACACCCCTTTCTATTGCCACATTATCGGTTAGTTTATCTCCTACTCTGACATTCGCTGTCTGTTGCCAATATAGATTTGCAATAATTCGGAGGTATTTATCATCAAGGCCAGTAGATTTTAGTACTTCTACCATTGTTGTACATTGTTGTATGTTGTACCCTGTCAAAGCCTTTTCCAAATCAATGAAACATAAGAAGACATCACGATTCACATCTCTGTGTCTTTGAACCAGGACTTGCATGCTGAATATGGTTTCTCTAGTTCCTAGACCATTTCGAACTGTGTTTCCCCTATATGCTCTTCTACTTTTCTATACATTCTTTGGTGTATTATCCGTAGAAAAATCTTCAGCGCGTAGCTTTTTTTCACTTGATCTGATCTAGAAGTTGATCCAAGTCGCTGTAAGTTTCTTCTATTACTTCTATCTTCACAGGTTGATCTTGGTGCATATATTTGGATAAATTTAATATTTATTGGAGACGCTTGTATTTCCACCATGTTGATTCTATCAGAGACAGGGATGACATTCACTATAGAATTGCTTCTCTACTTACAATAATCGCTACTCCATTACAGTTCGTATCATCCTCGCCATAGTAGTATATTGTGAAATTTTCCACCTTGCATTTCCCGCTTTTCTGCCAGCGCATTTCACATATGCCTACTATGGCTATGTTTAGTCATTTAATTTCCTTGATGGTGTTGTCTATTTTGCCAGGTTCGTGCTTGCTTTTGACGTTCCAGGTTCCAATTCGTTTACTGGATGTTCGTTGAAACTTGACTTTGGCTGTCCGGGAGTTTCTTCGCACCCCTGTCTCATTGAAGAGGCGCCCGTACTCGTGGCCATTGTTTGTGTTTGCAGCTATTATCATGATTTTTCCTGTGGATTATTACAGTTACCTTAAGCTGCACTGTCTAAAATGTTGTGTTAAGTACAAAATATGAAACTGTTTATATCTGCAGACACGCGGAAATGCTCCCTTATATATCAAACTCGGTTTAAAAGAATTACACCAAATTACATATTCATATGATTTTAATTAACTTTATTTACTTTTGAAGGGGAACAGTCCACAGAAGTGAGGTGACTAAATCCTGGGCTCTTCCGTTTTTGGGGTCTGACAAGTCTGTTGTTTTGAGGTCGCAACGCCACTTTTATGAGGTGGATAACAAAAGGCCCATTCAGATTCAAACGTACTTTTGTCTACCGTCTATAATGGCGATTATTTTGTTTGCGGTGTTTGGTGGGATATTTGCCTTACTCAGCAAATTTAAGTTAGGAAGGACACTGCTGCTTAATGTAAGTAATTTAACTCTTAACAATTTCCTAGAAAAAGATTAAACAGGCTATTAAAATTTTCAAATAAATTTGCCCTAACGCTAGAACTTTTATAGAAACAACCACTGGAATTAGATATTGCGATTCGTATGAAATATAAAATACGCACATTTAGTTGCAATAAAACCTTTTTAAAGGATAAATAAAACGATTTTTTTACTTTCTTTTTTTATCACACAGTTACAGTTACATTTTGCATCTAGTTTCGGCTAAGCTCTAGCCATTTTCGAGCTCATGCGATGACTTTTATCCTTTAAAATGAATTATCACAAAGTAGACGCCTTAACAATCCAATATTTAAAACCTTTTTAGTTTTTTTCCGGATGACAATTAAACGAGAAACTGAAATTTTCAAAAAAATTTCCTTTAACCCCAATAAATTTTTAGATGTAGGGTCAATAAGACGTGTCATTTTATTCAATAGAAAACCGCAATATTTTTGTGAAAAGTGGTGATATTTATATTATAATTTTATTTACTCCTGCATTTCATGTACATTTTCACCTGCATGATGCAAAACTGTTATTTATTTTATTATATTAGTGCATATTTATGTTTTTTAGTATCCAGGTTTCTTCTCAGCTGGCGTATTTTCGCGTGAAGGTCCCAGCGATGAGAAAATGAGAAACACAAAGTTTTCGGTAACTCTCGTTGCCGAGGGTTGGTCTGAAAAATTATTACGCGCATCCGACCAATTTGCGACTTTACCGGACAAGCGGGTGATTGCAAAAGTTTCTGGAACTAATCCAGGTTATGGAGCTACAACCGATGCTTTAACGCTTTCAGCTCTTACTGTCCTATTGGAGAATTCCAAAATGCCTAGCAAGTATGTTTTAGATAACATTATTATTATACTCCAAATGATGGTATACATTTCTTCAAAATCCTTTGATTTTTGAAATTAAAAGATTAGATTTAGATCGGTGATTCTCAAAGTGGCGGCCGCAAAAAATATTTGTGGAGGTCGCAGAAAAAAATTATTACAGATCATTAAGAATGTTTTTTTATACATGCGAGACACGCTGAATCTCCCCATTCGACCTTTCGGGTTTCTCAGGTTTACCCCTGAACGGTTTCACGTACTATTGAACTCTCTCTTCAGAGGATGCTTTAAAATCAAGGGTGGTCTTGCACTTAAAGATTTTAAAGCAAAACGAAACAAAAAGTTTGAGAAACACAGTTTAAATGATGTTATCATATGTTTTTTTTTTTAGTAGACTTTGAGTAAATTTATATTTTATTTTAGGGGTGGCGTGTATGCTCCAGCCGCAGCATTCGCAAAGACTTCCCTGCTTGATAAGCTGAATGCAAATGGGCTTAAATTTGAGATTATATCTGTTTCAGATAAGCAGGTGGCTTCTCATATATAGATTTTTGTGGCAGTATTTTAGGAATAGATTTATTAAATGTAAACTATTTTTGCTATATTAATATATATGTCTAGAGAACAGGTACAGTATCTAGCTGACTGATAGTAATGGTGGTTTTAATGGTTGAAAGACTAATATTTTATGGTGGTTGTTGCATAAAATATTACTTTATAGTTTTAACTTATCTTATACTGTGTAATAGTTACCAATTCAATTTGTATGTTGTTATAATTTGTATAATAAAAATGTTAGAAAATTCTACATCTAAAAATTAATTATTTGATATGCTGTTGTATGTTTATTAGATGAAGATTTGGATAATTAAGTGGGTTATTTATTTAATTATGTTCAGACCTATAATATAAAAACGAAGACAATGTTTTGAAGCCAACCCACGGGTTTTTTTTATGTTTCTTGTGATGTCAGTTCAAAAGTGTGAAGTCGTGTGTTCGAATTCCCACCGAGAGCGTTTTTTATTTATTTTATTTATTATTTAATTGAGGTAAGTGTTGAAGTAATCGCAATATTTTAAGTAAGGCTTTGTTTTTTACAATTGAAGAATTATGGATACGTTCCCATTTATTTCTACTCATTATTCAAGCGTTGTCCCATGAACTCAAGGCCGGTGCTAGCGGGCGGCCAAAGTTAGAGCCGGAAGAATTCAGCCCGGGGTATGAGCCATCAAAAGAGATCCTTATCAGCATTTTCACACATTAGCGTTTATAAATGATTTATTAATTTCTTCATATATGTCCCTACTCTAATGTCCTATAATGCTAATTATAAATTGTTAAGTACAGCATGTGAGCGCGTGGGCGACCGACTACCTAGGACCACCCCTGCATGAACTCCAAATCAAGAGAGTCCTGTGCTATGACCATCTAGTCAAATTTAGGCTAAATAGGCAATTGTCTATGATCGGTATCCCCATGCCACCAGAGGCGTAACTAGGGTATGGCAGGCAGGGCACGTGCTAAGGGGAGCGTGAAAAAGTGTTTTTTAGAAAATAAAACGTAAGCAAGCTATCGTCGGACGGTCTGAGAGGGGTGCAAGATCGGTGTGTGCCTCATGCGCCATTTACCCTAGGTACGCCTCTGCATGCCACTACAGGTTCTTCTCCACAACTTCAGTACCGTTTCCAGATATAAGTTGGCGAGAAGCAGCATCCCTTGTCGGGTTATATGAGCGAGGTTATGATTTTCCCATTCTTAATAAAGGTCTTATTATGACTATAAAGCAGCTTTATTGCAGTATTAATGTTATGATATAATCCCTGATCTTCCAATGCACTTCCGAGCCTGCTTCGTACTTTTCTAACACCAGTTATCTGTGATCTATTAGCGATTGGTTCAATCGTGAATGTGAAGTTAGTTCTGCAGATTGCTATTTTGTCCACTCTAATGTGAAGTGACGGCCAATATAACTGCCATTCCTGTTATGGGAGTTATCATCGCCTAACTTATCCCTAGACAAGTCATTCTTTGTAGTATTTGTCTGCTTACCGCGTCTGTAGCTTTACGCCAGCAGATTGTTGGTGCATAGGTTATAATGGGGATTATCACTGTAGTGTTGAGTCATAATCTTTTTCTAAGTCTGTAAGAGCCAAAAATGTCTCCCTGAAACTGGCAGTTAGGCGCCAGGCCCTGATGGTCTGACCAACGAACCCATCTATTCCTCTTAGTAGACTCAAGGGTACGAGCTACAATTTGGGACCTAGAAGGACACCATACACCAAGCAATTCCCAGGGAACTAACACTGAGGCAAAACCCTAGGCAAGGAAGAAATAACGCGAATGCGCATGCGAAGAGAAGCCTTCTTTAGGAAGTGGAAATCGATCAGCCTCGTGTTATTTTCAAAGACTAAAAAGCTGACCGCAGACCCGAGTGCGTACCCTCTTTGTCTGTTGGACGGTTGGTAGTTAAAAGGACGGTGAGGATGATCGTGATCTGCCTCACTGAAGCCATCGAAGCTGCAGGAGGCCTACATGATCTGCAACTTGGTTTCAGAAAAGGTCGGTCCACGACCGATGCAAAACTGGAAGTGAGGAAGCTGATCACTACAAACACGGGGTCCATCAGAGCACGAAAACTCTCCGTGATAGTCACTGTAGATATGGTCAATGCTATCAACACCATACATTGTCCAACTATCATACATGCGTTTAGGAGCAAGAGTATACTAAGAGCCCTCATCGGGCTAAGTGGAGGCTAACTCAGTGATAGGGAGGTGATCTATGCTGGGGTCGACGAACAGGTAAAGACATGAGGTGACAGAAGGGGTCACACGGGGCTCTGCCCTGGGTGCCCTCTTGTGGAACATCGCATGCTACAGGTCACTGGGAGTTCCACTATCGGAAGACGAAACGGCCATAGTCTTCGTAGACGCCCTGGTATTAGTCGTCCATGGAAGGGATATCCTCGTTTAGAACCAAAACTGCCAGAAATGATGGTGGCCTGGATGACGAACAATGGATTTGCAATTGGGGCATCCAAGACAGAAGTCGCCATGCCTTTCGTCCAAGATACCAGGTACCAGGCCGCCGCCGAGGTCCGTATGTTCGTGGAAAACTTCAAAATAACGAGAAAACTGAACTACCTCGGCGCAATCTTAGAGGCGAACTGAAACCACACCGCTACGTGTTGCATGCGCTTACGAATGAAGCGAAAGCCTAGGCCAGAATCCTCCCCAGCATAGATGGGCCAGGGCACGGAAAAAGAAGCCTGCTGGCTACTGTAGCGAGACCCCGCTACTGTACGCAGCCCCGGTGTGGGCAAATGCCACAAGAACACGCCAAAAACAGGCGAAGGAGAGCGCTAAGGACCAGTGTACCGAACTGTCTCGTCAGATGCGACGGAGGCACTAGCCCAAACAATACCGGCGGACCTTCTAGTAGAAGAACGGGGCCACACATACCGGAGGATCAAGGAGGGAGTAAAAACCAGGACGACGAAAGAGGAGGCCAGGGCGTAAACATGGTGGAGGTGGGACATAACGACAAACGCGACGTGGACCTAACAGTTCTTTCCCTGGTGGATCCACTGGTGGGCAGGGGACTCGGGCAAGTAGACCACTGGTTGGCGCAGAAGTTAGCCGGACACAGCGTCTTCCCGTTCTACCTGTACCGCTTCAGAAAAGTGGCAACCCCCTCAGCCCGCAGACTACGCATCTGTAGATGGCCCCGGGAACGAGCTACCCTGTTATAGGAGCTGGGAAAGGAAGACCGACGAGCGGATAAATTGGCAGACTGATGCTGGAGACGGAGGTAAATTGGGGCGTCGTCGCTAAATTCGCTAAATTCACCAAACAAGTCACGACCGAAAAGTTTGAGATCGACCTGCACGATAGACACTAACAGACACGCCAGTACAAGAGACAGGAATGACCGACCGACGCGAGACGATACTAGAGGCTTAGGCCCAATTCACACATAAGCGGCGTCGGGCACAGGCGCGGTGTAGGCGAGGCGCAGGCGCGACGTCGCACAGACGATTGTAATGTCCATATGCAGTGAAGGGATGGACATTGCACCTTATGTTTATATAGAGGCAGCGTGAAAGAGTTTCGCTTCTTCGCCTACCATGTCTTAGGCGAAGAGGCGAAGACCCGGTGCCGGCACGGCGAGGGGCACGAGGCAAATGCCCGCGCCTCGTCACCTAAGTGGGCATTGCACCACATGTTTATATAGAGGGGAATTGAAGCATCTTGCCTCTCGCAGCGCCGGCACAGCGTCTTCGCCTCTTCGCCTAAGACACGGTAGGCGAAGAGGCGAAAGGAATAACTCTTCCACGCCGCCCCTATGTAAACATATGGTGCAATGTCCACCCTTTCACTACATATGGACATCACAATCGCCTGTGCGACGTCGCGCCTGCGAAACGTGAGTTTTTGGTTTAGTCGCTAGGCGCCCCGGCCAGAACACGGGGTTTTAATCCATCACCTAGAAGAAGAATTCCACCTCATAGAATAAAAAAGTCGGCTTATGAGGTGATATTTGTTTGACTCCTCTGCAATTTCCTTCAGCTTGTTAGTCAGCTGCTGTACATTCCTGTATTCATACTCCGTTCTCTTTGGTTATGTATTTTATCCGCTTTTCCGTTGGTGTGCCGAGGTTTGATATTAGCAAGTTTTGTGTGTTCCGAGTGCTGAGGGGCTGGTTCGATGCCACAACTGCTCTAAAGATGCCCATGCACAGTGAGCATGGGCACTGTCGGATTCACCCCGTCTTTCTGACGGGGCACCTACCGACTAAACCTCCTCACATATCACGGTGTAGGCTTGACCGCCTTCGAGGGATTCCACGCCCTTGGTGGCCCTAGGACTAGGCTCCCAGGTGTTCGGGGTAGCTCATTATCACCCTATTTATCTTGCACATCTCTTATTCATGTTGCGGAGGGTTGGTCCCCTCCTCCGTCGCCTCTGGTCTAGTGCTTTGCCTTTTTCCTTGCTCTTCTTTTAATCGGGCATCGGGGGCCCCTGCTGCATGCCCTTCTGCCTTACAAATCGCGTAGAATGCGATTGGCTTTCTGCATTGCCTGCCCTGGCGGCCTTCCTCGTCACAACTTGTTCGATGGTCGTCTGTCTTCGTTACTACATTCGTAGGCCCAGTAGCCATCTAACCACCAGCGGCTGTAGCCCAGCGGTAGCTCTTCCTGCCGTGTGGTGCATTGGACCATGCCCACTTTTATCATTATTGCTACAAGTTCGTTCGCACCTCTCTATAGTGGAAACCTTTATTGTAGTATACTCGTGCGTAATGGGATATGGATTGTTGCACATATTTGTTTATCCAGTTGGTAAATAGCCACCATTGAATAAAGTACATATCTTAAGTATTTATGTAACTTAATTTAGAACCTTACTCCACTATCCGTGTCGTTATGTAAGTACACTACAGTTATGTTCTTTTTATATATTGGGTCGCCTACCCAGTACTTTTCGCCGCACTTTGTTGATGCCTTAATGGTCGTCTCGACCTCGGCTAGCATTGTCAGGAAGTCCTAGCCCCTTATGGGCAAGGTTATGCCAGGCGGAGGTGAACGAAACAAAGGCACTAGCAATCGAGACCCCGAGGCTGCAAGCGTACAATATGAGGAATATAACGGCATTACTCCTAGTAGGCTCAAGGGTACGAGCTACAATTTGAGACCTAGAAGGACGCCATACACCAGGTAACTACTACGGAGGCAAAAGCCAAGGCAAGGAAGGAGGAGACAATCCTGATCAAGCCAGCTAAGGGACAGAGTCAGTAGGACCTCGATGCCCAGTTCCCTGGTATTGAAGGTGTCGCATAGTTTGTCCACTGCTCCTCACCCTAAGCCGGAGGTTGCTATTGTCTGTCTTTTCTAGTCGGGTGACATTGTCGTGGATCCTCTGGACCAAGTCTGTCCCTTAGCGGGCTTGATCAAGATTGTCTCCTCCTTCCTTGCCTTGGATTTTGCCTCAGTGGTAGTTCCCTGGTGTTGGTGTATGATGTCCTTCTAGGTCTCAAATTGTAGCTCGTACCCTTGAGCCTACTAGGAGGAATGCCGTCATATTCCTCATATCATACGCTTGCAGCCTCGGGGTCTCCATTGCTAGTGCCTTTGTTTCATTCACCTCCGCGATTGATCTTACGTGTTGTATGGATGCCCTGGCAGGTGATCTCCTTCAGGATTTGTTCACTGGTGGTGTAGCACACAACATAATGCGTGAACCTCTCAGTTCTTTCATCAGGGAAATGCACCTCTGTGGTGTGGGCTTTAGTAACCACATCATCCACCTTCAAATTTAGGTTCGCGAGTTCTTCTACCAATCGTCCGGCTTTCCTTTTACGGCCATTTGTCACTGCTCTATATTGTTCGTCGATCTGTTTGACCACCTCGATGCTTGGGGGCCATTTTTTAACTTCCCTGCCCGTTAGCGTCACGTTCAGGAATGTCCCCTCAGGCCAGTTCTTGGCCAGTCTCGCAACTGCCTCGTTGTAGGTGTTGTATCTATTAACGGCGCCCCCTTATTCTGGCTATTGTCTCTTCCGGTGATGGGGTTTGGTTGGGATGCTTGGCTGGTCATTTGGTCCAGCCGTGCCTGCATCTCTCGCATCTATTTTTTTCTTCCATTTCCATGCTCCATTTGTCTTTTACAGCCTTCAGATCTTCAAGCTGTCGCCTTAGCTTCTCCTGAGCATTTTGGGGGACTTCTAGCGGGGTTCCGGGTTTCGCGGGGTATAGGCCGCTTTCGCATTTTTGGGAATGTGTCTAGTGGTTATCGCAGTGTCAGTTAGTCTTAGCACGATGTCTCTGAGTTCCGCCAGCTTTGTGACAGCATATTCACCTTCATCCTCCTCCTCGCTGCTAGTTTGTTGGTGCTTCGGCAGCTATTTCCTCTAGGTCACTTGGGTTCTGTAATCCTTCTTCCGAGTCTCAGGTTTCCGGATTTTCAGCCCGTGTCCTTAACTAGTCGATTAACGATTCTTGCTGTTTCTTCTCGGTCTCGATTCCGTCTTCTCGGTCTCGATTCCGTCTTCTCGGTCTCGATTCCGTCTTCTCGCCCGTCTGGGGTGACTTTGTGGCCTCCCCTTTGTTTGGTACCGACGGCGCCATGAAGATCTCTTTATTTTCAATATCAATGTTGTCGGTCACTTCTACACTGGGACCACACGCACAGGCGACCGTTCGCCGCGGCCGGAGTTGTGGGATGGAACCGTCTCGGCCAGACCACAATCACAAGAGCTCATCTTTGGAGAGAATTTTCTAGAGGTGCCTAGCAACCATTTTTTCAGTATAGAAAGTGGAAAATCAATATTTTCATTTACCGTTAATAATTCCAACTTTTTTCTAATAACGCCATGCCTTCGAAACAAACAGTCTTTTGGTAGTTTGCAAAATATGACTCCACAGCCCCTTTCTAGTTGTTATTCGATAAAATTCGACGAGTTTTTTTTAAGTTTTGGAAATAGATAATAGTCACAGGTAGTGAAGTGCGTTTTTATGTTATCTATATAGATATGAAAACAATATGCTATCGCGATAAAGTAGGAATTGTTCAAGAAGTAGTCAATCAATGCGGCTTTAAGAAACTAAACTTAATGCCGCATTTATTGACTACTTTTAGAACAATTCGTGCTTTATCTTGTTTTCATATCTAGGTAGATAACATAAAAAACTATCCTGGTATATACGGATATTTTTGTTATCTGTAATTTAAGCATATGTGTTGGCTACATCAGATTTATTTGTTTTATAAAGAATATTAACGACTAAATATTTGCACAATACATTTCGTACATCTTTACAATGTCATGAACTGGATATTTATAATCCCCGATAAAAAACTTATCTCTGTTGTTTGTGTACAATTGAAACTGCATCTCGTTAGCATATAAAGGTTTTAAATGAAGCCGGGCACTTCGGTCGTGTTTTTTTGTTAACAAATTGTAGACAGTGAATTATTTCAAATGTATAATGTACGGAAATTGGATTTAAATTACAAACTTTTAACAGTAAGTCGTAGCAAGTTATATTTCAACACTTTTTTAGTTTCCGAATACAGCACTGCAGCATAAGGAAGGTATAGTTATCGCCAATTGCTAATTTTGACGTTTCTTTACGTTGTATGTATACGTAGTCGAAATAGACAATTTTTGGAAAATGTCTGTGTGCATGAAAATGTTTAAACGTAAAAAAGAAGCAGGAAAATGTGAACAATCGTTCAAACAACCCAGCTCAGTGGCCGAGTGGTTAAAGGCGTCGTCCGTCTCGTACTGAGCATTGAGGAGCCTGAGTTCGATCCCCAGCGGAGAACGAATTTTGCGAATCACCTTTCACAGTTTTTCAGAGGTTTTCAGTGATGTTAAGGTAAATACCGGGGAGTTTAATCCTCTGAGCTTCTCCCTTGACCGGCGGAAAAGCCTCACGGCTAATAGCCCTATAAAGATAGAAGTTTTTTTTTTCGTTCAAACATAAATCGAACCGAGCCCTATCGAAATATCTTAAATTTTGATTTAATATTAATTACCTAATGAATTCGAAAAGTCGTGTCGTGACCACACCAGATTTTGTTTACAACATTCCCGCATTATTTCCAATTCGCCCTGAAAAGCGTTTTAACGTGGTGGGATCACGTCTACATACAGTGTGTATCAGAAAATATGGGAAAATATATTTCTTAACCTCTAGCTAAGTGGCCGAATGGTTAGAGACGTCGTCCGTCTCGTACTGAGCATTTAGGAGCCTGAGTTCAATCCCCATCGGGGATCGAATTTTTGCGAATCACCTTTCACAGTTTTTATAGGTTTTTTTGTGAAGTTAAGGTAAATACCGGGTGATTAAACTGATCTGAGCTTCTTCCTTGATCGACGGAAAAGCCTCACGGCTCTATAGATAGAAGTTTTTTATTTTATTTAGCTTCTCAAAAAATTTTATTCTTTCAAAAAGTATCTGCATTATTTCAAACTTAATAAGCAAGATTTTCAGAGGTTTTTGTGAAGTTAAGCTAAATAATGAGTGCTTAAACTACTATGATCTTCTCCATTTATAGGAGGAAAAGCCTTTCGCCCTAAAAACATAGACGTTTTTATTTTCTTCTTCCCTCGGCTCTACAACCCTTGCTGGGCTTTGACCTCTTCTACGATTGTATTCCATTCTTCTCTATTATCTATTATTCATCTATTTATTTCTTCTCCAATTCCGTACTCCCATTACTCTTGGGTCCTCTTCCAGTCTATCTTTCCACTTTTTACAGGGTCTTCCTCTCGGCAGTAGGTTTACATTCTGTGAAGTATTGTGTTCATGTCCTCATCCATCCTTTGTAGGTACGAGCCATCTTATTCGCTGTGCTTCACTATGCTACTGTTTATCAAATAACCTTGAGGTCGAAATTCATTCTTATTCTGTATATCCCGTCCCGTTTATCTTATTGGGCCATAGATTAGGAAAAATCTATGGCCCATTAAGAAACAATCTAGAGCTCCTTTCTGAAACTCATCCTATTTCTCCTTATTGAGTCATTTATACCTATAACCTCCTCCTTCTCAAGATTTAAAATCTCCTCTTCATTTCTAGAACCTCTTTTAGGAAGCCGATTCTAGAACATTGAGGACTGCAGATTCTAGAATCGGCTTGTTCTCACTATTTATCACTCCAATCTTTTTAATTTTTCTTGAGTAGTGCTCACGTCTCCTTTTTATTAGCCTTATAGAAATGAATACACGATCTAAAACCCCATAAAATTTGCTTGAAAACAGCATCACTTTGTATTCCTCACTCATAACATTCGATCAATTTTTATTCATAGATGGATCGTCTTGATGTAATAATATTTGGAGCGACAGGCTTCACTGGTAAAAACACCATTCCGCCAATGGAAAGACTATCAAAGTCTGACGGTAATAATCTCACATGGGGTGTAGCTGGACGGTCCGAGTCCAAATTGAAGGAAGTATTGGAGGAAATGTCCAAGAAAATTAGTAATACACCCAAAAGTGTTATTTGAATAATACCCTAATCCCCGTTTTTTTCTATACAGAAAAAGATTTAAGCCATATCCCCATAATAATAGCGGATGTATCCGATGAAGAATCCCTAACGAAGATGACTTCACGCGCTCGCATCATAGTAAACACATGCGGCCCGTACAGGTTTTATGGTGAGCCTGTGATTAAGGCATGCGTCGCGACGTCCACACATCATGTAGATGTTAGTGGTGAGCCGCAGTTCATCGAACGAATGCAGTTGTTATACCATAAGGAGGCTACTGAAAAGGGGATTTATATTGTTAGCGCGTGCGGTCTTGATAGTATTCCCACCGATATGGGCATTCACTTCATGCAGAGCAAGTTTGAGGGCACTCTGAATTCAGTTGAAACCTACTTGGAGATGCACGAGGTTGGCCCACGTCGACCGGGTGCTTCTATCAACTACGGCACGTGGGAGTCTGCTGTTTATGGGCTGGCTCATCAAAATGAGTTGAAAGAGTTGCGACAGAAGTTGTTCCCGGAGAAATTGCCACAGTTCTCGCCAAAACTAAAAAACAGGTACTGTAATATTTTATTTATGTAGACGCTGGTAAGAAAACTAGTAGTAATAGTATACTTAAGAGTGTCTTTCGTTTATCATTCTGGGCTGGTACGGGCTTATTGTTTCTTGTTCTATTTGCCGCTTCTGATGCACACAATTCTACCTGGACTCTTACAACCGGCGGCACACGACCGCGATAGTGCATGTCACGGGGCGACTAGTAATGCCAAACCATGCTAAACGAAAGCGCCTAAGGTTAACGCATCGGACCTCTGCGCGATTGTGTATTCACTTCATACAAAGCGAAATACTTTTCACCTTGTACGCGCCACACTCCTCAACTCTCCTTTGTCATTGTGTAGTTTCACTTTCCTCTGAAGATTTCAGGTAGACGAAATTCGCATCTAAACGGACTTCAGTGGTTCGGAATCCGCGTTAAACTGTAAGGCTCTGTTGTATAAAGGCGAATTAACTATAGCCCGTGATTATATTGTTAGATGTTACATAAATTGTTGTTAATTTTCCATTTCATGGCCTTATGTATCCCTATTACCTCTATTTATATATGGCAACGTTGCAGTATGTGTCAAAATTGTCAAAAGTGTCATGCATCTCGAGTTAAGCATCTGCTTTAGGCTAGACACCTATAGACACACATAGTTGTCTATGCTAGACACACACAGTCGATTTTCAGTTGTTGACCAATAGTTTAATTGATGGACATAACTATATTAAGTATAATATGCGTGCATACACAAAAGCCGAGCCTAGGTCTACCTGTAGTGTCAATTGCCACCACTATAGGTGAAGAAAGAGACCAGTGCGCATGACAGAGGTCGAGGACTTGTAACGTTATTGATGCTTGGAACTAGAGCGTTATAACTGGGAAGTTTAAAAAAATGCTTTTCGGGAAAACAATAACTGTTAAGTACAAGATATGAAACTCTACATCCGCAGACACGCGGAAATGCTGCTTTATCTACCAAAGTATTACACCCAAATTCATATGATTTTAATTAACTTTATTTATTTAAAGGATAAATAAAACGATTTTTTACTTTGTTTTTTATCACACTTCAACTTCACTTTGAAGTGTGATAAAAAACAAAGTAAAAAATCGTTTTATTTATCCTTTAAAATGAATTATCACAAAGTAGACGCCTTAACAATCCAATATTTATTTATTTACTTTACAGGGGAACTGTCCATAACAGTGAGGTGACCAAATCCTGGGCTCTTCCGTTTCTGGGGTCTGACAGGTCTGTTGCTTTGAGGTCGCAACGCCACTTTTATGAGGTGGATAACAAAAGGCCCGTTCAGATTCAAACGTACTTTTGTCTACCGTCTATCATGGCGATTATGTTGTTTGCGGTGTTTGGTGGGATATTTGCGTTACTCACCAAATTTGAGTTGGGAAGGAGACTGCTGCTTAATGTAAGTAATCTTACTCTTAACAGAAAATTAGACGGTATGTTAAAATATTCAAATGAATTTGTTTTAACGCTAAAACTGATAGAAACAACCACTGGAAATAGACTTTTATTTTTTATTTAATCATATGCCTACTACCGTAAGGTGTAGGCAGGAAATAGATATTCGTATGAAACATGAAACACGCACATTTATTTGCTATAACACCTATATTGTTACTTTTCCTGGAAGACAGTTAAACGGGAAAATCAAATTTTCAAACGGATTTCCCTTTAACCCGAAATTATTTGTAGATGCAGCATCATCGAATAAGACGTGTCATTTTAATTTAATAGATAACCGCAATATTTTTGTGAAAAGTGATAATTTTATTATAATTTTATTTACTCCTGAATTTCATGCACATTTTCACCTGTATGATGCAAAACTGTGATTCTATTAGTGCATATTTATGTTTTTTAGTATCCAGGTTTCTTCTCAGCTGGCGTATTTTCGCGTGAAGGTCCCAGCGATGAGAAAATGAGAAACACAAAGTTTTCGGTGACTCTCGTTGGTGAGGGTTGGTCTGAAAAGTTATTAGGCGCATCCGACCAATTTGAGACTTTGCCGCACAAGCGGGTGATTGCAAAAGTTTCCGGAACCAATCCAGGTTATGGGGCTACAACGGATGCTTTAACGCTTTCAGCTCTTACTGTACTATTGGAGAATTCGAAAATGCCTAGCAAGTATGTTTTAAATAACATTATTATTATACTCCCTCTTTTCCAAATGATGGTATACATTTCTTAAAAATCATTTGATTATTGAAATTTAAAGAAGAAAATGAGTTTCATTTCATGTTGAAAATAAAAATGTATTCTTAATACTATATATACTATAATAGTTGGTTGTGCTGAAAACAAATTTTGATATTTATTTCCTGTTAGTTGAAACAAAAACTCAAACAGCAGAAAATCAAAATCACCCCTATTTAGAATTAAATATGGATATAATAAAAAAAAATGTCTATGAGTCCCTTACTGAGCGGAAAAACGTTGGACTTGTAATGGGCCATTCACAATAAGTGCGGTAGTGGTAAGGTAGCGGTAAGCAATATTTTGCATGGCTATAAAAATTCAGACGTTCAGAATTGGGCAGTAATGCTATGCGATAATTATGGTAGAGATAATTACCCATGTTCTGTAATAGTTTTACTGCGCTGCTGTAAACGCTCGCATTTTTATACATGTGGTCAATTTTGCTTACCGCTACGCTACCTCTACCGCGCTTATTGTGAATGGTCCATAACGCAGCAGACATGAATTGAAATCTCGGTGTCGCTCTGCATGAATTCTAAACTGCTTTCGTTTATGGTTGCTTGCTGCCCCGAACGATTCGCACCGGAGCTACTCGTCGCGATAAAAGAACGCACAACTATGTATTTGTTGGAAAATTGTAACATGTACCATTTCTATAATATATCATATGCTATATGAGCTATATGAAAAACACAGCCTGTGAGAATGAATGTGGTGTTAGTCACATTTGAATTATTTTGAAAAAGGAGAAGTGTTTGGTATTTATGTAAATCGACAATTGATTTAATGTCTGTAACTATGCAAGTTACAGACATTAAATCAATTTATTCATAGATACAAATGTAACTGTGTACGTCGATTTACATACATACCAAACGCAAAATCTTCTCCTTTTCAAAACAATCAATATCACTTACATCACTTTCATTCTCAAAGGCTAATATACATATTGAATTGATGATTTAACGTGATCTAAAATTGTAAATTTAAAGACGTTATAATTGTTTACTTGAATAAAATGCCCGTTCTGGGGGGTAATTTTTGAGCAATCGCTCTGAATATAGCGATCGACAGACCTTCACTATCATTGCGAATGGCATCGATTTTTGGAGCTTCGCGTCGTGAACAGTGATCGCTATCTTTGATAGAACTAAAAAACTTGACAGTTGTTATATTTTGCATTTAATTTTCTGAGCAAAGGCGTTTAGTGCATCGATATGAAACTAAACGTTTTATAGCGCATGGTGAACGATCGCTCAAAAATCGCACTCCAGGCATATCAAGTTTTAGGTAGTTCCAACCGTGGTAAGGGACGAGGTAAAATTGTGCGTTCTCTGAGCGGCTCGCACGAAAAATCGAACACGAGACGAATAACCCGGAATAGATTCCGAGCGATAAACGAAGGGGGCTTTAGTTGGAAGGCACTTTAAGCTATTGGTCCCATCGGTAACATACCACTTGCCCTGCTACTTATGAACAAACGACGTAAATAATAGGGTATATATCCTGAGTAGCACTACTAGGGAGCTATCTGGACAGTGTCGTCAGAGACTACAAAACCGACATATAAATAGATAATCAAAGAAAATATTGGTGTGTGTATAAGAAGAGAAAAACTAAAAAAAATGACGTTTGTACGTTTGTAGAAATAATTAATTGGCATTCTACAGTACTTACTGTAATATAAAGTAGGGAATACATTGAGCCGTGATGCTGTTAACTATGCTACAAGCATATGAACGCTTGCCTGTGTCAATAATATGTAGTAAAAAGGTTATCCATAGCCCACAATTTAGTTTAAATATATAAATTAGTTAGTTAGTTAAGTTCAGTTTTAATAAAATTTAGCAACCTAAATTCATTTGTTGTATATACCATAATTTGGGGCAAAATAAAAACAGAAAACCCAGCTCAGTGGCCGAGTGGTCATTCTCAGTCTGAGCATTTTCGCGAATTATTTCACGGTTTTTCAGAGGATTTTTTCAGAGAAGTTAAGGTAAAAACCGGGTGTAGCTAGAAACGTTTTCAGTATTATTCTTACTCAGATTAATCTCCTTTGAGCTTCTCCCTTGAAAACTGATCCTATAAAAGCCGCTTTCGTTTATCGCTCGGGTACTGCTCCGGGCTAGGCTAAGACAGCTCCCGAACGATAAGCGAAATCGGCTAGATAGAAGTTTGTTAAAGTGAAAATGTATATCTTAAGTTGGGACAGAGAGAGTATGCTTTTAAAAGAGTTGAGTTTGGGTACATTTGTATTTTTTTAGGGGTGGCGTTTATGCTCCAGCCGCAGCGTTCGCAAAGACTTCCCTAATTGACAAGCTGAATGCAAATGGACTTACATTTGAGATTATATCTGTCTCAGATAAGCAGCTAGCTTCACATTTATAGATTTTTTAGGCTATTTTTTAGGAATAGATTTATAAAATGTAAACTATTTTTGCTATATTAATATATATGTCTAGAGATCATGTGCAGTATCTAACTGACTAATAATTGTGATTAATTGTTGAAAGACTATGAATACTTAATATTTTATGGTGGTTTTTGAATGATATGTTCATTTATAGTTTTAACTTATTTTATCCTGTGCAATAGTTACCAATTCAATTTGTATTTTATTATAATTTGTATAATAAACATGCTAATAAAAATAAAAATTCTACACCTGAAAATCAATTATATTATATTATTTGATATGTTTACTAGATGACGATTTGAGTAATTAGGTGAGTAATTTATTTAATTATATTTAACCCTATAACATAAAAACGAAGACAATGTTTTGAAGCCAATCGACCTGTTATTTATGTTTTTGTGAGGTCAGTTCAAAAGTGTGATGACGCTTGTTCGAATTCCCATTGAGGTGGTTTTTTTTATGATTTTGTTCATTATTTAATTGAGGTATAAAACATTATGGAGTAAAATTTTAACTACGGTTTGGCTTTGTTACAATTAAAAGTACGTATTCATTATCGATCGGGCAATAAGCATTACAGCTTTTTTCATAATTACATATTTATATTACAATTTAGCCTACACCGAAAGGTAAAAGGCAATTGATAATATATATATATATATATATATATATATATATATATATATATTAAAAAACACCACAATCACCACTGATAATACCTACAAATAATATTGAGAACTCTCAATACCAGTAGCCAAAGATGGGATGGATTTTTTTTCAATTTATTTGTTATTTAAATTTATTTATGAGTAAATATTTTTAATTTTTAATTTGATCTAGTGTTATATAATTTTCGATAACCTATTTTATTTGGCTATTCACTAACATACACTACTATTTAAATATAGTAACATGAATTAATGTTTACTTTATTACATGATAAAATATTGTAATCGCATGATAAAAAAAAAACAGTAATATTTTATTATGGCAAATTTGATATTAAACGTTACATAAAGTAGTATCATATCAACGTAATTATGCTCGTATATAACAACACATTTATGTAATTCTAGTAGCATTTTTATGCAAATATAACGCTGCCGCTCGATCCGGAAATAGACATGTTGAATAAGTAATGATATGACAAGATGTTTACACAAAAATAGGGATAATTCAATCAAAATACAAACCATATGTTTTCCTACAGATATTGTTTTAATATGTGTTCCTACAGAATTTGATATATTGGATAATCTTGAATTTGATAATATTCTTCGCATGTTATACAGGGTGTCATGTAATTCGAGCGGCAATCTGTTAAGTAGTAGTAAAAGTGAGTTAATCTAGCAAGAATTCGATTTTTTATTTGTTAATTCGTCGTTTGGTAACTGGAGACCTTTTAAGATTTTTATCATGCCAATGTGATTCGTTTTTTCCTCCAAAATATGGAGCGCATTCTCATTGGTCAACTTAATAGTCTTACAGTTATCAAACGGAGACGAATTTACAAATAAAAAATCGAACTTTTGCTAGATTAACTCACCTTTACTACTACTTAACGGATTACCGCTCGAATTACATGACACCCTGTATAACATGCGACAGAATTCTTGCTAGATTCACTCACCCCTACTACCACTTAACAGTTTTCCGTCTAATTACATAACACCCTGTAAATAAATAAGTGAAAATCAATCAAACAAACAATGTTTATTTAAACGCTAAAAATACTAATTAGATTCAACTGCAGTAAATTTAGCTTTATTGGGACCATTTTGACCTAATCAAGCTGTCCCGCATATGCAAAGTTAATATTATTTTTCATTGATTACGATCAGGGTAGTATCTGAGGGAGAGGGTGGGTGGGGTCAATAGTGTTCTATGTTCTTTTTTCTTATTGCGCTTTCCAGAACTATGTTTATTTGTGTTCTTTTTCTTGCAGTGCATCTCTTATCGGAGGTTTGCTATCATCACAGCTATCCGAACCTTATTGGCTGCCGCTCGGAATAATTGCGTGTTACTGCAGCCAAACCATTCCCTTAGGTTTTTAAGCCAGAACATTCGGCGTCTTCCGATGTTCCTTCTTCCTCTGATCTAGCTTGTACTATCAATTGTAGAAGCGCGTATTTGGGTCAGCTCATTATGTGGCCTAGGTATTGTAACTTTCTCTTCTTTATGGTGTAAATTATTTCCAGTTCTTTTTGCATTTTATTTAAGACTTCAGTGTTAGTTACCTTATCTGTCCATGGAATACGCCACATTCTGCGATAACACCACATTTCGAAGGCATTTAGTTTGTGTAAGCGATTCTTCTTAAGAGTCCAAGCTTTAACCCCATACAGTAATGTAGAAAAGACATATCACCGTAGTTCTAGGCTGATATCCTTACTAGTGAAGAGCTTTTTCATTTTCGCCAATATTGATCTCGCTATTTCAATCCTTGTTTTAATTTCTTTTGTTTTGTTACCCGATTGATCTATGCAAGTTCTAAGGTCTGCACATTTTCTATGGCGGTGTTCGCTACTCTCGGGTTTATCTGATTTTGATTCAGCGGGGATTTTGTAATTAACATTAACTTAGTTTTATTAAAATTTATTTTTAGTCCGTACTCACGACATCACTGGTTTAGTTTTTCTATAAAGTGTTGTACATCTCTAAGGCTACTTGCGAATAAAACCGTATCACCCGCATATCTGATGTTGTTCACATTTTCTCCATTTATAACCACTCCCATTTGTTCTTCTTCCAACGTTTCGTTAAAATTAGCTTCGCTATAAAGGTTAAATAGAAGTGGCGAAATAATAAAGCCTTGCCTGATCTCCATTTATTCTGTTAGCTGTTTTTCTACTTTTGCATTAGATGTTTGACCCCATTATAAGTTGCAGATTATTTTCACGTCATCCGAGTCACTGTTTTTACTCAGGAGTAGTTGATATTATTTATTATGTTTTTCCCTATCAAAAGCTTTTGCGAAATCTATATAACACGTCCTGATTCATATCTAGACATCTTTGGAAAAGCATATTGGTCCCATAATATGTTGTTGATATTGTATCTCTTTATCATACTCTTGAGTTTATACTGAGTTTTCTCATGTTCTTAGGCTTGTTCTGACTGTCGCATATCATCATGTATTTTGTGTTCTCTCTGTGTTTACTATGTCATAAGCAGCTTTAACGTCTACGAACATATGTGTGTTTTTATTTTCGCTTCGTGACATTTTTCTAGTATTTGGATTATCGGAAAGATATATTATGTTGAGTATCTCTTGGTAGTGTCTAATTTCTCTTTCAATGTATGGTTCCAGTGCCATGTGTATTAGGGCTGATAGCACTTTATATGTGGTATCTATAGCGTGATTCCTCTGTAGTTTTTGGAGTATTATTGTTCTCCTTTTTTGTGGATCGGCAGTATTATTCCTCTTTCCTGCTCTCGGGGACTTCCTCATTTCTCCATATTTTGATACAATAATCAATAATTATAAATACTATTTTTATTAGTTTAAAACAAACTAGATATACTTACCGAAGTTATTAGTTTATTGTTATTACTATATTAAGATAATACACACTAGAAATTATAGTATTTTGCACTAATAATAATAATACTCTGTTGTGTAATGATCCTAACAAATGAAGACATTTATTTTTTTATATAATTTCTGTTTATAAGTCATCATACGTTGTCGACACAAATTTGATGGAGAAGTTCATGGCCAATAGCCTAATGAATATTGTTGTAGTAGGTAATGAACTATTGGAACAATTCGTTATATAATGCACGTCTTATATTATGTTCACGATCTAATCTACAATCCCGAAATCCCAGGAGTTATAAAGAGTTATAAAAGCTATAATCCCCAAATATCAGGATTGTAAAATATTTTCTAATTACGATTTAACATTACCGGTGTGAACATATCCTCTAAGATCCCAGATCCCAGAGACGCGCCGCACGGCTCATTGTATGACCAATAAAATCTAAATCTTAAGGATACTTTTGTTTATGTCTTGCCGACCGCATATATATATATATATATATATATATATATATATATATATATACGAGGCATATCCAGAAAGTAAGAGTACTGAGGCTCTCACGGTCGGAGGGATTTTATTTTCATCATGTTGGCCACACGGCAGTGTAGCCTGACTCCTCCCCTTTGCACCGAGACCGGTTCGAGGTCAGTACGTTGAGAACTGTTGACACGACAACAAGTTTCGTGAATAATATCAATCCAATCTCCCGCCAAGTGCGAAATACGCGGCGTCATCCGTTATCTCGTTTGGAAGGGAAAACCTCCATTTGAGATTTATAATGAGGTGAAAACTGCATATGGTGATAAAGCTATGAATCGTACGAATGTGTACAAGTGGTGTCGCGAGTTTAAAAACGGTCGTACGTCTCTGCATGATGATGAGAGGAGCGGAAGACCTTCAATTGTGACCGACGAAATTGTGGAAAAAATTGAATGCGCTCCGTGACGATCGCAGATTGACTGTGGGTGAACTTTCTGCGATGTTTCCGCAAATCTCCAGATCTCTACTACACGAAACAATCACAGATACCCTCGGATATCGGAAACTGTCCGCGAGGTGGGTCCCAAAACAACTGACAGACCAGCACAAGTTGAATCGAGTGGAGGACGGGCAAGAGTTTTTGAGGCGCTGGAAACTCCATGGAGATGAATTTCTCCGCTCCATCGTAACTGGAGATGAAACTTGGGTAGCACACCACACGCCCGCAACCAAAAGACAGTCTCAACAGTGGCGTCACACCTCTTCACCCTCCGCCAAAAATTTCAAAATCACAATTTCAGCCAAGAAAGTCATGGCATCCGTGTTTTGGGACTGTCAAGGCATAATTTTAATCGAATATCTGCCTCAAGGGGAGACCATCAACTCTGCAAGATTCTGTGAGACCTTAAAAGAATTGCGGAGGGCGATTCAGAACAAGAGACACCAACAAAAGGAGTCTGCCTGCTGCACGACAATGCCAGACCACACACGGCCAACGCCACGAAGGAACTGCTCGCCTCGTTTAAATGGGATGTCTTGAACCATCCCGCGCATTCCCCTGATCTAGCACCTTCAGATTACTATCTCTTTACCTCCCTGAAGCTGCACATGGGTGGAAAAAGGTTTTTAACCGACGAGGAGGTAAAGGAGGAGTTGGAGAAGTGGACGAAGGAGTTGGCAGGAAACTACTTCGAGGAAGGCATAAAAAAATTGATACATCGCTACACCACCTGCATGGAGAGGAATGGCGACTATGTCGAAAAATAGCTTTTATTATGTACTAAACTTTCACGTAATTTTTTTGTTTAAATAAAAAATTTTAACACCTACAAAAATTCAGTACTCTTACTTTCTGGATATGCCTCGTATATATATATATATATATATATATACAAAAATTCAGTATATATATACAAACATGATTTTCCGAATTTTGTTTTCTCGAATTCCCGGTATTATAAAATCTTCAATCCTGAAATCTAGGATATAATCCTGCTAACACACCCCATACGAAAGGAAGACATCGTAAAAATAACAATCCTTAAAATACGACGAGCTCAGTGAGGTGAAAACGACGATACAACGCATCTCGTACACCCTAAATATCTCCATACTGGAGAAGTTTTTAGAGGTGTCCACCATTAATTATTTAAAACAAGAAAAAATTAAATAACAGTAAAACCCTTTGTATTCTTTGTAATTGTGGCTAATTGGGGAGAGCTATTTGAAACTAAAGATTGATTTGAAATATTGCCCAGTTTGACAAATTTTATCGCGTTGAAAGGAATCGGGTTTTTTTTATGGTATTTCTTACTTTATTTCGAATTGCTGGACAATAAGAATGTAATGTACAACGTTGTGCCGTGCCCACCAGATAATTTGATTTCTGAGGTGATTAGTGTAGGGCATTCTTGTGATATAACAAGAACATATATTTTGGAACAACCAATCAAAAATATAGTTAATTACATTTTAATTATTATAATGTGCATGTCGCAGAATCCTTCACAGATGCATTGCCATATTTTGTTCACATATACTCTATAATTTAACACATGCATTTCCGTGCGAAAAATTGCTTTTTAATGATAATCAGACCCTTTTTTATTTCTTTATAAATAGCTAATGCAAGTATTCACCAGCAAGCTTGTTCATTTGACAATTGCGTATGTTTATGATTACATATATGAACTTAATTATTAACATTCTTGATTTTATCTAACAAATTAAAATACTTTAAAATTTACCCCTCCATAAATTTTTATTTATTTTAACTTGCATATTTATATGGATTAAGTATGTACTATAGTCGCCCAAAATAGTATATTAAAGTACAAGCCGATATAGGGTGGATCAATTAATACCCGTGTTAGGAATGAAGAGTCAAGTTTTTCACATTTTTCTTTTTCTATTTTCAACGTAATCTCTTTTTAGTGAAATACACTTTAACGTTTCTTTCTTTTCTATAACCCATCAAAAAATGCGATTTGCCAAACTTTTCAAAATACGGTTCTGTCTCGACGATAATCAACTCGTTTGAGCCGATTTCTAACTTTCCAACAATGCCCACTTCCCTCAGCAATGGCACCTGTCTTCAAACACGGATGCTTATTGATTGACCCTCGTATAGGTCTTTAAAGTACGCGCGAGTTTGCAAGCACAGTCAGATTATAACAGATCAGGGGGTCTATTCTGTAAGTTCAGACCGGTCTTGTTAAAAAGCAGACTGCTCTATTTACCCATGGCAACCAAATAAATAAGTGTTGCATCGCGTTGGTATACCCCAGAGTCCGCGACAGTAGTGTAATATATATATATATATATATATATATATATATATATATATATATATATATATATATATATATATATATATGTTTGCCACCCTTAATACCCACTTAATGCGTGGGAAACGAGGACGTATAATATCGTCTGAGATGTTTTACATCGTAAGCGTGGCGAGCAACATAATAAAGTGTTTCAATGTAAAACCAGTGTTTTATTCAAACAATACCACAGTCCACAATTGGAGAAGCTGTTATTACAGCTTCTCGCATTGTGGATTGTACACTACCGTATGTCAAATGTCACAAACTTGCCAAAAGTGACGTTAAAATAGTAAAATAGGTTATTATCCTGTCACTCTAGACATATTTGTGACATTTGACATTAGGCAGTATTACACTAGCGTTCACAGAACGTGGGGCATACCAACGTATACCAAAAGTAGTTCATATGATTACCATGGGTAACAGAGCAGTCTGTTATTTTTTATATAAGACAGGTCTAAACTTGCAGAATAAACCCTAAGCTCACAGCAGACCTGATTAAATGAGCTGACCAATCCACCACCACCACCGCCACCGATAATTTTGTTACATTATAAATGAACAATTGCTCATTATAGCACTTAAATTAAACGTGATCATGTCTTTTAAGGGGTCAGGATTAATAGCAGGTTATAATTGCTAAATGGACAAACAATGAAATCTGAATGCGATATGTTAATTAGAAGTTACGCGTGCAAATGAAACAGCAATTGTCTGCATAGAAAACGTGAATTGTAACATTTGCTGATTCATTGTGGAAGGTGGTTTTATTAATTACAACATATACACAAGTTTTTTCACTCAAAATTTACCGGTGTATGTATTTCAAAGAAATTAATTCATTTGATATTACTAGACTTTGCACTCAGCAAAGAATATAATTAGAATCAACATATTTTATATACAAAGAGACTACTAAACAAAAAGTATTATTTATACATTCTTAAATATCGCCTTATCGCTTACATGTAGTACATTTTATTTTACAAATTGAATGGCCATTATGCTAAAATATGATGATTCATGCCAGAACCATATCGAGGGACCTACAATAAGAACTAAAACAATTTTCCTGAAACTTATAATATAAATATAAAAATGTATTTTGAAAACTTCAATTTATAAAATAGCAATCCCAAATTTTATACACACATTAAAGAATATGTTTTTGATATATATTCTCAGTTTTATGAACCACAACTAGAGTTAGAAACTTGTCTATCAAATATGACAAGCCGCATTTTTTTTGAAAATCGCCAAAAAATCAATTTATTGCAATCCCAACCCACACTACTGCATGAGGGATGCTATAAATTGGTTTTTTGGCGATTTTCAAAAAAAATGCGGCTTGTCATATTTGATAGACAAGTTTCTAACTCTAGTTGTGCGTCATAAAACTGACAATATATATCAAAAACATATTCTTTAATATGTGTATAAAATTTGGGATTGAAGTTTTCAAAATACATTTTTATATTTATATTATAAGTTTCAGGAAAATTGTTTTAGTTCTTATTGTAGTTATTGCCTGTTCATGAGACTGGGGTATATAACAAAAACATATTTCTTAATAATATACATGAGTTAGTATTTATCATCATTATCATTTTAATTATTCCAATTAGAAACTTGCCGTAGTTATCTGCGCTCTCATTCTGGTTATGGGTGGCCTTATTTTCAAAATTAAAACTATGTTAATGCTCTAATACATAACAGCAATAAAGATATGCAAATACGGTAACAGCTACAGAAAAAAGTCTAGCCTGATTCTCCAGTGCTAGAAATACTTTATACATTTACACATATAAACATCTCATTAGCATTTGAAATAGAGACGCATCAGAGTTGAAACTAGGTAAAAACATGAAATTTCATCAACCTTTGAATGTATGTCCCAGTTTCAGTTTCCATTCTAAGAGTCTTTTGGTCCATCTTCGATCGGTATAGTATGCTATGTGGCCTGCCCACTACCATTTTGCTGGTAGCACCCTTCCTACTTCATCAAAGACATTGATTTTTTATCGGAACCACTCGTTGGTTTGTAGTCCTTCCAACAATACATTAAGCATTGATCATTCCATCTTCCATTTCCCCCTGCGGCGAGAAGTTATTCTCTGGCTTTCTGGGCAATAGTCCAGTATTCCTCCTCCCCCATCGGAGTCGATGCCTTCCCCGACCGGCCCTGAGGTATCCCTCCTCTGGGCGGTAATGTGGTGGCCTTCCGAGCGTCATCCGACGACCTCCGCCCAAAGACACCAAGGGAAGCCCGGCCGACGACGCCGTGTCCCCAGACACTAACACCGAAGGAGAGGGACCGAGGACAAAGGACAGCGAAAAGCACCTTATAGAACGGCAAATGGAATAAAGGGAGAGAGACCTTACCGACCCAGAAGACGACGAACACGGTAAACCTAAGGCTACATCTCTACCAGACAACTGGCGCACCCCTATTGCCGCGAAGGAGGATGACCCGAAAAGCACATCTGCAGAAACGATAGTGAAGGAGCTGGAGGCGACCCGCGAAATGATCTGACGTCTAACAGACACCGCGGGGAACACAACAAAAATCTCCCGGGATGCCAAGGTGGACGTTGGCTCCTGCGCGAAGCCTACGAGCGGATTTAGGTCCAGACGACACCCCACCAGAACCTGACTATGACTCCGACCTGAAGGACCAGCTAGAGGCCCTCAGGGAGGATAAGCGAAGGGCCGATGAGATCATAGCGGAGATGTGAACCGTGCTCCAGGCAATCATAGAGCAACTCGCCTCTAGCCGCCAAACATCCGAACAGAACACCCCCGAGGAGACCCCCGAAGACAGCACCGCCCGAATAAGAGCGACCACACATACCAACCCTAACTACGATGAAGCGGTCAATGAACACACGAAGACCGTTACAGCCACGAAGCAGTCGACAACGCCCTAATAAGGCTCATTGACGAGGAGTGCCGTTCCATGAATTCCGGAAGGAAGCAGGGGCGAAATTCAACGAACTGACGGGCAGGGCCATCGTAACCGGCCAAGTGGTCTCTATCGCCAAAACGGTATAGGTGGTAAACTGTGATGGCCCTCCCGTTAAACAAACCTGGATTACGCACTTTATTATGTACAATATTGCCACCGAAGAGGAAACAAGGAGATCCCTCCTTAATGGAGCAAGACTGGTCAGGGGGAACCTGGAACGAAGGAATCGATGGCAAAATGGGGGAAAGATCCCCGCCGGACCCGCGAGAAAGAATTTGGAGCTACTGAGGACGGGGACAGAACTGAGGATGCACATTAAAGAACAACCCGAGAAGGCTCCCAGCCCCCGAGGCACAAACCACCACCGATGGCTGCACCAAAGCTCCTAAGGGAGGAGACGAGATTCGTCTCCCCGACGGAGGGACAAACCTACGCGGACCTGGTGCGGAGGGTCCGAGATGTAGATCAGCGCCATGGAAAACGTGGTGCGAATGAAAAGAACGTACAATGGTCACCTCCGCATCAGGGAAACGGGGCAGTGTGGATGCCCTCTGCTTTGCCATCACCGAGGGAGCGCAAGGTGATGACGCCAGAGTCAGCAGGTCCGGCGTCAGGCTACACGTCCGGGGCTTAGACGTCCTCACCACCCAGAGTGAGGTAGATACGGCCATCCAAGCAGCCCTCCCCTTGAGTAGCCAGGATTCAATAACTACTAAACTTTCTCTCAATGGTGCGTATATAGTAAATTGATCATTTAAAATTCATTTGCCATTGAATAATGTATACAAAATTGGCAATGCACTTGAATATTTGTTATCAATACAGGTTAATCATGTGCTATTACTTTTTATTTATTAAAATACATGCTACTGCAATTACATACAATTGGGTCACTGTCACAAGTAAATAGCAATACCAATACAATTTATATAATCCCTATGATAATATGTCCTATAGTATTATATCATCAACATATGAAACTAACAATTTACATTTTAATGTCTCAAATGAGTGCATTTAATTTGCCAATGGCAATATTGCCACTTAGGTAATTTTCCCGAAAAATTATTAAATCGCTGCTTTCCTGGGGAAACTCACCGTAAAAGCGGCGTCTGTGACAAAAATACGTTTTGACTGACGCATGGGGATTTTGTATATATGTTTTAATAAATATTTGGAAGTGCTTTTATAAAGCAAACAAAAACCAAATTAAAAATTAGTCATAAAATAACGAGAAAACCAACGCATTAAAGTGGAACTACTATAGACACGACTCATGGCTATTATACCGATAGGCTCACACTTTTTTATCCTTTATTTGACTATGTAGTATTGTAGTGATATACTTTAGAGGCAGCTTTCTTATCAAAACTAGGTTCTGAGAGAGAAAGAGAAAGAGATTAATAATAATAATTATAATAAATTTATTCATGTTAATACATACAATGTTTACAATCGTCAATGAAACTATTCCTCTACATCGAAAAATGTAACAATCACTAACACTATAAAAGCACATTTAGCAAGATGCTCTTTGATTGCGTTTTTAAAATGTGTTACATCAAGATCTTTGGTTTCCTGCGATAATTTGTTATATAATTTTGGGCCGTAGTAATTAATGCCAGTGGGTGAGGTAGTATCAGTAGTATAGTGCGATTTCTGACACCAATCGTTCAAAACGCATTAGTTTAACTGTCAAGCCCTTCCGCAGAATACGGACAATTAACCACGATGCGAGTTCGTAAAATGATGGAATTTCCATTTACTCACGTTAAAAAATACTAGTAAACCGAACTGGAAACATCGAATGTAGTCAATTGTTCATATTTTGCGACAGTTAAACGAACGAGTGGTGTCAGGAATCGCACCCCAGATCTCTCTCAGGAATTAGGTTAGATGAAAAATGTTCCTAAATTGTATCACTGCAATGCTACAGAATCAAATTAAGAATAAAAATGCAAGTGTGGGCAAGTGGTGGGAATTGACGTGTCGCGGGGAAAGAAAAGTATTGGAACTTATAATTTACAGATAATATATTCACGATATATAATTTACAGATAATATTCACGATGATTCCACAATGTGTCGAATTAGTATAAATTCTGCTACATGTTAGCTCACTAACTTGTAAATTAATCCACTTACTTAAGTCAGTTCACTTATTTGCAATAAAAAGACATCATAATGCAAAGCTACCGAAATAATTACCATAAATTATGTACACCCATTGAACAATTCATATAGTTTAGTTTGAACTAAGTATTAAATAGATACGTCATGGAGGGTTTTAGTGATGATCATGAATACATAATAAGGTAATTTATGATTTTTTTCTTTATTATATAAAAAAGTATATTCGTGGAAGATCGCGTACAAATACAAAACGTACACCTTGAGACGTCAGTATTGTCCCATACGAAAATTGCCTTGTTTGCCATTGTCCACGCTATTTACAGGACGATTAGCACCCACCGTGCATGCGGCCTCTACTTTTATGAAGACCGCCGGCTGTCCGGCCCAGTCGGCCGAAGTACGGCGGTAGAACTAGACCACTAGTTGCGGACGGTGTAGAAGTTTCTGTTGCGTTTTGCTTGTTTTTAGTGTGACGAGAAGAGAAAATGTGCACCGAACGTGAATTTATGGCCAAGACCGCAGTTCTTTGGGTATTTGTCGCTTTTATATACGAAGGTAATTACATATTTTTCAATTATTATTTTTATCATAATTTTATATATCATTTGCTAGAAAAACTTATGCACGAGTTTGTGATGTAAAGTTTAATTTCAAACATACTATCTGTTTATTTTAATAATAATAATAATAAAAATATTTATTGTGATACATAATATTTACATTACATACCACAATGGCCTAACCACCGAAGTCTTTCTGCCCTATTTATGTTATTTTATGTAAATTATTAAATTAGATTTGTGGTTTGAATTGATTTGATTTATTAATAAGTGTGTTTGTGGCAGAAATAATACATTATTGAAATGAGTTTGAATTCTTAAATATCTAGTAAATTCAATAATAATTAAATAATAATAAAGTCTCGGGGACAATTTTCTGAAGAAGCAAGTCCTAACAATTACATACACTAATAACAGAACGCCCCCGAGGTCGATAGCCAGTTACAGAATTGTACAAATGCTGTAACTACTACTAATACAGTTTTTTTTTCCATAAAATGTACAATACATATTAATGTTTATATAATATCGTACTGTAAGATGACAAATGTCGTAACTTCCAAAAACAGTTTTGTGGTAAATGAATTTTAAAGATTTAAATAGTTCTACTAGTTTTACCTGACTAATAAATAAATTTATTTAATTTATTTATTAGTCTGAGAGTTTTACCATTGAGTATTATGTTTTTTTTAATTAATTAATTTGGTTTATTCTAAACACAAGAAAAAGATTAAAGGAGCGTTAAAATATACATAAGAATCATCTAAACAAAAATCACAACCTGCAAATTCATTTTGGAAGTTACCCTACAATCTGATGATATACGTTTTTCTCTAGTTCCTACTGTTTTCGCGCCTTAGCGCTGAGAATATGTGAATTTGATGAATTTTCAATCTAGAAGCTTTCTTCTAGATGGTTGCCGCGCATCACCCATCTAGAAGAAATTTTTCATACGCAATTCCACTGCTAGGATATGAAATGTTCTTTCGTCTGAGTGCCTATATCCTTACTAATTTAATAAGCAGACCTTTAATCATGTATCATTATCCTGCATAACCATATCGTGAACTTTTCCGACGAATTCGGGCGTTGTGACAGTTTTTGGTCATCCACTAGACTCGCATATATAAATATATATATATATATATATATATATATATATATATATATATATATAAATATATATATATATATATATATATATATATATATATATGTGTGTGTGTGTGTGTATACTTCTACTTCTGTAGTGAACGAATTTTCTAAATAGTAGGCCGAATTCACATATTTTATGGCCCTAGGCTTTTTTCCTGAATATTTTTGTTAACTTTTAAACAAGGTATGCTAGTTTTAAAATATTCTGCTTTTTAAAACTAGCTCAAATAATTAATTAGTCTTACACCATATATTATTTAATAACACCCATATATGAAGGAATGAAGGAATAAAAACGCAAATCATGTATTATTATTCGTAATTGTTAAACAAACAATTCCGCAAATTTTGGATTTAATTATTCATTCCAATTGTTCACTACTCAGATACAAAGTTACGCCGCGTCGCGAGTCCGTGCCCGCGATCGAATTTGTAGAATGGAAATGAGTTCACTCCTGTCTGAAATAATGAGTGCTTATATGGAAATAATAACCAATATGCTGGTTATTATTTATGATTAGTCATGCTAAAACTTATTATACATTTTTTAATTATAAATTTTAGGTAAAATGTATGAATAAATAAAAATGATACAACTAACCCCTAGGAGGAAAGTGGTGGTAATTGATGTGGTGCCGCCAGGTTAAACGCCACCTGGCGGCACCACATCAATTAGCAATGCATACCCATATGAAAATAACCGACATGCTCATGCCATCAGGATTACCGGGTAATGCCTTCTATGGAATAATATTCCAACAGAGTGCTTGAGATATCAGCGCAAGGACAATCTTATAAAACATATATAAGTGTGAATCCACCTCTTAGCAATCTACATATCTAGATTTCGATCTTATTAGATCTCATCATCATCATCAGTTAGCTCCACAGCCCCGGGGATTTCGGCCGTTCGTTTCCCGAACTCCCTTGATCCTTGTTTTGAGGGGATCAGCCTCTGTTTTTCTTTCATAGGCCTTTTTGTGTTTTAGCCTTTTCTACAATCTTTCTCCATTCTTTCCTGTTATGTACTTTTTTTCCCCAGTTTTGTACTCCTAGTTTTTTAGGTCTTGTTCTACATTGTCTGTTCACCTTGTCCTTGGTCTTCCTCTCCTTCTGTTTTCCGTTGGCTTTTCCTCTTATTGTTGCATTTATGTTGTGTATGTCTGTTCCTCCATATTGTTCTAGTATTTCTGTGTTCAGTAGTGGTATCCATTCTCCGTTTACTTTTTTTGTCGAAGATTGCTCTCATTACTCGTCTTTCGAAGATTCTGAGTTCTTCCTCGTATTTGTTCCTCATGCTTTTCGTTTCTAGTGCATATGTTATCGCTGGTTTTACCACTGTTTTATAGAATTTTACTTTGGTCCCCTTACTAAGGCTTTTTGACGTAAATAGCTTCTTGTGTATTATATTATATTTTTTGTATTATATTATTGCGTATGGTCTGTGCAATGCTTGTAAAAAAAAGACCTTTATTTGGCATATCAGCCCAACCCTTCCCTTTTACACAAATTCCAGCCGAAAAAAAACAACACTTTCACAGAAAGAAATAAAAAAGAAACCAAAATAATACAAATTAACATAAAATACATCATTTTTCTAACCACTAAAATAAACCCCCTCTGCCCTCGCCAATTTCCTTTCCCACGTCAGCCTCCTGCAGATTTTTTCGCCTTTCCCATCCTCTCCTAACCATCCAGCTTTCTGCACTCTCCAACCCACTCTGCTTTCACTCCCATTCCTACACAGCGCACACGTGCTGTACCCCAGCCTCATCCACACTTTTCTTCCTCGTTCTTGCCATGCATACTTTGTCCTATCTGCTCCACTCTCCCTTGGCTAAGTAGCTCGGGAGTTTCCCCTGTACTTGCCACTCTAGTAGCCCGGGTTGTATGAGTTCTCAGCCATTCTCACGTGCCTTTCTTGCCACTCAATATCCCTCAATCTCTCCCTTATCTCAGTTCCTAGGCTACCCCTTTCTCTCAGCTTCTCCTCTACCCACACCTCAGACATACCCACTCTTTCATACATCCTTTCTCTATCCTTCCTCCATCTACTCTCTGTTCTACTATTACATCTCATCCACACCTCCCGAACCAGTCTTTCCTCGCCCAAATCCTGCAATCTTTCCTCAAACTTCACAACCCTCATACACGACTCCCACCACATACTCATACGACTTGTCTCCTACAACAGCACTATCCGCGGTGTCGACCTTTCGAGCCTTAGCAGATTCTTCAGGAATCAACTTTGCTCCCTTTCTATTACCTCCCATTCACGCAATCCCCACACTTCCACTCCATACACCAATATAGGTTTTACACATGCATCCCAGATCTTGCACGCCATTACTAGGTTACCACCCCACAAACTCCCCCATTTTCTGCACGAAATCCCCGAAACCATTCTTGCTTTAGCCTGCATACACTCCACATGCATCCTAAGCCCTACTCCACAGTCAAACCAAAAGCCCAAATATTTAAAGCCTCAATCTCTCTCAATCAGCTTTTTCTTCCATTTCAGCCCTTCACCCTTACCTCTCCTGCCCCTCGTCCTAAACAACATCCATTTGGCCTTTTCCACATTCACCACTAGCCCCCTCTTATCCAGGTACCTACCCATTCTTTCCAGCATCTCTTGCATCTCTTCCACTCTCTTGGCCACCAGCACCACGTCATTTGCATACGCCAACATCCACACATTGAATCTACCCACCACGACCCCTCCTGCCTGTCCTGTCCTCAGCACCTCCTCCAACTCGCTCGTGTACAGATTAAACAGGAGGGGGCTCAGCGGGCACCCCTGCCTTACTCCCACATTCACCCTAAATTTCTCAGATATTTCTCCATTCACTCTTGCTTTTGCCCATGACTCTTTATACATCCTTTTTACCCACACCACTCCTTCCTCTTCCATACCCAATCTATCCATACATTCCACCAGTTTCCCCCTAGGAACTAAGTCATACGCCGCTTTTAAATCCACAAACACCGCATACAGTCTCCCTTTGCATTCCAGCTCCCTCGTCCCTCTTCCCCCCTGAGTTTTTTATCTGTTTGTTTCGTCGTGGTTGGATCTTTTTTTCTGTCTAGTTTTTTGCTATAAGATTGTTGGTTGTGTGTGTGTGTGTGTGTGTGTGTGTGTGTGTGTGTGTGTTTGTGTGTGTGTGTGGGTGTGTGTGTGTATGTGTGTGTATGTGTATGTGTATGTGTATGTGTATGTGTATGTGTATGTGTATGTGTATGTGTATGTGTATGTGTATGTGTATGTGTATGTGTATGTGTATGTGTATGTGTATGTGTATGTGTATGTGTATGTGTATGTATGTGTGTGTGCGTTGTGCCGCCAGAAGGCGTTTAACTTACCTCCTAGCGGGTTAGTTGTATCATTCTTGTATATAACCACTCGAGATATTGTGTGAATTCATCCTTGCTAGCTGAGCTACACTGATGAGATCTAATAAGATCGAAATCTAGATATGTAGATTGCTAAGAGATGGATTCACACTTATATACGTTGTATGAATAATTGTATTTGGCATTTTAATGAGATTGTTTTTAATATTTTACCGACTAAATTGGCAATGATTATACACAAATGTTATAGGAATGTGGTGTAACAGCCTGGAGAGACCCATACAAATTCATCTATACCTGAATTCAATTCAAAATTATCGTGCTGCCACTAAAGTCGTAGACAAATATTTCAGGAATTTGAACTACTTTAAACTTTATACTACTATAAGCAAACAATTAAATTGCCACAGGGAATATAAAATCCGATAATCTTAATTAGTTTCTTTTGTATAACCAAAAAAAGCGTTGAGACCCAGTACAAAATTACTTTACAAGTAAGTAATATTACTTGATAATCAATAAGTATACACAACTAAGTGCCCTAGTGGTTAGAGGTGCCGTCCGCCTTGTACTGATCATTGTGGAACGTAAGTTCAACACAATCGCGGTGATTTTTCGCAAAACAGTTTTCACAGTTTTTCAGAGGTGTCTGTAAAAGGTAAATACCGTGTAATGAAACTCCTCTGATCTTATCCCCTTACCGGCGGAAAAGCCTCACGGCTCATAGCCGTATAAAGATAAAAGTTTGTTTTACAATAAGTATTATTATAAGTAAGTTTTATTAGTTCTTTTTAAGACACATGCCTACTATACCAGGGATACTATACCTTGAAACAAATATTTCCAATAAATAATCGTGACTTTATTTGGTTAAATAGCGTAATACAATATATAATAATGAAGACTATTAATTCATATAAATTGAAGTTCAATGTCTAACAACAGTTAATCAGATTTTTTAAAGTAATGAATCCGTGGAGGTCATCTCATGAAATTCCTTTTGCTAATTTCTAAACATACTAGTAGGAAATATTATGCAGCCGCAGGTAGTGTCTGCTCGAGTTGTTAATACAAACCAGAAATCACTGGTTCCTGGAATATTTTCGTCGGTTATAAGTGTTTATGTCCACTACAATTATTTTAAATGAAATAACAGAGATAATTGATTTTTTGTTTATTCGCAAGCACTCATAATCAATTATTGTTTTTAAATTAAAAAAACACGATTTATTTCGACTAGACACATAATAATAAAAGCACAGTTTTATTGTCCTCGTCCGAGAAGAGTGTTTTGCTATAATTATTAATTAGTTTAACTCTAATTATTTTTAAAGGTTTAAGTATATTTTTTTATATCTAGTTTCTGTTTAAATTTTATATATCAACGTATGACAGATTATAGAAAACATAATAGTTATTAAAATAATGCAACAGTAGACATATCAGCTTCTGGCAAATATATCTGTGGCTATTTACCAGAAGCTGATATGTCTACTATTGCATTATTTGAATAACCAGTATCATCTTACACGGTCAATAATACTGTCAATATTTTTTTATAACTGTACAATAACATGATTAAAATTTTAATTAATCTAAAATATTGACAGTATTACTGATCGTGTAAGGTATGGTAATGATTGAATGAAGAGAATACTGATGTTTATCCGCATAATTTATTACTTGATAAATATTGAAGGAGGATTCAAGCAAATACTGACAGTGCTAGGATTGACAGTATTATTTACCGTGTAAGGTGCCTTGTATGTTTTCTATAATGAGGGTGCTTTGAAAAGTTTGCGAAATGAAAAACTGATAGCAGCATCAGGTCAAATAAAATATATTCAATAGATAACACGTCTAACATGTCTTGTGCACAAATGGCAAATTTTACATTGTTTTGTCAAGTAGTATACGATAACATATTTTTCGTACGCAGCTCAGAGTGCCGTCTGTATGATACCGTTGATTGAAGTATTAATACTTCAATCAACGATGATACTGAGCATATCTAAGCGACAGTTCAAACCCCGCTGTGGAAGAAATTTCGCGAATCACCTTTTATAAGTTTTCAGAGGGTTTCTATGAAGTTAAGGTAAATACTCGTCTGAGCTTCTTCTTTATTAGTGGAAAAGCCCTGGGGCTGATAGCTATGAAGATATACGTTAATTTTTATTTTGATTTTACTTTCCGAATACAACACAGCTGTATAAGGTAGGTGTTGTTATCGCGAAAAATTTCGAATTGCTAATTTTAACTTTTCTATACGTTTCATGACTATTTTTGGAAAAAGTCGGTGTGTATGTGTGTGTAAATTCGAAAACGAATACGAAAAAAACGTGAATAAATCTTAAAACGTAAATCGAACCGAAATAACTTTTTTTAAATATTAATTACGTAATTGATTCGGAAGGTCATACACCAGATATTTTTCGTTCGACCACCTAAATTGTTATTATAGCTATAGGAACATTTATGGCGAATAACTAATTCATGACGCGTTAATACTTCATTTGTATTCAATTATGCTATCACATCACACCAAGATCGTGATAAGCATTAAACGTGTAATTACAGGATTCCTTTTATTAACTACTACTACCTTCCGGGAGTTTCAATACCGCCTAATGAGATATTTAGAGAAAAAAAACACACTTATTATAGAAAGTCATTCGTATGAACTTGATATTATTAGTTTTAATTATGCACGAGTATGTAACACGTTGGGGGTCAAGCCATACGTGTGAAGATAATGAAGATATCTGATTGCGGTCTTTATAATTGAGTTTTTCATATTTAAACAAGAATAACATAAAAAATCTTAAATTAGCTGTATGATGAATAGATATTTTTGCAGGAATGTGTGATAATACAAATTTTAACTTTTACAAATCATATCTTTGAAGATAATGAAGATAACTCATTGGGGTTTTTATAATTGAGTTTTTCATAAATTTGTATACAAGAATAACATACAAAATCTTAAAATTGTCGCGAAGATCCTTGAGTTCATAGCTCGACTACGAATTACATTAATAATCTTCATCGCGTCATTAATCACAGTGTTTAGTTCAATAGAAAGCTTCTTTGCAGCTAGATGAGCGAGATGTACCATATAGTGAATGAACAAAACAGGGTGCGTGACTTGTATTAATTTCACAACTACTCCTGAGCGACGTTATATTCACAAACATTGTCAGTACAAAACCCTGCTATAAGAGGTAGATCACAAGCTAGATTTTGCAAGTCATTCTGATGTTTTCGTACTCTACCACGTGAAGGTGCAGATTAGTAATTTTCTCTTCATCGAGCCATTTCTCCGGCTCTCTAATACTTTAGAGAGTGTTTCTTAACTTTTGAGACCGCCTTTTGAACTTAAAAAATACCACCTTAAGCAGGGCCGGTCCTAGGTAATCGACCCCCCCCCCCCCCCCCCACGTGTGTACATAATTTGGCCGCCCACATGCTGTACTTAAAAATTTATAATTACCATTATATAGGATATTAGGATACAAATGATTTATTAATTTCATCATATGGGAAGAAATTAATAAATCATTTATAAACGCGAATTTGTGAAAATACTGAGTAGGATCTTTTATAACCGAGGCTTATAATAGAGTTCTTCATACATTTTTGGATATGAATTACATAAAAAAGAAATTAATTTCCATCATGATGAATAGGTGTTTGTGCAGGAATATGTGACAATACAAATTTCAAATTATAGATGCCACATCTTTGAAGGCAATGAAGATAACTCATTAGCGTTTTTTGAAATTGAAACCAAAATAATCCTAAATTTACATAATGAGATACCATTTTCCTTAGCAGAAAAGACTGATAATATAAATTTGAAATTTATTAAGCCATATCTTTGAATACAATGAAGATATATCACTAAGGGTTTTAAAATTGCGTTCCTAAGACATTTCTTGACTAGTACAATAAATAAAAACCGCGAATTACATAACGAGGAATAGTTTTCATTAGCAGAAACAGTGATAATACAAATTTCAAATTAAACAAGCGATATCTTTGAAGATAATAAAGATATCTCATTGGAGTTTTTATAATTTTGCTTTTCCTACATTTTGAGACAAGAATAACACACAAAAACATCGCATCATGATGAATAGGTTTTTTTTGCAGGAATAAGAGAAACAAATATCAAATTTCACAAGCCATTTCTTTGAAGTAAATGAAAATATCTCATTGCGTTCTTTATAATTGTGTTTTTCATACATATTTAACAAAAATTAACATAAAAAATCTTAAAATTGCTTTATAATGAATAGGTATTTGTGCGATAATACAAAATTTTAACTCTTACAAGCTATATCTTTGAAGATAATGGAGATAACTCATTCGGGTCTTTATAATTTAGATTTTCATACATTTTTAGAGAAGAATAACACAAAAAATCTTAAAATTGCATCATGATGAATAGGTATTTTTGCAGGAACGAGTGATAAAACTAATTTCAAATTTTACAAGCCATATCTTTGAAGATAATGAAGATATCTCATTGCGGTCTTTATAATTGTGTTTTTCAAACATATTCAAACAAGAATATCATAAAAAATCTTAATATTGCTTTATGATGAATAGGTATTTTTGCAGGAATGTGTGATAATACAAATTTCAACTTTTACAAGCCATACCTTTGAAGATAATGAAGATATCTCATTGGAGTCTTTATAATTTAGTTTTTCATACATTTATAGACAAGAATAACACAAAAAGTCTTAAAATTGCGTCATGATGAATAGGTACTTTTGCAGGAATGTGTAATAAAACAAGTTTAAACTTGTACAAGCCATATCTGCGAAGATAATGAAGATATATCATTGCGGTCTTTATAATTAAGTTTTTCATACATATTTAAACAAGAATAACATTAAAAAGTCTTAAAATTGCTTTATGATGCATAGGTATTTTTGCAGGAATGTGTGATAATACAAATTTTAACTTTTACAAATCATATCAAATTATATCTTTGAAGATAATGAAGATAACTCATTTGGGTCTTTATAATTTTGTTTTTCATACATTTATACACAAGAATAACACAAAAAGTCTTAAAATTGCATCATAATGAATGGGTATTTTTGCAGGAATGAGTGATAAAACAAATTTCAAATTTCACAAGCTATATCTTTGAAGATAATAAAGATATCTCATTGGAGTCTTTATAATTTAGTTTTTCATACATTTATAGACAAGAATAACACAAAAATTCTTAAAATTGCTTTATGATGAATAGTTATTTTTGCAGGAATGTGTGATAATACAAATTGCAACTTTTACAAGCCATATCTTTGAAGATAATGACGATATCTAAAACATATTCATTGGAGTCTTTATAATTTAGTTTTTAATACATGTATAGACTAGAAATAGAAGTCTTAAAATTGCATCATGTCGAATAGGTACTTTTAAACAAATTTAAACTTTCACAAGCCATATCTGTGATATCAGCGATATTTCATTGCGGTCTTTATAATTGAGTTTTTCATACATATTTAAACAAGAATAACATAAAAAATCTTAAAATTGCATTATGATGTATAGGTATTTTTGCAGGAATGTGTGATAATACAAATTTCAACTTTTACAAGCCATATCTTTCAAGATAATGAAGATATATCATTGAACTTTTATGTTGAGAACTCCTTCGATAGCTCATGCCCCGAGCTGTATTTGGCCGTCCCTAATTTTGGCCACCCGCATGCGACGCATACCTTGCATGCCCGCTAGAATCTTCCCTGCCCTAAAGAATGGGTATGTGCAGAAAAAACATCCTGAATGATCTGCACACCCCAAATATTTTTCGCGACCCCTATTTTGGAAACCTCTACTTTAGAGTATCCAGTACTATACTATACTATACTATACTATACTATACTATACTATACTATACTATACTATACTATACTATACTATACTATACTATACTATACTATACTATACTATACTATACTATACTATACTATACTATACTATACTATACTATACTATACTATACTATACTATACTATACTATACTATACTATACTATACTATACTATACTATACTATACTATACTATACTATACTATACTATACTATACTATACTATACTATACTATACTATACTATACTATACCATACTATACTATACTATACTATACTATACTATACCATACTATACTATACTATACTATACTATACTATACTATACTATACTATACTATACTATACTATACTATACTATACTATACTATACTATACTATACTATACTATACTATACTATACTATACTATACTATACTATACTATACTATACTATACTATACTATACTATACTATACTATACTATACTATACTATACTATACTATACTATACTATACTATACTATACTATACTATACTATACTATACTATACTATACTATACTATATAGTATAAGAGCATGTTACAAGCTAATAAAGCTGGTTATTTTTTAAAACAATATTTTAGTTAGAAATATGCAGTAGTTTTTCGTAAAACGTTGACGAATAATTTGTCACAAACGGACAGAGATTTACCAGAAATGGCCTTAAAATTATCAAGTACCGAATCAAATATATAAAAAATAACGACCACAAAAATAGATTGTTTCTCTTTTGGCATGTACAATCTGGCATCTTAGAATTAATTAAGCTTCGATATTTATTTCATAGTCGTTATTAAATACTCATCACCGATACTTGAAATATGTAAAGGTTGTACTAACCCTGACATAAAAATAAAAACTCAGTTCCTCACAAAGGTGAACAGATGTCGGAAGATTCGTCCACTATTTATGTATTTTTAATTGCCTTTGTCACTGTAATTGATGTGTGCATACATTAATACATGAAAAATAACATAAGCGCTGAACACAAGGTAATAAATTAAGACATGTATTTTGTTGAGTAACACAAGATATTTTGAATACAAAACCATTAAACAAATGGGCATTATATATTCAACATTATTTTACCAATTGCGACACAACGAGTAATTGTTTTAATTAAAAATAGGCCACAGGGTTCTCATACAGCGCGTCGAGTTTTTATACAATTTCGTAAAAGTACTGTTTTTATATATATGATATTTTAACCTTGAGACCTTGGGATTATTCAATGTAGTTTCTTTTATTTTCGGGGATTTATAGTGAAATAGACTGTACATGCGTTTGTATAGCAATGAAATTCGTAATGTGTATATTTGATGACATCTTATCACATATAAAAAATGTAGTACTAACATTGGTGTAGTAATCTTATACTTATAAATATAAAAGTATATACCGAATAAGATACTTACTTATCAGGTATATACTTTTATATTTATAAATTCATTTATTATTATTTTTAGTGTTAGTGTACGCTCCGTAAGGTACAAGGCAAACGATATATAATAGGTATTTATGCAGGAATGTGTCATAATACAAATTACAACTTTTACAAGCCATATCTTTGAAGATAATGAAGATATCTCATTGGAGTCTATAATTTAGTTTTTCATACATTTATAGACAAGAATAAAACAAAAAGTCTTAAGATTGCATCATGATGAATAGGTACTTTTGCAGAAATGTGTGATGAAACAAATATATGTATATATATATATATATATATATATATATATATATATATATATATATATATAATTTTTAAGCTCCTTATGTGTATATTTTCCTATATATGGGTTACTGTTGGATTATTATTATTATTATTATTTTATTATTATTTTTAAATTCCTTATATGTATATGTTCCTTTAAATTGGAAACTGTTAGAAACTTATTATTATGTTATTAAAAGTTGGAATAAATTGATGTAAAGATTTTACTAAACTGTTGTAAATTTTCATAATTAACGAATATTTTTAACATTCACACAAACTGCAGTTAATATAGACTGTGCGCTATTAAAATTTTGCTCAATGTTGGTGATATTTATACTGAATAATTCTCCCATGCTAGAATTATTCGGTATAAATAACACCAACAGTAAGAAAATCTGGAATCGTACCGAATTTTAGGCTTAATATCTGTTACAAAAAATAACATTATCTTCATAGGGCCCTCAGTCGTAAGGCTTTTTCGCCGGTCAAGGGAGAAGCTTAGAGGAGTTTTAATCACCCGGTATTTACCTTAACTTTACATAAACCCTCTGGATAACTGTGAAAGGTGATTCGCGAAAATTCGCCCCGATGGGTTTCGAACTCAGGCTCCCCAATACTCAGTGCGAGACGATGATACCTCTAACCACTCAGCCACTGACTGGATTATCAGTTACATTAATATAAAAAAAACCTTCTTCCTTTGTAGGCCTATCAGCCATGTGGCTTTTCCGCTGATCAAGGGAAAAGCTTAGAGAAGTTTAAGTACCCGGTATTTATTATAACTTCACGAAAAGCTCTGAAAAACTGTGGTGATTCGCAAAGTTCGAACTCAGGCTCTCCAACACTCAGTGCGAAACGGACGACGCCTCTAACGTTTCGGTCACTGGTCTGGGTTACATTAATATATTATATTCATTATTTTAATTTAATATTTGCATACTAAATGATTAAAAATCGCCATATTATTATATACAGCAGGAGTGGCCAACTTGTGTGTACATATGATCGACTATTTATCTTAAAAATATGTCGCGATCCACTTATTGCCATTTGGCCACCTCTGATGCAGGGATTAAATCATATGCGCGATCAGGAATAATTATATATATATATATATATATATATATATATATATATATATATATATATATATTACCTTTATTTGGCATCAAACAAAACAAAACTTACATACAAGTGTGACATATATTTGTGCAAAGAGTCTTACTTTGCATCCCTATCAGGAATATATTAACCAAGCGTTTTCATTATTTACATCGCATATGAAGTATATAAACAATATTAACACCATACAAAATAATTAAATATAATTTTCCCATGGTGACATACAGGCAATTTATTTTTATAATACTTCTGCATACCAGTGTACTTCATATTATTATACAAACTAACTACGCATTATATTTTGAAGTAATTACGATAGATAAGAAAATATTAATAATCATTGCGAATACTTGCTGAAACTATCAGTACATGCCTGGAAATCTACATATGAGCCTATTACACACAATTGTATTTGTGTTATGTATGCGAATATCTCTAGATATGCCGTGTGTTCATAAAAGTAGATTTATAAAACATATAAGTGTGAACCCACCTCTTAGCAATCTACATATCTATATATTTTTCCCCATTCTGTCCCATTAGGTATTGTTACCTTGCAGGGTTTCGTCATGTGGAATGTATTTATTGTCCTGTCGGGATGCATTATTAGAAAGTGTTCAACGTTAGTTGGGTGTGTTCTGTGGATGATTCGAAATCATAGCTTGGTCCGGGTCTGGTTATATCAACCAAGCAAGCAAAACATTAGCTTCATTCAATTTCAAATCGCGTGAGTACTAAACAAAAAAAAAACTAATTGGCTAGTTCTGACGCTATCTAAATGTGATTGTATAGTCATGAATTATATATAATCTTTTAGAATCTCTTTATACCCTTTCGGGTGTCGATATTATTAAAGTTATTGTATTTTCTGTAGGAATTCCTTCCAGTCCTTCCTATTACTTGCCATTCACCTTGCATCCTGCCATCCAATGCCATTTCTCGTTAGTATTTCATGTATGTTGTCTTCGCACGTTTTGTGTGGTCTACCTCTTATTTATTTCTTGCCTTGTACTCTTTTTGTCTATCTCCCTTCTGGCATGCGAATTATGTGTCCATACCATGCAAATTGTTTGCTTTCTATAGTTGTCTGTATACTTTCTATCTGTAGAGTTATTCGAATTTGCTCATTTCGTATTCTGTTAATTCTTGTGATACCTTATATCCTTCCTAAGTAATTCATTTCTGCTGCTTGTATTTTGCTTCTTGTCCAATGTCCATGTTTCGCTTCCGTATATCTGTGTTGGTCTATATATTGTTTTGAATATTATGATTTTGGTTTTCTTCGATACCTGTTCAATATAAAGTATTATTTTGTTTAGCATATGGTAGCTTTTGATTGCTGTCCGTATTTTATTGTTTATTTCTGGTTCCAGACTTCCCTTGTTATTTATATTTATACCCAAGCATATACTATTTTACCTGCTCCATACTTTTTCCCGCTATTTTGAAATTTGTTTCCACTTCCTGTTTGGCGATCACCATATTTTTTTTATCTGTGTTTATTGTCATGTTGTGTTTATTTAGTTCTTCGTTCCATATATTAATGTTCTCTTGCAGGTTTTCTTCGAATTTGGCTAGTATTACAATATCATCAGCAAAATCGGACTCAGCTATCATTGTGCGTCGTAGTTTATAATATCCTATGTCCATGTTCCTTGTTTGCTCCTTTATATTTTTTAATATATTATCTAGGAATATTATAAACAGTAGAGGGCTTAGTCCTTGTTTGGTTATAAATTCCTGTGATATCTGATTTCCTGTCCTTATGTAATTGTATGTCTTTCTGTATATACCATATTGTATTGTATCTTTGTAGCTGTTTGCTTATTTGCTTCTATTGTAATATATTCCACATCGTTTTTCTCTGTACTCTGTCGAACGCCTTTTTCAGGTCTATAAATGCTATGAATAATTTACTGTCCTGGCCCATTGTTTTCTCCATCAGTTTTCTTAGTGTAAATAATTGGTCCTGCGTTGAGTGACCCTTTCTGAAGATACTTTGTGCATTTTCCATCATTGGTTGTTTGTTGTTTTAGCTTACGTTCTAGTATAATCTCATCAATTTTAGCAGTTGTGCATATTAGTGATATTCCCCTGTAATTATTGCAGTTTTTGATGTCTCCTTTTTTGTATATTGGGATTATCACTGCTTTCTCCCAGTCATTTGGAATTATCGTCGTTTTCTCCTGCAAAAGCTCTTCGAGGTGCTCTTTCCATCTTTCATTATATCATGATCTTGTTTTATTATTGTTCCCTATTTATCCTTTAGTTGTCTTGTTATTTGTACTTTCTCGTTCTTGCTTTTCTTTAGTGTTGTATAAAACAACTTTTTATTTTCGTTAAAACTGTATTCTAGTGTTTTTTCAAATTCTTCCCATGTCCTTTCCCTTGATTCTTTTATTATTTGTTTCGTTGCTTTTCTCTGTATTTTATACGCTTCGTAGTCTTCTTCTTTCTTGGAGTTGATGTACTATATCCACTTTTGCTTTTTCTTCTTTATTTCCTCTTTTGTGTTTTAGTCCACCATCGTGTTTGCTTCCTGCTGTTTGCCTGTCTGGTTGTTCCGCATGCGCGTTTAGCCTCTGTTATTATGTGTTAATAATATAATGATGTGTTAATAATATAATGATGTGGAGGAAATATAGAGCAGCTTCTCTATATTTCCTCCAGATCATTATATTTTGAAAAACATGTGAGTTCTTTAAAATAACTCTGATACTTAGCTTTTGTTTCTTTACATTTGTTTGTTTATTCTGAATTTCTCAATTGTAGTTTCTTTCTTGTACTTATTTTTTTAGTTTCAACCTCGTTTCCGCTTGTCATCGTTTTTGTTTATATTTCTTCCTTAATTGTGATGTTAGCTACCACTAGATAGTGATCACTTCCTGTCTCGCTTTTTCTTTTCACCCGTACATCAGTAACTACCTTCTTTTGTTGTGTGTTCGTTAGAAAATAGTCTATCATGGACTTTTCATTTCTACTCTTTACTTCTCTGGTATTTTTGTGTATTTCTTTATGGGCGAATATTGAGTTTAGTATTATTTTTATTTTTATTTAATTTAATTTTAGTTTCCCGACAGAAAGTACATCTAGTTACAGGGAAATATTATTTAGAAAAGACATTAATAGCTAGGACATGTTATAAAACAACAACATTTATACAATACAAAACATATAACTAAGAAAAATATAACACTAAGAAAAAACATATAACTAAGAAAAATAGTAATAGAGCAATAGTACTAATTATCAAAGAGAGCAGACAATATTTTTTTAAATCGAGACTTTATCTGAAAGAAACGTTCTAAATATCCTAGATTTTTACTAAAAAATTTGTAAATGATGCAAGGACGGTTGCAAATAATATAATAATGTAAAATGCGAATGAAGGGATTTTGCTTAACAATAAATTTCATGTTAAATATACTTAAGTATAATTCACGAAGGACACGTAAAAATTAATTGAGTAACGAGTACTTATACGTTACATCTTGTTATGGCTAGATTAATTATTGCGGCGTGTATTAGTCATGCCTAGTTAAAAAAAAACACGCGTTTTAAAATTGATTGCGACATTAATACTTAATTTACATACAATAAAACCAGATAGTACGGTTGCAATTGTCCTTTAGTATTATGTTTCCGGACGCGAAACTGCACAGATTCGATTCAGTTGAATTTAAACAATTTTGGCTTATTTGTAACATTAAAAACTTAATTATTGTAGGATATAACTCTCATCTCTTTTTGATTTTGATTATATATTACTGCGTGGTAAACCTCACAACCATTTCATTTCTAAAATATATAACGTTCTTACATGATAAGTCTATTATTATATACAGATTTTTAGATTAAACATGCAAAAACTCTACTTAAAATACAAAAATGTTTAATAAACTTTGATGTAACCGAAACCAACTGTTTTATCACGTTGGAAGGTTAGTAGTTAATATATTGGCCATCGGGTTCTTCTGCTGTGTGTTAGCGTATGTGTGCGTATGTGAGTTATCCATGAGTTTTCTAAAGTGTCCCCGAGTCTTCTAAACTGTCGTTAATTGTATCTCAACGATAAATGGTACCGACTATCCGGACTGAAATTTGAATCTGGACGAGAGTGCTAAGCACTGCACTACATTGGCGTGTCGTTGGATGAGTTTCATTCATCCTCTATAACTTAAAATCTCTATAATATAAAAATGAAGATAATTTTTTTAAACTGACCGACCTATCAGTTATGACTTTTGTGTTGTCATTGCAAAAGTGGTGGTCGTAAGTTCGAATACCATCGAGGATGGTGTCTTTTATGTATTTTTATTATTATCCTATGCAATCAGCATTTCACTAGCATTTGATTCATCATACCCTTCCCTAGTATATATATATATATATATATATATATATATATATATATATATATATATATATATATATATGTATATATATATATATATATATATATATATATATATATATATATATATATACATTAAATAGTAAACTAATAAAAAAATCTATTTGCAAAATTAATTACTCCTTATGTTATTTTATCTCAAAATCATAAGATATTTCTAAGAAAACAAATTATTTATTTATTTATTTGTATTTTATTAGTTATATTATTTTATTTTATAGGTTATAGGGATAGTCTTAGATTTATATTTCATTTTAAAGGATAAATGAACGATTTTTACTTTGTTTTTTATTCACACTTTAAGCTGTTTTCGTTTATCATTGTGTGCTGCTCCGGGCTTATTGGCTCTTGTTCTATTTGTCGTGCAAGCCACTCCCGATGCGCAATTCTCCTCATCCCTTAAAAGCCACCTTACACGGTCAATAATACTGTCAATCCTAGTCCTGTCAGTATTTGCTTCAATCCTCCTTTTATATTTATCAAGTAATCAATTATCCGGATATATCAGTATTCTCTTCATTTTATCGTTACTATACCTAACACTATAAGTAATAATGTCAATATTTTAGAATAATGAACATTTTAAACATATTATTGCACAGTAATACTGTTATTATTCTAAAATATTGACAGTATTATTGATCGTGTAAGGGGTGCCTTTTACAAGCAGCGCACGACCGCAAAACTTGAAGCGATACAGCACGCTACGGGGCGACTAATAATGTTAAATTAAAGCACCTTTAGTTACACTTTGCATGACTCGGAGGTGCTCGAAAATGAAAGAGCTTAGCTAGTTGCGTGATAACTAATGTGTGATAATAAGTAAACATCGTTTTATTTATCCTTCAAAATATATATTGTTTAAATGTAAATTACGGAACTTTATACATGCACAACCCCACTTAAAACATAATGATTTTTATAAAATTTTAACTGTCGACTATTTTGGATTATGATTTGAGAATTTAAAACTCTTTAGGTGCTGTAATTAAAAATACATCGGATTTTTAGGACATACGCTTGTATTATATTACTTTCAGTCGCTCAAACTACGCACAGAAAACAATATTTGCAATAAATCGCTTGTGGGAAATCATTAATTATACTTTCATTTTTGTTTACAGTACGGTGTCAAGATTTCGGCTACGATGGAACAGTCGGTGAGTACAAATTGCAAAATACGCTCATAATATTCAGTTCACTATTTTTTTATTTCCTGGCTGCTATTGTCTCGGAGAATGGATACTGGGAATGCGAATACGCGTTTGGAATCATGTGTCCTGACGTACTCAAGCACATTGTCTTTCGAAATCGTTATTCGAACCGTGTAATATTTTTTTATGTAGGTCAATTTCGTATTATTCATGTTAATTAATCATTTATAATACAAATTAACTAGTAATGTAATAAAAAATTGTAATTATTCGCTCCCACATTTAAATACATTAAATAGTAAACTAATAAAAAAATCTATTTGTAAAATAAATTACCTCATGTTATTTTATCTCAAAATCATAAGATATTTCTAAAAAACAAATTATTTATTTATTTGTATTTTATTAGCTATATTATTTTATTTTATAGGTTATAGGTATAGTCTTAAGGTCGTTTTAGACAAGACAATTTCTTAGCTCAAAAGTTGTTCAAGAAATGAATTCATATATCCTCCTCGCATACTATTTGTCCTTGGCAAATAGAACGCGTTATATTTTTCCATTCGATCTACCATCCAATTCAATATTTCAAATAATTTGCTGTATGATACGAGACAATTTAAATTGTCTCGCATCTTGACTAACTTTTAAGTCAAGAAATTGTCTTATCTAAAACGACCTTTAGATTTTTTTATATATAAAAAACACGTAATTTTAGCACTATTCCAATTTGTGCTTTCGAGTTAGTTTTTCGATATTCGCATTCTAGTGATCCTTCCACTGTAGTGTGTAATGGAATAGATTAAAAATAGGCTTTATTTGCTTAGAATCAGATCTATTAGCTGAAAAACAGTTTATAATAGTTTAGTTTGCCACTGGATTGATGAAAAAAATTCAAGCCACAATTATGAATTTTGTATAATATATAATATGTTTCAAACAGCTTGAAGATTTTTTTTCAAGTGGCTTGTAATAAAATAATATCTAAAAATACATGGGTTATTATACAATCTTCATATTTTTTTTTTCAAGCGTATGCAATTTTTTTTTCAAGCGGCTTGAAATAAAATAATACCTAAAATACTTGGGTTATTATACAAAATTCATATTTTTTTTCAAGCGGCTTGAAAAATTTAAAAATAAAAGATGAATTTTGTATAATAACCCATGTATTTTTAGTTATTAATTATTTGAAGCCGGTTGAAAAAAAATTCTAGGCACTTGAAAAACAAATTGCTATAAAATAATATATTTTTTTCAAGCCACCAAATCATGAATTTTGTATAATAAAACCCTTGTATTTTTAGTTATTATTTTATTGCAATTTTTTTTTCAACCTTGACTTTTTTTTTCAAGCGGCTTGAAATAAAATAATACCTAAAAATACATGGGTTTATTATACAAAATTCAAAATGTCTTCTTCAAGCGGCTTGAAATAAAATAATAACTAAAAATACATCGGTTATTTCTTTTTTTTTCAAGGGGCTTGGAACAATTTTTAAAAAATTATGAATTTTGTATAATAACCCATGTATTTTTAGTTATTATTTTATTGCAATTTTTTTTTAAAACACTACGAACTTTAAGAAATGTTTCTTATACCGTGTTGTCGTGAATTTTCAACATATTTCAACACGTAGTGCGAGTGTGTATGTATCCATATTTAATATCGTAGTATTTATTTATCAAAAGTCATCGGCATAATAGTTGAATGTTGACAATTCAGCAATGGTAAGTAATTTAGAATGACACCTCTTCTTGATTGACCCCATATATTTATTTGTTTAAATACTCCATAAAAAAAAAAACATGTGTACATTTGTACACGATTATATTAAATTTTTTGCCTCCTCCAAATTTAGTGCCATAATATTTAGGCACGTCATTACGCAATTAGCACTTCAATGTTTATTGGTAATTGTCACGTCACTATCACAGAAGGTAATTTCACAATCAACGTTTCTTTTTTTATAATTTTAAACTTAAATAAAACGCATTACGTTTATATGAAAACGATTATATTCTAATACTACAACTGCAATTCATACATGAAATAATGTAGCAAGGTCGCTTACCGTTGTGAACTTATTATTCTTATTACTAAAATCGCTAGCCGCAGCTAATTCTTTGCAATTGTGTAGCGACTACTTATAGGAAGTAAAAACATGTTTTTCTCTATAAAACTGGCAGTGATAGTAGCCTCATCAACTAATATTTCAAAAAAGTACTTTCATATTATTATTTGTACAATATTTGTAACGCATAATAATATACAATTACAAGACTTATTTATAATCAGCCCAACCCTTCCCTTTTACACAAATTCCAGCCGAAAAAAAACAATACTTTCACAGAAAGAAATAAAAAACAAAACAAAAAAATACAAATTAACATAAAATACATCATTTTTCTAACCACTAAAATAAACCCCCTCTGCCCTAGACAATTTAGTTTTCCACGTCAGCCTCCTGCAGATTTTCACGCCTTACCCATCCTCTCCTAACCATTCGTTCAGCTTTCTGCACTCTCCAACCCACTCTGCTTTCACTCCCTCACATTCTCTGCTACGGTGCCACCACGTGTCACTCCCCTTCCTACACAGCGCACACGCGGTGTACCCCAGCCCCATCCACACTTTTTTTCCTCGCTCTTCTGACCCACACCTCGCTCTTGCCATGCATACTTTGTCCTCTCTGCTCCACTCTCCCCTGGCTAAGTAGCTCGGGAGTTTCCCCTGTACTTGCCCCTCTACGTAGCCCGGGTTGTATGAGCTCTCAGCCATTCTCACTTGGCTTTCTTGCCAATCAATATCCTTCAATCTCTCCCTGATCTCAGTTCCTAGGCTACCCCTTTCTCTCAGCTTCTCCTCTACCCACACCTCAGACATACCCACTCTTTCATACATCCTTTCTCTATCCTTCCTCCATCTACTCTCTGCTCTAGTCTTACACCTCATCCATACCTCCTGTACCAGTCTTTCCTCGCCCAAAGCCTGCAATCTTTCCTCAAACTTCACAACCCTCACACACGACTCCCACCACATACTCATACGACTTGTCTCCTGCAACAGCACTGACCACGGTGTCGACCTTTCGAGCCCCAGCAGGTTCTTCAGGAACAAACCTTGCTCCCTTTCTATTACCTCCCATTCACGCAATCCCCACACTTTCACTCCATACAACAATATAGGTTTTACACACGCATCCCAGATCTTGCACGCCATTACGAGGTTACCACCCCACAAACTCCCCCATTTTCTGCACGCAATGCCCCAAGCCATTCTTGCTTTCGCCTGCATACACTCCACATGTATCCCAAGCCCGCCTCCACAGTCAAACCAAAAGCCCAAATATTTAAAGCCATTCACTTTCTCAATCAGCCTTTCCTTCCATTTCAGCCCTTCCCCTTACCCCTCCTGCCCCTATTCCTAAACAACATCCATTTGGTCTTTTCCACATTCACCACTAGCCCCCTCTTATCCAGGTACCTACCCATTCTTTCCAACATCTCTTGCATCTCTTCCACTCTCTTGGCTACTAGCACCACGTCATCTGCATACGCCAACATCCACACCTTGAATCTACCCACCACGACCCCTTCTGCCTGTCCTCTCCTCAGCACCTCCTCCAACTCGCTCGTGTACAGATTAAACAGGAGAGGGTTCAGCGGGCACCCCTGCCTTACTCCTAGATTCAACCAAAATTTCTCAGATATTTCTCCATTTATTCTTGCTTTTGCCCATAACTCTTTATACATCCGTCTCACCCACTCCACTCCTTCCTCTTTCATACACAATCTATTCATACATTCCACCAGTTTCTCCCTAGGAACTGAGTCATACGCCGCTTTTAAATCCACAAACACCGCATACAGTCTCCCTTTGCATTCCAGCGCTTCCTCCACCATTCTCGCCAGGGTGAAAATCTGCTCCCTCGTCCCTCTTCCCCTTCTAAACCCACCCTGGCATTCCGGCAGCAGCCCTTTTTGTTCCACTTCCCTATCCATTCAATTTTTCACCATAGTCATCATCAATTTATAACCGGCACTCATAATCGTGATCCCCCTAAAGTATTTTACGTCCGAGGCCGCTCCCCCTTTATGTACCGGGACCACCACCCACACACGCTACTCTTGCGGCACTTTCTCCTCTCCACTCCACACCTTGTTAATAATCTGCCGCACCTTCTCCCTTCCTTCCTCCGGTAGCTTTATGAAAGCCTCTGCCTTCAGCCCATCTTCCCCCGCTGTCTTTCCTAGTTTTAGCTGTGCCAGGGTCACCTCCACCTTTTTCCGCGAAAACGCCTCCCTTCGTACCACCTGTCTCGCACTCGAACTGCCCAGCTCCACCTCAGACTCCGCGATCTGTTTACAACTCCTCTCCCACTTTGCTAGCTCTATGTTCACTTTGCCCTGATTCACCCTTCCCTTTAAGATCTCCCACATCCGTTTCTCCACCACACACTCCCTCAACCTCTTTTCCACTTTCTGCAACTCCTCTATTTTTTTCCTCTCGCACGTACTCTCGAACTCCCTCTTCGCCTGATTAACACTTTCGACTGCACATCTGCCATCCCTCCAATTCGCCATTTCCCTCCGCCACCTCGTCTTCTTCATCTTACACTCCTCGTCGAACCAACACTCCGTCTGGCCTCTACTCTTCTTCCTCACCACCAACGTAGCCGCCATAACTCTCTCCAACCGGAGCATCGACTGTACCTCCTCCCACTTCACGCCCTTTAGGTTTTTCTCATACACCGCCATTTCTAGTTTGCTCCATCCAAACCCTTGCTCCTCCCTCTTCAAACCTTTTATCATTCTCAAGACCACCTCCACAGGCACATGGTCCGACCCACCCACATTTTCCACTTTGAAGCACTCCAACTCCTCCCTTCCGAAACCTTGATCACCATATAGTCCAAAACCGAATGTCCTCCGTGTCCACAGAAAGTCTTCTTTCCTTCCCAGTCCCCTTCACAGCAGCCATTCAGTACATCCCACCCCGACTTTCTCACCCATTGGATCCATTCTCTACCCTCCTGGTTGGTCACTTTATCCTGCGATCGTCTTTCTCTCCATTCCATTAACATGGGTTATTATACAAAATTCTTAATTTATTTTTAAGTGGCTTGAATTTTCTTTGTTTTTTCAAGTGGCTCGACTTACGTAGTTGCGTTCAATTATTATCACATTTGTTAAACTTTTTTTTTACCACATCATTTCCTGCGGAAAGTGAGTGATTGTTGCGTGATAAGTGTGAAAATGAATGCGTTTGTGCCGTTTAAGGCGGTGGATTATACATAACAAAAATATCATTATAATTATGTTGAAGCTGCAAACATGCTGCAGTTTTTTTTTAATTCGTCTCTATAGTAACTTCATAAATGTACCAAATATTGTTGGTTATTTTTATTGATGGAACCTCCTGCAAGAGACCCACCGGATGAGTATGTGGTGGCAGTCGTGCGGGAGGGTGTTAACCGCCAGGAAAACCGCCAGGCTACATAACCAGGTTAGGGTTGGGCAAAGAGGAAAAGGTATGCATGGCACGAGTGAGGCGTGGGTTTAGTCGGAAAGCGCCCCGGGGAGAATCCGGGATGAATCCGACATGGCCCAAGTATGTAACACCAGGAAGTGATAGTGAGGCATATGAGTCTTTTGAAAATTTCTTCCTCATAGAAAAATAATGTAGTATGTACTTATTAAAAAAACTTATTGGAGACCACGTCTGTCAAAACGACCGACCTCATATGAGGTGGACTAATGATATTCAGCTCACGGAGAGGAAATAGAAATAGGAAGGAAAGTATGGATAGCGCAAAGGATACACCACGTGTGTACTGTGAAGTAAGGGGAGTAACACGTGGTGATACCTGAATATGAGTGTGCGAAAGAGAAGTGGGTGGGGAAGTGAAGAAACATGAATGAATGGCTAAGAGAGGATGGGATTGGCGTGAAAATCTGCAAAAGTTGTGGTAAAGGAAGTAGGTGAGTGAAATAACATCCCTTCCCACATAATAAAATACATACCCTACCGATGGGGGACGGTAGGGATGTTATGGGATAAAGGTTTTATTTCGATGTGTGAATATTCTTGAGTTGAAATGTATGTAATGGTTATGCCAAATAAAGCTTTATTTTAATTGATGGTTATTGTTTTCCATATAGGTCCGAATTATTGGGGAGAAAAATATCAACAGTGTATAGGAAAACATCAAAGCCCAATTAACATTGAAGAGCACAACGTCGAATTGGTCAAGCTCTACCCCATGCACTTCGAAAACTTCGACATGGACCTGGAAATGGCGGAAATTCAGAATAATGGTCATACTGGTAAGTAATGGAAAATTGAAATATATTAAAACAAGATTTTGCCCATATACGTTTACTGGAAGTTGTCTCACATTCATTTATTAGTAAACCATAAATCAGAGTTAGAAATCTTCTCTACTAGAAATATGTTTCACACAAAAGAAATATTATAATTTACATAACAAAAATTGTATAATATAAAATATTTATTATCTACATATAATTTTTGTTATGTAAATTGTCCTATTTTTTTGTGTGAAACATATTTCTAGAAGAGAAGATATGATAGAAAGTTTATAGTTTCTGAGATATTAGAGATTAAACACGAAAGCCAAAGATGGCGCTTCCTTGACTATCCTCGTCCAATTGAATCTGTTTTCAGCAGCTATCATCAAATTTCTTTCTTTTAAGAAATACATGTATTCTATCTCTCTTTTCTTTCCATCTCGATTTTAGTCCAGTTGGCAAATAAAAAAAGAGGGTTCTTCTTCTTCTTCTTCATGTGCTTGTCCGATTTCGGATGTTTGCGATGAGCGTGACTATCTTCACTTTATTGGTTGCTATTCTGAAGAGCTCGTTCGACATCTTCCCGTACCACGCCCTGAGATTCTGCAACCATGAAATTCTCCTCCGTCCCGGCCTTCGTTTGTCTTGAATGATGGCCTGTAACAGGGCGTATCTGTCCCCGTTTCGCATGATGTGACCTAGATATTGGAGCTTGCGGGCTTTGATGGTGTCCATGATCTCCTTCTCTTTCTTCAACCTGTGGAGGACTTCTATGTTTGTTACTCGGTCTTTCCAAGATATCCGCAAGATACATCGATATAGCCACAACTCAAACATCAAGTTTTTTTGTTGTTGCTTCATTTAGTGTCCAGGACTTAGTAATATTGGGAATATGTAGCAAATCAACATGCGTACTTTGGTAACAAGATGGAGTTCGTGATTTTTGAAGAGGTTATTCATTGTATTGAAGGCAGCTTGAGCTTTCCCAATTCTACTTCTTATCTCTTGGCTATTGTCCCAATTTTCGTTCACAAGTGTACCTAAGTATGTTGTTTGTCTCACTCTATTTGTTGATTGTGAGCGTACAGATTTACATTGGCTATATTTTCTTTGCTTATGACCAAGAATTTTGTTTTATCGCTATTGATATTAAGTCCATATCTTTCACTAGCTGCTACAATTATGTTCAATAGTTTTTGAAGTCCTTCAAGAGAATCAGCGAATACCATTGTGTTGTCAGCATACCGGATGTTATTCAGTCTGCCTCCGTTCAGTAAAATGCCTTCTTCTATGCCTGCTAACGTTTCTTTAAAGATCTGTTCGGAATATAAATTGAACAGAATCGGAGAAAGTATGCACCCCTGTCTTACCCCTCTAGCTATTTTAATGTGTTCTATTTCTTCGTCTTCTATTTTCATGGATGCGGTCTGGTTCCAGTACAAGTTGGTGATGATTTGGAGGTCTTTGGCATCAATGCCCACTTGTTTTAGTATGTCTAGCATCTTGTGATGATGTACCCGATCAAACGCTTTCTGATAGTCAATTGGGCATCTAGATCTTTGGAAGAGCACCTGCACTGAGAAAAGCGCTTCCCTTGTGCCTATAGCGTTGATGAATCCAAATTGATTTACTGAGATTTGTTCTTTGGACTTTTTATATATTCTCTTGTTTTATTTTTAGGAATATTTTGAGAAGATGACTCATGAGACTGATACTTCTATATTCCTCGCATCTTTTTGCTGCTACTTTCTTTGGTAATACGATGAATTCTGACTGTATGCTGCCCGAGTTGTATATTCTGTTGAATATGTTGGTGAGTGTTTTGATATGCTTCTCACTTAACAGTTTCAGGATTTCAACTTGTATGTCATCCAGCCCTGCCGCCTTTCCATCTTTCATTCGTTTATTGCTACGTCCACTTCCTCAACCAAGATGTGCGGTTCCGTTTCTCCTTCGATGATTGGTGTTGTTATTCTCTCTTCATCTTCAAATAGTTTGTTAAGATATTCCCTCCACGTTTTCTTCTTGTCTTCTAAGTTTATGATAATTTTTCCCTCGTTGTTCACCAGCTTTCCAAAGTTCTTTTTTCTTGTTTTGCCTGTCAGTTCTCTAATTCTTCGGTGAACGTTAAAATCGTCATATCTTTTCTGCATCTCTTCAATCTATTGAGATGCTTCCGCTCTTTCTATTTCTTTGGCCTTTATAATTTCTTGTCTATTTGTCTTGTTTATTCGTCTGTATTCTTCATTGTTGTTCTTTTGTTCTCATCTCTGCTACATTAATTTTAGTATTTCGTTTATCATCCATATCTTTTTCTTTTCACTTTCCTTAATATGTGTCTTCTTGGTTTCTTGGATGATTTTATTCAGAACTGCTATTTGTTGTTCTACTGACACGGTTTCATCCATTTCTTTATTGATTTTCTCGTTTAAAGGGTTACCTGGACAAAATTCCGTAGTTAATGAAACTTTGGGATATTGTTCGGGGTTGATGTAGGGTATGGAATCTGAGTTTTCGACCTCGAGGGAACTGTGGAAACTTGGGGAGGGGCAAACAATTTTTCGGATTTATTTTTTTCTTTATATCTTCTAAGCCATGGGTTTTTCGAAGAAAATGTCTATATACAAAGTTGTAGAATCGTCTTTGCTTCCATTTCCGACATCAGCAGTATGATGATGGATTTCTTTATTGGTGTCATTAACTAGACATGTTGCTTATTGAATTCTACCATAGGGCGTTGTCTTTGAAAACACAAACTTTGTGGACAATTGCAGCAGTGACCGTCGATACCGTTCGACTGCTTCGGTGCTCTGGTAATTGAGACCAACAGGATACCCCTCAAAAACTACTATAGCCTTGCTCCCAAAGTGTCGCTGCACATAATCAATGTGGGAGGTACAGACCAAATTATATGTGGTTTCTTTTGATTTGCCCCATACAACCTTATACAGCAGGTAACCACCATCATGGAATCACATTTTTCTCGTATTTTATAAGTTGAGAAATTTGCCCCATCTTTGAACAGGTGTATATCGGTAAGTATTGGATAAACAAATAATGTTGGGAATGAAAATTGAAGGAAATTTAATGCTCTACAACTTTGTTATTAATATTTTCATCGAAATCTCATGGTTTAGAAAATATAAGCAAAAGTCTGAACAAAAAACGTAAATTTTAGAGGCTCTAGACAGATTCTTTGACTCGAGTGGTTAGAAAATATAAGCAAAAGACTGAACAAAGTCCGTAAATTCTAGAGGCTCTAGGCAGATTCTTTGACTCAAGTGTTAAAATAAAAATATAATATAATGAAAAGACTGAACAAAATCCTTAAATTTCGAGGTTTTTTGTACTTGCCGACTGGACTATTTATTGGTTGGTCTCCCTCTAATACCACAGTGTTGTTTTAAAGCATTCGTATTTACTGATATTAATATATTTAGAAAATTGTGTCTGGATATTTTTATAATTTACTTTGCAAATAAACTAGTATATTTGAAACAATTTCCTAAATAATTACGCTTATATAAAATTTTTTTTAACGATCCGATGATCAATATAATTATACGTTTGAAACCGAGAAAGTCCGTTGCGGATTGAAGAAAAAAAAAAGAGCAATTTAAACGCTCTCCATTTATCATACTTTTACTATGCATTTGCATATTAAATTCCACATGACATCTGCTGCCACATAACTATAATAATCGCCCAATCGATTTGCGAATAACTTATCTACGAAGAACGTTTCTGTTGAATTCCGCACTAAACATAATGTTTTAGATTTAATAAGCGGCCGACACGCAAAAATGTTGGTATTAAACTAATAGTCGCAATAATTATAGTTATTATGGGTAATTTGGTAACTATTTTAACTTGTGATGTTCTGGTCCGGAAATGTAATTATAGTCAAATTGATTGGGGGATAATAATAACAATGTACGTAACATGTTGCTAATTTTTTGTTTTTGATTATATATTACATAATTAATTTATCATACTATATACGATTAAGGCGGCAATAAATTTGAGCAAAAATAGTAGTTTATTCCGTATTTTCTTTTGGAGATGGAACCAAGTAACTAAAAAAAGTCCTAGCAGTGCTGATTAAAATCGTTAATTGAAATATTCGGTATAAAAACTTCAATAAGGCACCTTGCACGATCAATAACACTGTCAATATTTCAGAATAATGACAGTATTACTGTACGATAATTTGTTTAAAATGTTCATTATTCTAAAATATTGACAGTATTATTGAACGAAGGTATAGTAATGATGGAATGAAGAGAATACTGATGTTTATCAGGATAATTGATTACTTGGTAATTATAAAAGGAGGATTGAAACAAATACTGACAGTACTAGGATTGACAGTAATATTGACCGTGTAAGGTGCCTTAATCAACGCTAAATCAAAGAACAAGGACACGGGACGGAAGACTTTGGACCCTATGTGCATCTACATAGCGGTGTGCCAAAGGAAAAGAGGACAGAATAGGGAGTCTCACTCCAAACACAATAGGTTCAAAAAGAATATAACAAGCTGGAGACCTATCGACGGAAGACTTAGAATAGTAATCACGTCATCATCATCATCATTCCGTAGCTCTACAACCCTGGGTGGGCCTTGGCTGACACAACAATCTTCCTCTATTCCACCCGATCCAACATGGTCTCAGGGTCTCTTCCCAGAACTTGCAGATCCGCCCTCATGTATATTTCTTGGTCTTCCCAACGGTCTTCTGCCACGTGAATTTTCATCCTAGGCGGAGTCTGAGGAAACGGTTGTATGGCTGTCTCTGCACATGTTCTGCTCATCGTAGTCGTTGGGACTTTATTTCTTGGATAATGTGCGGATCGCTGTAGAGTTCGCCTAGTTTTATGTTAGTTCTAGGTCTGTACTGATTGGTGACTTGGTCTTTTGTTCGGCCAAAGATGTTGCGCCAAATATTTTTTTTAAAACATCTCAGTTTACGCTTGTTGGCCTTAGTTATAGTCCAGGTTTCACATCCATACATAGTAATAGGTCTTATAACGCTCTTATAGATCTTTATTTTAGAGGCTCTAGACAGATTCTTTAACTCAAGTGTCCCCCTCAGAGCATACATGCATCGGATGGTGCTCTGGATTCTGGCCTTAATTTCTTCAGAGATGTTGTTGTCTGCTGTAATTGTGACGCCTAGATACTTAAAACTATTTACACGTTCGATGATATAGTCCCCCAATGTTACGTTATGGCCTATTCTGTCTCTGTGCACTTGCCTGGTTACATGTATGTATTTTGTTTTGTCCTCGTTGATCCCAAGTCCCATTTTCTTTGTTTCATCTTCCACCTTCCCCAAAGATTATTTTACCTTCAGTTCAATTGTAACGATAATATGCATGTCATCTGCGTATGCAAGTAGTAGCCTAGGACCATTTAACTTAAACATATGCATTTCAGTTCGCGTCGATCTGATTGCTTTTTCTAAAGCCAAGTTGAATAAAATGCTTGAGACCATTGTTAATCTCAAAAACACCTGACAATGTATTCTCTATGCGCACCATACTTTTGGAGACGTTAACACACATAGCTGTCAGATTGATGAGCTTATTTTGAATGGAAAGCTCAGATATCGCATCCCACAGCTCTATCCTCAGGATACTGTCATATACCCGTCTGAAATCTATGCATAGGCTATGTAGATATTAGTCAAATTCCCAGCATTTGCCTGATTTTTGGTCAGTTGTCGACCTGTATTTCCTAAATCCACATATCTCCAACACGTTCTTCTGCGAGAGGCGTTAGTTGGTTAAGCAGGATATTTCTTAAGACTTCATATCAATAAGGGATATTCCTCTGTAATTTGTGCATTTAATTTTGTCGCCTTTTTATGTAATGAAATTATTATGCCCTCTTTCCAGTCTTCCGGTATTGTTTCCGCGGCCCATATCAAAGATATTAGATGGTGAACATATTTGTGCAGTGTCTTTTCTCCATATTTTAGACATTCCGATGGTATACTGTCCTCCCCAGGACCTTTTCCGTTTTTCAGATTTTTAATAGCTTTTACAACCTCGTCGAAAGTTGGTTCCTCGGCATTTAGGTCTGCTGTCTTGAAAACTTGTTGACAGTAGTTTCCTTCTACATGGACATTCAGGATGTTATTAAAACATTGCTTCCAGGTTTCAACTAATTCTGTGGGTTCAGTAATCAAGGTGTTGTCATCTTTTTTAAGTATATTTCCAGTTCTTGAAAGAAGTTTGAAACCTGTTTTTAATCGTGTGACTTCTCTGTAGTAATCTCTTGATTTGTTATTACCTCGGTCTGTCTCCATTTCTTCAAAATGTCTTTGTTCTTGTTACCGTTTTTTCGCCTTGAATGTTCTTCTAGTAGAGGCTCTAATATCACCATATTTTTGCCGATTTACTTGGGTCGGTTTCTGTATAGCGTTTGCTCTTGCTTTTTGTCTTTTGCCTAAAGGCGGCCATACACGTTCCGGTATACCGGAGAGGTAAACCGGACGGTTTTCCTCTCCGGTTTGCCTGCATAGTCCCTGGAGCCAGCCATACGCGTTGCCCTGTACCGGAGAGGTACGCCTGCACAGGTAAACTGGAGCGTGTGTGTGGACAAGTTTTGGTAAACCAGCGTAGGCGTAGTGAATTGTACGGGCGACCGGAGAAGAATCAAAATTCGATTCTTTCTACCCGAAGGCGAGTGCTTCATCGGCTTTACCGCCAAAACAGTGTACTTTTTATAACAATATTTTTTCGGAATTTTCTTTCTAATTAAATTACCTACAAAATGAGGCTTTTTATCATGAAATAAATGTTTCCAAATTTCATTTTTTTATTTCAAATTTTATTTCATTTCCTGTAATTTTTCCGGTTTAACTTGATATAATCTCGACATTATTCCCGAAACTACTATATACTATATTTTTATTACATAACGACAAATATGTAGCCCCAGTACTGTTTTCCCTACTGTGTGTGTGCAAGGCAGTGTGCATATATACCGGAGAGGAAAACCGACAGGTTTACCTCTCCGGTTTACCGGAAAGTGTATGGCCGGCTGATTCTTCTCCGGTCGCCCGCACAGGTCACTAAGCCTGTGCAGTTTTACCCAACTTGTCTACACACGCTCCGGTTTACCTGTACAGGTCTTTGCGCAGGTAAACCTCTCCGGTATACCGGAACGTGTATGGCTAGCTTAAGTGAACTGAAATGCATCGTCAAAACTGCTGTTTCGATTCCATTTATTTCGGTTTCATAAGACATCCCTAGACGCGTTTGTGATAGCCTCCTTCAGTGTGGCCCACACGCTCTCTATATTTGTATCCTGCTCTGTACCCTGTAGCTGGTTTGTGACTGCTGTCTCAAAAGAATGCAGAGCTTAATTTTCCTTTAGTTTGTCCGTATTCCATCTAATTATTGGATCTGCTTTCTTGTTCTTATGGCTAGATATTCTGAATTTCACTTTAGCCTTAACCAAAATATGATCTGAGTCGGCATCCGGGCCCCTTAAGCTTCGCACATCTACTTTCATGTCTGGCATCTGCTATTATGTGATCTATTTGGTTTCGCGTTCTGTCGTCCTTTGGAATCCATTTTTGTTTGTGTATTTCTTTATGTTCAAACATCATTGACTTGATAAGCATGTTATTGGCTGTAGCCAATTCAACGAGTCTCACGCCGTTATCATTTGAGACGGTGTGCATGCTATGCCTGCCGATAGTTGGCCTGAGGGCTTGTTCTTTACCAAATTGTACATTAAAGTCGCCACATATCAAGATCATATTTTGCTTGTGTATTTCCGATCGTGCTGTCTCCAGCTGATCATAAAATATATCCTTGATTTCCTCCTCCTTATCTTCAGTGGGTGCATGCGCTGTTATGACGGAATAGTTATACCAACTTCCTTTAAGTCTTATGCAGCATATACAATCACATACCAGCGTGAAATTGTTGGTGAGATTTTCATTTACAAGAAAACCTGTGCCAAACTCATGCCTTCTTTCTTGATTACCACTATAGAACACCATCGATTTACTAATCTTGACGCTACCAGAATCATTGATTACCACTATAGAACACCATCGATTTACTAATCTTGACGCTACCAGAATCATTGATTACCACTATAGAACACCATCGATTTACTAATATTGACGCTACCAGAATCAAGCCATCTTATTTCTTGGACTGCTGGTAATGTCCATACCCACTTTTTCCAACTGTTTTATAGCTTAAAAAGATATTCCACTTCTGTTCTAACTCAGTACATTCCATGTTCCAATATTCATTTTCTGTTGTTATTGCTGTGTTCATCTTAAGTGATCCGTCCTATTCCGAGGCTTATATTCCGTCTTCACAACCTTTGTATTTTTTACGGGGAGGGGTAGTTAACCCCTCGCCCAACCATCCTATTATATCCGGGCTTCGGACCGGCAACGGTAGCCACTGGGCTGCTCTATCCACCCAGCCACCGCAGGCATAGTTAAATATGAACATCTAGGGCCACAAAACAAGGTTAGTGAGCGCATACAGAATAAACGATATGCGAGAGTGTCTGACAATGATTTTTTCGAAAAACTGGGCAAGGTTGTATCAGACATTTCCAAATCACGAAAAGTCATATTCCTCTTAGTTTTAAACAGCTGAACTGGAAAAAGTGAGAAATGATCTAATTGTAGGGCAGCAAAGAGGTTACGCATGCTAATGGGACAAGGCTAATCATTTATGACATTTGACATAGGCCCAATTCACACATGGGAGGCGAAGAGGCGAAGGCGCAGTGCCGGCGCTTTCACGCCCCCTCTATATAAACATATGGTGCAATGCCCGCGCCTCGGCAACTAAGTGGGCATTGCACCACATGTTTATATAGAGGGGGCTTGAACCGGGAAGAATGTCTTAATGACATCCCGGGCGTCTTTGAAGATTCCCCACCACAGGCCAAAAAAAATATATAATCATAGGCTGTACAGAATACTATCTAATACTACAAGATGAGTAAAAGATAGACAGCTACCAAAAATATAAGTACCTAGAAGTAAAAATGACACTAGACGGAAAAATTAACTCAATAATAACTCGGATTAACTAAGCGCGAAGAGCAATATCTCTACTTAACTCTGAACTGATCAGAATGTAAATAATGGGAACAAGCACACAATCTACAATGCCTTGGTAACGAGCCTGGGGATGGATTTTTGAGCGATCGCTATGAATATAGGGCTGGAGAGACCTTTGCTATTATTGCGAATGGTATAGATATGTGACCCATCGCCTCGTGACCGATGCTGCTTATCTTTGACAAAACTGAAATCTCTACAGTAGTTATGTTTTGACATTAATTTTTGAGTTAATTCTATTATTTGAGCGCTATGAAACGTCTACTCATTATAGCGCATGATAATAGCGATCGGTTAAAAATCCCACCCCTGGCAACTTACGGATGTGAAGTATGACAATTTGGAAGAGCGTTGGAGACACCTTTGCTATGACGAGGGGAAACCTTTGCAAAGAAGATCAGCCGGAAGACCAAAAATGGAGAGAATTATAAACATCAGAAAAAGGGAAATCAAGGACGTAAAGAACATTTATGACAATTTGAAAAAGCGTTGGAGAAACCTTTTCCATGAAGAGGGGAAACCTTTGCAGAGAAGATCAGCCGGAAGACCAAAAATGGAGAGAATTATAAACATCAGAAAAAGGGAAATCAAGGACGTAAAGCAAATGTATGATAATTTGAAAGAGCGTTGGAGAAAGCTTTGCAGAGAAGATCAGCCGGAAGACCAAAAAATGGAGAGAATTACAAACATCAGAATAAGGGAAATCAAGGACGTAAAGCAAATGTAATAAACATCTATGTGATTGATGTCACTTCCCAAATAACAGTCGACTTTGCTATGAAAAGGGGAAACCTTTGCAGAAAAGATCAACCGCAGGACCAAAAATGGAGAGAATTATAAACATCAGATAAAGGGAAAATAAGGACGTAAACCAAATGTATGACAATTTGAAAGAGCGTTGGAGAAACCTTTGCTATGAAAAGAGGAAACCTTTGCAGAGAAGATCAGCCGGAAGACCAAAAATGGAGAGAATTACAAACATCAGAATAAGTGAAATCAAGGACGTAAAACAAATGTAATAAACATCTATGTGACGTAGAGTGGTCCGTAGATTGGTCACGTCCCAAATAACAGTCGAAGCAACCCCCTGTGGTTTTATTGTTCTTATTATTAAATACGTTGTTTAAATAATTTATAACAATGAAATATATGTGTGAATTCACCTCTTGGCAATCTACATATCTAGATTTGAATCTTGTTAGATCTCATGATGGTGGCCATGGCGTTTAACTTTCTTCCTAAAGAATTTGTATTATTTTATAACAAAGTTTAAAAAATTTAAATCAATTGAATAAGAAAAGTTCAAATACAAAAGCATCAAATAAATTATAAACTTAAAATCCATAGACTCAAAAATAATGTAATCAATCACTGAAAATAGGTTAAAACTGTACATTTAATAGTTCTCAAATTGTTGATTGACTGAAGGTATATGTGATGATATAATGAGATTTTAAATTATACACACCGGTATAAAACCAGTAATTTAGTTATTAACATTTTTAACGTGATTAATTACTGATTACGAAGAATTCAATATTGAACGCGCAATTTTCGAAACATTTACATATTATAACAGGTTTTTTAAAACAAATGTATATAATTTATCGTTACTATTATTTTATATATCATAATATTAATATTATACACATTTATTACTATTCAATGTCAAGAGTCATTGAATTATAAAATATGTATAAACATGAACCGTTTATATTAGTTCTCTTGATATTATTATCGTGTAAAACGTTGTTGTTGTTTTATAATTAGATGGTTTTATTTAAATTATGTTGTTTAATAAATACGTTTAACCCAGCTCATCAGTGTCGTACTGCGCATTGAGGAGAGTGCGTTCAAACCCCTATAAGGCACCTTACACGGTCAATAATACTGTCAGTCCTAGTACTGTCAGTATTTGCTTGAATCCTCCTATTATATTTACCAAGTAATCAATTATTCGGATAAACATCAGTATTCTCTACATTCCATCATTACTATTCCTTAAGCGAGCCATACACATTCCGGTATACCGGAGAGGTTTGCCTGCGCAAAGACCTGTACAGGTAAACCGGAGCGTGTGTGTGGACAAGTTGGGTAAAACTGCACAGGCTTAGTGACCTGTACGGGCGACCGGAGAAGAATCAGCCGGCCATACACGTTCCGGTAAACCGGAGAGATAAGCCTGTCGGTTTTCCTCTCCGGTATATCTGCACACACACAGTAGGGTAAACAGTACTGGGCTACATATTTGTCGTTTTGTAATAAAAATATAGTATATAGTAGTTTCGGTAATAATGTCGAGATTATTTCAAGTTAAACCGGAAAAGGCAGTCGCCTTCAGGTAGAAATAATCGAATTTTAATTCTTCTCCGGTCGCCCGTACAGGTCACTACGCCTGTGCTGGTTTACCGAAATTTGTCCACACACACACTCCGGTTTACCTGTGCAGGCGTACCTCTCCGGTATAGCGCAACGCGTATGGCTGGCTCCAGGGACTGTGCAGGCAAACCGGAGAGGAAAACCGTCCGGTTTACCTCTCCGGTATACCGAAACGTCTATGGCCCGCTTTACACGAAAAGTAATACTATCAATATTTTAGAATAATGATCATTTTAAACTTATTATCGTACAGTAATACAGCCATTATTCTAATATATTGACAGTATTATTGATCGTGTAAGGTGTCTTTATGGGCAAAGCCAGTGGAAAAGCCCTCGGACTGATAACTATAAACATAGAAGTTTTTTTAAATACGTTTATAATATATTTACGGTATTTACATTAACTTCACAGAAAGCCTTCACAGAAAGCCTTTGCAAAACCGTGAAACTTGATTTTCAAAATTACGCTTACTACGGGCTTTGAACTCGGTCCCCAATAATCAGTACGAGACGGACGGCGCCTCTAAACGCAATACCACTGAGCTTAGTGTTTTAAATTAATATTTTACATTATAAGAATATAAATAACAGGGGTGAAAGGGCAACGATGATATACATAGAAGTCTTTTTACTCTAGCCAAATTTATTAAGCATACGTTTTATAAAATCAAAGGTTGAGTGAACTCTAATACTTAGAAGAGCGATGGAATGGTTTGGAACACAGAGGAAAAAGAGAGGAAGGGCAAGAAAACAGTGAAAGGCGATTAGTGCTAGATACCTTCGAGCACATTGTCTCCCCAATGGGACAACAGAAAGAAATTGGGTGATGAATGAATGTTTAAAAACTGACCGCGATAGCCGGAGACGTGGGTTCAAGTCCCACCGGAGAGTGAAATATATATATTATATATATATATATATATATATATATATATATAAAATCACAAGTATTTAAGGTACTACGTAAATATTCGATCAGATAGCATACCTTTCTCTAGAATATTGTAAGCGCTACGACGATTTTATTGTGCGAAGAGAAAATTGAAACATTATATAAATGATACGGTCTGCAAGTTTATTCATACATAATAATTGAGTAACGATGACCTAAATAAATCAGGGATAATATAATAATATAACTCCGTGCATGAGACTTTATACTATCTATATCAGAGCATAAAATCACATAAATAACTTCTTGAGGTTAGAGGAGTAATCAAGTAACAGGTGGGTATTAATGAAGTGACATTATTTATTTAATCACTGGTTTAGTCGATAGAATAATCGTACTACATATTATACAGTCTATTAAGAATTTAATTCAGAAATGTATCTTTATAGCAATTAGGCTTTTGCTCTTGTTGTTATGGCCCCACATTTCATGTGGGCCATTGTAACCCAAATGTACTGATTTCACAGTCACATCAATAATTTTCACGATTAGCCCTTTGCAACCAGGGTTCCGATGCGAACCGATTTAAACAACAATAAATATAAGTATATAAGTGGCGATTAGACAGGGGATGGTCTAATCGCCACTTATATACTTATATTTATTGCTGTTTAAATCGGTTCGCATCGGAACCCTGGTTGCAAAGGGCTAATCGTGAAAATTATTGATGTGACTGTGAAATCAGTACAATCGTTCATCAAGAAAATGTCTTGGTCCTTCGAACCGGAGCTATTTCAAGCACATTGTTGATTGAAACATTGTTGATCCTTCGAACCAGATTTAAGACGTCATACTCATAAAGGGAGAAATTCAGAGGAGTGTGAAATGTAGTTCTCTAAATTTTTCCTACAACGGGGTTTGAACTCATTGCTCAGTACGAGACGAACGGCGCCTTTAACCACTGAGCTGGGTAATAATTTTGATTTAATGAAAGATTATAGAAAAGGTGGAAAGGTAAAAATTAAACTATTTCTCAAATAATTACTCGCTTTACAACAATTTTTATTAACGAATAGCGGAAAAACTATTAGAGACACACTTTTCATTTATAACATTACTAAACACGCTTCAATTCATCGGTAAAAAAAAAATACAAAAACCCAACGAGACGTTTACTTTATATGAACAACAATTTTATTTATTTCCTTATTGAATACAAATAACGCCCGAAACGGAGGGATCAACGTCGCGACAAAAATGGAAGAATGGAAACGCACGGGTCTGGCCTCGCGGTACCTCAAACCTATATCAAACCAGAGCCGTTCCTAGGTTAAATGGCGCCTAGAGCAAACACAAAGACGTAGGGTCTAGGGTATGGTAATCAGGGCACGTGCCCTAGGCGTCAATGTAAGGGGACGCGAAAAAGTGATTTTTAGAGAATAAGCAACCTTTCGTTTTTTTTTTCTAAAAAAAACTTCTTCGCGCCCCCTTTCAATGGCGTCCAGGGCACGTGCCCTGCCATACCCTAGTTACGCCTCCGTATCAAACTACTCGCAAACATTAAATGGAGCCATTCGCCAAGGCTTCTAACAGCAGTTAAAGAAAGAACAAGAGAGAGTACAAATAAGGAAAATAGGGAGCCTAGTAACATGTGCACGCCGTTGTTCCGGGGCCAGAAAATGGCGAGATTACCGTCGCAAAAAAAGAGGAAGCATTGAAGTGCTATCGGGAAACAGAAGTAGTTTCCAGGAACTGCTAATGGGAAGGTAGAGATATGGAATATACAAGTAAGAAGGGAGGCGAGGAAGTGTATTTCTGGTTTATTGTTTATTTTTTGTTATGTTGTGGTTGTAAAAGGAATCACCCATGGCACGTGCCCTGTCTGCCATACCCTAGGTACGCCTCTGATGATCTTATCTACACAAAGGCCAACTTTTGTGTCTACACAATATATAGGTGATTCTTCAGAAAATTCGCTATAATTTTATAAGCACCAGTGTACAGCATGATGTACACTGGCGCTTATAAAATCGGATTATATAAATATTATGTCTTGCATTTTTTAAATGTTTTAAATTGTCATATTTTTTGTATACTGTAGTTTCTATAATTTATATTTTTTCAGTTATTGTAACATTAAACACAACCCACAAGCCCGGGATATCTGGTGGCCCTTTGCTAGGAAAGTACGAGTTCGCTCAACTTCATTTCCATTGGGGCACCGATGACTCGGAAGGATCCGAGAATAAAATCAATAACAGCAGGTAATACGAATTATTTTTTTATAACTGATATGCATGGAATTTTTTTGGTAATTTAAAAATCGTGTTACAGCTATCTGATTAATTGAATAATTACGTCGAATAACTTTCCTACATTCCGACTGGAGTAGAGTAGATAATATTTATAGGATACCTGGTAGTAGGTGCAATGAAAGTTGGAAATATGTCTAGCTGGAACGCAGCTTTATTGTACAGCTAAATTTAATAATTAAAATCGTTTCAGTTTTCCAATGGAGTTGCATATGGTATTTTTCCAAAGAGCGTACGGTTCAGTTTCTCACGCTATGGAACATCCGGATGGCCTTGCAGTTTTATCATTTCTCTATTCGGTAAGTTTTCACAATTCGTTTATTTATTGATTTAATCAAATGCCTATCTATCATACTATTGATGTAATTCATTCATAAACAATAATAAATACATAAATTAGGTATTAAATGTATCTTCAGGCAGCTATTGAATGCCAAAAATATAATAAATTGTTTACCACTTCTCTTATGAAATGGTAACACAATTTAAATATTGTAATTTAAATTTAGTTCTCTGTAATTTCGTTATTAGTTTTCGAAAACATGTTAAATTCATTGCAATTTGTTTAGTAATAGTCGTCCTAAAATAATTCCTAATTTGAGAGTCCTAGCTGCAATATTAAAAAACGTGCATAAGAAATTAAAATTATGTTATAACATAACAATCAATTAAGTTTCTTCAGAAAACACACTAATAGTAGAAATGGGATTCTCAAATTTATAATCATATTAGAAAGACTGTCCGCAAACAAATTGTAAATAATTTCATAGATATAAAATAGTAATTTACATTATTAGTGCAGGAAGGCAACTTTCCCGAATGAACGAATGAGTTTACGGCACGAGCCGAAGGCGAGTGCTGTATTAAGAGCGAATTCGGGAAACGGCCTTATCGCACGAATAATGTATCTTATTTTGTGTACGAATAAATACTTAATATTTATTTAAAGTTATTTAAAGTTATTGTGACAAATAGGTTATATCACACTACCAATTACATATAATTTAAAGTCTATATTTTTTTCAAAATTCTATTTATTCAGTAATTTTATACTATTTGAAGTATAAGAGGTGTACGCTGTGCTTGCATGCATTCTCATATTTATAAATACACATTGACATTAGTCCCGAAGTTTAAGTTGGCAACACTGGCTACTTCCCGCACTAGTGCGGGAGGTAGTATTTCCCGCACCCAAATCAATGCGGGAAATGACTTGTCTTAGGACATGAGTACAAAAAATGTATAACCGAATTTTAGCGGTTATACATTTTTTATATGTATGAAATTATTTACAATTTGTTTTCTGATAGTCTTTCTAATATGATTATAAATTTGAGAATCCTATTTCCACTATTAGTGAGGTTTTTGAGGGGTTAAATTAATGTTGCAGCCCAAATAAATTGAGTTTCTGCATAAAGATCAATGTAATTTGGTTATTAATTTCCAAAAATTTATTAAATTGATTTCTGTTTATTTACTAATAGTCCTTCTAATACGGTTCTAGCTTTGAGAGTCCTAGTTCCACTATTAGTGAATTTTTTGAGGGGTTAAAATAATGTTACAGCCCAAATCAATTGAATTTTTTCAGAAAACTGAGTGTAATAATTTGGTTACCAATTTTCAAAAATGCATGCAATTTATTTCAATTTATTTGCCGATTGTCCTTCTAACATGTTTCTAAATTTGAAAAGCCTATCTCCACTATCAATGACTTTTTGAGAGTTAAAATGATGTTACAACCCAAATCAATTGAGTTTCTTCGTATAACTCACTGTACTTTCGTTATTAATTTTCAAAAATGTATTAAATTAATTTCGATTTATTTACCAATAGTCTAATATGACTTAATTTGAGTATCCTAGTTCTTCTATTAGTGAGGTTTTTGAAGAGTAAAATGATGTTATATGCCAAATCAATTGAGTTTCTTCAACAAACTAACTGTAATTTGGTTATTAATTTAAAAAAATATATACAATTCATTATAATTAATTTATTAATAGTCACTAATGACGTTTTAACGTTTTAACTAATTGTAATTTGGTTATTAATTTTAAAAATGTTATACAATTCATTATAATTTATTTATTAATAGTCCTTCTTATATGATTCTAACTTTGAGAATCCTTGCACTACTAATGGTGACTTTTTTGAGCGGTTAGCATCATGTTACAGCTAAAATAAATTGAATGTCTTTAGAAAATTCACTGTAATTTGGTAATTAATTTTCAAAAATGTATGAAATATATTTTAATTTGTTTACGAATAGTCCTTCTAATACGGTTTTAGCTTTGAGACTCCTATTTCCACTACTAGTAAAGTTTTTAATGATGTAAAAGCTCACATCAATTGAGTTTCTTTAGAAATCTGACCATAATTTGGTTATTAATTTTCAAAAATGTATAAAATTGGTTATAATCTATTTACTAATAGTTCTTCCAATACGGTTGTACCTTTAAGAATCGTAGCTCTACTATTAGTAACGTTTTTGAGGAGTTTAACATCATGTTACTGCAACAATAACAAATTGAGTTTCCTTAGAAAACTCACTGTAATTTGATTATTAATTTTTTTAAATATATGAAATTGATTTCAGTTTATTTACTAATAGTCCTTCTAATACGGTTCAAACTTTCAGAATCCTAGTTCCACTATTAGTGACATTTTTGAGGGGTTAAAACGATGTTACAGCTTAAATCAACTGAGTTTCTTCAGAAAAACTGTAATATGGTTATCAATTTTCGAAAATGCGTGAAATTTATTTAAATTTATTTGCTAATTCTCCTTCTAATATGATTCTAAATTTGAAAATCCTATATCTACTATTAATGACGTTTTTGAGGGTTAAAATTATGTTATCTACTGAGTTTCTTCAGATAACTCATTTTACTTTGGTTTAATAACCTTATACTAATACTAATACCTAATAAAGTTAATGCTTTCAAAAATGTATTAAAATAATTTCAATTTATTTACTAATAGTCCTTCTAATATGACTCTAAATTTGAGAGTCCTAGTTCCTATATTAATGAGATTTTTTAAGGAGTTAAAATGATGTTATAGCCGACATCAATGGAGTTTCTTCAGAAAATTCATTGTTCTTTGGTTATTAATTTACAAAAATATTTTAAATTTATTTATTTATTTATTTTATTCATTTATACCTAATTCGTAAAATAAATGTGAGATATAATGTAGCGCATAGTTCAAGTCATTTGAAATAGTGGATGGGCATAGTCAGGTTGGTGCACAAATTTTTGAGGGGTTAAAATGATGTTACAGCCCAACTCAATTGAGTTTCTTCAGAAAACTGACATGAATGAAAGAAATTTATTTCAATTTATTTGCGAATTGCCTAACATGATTCTAAATTTGAAAATCCTTTCTTCACTAATGACGTTTTTGAGCGTTAAAATGATGTTACAGCTCAAGTTTCTTCAGATAACTCATTGTACTTTCGTTCTTAATTTTCAAAAATGTATTAAATTAATTTCGATTTATTTACTAATAGCCCTTCTAATATGACTGTTAATTTGAGAATCCTAGTTCTTCTATTAGTGAGGTTGTTGAACAGTAAAATGATGTTATATACCAAATCAATTGAGTTTCTTCAACAAACTAACTGTAATTTGGTTATTAATTTTTAAAAATGTATAAAATTTGTTCTAATTTATTTATTAATAGTCCTTCCTATATGGTTCTAACTTAGAGAATCCTAGCATTAATAATAGTAACGTTTTTGAGCCGTTAACATCATGTTACAGCTAAAATAAGTTGAATTTCTTTAGAAAATTCACTGTAATTTAGTTATTCATTTTCAAAAATGTATGAAATATATTTTAATTTGTTTAGGAATAGTCCTTCTAATACGGTTCTAGCTTTGAGAATCCTAGTTCCACTATTAGTAAAGTGTTTGAGGAGTTAAATTGATGTTACAGCTCAAATCAATTAAGTTTCTTCAGAAAACTCACTGTAATTTGTTTATTAATTTTCAAAAATATATGAAATTGATCATAATCTATTTACTAATAGTTTTTCCAATATGGTTCTCACTTTGAGATTCCTAGCTCTACTATTAGTGACGTTTTTAAGGGGTTAACATCATGTTACAGTCAAATAAATTGAGTTTCTTTAGAAAACTCACTGTAATTTGATTATTAATTTTCAAAAATATATTAAATTAATTTTAGATTATTTACTAATAGTTCTTCTAATACGGTTCAAACGTTGAGAATCCTAGTTCCACTATTAGTGATGTTTTTGCGGGGTTAAAACGATGTTACAGCCCAAATCAATTGAGTTTCTTTAGAAAACTGACTGTAATTTGGTTATCTGTTTTCAAAAATGCGTGAAATTTATTTCAATTTATTTGCTAAGTCTCCTTCTAACATGATTCTAAATTTGAAAATCCTATCTCCACTATAAATGACGTTCTTGAGGGTTAAAATAATGTTACAGCCCAAATCGACTGAGTTTCTTCAGATAACTCATTGTACTGTGGTTATTAATTTTCAAAAATGTATTAAATTAATTTCAATTTATTTACTGATAGTCCTTCTAACATGACTCTAACTTTGAGAATCCTAGTTTTTCTATTAGTGAGGTTTTTGAAGAGTAAAATGATGTTATATCCCAAATCAATTGAGTTTCTTCAAAAGACTAACTGTAATTTGAGTTTTAATTGTTTTAAATGTATAAAATTGATTCTAATTTATATATTAATACGTCTTCCTATATTGTTCTAACTTTGAGAATCCTAGCTCTACTAATAGTGACGTTTTTGAGCGGTTAGCATCATGTAATAGCTGGAATATATTAAATTTCGTTAGAAAATTCACTGTATTTTGGTTATTAATTTTCAAAAATGTATTAAATCAATTTCAATTTGTTTACGAATAGTCCTTCTAATACGATTATAGCTTTGAAAATCCTAGTTCCACTATTAGTAAAGTTTTTGAGGGGTTAAAATGATCCTACAGCTCAAATCAATTGAGTTTCTTCAGAAAACACATTGTAGTTTGGTTATTAATTTTCAAAAATATATGAAATTGGTGATAATCTATTTACTAATAGTCCCTCCAATGTGGTTCTGACTTTCGGATTCCTAGTTCTACTATTAGTGACGGTTTTGAGGGGTTTTACATTATGTTACAGCTCAAACAATTTGAGTTTCTTTGAAAACTCACTGTAATTTAATTATTAATTTTAAAAAATATATTAAATTTATTTCAGTTTATTTACTAATAGTCCTTCTAATACGGTTTTAACTTTGAGAATCCTAGTTCCACTATTAGTGACGTTTTTGAGGGATTAAAATGATGTTAGAGCCCAAATCAATTGAATTTCTTCAGAAAACTCATTGTACTTTCGTTATTAATTTTCAAAAATGTATTAAATTAGTTTCGAGTTATTAACTAATAGTCCTTCTAACAAGACTCTAAATTTGAGAACCCTAGTTCTTCTATTAGTGAGGTTTTTGAAGAGTAAAATGATGTTATATCCCAAATCAATTGAGTTTCTTCAACAAACTAACTGTAATTTGGTTATTCATTTTTAAATCTGTATATAATTCATTCTAATTTATTTATAAATAGTCCTTCTTATATGATTCTAAGTTTGAGAATCCTAGCACTACTAATAGTGACGTTTTTGAGCAGTTAGCATCATGTTGCAGCTAAAATAAATTGAATTTCATTAGAAAATTCACTGTAATTTGGTTATTAATTTTCAAAAATGTATGGAATTGGTGATAATCTATTTACTAATAGTCCTTCTAACTTTGATAATCCTAGTTCTACTATTAGTGAAGTTTTTGAGGGGTTAAAATGATGTTACAGCTCAAATCAGTTGAGTTTCTTTAGAAATCTGACTGTAATTTGGTTATTAGTTTTCAAAAATGTATGAAATTGGTGTTAGTCTATTTACCAATAATCCTTCCAGTACGGTTCTAACTTTGAGAATCCTAGCTCTATTATTAGTAACGTTTTTGAGGGGTTAACATCATGTTACATCTCAAATAAATTGAATTTCCTTAGAAAACTCACTGTAATTTGATTATTAATTTTCAAAAATATATGAAATTAATTTCAGTTTGTTTACTAATAGTCCTTCTAATAAGGTTCTAACTCTGAGAAACCTAGTTCCACTATTAGTGAAGTTTTTGAGGGGTTAAAATGATGTTACAGCCCAAATCAATTGAGTTTCTTCAGAAAACTGACTGTAATTTGGTTATCAATTTTCAAAAATGCATAAAATTTATTTCAATTTATTTACTAATTGTCCTTCCAACATAATTCTAAATTTGTAAATCCTATCTCCACTATTAGTGACGTTCTTGACGGTTAAAATGATGTTACACCTCAAACCAACTAAGTTTCTTCAGAAAACTCATTGTACTTTGGTAATTAATTTTTAAAAAAATATGAATTAATTTAAATTTATTTACAAACAGTCATCTAATATGGCTCTAACTTTAAGAATCCTAACATTACTATTAGTGACGTTTTTAACGGGTTAAAATGATATTATAGCCTAAATCAATTGAATTTCTTCAGAAAACTCACTGTGATTTAGTTATTAATTGTCAAACACAGATTAAATTGATTGAAATTTGTTTATTAATAGTCTTTCTAATGTGATTTCAAATTTGACAATCTTTGTTCCAATATTTGAAATGTTTATGAAAAGTAAAAATGATTTCATAGTAAAATCGATGCGTTTCTTCAGAACTGTAATTCGGTTATTTTATTTAATTAACAATTATTTATTACTAAATAAAATAAAATAACCGAATTACAGTTCTGAAACAACGCATCGATTTTACTATAACATAATTTTTACTCTTACAATTATTTATTACCTAAAAATATATGAAGTTGTTTACAATTTGTTTATTGATAGTCTTTCTAATATGGTTTTAAATTTGAGAATCCTAACTCCACAATTAGTAATGTTTTTGAGAGGTTAAAATCATGTAAAAGTTCAAGTCAATTGAGTTTCTTCAGAAAATTCACTGTACTTCGGTTATTAATTTTTTTAAATGTATTAATTTTATTTCAGTTTGTTTATTAATAGTCCTTTTAATGCGGTTCTAACTATGAGAATCCTAGTTCCACTATTAGTCATGTTTTTGGGGAATTAAATGAATATTACAGCCAAAATCAATTGAGTTCCTTCAGGAAACTCACTGTAAGTTAGTTACTAATTTTCAAAAACGCTTGAAATTGATTGTCATTTGTTTACTAATAGTCCTTCTAACATGATTATAAATTTGATAATCCTAGTGGCAATTAGTGACGTTATTTGAGGGGTTAAATAATGTTACAGCTCAAACCAATTGAGTTTCTTCAGACAACTTGTTGTAAGTAGGTTATTGTAGTTGAAAAATGTATGAAATTGATTGCAATTTATTTAATAATAGTTTTTCTAATATGGTAGTAAATTTAAGAATCCTATTTCAAATATTAATGACGCTTATCCTTTCTTGTAACTTCTTCCCTGAACTCCTGATAACTCTTACGGGTATAGTAATGTTTGATGCGTTTTTAATCGGTTAATTAATGTTACACCGCAAACCAATTGAGTTTCTTCAGAAAACTTGTTGTAATTAGATTATTGAATTTCAAAAATGTATGAAATTGTTTCCAATGTATTTACTAATAATCTTTCTAATATGGTAGTAAATTTGAGAATCCTAGTTCAACTATTAGTCACGTTTACAAGAGATTACAATGATGATATACTCCATTCATAAACCTTGTTGTATTGAATGAACAATATGAATGAAGAAATAACAACCCAATTGCCATTCATTCGCATAATTATGTACTACCATCATGTATAACCAGGGGTAGCCAAAGCGTCGTCCGCGACTATTCCTAATCGCCCGCCAGTCTGATATGTACACATATTACATAATGTTTTCTTACTTAACTAATTCGTTTGTGAGAAGATTCACTAATTAATTTGTGAGAAGATTAACTAATTAATTTGTGAGAAGATTAACTAATTAATTTGTGAGAAGATTAACTAATTAGTTTGTGAGAAGAGATCATTATTTTCCCTTATTAGCATAACTTGATATGAAATATGTATTAGTATTATTGTTTATTTTTTATTTAAGCTTATTTTTGGCTTTAACCTGTTCGGCCCTGTCGGTGGCATTTGCCACTATAACATTTCTACTTCCAGTTATTTGCTCTTAATAATTGATTTCATTCCAACAAGGTATTTTAGAGAAAATCCATGTGCAGTTTTAGAATCTTTTGAATTTTGAGGTGTGTGAATAAGAGTAACAATAATTAAGAAAGAAAACCATATTTTCCAATTTTAAAAACCAGGGCGGATTAAATTAAATTATATATATATATATATATATATATATATATATATATATATATATATTATATAATTTATTTACTACTTTTCTTATGATCACTTAATGCATACGATGTTGGCAGACCACCGGCTATAATTAAAAATAAAACAGGTCGCACACAGAGATTAAAAGTTTGGCCACCCCTGGTGTGAGTGTGAGAAATTGTATTTATTCGTACAAAAAAATACATATACTTGAATTTTGATTATAGTATACAATATAATCAAAATTCAAGTATATGTATTTTTTGTACGAATAAATACAACTTCTCTTTATGTTTCAATAACATATGATTAATAACTAACTCATTTAACGCTATTCGTGTGCTCGTGTGTGGTTCGCTTGGCCTTTAATTAGTAAATGCAAACAATACTTGACATTGACAATAAAAAATGTTGTGTTATTTTTTTAAATAAATGATTGTTGCACGTAAATAAATAAAGGAAACTGCGGAAATCAATACGTTTCCCACGAGCATTGTTAAATAATAATGAGAAAATTTCAGCTGCTTTAAATCAATTTAATTTGCCGCGAGCAATCAAATTTGTAGGAAACTTCGCATGTAGTTGATGCTAATTACCTCGGGAATTGGAATTGGCATTCCGTGAATCACATGCATAATTAACAAAAAAGAGAAACGAATCATAATGCAAAGGATGCAAATATTCATGATTACAATTATGTAATAAATAAGTAGCAGATGAATTAAAAAATATATATATCTTTTATGTTATAGCACCATATGTATCAAGATAAATTATTCATATTAATTTTAGTATAATATGATTCTTATGGTGCTATAACATAAAAGATATATATATATATATATATATATATATATATATATATATTAATTCATCTGCTACTTATTATATAGCTTGCCCACGTAGGAATGCTACATGGGATTTGTTTAACCCCTTCAGGCCAAAAATAAATATTAACAAAAATAATAATAATATTCAAATTTCCGAATATTATCATGAAAATCTTTTTTACCGACAAATGAACGTAATTTACAGTTAGGACCCAACAAATGGCACCACATTTACAATTCGGCGTATTTGGTTTCTTATAGCTACCACTGGTACCCTACAAATAATTTATTAACAAGCTGGTTTCTTCGTGAAACCACTAGGAATGAAAGGGTTAAATGTATTAGTGATATTTCAACAGAAAAAAACTACTCTAAAACTACTCCCAAACTAACTTAAAACAATTGACATTCGACTTAATTTATAAATATATAAACCTCTAAAATAAACTTTTTAATGAAACAATTTAATTATAATAAATTTATTGAATTGTTTCATTAAAAATGTTCCATACTTGACTGAAGACGGTGTATATAATAAATACTTGCGCTATTATTATCCTTTACCTAAAAGAAAAAGAGGTTAGAGGTTTATATAAACCAAACCAGAATTAACACATAGAATTGATAAAAATATAAAAATTAGCAGATAACAGTGTAATCAGAAAACAAGTTTTTAGAAATAGTGGGCAAGGACTGTATACAAGAGGACGTCGCATTTTCTTTCAACCAAACCGGTGACAGCAAAAATGGATACAGACGTTTTACATTGTCCACACAACTCCAAAAAATGAGTTATGCAATTAATGTTTATTAATTGCATAACTCATTTGTTGAGGGGGTTTCCCGCATAATGGTGGGTGTCTCAAGACTAACCAACCCATGACCAGTCACTATTTCAATCAACTTGAACTCTGCACTATATTGTTATCCGCAACTTTCAATAATACAGTCTATTTACTCGATTAATTTCGACTCATATTTCATACAAAATTTCGAAAACAATGCACTGTAGGGTACAAGTCGTCTGATCAATACAATATAAAATATATGCAAACCGAGATGCGGACGATTTCAAGCGACTTGAAATCGTTCTACACTATTTTTCCCAAGTTTCTATGATTCAATTAATTTAATTGATTCCCCCCGTAGAACGACAGGCATTTCATCTAGTAATAAAATGATGTATAATGGCCACATATTTCTTTCTTCATCAAAGCATTAAATGTTTTTGTCAAGAATTTGTTCCTTTGCAAAAGCAAGGAACTAATCGTTTGCGACCGTGACACTAATGCACGCGTTAATTTACCACTTTACTCATATTCTCATATTAGATATTCACTATTTGAACTAAACCTTCACTACGTACACGCCTGTGGTAGCAATATCCACGAAAAAAAAAATAACACATACTATACCGAGTCAATTACGCAACCTCCGCGACGAATTAGCACAATTAAAAAATGTACATGTACATAAAACAACTTGCACTAGTTTAGTAATACTAACGAATTATTATATGAGTGTATTTATAAAGATAACAATAGCACAAAAAAAGATCTATTGTGAGCAAGTTTGTAATATTAGTAGTAGTAGTAGTAGTAGTAGTAGTAGTAGTAGTAAAACATTTTATTGGAATAAATATCAATACATAAAGAACTACATGAAAATGAAAATATGTACTAGGTTCAGTTTTTTTATCTATAAAAATACTTTTGTTTATTCCTTAACCTGTTTACAAAAACAAAGTTGACTAAAAGTGACTGCAATTTCTTCTGGCGTAGTTTGATGTCTTCTATTTCTTCAGGCAACAACATAAGAATATAAATTCAAATTTTCAATAAAAATCAACTACAGACCTTGTAATTATAATAGATTTTATTAAACAAAGAAGTCCGATTCAGACTGTCGTGGGTATTTAAAACGTAATTTCGAAACTTAAAAAGTTACAGTATTTAAATTTCATACAATGACTAATACATTAATATAGAATATTAATATTATATATTTAAAAAAAAAATCAACCACAGACCTTGTAATTACAACGGTTTGAATTAAACAAACACACCCATTTCAGACTGTTGTGGGTGTTATAATTTCGAAAATCAAAAAGTTTCAGTATTTAAATTTCATACCATGACTAATACATTAATAAAGAATATAAATTCAAATTTTCAATAAAAATCAACTACAGACCTTGTAATTATAATAGTTTACAACGGTTTCCATTAAACAAACATACCCGTTTCAGATTGTTGTGGGTGTTTAAATCGTTATAATTCCGAAAATTAAGAAGTTACAATTTGTAAACTTCACACTATGACTAACCCATTAACAAAAAATATGAATTGAAATTTTCAAAATATTTCAACTGCAGACCTTGTAATTACAACTGTTTTAATTAAACAAACACACCCATTTCAGACTGTTGTGGGTGTTTAAATCGTTGTAATTTCGAAAATCAAAAAGTTACTGTATTTACACTTCACACGATGACTAATACATTAATAAAGAATATAAATTCAAATTTTCAATGAAAATCAACTACATACCTTGTAATTATAATAGTTTTTATTAAAAAAACACTCCCGTTTCAGATTGTTGTGGGTATTTAAAGCGTTGTAATTTCGAAAATTAAAAAGTTACTGTATTTAAATTTCACACCATGACTAACACATTAATAAAGAATATAAATTCAAATTTTCAATAAAAAGCAACTACAGACCTTGTAATTGTAATAGTTTTTATTAAACAAACACGCCCGTTTCAGACTGTCGTGGGTATTTAAAACGTTGTAATTTCGAAAATTAAAAAGTTACAGTATTTAAATTTCATGCCATGACTAATACATTAATATAGAATATAAATTAAAATTTTCAAAACAAAACAACTACAGACCTTGTAATTTTAATGGTTTTAATTAAACAGACACACCCGTTTGAGACTGTTCTGGGTATTTAAACCATTGTAATTTCAAAAATTAAAAAGTTACAGTATTTAAATTTCATGCCATGACTAATACATTAATATAAAATATAAATTCAAATTTTCAATAAAAAGCAACTACAGACCTTGTAATTGTAATAGTTTTTATTAAATAAACACTACCGTTTCAGATTGTCGTGGGTATTAAAAACGTTGTAATTTCGCAAAATTAAAAAGTTACAGTATTTAAATTTCATGCCATGACTAATACATTCATATAAAATATAAATTCAAATTTTCAATAAAAAGCAACTACAGACCTTGTAATTGTAATAGTTTTTATGAAACAAACAGGCCCGTTTCAGACTGTCGTGGGTATTTAAAACGTTGTAATTTCGAAAATTAAAAAGTTACAGTATTTAAATTTCATATCATGACTAATACATTAATAGAGAATATAAATTCAAATTTTCAATAAAAAGCAACTACAGACCTTGTAATTGTAATAGTTTTTATTAAACAAACACGCCCGCTTCAGACTGTCGTGGGTATTTAAAACGTTGTAATTTCGAAAATTAAAAAGTTACAGTATTTAAATGTCATGCCATGACTAATACATTAATATAGAATATAAATTCAAATTTTCAATAAAAAGCAACTACAGACCTTGTAATTGTAATAGTTTTTATTAAATAAACACTACCGTTTCAGATTGTCGTGGGTATTTGAAACGTTGTAATTTCGAAAATTAAAAAGTTACAGTATTTAAATTTCATACCAGGACTAATACATGAATATAGAATATAAATTAAAATTTTCAAAATAAAACAACTACAGACCTTGTAATTATAATGGTTCTCATTAAACAAACACACTCGTTTCAGACTGTTGGGGGTGTTTAAATCGCTGTAATTTCAAAAATTAGAAAGTTACAATTATTAAACTTCTCACCGTGACTAATACATTAATAAAGAATATAAACTAAAATTTTTGTAAAAATTCAACCACAGACCTCGTAATTACAACGGTTTGAATTAAACAAACACACCCGTTTCAGACTGTTGTGGGTGTTTAAATCGTTGTAATTTCTAAAATTAAAAAGTTACTGTATTTAAATTTCATACCATGACTAACACATTAATAAAGAATATAAATTCAAATTTTCAATAAAAAGCAACAACAGACCTTGTAATTGTAATAGTTTTTATTAAACAAACACGCCCGTTTCAGACTCTCGTGGGTATTTAAAATGTTGTAATTTCGAAAATTAAAAAGTTGCAGCATTTAAATTTCATGCCATGACTAATACATTAATATAAAATATAAATTCAAATTTTCAATAAAAAGCAATTACAGACCTTGTAATTGTAATAGTTTTTATTAAATAAACACTACCGTTTCAGATTGTCGTGGGTATTTAAAACGTTGTAATTTCGAAAATTAAAAAGTTACAGTATTTAAATTTCATGTCATGACTAATACATTAATATAGAATATAAATTAAAATTTTCAAACCAAAAAAACTACAGACCTTGTAATTATAATGGTTTTAATTAAACAGACACACCCGTTTGAGACGGTTCTGGGTATTTAAACCGTTGTAATTTCGAAAATTAAAAAGTTACAGTATTTAAATGTCATGCCATGACTAATACATTAATATAGAATATAAATTCAAATTTTCAATAAAAAGCAACTACAGACCTTGTAATTGTAATAGTTTTTATTAAATAAACACTACCGTTTCAGATTGTCGTGGGTATTTGAAACGTTGTAATTTCGAAAATTAAAAAGTTACAGTATTTAAATTTCATGCCATGACTAATACATTAATCAAGAATATAAATTCAAATTTTCAATAAATAGCAACTACAGACCTTGTAATTGTAATAGTTTTAATTAAACAAACACGCCCGTTTCAGACTGTCGTGGGTATTTAAAACGTTGTAATTTCGAAAATTAAAAAGTTACAGTATTTAAATTTCATACCAGGACTAATACATGAATATAGAATATAAATTAAAATTTTCAAAATAAAACAACTACAGACCTTGTAATTATAATGGTTCTCATTAAACAAACACACTCGTTTCAGACTGTTGTGGGTGTTTAAATCGCTGTAATTTCGAAAATTAAAAAGTTACAATTATTAAACTTCTCACCGTGACTAATACATTAATAAAGAATATAAACTAAATTTTTTGTAAAAATTCAACCACAGACCTCGTAATTACAACGGTTTGAATTAAACAAACACACCCGTTTCAGACTGTTGTGGGTGTTTAAATCGTTGTAATTTCTAAAATTAAAAAGTTACTGTATTTAAATTTCATACCATGACTAACACATTAATAAAGAATATAAATTCAAATTTTCAATAAAAAGCAACTACAGACCTTGTAATTGTAATAGTTTTTATTAAACAAACACGCCCGTTTCAGACTGTCGTGGGTATTTAAAATGTTGTAATTTCGAAAATTAAAAAGTTACAGTATTTAAATTTCATGCCATGACTGATACATTAATATAGAATATAAATTAAAATTTTCAAAATAAAACAACTAAAAAAAAAAGACCTTTATTGGCATTGCCCTCACTGCCCGTCCACATCACAAACCTCAACAAAAATATACAAAAATAAAAATAAAAATACAATATAAAAAAAAGTACTACTGCGCCAAAAAATTACAAATTACCCCCATCTATCGCCGCTCCCTTTGCCCTTGCCACTTTCCTCTCCCACGTCAGCCTCCTGCAGATTTTCACGCCTTCCCCATCCTCGCATAACCATTCATTCAGCTTTCTGCAGTCTCCCACCCACTTTGCTTTCACACCCTCACGTCCTTCGCTAAGGTGCCACCACATGTCGCTTCCCTTACTACACAGAGCACACGCGGTTAACCCATCCACACTTTCCTCCCTCTCTCGTCTGACCCACACCTCGCTCTTGCCATGCATACCTTGTCCTCCCTGCTCCACTCACCCCTGGCTAAGTACCTCGGGAGTCTCCCACTCACTTGCCACTCTACGTAGCCAGGGTTGTAAGAGCTCTCATTCATTCTAGTCTGCCGTTCTTGCCACTCAATATCTCTCAATCTCTCTCTTACCTCAGTTCCTAGGCTTCCCATTTCTCTCAGCTTCTCCTCTACCCACACCTCAGACATACCCACTCTTTCATACATCCTTCCTCTATCCTTTCTCCAACCACTCTCCGTCCTACTCTTATACCTCATCCATACCTCCCGCACCAGTCTTTCCTCACCCAATTCCTGCAATCTTTCTTCAAACTTCACAACCCTTACACACGACTCCCACCACATACTCATACGATTCGTCTCCTGCAACAGCACTGCTCTCGGTGTCGACCTTTCGAGACCCAGCAGACTCTTCAGGAGCACACCTTGTTCTCTCTCTATCACATTCCACTCACGCAATCCCCACACTTCCACTCCATACAACAGAATAGGTTTTACACACGCATCCCTTGCACGCCATTACGAGGTTACCGCCCCACAACCTCTTCCATTTCCTTCTCGCTATTCCTCAAGCCATTCTCGCTTTCGCTTGCATACTTTCCACATGCACCCTAAATCCTCCTCCACTGTCAAACCAGAAACCCAAATATTTAAAGACATTCACTCTCTCAATCATCCTTCCCTTCCATTTCAGCTCTTCCACTCTACCCCTTCTACCCCTATTCCTAAACATCATCCATTTAGTCTTCTCCACATTCACTACTAGCCCTCTTCTATCCATGTACCTTCCCATTCTTTCCAACATCTCTTGCAGCTCTTCCAATCTCTTGGCTACTAATACTATGTCATCCGCATATGCCAGCATCCACGCCTTGGTTCTCCCCAGCACGACCCCTCCAGGCTGTCCTCTCCTCAGCACCGCCTCCAACTCGCTTGTGTATAGATTGAACAGGAGGGGGCTTAGCGGGCACCCTTGCCTTACACCCACATTCACCCTAAACTTCTCAGATACTTCACTATCGATTTTGCCCACGTCTCTTTATATATACTTCTCACCCACTCCACACTTTCATTTTCCATCCCCAATCTATCCATACACTCCACGAGCTTTCCTCTAGGAACTGAATCATACGCCGCTTTCAAATCCACAAACACCGCATACACTCTTCCTTTGCACTCCAACGCTTCCTCCACCATTCTCGCAAGCGTGAAAATCTGCTCCCTCGTCCCTCTTCCCTTTCTGAAACCCCCCTGGCATTCCGGCAACAGCCCTTTTCTATCCACCTCCCTCGCTAGTCTATTTTTCACAATTATCATCATCGCTTTGTACCCCGCATTAATAACGGTAATACCCCTATAATTATTTACGACCGATGCTGCTCCCCCTTTGTGTACCGGGACCACCACCCCCACACGCCACTCTTCCGGCAGTTCTTCCTCACCGCTCCAGACTCTATTCAAAACCTGCAGTAACTTATCTTTTCCTTCCTTTGTTAATCTTTTGAAGGTCTCTGTCTTCAGCCCATCTTCCCCCGCCGCCTTTCCCAGTTTCAGCTGCCCTATGGCCACGTCGAACTCTTCCCGCGAAAACGCCTCCCTTCCTACCACCGGTCTCGGACTCCCTAAATCCACCTCTGACCCCGCCATCTCTCTACAGCTCTTCTCCCGCTCTGCCAGCTTTATGCTAACTTTGCCCTTTTTTACGCTTCCCCTCAGAATTTCCCACAACCTTTTCTCTGTCACACACTCCCTCAACATCATTTCTACCTTCTGCAACTCCTCTATCTTCTTCCTCTCGCAGGTTCTCTTGAACTCCCTCTTCGCCTGATTGGCCCTTTCCACTTCACCTCTCCCATTTCTCCACTTCGCCATTGCTCTTCGCCAGCTCGACTTCTTCACCCTACATTCTTCGTCAAACCAACTCTCCCTCTGCCCCCCACTCTTCTTCTTCTCCAATGCAGCCATCGTCACGCTCTCCAACTGGAGCATCGAATGCACATCCTCCCACTTGACGCGTTTTAGCTTTTTCTCATATGCATCTAAATCCGGCTCGCTCCATCCAAACCTCTGCTGCCCCTTCCTCTGTTCTCCCTTCCCAACGTTCCTCACCCTAACGACCACCTCCACCGGTACATGATCCGACCCTCCTACGTTTTCCACCTTGAAGCACACCAGCTCTTCCCTTTCGGTCCCTTTGACCACCATGTAGTCCATTGCATCCATTCTCTACCCTACTGGTTGGTCACTTTATCCTGGGAGCACCTTTTTCTCCAGTCACCGTCTTCTCCGATCCCTCCTTCCAGCTCATTCAAGAATATAATTTCAAATTTTCAATAAAAAGCAACTACAGACCTTGTAATTGTAATAGTTTTTATTAAACAAACACGCCCGTTTCAGACTGTCGTGGGTATTTAAAACGTTGTAATTTCGAAAATTAAAAAGTTACAGTATTTAAACTTTATACCATGACTAATTTTCAAAAAAAATCAACTATAGTCATTGTAATTACAACGGTTTCCATTAAACAAACATACCCGTTTCAGATTGTTGTGGGTGTTTAAATCGTTGTAATTTCGAAAATTAGGAAGTTACAATTTGTAAACTTCACACTATGACTAATACATTAACAAAGAATATGAATTGAAATTTTCAAAAAACTTCAACTGCAGACCTTGTAATTACAACTGTTTTAATTAAACAAACACACCCATTTCAGACTGTGGTGGGTGTTTAAATCGTTGAAAAAAAAGTTACTGTATTTAAACTTCACACGATGACTAATACATTAATAAAGAATATAAATTAAAATTTTCAATGAAAATCAACTACATACCTTGTAATTATAATAGTTTTTATTAGACAAACACTCCCGTTTCAGATTGTTGTGGGTATTTAAAGCGTTGTAATTTCGAAAATTAAAAAGTTACAGTATTTAAATTTCATACCATGACTAATACATGAATATAGAATATAAATTGAAATTTAAAAAAAAAACACACCTACAGACTTTGTAATTATAATGGTTATAATTAAACAAACACACCCATTTCAGACTGTTGTGAGTGTTTAAATCGTTGTAATTTCGAAAATTAAAAAGTTATAGTATTTAAACTACATACCATGACGAATACATTAATATAGAATATAAATTCTAATTTTCAAAAAAAAAAAAAACTACAGACCTTGTAATTATAATGTAATTAATAAAGAATATTAATTGATATTTTCAAAAAAATTCAACTACAGATCTTGTAATTACACCGGTTTTAATTAAACATTGGGTTGGAATATTTGTTATAGATTACTTGCAAATGTCTTTGTCATTGTCTGCTTTTATTCGTGGTACTTGTATCGTCGATCTTCTGGTCTTCTTTGTTGTTTTCGAATCGGAATATTCGGACCCTTTCTCGTTTATTAAATTTTTTTAGGTAAGTACTTATTGTTTCGGTTTTTATGTCTTATATTTCCCTTTTCAGCTGTTGGCTAATATTAAGTCTACACGTGCTCTTGCGTATTGCCATCTTTTTCTTAATTATTTATTTTTACTGCTTATAGCTCTCGGATATCTGTTAGGTAGTTTTTGTCCCGCGTAACTCCTTTTTAATGGTGGAAAAACGTACTATAAACTGATAGAAATATAATATAATGGCGAATAGAAACATAAACAAATCACAATTTATAAGATTCTTGACACGCGGCTTTAATTTTCGATAGATATTATTAGATTTTATTAATTTTCAGGGTATTCTTACCTTTATAATAATTGCCCACTGATTTTTTAGACGAAGAATTAATTAAAAATTAAGTCCTATCGTCTTCGTCTTCTATATTTTAAAACTTGAAATGTGTACAGAGAATATAAGGTAATAATTTACGAAAACGATTTTTCATATTGTCATGTTATACATCTAAATCTTTTCATATGAATTTGCTTCTCAATGTAAGGACAAAGGACTATTGTATATTTAAAAGATAAATAAGACGATTTTTGCTTTGTTTTAAAGCGAAAATAATTTTATTTATTCTTTAAAATGAATTATCAAAAACTAAACGCCTTAACAATCCAATAATTGTTATATATTTATTTTGTGTTCTAGAATTCACCAATGGAAAACGTCAACTACAAACCTCTAATCAACGTAGTGTCATCGTTGGAATCAAATTCCGACCAATATATAGCCAATTTTCCGGCATTTGACAAACTATTGGTTGCTAACCGATCTATGTATTACACCTATGGAGGCTCGTTAACAACTCCTCCGTGCTCCGAGGTCGTTACGTGGATAGAATTCAAAAAAACGATACCACTCGCCAATAGTCAGGTAAACAAATTATTTAGGCTTCATTTGGTTTACATATAATTTGCGTTATTTGATAAACATAACATCAGGAAACATTTGATAATAAATATATCATCAAACTACTAACGCCCGGTTTCTCCAACGAATCTAGTTTCAAGACCGTCTTAATAATAAGACACTATTAAAGCGCTACACGAAACAAAAATCGGATCTTAAAACGATAACACTGTCTTACATTGTAAGACTAAGTAAGATCTACATATGTTTGGTGCAACAGAATAAAATTATTTTAAGACGTGGTTATATATAAGACATGTTTATATAAGACGATCTTATGTAAGACGAGCTTTAAGATTCGTTGGAGAAACCGGGCGTAATATTCGCGTTGCTATAATATATCGATGCATTTTTATTAATATTTTCCGAGTGTGAAATGATACTTTCCATACAAAGCACTGCTATATTTAGGAAGTAAAAAGAAACGAAAATATAAAAAAATCATCCTCTCTTTGCATTTGAAAAATCATTGTATGTTCATTTCCTTATGCATAGCGATCACTGCAATATAGGACCCCAGGGCACTAAGAAGAGGACCATACCATTTTTTTAAATTAAATTTACTATGCATGGTTTATCATTCATTCTAAAAAAAATACTATATCCCACAGGAAAACAATGCGTACTAATAGGGGTAGCTTGCCACTTAAACATATTGTAAATAACTAATTAATCTTTAACCTTTGTAGAAAGATATCCTGAAGAAATCCTGGCGAAATATAGATTGAAATTAAAAAGTTTCCTTTTTAATCCCTCTGTCGCAATTGCGAAACTCTTAGCGGCTTACCTAACTACTTTTTCGGAAAATACTAGCCTACTCAATAGTTTTAGAGTTGACTTTTTATAGTCCCGAGTTTACTCGGATGGGCCCACGAGGATTGTTGAATAAATATTTTTTATGTATGTGGGGCTGAAAGACCACGGTCAATGGCCTCTTGTACATGTATGTATATCTTGTATGTATATATGTCATAATAAATATATCTTCTTCTTCTTATTTATGTGAATAATTGTTTTAATTTAATAGACATGGAAAAAAACATAACTGATATATAAAATAAATGGGATTTTTTGACCGACTTGAGCAAAATAAATGGAAAGTTTAAAGATTATTGCAACTGATTCATAAAATACCTGGGGTTTTTGTAACGTTTCAACATTATTGGTAATAAGAACGTTATTTCAATTGATAGAAACAATTGAAGGGCGTAGTCTGTTGTGTTTGATTTGTCAAAAGTTACGATTTCTATCAAAATGTTTGTTTTTAGATCGAACGGTTTCGTCAATTAAAGGACGCCCACGGCAACAGTCTCACTCACAACTTCCGGCCCACTCAGCCCCTGCATGGACGATTAATCAGGATGGTGAGAGAGGAAGAAGACCTCATAAAGAACGAACACCTCAAACGCAGCAGCGCTCAAAGTCTTAACACTTCTTTTAGCGTTTTATTTGGTGCAATTATAACGTATTTGTGCACACGATGATGATCTCACAACCAATTAGGGTAGATTTCAACAAAACAAAGCCTCAATTTAATTATTAGTTTAGACGTATATTTATTTTATATTTATATTTATAAATGATAAAAGATTTATAACTCAGGTTTGGTAGTCGTATTAACATTTGGAAATCTGTCTACTAACACTATAGCCTATATTCCTGCCTTTGTTTCTCTACAAGTGTGTGAAATTTCGGGAAAACGTCTATAGAAGCTACTTTGGTTTGCCGTTTCTAACTGTCCCGAATAGACAGAACAAATATAACAGAAAAGAAAATTCATACAGTAGTCACAAGTCATTTATTTCCAGAATAAACATATTAGCCGCTTACGTTTATCGTTCGGGAACTATTCTTGATTGGTCTTAGCTGGTTTAGAACACTAAACCAGCTAGGACCAATCAAAAACACTTCCCGAACGATAAACGTAAGCGGCTATTATATACAAAAATTGAAATCATTAATGGATTTTAACATAATGTAAATTAAATTTTCTAAAATTAGTCTATTCAACTATAAAAAAAGAACGTCTATCTGTATAGGACTATTAGCCGAAAAGCTTGTCGGTTGGTAAAAGGAGAAGCTCCGAGGAATTTAATCACAAAAACTTCACAGAAATATTGGACTATATTAGTCAGAAAACGTAAAGATACGTCAAAATAAGAACTTTCCTTATACAGCTGTGTTCGGAAAGTAAAATATATGAAATGAGGAAATTGACAGGCGCCGTATAAACATCACTTAAATTACACAAATTTCATTAATTCATCTCTAGTCAGGGTCGTCTTAATCCAGTTTTGGCCCTAGACTTTTTTACTACTGAGACCCCAACCCCCACAATAAATAAACAAACCACATAAAAGTATCTCAATCTCAGTTAAATATTAAGTATAAGTATAAACTTTATTTGTTGACAATTATTTTCAAAAATCATATTATCCACACATGGCATGAGTAACTTTAGAAAAAACGTCAAAAGCATGATATTAAAGTCAACACAACAGACAAAACCAGGGCCGTATCTGAAGAGGGGTTTAGGGGGTTACCACACTTCCCGAAATGTTATGTAAAGTATAAAATAGAATGCGTTTGCATCGTTTCCTTAAGGTCGTTTTAGACAAGACTTAGCTCAAAAGTTGTTCAAGAAACGAATCCATACATCCTCCTCCCATTCAATTTTTCCTAGAACGCGTTATATTTTACCATTCGATCTACCATCCAATTCAATATTTCAAATAATTTTCTGAATGATACAAGACAATTTAGATTGTCTCGCATCTTGACTAACTTTTGAGTCAAGAAATTGTCTTGTCTAAAACGACCTTTACAGTATAGCAGCTATTGAACAAATAACAAAATATAGACAGAAATTCCCTTATCTTGCAGGCGTTTATCTCTACCGGACGAGTATATCTATGTGTTATCAAACCATATCAAACTCTACCATATTAAATAATATTTATTTAACTGTGTCTTTATTACAGGTAACACCATCTATGAGTGTAACTAATGTATTAAATATATAGGCGGAAATATATGTTTAAATAATATATGTAAATTAATATTTTTGTATATATTTTTTTTAAATTATAAAATTTGATTACAACTTTTCGAGAATTACATTGTAGTGTGATAAAATAAACGTTTTGTTACAATTACTTTTCCGCCTAAAGCGAGAAACTCAGAGGAGTATAATCACCCGGTATTTCCCTTAACTTCACAGAATACCTATGAAAAACTATGTGAAAAGTGAAAATTAGATATCAACGGGGTTTGAACTTGGATTTTGTTTTGATGCTGAAGAGAGGACAAACGGGAGAGGTTGTGGTAGGAATAACCAAGGTATGGATTTTAGCATTTGCGGATGATGTGCTGCTTGAGGCCAAGAGCCTGGAAGAGATTCAAAAGATTTCGGAAATAATTGGATGGTACCTTGATAGAAGGGGATTAGTAGTGAATGTGGAAAAAACCAAATGTATAATGTCTAGAAATAAGAGTAAATGGGAAGAGTTGCAATGGAAAGGAAGAATGACTGAGAAAGTAAATTGTTTTGAAGTATTTAGGCGTTTGGTTCCACTCCAGAGATGGCTTTAGGAACAATTTGGAGTGGGTGCAAGCTAAGGCGAGAATGTCGTGTGGATGGCAAACAGAAAATTTTAGATGCGGTGGGATGGTAACCTAAAAATAGCGTGTAAGGTCCGGGATGCGTGGGTGAAGTCAATATTGTTGTATGGAGTGTGGGGATTGCGAGAATGGGCTATTGTCAACCGGTGCATCTACAGGAAACAAATCGGATCAGCAAGTTGTGGGAGTCGTGTGGGAGGGTAGCGAAGTTCGAGGAAAGATTGCAGGAATTAATGAAAGAGATACTGGTGCGAGAGCTGTAGATGAGATATATGACTAATACAGTAAGTTGTTGGAGGAAGGATGTATAACAGAGTGGGTGTGTCCGAGGTGTGGGTGGATGAAAAACTGAGAAGAATGGGATATGATGAGCAGGAATGCCGGACCGAGCCACGATGTACGGCCTGTGAGGACGGTCAGATGCCGGGCAATCACTTCCCTGTGTGTAAGGGGTGCGCAGCGGTAGGTAGGGGTGCGGCGTGGCCCAAGTCTTAAGGTGCCGCGCATTTCACGACGTACTGTCGGAGGCGGCGTCGACCCGAAAAACCACTATCGTTCTGGTATCGGAACCGAACGTGGCCATCGTCAACAAAGACCGACGGTGGCTGACCGACCCGAGTGCGGACGTAGCCTAATCGGTGCGTACGCGCCCTGACGTTAACGTGGCCTGACACGGCGCCCCACGCAGGAGAATCGTCTGGGCCGAGGTGGACAGATCACATTTATCTTCTGCTATCTCCTCCAAACATTGAGACGCCAAATTTGAGAATGGCTGACATTCTTAGGCCCAATTCACACATAAGCGGCGACGAGAAGAGGCGCGGTGTAGGCGAGGTGCAGGCCCGACGTTGCACAGGCGATTGTGATGTCCATGTGCAGTAAAGGGGTGGACATTGCATCATATATTTACATAGAGACGGCGTGGTGGAGTTGTGCCTCTCGCCTCGCAGTCACCGTGTCTCAGACGAAGAGGCTAAGACGCGGTGCCGGCACTGCGAGAGGCACGAGGGCAAATGCCCGCGCCTCGTCACCTAAGTGGGCATTGCACCATATGTTTATATAGAGAGGGAGCGTGTAAGCGTCGTGCTTCTCGCCGCGCCTTCCCCCTCATATGTGTGAATTGTGCTTTAGAGGACTGCATTAGATCAGGAGCAGGGACAGTAATAATGGGGGGGGGGGGGGGGGGGGGTTGTGCTCACTGCGAAGAAGTGGGACTCGGCGATCACCGACCCCGTAGAGGACGGCAAACTCTAGACTTGTTGGGTTTATTCCAGCGAGGAGGTAGCGAGTCGGTGATCGACATCACCATAATCTCGACAAGGCTACAGAATCGAATCCAAGGGTGGAACATACTGCCGGACGAGACACTTAGCGACCACAACTACATCGCGTTCGAGGTGACAGGGAAACGTTTCGACATTGAACACTCAGTCTCACCCCCAATGGGAAGGTTTATTGTGGGACGGAGGAGCACTGCTGACCCACCTGGAGGCAACGGCCGAAGACCGAGCAGTGCTGGGGGAGCGGAGGCTCGATGCAGAGAGCCTGCAATGCCGAGGAGTGGCTGACATCCTAGGAACCGCGCGGTCGCCCAACAGACTCACGAATAATGCTGCTATGCAATGATTACAAAGCGGAGAGACGAGCCTTGCGCAATGCCATCTAGCGCAGCAAGAAACACTGTTGGACTAAATTGCTGGAGGACCTGAACAACGACCCCTGGAGGCTGCCATACCGAATAGTAACTAAGAGACTGGGAAATAGAGGCCAATCCCCACTACCCCTGGTGGCATTCCCAGGAGGCGTTGCGGCCGTGGCCAAATGGCTCTTCCCGCATGGTCCCCCGGTGCACCACAAGCATACGGCACATCCCGCGGGCACCGCCTATTACGGCGGAGATCGCCACAGCGGCTCGGAGACTCCCATCGCGTAAGGCACCCGGCCCGGACGGCCTGCCTAATGAGGCCATCATGGTAGCACTACGTGGAAACCCTGAGGGCGCCCGGTGCTAACCACATGCCTCCAGAAGTAAATCTTTCCAGTGATATGGAAGAAGGCGAGGCTAGAACTCCTGCCCAAACCAGGGAAGCCGGCCCACGAACATTCAGCAAATGCAAGTGCCCATTAGAAAGCATGTCGAAGCTGCTTGAGAGTATCCTAGCAAACAGAATAGAGGAGTACATCGACCAGGCGAGAGGCCTCTCGGAGCGACAGTACGGCTTCCGGAGAAAACGCTCGACAGTAGATGCTATACGACCGGTTCAGGAGGTCACGGCAGTTGTCAACTCGGGACCTCTAAGAATTAGACAGCATTGCTTAATGATGACATTAGCAGCGCATTCAACACGTTGCCATGGCCCCGCATCCTGCAGGCCACAGAGATGTTCCGAGTCCCGGAGTACCTGCTCGGGATGGTAAAAAGCTGCAAATAGCTGCAGTACGGGGATAGTTCGGACGCAGGCTCTTTTTCGTTTCAGACGAGAGGAGGGGTTCCGCAGGGATCGGTCTTGGGGCCGCTCCTGTGGAACGCCACGTACGACGGAGTCCCACGCCTCCAGCTGGAGGCGGGGATCCAAGTCGTAGGGTTTGCAGACGACCTGGCAATACTGGCCACGGATCGCAACCTGGAAGAAACCCTGCACAATGGAAGGGAAGAATGACTGAGAAAGTAAATTGTTTTCAAGTATTTAGGCTTTTGGTTCCATTCCAGAGATGGCTTTAGGAACAATTTGGAGTGGGTGCAAGCTAAGGCGAGAATGTCGTGTGGATGGCAAACAGAAAATTGTAGATGCGGTGGAATGGTAACCTAAAAATAGCGTGTAAGATCCGGAATGCGTGTGTGAAGTCAATATTGTTGTATGGAATGTGGGAATTGCGAGAATGGGATATCGTCAATCGGTGCATCTACAGGAAACAAATCGGATCAGCAAGTGGTGGGAGTCTTGTGGGAGGGTAGCGAAGTTCGAGGAAAGATTGCAGGAATTAATGAAAGAGATACTAGTGCAAGAGATGTAGATGAGATATATGACTAATACAGTAAGTTGTTGGAGGAAGGATGTATAACAGAGTGGGTGTATCCGAGGTGTGGGTGGATGAAAAGCTGAGAAGAATGGGATATGATGAGCAAGAGTGCCGGACCGAACCACGCTGTACGGCTGTGGGGACGGTCAGATGGCGGCCAATCACTTCCCAGCGAGTAGGGCGTGCGCAGCGGCAGGTAGGAGTGCGGCGCGGCCCAAGTCTCAAGGTAAGTGATGTCCTTGAAGGTTCTACAAGGCAACCTGAATACGTGTGTCGCAGGCCACGACGTACTGTCGGAGGCGGCGTCGACCCGAAAAACCACTATCGTTCTGGTATCGGAACCGAACGTGGCCATCATCAATAAAGACAAACGGTGGCTGGCCGACCCGAGTGCGGATGTAGCCTAATTTGTGTGCACGCGCCCTGAGATTGCAGTGGCCCGATACGGCGCCCCACTCAGGTGAATCCCTGCACAAGGCCGGCAGAACAGCCGAACTAGTGGCAGAGTGGCTGGAGGGCGTGGGCTTTACATTTAGACCCGTAGCTCCGGGAAAGGAAACCTCCAAGCCTCGCTATCGATACAGGGGGCACGAGCCGAGATGGCCATCTGAGGGTAGTGATGGATTCCAACCGGTATCACAGTCGGCACCTCCAAATGACTGTCGAGAGCGAAGTCCGATCTATGTGGGCGGTGTCCAGGCGACGGAGCGAGTAAACTTCTGGCAGGGGTAGCCACGTCAAAGCTCCTCTACGAAGCCCCCGCGTGGGCAGGGGCAATGGACGTGGCGAGGACAGGGTGCAGATGGCGCTGGGACAGGGCCTAACGCACCGTAGTGACGGACGCGGCGGATGTCATCGCGTCCTCTACCCCTGCTCATTCGGGAGATAGCAGATCTTGAGGGAAAGGGCTAGGGGCGCGGGGAAGCAGGAAGCTAAAAGATCAGCTAGCAAGAGAACCATGACGGCCTAACAGGAACAATGGGCGGCTGGCAACAAGTGCGCAGGGACCAGGGCATTGATCCCGGACGTCCGTCCCTGGGTTGGAAGGAACACGGGTACCTCTTCTACCATCTCACCCGACTACTAACGGGCCACGGATGTTTCAGGCACATCCTGCATCGCATCGGCAGGGAGAAATTTCCCGGCTGTGACTACTGCGACAACGGAGCAGTCGACGATACCAGACACACCTTACTGGAGTGCTGGCTCTTTTTCATTTCAGGCGATAGGGGGGATTTCGCAGGGTCGGCCTTGGGGCCGCTCCTGTACCACGGAGTCCTACGCTGAAGGCGGGCACCCAAGTCGTAGGGTTTACAGACGACCTGGCAATCCTGGCCACGGATCGCCGCCCGGAAGAAACCCTGCACAAGGCCGGCAGAACAGCCGAGCTGGTGGCAGAGTGGCTGGAGGGCGTGGGCTTTGCACTTCGACCCGCAGATCCGGGAATGGAAACCTACAAACCTCCCTATCGATCCAGGGGGCGCGTGCCGAGATAGGTAGCCATCTCGGGGTAGTGATAGATTCCAACCGAAATCACAGCCGCCACCTCCAAAGGACTCTCGAGGACGTAGCCCGATCTATGCGGGCAGTGTCCAGGCGACACGATGCCGGACATACCTTACTGGAGTGCAGGGAGTGGGAACCACAGCGGGATGCTCAGAAGGGCCGCCGGAGGAGAGGGCATCACCACTGAGTTCGTAGCACGGGCAATCCTGGAAGACCGTAGCATGTGGGAGGCTGTCCACATTGGTAGGTCATGGAACGCAGACGCAAGAAGTGGGGTAGGCGAAATTGAGTAAAAAACATCATAGCATATGCAACCTTCTAATCCCGCACTACCCCATCCCTTTCCTTTTTCACCTCCGCCCTCCTCTTGACACAGATGCGGCACTCCCGCATGTGGAATGATTACAGGGCACGGTGAGTCGCGTGTCCTAGATCAACACACTATGCTAAGGCATTGCTTGGCATACTCTAGTCTTGCTTTTTTCTCGGTACTGTCCCTTGTTATATTAGGCATGAATGTTTGTCTATACTGTCTAACTCGGCACATGAATGTCCGTATCCATTTGGGGCCTTGCTCTTGCACAGTGTACACGGCTCGGCCCGCTTCCAGGCTGACACACCTTGCTAAGGCACTGCTTGGCATTGTTTAGTCTTGGTCTTCTCTGCACGGTCCCTCGTGGCAACCTATTCAAGACCTTTAGCTCTCCAGCTAGAGGACATCTACTATTCACCCGCACTCTATTCCCTACCTCTATCCATATCAACTACTCTCGTCCACTGCTGCTCTTTCTCTGCTTCTTCGAGTCTATGGATCTTAATATTACCGTGGGTTTGCACGTGCAGCACGCATTGGTTATTATGTAGTCTAGGTACTGCGATCAGGCTGCAGAGCTAGTACATATTGACAGAAGCGGATACATCAAGCGTCATAGATGGATAATGGGTTAGGATAACTAGGCTTCGCAGGATACATAGCTCTCAATTTTGGCTCCAAGTTCCACACCTGCAACTGTACTGACCTTCAGCTTACCAAATGCTTCCCGAATAAAGTGTGATATCTTTTCAGTTTGTAGATTTGTTAGTCCTTTGCTGTTCGTACTTTGTATTAGAGTTAGTGTTTCCACTCCGTAGGTTTGCACTTGCAGCACGCATTGGTTATTACGTAGCCTAGGTAATAGATATTGACCGAAGCGAATACTTCAAACGTCATGGTAGGGCAATGGCTTAGGATAACTAGTCCTCTCATACACAGCTCTCATTTTTGGCTCCAAGCTCCACACCCCGGGCAACTGTATTGACCTTCAGTTTATCAAATGCTTCCCGAATAAAGTGTATTATCTTTTTGAGTTCGCAGATTTGTATGTCCTTTGCTGCTCTTATTTCGTGGCCTAGCTAGCTACTTCAGGGGTGTATGCGGTAAGGGTACTACCTAGTACCTTTTCACCGAAGCGGTTACATCAAACAACATAGATGAATGATGGCTTAGGATAACTGGTCCTCACAGGATACCCAGCTCTTATTTTTGGCTCCAAGCGCTACACCTGGGTAAATGAAAACTGTAAACTAAACAAAGTGACGGTATCTAGGAATGGTGATACCTCATGATAGGCAGCAATTGCTATCTCGTCAAATGCTCAAATATGGATACAAAGGCGAAGTTAGAATAGTACTCTCGCTTTTATCACTGTGGTGTGGAATGTAACGAAAAACTGCCACATAATAAATCTTCAAGAACAATCAAACATGGCAGAAATATAGGCCTCAGTCCCAGGCAGAACTTCATTGGTTAAAGGCTGCTAAGAATACCCGAGCCAGAAATTAAGATAGTTACATGGAATGTAAGAACTCAAGAAAAGCGACAGAATGGGAATACATATAAGGGGTATCAGCGAGATGCGATGGACGGAGTCAGAAAAACCAGAAACAAACACACAGTTTTCTATTCCAGCGGCAATATACAACATCAGCATGGCGTAGGATTTATCCCTAGCGAAAACATGCCTAGCTTGGTAGCAAACTTCATCCCAGTGTCGGAACGACTAATAATGATTCAATTAAATACTTGGCTCATTAAACTTAATATTATCCAAATATATGCGCTCACCACTGACGAGAGTGAGGAAGTGGTCGAAGAATTTAAGAAGTGCGCACGTGGTTTTAAAACCTCATTAGATTTGAGTGAGTTTGCCTGCCATTGAGGTAAGATCGTTTGGTTCATATTGGTTTGTATTGTATTTATTTTAGCTATTAGGATGCCAGCGCCACTTGCAGATGAGGTGAGGGTTAGCTGGTAGATCGGCCCTAGATGGGTCGGATTCCAGCAGAGGACAGGGAGTGGGTGGTGAAAGGATAGATGAAGGATGTATAAAAGAGTGGGTATGTTTGAGATGTGGGTGAATGAAAAGCTGAGAGGAAGTCTAGGAACTGAGATTAGGGTGCTAATGAGAGATGTGGAGTAGCAAGAAAGGCAGGTGAGAATGACTGAGAGCTCATATAACCCTGGTTATGTAGAATCGCAACTGCGAGCTATTTAACCAGGGGTGAGTGGAGCAGGTCTTATCTTTTTGGTTCATTGGTTGTAATTATATTTATTTTAGCTATTAAGTCATTAAAGGAGTGTGGGCATTGGGCTTCGGGAAAAATAAAGATCTAGTTGATTACGGTCGTTTTATTCAAAGTCCAGGAAAATTTTCTTTCATCCGATACTCCTGTTTTGTCACACTATATTGACCTCTGTTGTGTATGAAGAGTACAAGGCATAAAGGGGGAATGTCAGTGTAACTCTAGAAAACCAAATTTCATGTTTAGAGCATATTTATATATACAAACCCCCATATGTATATATAGGGTTTGTGTATATAAATGTGCTCTAAACATGAAATTTGGTTTTCTAAAGTTACACTGACATTCCCCCTTTCTGCCTTGTACTCTTCATATGTTCCAAATGTATGACTAATAAAGTTTTGTATTTTTTAATAAGTGTGAAATTGTTGTGGTAGTGTACAATGGGTTGCATATAGTCTACTATTATTACCGGACAAAAATGGCGCCTCAAAACGAAATTAACACGAAGGCAGCTGCTGTTGACTTGGCGCCAACCAAATAATATACATAATATTAATTTCAACAATAAAAATGAATACACACCGGCATGGTGCTGGGGTTACCGCCCCCACGCAATAGAAGAGTGCATGGGCAAGAATCTTTTGGGCCCGGTTGGGATAAAATTGTCTTTTAGATACAATTAATGACACTAGAAAGCTTGGCGATCATCTATAGTAACAAATTCTAACACTCACATATACAAATGCGCGTATTCATTAACGTCAGTTCAAAATAAAGCTCACTTCAATGCAAAATCGACTGGAAGTATCAGTAATGGTATCACAACGACTACCCTGATCGGGTTCCAACCCAGGCCACTTTTTTATTAAGCGGGCGTGCTTACTACTACACTATATCGGCGTATATTTGCTTATATTATAGCTACTACTATGTTAACGAGTTGATTAGTAAGTGTCTGATTGCTCAAGCTTAGCGTCAAGCTGGCATAGCACACCATATTTTTTTCAACAAAAAGTCATTACCTGTCATCCGAAATCACGTCAAACCAAGCTTCGCCCAGTTGCACAATCCAAAAACGGATCCAATTCAACAGCAAACCAGCCGCTACAACTCAAATTGGATAAATACTCCGGCAAACATATACATCCCCATTTTAAATTTACAGGAACCTGTCAACGCGCCTACTACGATGGCTCATCGGCTGTAATAGGCGAGCCCGATTCTGCGCAGTGCCCGTCCCGTGGTAGAATCGGCCGTGTGCGCATGGTCGTGCGTTCCGTGTCAGTCACTCACGAATTACACATTCCGTACGCTGGGTTAGCTATCCCGACGACTGTCCTCTGGTAAGTCGCCGATCCCGTAGCAAAAAAAATTCCATCCTCCGTTTTGGCGGCCCGAGAAACGCCATCGCGAGCCCCCCTGTGCGCGAAAACACCGCCCAGCGTCGGCCGGTTATTGTGCTGCTGTTATTTTCGAGTTGTGGCGGATACTTTGCGGCGTCCGACCTCTACAAAGTGATACCGCTAGCATATCAGCCATTACGAAAACAGTCGACGTAATAGTGATCGGATTTAATTCTAACTGAAGAGGGTTGTTGTTGTAGCGGTTTTGTTAGTACGGGGGCTGTAAATGCCAGTAAAAATTAATACATAGTTGGTAGTTTTATGGGAATTTCTTGGGTTCAATTCGGTCGGCGTTACGTAACTGTCATAACTCTCGGGCTGTCAAGAAAATCGTTAATTCACTTGCAACAATCAAACCGTTTTGGGTTTTGTGCTGACGTTTGTCTTATTTTATTTGCAGGTTCGCAAGGAAAACCAACAAATTAATTACAAAATGTTTGCCTGCGTAAGATTGATCGCCCCCGCTGCGAGAAGCGCTGTAAGTATTGCATTGTTATATAACGCGAATTCGTTCGTTTCGCTGGTTTTTGGGAGGGTCGTGGAGGATAAAAGTTGTGATTTTGGGAGATATTGATTTTATCTGACATGTTACCTAACATCTCAGCCATGTTTAAAGGTTAAGATTTTTTTTATGCAAGTTCTTTATCAAGTGGATTTTGGAATCATTGTTGGCTGTGTTTAGTCAGCTAAACTAAAGGGAAATAATAGTAGTTTTATTCAAAATTTGGTACTTGCAGGTTTTTTTTTATATATGCAGCATGTGATGGTTATGTAATAGGGCATCTGCCCTATCATATGATAATGAATTTTTCTGTGGTTAAATTTAAAGTGTGTTATGCAATTACATGTCTGTGCTATTTGTATAAATAGAAATGGAGTGATGATTGATTCAGTGATTACATGAAAATCAATAGTTACAGAAAAAATTATAAAACTAAATATGTATGCTATTACATATTTAATTTCTAGTGAAATAAATAACAAATGTTATAAGCTAGATGTGATTATAATTATTTTTACTATTTTGCTATTGAAACAGTTGATTTTTTGTTTTTTATTAAATTTGTTTATAGTGGTATATGTAGATATCACTAAAATATGGTTATTATACAATTAATTGGCTTTGCAAACAGTTTTTGTCACTAAAAAGTTGACTGTTGAAAACTGGGTGTGTTGTATTATGTAATTGTAGGTTAAGTAACCCAGGTAAATTATTATCAAATTCTCAAGACTTTCATCAACTAAACCCCAATTGTACTATTGTATAATTGATTTACTAATTCAAATAATAATTTATTTAATTTTAATGCATACAAAATATAATCCATACTTTGATAGAATAAGGGTTGGTTGTATAAGGGCAAATAAACTATAGCATGTATTAGATATTGCATACATTATTGTTAATTTTCCATTTCAGTATCATGTACCTCTGTTTATATAAGAATGGGTTAAATCCAAAGTGGTGTAAGTCAGATTTTAGTAGTCAATATATTTCTTCTACCCTTAATCAAAAGGATTCTTATAAGGCACCTTACACGATCAATATTACTGTCAATATTTTAGATGAAGAGAATACTGATCTTTATATAGATAATTGATTACTTGATAAATATAAAAGGAGGATTAAAGCGAATATTGACAATACTAGAATTGACAGTATTATTGACTGTATAAGGTGGCTTTAAGTCATAAAAGCACCTTACATGGTCAATAATACTGTCAATCCTAGTACTGTCAATATTTGCTTCAATCCTCCTTTTATATTTATCAAGTAATCAATTATCTGGATAAAGATCAGTATTCTCCTCATTACATCATTATTATACCTTACATGATGACTAATACTGGCAATATTTTAGAATAATGAACATTTTAAACATATTATCATACAGTAGTAATACTGTCATTATTTGAAAATATTGACAGTAATATTGATCATGTAAGGTGCCTTATAGTTCTACAGAGAGCTGATAAATAGCAGTACTTCACTGTGCCTGAATCAAGATTGGCTGTTCTGTCAAAGCCAACTTGATGCAAGTTTGACTAACATTAGATAAGGAACTCTAAAAAGTAAAACAGAACTATTATATTATATTGTCTATATGACAATGTTGCATTATGTGTCAATGTTGGCAAAGGTGACTCTGAAAATAATGTGAGAGTTACTGCTTAACTCTTAAATGCATGATTTTTTTAAATTGATATTAAATAATAGTTACCACCAGTTGTGTCTACTTGCTACAAAACATAAGAATTGTAATTTATTAGCAAAATCATATGTGTGCACATATCTGTGCAGAATTACAGTTTATAAAATGTTTTTAATGAGGCAGTGAACATTTTAAAAGGTAATGTTGCAGTTCTGCAACAGCATCGATTTAAGGGTTAAAAGTACACAACATCATTGATAGTCAGATGGATCTACAAAACACCCTGACAATCGATCTGATGATTGTATGGAGCACACACACAGTTTGACATATCTCAGATATATAAGGCACCTTACATGATCAATAATACTGTCAATATTTTAGAATGACAGTATTACTGTGCAATATTATGTTTAAAATGTTCATTATTCTAAAAATTTTACATGATTACTTATCATGTAAGATATAGTAACGATTAATGAAGAGAATACTGAAGTATATCCAGAGAATTGATTACTTGATAAATATAAAAGGAGGATTGAAGCAAATACTGACAGTACAATATTATTGTAAGGTGCCATGGAGCCTGATGATGTTTTGTCGGTATCTGCAGCTGTTTTGTTATGTAATCAGTTGATGCCATGGAGCCTGATGATGTTTTGTTGATATCTGCAGCTGTTTTGTTATGTAAAATTAAACGTCAAGAAAAAGAGAGTTGAAAAACAAATTTCCCACATCAATCTTTTGAATGAGTTGAAATACCATCTCAGAGTGGCACTATTACTTAAGGCTAATTGAAGAAACTTGCAGAGAGTTTGGAAATCAAATCAATTCACATTATTGTTGAGGTTAAACATGCACAACCTTCCTGAACATTGAAAAATAACCACATACAATCGATTTTTTGATCAATTAATATGTGTGATGCTTTTATGAAAAAAATTTCAGATCAAAGTTGAATCTAAAGACCAACTAATTGAACCTGATAACAACATACATTGAATGTTCATAAAGGCACCTTACATGGTCAATAATACCATAATACTTTCAATCCTATTACTGTCAGTATTTGCTTCAATCCTCCTTTTATATTTATCAAGTTATCAATTATCTGGATAAAGACCAGTATTCTCTTCATTACATCATTACTATTATGTGATGAATAATACTGGCAACATTTTAGAATAATGAACATTTTAAACAATTATCGTACAGTAGTATAGTCATTATTCTAAAATATTGACAGTATTACTGTATGATAACATGTTTAAAATGCTTAACAGTATTATTGAACTTGTAAGGTATAGTAATGATGGAATGAAGAGAATACTGATGTTTATCTATATAATTGATTACTTGATAAATATTGAAGGATGATTCAAACAATACTGACAGTACTAGGATTCACAGTATTATTGACTGTGTAAGGTGCCTTATAGAATGATAGTTGATTGTCAGATGGATCTGACAACCAATTGTTTTCTGTATTGGGCTTTTATACAACTTAACCTCAATGTTTGTTACTACTGAGTAATTATACTTTATGGTCTATAAAATCAAAATGATATAAATATTCAACCTATAAAAACATGACCCAGATATTCTATTAGACATATTAAATGAACAGTAGTAATACAATAATACAATAACCTGAACAATATGTTTCCTCAAAAAGAAACAAATTAGGTTAAGTGGTTTGTAACATATACTATAAGGCACATGGTCAATAATACTGTCAATTTTAGAATAATGACATTATTACTGTACGATATGTTTAAAATTTTCATTATTCTAAAAAATTGACAGTAATACTGATTGTGTAAGGTATAGTAATGATGGAATGAATAGAGTACTGATGTTTATCCGGATTATCCATTGATTACTTGATAAATATTGGAGGAGGATTCAAGCAAATACTGACAGTACTCGGATTGACAGTATTATTGACTGTGTAAGGTGTCTTTATAAGGCACCTTACACAATCAATATTACTGTCAATATTTTAGAATAATGACAATATTACTGTAGGATAAAATAGTTAATATGTTCATTATTCTAAAATATTGCCAGTGTTATTCATCATGTAAGGGATAGTAATGATGTAATGAAGAGAATACTGATCTTTATCCAGATAATTGATTACTTGATAAATATAAAAGGAGGATTGAAGCTAATATTGACAGTACAAGGATTGACAGTATTATTGACCATGTAAGGTGCCTTTATGATCAACTATTTCAATAGGTTGATATAATCTTCAACTGTTATTTTAGTGTTGTGTAGGTATTATCAACTGTAAACTCATAATGTACTTCTTTTTGATTTATTTTATTATTATTTTGTTTCGCCACATTTTGTCTTTGATGCTGGTAATTATTATGTAAGATGTGTAAAATTTCAGGATTTACATGTCTTACCTAACTAGTTTTTGCCAAAAACTACCCTACTGTTATAATTGTTATGGTCACTCAGTTACAACTTAAATCATGATGATTACCTATTATGTCAGAATTATAAAATTTTGATGAATTCAACTTCCTTGGATGTCTGAAATTTAATCAATAAACTTGAATCAAACATGATCTATTTATATTGTAGTTTTAAGTTGTTCTAATTTTTTGCAGCTCATCAACAACTCCAAACAATACTTGAGACCTTTGAGCAGCGTGGTATGCCAGAGCCAGTCCCTCGTCCAAAGTCCTGTTGTGCAACAGCACCAGAAACCTGCTCTCCTGCCTGCCATCCGCAGTTTCCAGACATCTCCAGTGTCCCGGGATATTGACTCTGCCGCCAAGTTCATTGGTGCTGGAGCTGCCACAGTAGGAGTAGCTGGATCTGGTTAGTATATATTAACACTGGAGTAACCAATGTTTCAGGTTTGGCAAAATATTTTCTGTGATGTTACTGCAATGCTATAAGAAAATTTTAAAATATGTGGTAGTTTTTGCAGAAAACCAACAATCAAGACTTTTTGAAAATTCAGTTTGCCACCTGATTGTGGCATCAGGATTATTTCTACAATAGCATGAAGGTGGCAATCTAATTGATAATTGAGTTTCAACTAAATTTATGTAATTAGACATGATTGTCAGGTCCTGAAATCTGTTTTACTACTTTACTGATTGCAATAATATTTTAATATATATGCCTGTATATACAGAGTTCGATGACATGGAAAATTGTTGCCGTGACCGGATTGGTTGACGGAAACATTACGTTCTCTTTTATACTGTCATTGGCAAATTATACTATAGGTATCACAATATAGCAAGAATTGAATGAATACATTGCTAGATTATAGTTTGATGAAACATTTTTATCGTTACCGGATTGGTTGAAAAAAATAAATGTTGTCTTTTATACAGTCCTTGGTCTATTCTGAATGTTCAGATGGTCTGGTAATAGGCAGATTCGTCTGTTCCCATGGCAACAAATGTTTCAGTGTTGGTAGGGTAATACTGACTTATGTCAAATGTCACAGATTTATCAAGAGTGACAGGATAATAACCTACTACTTTACATATTGCTTGTCAAATTTGTGACATTGGATATAGGGTAATACTGCCTTATGTCAAATGTCACAGATTTATCAAGAGTGACAGGATAATAACCTACTACTTTAATGTCATGCTTGTCAAATTTGTGACATTGGATATAGGGTAATACTGCCTTATGTTAAATGTTACAAATGTATCAAGAGTGACAGGATAATAACCTATTTCACTACTTTAACGTCATGCTTGTCAAATTTGTGACATTGGATATAGGGTAATACTACCTTATGTCAAATGTCACAAATTTATCAAGAGTGACAGGATAATAACCTATTTCACTACCTTAACGTCATTCTTGTCAAATTTGTGACATTGGATATTTACATCAGCGTTCGTGGAACGTGCGGCAAACAGTTATTTGATTGCCATATGTAACCGCCCAGTCGGATTTCAGGATAGACCTGATTTTGTAAAAACCGCATGGCCATCCGCAAGTTTGTTCGGATATAGGTCACTACAGCAAATTTTAATTTGCCACCTGATCGTGATTGATTTAAATGTTATTTAAATCTACCGCCAATATATACAGCCAGATCACAGTTCGATGACGAAAAATTGTTGCCGTCACCGAATTGGTTGACGGAAACTTCTACGTCCTATTTATACTGCCATTGAGCAAATTACACTACAGGTATCACAATATAGCAAGAATTGAACAAATTCTACCACACCACATGCAGAATTATTTTGTACTAATAAGTTTTTAATGATGATAATCCTATCTAGTCATAAAATCTTGATGATTTTCACTTCCTTGGATGTCTGAGAAAACTTTAAATTTGATTTTTTTACTTAACTTTACAGATATCCTTTTGTAGTTTTTGCCATACAATTCCTATTACTAACCCAATCCTTTAATATTTCCAGGTATCGGCATCGGAATGGTTTTCGGATGCTTAATCATAGGATACTCTAGAAACCCCTCCCTAAAACAGCAATTGTTCTCCTATGCCATCCTTGGTTTTGCACTGTCGGAAGCTATGGGCCTGTTCTGTCTCATGATTGCTTTCCTTATGTTGTTTGCCCTTTAAACCTATTTGTGAATGTTTGTTAACTTATTTAAGTAAAAAACATTGTCCGGTAATTATTAATTAAACTAATACAAGGTGTGTATTTGTATTACTATTGACTTGAGTGGTACTAGTATATTGAAAATCACATGGAAAAGTAACGGAACTCATTTTATTTTTTAAGGACATTATAACAAATAATGTCCTTAAAAAATAAAATGAGTTTGTTATAATAATAATAATACGTATTAAGAAAATGGGATTAGCAATGCGTGAACCTTGTTACTTTTCCATGTTACATATAATAAATCATTACCATTCCATTTTAACTATTTTCATCAAAAATATGTTTTTATTATGAAAATTATATTAATTAGCAACAATTTATATTTTAGGTGCCGGTATCGGAACAGTATTCGGTTCCCTGATCATCGGCTACGCCAGGAACCCATCCCTCAAGCAACAGCTGTTCTCATACGCCATCTTGGGCTTTGCCCTGTCTGAGGCCATGGGTCTGTTCTGTCTTATGATGGCCTTCTTACTTCTCTTCGCCTTCTAAACACTGCCAGCAGAAGGTTGTTAACCACCATCAACCAAATCATTCTTCGGTGATTCCAGTTACGGCCCATCTTGTAACAACAAAATTTACATCAAGCGTTAAAAACAAATTCATTCAAATTCAGCAATAGGACTTTATAATTTTCATGTAGAATGGCTCCACTAATTAAATGTATGACAATTTTAGAATCGGGGAAGTAATTGTATCCAGCGACTTTGGGTTTTTTTTTCAACAACATCGATTGCCATACGTTTTCGTGCGGAGTTTGTTGACTGTAATTTATGTGTAATCTGGGAAGTGACACTATTGCATATTGTACAGCGTTAGAAATAAAATAAATACCATAGTTATGATTTTTATTTTGGCCAAGTTTCGGCTGTTTGTGTTTATGATGATTGTCTTTATTTTTCACTCTGCCGCATCATACCCCATCAAGTCAAATAATTTTTGTTGTTAAAATTGTGTTCTCTTTTTTTAATTTAAATAAATATACTGAAGATACTGATAATGGTTTTGAAAACGAAATGGTCGAGTTTGCAGTTTAATCCTGAAACGTACGTGGTATGTTGTTTGTAACGCGCAGTGAATGCAATAAATTGTTCAAATTGACTTGGTTAATTTTTTTTGTAGATTACCAATGCTTCATAACATTTCTGGTGATTTCTTCTATAATTGTTTCATGGAAGAGAAATAGAAACTTGTTTTCAGAAGTCATGTATTTAATAGTCTCTTTGAAGTGGACATATGCCCTATTTGAGAGTTAGCTGTAATTTTAGATGAATTTCCAAGAGTTATGTTGGAGTTATAGACGTTGGTTTATGATTTAATTTTAGCCTTTTATGAATTGCATCACAAGCATATATCTATTAACTAGCTAAACAGAGTTTAACGGTAAGTTTGAAACAACGCCACGGGAAACTAGGTTTAACTAGTTAATAGATATATGCTTATAGCAAAATAATAGTTAATAGATATATGCTGCCCCTAAAGGGAATTCCTATTGATATTTAAAACAACAGTTATATTCAAACAAATGCTATTGCGCATGCTTATGGCTAAATTTTATATATGGGATCTCGGTAGTATTGGAAATGGAATGATAAAAATTTATCCGTCATTAAGACAATTGTTTAATGCGATATGTATTACATGCTGGTTGTGTCTGTATGTCTTTTGATTCCAATCTAGGAACACCGGGCCGCAAGGCCTATCTATTTCATGCTGGTTACCACTCCGGAATAATGATTGCTTGGACCCGTGCGCTCATACGCAGCATCAGCCCTGACTGGAAAGAGCACACGGTGAGATCACCCAACTGTTATCTCGGCCCGGATGCTTTCAACTCTTATCAAATGAATCAAGAGGGTTGCATCCTCTACTGCGACGCACCTGTGGAGGACGCGCAGCATACCCTTCTCGTATGCCCCGCATGGGCCCAGCCACGTGATCCGTATATTCGCAGGCCAGAGACAACCGGGACCCTTGTGGGACACATGCTCGAGCATAGAAATAGTATGCTGAGCCACGTGAGCGAATATACGCGGCCTTCAGCAGGGCAGTGACAACTGGGACCTTTTTGGGACTCATGCTCGAAGATAGAAATAGTAAGCCGAGCCACGCGAGTGAATATACGCAGCCTTCGGCAGGTCAGTGACAAGTGGAACCCTTTTCGGACTTATGCTCGAAGATGAGAAATAGGATGCCGAGCCATGCGAGTGAATATACGCAGCCTTCGGCAGGTCAGTGACAACTGGAACCCTTCTCGGACACATGCTCGAAGATGAGGAGAAATAGGATGCCGAGCCACGTGAGCGAATATACGCAGCCTTCGGCAGGTCAGTGACATCTGGGACCCTTGTGGGGCTCATGCTTGAAGATAAGGAGCTATAGGATGCCGAAACGGTCAACAGAGAAGAGCGCGAGATGCAAAACAATACCTCACGGCGATGTCAGCATCCCTGTGAGCTGGGGTTTAGATGGTAGTTCGGATCTATTAGGATCGAAATCCAGCACCACGCACGATAGTTCTTCTGCTGGTAAAGGGAGAAGCTCAGAGGAGTGCAATCACCCAGTATTTACCTTATATTCACTCTGAAAACTGGAAAAGTTGATTCGCTCACAACGGGGTTTGAACACAGGCTCCCACTAGGACACTGAGCTTATTGTTTAAATTTTTATATGTATGCATATTTAATAATTCTATACATATATGTATTAAATTTACCTATTAATTCCCTACAAATCACAAGCCCAGCTCAGAAATCATCTAAACTTCTACAGCCCTACTGGCTGTAATCCCCATCTTAAATATAATTTATCCAACTCATTGCTTCCAGAGCAATTCCATCCTCTTCCATGCATCGTCTTCATATATTCTTTCCCGCCATCATCACCCCCTCAATAACATTCATACTTGCACACTCGCCAGACCCCACTTATCCGTACCTTCTCCAGACAACCTACATTTCTTATAGTCCGCATCCATCCAGTATGTACCTCTTCTTTCCACGCACCCAAACTTAAATCTTTCAATTAACATTCGAGCCTCTATCGCCCTAGGCGGTATCAGGTACAACGGCAGACAGCGGTGTACCTGTACACGGCTATACCACCCGTTACACCTACGTTTCTCAGTCTCGCCCAGCCGTACTTGCCTTTCGCTGTCCTGCAGGATCTGCTTTGCAATAATTTCGGACCGAACCCCCTGGTAAAATTGATTAGGGATGTATACAAAATTGGTGAATGAAGAACCCCCCTTCTGTCATTTCTGCTATTCGGCAGACATTCATTCACCAATTTTGTATACATCCCTAATCAATTTTACCAGCATCCCTCATTTCCGCCACAATTTTGTTATACCACATCACTCTTGCCGCAGCCATCCATGCTCTACTCATTCTACTTGTTTCCTGCAGTATTATATATCTTGAGGTTTATCTTTCTAGGCGTAGCAATCTCTTCAGGCAGGGCCGGTCCTAGTCCTCACGAACAGAACACACCATGTCGCGGTGTGGGGGCCCAGTGCGACCATATCCGTAAACCGCCCAGTTATGGTCTATGTTAACATAGCTGGGACCAGGAAGTCGTAGCATTGCTAAGATGTTGTGACTTGCTACAACTCCTTGCGCTAGCGAGTCTCTAATAGAGTCAACCAACTTTCATCTATCGGTCTCTCTTGGTCAAACTCTTCAGCCACTCTCGGTTCCTTCTGACTCCGACGCTATTAGGTATCGAGTGCCAGGAGTCAAACTACTGTCTTATATTTTTTCATCGCACCGCAACTCCTTGCGTGGTGCTTGAGCCTACAGAAGTGCCTTTCGTTTATCACTCTGGGCTAGTACGAGCATATTGGTTCTTGTTCTATTTGCCGCTTCCGATGCGCATAATTCTGTGTCGGCCCTTACAGCTGGCGGCGCACGACCGCAAGACCTGAACGATACTGCACGCCACGGGGGCGACTAGCAATGATAAACCATGCTAAACGAAACCGCCTAGAATCACTTCACACCTTTGAACTGTCGGCCTCTCTTGGCCACCTCTTCGCTTCTCTTGGCTTTGCCGATCCCGACGCTTTCGGGGTCGAAACCACTTCTCTTCCTTCAAAAAAAAAGAAAACCCGGACTGAAACTCCGAGCCTGGCCCGGATGGTCCTCCCCACACTTCGGCCGGTTTGGGACGCCGGACCGCAACACTACCGTGCGGCCGTGGGTGGATCGCCGATCCTGATGGCCCGCGGGGCGGACGGAAGACCGGGAGTTTTGTAACAAAACTGAAGCAGTAACACGACTCGACCACTAGTGTGCGAAGAGAAGGAAAACTCTCTAAAGCCAAGCACATAACATGACATGAACAAGGAAGTAGAAAGGGTCCATACCGAACAGAGGAGGGACACATCAGTTCCGGTGGTGATGTATTCGGTGGCGGGATACACGCCACCGTCATCCAGCGACCGCCATGACCCTCCAGCCAGCCGGATGGTGGCCTACAAGAAGCGACCGACAACACTGACATGGAAAACGAAGAGATCTTCATGACCCCATCGGCACCAATCAAGAAGGATACGGAGAAGACGGAAACCAAACTGAGAAGCAACAGTAAGGTATTTTTAAAAGACTGGTTATTGACAAGGGCCCGCAACCTGGATACCTCAGACTCATAGGAAGGTAACAAAGCTCGAATCACCAAGAGGAAAACCTCCTCGCCTTCGGATGGAGGGGAACGGAAGGCTGAACAATAGGGATAAGCAAAAAGTTGCCACCAACAGAGTAGCAGCGAGGACGACGACGATTATCAATAGGCCGTCACACAGTTGGCGGGACTCAGAGAGGTCGTGCTAAGGTTAACTGATACAGTAGTAAGCAAAAAAGCAAAATGTAACAGGGAAATGGAGAAAATGAGAAAAGAAATGAAGAAGATGCAGGCACAGTTGGACCAATTAACTACCCAAGCAACCCAGCCAGACCTCAAGTTAGAGAAGAAAGAACCACCGGAAGAGATAACGGGCAGAATCAGGTGCACTTTCAGCATACGTTACTACCGCATTTAGAACGAGGTGGTTACGACATTACGTGAGAACCGGCCCGAGGGCACCTTCCTAAACGTGAAAGTGACGGGCAAGCAGACCACAAAAATGGCCGCCAAGCGTAGAGGTGGTCAAACGCATCGACGCACAGTGCACAGCTGTGACAATTGGCCGAAAAAAGAAAACCGGCGGACTGATAGAGGACTTCGAAAATCAAAATTTGAATGTGGGGGACGTGGCCCACACCACAGAAATGCACCTCAGGGAAGGTCCAACCGGGAAAACCGAGAGGTTCACCCACTACATTGTGTGTGATACCACAAACGAACTTAGCCTAAAAGAGAGCAGCTACCGAGGCATTCAGAGAATAAGATCAATTGCGGAGGCGTATGAAACAAAGCATCTGGCAATCGAGACCCCGAGGCTACAAGCTCATATTTTAAGGAAGATGGCCGAGTTTATCCTAGTAGGCTCAAGGGTACAAGCGACAGTCTGGGACCTTGAATGACACCGCACACCGAGCAGCCCCCAGGGAGCAGCCACCGAGGCAAAACCTAAATTAGGGAAGGAAGAGACAATCCTGATAATACCGACAGAAGGACAGAGCTGCGCAGACCTAGTCCGGCGGATCCTGAACATCGACAGCGGGGACAACAACGTCGCCCGACTAGAAAGAGCAGACAATGGCAACCTCTAGATTAAGGTGAAGGGCAGTGGCGCCAAGTGTGACGCCATCAAGGCACCGACTCCAGAGTCAGGAGGTCCGGTGCAACCTTGCACATTAGGGGTCTGGACCTCCTGACAACGAGAACCGAGGTCGAGACGACTATCCAGAACGCAACAAATTGCGGAGAAAAGTACTGAGGAGGTTTAGTCGGTAGGCGCCTCGTCAGAATGACGGGGTGAAGCCGACACTGCCCATGCTTTCTGATTATTTTAATTCTTCGTTTAATCTCCCACCATTTGGTTCTCCAGACCTCACCACCTAGTCCTCTTCAACTACTAGGCAACAGGATTGAATCAAATCGCGTTTTCTTCTACTGATACACTCTCTCTATTCCGCAGCTCTCCCTTCATTATTACATATTGTAAAAATGCTTCATTTTCACTCCTCTCGCTATCGACTGCTCTAGCAGCCCTTCCTTCGTGGCAACCTCCCCTTCGCTAGGATCCTGTTATTTATTGATATGTTTAGCTATTTTGATCTCCATATACCTCCAGTATTGTACATATTGTTGTTTCTATTCGTTTCTTCTTATTGGGCTGTCTCTCTACGGAGGTTGGTGATCCAAATGGCTAATATTGTCTTCGATACTACCACGTGAAAGATGTTTATTGAAGGAACCATCTTCTCGAGGCGGTTCGTGGCGCAGTGGTCTAAGGCGACGGTCTGAAGCCATTGCGTGCGGAACGTTGGTGGTTCGAATCCACCGCTAGTCGGGAAACTTTCTAACAAAGAGTTGACCCGGCTAGCATATCATGGATTTCGTATGAGGCACAATAGGTCCGTGAAGGGCTGCAGTGCACACAGCCTAGGGGCCGGGGCTGTACTCACCGTAGAAAAAAAACCATCTTCTCAGGGTTTTCAGCCAAAAGTTTTGCCATCTACTGACGGATTATATCCCTTGTATTTTTCCTACGATGGTGAACTTCAGAATTTCCGTTCTCCCTTCATCAGGTGCTCAGAGTCGGTGCACTTGGGTATGCGGCCGAGAACTTACTTTTCACCGCCCCTTTGAAGTAATAAAATAGGTAAACTGTCAGGGGACGGGGGTGTAATATTCAGGCTGGTATAAATAAAAGAAGACCGATCAAATTTATTATGATTTATAATATGTTATTTTAATAATTAATTAAATAAGATAAATAAGATTATCACACATATAAGAATATATTAATTTAAAAAACAATTCCTATGAGTTTCGGAGACAAGAATGTATGTATTTTTAACAAATCTTAATGCTCTCTGACATTTCACGATTGATGGAAAGTAAAGTAAGACTACTTAGCTCCCCTCAGCTATCGTTGATCGGAGATTATTCTTAATAATTTTAAGCTTTGAGAAACTACTCTCACCAGTTGCAACGGAAACTGGCAGTGTTACAAAAATCCTGATAATCATTGTAAAATCTGAATAGGATTATTAGATACAGGAAATATGTTTCGGTAAGACAATATTTAGCACATTTTCATATGACTAATTTGTGTTACCGTTTCGGCGAACATGCCGCTTACCCCTGCTCCACGCTCAGTAGGGTAGGTAAAACCCGGGCTGCGTGCGCCTCTTCAGCGGATGCTAAGAGTAGGAGGTCCGTTCGCCCCCTATAAATAACGTGCACGCACCCCTAAACGACAGTCAGTTCTCCCTCACCAAGACTCAGAGGACTGATTCGTATTACCCGACTATTGCCTTGAAACCGATACTTGAGTTTAACTTTTTACCTTTGGTAAATCGATCCTCCCTCACCAAGACTCAGAGGATCGATTTATTCCCTTGCAGCTATCAGCTTACACTGATAATTGTGCCCCATCTCCCTCTTGTGACGGTTCTCTCTCACCACGACTCAGAGAACCGTTTCAAGAACATCCTCGATGCCGAGCGTTGATCCTATCTTCCCCGTAAGGCGGCCTGACGGTTTTTAACCCTCCCCGTGCCTGTCTTACGAAGAGCCGACCCCGGCGACGGAGTGCAGCTTCCTTCACCCACCCCGTCGACGCCGAGCATCGATAACATTTGGTAACCAATTCCTAATTTAATTATTTAAACTTAAACCAAAAGCCAAATAGACACTCACATTACTTTAATGACTCAAACTCTTCGTTAATGGAATTGTAGATGAGATGTAGAATGCCGAAATAAAAATATATTTTAAATTTGTGCTTAGAATCCGCCACATCCGTATCTCTGCTCTTATATCACTGGTCTTTGGGCAAAAGGGCTTAAGTCATAATTTTTAGGTTTTTATGTCTTTTTAGCGAAAAAATTCTACTCTTTTCATTGGTACAAACGGTTTGTAAACTTTACATTTCCTGACTTAAGCCCTTTTGCCCAAACACCAGTGATATAAACATTTACGCGGTCTCTTTACTTGGCGTCATCTTCTCGTGCCTACTTGTTACCGAGTGTTGACGATCATTCTTTGTAGAAGAGATTATTTGTTAGATGGGTTAACTGCTCGTTAATATATATTTCATTTTCTTTTCCTTTTAGTTTCGTTTTCGTGTGTGGTTATTGACCCAATTTTTTTTTTCTTGCTGTCAAGATTTAGTTTGTAAATCTTTTTCTTTCAGTTACACGATTATTGGGCTTTTTTCTTTACTGTCGTTTCTGTATGCTGCTATTATCGATCCTGATTCAATATTTCATAATTCTTAAGTCTCTATCATATACACCTATGTTATCCAGTGTTTCTATCAGTTTTCTGCATTGTACTCTAACGAACGCCTGATATAATCGCTGAAACAGAAGTGTATTTCGCATTTCATATCTCTACACGTTTGAAATAGAACTGCAAAATAGAGCTTCTCTCGTACCAGTTGTTTTCCGAAAACTTGTGTTTCGCCCATGTGTTCTTCATATAGATTTTATAGTGTTTGGGTTATTCTGGAAGGTTTTTAGAAGGTGCCTCATAAGGCTAATTCTAGGGAAATCGCTGCATTGTGTGGAACTTATTTGGGGATGACTATAAAGGTAAATTTGAGCTATATTTAGGGGATGTTACCAGTGTTGTATATGATCACCTTTGTGAATCTTCTGATACCCCTCTCATTAATATTTGCGTTTCCGCCTTTTGTTAGGCATATTTCTTTGTGGACTTCTTCCCATGTGATTTCAGGGCTGGTTCTATCCTCGACTACTAGGATACAGTTCTCGGGGGAGCCTGTAACCCCTAGAGAACGCGTCCCCAGGTGGCTGATAGGGGAAAGCCTCTCAGATATGAGTGGTAGGAGTGAAATCAAATAGCTCCCGCGGACCAACAGGTAACAGCAGCGTCTGATTCAGAATGGGCGGCTGCAAACAGCGTATGATCCATATTGAGCTGCTGATTCACACCTGGAAACAGGACTCGTGAAGACGTAAGGCAAACGCGACGTTTCAATATGCCAAATACTTCCCAAATATGAAAATGTCGATTTCTAAACACAAAATACCGCAGGTGAGTAGAAGAACAGTTCTCAATTTCACTCTGACAACAGACAGCCCTACGGATTCTGGGGAGGGCAACAATTCGACACAACAACGACGTAAAACAAAGACGAAGGCAAAGCTTTGGATGGCGATATACAATGCTCGAACACTAAGAGAAGATGACAAAATAGTGGAACTAGAAGAAGAACTGTCCAAAATAAAATGGCACATCGTGGGCTTGGCCGAAATCAGAAGGGTTGGAGAAAATTGGATCAAGCTTAAATCGGGAAACGTACTTGTCCTCCACAAAGGAGGAAACGATGGCACAGTAGGAGGGATAGGATTCATCATCAATAAGAAAATAACACCGCTCATCAAATGCTTCAAAGCCATATCAGAAAGAGTTGCATATATTATCGTTAAAATATCAACATTTATCAAACTGAAAATCATACAAGTATATGCACCCACATCATCACATACAGAAGAAGAAATTGACGACTTCTACAAACAGCGATGGAAACCGACCCCATAAACAAGAACATAATAATGGGAGACTTTAACGCCAAACTTGGCAAAAAGCAGGAAGAGAATGAAAAATTTATAGGACAATACGGACTGGGTACCAGAAATGAGAGAGGGGATACCATGTTGAATTATGTGTGCGAAAATAACTTGTACTCGATGAGCACCTTTTTCAAAAAACGACCAGAACGAAAGTGGACATGGTTATCCCTAGACGGAAATACAAAAAAAACGAAATAGACTATATCCTCACAAACAGAAAGGATATAATTCAGGACGTCACCATATTAAATAAGTGCAACACGGGAAGTGACCACAGGCTAGTGAGGGCGATGGTTATCATCGATAAGAAAAACGAAAGAAGAAACAGCACAAAAACGAAGACACCAACCAAAATAAAGGCAGAGGAACTCAAACAACATAATAGCCTGTATAAAGAAATAATAAACAAAGCACTAACAAACGATGACCTGAGCAGCGAGTCAGTGGATGAAATAAACGAGAGACTGGTCCAAATAATACAGGAATCAGTAAAACAACTAAACACCATAATACCACGAAAAGCATATAAAGAACAACTCATCGATGAAGATACAAGAAACCTAATGGAAAAGAGAAGAAGTCTAGCGACAAGAAACAAAAGGGCAACCCCAGAATACACGGAAACCAATAGAAATATCAGACGGAATATAAGAAAACAACGGATAAAAGCCCATGAAAAACAAGTGAACGAAGTAATACAAAACAACAAATGTATGAAAGGCCTTCAATGAAACACCGGGAAAAAGAAAATCTATTCGCTACGCAACAAGGAAGGACAGATAATTCACGACCGAGATGAAATCCTACACATAGTAGAGGATTTCTACACAGACTTATATGAATCTAAAACACCACCAGAAAGAGAAGATGCTGACACTCTGGAAAGAAAAATACAAAATATTGGATCAGAAGACATCCCAGAGATAGACATCGAAGAAGTGAAAGCAACCCTGGAAGACCTGAAGAACAACAAGGCAACGGGAGATGACAACATATCAGCTGAAATGATTCGAGAAGGAGGAGAGGAACTACTAAGGAAGACTGCAAAGCTACTAGACCACTGTCTAAGGACAGGTAAAATACCAAAACAATGGAAAAACGCTAATGTGGTGCTAATTTATAAAAAAGGAGATAACACCAAGATGGAAAATTACCGTCCAATAAGTTTGATGTCACACATGTATAAATTGCTGACAAAAATAATTACTAACAGATTAGAAAGAAAAATGGATGAGTACCAACCATGCGAGCAAGCGGGATTCAGGAAAAACTACGGCACCAACAATTACCTGATAACAATGAAAATTGTTATCGAAAAATCAAATGAGTATGGCTACCCCCTGTATATGGGCTTTGTAGATTATGAAAAAGCCTTCGATAGCATGGAAACCTGGATGGTATATAAAGCAATGACCAACAGTAGAATAGACTACAGGTATAACAATTTAATAAGAGAATGCAATAGAGAGGCAACGGCAACCTACATGCTGCACGAGAAAACAGAACCAATCCAACTCAAACGGGGAGTAAGGCACGGCGACTCTTTATCACCAAAACTCTTCACTTTATCGATGGAAGAGATATTCAAGAAAATTGACTGGAAGGACAAAGGAATTAACATCAACGGAACCCGACTAACTAACCTTAGATACGCCGACGATATCGTTATCCTCGCACATAGTAGAGAGGAGCTCACAGTGATGCTCGATGACCTACAAAGAGAATCATTGAGGGCAGGGCTGAAAATGAACTTATCAAAAACACAAATTATGTACCACGGGATAGAAGAAGCAGTAATGATAGGAGGAAAGGAAATCCAAAAGGTGGAAGAATACATATACCTGGGGCAGAAAATAACAAATGACCGGAATAATCAGAAAGAAGAAATAAACAGAAGAATAAGACTAGGATGGATGGCCTTCGGAAAACTCTCGTACATCCTGAGAAATAAGAAAATAGCGCAGCACCTAAGAACAAGGATTTTCTACCAATGCATACTGCCAGTGATAACATACGGCGCCGAAAACTGGACTACGACGAAACAAAACATAGAGAAACTAAAGGTCGCACAAAGAACTATGGAAAGAGCAATGATAGGTAAATCAAGAAAAGACCGATACCGAAACGAAAGAGTTAGAGCAATAACAAAAGTCACCGACGTGGGAGAGAAAATCGCATCTCTCAAATGGAAATTTGCGGGGCACGTTGCAAGAAGCGATATATCGAGATGGGACAGAAGGATAATAGAGTGGAGACCATACGAACACAAAAGGGGAAGAGGAAGACCACCTATGCGCTGGTACGACGATCTCAAAAGAAAAGCAGGGCTGACATGGATACAAGTGGCACAGAACAGAGAACGATGGGAACAATTGGGAAAGGCCTATATTCAAGAATGGATTTAACGGCTACTGATGACAAGGATACATGTTCGACCATATCTTTAGGTCTTCGATGTACTTTTGCCAAGTTTTTAATTGGGATGTGCCTGAAATACTGGATTTGTCTCTCCTTGACCACATGCAGCTTCTTTGTTGGTAGGATTTAATGTTAGACGAGACTTTAATTTTATTGACTGTGTTTTCAAGATATTCGCAGTATACATCGGTAAAGTCCTCTGGCTGATGGATATGAAGATAGAAGATTTCTTAATTGAAAAGAATATTTACTGAATAAACATCATATGGTTGCGAGAGTTGGACTTGTAGAAAGTAATGGCAGAATTCTTAATGCTCTCTTACGAATGCTGCCATTACTCTCTCCTAAGTCCAACTTTCGCACCCATTAGATGTTTATTCAGTAAATATTATTTTCAATTAAAAAATCTTCATATCCATCAGCCAGAGGACTTTACCGCTGGTAAAGAGAGACGTTCAGGAGAGTGTAATCACCCGGTATTATCGTAACTTCACAGAAAACCTCCGAAAAACGGTGAAAGGTAATTCGCGAATTCGGATTTGAACTCTCGCTCCCCAATGCTCAGTACTAGATAAAGGGCTAAACCACTAGGCCACTTAGCTGGGCCTTTCCATTACTATATTAGTTATATATGGCTATTATTTAAGCTTCATAAAAGTTTTTTTTTTAATTATCTTAATACTTATGCATTATCCTGTAACATAATTTTGTAATAAATGCATGTGTGTCCATTAGTCATAATTAAAATCGGATAGATGCCGCCACCATCCATAATTGTCATTCCAACGACCATTACATTATAAAATCTTACACCCAACTCGTCTAATGCATCAACACGACCAAACTAATCCATTCCAGATTGAAATAAACTGTACTGATTGTAACCGTATTTAAATAATGCAAGACCTACAAAAAACAATTGAAAATCTTCAACGCCGCATCACGCATGCTGGCTTTGAGTGCAAGCCGGCCGGCCGCGAAAGCATGGCGCATCTTTTTATCCACCGCTGCGAGCACGCGAATTGCGAGAAGGTGTATGCGAGCATGCACGATTTGATAATACACATCGAGAATGTGCATATCGGTAAGACAAGAAAGCGTGGTTTCAGCCGCTCAGGTTATAATAAATGTTGTGATTTTGAAAATCTGACGTACAGATTTCGATGCGAAGACGGTGGCCAAGCTGGAGGAGTCGCAACCGCAGGCGGTGCCTATGAGTTTGGTTTTACGGTATGGCGGTGGTGATGGGCTGGAGTCGGTGCAATCGCTTGATCAGTATCAGGCGAATGAACATTATAATAACTATAGTAGAGGTAAATATTTAATGGTTATGTCATTGTGTGGTAAGGTTTTTATATAGTACTATTTTCATCATAATATATAATCATGACTAAATATTGTGCAAACGATTGAGTGCGGTTTGTTAAAAAATCAAAATGGCGGTAAATTTTTAGGTATTTTCAATGACGAGTGACGTCATCTTGATAACCGATTTGCGGCCATGTTTTATGATTTGAAACCCGCATTATTTGATTATTTTAATTTATATATTGCATGTTAGCAGGGGTTGCCCAAAATTTTAACGTAACGAAATAAGAATAATAATAAATCCAAATTAACCTGAGAGATAATTTTGAATTAAGGTGGAGCTCTGGTGTTCCTCGAATTCGCGCCCTTTGCGTAGTGGGTTCAGGAGTTGAAGGAATGTAGGGGAACAATGAGTGGGGTGATTGCTAGAATCATATCAACCAAATAGGCGTTTCGGTTTCGCGAGGTTGTACACATGCCCATCCCATCTTATACCAGGAATTAATACGATCCGAACACGGTTATTGTGCGAATTGCATAGGCCGTAGCGAAAAATGAATTATATGAACGGGACAAAATGAATATGCTTTAAATATGTTAGTAGAGCCTATAATTTAAAAATGTGCGTTATATTTAAATAACGTGATTTATTTATGTGTATTTTATATTATCTTCTGACAGTAGCATACAAAGTGAATTAACACAATTATCGTTACTCCATTATTTTTCAATATGGCCGCTAGTTTAGTGTGGCATTTGCGATAATTCCTATAATTAATATACTTACAGCCTAAAATTTGCACCTCTATCCTTTCTCCGTCTAGCTACAAGAAAAGCTTTCCGTTTTTATTGTCTCGGCATTATCAAAGACAACAAGTAAAAAAGCGTAATTAAATATACTTATCAATGATGTAAAAGAATAAATCGCACAAGTAGTATCGAAATAGTAAAATGAATCCGCAACATCCCTGCCGCAACTATAAATTGGAATCATGCGACACGAAGACAAATGAACGAGCTGAAGCATAAAAGGGGATGGTGCGTAAGTAAACGTAGTGGGAATCAACGAAAACGGAGGGCAACTCGCGGCCTCGATAATTTTACGCGTGAGTGATCACAACATGGGTGTTTTATTATTGCAATTATATTCTTTTTATTTATCTTACAATGTTCAAATTTTAAATATAGATCAAATAAACCTAATAGAAAGTTCTTTAGGTTTTAGATTCTCAAAATATTGCACGTGGGCGAAGATATTTCGAATCGCGAAGATGCATTAATTTGTAATACTTATGAATTAATTTAAAAACAAATTAATACAAAAATTGAAAAAGTAACTCCTAATAACTTTTATAATTTACTTTAACTTCACACACACAAAAATTTGATCAAATTCCTACAATTGAATGATCTCTAAATCGAAACTAAAATTGCATATTTGTGCATTTATTTTCAACCGTCAGAACTCCACCTTAATATAAATCTTTGTAAAATCGTTATTATTTATGTATATATATATATATATATATATATATATATATATATATATATATATATATATATATATATATATATATATATATATATATTATTATATTATTATTTTTAGCTTTAATATTAGGTGGATTGGTTCCTTTCTGTAGAAAGGCGTCCAATTGTTACTATGCTCAGTGACTAATATGATTCTATTTTCTGCCATCTCCTTTTGATACGAACAATTCGCATTAGAAGTTGAGAATTATTTGTTACCTCTTATTTCGTTTTAAAATAATTTAAGGTTTCATAGAGGACAACAAAATTAAAATCAAACAACACGCCACGCTGAGCAAAAGCTTTCCACCCAATTATCTGCAGTAAGTATCATGGGGTGCACATTTTACTTAAAACCGAATATGTTTGCGTTTTTAGTAGTGAGAATTGGTTATCTCCGGAAATGCCACGCAGCTCCGGCTCGGATGCGGATAATTATAACAAACATAAACTCAAACGCTACTCTTGCCCAGTAACAGGTTGTACAAAAAGGTACAAAAATCTCACAGGTATAAGGCACCACATTTTGAACCATCATGACGTAAAGGGAAAGTAAGTTATCGCCTATATTCCTGTCCTCTGTTTTTGCGTCAGCGTTCATTCGTCAAGCAATCAATCAATAAGTTTTGAGCTGGCATCTGAGATGAACACTGGCACAGAAATGAAATTCCTACCTTCCGTATAGGATTAAGGTCGAATATATTCTATAAATATGCATCGTTGGTGAATTATCTGCAGTGGATGGTATAAATGAAATTGTCTTGTTTACTTGAACAATACTATAATGAAATGTACATAAGAACCATTTGCTGAGAATGATTATATGCACTTATATTTTTCTTAAGCATAATGCAAGTTGGCGGACTGTCTAAAGATCATGCTGAAGGGTGCCATGTTATCAGAAACTAACTTTACTGTCCATATTCTTCTTGGTGTATCCTCATTGGACGATGGCAGTATTCCTATTGGCGGCTGATCTAAATAGTTCGGTTGTGTCATTCCTGTCCTTCACTTTATGTTCTTCAGTCATGATACCCTTCTTCGACCAGAGGCGAGGGGGAAGGCTTTAGTTTTTTTTTATGTGGGAAGGGAATCTATGGGAATGGTACTTAAGTTGTTGGAATTTTTTGCTGTTTTGTTGTGCTTTGAAAGAAAACACTTCTTTCTTTATAGGGCTATCATTAAGGGAGAATCTCAGAGGTATTTAATCACCCGGTATTTACCTTAACTTCACAGAAAACCTCTGAAAAACTGTGAACGGTGATTCGCGGAAAATTCGCCCCGGTGGGGTTCGAACTTAGGCTCCCCAATGCTCAGTACGAGACGTTTGTGCTTTGATTATGTCAAATAAATTCATTTTCTTCTAGTATTTCTTCCTGTCTCTTCTGTTTTGGCGCCAGTACACGTTCGCTACTATACATCTTTCAGGTTCCTCTATTACGATTCCTTCTAGGATACTCATCAGTTTATTGTGTTTGACGTTATCGAACGCCTTCGAATAAAGCATGCGTATACGTCGCACACTGTGTCCGATTCCCGAAAACGTGTCCAATATTACTAAACCTTCTTTTCGAAGACCAAATTTTGTTCTTCGTGGGTTTTCCAGATTGCTGATTACGAATCCGATGTCCGATTTAAAAAATTCAAAATGGTAGATCCAAAATGGCGGACAAAAAAGTTAATTTCGGAAAATTATGTAGCTCGAAAGAACGTGAACGAGGGGTTTTGAGGTAACTGAATACAAACCGGATTTAAAAAATTCAAAATGGCTGACCAAAAATGGCGGACAAAAAAATAAATTTTGTAAATAATTTGGTTTGAATATACTTGCATGGGAGGTTTGTGAGGTCACTGAATACGAATCCGAAATTCGATTTAAAAAAGTCAAAATGGCGGACCCAAAATGGCGTACAAAATGTAAATTTTGCAAATAATTTGGTTCGAAATTACTTATACGGGTGTTTTTGAGGTCACTGAATACAAATCTAAAATAAATTTTTTTTTATTATTAAATCATTATTATTTATAGCTATATTTATATATTTAGTATAGTTTAATTAAATGATATGATAATGTTATTTCCTTGTTTTAATAACTTTTCATATATATATATATATATATATATATATATATATATATATATATATATATATATTATAGTTTACAATTACTGTTGTTTATACATTTGTAAATTCTTTCCACTCCTTTCTGTTCTTCGCCAGTTCTCTTGCTTGCTTGACTGTTTTTCCTTTCTTGATTATTATGTCCTCTATTATGTTGTCCCACTCTTTTCTTGGTCTACCTCTTCTTCTTTTATTTTTAGTTCTTGCTTCCCATACCTGTTTTGTTTGATTCTTTTTGTCCATCCTAATTAAATGACCCCACCAGTTTAGTTGTTTCTTTTCTATATACTTATCTACAGCTTCAATTCCCAGTTCTTCTCTGATGTCCTCATTTCTTATTCTGTCTCTTCTCGTAACTTGTTTTACTCCTCTGAGATATTTCATTTCCATTGCCTGTATTCTACTTTTGTCCCTCTTCGTTAGCTTCCACGTCTCGCTTCCATATGTCAGTATAGGTCTATATATGCTTTTATATATATTTATTTTTGTCCTTCTGCTGATCTCTTTCTTGTTAATCAGTATATTGCTCAATGCGTGGTATGTTTTAGCTGTGTTGTTTATTCTGTTACTAAGTTCGCCTTCCATTTTTCCATCTTCTGTCAGTGCTACTCCCAGGTATTTGAATTCTTCTACTTGTTCTATTGTGTGTTGTTCTATCTTTATATTTATTTGTTCTTTCCGGTTTCCTATTACCATCACTTTTGTTTTGTTATAGTTCATTTTCATGTTATACTTTTCTAGGTGTCTGTTCCATACACTAAGGTTGTGCTGCAGATTACCTTCATTTTCTGCTATCACTACTACATCATCAGCGAATGCTCCTTCCGATATTTTTACAACTTGCATGTTTTTGTACCCTATGTTTGCTTTTTTGGTTTCTGGTTTCATGCTCTTCATTATTTCATCCATGTATATGTTAAATAATGTAGGACTGAGCCCGCCTCCTTGTCTTAGTCCAGTGGTTGTCTGAAATGTTCTTGATGTTTGTCCCTTGTGTATTATTGCATTGGTGTTGTTGTTGTATATGTTTTGTATTAATTCGACTGTCTTTCTTTCTACACCTCTCTTTTCCAGGATTTTCCATAATTTATTTCTTGGTATCATGTCGAATGCTTTTTCCAGGTCAATGAATCCTAGGTATGTGTTTTTATTATTTGCATTGTTTTTTCTGTGATTTGTTTTATCGTGAAAATGTTGTCCTGTGTGGATCTTCCTTTCCTAAATCTACATTGCGATTCTTCTAGCGTCTGCTCTATTTTTGCTAGTATTCTGTTGTTAATTGTTTTTTCTAAGATCTTCATACCTATGCTTATGAGTGTTATACCCCTGTAGTTTGAACATTTTGTCTTATCGCCTTTCTTGTGTATCGGTACGATTAACGATACTTGCCAATCTCTGGGTATTTTATTCGTCCTCCATATTTCGTTTATTAATTTTAGTAGTATTTCAATACCTGCAGGTCCCATATGTTTAATCATTTACGCTGTGATCTGGTCTTGTCCTGGTGCTTTCCTTATTTTCATTTCCCTTATTATCTCTAGTATTTCTTTTTCCTTGATACTCTCTATATCTGCTTCCGAGTCGTTCTGGTCTCTTGTCTTCTGTTCATTTCCACCATTTTGTGATAGTAAGTCTTCAAAATATTCTTTCCATCTTTCCAGTATTTTTTCGTTGTCCTTCAGCAATATACCTTGATTGTCTTGTATATAAGTTACTTCTTGTCCTTTTTCTTTTCTGTTTAGTTTTAGTGTTTTATAGAATAATTTTTGGTTTTCCTTTGCATTTTTCTCCATTGTCTCTCCGAACTTTTCCCATTCCCTGCTCTTTGCTATTCTGACCTTATCTTTTACTATTTTCCTCTTTAAACTGTATTCTTCGTAGTTTTTACTATTTTTGTCATTTAGATATCTTTGCCATGCTTTTTTCTTTTCCTTTATTTTCTCTTATGTCGACCACCAGGCTGTCTGCTGCTTCTTGTTTGTGTTTTGCTTTGTCCAACATGTCTCTTGTGCTGTCTCCAGTATATCTTTCTTTAATTTATTCCACATTTCTTCTACTTCTTGTCTATAGTTGTCCTTTACTAATTTCTCCTCTATTTTCTCTTTATAGATTTTTGCTATTTATTTTTCCCTTAGTTTGTATGTTCTTATCTTGTTGTAGTTTATTGCTATATTTGGTCTCTGCTTTTTTTATCGCTATCTTGGTAGTCTTCCTTTATTTTCGTCTCTACTAGATAGTGATCACTTCCAATTTCGTAACTTCTCTTTACTCTTGTGTCTATTATTTTGCTCCTTTTCCCTTGTTCTGCTAGTACATAGTCTATTATAGATTTTTCGTTCCTGCTTATCACTTTCCTGGTGTATTTGTGTATGTCCTTGTGTTTGAATAGTGTATTCGTTATTACTAGATTATTCATTCTACAATAATCTAGCATTTTCTTACCATTTTCGTTAAGTACGCCTTCTCCATATCTTCCTCTCATTGCGTCATTATCTTTTGCTTCGTTGCCAATTCTGCTGTTGAAGTCTCCCGCCACGTACACTTCTCCTTTGGCTTTTTCTGTTGTTTCGTTGAGCTGCTCCCAGAATGTTTCTTTGTTGCACGCAGTATCATCTTCGTTTGGTCCATACACTGCTATGATAGTTTTATGGTAGCCGTTTCTTTGATCTCTAACTTCGACGGTCAAAATCCTCTCCGTAATTGCATCCCATTTATATATATTCGATTTCAGTTTTTTATGCACTATACATCCTACCCCTGCTGCGGCTCTCCGATTGTTATCTACACCGCTATATATGAATATATGTTCCTTGTCCATTTTGTACTCTCCCTTCCCCTTCTTTTTTGTTTCTGTTACCACTAAGAAGTCTAGTTCAGCTTTCTCAAATTCTTCTTCCAGTTCTTTTTCCTTTCCATTTATACTCCTGATATTCCAAGTCCCAATTTTCCATATTTTTCTTTTTTTTTACTGTACTCTTTTCTTTGTTTCCATTTATTATGTGTTTGTTCTTCTTTCTTATGTTCGTTGTCCTTTTCCTCGCTGTATTCTTTTTATTTTTGCTTCCGTCCGTTTTCTCTTTGGCTAGTAGTTTTTTGGATTAGTTACTTTCATCCCATTATCTTTGGCTACGACTCCTTTCTCCCTTTTATCCCATATGTATATTTCATTGTCTACTATTATCTTTCTATATCCTATTTTTACGTGTTTTCCTTTTTCTTTTTCCAATTTTGCTATGTTTCTTATTTCTCTTTGTATTTTTCTCTCCTCTTCCGTTAGATCATCGTCTATATATATCGTTGTATTTCTCAGTTTATATTTTGCTTTCATTATTTTTTGTTTTTCTTCCCAGCTTGGGATTTCCACTATTATTATATTTCGTTATGGGCCTGTGTTTATTTTTTGTATTTTGTTAACCCCTGTCTCCACTTCCAGTTTCTCTTTGATGAGTGCTCTTACCTCTTCTATGTTATCTATCTTGTCTAGACCTCTTATTGCTATGTTATTTTTTCTTCTTCCCTTCTCTTCAATTTCTGCTTTATTTTCTAGTTTTTCTATTTTGACTTCCAATGTTCTCTTTTCTTCTTTCCATGTTTCTTCCTTATTGTTCATTTCGGTCTTCATCTCTTTTATTTCCTGTTTTATTTGTGACATGTTTTCATCCATCTTCCTCATTAGTTCTATAATCATTTGTTTTAGTTCTTCCATTGTATCTTTGTCAATGTTCGTTTCACCGTTGCAATTTTTTTCTGTTTCTTCTAATCTTCTTTGTGATGCTGGTGATCTCAGTATTTTTTTGTTTTTTTCTAACGGTTTCTTTCTGATTTTGTATGTCTTTGTCCTCGCTATCCGTTTCTCTACCTCTTTTATTTTTATTCATTGGCCCTGGCGCTATTTTTATTTGCTATTCTTGCCTTTGTTGTCGTCGCTATATGGCGCTCAATATACTCCTCACCTTTATCGGCGCCAGAGGTTATTTACGGGTCGACCCCTCGTGCAAATAACCTCTACCCTCTATTTTATTTACTTTCACTTACCGCTCTTTCTCTCGACTTTTTAACTTTCCTTTTGTATCACTGTTTCTTGTCGCTGTTTTCACCTCTCGTGTATATTTCAACTCGATACGCCGCTATATTTCGAAAATATCGGAGCTGTCAACTCTCCCAATCACAATGTCGGATTTGAAAAAATCAAAATGGCTGACCAAAAATGCCGGACAAAAAAATAAATTTTGTAAATAATTTGGTTTGAATATACTTGCATGGGAGGTTTGTCACTGAATACGAATCCGAAATTCGATTTAAAAAAATCAAAATGGCGGACCCAAAATGGCGTACAATATGTAAATTTTGCAAATAATTTCCTTCGAAATTACTTATACGGGTGTTTTTGAGGTCACTGAATACAAATCTAAAATCAAAAAAATTTAAAAAAAAATAATTAAATTTTTAAAAATTTTGTCATTATTATTCATAGCTATATTTATATATTGAGTATAGTTTAATTAAATGATATGATAATGTTATTTCCTTGTTTTAATAACTTTGCATGCATTACATAAATGATATATGCATTAATTCACTTCCAGTCACTAATGGATTAATGTAAATTCTTGATTAGAATACACATAAATGACCAATGGGCAAATTTGGGCAACTTTTTCTACAGAATATATTAACGAAAAATGTTAGTTACAATTACAACAAAAAAAATCTGCCGGACAATGCCCGACAATGTGCTTTAATCAACTTTTTTTGTAAACGTTTATAAGTAATTTTCCATTTATTTTGCATTAACAGAATTGTTTACAACTTGCTTGATATATTATAATGTTTATCTTGTAAAACATGAAATAATGTACTTACTTTCGTCTAAAGACTCCATTTTGCAGATTGAAAATCGGATAAAATTTGAATTTTCTGTCACACTTTTACTAGCGCCGCGAGAAATGTGTTTCGACGTACGCAATATCGGCGCGTGCGAAGTCACTCTTTAACTGCTTTCTGTTGGCCATGTATAAACATCAAACCCCTCTAAACTATGCCGTTATACTCTTTGGGTATTACCACCACTAATTGCATAATTTATTTTTTCCAAGAATGAAGTTCAATTTTCATATTTTGGCCGTTAAAAGGCGATCTGGCCCGACTGTGCGTCCGTGTTCACGTCCCTTGCTCTCTGTATGAGTGCCTGTGTTCTGAATAAGGCTTCTCTTGTGCCGTTTCTAAAGCCAAATTGTGTATTTCTTGTGTTCTTCAATTAACACCTATGTATAATTTTTAGACATCTTTAGAAAAAGGCTCATAATACTCGTATAAGCTGCTTTCGTTTATCGTTACTAGAACAAGAATGGAACATAAACAGTTAACTGTCATTTCTCTTGGGTAGCAACAATACTACTTATTTAAAGAACTCGTACCTGAATGTGCCCGCTCGTAGTTGTCAATCTAAGGACCAATTCACACATAAGCGGCGTCGGGCGCAGGCGCGGTGCAGGCGAGGCGCAGGCGTGACGTCGCACAGGCGATTGTGATGTCCATATGCTATGAAGGGGTGGACATTGCACCTTATGTTTACATAGAGGCGGCGTTGAAGAGTTATGCCTTTCGCATCTTCGCCTATCGTGTCTTAGGCGAAGATGCGGTGCCGGCGTTGCGAGAGGCACGACGCTTCAAGCCCCTTCTATATAAACATGTGTTGCAATGCCCACTTAAGCGACGAGGCGCGGGCATTTGCTTCTTGCCTCTCGCAATGTCCACCCCTTCACTGCATATGGACATCACAATCGCATGTGCGACGTCGCGCCTGCGCCTCGACTGCACCGCGCCCGCGCCCGACGCCGCTTATGTGTGAATTGGGCCTAAACCTTGCTTGCCGACATGTGTCCTGGCGGTATACGTTTTAGGCTGGTGCAACCGCGGTATATAGGATTTAACATTACTACTGTCGGGTCTAGGCGTTTTTCGTTTATAAGTTTTATTACTTTTTTATGGGTTGCTGTCTAGACCAAGAGATTCTTTAGCCGCTTTATTGCTGTTATCACTTGTCGGGTGATATATGGTCCATTTATACCGTTCTTCATTATTACATCTCTTCGTGTCTCTCAAAAACAGTATTTCTATACAAACTTCCCCATGTGCATATTATAAACTGTTATTATTTCAGTGTGATCAAACCAAAAAAAGAGTACAAATGCCACTGCGGCAAGGAGTACAAAACAATTCGCGGCATGCAAAGCCATTCTTTATCCCACAAAGAAAGCATGGGTGCTAAAACCGGACAGCAGTTCGATCATTATAAACTGAAGGGCAACTACATGCGTCCTAATATAAACTACCCGAATATGCTGCAAATGGGTGCTGCTGCTAAAAGATTGAATGTTAATAACAACCACAATAACATGGAGGAGAAGAGTTTGAATTATACCACGTTAGATAGGCATTCGTTTGGGGGTTTGCATGCCGTTAAAAGATTGGGCGATGATGATAATAGCGCCAAAGATGTAGATTATGGTGGTATGGTTGCTACGAGCTCGTTTGGGGACATGCCAATAGTCCAACCCGCGCAGGATGCTCGTAATATGTATAGTGGTGGTATGTACCCCACAATGCCTCTACCGTTTGAGAGTGAGATGAGTAGTTTTGCTACAATGTTTGGAAAATATGATTATCCTTAAGACATTGAAAGCTTTTACAAATGTAATGATCTACATTAGTTATAGTTCCTATGTTTTGGGCGATTTGCAAAAGATTTATTTGTTTGTTTTAGGGGTACCTTTTATTGATGCCCCCTTAGAATATATATATTGATTTGTTGTTGCGTCGTAGAAGTTGTTTTTGATTCATATTTTCTTTAGTTATAAGCTGTTTTCTATTGTAATAAGTGTCATATTATGACAATTGTAGTTTTATTTATTAGCGTTAATATTTGTTTTGATAGTACACATTATTTTCGTACACTCATAATTGTTGATTAGTTATTTAAGCCTAGGTTTCTTCTGAAGCGGTCCGCTTTTGACGTCATTTACATATCGTTTGAAGTATATTTAATTGAAAAATCACCTTTTGTTATTGTAATGCATTCATTGCCTCTTTGCATTACTATTTATGTATGGGAAACAATATATATATATATATATATATATATATATATATATATATATATATATATATACGTAAAAATGGCGCTTTTAAGCGACCTCAGAGGAAACCAGGGCTTTGCAATAAGTATAGAATGTATTTATGTTTTTTGTTACTATTTATATTATAGAATTTGGTTACTTTTTTTATGTAAAACAATGGCCGAATCCATTGCTATTTTGGCCGTTAGACAATTATAAAAAATATTTTCTATACCCATCGTTACCCATGACTAGATTTTTTTAAATGTATACCAAGGCCATCTCTATCCCTATCAACCCCATATTCCAGCTCTCTGGGATTACTTTTAGTAGTTGTTCCGTCAGGTTTGTATATATATTTACAACCCTTTAAGGTAGAGCTCTGGTGTTTGAAAATCCCCGAATTCGCGCTCTTTGCGTAGTGGGGTCAGGAGTAGAAAGAATGTAGGGGAACAAAGAGTATGGTGATTAATAGAATCGTATCAACTAAATAGGGTGTTTTATTATTGCAATTATATTCTTATTATTTATCTTACAATCTTCAAATTTTAAGTATAGGTAAAATAAACCTAATAGAAAGTTTTTTAGGTTTTAGATTTTCAAAATATTGCACGTGGGCGAAGATGCATAATTTGTGATACTTATGAATTAATTTAAAAAAAAAATTAATACAAAAATTGAAAAAGTAATTCCTAATAACTTTTATAATTTACTTTAACTTTATACACACACAAATTTGATCACAATTCCTACAATTGAATGATTTCTAAATCGTAACTAAAATTGCATACTTGTGCATCTATTTTCAGCCGTCAGAACTCCGCCTTAAGTGGGTATGATGTGTGGGAGGAGAGGGCACATAATATCGTCTTAGATGAAGAGTTTTACACCGTAAGCGAGACGAGTAACATGTCTCTCGCTATATAATAAAGTATTTTAAGGTGGAGCTCTGGTGATCCCCGAATTCGCCCTTTGCGTAGTGGGGTCAGGAGTAGAAAGAATGTAGGGGAACAAAGAGTGGGGTGATTGCTAGAATCATATCAACTATATAGGCGTTTCGATATCGCGAGGTTGTACACATGCCCATCCCATCTTATACCAGGGATTTATACAATCCAAACACGGTCATTGTGCGAATTGCATGGGCCGTAGCGAAAAGTGAATTATATGAACAGGACAAAATGAATATGCTTTAAATATGTTAGTAGAGCCTATAATCTAAAAATGTGCAATATTATTTAAATAAGGTGATTTATTTATATTTATTTTATATTATCTCCTGACAGTAGCACACAAAGGGAATTAACACAATTATCATCGTTACTCCATTATATTTCAATATGGTCGCTAGTTTAGTGTGGCATTTGCGATAATTCCTATAATTAATATACAGCCTAAAATTTGCACCTCTATCCTTTTTGCGTCTAGCTGACAAGAAAAGCTTTCGTTTTTATTATGTCTCGGCATTATCAAAGGCAACAAGTAAAAAAACGCATTTAAATATATTTATCAATGATGTAAAAGAACAAATCGCACAAGTAGTATCGAAATAATAAAAGGAAACCGCAACATCCCTGCCGCAACTATGAATTCGAATCATGCGACACGAAGACAAATGAACGAGCCGAAGCATAAAAGGAGGTGGTGCGTAAGTAAACGTAGTGTGAATCAACGAAAACGGTGGGCAACTTGCGGCCTCGATAATTTTACGCGTGAATGATCGCAAACATGGGTGTTTTATTATTGCAATTATATTCTTATTATTTATCTTACAATCTTCAAATTTCAAGTATAGATAAAATAAACCTAATAGAAAGTTTTTTAGGTTTTAGATTTTCAAAATATTGCACATGGGCGAAGATATTTCGAATCGCGAAGATGCATTATTTGTGATACTTTTGAATTAATTTAAAAAAAAATTAATACAAAAATTGAAAAAGTAATTCCTAATAACTTTTATAATTTACTTTAACTTTATACACACAAACATTTGATCAAATTCCTACAATTGAATGATTTCTAAATCGAAACTAAAATTGCATATTTGTGCATCTATTTTCAGCCGTCAGAACTCCGCCTTAAGTGGGTATGATGTGTGGGAGGAGAGGGCACGTAATATCGTCTTAGACGAAGAGTTTTACACCGTAAGCGAGACGAGTAACATGTCTCTCGCTATATAATAAAGTATTTTAATGTAAAACCAGTGTTTTCTTCAAACAAATCCACGGTCCATAATTAGAGAAGCTGTAACACAGTACATGGTCCTTCGAACCGGATTTTGGTGGATACAATTGAAGATAATTCTGATAATACAACACGCAAGTACGTACAAGCGGTATTTGTCGCACAAACGTAAACGCCTGAAAGAGAAGCCATCAGCGGCAACTTGAGGCAACGAGAGAAAAGGCGGTCGGTGTTGGCCTGAGGACGGGGTGCATTGAAAGACACAAGCAGTATCGCTCGGTGAGTTTTCTTCCTTCCCTGTTATCGTAAGAGTTGTCTGGGTCTTTCAATTTGAATTTATGCCTAAAATATTTAACGTACAGTTATTAATATTTTTACATCGACAAGTTTTTTTACATTTCTGAATAAAACACAATGTCGTGAAAGAGAATTAACTAAGACTGAGAGTGATGAGCTAGAAGAAATAATTAAATAGGTATACAAAGTATTTAGTGAATTTGAAAATGTTCAGAGGCAAATTGAGCTGGGGTGCGTTCAGTTTCGGATAAATATGATCCGACGAGGTGTTACGTCATAGATAGAACGCTTTTAGACCATGTCTAGGCGATTCGTCCGATATAACTGAACGGATTTGGATCAGTCGGACTTGATCGGACGACGAATCGGAACGCACCCCTGCTGGTTGAGGAAGATGACCTTCCCGCTCAGTACGCTTATAATGATGCGGTAGAAGATGACTTTTACGCGAATGTGAGTACGGCAAGGCAGTTAATTAGACCCAAAGATTCTCGGCCCGTTAGTGGTTTTGCCAAGTCAATGGAAAATATTGTTACGAGTACTAGTCAATCACTTAAGCTACCCACAAATGAGGTTACTGATGATCCTCGCTTTAATTACTCCACCATGGAGTGTGGAATGAACATAATTTGTCTACAAAACTAGTCTTTGATGGTTCTGCTAAATCTTCTTCTGGAGTTTTAATTAATAATGTACAGTTTACTGGTTCAGGTCATAGCGATAGCATCAAGTATAAAAATATAGAAAAATCAAACGTGATGGTTACAAAACGAGTAATTCTTTCAGAAGTATGTCAGATTTTCGATCCGGTACGGCTATTATCTCCATGTGTGATTAGAGGCAAGATTATGTTGCAAAATGTATGTTTGCTGAAGCTTTTTTTGGATGATAAAATTCCATATGAACTCCTGAAAGAGTGGAACGAGTCTAGATTCATATTGAATATTTTAATTGATTTGGAGATTCCTCGTCAAGGAGCTTGTATTTAGTAGTATTAGTACAACGCGAGTCATTAATGTTAATTTATTATGTTCAAAGATAAGATTGGCTCCTATAAAAATTATGCCAATTCCCAGATTGGAGTTATCAGCAGCTCTGATTCTAGCAGAATTATCAGCTAAAGTTAGAGCATCATTAAAATTAGATTTTGATTGTTGTATGCGTTGGTATAATTCTTCCATTGCCTTGCACTTTATAAAGACGAAAATTATTACAAGTATTTGTTAGGAATAGAGTTTTTAAAATTATCTCATTAACAGAAAACTTACGCTGGAAATATATACGGACAGAGGATAATCCTATAGATTTGTTATCAAGAGGCTTAAGCCCAAGAGAGTCTGCAAACCTATGGTGCCATGGACCTACATGGCTGGGAAAGCCAAAAGATGAGTGGCCCATCTCGGTTATTAAATGTGTAATTCCGGAAATTAAATGCATACATAAGGTTTTTGTTAAAAGAGATAGTTAGTTCAAAGTTTTCCTATGATCTATTTTCCAAATTTGATAGATTGATACGTTGCATTGATTACGCGGGTCCATTTGGCATTAAGACCTCGCGTCGAGTTGCCTCTAGACGGAAAAAACCAACAAAATTATATTCAGATAACGGTAAAAACTGTGTAGGTACCAATGCAGAACTTAAAGATTTATCTAAATTTCTAATTAAAAATAAGAAAAATGTTGAAGTAGCTACGGCACAGGAAGAAATTGAATGGCACGTCATCCCTCCCCAATTTCCACATGTTGGTGGGTTATGGGAAGCAAGTGTCCGTAGTTCTAAATACCACATGGCACGGGTACTTTTTTTTTCATCTGGGGTGGAATCTTCGAAAGACACCCATGCCTCCACTATCACCACTATGGTGATAGGCATGGGTAGTGGCGGATTCACCCCGCGTATTGGCCGGGGCGCCTACCGACTAAACCAAAACTCAGGTTCTGTCGACGAGGGGCTTGACCGCCTAACAGGCATTCCTAAGCCCCCCGGACCGTCTTACGTCAGTTCGTTATTCGGGTCTCTTGTTAATAAAAGCGGGAAAGGTATGAAACAAATGAAAAATGGGGGAACGAGGTCAGTCCGTCAGTTTCCGTCTTTCGTCTTGGTCCGTTAGTCTTGTGGGTTCCGCAAGTCGTCGTCGAACTTTCTCCCCATCACTATCCGGGAGAAAGCCGCGAACACGTCCCACTTGTCTTTGTCTTCGAGTATACTCGTACCTATACTCTCCGGTCCTGTCTCTCCTGCCTGCAGCCAAAGGTGTGTCCTGTTGGTCTGCCAGCGGGGGCAATGGAATATGGTGTGGACCGGATCATCGGTACCACCACAGTATCGGCATTTTGCAGATTCCGCCTTCCCTATCCGGTAGAGGTATGATTGGAACACTCCATGTCCGGATAGGGTCTGGGTGGTCCAATAATCCAGGTCCCCATGGCCCCTCGTGACCCATGGCTCGATCTGCGGGATCACCCTCCTCGTCCATGCACCATTTTGGCTGCCTTCCCACCTCGTCTGCCACGCTCGGTAGGTGTCCTGCCTTGCTTGGCCCTGGGCTTCTCTTCGAGTTGCTCCGCCCCTCCTCCTCTCGTCGATTCGTGCGCGTTCGATGACCAGAAGGTCGCCGGGTATGGTGCCGGCAATTACCTCCACCGCATCGGTCGATACAGTCCTGTACGCCATACTTATACGGAGCGCGCTGGTTCTCAGCGTTCCTTTTGGTCTTCGTAGCATCCGCCCAGGCGGGGGCAGCGTAGGAGAGCTGGGCTCGAGAGACCAGCGCTAACAATCTTCTCCTTCCCATGCTAGGGCCTCCAAGATTTGGGAGTAGTCTCGCCAATGCGGCCTCCGTTCGGGTTGCTTTTGCTGCTGCTTCCAACACTTGGGCAGTGTGGTGTGGGTTGGACTCCAGGACCGTACCCAGATAGTTGATCCTTCTTAGAATGGGCTGTGTCACTCCCAGTAGCTTGATGGTGCTGGTGGCCTCGTGGACACCTGCTCTCTTAGTGGAGAGCAGGGCGACCTCCGTTTTGGCAGCCGCGATGTTTAGACCGTTGCCCGTCGTCCACTCAGCCACCATGTCCACTGTGTCTTTTAGTTTGGTTTTGGCCAGCTCAGAGTCTCTTGTCCTGGCGACCACCGCTAGATCGTCAGCGAATGCCACCAACGATGTTTCCTCCGGCAGCTCAAGCCGCAGGACGTCGTCAAAGGCCACGTTCCACAGGAGGGGGGCCAGGACGGATCCCTGGGGTATCCCCCCCCCCGTGACCTCATGGGTTCCGAGTCCTGCGGTGCCCTCATAGGTGACCCGTCGGAATGTTCTTCCGGGCGAGCGCTTCATTAATGGTTCCCCATGGTAACGTGTTGAATGCGTTTGCTACGTCCAGGGTTGCCATAATGCAGTGGGCTCGCCTTCTCCATGTGCCGGTGATCGCGCTCTTAACTTGCTCCCTCACCGCCAGGATCGCGTCCGTGGTGGATCGGTTCCTCCTGAACCCGGATTGCTGGGTGTGGAGACCGCCTGAGGCTTCGATCGCCTCCGTTAGTCTGTCGGCGATCATCCTCTCTACCGTCTTCGCAAGTCCGTCGAGTAAGCAGATAGGACGGTAGGAGGAAGGGTTCTCTGCTGGCTTCCCGGGCTTGGGTATCAGGGTGAGCTTGGCGGTTTTCCACTTGCGTGGAAAAACGCCCACCCTCATGCATTGATTCGCTATGTGTGCCAGGGCTGGGGCAATACCCTGGGCTGCTGCTTTCAGCAACTCGTTGGGTATGCCGTCCGGCCCTGGTGCCTTCTTGTTGGGAAGTTTCCCTAGTGTGTGAAGGGCCTCCTCCTCTTGCCATTCATCGGGTTCTTCGCATGCATCTTCATCGTGTGGGGGCTCCGGGTTGGGGTGATGGTTTGGCGGAAACAGGGTGGTGACCACTTTCTCGATCCCTCCCGGTACAGACGCCTCTGGGCCCGGTGGTCTTGCTGCTATCTTCTTTGTTACGAGTTTGTAGGGGAATCCCCAGGGGTCGTCTTCTACTTATCTGCACAGCTGCTTCCAGCATTTGGCCTGGCTTCTCTCTATCGATTTCCGATTCCGTTTTTCATGGTACTCCGCCCTTAGATGTTCGGTGGGGGCACCTGCTGCTCTAGCGCGCTGGGCCCTTCTCCTGGCCCTGTTCGTGAGGGATGGCACGGGTACTGGGTGATTCAAAATTCACATATGAAGAGTTTTATTCGGTATTAAATCAAATTGAAGGTATCTTGAATTCACGTCCCTTGACATTCATATCGTTTGATCCGCGATATAGAAGCGCTAACCCCAGCGCACCTTTTGATTGATCGCTCAATGATGTGTGTTCCCAATCCGTCGGTGATACACATCCCAGGAAATAGGCTGTCCTATTACCAGTACCTCCAGATAACAGCATTTTTGGAAGAGATGGAACAAGGAGTATGTCTCCGAAGGATGATAATAGTCCAGTGATGTCTCGGTAGAGTGATACAAACCTTATCCGGAAAAGACAACGTATCGCTAGTGGCGCTAGTAAAAACGGTCGTTTATATAGCTCTGTTCATCCTATTGCTACTTAATTTGAATTTTTTTATCTGTATATATAACTGTATGTATATTTACTAATAATTTTTTGATTTGTCTTTGTACCCTATTCAGTTATATGTTTATATTAATTTCTATAATTGTTTTGAAAGCCTGTGTGCTTTCAAGGTGGCCAGCATGTTCCGTCTGGTTTGTATATATATATATATATATATATATATATATATATATTTACCCACCCTTAAGTGGGTATAATGCGTGGGAGGAGAGGGCGCATAATATCGTCTTAGGCCCAATTCACACATAAGCGGTGTCGGGCGCAGGCGCGGTGTAGGCGCGACATAGGCGCGACGAAGGCGCGACGTCGCACAGGCGATTGTGATGTCCATATGCAGTGAAGGGGTGAACATTGCACCATGGGTGTGCATTGCTAATTGATGTGGTGCCGCCAGATGGCGTTTAACTTTCCTCCTAGGGGGATAGTTGTATTTTTGTATATAACCACTCGAAATATTGTGTGAATTCACACTCACTAGCTGAGCTACACTGATGTGATCTAATAAGATCGAAATCTAGATCTGTAGATTGGTAAGGGTGGATTCACCCTTATATATGTTTTAACTAGTTTTCTTATTTAGAAAGGTAGTAGCTACGAATATTTATAATAACGATATTTTATTTTTTAGAAATGACAGCTTTTTGATATTTTTAAATTTAACGAGATTTTGACATTTAAAAATTTATAACTTATAAACGCGGTACCAAATCGAAAAAATCCTATGCTACTTCATAGATAATATTATAAAAAATATTTATTGCAAATTTTAACAAAATTGCTAAAGTAGATTTTGCTATATCGTGTACACCGGTTTGAAAAAAGTAGTTTCGAGATAACACATAACACATAACACATAACACATAACACATAACACATAACATATAACACAAAACACATAACACATAACACAAAATAAAAGGTACTACCGCGGCATGCATGCCGGATGACTGTGCTACCTAAGTTTCTAATTGCTATAACTTCGGAAATAATTTTGAAATGATTAAACGTTTAAAATTTTCTCAAAAGTATAAAGAATTTATTTAGCCAAGAAAAAAAAATCGATTTGGCTCAAGGTGGTGTAACTCCTTATGAACTCGCTCCAAACATTTCACTCATCATACAGCAAATTATTCGATAACCATCATACTTACACGTGTTCCAATTTCGCTCAACTAGGGCAATTAATTATGCTGCATCTACTGTAACTATCATCAATCTTAGAATACACATAGTTGCTGAAAACATTTTGGCGCCGCTCCAATCAGCAAACAAATCAAATAAAACACCGATTTTTACTACTTTACCACTTATATTATGAAAGTCTTCACATGTTAGAGCTCGAATACATCAAATGTGGTTATAAATAAATATATTAGGGGCGTTGTGTTTTTTTTTATACAGATAATAAAAAATATAATATTTAAAATTGGAACAACTTTAAACATCTACAAACATTTAGAGCTAATTGTAACAATTATCACATACAGTATTCATTTTTTCATGTTATCACACGCGTTGAAATCGATCTATCTTTATGTATATCGACGCTGTACTGTTATGTCGTAACACCTAACGTTGTTACGTTTAGAATTAACGTCGGTTGGAAATAGTCAGTGCAAATTGTTCAGACTAGACACACCCCACAAACTGCTAGCTCAAATTTAAATCTCTATTATGTTAATGTACTTAGATCAGGCTCCAAAGTAGGCACTGTATTGGATGTAATCTGTAAATAGATATTTAAAACACCTCCACACAATTAAATATTGCTTACAAATCAAACAATAAATAAATGAAGCGATGAACAACAAAGAAAGAGACACCTAAGAACCCTCAACTCTAGGGACCACAATCATACAGGAAATGGCTACCGGAAGCAGGGTGAAATGGCTAAGGTTTTTTTTGTTTGAGTTTTGTTAAAATTAAAACAACCCTGCTCAGTGGGCTAGTGGTTAGAAGTGCCGTGCGTCTCATACTGATTCCGAATCACCTTTCACAGTTTTATTTCTGTTTTGTTTATATAATTGAAAGCTGCTTAGATTTTAAAATAAAAACGTTTTTAAGCATAAATAAAACCAATTTAACTTAACACCTTAGTTACACTGCAACAAGTACAAACAATGTAATAATTCTTCAAGTCATTATTACATTAGTAAGTACCGTGCGTCAGATACTGAGCATTGGGGGGAGCGTGAGTTCAAACACCGAATCACCTTTCACAGTTTTTTTAGAATGTTAAGGTAAATACCGGGCGGTTAAACTCATTTGAGCTTTTGCCTTTACCGACGGAAAAGTCTTGCGGCTGATAGCCCTGTAAAAAAAGGAATTTTTTTCAAATTTAAATATAAAAATAAAGAAAGCTATCTAGACTAACAACTTTTTTATGATTATAAAATCAATATAGCTTTCAATTATATTTAATTTGAACAAATGACACTTGAAGAAGAAATAAACAAATTGACATTATTCGAGTTGGGACTACCTTTTGTAAACATTTTTTTGTAACGGTGCTGTGGCACTTTTATTTCAAAATCTAGCTAGCATTCAAATATTTTATTTAAACAAATGATATAAAACAAAGTTGACTAGAACATATATAAGTGTTAATCCACATCTTAGCAATCTACATATCTAGATTTCAATCTTATTAGATCTCATCAGTGTAGATCAGTTTGTGAGGGTGAATTCACACAATATCTCTAGTGGTTATATACAAAAATGATACAACTAACTTCCTGGGATGAAAGTTAAACGCCATCTGGCGGCACCACATCAATTAGCAATGCACACCCATATGGTAATAACCGTCAATATGCTCATGCCATCAGGATCACCGGGTAGTGCCCTCTATGGAAAAATATTCCAACAGAGTGCTTGAGATATCAGCACAAGGCCAATCTTATAAAACATATATAAGTGTGAATCCACCCCTTAGTTATGACCATATGAGTGCGCATTGCTAATTGATGTGCTGCCGCCAGATGGCGTTTAACTTTCCTCCTAGGGAGTTAGTTGTATCATCAAAGTTGACTAGATTTTGTAATATAAATTATTGTTTATCGTTTATGCAAACGGACATTTAAAATGGAATGAGGGATATTACGTCAAAACTAAAGGTAATTTTAGACAAGACAATTTCTCGAATCATAAGTTGTTTAAGAAATGAATTAATATATTGACTAAGATCTTGTCTTGTTTACTTGATGAATATGTAAACAATATCAGGAATAAGAATGGATCATGTAGCTCCACATACAATTTATCCTTGAAGAATAGAACGCATATTATTTTCTATTCAATCTACAACTCAATTTAATATTTCAAACAATTTTTTGTATGATACTAGACAATTTAAATGAACTAATATCTTGACCAACTTTTGGTTCAAGAAATTTTCTTTAACCAAAGTTGAGTAAAAAAATAAATATTTTCGAAACAATCGAGTTTGTGCTCATTGGATACATAACCCAATAAAGCTCTAAATGCACCGATAAAGCTGCAAAAAGCAAACAATTTTCTGTATGATACTAGACAATTAAAATGAACTAATATCTTGACTAACGTTTGGTTCAAGAAATTGTCTTGTCTAAAACAAGCTTAATATCGAATTTCATATTTTAAACAGAACTAAAGTTTTATTACATATATTTGGATGCACTGGAAACCAAATGCATAAAGAAAAAAAAACGAGGAAGACCTCAGTATCTTCGAAATAAGAGTAATGAGAGCGATTGTAGTAGCAAAAATAGTAAACGAAAATGGATACCATTAACTTCTTCTTCTTCTTAAGGCATTCGATAGAATAGAATTATATGACGTTGAAGAGATTTTGAAAACAAAGGGCGTGTACCCCAAAATCATCAAACTAATCAGAGTTCTAAATACAGACAATAGAACAAAGCTCATCGTAAATAAAAAACTAACTGACGAAATACCCGTCAGCGTGGGGATTAGACAAGGGACAATCTGAGCCCAACACTTTTCAACACTATCATGGATGAGATTATCGAAGACTTGAAGAACATGGATATTGGATACAGAATGGGCAACAAAAAATTTAGTATCATATGTTATGCGGACGACGCAATAATCATAGCGGAAGATGAAGACGACCTACAGCGACTGCTGCATAGGTTCAACACAAAGGCGAAACAATTCAATATGCAGATATCCATTGCAAAAACGAAAGCAATGGTGATATCAAAGGACCCCATTAGAAGAAAAAAAGAAAAAAGAAACTTTCCATCGAAGGCAGTCCTATAGAACAGGTAATGCGCTTTAACTACCTAGGCGTTGAATTATCCAGCAAAGGAGACCTATACAATGATGCTCAAACCCAAATAAATAAAGCATCGAGAATTGCGGGATGTCCACGTGACATAATATGGCGAAACAAATTCATGCAAAGAGAGTAAAGTGCGCATATATAAAACCTGTGTCAGGCCAATTATGACGTATGCAGTCGAGACCAGAGCGGCCACAAAGAGGACGAAAGGACGACTACGAACAACAGAAATGAAGACCCTCCGAACCATATCGGGTCTCAGCCTCAGGGACCGAGTACGCAGCGTGGAAATACGAAGGGACTGCGGAGTTTATGATATCGTACGTTGGACAAGAACAAGACGTCGAGAATGGAACCAGCACGTACAAAGAATGGCTGATGACAGACTAGCCAAGGAAGCCGCAACATCAATACCGAACACAAGGAGGCCCCTTGGACGACCTCCGAAAAGATGGAAAGATAGCTGGACGTCTACATCACATGAGGCACAATAGTTGGCAATTAACAGGACTAGTCCTACATTAAGACGAAGAAGAAGATACCATTAACGAACTCAGAAAAACTTGAAAGTAGAGAGTAGAGGCCGGTTTCTCAGTTTCATTAGGAATCTAAATTAGCGAATCCAAATATCTTCTGTTTCTTCTGTTGGCTCCATAGCCTTCTTACATCCTTGTGTATTTTTGCTTTCTCTACTATTTAGATCCATTCCTTGCTATTTCGTACTTTTTCTCTCCAGTTTTAGATCCATAGCTTGTTTAACAGGTTTAACCCCTATTGAAAACAGTTGTAATCGCTATTCAAGGTGTATTTTTGCTCTCTCTACTATCTTGATCCATTCGTTGCTATTTCGTACTTTCTCTCTCCAGTTTTGGATCCCTAGCTTGTTTAACAGGTTTAACCCCCATTGAAAACAGTTGTAAATAGCTACCGGTATTAAACAGACCCTGTTTTATACAGCCGGTTCATAACCGCCATCACCACCATCTTCTCATGAGGCTGCGAAATCGGCCTCTACTCTCTACTCTTGAACAGAATGAAGGAAGAGGCATAGTAAAAGAAGTAAAATCGCGAAGAATACAATAGGTTGGACGTACAAGGAGGAAAGAAAAAAAATACAACAGTAAGAGGATTATGGAATGGAATCCAAGGGTAAAAGGAAGAGGAAGACCAATGACAAGGTCAGACAGATAATGTAGAACAATACTTAAATAAACTAGGGGTCCAAAACTGGAAAGAAAAAGTATGGCACAGGCAAGGGTGATACTAGGGAAAGCAAAAATGCTGGATCTATAAGAAATAATGAAGGAAAACATAGGCTGACTTCCTCAAAACAAGGATTAAGAGACACAGGAAACGAACGGCCGAAGGCACCTGGGCCTGTGGAGCTAACAAAAGAAAAGTAAGATACTTGGATATATGAGATTCATCCCATTTAAATTGTTGGGTCGTTTTAGTTTCCATAGCATTAAAACAAAACTTTGTTAATACAAAATCTAGATAGCTTGCTATTATTTTGGGTTTAAAAATGCCACTCGAAGAAGAAAAAAACAAATAAACTAGCTTTCAATTATATATTTTTAAGCAAATGACACTTCAAGATACAACAAATATTATTTTGATTGTTTAGTAGTTTTTCTGTTAAATTTCTATTTACGAATATATGAAAAATTATTCTGGATTTTTTTTTATGGTTTTCATGACAGTAAAACAAAATATTTTTATCATCAATTCTAGATGCTATTGAATTATTGATAATTATATCTAAAGGTGAGGAGGAAAGACAATTAGGATGGCGGGGACACATAATTAGGATGGTAGAGACAGCACCAGCCAAAAGAATATGGAGAGCAAAAATCAAAAACTAGAAAAAAAGGAAGACCAAGAAAAAAATGGGATGAAGCTATATCGGAACTGTTACAAAGGCAAGGAAAAAACTGGAAGGAAGCAAAAGAACTGGCAGTAAATAGAAGAGAATGGAAAAAAATTATAAAAGAATAGAGGAAATTTCAAACCTTTACACCACACTGTAAAAAAGGCCAGCGGATATATATATATATATATATATATATATATATATATATATATATCTAAAAGTGTTATTTGAAAGCGTCATGCTGCTAGACGTCGGGAAAAATAGGTCAGGCATTGTGACGCCGGTGGGAAAAGCTGTGGACACTTGAAAAGCCGGGAAAGCGCGATACTTAAATTCATTCTAGAGAAAAAATCAACTGTCAGTTTGTGCGCGATAAAAAGTCAAAAGAAAAATCGGGCAATAAGTATTAGAAAATGTCAACCAGTAGGCGTGTACTTCCGGAAAAGTGCAAATGTAAAAAAATGTAGAAAAAATCGAGTTTGTGCTCATCGGATAGATAAACCTAAACTGACCAATAAAGCTCTATATTTACCGATAAAGCTGCAAAAAGCAAAATGCAAAATGTCCAAAAATGTGCGTCAACCTCACAAAACTACAATATGTTGCGTCAAAATTGGAGCCGTCCCAGAAGCGGCCTGACAATAAAACTAATCTCAATTAATTGGAAATTAGATTATATTTCCAATTAATTGAGATTAGTTTTATTGTCAGGCTGCTTCTGGGACGGCTCCATTTGACACGGGAAAAATGTCGAGATTGTTCCAAATTGAAGCGGAACAGCTAGAGGGCTTTGCACATTTTTGAAACTTCGAACATTTTATTTTATGTTAGAAAGTCGTGTTTCATATCATTTTGTGGGTTTCATTCCAAATAAAATTCTGAAAAAATATTGTTATTGGAACCGTTAAAGCGGTAAAGCTGAAGAAGTGAAGAAAAATAAAATAAAAATTGTCCAATCAAAATCATCTTCAGAATATTCAATCAAAATCAGCTTCAGAATGTTGGATAGACAATTTTCAACCAAATAAAAAATATTAGTACAATTTTCCCTTAAAACCAAAGACAAACCCGCTGCATGATAAATTATAAAAGTGATAGAAAGCTTGTCAAATCTATCCTCCGAAACGGAGGATAGTCAAAGCAGGGATCGTCCTAGAAGTGGCTTGACACTGAAACTAAGTTAGTTGGTTTGAAATATTTGTGCCTTTCGTTTATCACTCTAGGCGGGTACGGGCTTATTGTTTGTTGTTCTATTTGCTGCATTCGAAGCACATAATTCTACCTCGGCCCTTACAACCAGCGGTGCACGACCGCGATACAGCACATCACGGGGCGACTAGTAATGCTAAACCATGCTAAACGAAAGCGCCTATAGTCTAGATAGCGTGAAAAATGTCGGGATTATATCAAATTTAATTGGAAAAGCTAATTTTATATCATGATAGAAAGTTGGGCTTGGCCTCATTTTGAAGAGCTGTTACTTCTAAAGAAATTTCCGAGAAAATATTGTTATAAAAACGTTGTGGCCGGAAAACCGAAGTAGTGAAGAAAAATCAAATCGAAATTGTCCAATCAAAATCAACTTTAGCCTGTTGGATAGACAATTTTGAACTATATAAGTGTGAACTCACTTCTTATCAATCTACATATCTAGATTTTGATCTTATTAGATCTCATCAGTGTAGCTCAGTTAGTGAGGATGAATTCACACAATATCTCGAGTGGTTATATACAAATATAATACAACTAATCCCCTAGGAGGAACGCCATATATATATATATATATATATATATATATATATATATATATATATATATTTGATGTGGTGCCGCCAGATGGCGTTTAACTTTCCTCCTAGGGGGTTAGTTATATTTATTAACTAAAAAAAAATTTTTAGTGCAGTTTTCCCATAAAAAAACCAAATATGTGCAAACAAAATTAAAGGGTTTGTTTACGCATCAGTGACCGTAAATGGGTTAATATCATTTACTACTTGTAACCATTTTTTCTATTAATTGGCCGCTTTTGATTTACTGAGGTTGTCTCTTGCTACTATAGCAGTTACATTGTAGTCCCATGTTTTTTTTGGTCTCCCTCGATCCCTCTTTGTTATCCCTGCAGGCCATACTTGTTATCATTTGTATAAATAAAATATAATAGAAAGCTGTAGATTTTAAAATAAAAATGCTTTTAAGCATAAATAAAACCAATTAAACTTTACATAGTGTTTTTTATCACAACTTTAATTACACTGCAACTGGTACTGAAAAAATAAAGTAATGTTCATTTGTTTCATTATTCTTCAAGTGACAGGGTCACGTAGTACTTGATTAATTTCTTACTGCATTTTTCAAGATTCTCAACTAGTACAGCGTCGATATTTTTTTTACATTAACATCTTGCAAAACACTAAATTAAAAAATAGGACATTAACACACATATTATTAATATATTATAAATCAACATTTTTTTAAAGCGCGCGTTTAGTGCGTTTTTAATTTCAATGAGATCATTGTAATTCGTAAATTGTCTCTAAAGTAGTCTTAGTTTTCTTCAACGGGATCCACACGGGCTAGGTGAGGTCCTCATTAACTTCCTCCATATACCTCACTAGGTCAGTGCTACTGAACTCAATCTCCTCCAAATCCTGTAAACTGGAGTTACTAATGGTGTTACCGCTTTCCATGCTGGAGTTTCGCAAACACATACTGGTTTCTTCTATTTTAGGCCCGTAGAAATAGTGGATTAGTTTTCTAAGTCCACTCGAATATGTATCGGGTGGTTCGAGATTTTCAGGGGTTACTTTACGTATCGGGCGTTTCTCTAAAGCCCCCTTACCGTTGGTGGCAATCGTTTTGCTGATCGTTGAGAGGACTGTTGTTTGGCTGGTTTGGGAGAGCATGGGCCCGCGGAAATGATTCCGCAGGGGTTTCTTCCGTGTTAGGGGGAATTTGACGACGGTGTTTCCGTCTGAACAGTCTGTATGGGATGTTAGGGGCGTCTGTTGTGTATTCTGCACGCCATCTGAGACGGAACGCCGGTAATTGCGTAGAGAGGGTGGGTAGCGCGATAAGACGGAGTAGGCTCTGTTCTGGATGTCCTGTTGCTTCTTCCTTCCGCAAAACTCGTAGAATGTGTTCTGAAAAAAAATTATAAGGGAGGGAATTAGTTAATTATTTTTATTAATCTAGTTTCAGATATATATATATATATATATATATATATATATATATATATATATATATATATAAAATATAAAATTAGACATAATGTTTAAAACGCAGGACAACTTCAAAAAACCCACCCGGACGTTCCCGGACCCCTAGGATCATCCGGGGAAATCTGTACGAATGACAACCCTAGCTTTAAGGATTCAACTAAAGATTTTGAACATGTACCTATATTTCGTTAACAGTATTTTGGCTTCATCAGGATTATTTTCAATGGAATACAGATGTAATTTTTTAACAAATTATATCTTGATTAATTAATTTCATTCATAATTTACTTTATAAGTTAAAATCACTCACAATATACTTTTGAAGAGAAACAAGCAAACAAAACAAATTTTATGTTGAAACGCGAGTGTCACACAGCTTCAACACAGGTCTCAATTGCGACGTTGATATTCTCTTAGTGCTTAAATTCTTGAGAAGCCACTTAAGTCTTTGATAATTAACGACTCTAATTACATTATGTAAAATCAAACTTGCATCATCACATACATTTTTAATTCATGTGTGTATTCTTTTTGTTGTTGTTGTGAATTGGAAAATTACTCTCCACTCTATCAAACTTAAAAGAGATCATCTGGAGGGTAAGAAAAATAAACCCGTGACGAATTGATCAAAGATTATTTTTAATGAAAGTCCTCTCTCGCACACGCCACCGGCGATGTCTGCGCGCAACGATGGGACGTGGATTCATTGCGGAATCCTCGGGAATTGATCGAAATCCGCGTCACATGCTATAAATATCAATTATGCCCAGAAATATAAGGGTCTGGCCGAAGTCGCGTTCACTAATAAGAGGGTTAAGCTTGTGTGCTGCGCCCAGACAGGATATTGTGCCAGTAAATCCACATTCGCCCTCGATTAAATTGCAATAAAAGTTTTTCTTATGCTATTATTTAATTGGGTAGACATTTTCAAGGAATGTACATGTATTATTTAGAGAATTTTACATGAAAATGCGTAGGATTTTGTTCATAATCACATAATTTTGGTGACAAGTTTTCATAACAGTACCTTTACCTTTATAACACAACAAGTAAAACCAATTCTCAGTGTAATCTACTAAACCGAACCTAATCATTAGCTCCCATATTGTTTGTTCTTATGTATATATTGTATGAATGTACTGGAGGTTATAAAGAAATAAATATTAAAAAAATATAAAAAAATAATAATGACCCTACCAAAACATCTAGCTACCGCCCTATAACACTTCTCTCAGTCCTATCTAAAAACTTCGAAACTATAATCAAGCTTCGGTTTCATAAACATATTCCTCCGTTCCAATTCGGATTCAGAACATCCAAATCCACAATCCACCCTTTATCCATCCTAGTATCTAACACTCAATGCGCCACACTTTCCGGTAACTATTCCGCAGCTTTATTTATTGATATACAGAAAGCCTTTGACGGTGTCATAAGGCAAAAGGCAATTATCCTCAAACTCGCGCAATTAGACTGCCCAGTCTACCTAATTCAGATAATAAATGCATTCATAGACAACAGGAGTATGCAGTTAAAAATAAAGGACTCCCTCTCAACACCATTTCAAGCCAGTCAAGGATTTCCACAAGGCTCTCCATTATCTCCGATACTATATAATATATTCTGTTATGATATCTATAGTTTCAATCCCCCTACTAGCATAAATCACTCATATATTCTGCAATTTGCCGACGTTACAGCCATTATATCTCACAACAAGTCTCTATCCAAAACTATCCAATCGTTACAAGCTACAACAAAAACTATCAGCAGTGGATGGAAAAATGGAAAATCTTACCTAACCCCACAAAATCTCAATTTATCATATTTAATCATAAAATTTCACTTTCACCGCCCACAATCACTCTGAACAATTATTGTATAAAACCGCAACGAAATGCGAAATATCTTGAAATTAACTTAGACCGCAAGCTAAATTTCAATTCCCACACCACAATTATAAAAAAAAAATATATAATTGCTAGAGCGAAACATTTTAGAAGTCTAACATATAAAAATCAAGACATTAATATAAAGACAATTAGCAAAATTTATAAATTAAAATGTCGCCCCATATTGGAATATGGTAGCATCTTATTCTGTAACTGCAGGAAACCTGCACTTAAAGCATTGGAACTTGAAGAAACGACCAGCCTTTGAGCTATATCTACAGCTAGATACCCCTTTTAATCCTCCTAACCGACTATACAGTAAATCTAAAATTACCCCAATTAATCTGAGATTAAAAATATTAAAAGAAAAATTCATTAGCAAAAACAATATTGAACTAATTGCCCAACACCTTATCCCTTATTTAACCCATCGATACATAATAAAAGAAAATTCCCATCACTCCCTCTAATACAACAAATCAAACACAAATAACAATATTATTATTATTATTGCAATTATATTCTTTTTATTTATCTTACAATGTTCAAATTTTAAATATAGATAAAATAAACCTAATAGAAAGTTCTTTAGGTTTTAGATTCTCAAAATATTGCACGTGGGCGAAGATATTTTGAATCGCGAAGATGCATTAATTTGTAATACTTATGAATTAATTTAAAAAAAAAATAATACAAAAATTGAAAAAGTAATTTCTAATAACTTTTATAATTTACTTTAACTTTACACACAAAAAAAGTTGATCAAATTCCTACAATTGAATGATCTCTAAATCGAAACTAAAATTGCATATTTGTGCATTTATTTTCAGCCGTCAGAACTCTGCCTTAAGATTGGTTTAAGATTCTAATTATATGCAATTTGTAAATTTGACGCGGGCAGAAAGACTTCGGTCGTTAGCCCGTTGTGATATGTAATGTAATGTAAATTGTATGTATCACAATAAATATTTTTATTATTATTATTATATTATTTTACATATTAACATTTTTATAAACAATAAAATGATTGATCGGAATGTTTTACTTACAACTTACATTTGTATTCACAGCACTTGTTATGTGCATAACAAATTACTGTAAATAATTTAAAGCTGTATAACTTGCTAATTAGTAAACCCACAAGATTTTAAGTTACGTATTTGTATAAAACAGTTTATTCAATATAAGAAACGTGATTTGGTTAAATATGTTTCATATAATTGTGTTCACAGCACTTGTTATTTGCCTAAACAAAAATACTGCAAATCATTAAAAGCTGTATAACTTGCTAACTAGTACACCCACAAGGTAGTAAGTTACAAATTCGAATGAAACAGTTAATTCTATATAGGAATCGTCATTTAGTTAAATATTTTTCATATAATTGCATTTGTGATTTGTTTAACTAAATACTGTAAACCATCTAAAGCTGTATATCTTGCTAACTAGTAGTGCCAGACCAATGTAAGTTACAAATTTGAATAAAATATTTTATATAGCAAATGTCATTTAGCTAAATATTTTTCATATAATTGAGTTCACAGCACCTGCGATTTGCATAACAAAATACTGTTAATCATTTAAAGCTGTATAACTTGCTAACTAGTAACCCCACAAGGTTGTAAATTACAAATTCGGATAAAACATTTAATTCTATATAGGAAACGTTAATTGGCTGAATATTTTTCATATAATTGTGTTCACAGCACAGCGATTTGTATAACCAAATACTGTAAGACATCTAATGCTGTATACCTTGCTAACTAGCAATCTCAGAGCAGTGTAAGTTACAAATTCGGGTAAAATAGTTATTTCTATATAGAAAACGTCATTTAGCTAAATGTTTTTCATATAATTGTGTTCACAGCACTTGTGATTTGCATAACCAAATACTGTAAACCATTTAAAGCTGTATAACTTGCTAGTAGTAACCAATAAACCCACAAGGTTGTAAGTTACAAATTCGATTAAAACTGTTAATTCTATATAGGAAACGTCATTTAGCTAAATATTCTTCATATAATTGTATCCATAGCACTTGCGATTTGCATAACCAAATACTATAAGTCATTTAAAGCTCTATAACTTGCTAACTAGTAAAACCACAGGGTTGTAAGTTACAAATTCGAATAAAACAGTTAATTCTATATAAGAAACGTGATTTAGTTAAATATTTTGCATATAGTTGTGAACACAGCACTTGCAATTTGTATAACCAAATACTGTAAGACATCTAATGCTGTATAACTATATAACTTGCTAACTAGCAATCTCAGAGGGGTATAAGTTACAAATTCGGGTAAAATAGTTATTTCTATACAGGAAACGTCATTTAGCTAAATATTTTTCGTATAATTGTGTTCATAGCACTTGTAATTTTTATAACTAATTACTGTAAACCATCTAAAGCTGTATAACTTGCTAACTAGTTAATCCAGAGCGGCGTAAGTTACAAATTCGAATAAAATAGTTAATTTTATATAGGAAACGTTATTTTGCATATAATTGTGACACAGCACTTGTGATTTGCAACAAAATACTGTAAATCATTTAAAGCTGTATAACTTACTAACTAGTAAAACCACAAGGTTGTAAGTTACACATTCGAATAAAACAGTAAATTCTATATAGGAAACGTCATTTAGCTAAATATTTTTGAAATCATTGTGTTTACAGCACTTGTGATTTGTATAACCAAATACTGTAAACCATCTAAGCCTGCATGTCATTTTGACAATGCCGCAGGGCAGTTGGTAAAACATGGGGCCTGTCTCCCAAGATCACCCAATGGATATATACCGCGAGCATAAGACCAACTATCGAATATGGTACAATAATCTGGTAGTCGAAAACCAAACAATTCACAACAATCTCAAAGCTATCACACATCCAGCGGATGGTGTGTCTTGCCATCACCGGCGCTATGAGAACAACACCCACAGCAGCTTTTGAAGTACTGTTATGTCTACAACCACTAGACCTTCTTATAAGGGAGACTGCAGTAAAAACAGCATTAAGGCTATCTTCACTCAACCTCTGGCATGATAAAGGCAGAATCATTGGACACAGAAGCATACTGAGTGAAGCTATCAAACTAGACCCCCTCATAGAAGATAAGTGTAACATTTAATTCTACCCAAATACAGTTTTGTCAAACATTTTCAGACCATCATCATACTAGATGGTATCCCACAAGGTGCCAACATAACCATGTATACTGATGGATCCAAAACTATGACGAGAGCGGGCTATGCACTAAATGCCAACACATTTGTGTCGAAAGAGCTATATTCATATCTACACAGCTTGGAGGAGCTAGCTAAGCATAACAAACTAGAACTCTGCTGGATCAAAGACATAGTGGCATCGAGTGGAACGAAATAGCAGATGAGCTTGCCAGGAAGGGATTCTCACATCCTCTCTAACAACCTAAGAGGATGAAGCATAGGACACATGCTCTTCACAAGGTAAGATGGCGAGAAACGCCGGGCTGCAACCACTCAAAGGTAGCAATTAGGCAACCTTGTAAAATTGCAGCCACGGCCCTCCTTAACTTATGTAGAACTAATCTGAAATTATTGACTGGTGGGACGAGTGAGTAGCCTTAAAGGGAGGTTTCACAATGGGCCCATTTTGAGGCGAAACTGTCTGTAGCTATGCTACCTTCCAGCCAACTATCCATAACTATCCAGAAGGCTGTATAACTTGCTAACTAATAATCTCAGAGCGGTGTAAGTTACAAATTAGGATAAAACAGTTAATTCTATATAGGAAATGTCATTTAGCTAAATATTCTTCATATAATTGTATTCACAGCACTTGTGATTTGCATAAGTTACAAATTCGGATAAAATAGTTAATTCTATATAAAAACATCATTTTGTAAAATATTTTTCCTATAATTATAATCACAGCACTGGTGATTTGCATAATCAAATATTGTAAACCATTAAAACTAAACTAAAATTTAAAAAAAAGAAGACCTTTATTGGCATTTCCCTCACTGCCCCTCCACACCACAAACCTCAACAAAAATATATAAAAATAAAAATAAAAATACCATATAAATAAAAGTACTACTCCGCCAAAAATTACAAATTACCCCCATCTATCGCCGCTCCCTTTGCCCTTGCCACTTTCCTCTCCCACGTCAGCCTCCTGCAGATTTTCACGCCTTCCCCATCCTCGTATAACCATTCATTCAGCTTTCTGCAGTCTCCCACCCTCTCTGTTTTCACACCCTCACATTCTTCGCTAAGGTGCCACCACGTGTCGCTTGCCTTACTACACAGCGCACACGCGGTGTACCCTAGACCCATCCACACTTTCCTCCCTCTCTCGTCTGACCCACACCTCGCTCTTGCCATGCATACCTTGTCCTCCCTGCTCCACTCACCCCTGGCTAGGTAACTCGGGAGTATCCCACTCACTTGCCACTCTACGTAGCCAGGGTTGTAAGAGCTCTCATTCATTCTAGTCTGCCATTCTTGCCACTCAATATCTCTCAATCTCTCTCTTACCTCAGTTCCTAGGCTTCCCATTTCTCTCAGCTTCTCCTCTACCTACACCTCAGACATACCCACTCTTTCATACATCCTTCCTCTATCCTTTCTCCAACCACTCTCTCAGTGTAGGACCTTACACCTCATCCATACCTCCCAGTCTTTTCTCACCGAATTCCTGCAATCTTTCTTCAAACTTCACAACCCTTACACACGACTCCCACCACATACTCATACGATTCGTCTCCTGCAGCAGCACTGCTCTCGGTGTCGACCTTTCGAGACCCAGCAGACTCTTCAGGAGCACACCTTGTTCTCTCTCTATCACATCCCACTCACGCAATCCCCACACTTCCACTCCATACAACAGAATAGGTTCTACACACGCATCCCAGATCTTGCACGCCATTACGAGGTTACCGCCCCACAACCTCTCCCATTTCCTTCTCGCTATTCCCCAAGCCATTCTCGCTTTCGCTTGCATACTTTCCACATGCACCCTAAATCCTCCTCCACTGTCAAACCAGAAACCCAAATATTTAACGACATTCACTCTCTCAATCATCCTTCCCTTCCATTTCAGCTCTTCTACTCTACCCCTTCTACCCCTATTCCTAAACATCATCCATTTAGTCTTCTCCACATTCACTACTAGCCCTCTCCTATCCATGTACCTTCCCATTATTTCCAACATCTCTTGCATCTCTTCCACTCTCTTGGCTACTAATACTATGTCATCCGCATATGCCAGCTTCCACAACTTGGTTCTCCCCACCACGACCTGTCTCTAGCCTGTCCTCTCCCCAGCACCGCCTCCAACTCGCTTGTGTATAGATTGAACAGGCTTAACGGGATTCATTAAAACTAGTATAATTTGCTAACTAGTAAACCCACAAGGATGTAAGTTACAAATTCGGATAAAATAGTTATTTTTATAGGAAGCGCCATTTAGCTAAATAATTTTTATATAAATGTTCACAGCACTTGTGATTTGTATAACCAAATACTGTATACCATTTAAAGCTGTATAACATGCTAACTACTCAGAGCGGTGTAAGTTACAAATTCGGGTAAAATAATTATTTCTATACAGGAAACGTCATTTAGCTAAATATTCTTATTATAATTCTATATACAGCACTTGTGATTTGCATAACCAAATACTATAATTTAAAGCTGTATAACTTGCTAACTAGTAAAGCCACAGGGTTGTAAATAATAAATTCGAATAAAACAGTTACTTAGAGCGGCGTAAGTTACAAATTCGAGTAAAATAGTTATTTCTATACAGGAAACGTCATTTAACTAAATATTTTTCATATAATTGTGTTCACAGCACTTGTGATTCGCATAACCAAATACTGTAAATCATTAAAGCTGTATACCTTGCTAACTAGTGAACCCGCAAGGTTGTAAGTTACAAATTCTGATAAAATAGTTAATTCTATATGAAAACATCATTTTGTAAAATATTTTTCCCATAATTATAATCACAGCACTGGTGATTTGCATAACCAAATACTGATTGAGATCGAAAATGACTAGAGCTTAGCCGAAACTAGTTGCAAAGTGTAACTAACTTGTGATAAAAAGTAAAAATCGTTTTATTTATGGATCATAACCATTCATTCAGCTTTCTGCAGTCTCCAGCAGAAAGCTGAATGAATGGTTATGAGAGAATGGGAAAGGCGTGGAAATCTGCAGGAGGCGGAAAGTGTTAAAAGCAGAGGGGTTCTAGGTCGAATATGTATATCCTTACATTATAATATCTTAATTTGTATTGTGCGGAGTGTTACTTTTTATTTTTATTGTTATTTTATTTTTTTTCTTGCTCGAGATGTATGAGCATTGTGTATTTGGGAGAGGTGTGTATTTTTTGAGCGGCATGCCAAATAAAGGTCTTTTTTTTACGTTTTATTTATCCTTTAGAATGAATTATCACAACGTAGACCCCTTAATTCAACATTAGTCTATTACTAGTCTCTAAATTCAATTTGAAAATTTAATATCTTCAATTCAGAGTTTACGAAGGGTTATTTTAACAGAAGATTAATTAAAATACTATAACTTGAGCTACATAAATAAATAAAATAAAATATGTTCATAGGAGCACACGAATTTCATTTTTTATTTTATTTTTTTCTCCATACATACACAACATAATCATAATTATTTAGAAAGTAAAATTAAAATCAAATGTATATCTACAAAAAAAATGATGAATGGTGGTTTCTTTCCTCGGTCCTCGCCTCGAGGTTTGTGGTTTTGAATCCTTCTCGGACAGTGGGTATTGAGGCTTTGTGTTTGATATTCGCTATGTCCGTGTATAAGTTATTTGTTTTTCTTCTACTATTGCATTTTAATGTTGTGGTTCAGCAGTAGGTTTTGAAGTTTTATTTTAACGGAACTTATGCTAGTGATTTAATTTCGTTGGGTAGTTTGTTGTATTGCTGTATTGTTTCGGTTGTTATTATTGGTGACTATTTTGTCTTTTTGTATTTTTTCGTTCTTAATTTCGATTTCCTTCTTGTTTGGAGTTTTTCTTTGTTTGTTTTTAGTGTTATGTTCGTTTTTATTTTGTTGTTTTGAATTTTGTATAGTATTAGTAATTTGTTTAGTGTTATCATGTTTTTTATGTTTAGTGCCTGTGTCTGTTGATATAATTCAGGTGTTGATTTTCTTGTCGAGTTTGTATAGTACGAGGCATATCCAGAAAGTAAGAGTACTGAGGCTCTCACGGTCGGAGGGATTTTATTTTCATCATGTTGGCCAGTGTAGCCTGACTCCTCCCCTTTGCACCGAGACCGGTTCGAGGTCAGTACGTTGAGAACTGTTGACACGACAACAAGTTTCGTGAATAATGTCAATCCAATCTCCCGCCAAGTGCGAAATACGCGGCGTCATCCGTTATCTCGTTTGGAAGGGAAAACCTCCATTTGAGATTTATAATGAGGTGAAAACTGCATATGGTGATAAAGCTATGAATCGTACGAATGTGTACAAGTGGTGTCGCGAGTTTAAAAACGGTCGTACGTCTGTGCATGATGATCAGAGGAGCGGAAGACCTTCAATTGTGACTGACGAAATTGTGGAAAAAATTGAAAATGCGCTCCGTGACGATCGCAGATTGACTGTGGATGAACTTTCTGCGATGTTTCCGCAAATCTCCAGATCTCTACTACACGAAACAATCACAGAAACCCGATATCGGAAACTGTCCGCGAGGTGGGTCCCAAAACAACTGACAGACCAGCACAAGTTGAATCGAGTGGAGGCCGGGCAAGAGTTTTTGAGGCGCTGGAAACTCCATGGAGATGAATTTCTCCGCTCCATCGTAACTAGAGATGAAACTTGGGTAGCACACCACACGCCCGAAACCAAAAGACAGTCTCAACAGTGGCGTCACACCTCTTCACCCTCCGCCAAAAAGTTCAAAATCACAATTTCAGCCAAGAAAGTCATGGCATCCGTGTTTTGGGACTGTCAAGGCATAATTTTAATCGAATATCTGCCTCAAGGGAAGACCATCAACTCTGCAAGATACTGTGAGACCTTAAAAAAATGCGGAGGGCGATTCAGAACAAGAGGAGAGGCATGCTGACAAAAGGAGTCTGCCTGCTGCACGACAATGCCAGACCACACACGGCCAACGCCACCAAGGAACTGCTCGCCACGTTTAAATGGGATGTCCTGAACCATCCCGCGCATTCCCCTGATCTAGCACCTTCAGATTACTATCTCTTTACCTCCCTGAAGCTGCACATGGGTGGAAAAAGGTTTTTAACCGACGAGGAGGTAAAGGAGGAGTTGGAGAAGTGGACGAAGGAGTTGGCGGGAAACTACTTCGAGAAAGGCATCAAAAAATTGATACCTCGCTACACCACCTGCATAGAGAGGAATGGCGAAAAATAGCTTTTATTATGTACTAAAGTTTCACGTAATTTTTTTGTTTAAATAAAAAATTTTAACACCTACAAAAATTCAGTAGTCTTACTTTCTGGATATGCCTCGTATTTTCAATATTTTATTTTGTTGTATTTGTAGTATATTTAAATGTTTGTTGCTTGTGTTTCTCCAGATGTGGTTTAGGTAATTATTTTGTGCGGTAAATAGTGCGTGGTATATTTGTTTTTTTTGCCTGTCCAGGTATATATTGTTTTATTTTCTTTATTGATGCAATTGTTTTGCTGTTTCTTTGTATTTGTTTATTTACGTGGTTGAGCCATTTAATCTTGTATCTTTAAACCTAAGTAGTTGGTTTCGTGTATTTGTTTTAGTGCTGTTCCATTAATGTGTATGTTTTATTTCTTTTCTCTATTGTTTACTGTTGAATATCATAAATTCTGTTTTTGTTTCAATGACTGTTAGTTGATTATTGTACCATGTTTGACGTAGTTTTAAGTCTTTAAGAGTTTATGTTGTCTTGCAAGTTTTTATAGTCTTTTCCTGAGTGTATTATGCAGAATGTGCATACTTTATGTAGTTAAAAATGCAGGGTGTATTTTAAAAAATTTTAATTTTTTATTTTTAGTGCATAATAAAAAAAAGTAAATAATATTAATAATTATTAATTAATTAGTTTTAAGTTTTGGCGAAGAATTCTTCAATCGAGTAGCAGAAGCTGTCACACAGCCATGATATATACATTGTTTATAAATCAGAGACAAGAAAAAAAATTAATTTTCTATATGTAAATTTATTATTAATCATTGATAAGAACTAACATCATTTTGATTCATCCCGAGGTTTTTTTTTCTGCCGTTTCAAACCCATTATTTATTCTTTTATTGTTAAATATTACTCACCCAGTAACGCGATAAGGCGCATCTATTATTAACTTGTTTTTAACAAAATGCGCTGCTGTGATTGGACGAAGATCATGTCATATTTGCGATACGGTCATGTGGACCGCATGAATCACGCGACCGGTCGCAGCTAGTTGAGTGAAGTGTGTCGGCCGGAGAGCCGTGTGTTGGCTCGCGGATCAAAGAAAACGAAATATATAGTTAATACTATTAATTTAAGATGAATTATAGTGATAGTGATTAGTGTCCAGTGAATACAAGCTATATAGAAGAAGTGCGACAGATGAAATAATGTAAGTACATTATATAATTCGTTTTTGGCTTCAAATTAGTGCTTTGGGTGACAATCACTAGCGATTTTAATCATACAGGGCCTTTCTAGTATTAAATCACAACTAAATTTAGAGGCACCACACTACAGTCCCTGCTACAGGTACAAGATACAACTTTCGGCCGCCGCGGCACCGCGCCCCGTTGCGTCTTATTTCTCCGGGCAGCTCCGGTCATTGTGCCTCAATGAAATAAGCAAAAAAAATCTTGTTCGTAAATTTGTGAATGATCAAATTTACGAACAAGATTTTTTTTGGTTGATCCCGCGGCCGCCGAAAGTTGTATGTGTGTAACAATAATATATGAATTGTTTTTTTTACTTAACATTTGTCGCTGAACAGAATACATATTTCTTATAATACTAATTGTGGTTTTTCAAAATGTGCCCCAGACCTTTCAAAATTGAAATTGCATGAATTATATTCATCATTATATTCATCATTATATTCATCATTACATTCATCATTATATTCATCATTATATTCATCATTATATTCATCATTATATTCATCATTATATTTATTAACAATTAATTTGCACTTACTCCGGTATTTCAGAGATTTTTACTTTTTTTAAAAGAATTTTAAAGTTGGAGTTGTATTTATAACTTATATTAAAGCGTCATGAAAATGAGTGGAAAATAAGTAGGCGAGTTGCAATTTTCAAAAATCATTAATATTAACAAGAGTAATTACAAAACGAAAAAACAAAATTCTATCTTAATTAGTGAGTCCGCAATAAGGCGAAACGGTTATTATTATTTTTACATGTACCCCACACATTCAACAGTTCAACTAATATGCCTACAAAGACCGACCCTGCCTCGGACTGATAACTATTTAAATTTTTCATGTTACATGTGGCAGAAACGGTTATGGCCAGTAGCTTATATAAAGATCGATTCTCTCTCTATATTACAAGTTTTGAATGTATTTTTACTGTTTTAAGTAAGGTCTTTTGACTTGCAACAAATTTGATTTATTATTCATTTATTGGACGATGTCCTTTTCACCTAAACTAGGTGGAAGATAGAGTATTTTCTACCAAAACGGGTCCTTTTGTCGTGTGTTAGTGTATGTGTATGTAAGTGCCTTGCTACTTTAGAAAACTGTCCCCGAGTGTTGGGATACAATTAACAACACTAGAGTGTTGTTGCGAAATATGCTGGTCTTATTTCATGTGATTTTTTTAAATCATGCAGTAAAGAGTTAACAAGAGATCAATCGTAACAACATCTTCCGCAAAATGTGGTCATTTCCCAGTTTTGTGTTATTTTTTAGAGTATATTATTATTAAAAATAGTACAACTTACCCTAGAAGAGAAATGCACACCCATATGGTAATAACATTATATAATATAATAATATATTATTATTGTAATATTTTTGAGTTGAGCATTCGATTTGAAGAACAGTTTTGTACAGTTGTGTTTAACGTGATTCAAATTAATGATATATATATATATATATATATATATATATATATATATATATATGTATATATATATATATATATATATATATATATATATATATACTCCATCCAACCCAAGTAAGAACATTACAATTATTATTAGATATTAATAAATTTCGATAACGTACAGTAAATTTCCGTTTAGTTTATACATATTCTATCCGGATCTAGTTTCCCATTTTTATTACATTAACACATTCTTGGAGCATAACGCAATTTTGTATTATTCCTTCAGCTAGAATAATAAATATAATACATAATTTATATCTTATGGTAATAGTCTGCCTACGCGTTTCCTTTATGTGTTGCAAATTCCTCTACGCTTTCCTGAAAGCGGGCTGATTTATAATTTTATTATTCACAAACTGCCTATTATAGTGTGGAAAATATCAATTCAAAATAATGTGTTTATTTAAGGTGACAAAATAAGGGAGAAAATCTACCGTACGTGGCATGGCCCGTACGGTAGATTTTCTCGGTATGAGAAAAGCTTCCTATTTTTCTTTAAAATAACCTTCGGTTGTGATTCAAAAAAAATATTTCGCTGCTTATGCCGCCCCCTTACGGTGCGGAACGATGCGATTGCCGCTCTCTATCAAGCACGTTGACTGTAGGGTGGCACAGACAAACTCATTATAATAATTAATATGCACAGTTAACATATACAATTAAATTAATCAAATTAAACGTGTTTTTGGCATATATTTGGCATATATAAGTGTGAATCCACCTCTTAGCAATCTCATGTCTAGATTTCGATCTTATTAGATCTCATCAGTGTAGCTCAGCTAGTGAGGATGCATTCACACAATATCTCGAGTAGTTATTTACAAACATAATACAACTAACCCCCCAGGAGGAAAGTTAAACGCCATCTGGCGGCACCACATCAATTAACAATGCACACCCATATGGTAATAACCGTCAACATGCTCATGCCATCAGGATCAGAGATATTGTGTGAATTCGTCCTCACTAGCTGAGCTACACTGGGCATGGGTGTCTTTCGAAGATTCCACCTCACAGGACAAAAAAAAACTGAGCTACACTGATGAGATCTAATAAGATCGAAATCTAGATATATAGATTGCTAAGAGATGGATTCCCACTTACATATGTTTTATAAGATTGGCTTTATGCTGATATCTCAAGCACTCTGTTGGAAAATTATTCCATAGAGGGCACTAGCCGGTGATCCTGATCATAAGTATGTTGACGGTTATTACCATATGGGTGTGTATTGCTAATTGATGTGGTGCCGCCAGATGGCGTTTAACTTTCCTCCTAGGGAGTTAGTTGTCTCATGTGTGTACATTTGGTTTTATGCTGAAATTTATATACACAATTGCCCAGATGCGTACTTAGGGTAAATGCGGTACGATTGACAAACTCCTCTCTCCGACCGTCCGACGATCGGTTGCTTTTTCACGCCCCCCTTCAGTGGGGCCCATGACACATGCCATCCCTGCCATACCCTAGTTACGCCACTGCAATTGCCTCTCAGTTTAGAGTAAAATGTCAAGACTAAGTTTAACTACATTAGGAATCGACATTTGTGAGAATGGGAGATTTTGTTTCTAAAATCTCCCATTTTCACAAATAAGGTTGCCATAAAATTAATATTGACAATTTTGTAAAAAAAGGCTTTTAGTGTAGTTGATAACTACAACCCAAAAATCATATTTAAGCTTCTCATATAAAATTTAATGCTTTAAGCGTGAATTGCATTGTAATAGAGTCGTCAAGAAAATTTCAGTCAAGTGCTGCGCACGTCTTTTATTCAAGACGTGATTGGTCATAGTACGAGTTGAACATAGCACATGAGTAATTGAAATTAGAAACTTGTTCGAGTCTCTTCTTCTTTAGGGGCCTTCTCCGCGTAGGAGGTTGCCGATCATCACCGCTATGCTGCCTTTTGTGTCCGCTGCTCTGAATAGTTAGTTTGTGTTACAGCTGAACCTACCCCGCAGGATTTTTAACTATGAATGACATATTCTTGAAACACTTCTTTTACCCTGTATTATTATTCGAAGTAGTTGATATTTTTTTCCTCTTGTGATGTGTAGGTATTAATTAGTGATGGGGGGATTTCGAGAACCGAGAACAGCTGTTCTCGATTCTTATCAAGAGTTGATGTTCTCGATTCCTAAAAGTTCTCGAGAACTTCAACGAAACCCGAGAACAGAAAATCGTACGTATACAGTAATAAACGTATCTGTTAAAGTACGCCGACTAGGCAATACATATTTTCAATTTAATGCCTTTGTATACTCACGAAAGTTCTCGGTTCTTGGTTATCGGTTCTCAGTTCTCAGTTCTCAGTTCTCAGTTCTCAGTTCTCAGTTCTCAGTTCTCAGTTCTCAGTTCTCAGTTCTCAGTTCTCAGTTCTCAGTTCTCAGTTCTCAGTTCTCAGTTCTCAGTTCTCAGTTCTCAGTTCTCAGTTCTCAGTTCTCAGTTCTCAGTTCTCAGTTCTCAGTTCTCAGTTCTCAGTTCTCAGTTCTCAGTTCTCAGTTCTCAGTTCTCAGTTCTCAGTTCTCAGTTCTCAGTTCTCAGTTCTCAGTTCTCAGTTCTCAGTTCTCAGTTCTCAGTTCTCAGTTCTCAGTTCTCAGTTCTCAGTTCTCAGTTCTCAGTTCTCAGTTCTCAGTTCTCAGTTCTCAGTTCTCAGTTCTCAGTTCTCAGTTCTCAGTTCTCAGTTCTCAGTTCTCAGTTCTCAGTTCTCAGTTCTCAGTTCTCAGTTCTCAGTTCTCAGTTCTCAGTTCTCAGTTCTCAGTTCTCAGTTCTCAGTTATCAGTTCTCAGTTATCAGTTATCAGTTCTCAGTTCTCAGTTCTCAGTTCTCAGTTCTCAGTTCTCAGTTCTCAGTTCTCAGTTCTCAGTTCTCGGGTCTCGGTTCTCGGTTCTCGGTTCTCGGTTCTCGGTTCTCGGTTCTCGGTTCTTCGTTCTCGTTTATTAGTACCCGATTCCAAGTTCTCGAGAACGAAGTTCTCGATTTTCAAAAGTTCTCGATTCTCCCCATCATTAGTATTAATAATAATATAATTGTTCGATGTTATTTAGGATTTATTAGATTCTTCTAACTACTGCTGTATTAGTTACCCGGTCCATTGGCGTCCGTTGACGAATTTAGTACAATGTAATAAACGGTTTAGAAAAAATTGCAACTTACAATTCTCTACTTCTATTAGTCAGCAAGTTAACAACATTTTGGTAGGCAAATCATAGGTGCTGTGTTCATAATTATCTGAAAAATATATCTCAAAATGTTTTTTCTTATATAGAATGAATTTTATTTTTCTTATAATCTTAAATATTTTATCATAATATATATCTAACATGACGCTGGGTTTACTAGTTTACAAGTTCTACAGTTTCAAAATGTTTTTGATGCAAATCACATTAACAGTTATCTAAAATATTTAGTAATATGTTTCTTATTTAGAAGTAAATGGTTCATAATAATAAATAACCGACCACAACCCTGGGTTTATTAGTAAACAAGGTATAAAGTTTTAAATTGTTAAGAATATTGGTTTATGCAAATCATCTAGCGTGTGATCACAATTAACTGAAAATTAAATGATGTTTTTGATATGGAATTAAATGTTTTATAAGAATTGGTAATTTACAAGACTCTGCATTTATTAGTTAGCAATTTATGCGGCTTTAAATAGTTTACAATAGTTTGTTATGCAAATCACAAATGTTGTGATCATACTTATGGGGAAAATATTTAACAAAATGACCTTTCCTATATAGAATTACCTGTTTTATCAGATTAAATATATATATATATATATATATATATATATATATATATATATATATATATATATATTGTAACTTACACTGCTCTGGTGTTACTAGTTAGCAAGTTATGCCAATTTTAAATGGTTTACAGTATTTTGTTATGAAAATCATAAGTGCTGTGATCACAATTATGTGAAAAATATTTAACGAATTCACGTTTCTTATATAGAGTTAACTGTTTTAATCGAATTTGTAATTTGCAACCCTGTGGGTTTACTAGTTAGCAAATTATACAGCTTTAAATGGTTTACAGTATTTGGCTATGCAATTCACAAGTGCTGTGATCATAATTATATTAAAGATATTTAGCAAAATGACGTTGCCTATATAGAATTAATTATTTTATTTTATCCAAATTTGTAACTTACACCGGTCGGAGATTACTCGTTAGTAAGTTATATAGCTTTAAAAGGTTTACAATATTTGTTTATGCAAATCATAAGTGCTATGATCACAATTACGTGAAAAACATTTAACAAAATAAAGTTTCCTATTTAGAATTAACTGTTTTAACCAAATTTGTAATTTACAACCCTATGAGTTTACTAGTTAGCAAGTTATGCAGCTTTTAATGGTTTACTGTATTTGGTTATATATATATATATATATATATATATATATATATATATAATTCAAAATAGAAAACTATGTTTCTACCTTATTAGGGTAGTGCCTAAAATTCATAAAGCAGACGTTCCATTACGGCCTATTGTAGCTTCAATTAACACTCCCACTTCAAGACTTTCACAGTTTCTGACTGACATCCTCACTGAGTCTCTCGGCTCACACCCTCTTTACGACGTTGCTAGCTCCTTCGAATTTTCAAGGACATATAACAATTTTAAAGTACCTCCGGATTTCGTCATCGTATCTTTTGACGTGGTGTCTTTGTTCACCAACATCCCTCTCGACTTAGCTCTTGACATCATCACCCTGAAGTGGGAAACTATTGAGGGTCATTGCACTCTTGACCTTGAGTCATTAATCACGTCAATCAGACTTATTTTCAACACCAGCTACTTCAGTTACAAAGATGAGTTTTACGCTCAGGTGTTTGGCACACCGATGGGATCCATTCTGAGTCCGATACTTAGTAAGTTGGTGATGGACTACCTCCTAGATGAGGTTACTACATCTCTTGACTTTAACTTTTCTTTTATCAAGAAATATGTCGATGACATAATCTGCTGCCTTCCTGCAGACAGAGTGCATTCCACCTTATGTGCCCTCAATAGTTTCAATAACCACCTCAAATTCACAGTTGAGAGAGAAGATGAAAACCACTCAGTTCCCTTCTTAGATACTCGAGTAGTTCGTACTCAGAATAACATTCTTATGTTGATTGGTATCAAAAACCAACTTCCTCAGGGAGGTACATACATTTTTATTCCGACCATCCCTACAAGACAAAATGCAATGTCCTCATTGCAATGGGTAAAAGAGTTAGACAAATTTGTCATCCATATTTCCTGCAGAAGAACCTTCAGTTCTTGGTGTCTACCTTTATTAACAATGGCTACCCATCACGGTTGGCCTACAAACTTATCAACTCAGTCATTCCAAGGACAGGGACACTGACGCCCCCCGTTGCCCAGACTCCCACTCAGTCCATTCCGACGATCTCGCAACACACTGGTCAATTAATTAAAGTCCTCCAGTTGGATGGAATTCGCATTGTCCCTCATAACACGAAGATGGTGGGACGGTTGTTCACTAACTTGAAAACCAAAACCCCTACTTTGACTAGTAGTTGTGTTGTTTATTCAATACCTTGCTTTGACTGCGATAAGTTCTATGTGGGCCACACCAGTCAATGGCTTAAGTCACGATTGACCCAACATAAGAGTGACATCAGGAATAGAAAGTCCATCTGCGCTTTGGCTTCCCACTCAATCACCAAAAAACATGCCATCGATTTTGATAATGTATCCGTTCTTAAAACTGAGCCACACCTTAAACAACGACTCTTTTTGGAGATGTGGCATATCAAGAACACCAATTCATCCATGAATTTCAAGACCGATATGAATGGTCTGAGCAACATTTACTCTTATATCTTTGATAAGAACGCTGTAAAGGACTATCCTGATGTCATCCTATAGCTTCCTTTTTAAAACTTATTTCCTGACGACTTTTGCGTTTGTCATTGACCTGTTTTTGAGCTGGACTTTGCCCTTGATCCCTCAAAAATCAAAATTAAAATTAAAATTAAATTAATAATTAAAAATTAAAATTATAAATTACTAAATTAAATTTTTTACAATTAATCTTTTTACAAATTCACCACACAAACTCTTACTTTTACTATCTACATATTATTTTGGTTTTTACACCAAATAGATGTGTCTAACACAGTTCAGATGGCGTTGCCTTCACACGTGTCTCCGATGTTTGTTGTCGTTAGGTTGGTTATCTGGAAAATCGGTTGATATGGCAATCGTTTTTTTCAAAATAACAATTCGTTCAAATTTTTTAAATTTAACACGTTTTTACCGTTTTAACTGTTTAATTCCCACGATTTAAAACGGCCCGTAGGCAGACTAACGATTGCCTTTTTTCCTTGATTTTTTGATCATATCCTACGAAGTGGTGATGTTGTTCCGAAACGATATATATATATATATATATATATATATATATATATTTTAATTTAATATTTGAGTGACATTTTATATTTTTAAATCTTTTGTATTAACTGTTAAATGACTGATGTTTTTAGCTGTGCATTCTTAAAACTCTATTGTAAGTATTACTTTACTTTAATTACTCTGTAATTTTATAAAATTTTGGTTCATTGTAGTATAATCCTGATGAAGCTTTAAATAAAAGCGAAATATCGATTCATAAAAGAAGAAGTTTCTTATTATTTTTTGCCTTACGCCTTACTTTACAATTATTGTTATTGTTAATACATTTGTAAATTCTTTCCACTCTTTTCTGTTCTTCGCCAGTTCTCTTCTTTTGTTTAACAGTCATTCCTTTCTTGATTATTATTTCCTCTATTCTGTTGTCCCACTCTTTTCTTGGTCTACCTCTTCTTCTTTTATTTCCAGTTCTTGCTTCCCATACCTGTTTGTTTGATTCTTTTTGTCCATCCTAATTAAATGTTCGCACCAGTTTAGTGGTTTCTTTTCTATATACTTTTCTATAGATTGAATTTCCAATTCTTCTCTGATGTCATCATATCTTATTCTGTCTCTTCTCGTAACTTGTTTTACTCCTCTGAGATATTTTATTTCCATTGCCTGTATTCTACTTTTATTCCTCTTCGTTAGTTTCCACGTCTTGCTCCTATATGTCAGTATAGGTCTATGTATGCTTTTGTATATATTTAGTTTTGTCCTTCTGCTGATGTCTTTTTTGTTAATCAGTACATTGCTCAATTCGTGGTATGTTTTAACTGTGTTGTTTATTCTGTTACTAAGTTCATCTTCCATTTTCCGTCTTCTGCCAGTGCTACTCCTAGGTATTTGAATTGTTCTACTTGCTCTATTTTGTGTTGTTCTATCTTTATATTTATTTGTTCTTCCCGGTTTCCTATTATCATCACTTTTATTTTGTTATAATTCATTTTCATATTATACTTTTATACATACCTATTCTATACACTCAGGTTGTGCTGCAGATTAGTTTAATTTTCTGCTATCACTACGACATCATCAGCGAATGCTCCTTTTATATATATTTTTACCACTTGCATATTTTTGTAACCTATATTTGCTTTTTGATTTCTGGTTTCATGCTCTTCATTATTTCATTCATGTATATGATAAATAACGCAGGACTAAACCGGCCTCCTTGTCTTAGACCAGTGGTTGTCTTAAATGTTCTTGATGTTTGACTCTTGTATTATAGCATGGGTGTTGTCGTTATATATGTTTTGTATTAATTCAACCGTCTTTCTTTCTGCACCTCTCTCTCCAGTATTTTCCATAATTTATTTCTTGGGATCATGTCAAACGCTTTTTCTATGTCTATGAATCCTAAATATGTTTTTTTATTATTTGTAGTCCTTTTTTCTGTGATTTATTTTATTGTGAAGAAGTTGTCCTGTATGGATCTTCCTTTCCTAAAACCTCATTGCGATTCTTCTTATGTTCTATTCTTGCTATTATTCTCTTGTTTATTGTCTTTTCTAATATTTTCATCCCTATACTTATTAGTGTTATGCCTCTATAATTTGAGCATTTCGTTTTATCTCCTTTCTTGTGTATCGGTACGATTGGTGCTGTTTGCCAGTCTTTTGGTATGATATTTGTGCTCCATATGTTGTTCAGTAGTTTCCGTAGTTTTTCTTTACCTACCGGGCCCAGGTGCTTGATCATTTCCGCTGTAATCTGGTCTTGTCCTGGTGATTTTCCTATTTTTAATTCCTATATTATTTCTAGTAGTTCTTGTTCCTTGATCCTGTATCTGCTTCTGTGTTGTTCTTGACTCTAATTCTTGTCTTTTGTTATTTGTCGTTATTGTAGTTAGTAATTCTCCAAAATATTCTTTCCATCTTTCTAATATTTCTTCGTTTTCCTTCAGCATTCTTCGTTGTTTGTCTTGTATATATCTCATTTCTTGTCCTTTTTCTTCTTTTCTGCTATCTTTTAGGGTTTTATAATGTAGCTTTAGGTTTTTCCGCGCATTTTTTTTTCATTGTCTCCCCGAACTTTACCCATTCCCTGGGTTTTGCTATTCTAACCTCGTCTTTTACTATTTTTCTCTTGTCTGTATTTTTTGTAGGTTTCGCTATTTTTGTCGCTTAGGTATCTTTGCCATGCTTTTTTCTTTTCGTTTGTTTTCTCACCTATGTCTTCCGACCACCAGACTGTTTGCTGTTTCTTGTTTGTGCTTTTCTTCGTACCACATGTCTCAAGCATATTTTTCTTTAGGTTATTCCACATTTCCTCTACTTCTTCTCTATCATTGGTCACTTCTATCTTCGTCTCCATTTTCTCCATATATTGTATTGCTGTTTCTTTTTCACTAAGTTTGTATGATCTTATCTTGTTGTAGTTTATTGCTATATTTGGTAGCTGTATCCTTCTGTCACTGTCTTGGCAGTCTTCCTTAATTGTCGTCACAACTAGATAGTGGTCACTTCCAATTTCGTAGCTTCTCTTTACCCTTGTATCTATTATTTTGCTCCTTTTTCCTTGTTCTATTAAAACGTAATCTATAAAACATTTTTCGTTCCTGCTTACCACTTACCTTGTGTATTTGTGTATGTCCTTGTGTTTGAATAGTGTGTTCGTTATTACTAGGTTGTTCATTCTACAGTAATCTAGTATGTTCTTCCCATTTTCGTTTAGTACGTCTTCGCCATATCTTCCTCTCGTCAAGTCGTTATCTTTTCCTTCCTTACCAATTCTGCTGTTGAAGTCGCCCGCAACGAAAACTTCTCCTTTGGCTGTTTCGGTTGTTTCGCTGAGTTGCTCCCAAAATGCTTCTTTGTTGCTCACTACATCATCTTCATTTGGCCCATATACTATAATTATTGCTCTGGTTCTGTTAGTTTCTTTTTGTGTTACGGTTAGTATCTTTGTTGATATTTCTTGCCATGTTTCTATTTGGTGTTCGATGTCTCTGTGTATAATGCATCCTACACCTTCAGCTGCCCTTTTATCCTTGTCCACTCCGTTATATATTATTTTATATTTCAAATATTGGATTGTTAAGGCGTCTACTTTGTGATAATTCATTTTAAAGGATAAATAAAACGATTTTTTACTTTGTTTTTTATCACACTTCAGTTACACTTTGCAACTAGTTTCGGCTAAGCTCTAGCCATTTTATTGGTTGTGTATATTCCTTTCCCTTTTCTTTTTGTCTCCGTTATTGCCAATATGTCTACTTCCATTATTTCGAACTCTTTTTTCAGTGCTTTCTCTTTTCCGTATATACTCCTTATGTTCCAGGTTGCTATTCTCCATATTTTGTCTTTCTCTGTATTTGGTTATACAAATCACAAATGCTGTGAACACAATTCTATGACAAATATTTAGCAAAATGACGTTTGCTATATAGAAATTACTGGTTTATCCAAACCTACAACCCTGTGGATTTACTAGTTAGCAAGTTATATAGCATTAAATTGTTCACAGACTTTGTTATGCTAATAACTGCAGTGATCAGAATTGTCGGAAAAATATTTAACAAAATTACGTTTCTTATACAGAATTAATTATTTTATCCGAAATTTTAATTTACAATCCTTTGAGTTTACTAGTTAGCAAGTTATACGGCTTGGTTTGCAGTATTAGGTTATGCAAATCAAAAGAACTGTGATCATAATTATATGATAGATATCAAAAGAATAACGTATGTTATATCACTGGTGTTTGGGTAAAAGATTACCCGGGCGTGAATACCTTAGAGAACGGTTCTCGGTTCTCTTTTTCAGTACTTGATTCCAAGTCCTCGACCCTTAAATGTGCTCGAGAATGAAGTTCTCTATTCTCCTCATCACTAGTTAATAATTTATTAATACATTTCCAAGACGAATTAACGAACAAATAAATAAACTTCCATCAGTTATTATTTAATCAATCCTAATCGTTAACAACAAAAGTAATCAATCGCCCAGAAAATGATTTACCACTATAAATCCATCTGAGAACTGGAGCTGCTAACTTTATTATAGTTCTGCAAACACAAATAGAGCCATTTTAGGCAAGTCCCAAATATCCTTATTTAGAGATTTCAATTTGATTTAAATGAATGAACCAATTTCATAAAAACTAAGCATCGAAACCGAATAAAATCGTTGCAACTATTGCCCATATTGGTAATTAATATTAATCACACTCAACTAAATAAATATGACGTACCCTCAAGTTTCCATCAAATAAAGCGATCACATATACAATACAGATCAAATTGTTTGCTTGACATGTGCGAGCTCAAATTTACATGCCGTAATTACGCGTTTGTAAATCCCGATGCCGTATAATTACATTACTTTTATACGGGAGGTTCAATTATAATTCATTTTTCGAGGATGAATATTGTACCGCAGTCGACCTTCGTTCAACGTTTATGTCCTGGATGTAATAAGCGCATTAAACCGCTATCCACAAACGGCCTAGCCTGCGATATAGACAGTCTCCCGGGGAAATTATGTTATTGGCGGTTGCCAAAGTTGGTCTATTTGTGTTCGCAGAAGTACAATAAAGTTAGCAGTGGATTTCTCATACGGATTTATTGTGATAACTTATTTTTCGTTATATTGATTATAGTTATGGTTCACGATTTGGGATTGATTAAATAATAACTGTTAAGGGTTGTTATACTGTTTGTTTTGTTGTTAGTTAATACGCTTTTTTTTAATAATACTGTATTCTGAAAAATAAGTTACATACAGTTATTTATTATTTACATTATTTATACTACAATACAAATAAAAATAAATTCTTGATTTCTAATGCATTGGATGAAGAAATTGCATTAATATAAACACATTAAAAAAATTGCTGCCGCTGCAGCTCATAATTTTAGTGACGGTATCTAGTCAAAGTTGTTAATTATTAAACAAAGTTTAGAAGCCTCAAGATTGCAATGCATTAAAATAAGTTTAATAATACTTTATTGCATATAAAAAAAATATGTACACAATAAACTTATAAGAGTTTAATAATACTTTATTCTGTAAAATAATTTACATACAGTTATTATATATTTACATTAATTAGACTACAATATAAATAAAAATAAATTCTTAATTTGTAATACATTCTATGAAGAAATGGTTCAAAATGTTGTTACCTCCCTTTGTCATGCCCTGAGATTTGTTTCTTCTTCTCATATATCAAATAAAAAAATAAAAAACACATCTTCTTAGCGACAACCGGAAAAATCATATTCTCAGGTCAAAACAAAGGTAGGAAACAACATTTACTATAATTTCTTAATAGAATTTATTACAAATTAAGAATTTATTTTCATTTATATTCTAGTCTAATGAATGTAAATATTTAATAGTTGTAAATCAATTATTTTTCATACAATGAATTGCAAATTAAGAATATACTTTTATTTGTATTGTAGTCTAATTCATGTAAATATTTAATAATTGTATGTAAATAATTTTATACAATAAAGTATTATTAAACTCTTAGTTTATTTTAATGCAAAGATTGAGGCTTCCAAACTTTGTTTAATAATTAACAACTTTGACTTGATACCTACACTAAAATTATGACTTGGAGCGGCAACATATTTTTTTAATGTTCACAGTAGTTAAAAGTATTACGTTGTTAAAACAGAGCAGAAAGTTTTAAATCAGTTTCCACGGTGACTCGACGTAATTGTGGCATTTTAATTAAAATTTGTTCTAAAAACTATAATCCGCCAAAACTAAATAGTTCTAGCAAGCCGGATAATTAGACAAACTCGATTTAGCGGTATGATTTCGTACCCGATTTGAGAAGGATATTGATTTAGATCAGAACTGTATAAAACTACACGTAGTTTTACTTTCTTGTCATTTTTCACTATTAACTCAATAAAAAATTCTTGAAATAAAGACACTTTTCAAAAATTAATTCTTGATGAAGGAAAGTTTATTTAGATATAAATAGGTGTGTTTTATCCACGTTTCCGGACGAATTATGGGATCGTGGTTTCATTATACTTAAAATTATTAATAATTTAGTTGCTATTACACGGTATAACAAAAATTTATAAATATTAGTTAGTATTAGCAACAGTAATTTGTAAAAAAAATTGGTAGGAACAATGGAACGTTTGAAACGAACCATATGTGTATTAAAACAAACATTAGATTCTACTGTACCGGAAACATGGAAAAAGGACTACACATGTTCGAACTATGGGTATTCATAAAAATACTGCGCATATCGCTTGTTCTGAAGAAAATCTACACGAAAAATTACGTTAAAGTTATCGATTTTTTAATTTTTGAGTTTAATAACCAAAAAAGACTATGAATGATTGAGATATACATTTCATACTTTGTAGGGGCTAATTATAACCATTTAAAAATAAATAAAATTTTGAAAACTATAAGCAGATTTATGGTACTTTTCATCCACTAACTAACATCAAATTTGTAATATTTTAGTTTAAAAATCCAAAAAGACTGCGAATAGTTGAGATACTCATTTCATACTTTGTAGGGACCAAGTATGACCATTTATAAATATATTTAACGCAATTTTATAAAATGTTAAAACTACAAACAGAGTTATAGTACTTTTTATCCTCTGACTTTGATCAAATTTGTAATTTTTGAGTTTAACAAAAAAAAAAGACTACGAATAGTTGAGGTACACATCTCATACATTGTAGGGGCTATGTATGACTATTTGTAAATATATATTTAGCCGAATTTTATAAAATTTTGAAAACTACAAATAGAGTTATGGTACATTTTACCCCGTATTAACATCAAACTTGTTATTTCTGAATTTAACAATTCAGAGTACGAATAATAGAAATACACATTTCATACTTTATAGAGGCTAAGTATAACCATTTGTAAATATATTCAGTGTAATTTTATAAAATTTTGGAAACTACAAACAGAGTTATGGCACTTTTTATCCCCTAACTAATATCAAATTAGAAATTCTTGAGCTTAACAACCCAAAATGACTACGAATAGTTTATACTTTGTAGGGGCTAAGTATGACAAATTTTGAAAACTACAGAGTTATGGTAGTTTTTTCCTCCTGACTGATATCAAACTTGTAATTTCTGAATTTAACAACCCAAAAAGACTACGAATAATTGAGATACTTTCATACTTTTTCAAGGCCAAACATGACAATTTATAAATTTATTTAGCGATATTTTCTAAAAAAAATTAAAACTGCAAGCAGAATTATGGTACTTTTTACCACCTGGTCAATGTCAGATTTGTAATTTTTGAGTTTAACAACCCAAAATGACTACGAAGAGTTGAGATACACAGTTCATACTTTGTACTGTATAACTATTTGTAAATATATTCAGCGAATTTTATAAAAATTTGAAAGCTACAGAGTTATGGCACTTTGTGCCCATTAACTAATTTCAGTATTGTAATTTTTGAGTTTATTAACCCAAAAAGACTACGAATAGTTAAGATGCACATACATACTTTGTAGGGGATAAGTATGAATATTTAAACATATTTAGCCGAATTTTATCAAAGCAATAAAACACCAAAAAGAGTTTTGGTAGTTTTTATCTTCTTACTAACAGCAAATTTTTATTCTTTGAGTTTAATAACCCAAAAAGACTATGAATAGCTGAGATACACATTTCATACTTTGTAGTGGCTAAGTAATACTATTTGTAAATATGTAAAAATTACATACAGAGTTATGATACTTATGTTCCTTAACTAGTATTTTAATTGTTGAGTTTAATAACCTATGAAGACTACGAAACTACTACGAGTACATGAGATACACATTTCATACTTTGTAGGGGCTAAGTATAACCATTTGTAAATATATTCAGTGAAATTTGATAAAATTTCGGAAACTACAGAGTTATGTTATTGATTATTGTAAGATTTGTAATTTTTGAGTTTAACAACCCAAAAAGACTACGAATAGTTGAGATATACAATTCATACTTTGTAGAGGCTAAGTATAACTATTTGTAAATATATTCAGCGAAGTTAATTTATAAACTTTTGAAAGCTACAAACAGAATTATGGTACTTTTTATCCCCTAACTAACATCATTTGTACTTCTTGAACTTAACAACGCAAAAAGACTACAGAGTTGTGGTACTTTTTACCCCTGACCAATGTCAGATTCGTAATTTTTGAGTTTAACAACCCAGAAGACTATGAATAATTAAGATACACATTTGAAATATTAAAGTCAGTTTTGTAATTTTTGAATTTAATAACCCAAAAAGACTACGAATAGTTGAGATACACATTTCATACTTTGTAGGGGCTAAGTATGGCTATTTGTAAATATATTTAACGAAATTTTATTGAATTTTGAAAACTGCAAAAAGAGTTATGGTACTTTTTACCCGTTGACTATTGCCAGATGTGTAATTTTTGAATTTAACAACCCAAAAAGACCACCAAATTTTACAAAATTTTGAAAACTACAAACTGGTACTTTTTACCCCCTGACTAACATCAAATTTGTAATTGCTGAACTTAAAACCCAAAAAGACTACGAATAGTTGCGATTCACATTTCATACTTTGTGGGATCCAAGTATGATTATCTGTAAATATATTTAGCGAAATTTTATAGAATTTTAAAATCTACAAACAGAGTTATGGTACTTTTTACCCGCTGACCAATGCCACATATTTAATTTTTGAGTTTAACAACCCAAAAAGACAACGAATAGTTGACATACACATTTTATACATTGTACGGGCCAAGTTTTTATTTATACATATATTTAGCCGAATGTTATAAAATTTTAAAAACTATAAACAGAGTTATGGTACTTTTTACACCCTGACTAATATCAGATTCGTTATTTTTGAGTTTAACGTCCTAAAAAGACTACAAATAGTTAAGGTAGATATTTCATACTTTGTACGGGCTAAGTATAACTATTTGTAAATATATTCAGCGAAATTTTATAAAATTTTGAAAACTACCTACAGAGTAGTTATGGTACTTTTCACCACCTGACTAATGTCAGATTTGTAAGTTTTGAGTATAAGAATTGAAAAATACTACGAACAGTTGAGATACATATTGCATACATTGTAGGAACGAGGTATGATTATCTGTAAATATATTTCGCAACATTTTATGAAATTTTGAAAACTATAAACAGAGTTATGGTACTTTTTACCCCCTGACTATTATCAGATTTGTTCTTATTGAGTTTAACAACCGAAAGAGGCTAGGAATAGTTACGCATTTCATACTTTATAAGAGGCTAATTATAACCATTTGTAAATATATGCAGCGAAATTTTATAAAATTTGGAATACTACAAACAGAGTTACGGTACTTTTTACCCCCAGACTAAGGTTATATTTGTAATTATTGAGTTTAACAACCCGAAAAGACTAAAAATAGTTGAGATACATATTTCATACTTTGTAGGGCCAAAGTATTACCTTTTTTTAAATATATTTAGCGAAAGCTTATAAACATTTTAAAACTACAAACTGAGTTATGGTACTTTTACCCCCTGACTAACATCAAATTTGTAATTTTAGAATTTACAACCCAAAAAGACCACGAATAGTTGAGATACACATTTCATACTTTGTGGGGGCTAAGTATGATTATTTGTAAATGTATTTAGATAATTTTATAGAATTTAAAATATAAGTTATGGTACTTTTACCCGCTAGCAAATGCCAGATTTGTAACAAGACTACGAATAGTTGAGAGACACATTTCATACATTGTTCCTGCAATGTATGAAATGTGTATCCTAGTTCCTACTAGGTATCACTATCTGTAAATATATTTAGCGATTTTTTAAAGTTTGAAAACTAGAAACAGAATTATGGTACTTGTTATTCTCTGACTAACATCTAATTTGTATTTTTTGAGCTTTACAAGTAGTTGAGATAGACATTTCATACTTCGTAGGGTCAAAGTATGACTATTTGTAAATATATTTAGCGAAAATTTATAGAATTTTGCAAACTACAAACAGAGTTATGTTACTTTTTACCCTCTGACTAACATCAAATTTTATAATTTTGAATTTAACAACCCAAAACTACTACGAACAGTTGACATATACATTTCATACTTTGTAGGAGATAAGTATTTGTAAATACATTCAGCGAAATTTTATAAAAAATTAACACTACAAACAAATCTAATTTGCATTTTTTGAGCTTAATCCAAAAAGACTACTAATAGTTGAGATACACGTTTCATACTTTGTAGTATGACTATTTGTAAATATATTTAGCGTAATTTTATAAAATTTTGAAAACTACAAATAGAGTTATGGTACTTTTTATACCCTGACTAACATCAAATGTGTAATTTTTAAACTACCCAAAAAGGCTACGTATAGCTGAGATACACGTTTCATTCTTTTTAGGGTATTACCATTTGTAAATATATTCAGCATAATTTTATCAAATTTTGAAATCTACAATCAGAGTTATGTTACTTTTTATCTCCTGACTAACATCAAATTTGTAATTTTTGAGTTTAACAATTCAAAAACACTACGAATAGCTGAGATACACATTTCATAAAGTGTAGGGGCTAAGAATTACCATTTTTAAATATATTCAGTATAATTTTATTAAATTTTGAAATCTAAAAATAGAGCTATGCTACTTTTTATCTCCTGACTAACATCAAAAGTGTAATTTTTGAGTTTAACAACCCAATTTTTGAGTTTAACAACCCAATTTTTGAGTTTAACAACCCAAAAAGTCTACGTATAGCTGAGATCCACGTTTCATACTTTTTGGGGGCTAAGTATTACCATTTGTAATTATATTCAGCATAATTTTATCAAATTTTGAAATCTACAATCAGAGTTATGGTACTTTTTATCCCCTGACTAACATCAAATGTGTAATTTTTGAGTTTAACAACCCAAAAACACTACGTATAGCTGAGATACACATTTCATACTTTTTAGGGGCTAAGTATTACTATTTGTAAATTTATTCAGCATAATTTTATCAAATGTTGAAATCTACAATCAGAGTTATGGTACATTTTATCCCCTGACTAACATCAAATGTGTATTTCATACTTTGTAGGACTATTAGTTTTAAATATATTCAACGAAATTTTATAAAATTTTGAAAACTAATCACAGAGTTATGGTACTTTTTATCCCTTACGAGTCCAGCAGCACTAGTTAATACACATATTTCACATTTATATTACAATAAAATGCAAATTCAAATAAACGCGGAAAATAGGAAAAAGTGTTTCCTACAGTCCATTATTATCATCCAAAACACATTGTTTGCTCTTTTTTTTATGATAGACGTGAAATGTAAATGAAATCCGATTAATATTCTAGCCTTACATTTCTGATATTAAATCACAATTCACATTAATCATGAGATATCTATGTTATACATAAAATATGTTTACGTAATACATATAATTAAGATTACACCACATATAACACTGTAATTAATATACAGCAGCGGGCATATTCGGCTGGTGGGATTTGAATTGATAATTCTACATTATTATGATAATTGGGTTGTAAAATTAGGCTTGGCCTAGCACTCTGATTAAATTCCAGTTTCGTAATGTCAACGTGTATTCGTTAGTAGTAGAATATCAAAATTTTAGCATTCATAAATGTTGTAATAAAGAGATAGGAATTTAATTCTTGCTAAAATTTATTTAGTTAGCAACCTCAAGCTGAGTAATGTAATGTAAGTTTACTGGTAACAACAAACGTTGGAGATATCAGATAATAAGGTTTCAAAAGGAAGAAAATTTGTTTAAGCATACCTGCCTCTCGTTTGTCGTTTGTCATTTGTTATGCGCCGTTTGTTTGAATTTCCGAAAATAAGGTTTCAAAAGGAAGATCATTTGTGTAAACATACCTGTCTCGTTTGTCTCTTATCGTTTGTCGTTTGTCATGTATTATTTGCTCTTTATTTAAGTTTCCAAAAGGAAGAACATTTGTGTAAGCGTATCTGTCTCGTTTGTCTCGTGTGTTTCTTATCGTGTCTCGTTTGTCTAAGTTTCCCAAAGAAAGAACATTTGTATTAGCATACGTTCGTCGTTTGTTATTTGTCGTTTGTTTAAATTTCCATACGGATGAACATTTGTGTAAGCATACCTGTTTCATTTGTCTCGTTTGTCTCGTTTGTCTCTTATTGTTTGTCGTTTGTCATGTGTTATTTGCTCTTTGTTTAAGCTTCCAAAAGGAAGAACATTTGTGTAAGCATACCTGTCTCGTTTGTCTCGTTTGTTTCTCATCGTGTGTCGTTTGTCGTTTGTTAAGTTTCCAAAAGGAAGAACCTTTGTCTAAATATATCTGCCTCTCATTTATCATTTGTCGTTTGTCATTTATCGTTTATTGTTTATTGTTTGTTGTATTGTCGTCATTTGTCATTTGTCATTTGTCATTTGTCATTTGTCATTTGTCATTTGTCATTTGTCATTTGTCATTTGTCATTTGTCATTTGTCATTTGTCATTTGTCATTTGTCATTTGTCATTTGTCATTTGTCATTTGTCATTTGTCATTTGTCATTTGTCATTTGTCATTTGTCATTTGTCATTTGTCATTTGTCATTTGTCATTTGTCATTTGTCATTTGTCATTTGTCATTTGTCATTTGTCATTTGTCATTTGTCATTTGTCATTTGTCATTTGTCATTTGTCATTTGTCATTTGTCATTTGTCATTTGTCATTTGTCATTTGTCATTTGTCATTTGTCATTTGTCATTTGTCATTTGTCATTTGTCATTTGTCATTTGTCATTTGTCATTTGTCATTTGTCATTTGTCATTTGTCATTTGTCATTTGTCATTTGTCATTTGTCATTTGTCATTTGTCATTTGTCATTTGTCATTTGTCATTTGTCATTTGTCATTTGTCATTTGTCATTTGTCATTTGCCGTTTGTCTAAGTTTCCCAAAGAAAGAACATTTGTATAAGCATACCTGTGTCTCATTTATTTTTTTGTCGTTTAACATTTATCGTTCGTCGTTTGTCGTTTGTCATTTTTTAAATTTTCAAACGGAAGAACCTTTGTCTAAGCATATCTGCCTCTCATTTATCGTTTGTCGTTTATCATTTATAGTTTATTGTTTGTTGTTTGTCGTTTGTCATTTATTATTTTCCGTTTGTCTAAGTTTCCCAAAGAAAGAACATTTGTATACGCATACGTTTGTCGTTTGTCGTTGGTGTTTGTCGTTTGTCGTTTGTCGTTTGTTATTTGCCGTTTGTTTAAATTTCCAAAAGGAAGAACATTTGTGTAAGCATACCTCTCTCGTTTGTCTCGTTTGTCTCTTATCGTTTGACGTTTGTTATGTGTTATTTGCTATTTGTTTAAGTTTCCAAAAGGAAGAACATTTGTGTAAGCATACCTGTCTCGTTTATCTCGTTTGTTTCTTATCGTGTGTCGTTTGTCGTTTGTTAAGTTTCCAGAACCTTTGTCTAAGCATCTCTGCCTCTCATTTATCGTTTGTCGTTTGTCATTTATCGTTTATTGTTTGTTGTTTGTCGTTTGACATTTGTCATTTATTATTTGCCGTTTGTCGTAAGTTTCCCAAAGAAAGAACATTTGTATAAGCATACCTGTGTCTCATTAATTTTGTTGTTGTTTAAAATTTATCGTTCGTCGTTTGTCGTTTGTCGTTTGTCGTTTGTCGTTTGTCGTTTGTCGTTTGTTTATCTAAGTTTCCAAAAGGAATGCATTTATCTAATACCTGCCTTTCATTAGTAGTTTGTCGTTTGTCATTTGTTATTTGCTGTTTGTCTGAGCTTCCAAAACTAAGAACATTTGCGTAAGCATACCTGTGTCTCGTTAGTCGTTTAACGTTTAACGTTTAACATTTAACATTTAACATTTAACGTTTAACGTTTAACGTTTAACGTTTAACGTTTAACGTTTAACGTTTAACGTTTAACGTTTAACGTTTAACGTTTAACGTTTAACGTTTAACGTTTAACGTTTAACTTTTAACGTTTAACGGTTAACGTTTGCCTAAGTTTCAAAAAGAGAGGACATTTGCCTATGTATTTTTTTGATGGCTATCTTAACTTATTTAATAAAAAGTGAGATTGGGACCGAGCTAGTAGACCACCCTGTTTCTAGGCATATAATTGACACATATGTGAATTTCTTTTTCTTGTGCCTTATCTTCCAAGGACGTCGTCAACATAATCTACTGAATTTGATCAATTTAGACTCGGTTGTATAATGCATATAACTTTTTAAGTAATTTACAATCTGGCATTCATATGCCATTTTTGACACTTATAATGCGATGTAGCCATATATAAATAAACAGATATAGATGAGTGTATGAAATGAATAGTTAACATCAATATATGCAACATCAAACAATATAATCATGTGCTATAATAGTTAACTCGCCGTTATACAACCGAGCCTTAAACTAATTCATTGAAAATATCCCAAACTAGTCAATTCTGTGATTTACTGTAAATGTACATCCCCTGCTCTATGTAAATTAATTGAAAATATTTGTCATGATTTCTATAGTCACTAATTTATTTACGGGCATAAACCTGTTGATTATATATTTAATATTGCGCTTAAACTATCCCCATTGTAATTGTGGAATAGAGCCAGGTGTTTAGCAAACTTTGTGTGATTAAAGCTAAAACTACTAATACAATAGAGCTCTTTATGGACATGTCTATTTAAATTCAATATTACACGATAACAATTTATCGATCGGATATAGCAATTTTCATTAAATGCCAATGCGTCGCATTGAAATTGAGAGAGATAGTGATGTGTGAGGTTTCCAACGTTAATTAGTAATCGAAAAAAACGATGATGGTTTTTTCATCTAGTTTTACGTATTAGATTTGTAATTACTTTTACATATTGTATAATATCATCCCCTCCGGGAAGGGGGACGCAGTCATTTTGGCGTTATAATAGGTTGTTGGGCCAAAGTCCATCATACAGTTCACAATTATGTACAATATATTAGTAAATGTAATTAAAATAGAGTTCAAATCCCAAACAATACCCTAGATGAAAGAACAAACATATTTTTTGAAGAACAGTAAAATAAATATTGCTTTCTATATAATCAAAATTAAGCACGGAAATAGACATCGAATATATGAAGACGATAATAAGGCGAATGCATAGTATTAAATTTAGTAATTTAGATCTAGTATTATGCATGCGGCTTTATTATTAAGGTATGTTTTTTACTTTCCAAGTACAAAAAAGTAAAAAAAATTTCAACAATATGTCAGAAAATGTCAAAAACGTAAAAAAAAGTTTTAAAAACAGTAAAAATGTCAAAAAATGTCATAAAAGTCAAAATATCAAAAACTTAAAAATGTCGAAAATGTTATAGAAAATGAAATAGGTCATGTAATTCGGAAAGTCGTGTGGTGCCCACACCAGATATTTTAATTTTAATTATTATATTTTTTTTATAAAAAAAAATGTTATAAAACCATAAATCTTTTTTGTATATGAATAAAAAAATATAATAATATCACATATTAAAAAAAACATATATATATATATATATATATATATATATATATATATATATATATATATATATATATATATATATCTTAATAATAAAGCCGCCTGTATAATACTAGATCTAAATTACTAAATCTAACACTATGCATTCGCCTTATTCGTCTCTTCCAACTAAAGATATTAAATTTTAAATCCGCATAAAATTGTCTGCATTCATTGCTATACGAACACGTCTTAACACTTCATAATCCTCGTTATGCTGCTCGAGTTTATTGCAACTGACATAAATTCCATTCGCAGCAAATCTGTTTCTCCTCGAGTTAGTTACGGCACTAGTAATTTTACATAACGCACCCCCCCGCCGATTTTGGCTGGTGTTGTTGGTGTTGTCAGCGCAAGCAAAACAATTTCCATGGAATTCGCATAGCTGCGAATCGATGGACCCGAAATGGCAATATAACGAAGTGCTAGTTTGCGCTGAACCTAATTCAGATTTTAATCCAATTAAAAGAGCTACGTGAGACACGTGTGCGAGAGGTTTTTTTTTGCCAGTAATTGATTAATACGATTTCGTCGTGCTGAAAGTTGGGTAATGACCGAAAGGGAAACTGTATTCGTTGTTTTATGGGTTTGTTTGTGTATGTACCGGGGGGTGGTTTTGCTGGGACGCAATTGTTGTTGATGCTACACAGTATGGGGGAACGTAAAATAGGTGGAAATGTAATTGAGCTGGGTTCCAATAGCAATTAAAGAATGTTTCAATTAATTTGTATTTATTGCTTGAGGAGTGTTTATAGTGAATAATTGTTTAAATGGAAAATTATAATAGTTCTTTTACATACAATTAACAACTACATTTTTTAACATTGACTATCTCTGTAAAATTGGTAACTTTTGCCAAGTTATACAAGAAGATATATTGTATAAACCTGTGACGTGCAAATTTTACCGTCGTGTTGCCATCCGCACCTACCGGTTGCGTATTGCAGATTTAAATTTGCCGCTAATTCGCCACCCGATGGTTTCGTAATTTAAATTCGCTGCCGAATATACAAGTCCGATATGGCCCTAGTTCAATGATATTTAAATTTACCGCCAAATATCCCTGCCAGAGCATAGTTCGAGGACGAAACATCCGTGACCGGATTGGTCAACAGAAAATGCGCGGTCTTCTGATATACATACAGTTCTAGAACTTTGGCTGAATTATATATAGGGTGTTTCAGGAGGAGTGTCGATAATTTTACGTGCTGGTAATATGGACCATTTTAAATAAAAAAAGTTTATATAAACTTGTATCCAATTATTAAGGGTTACAGTGATATAGCTGTTGTAATGTTACTCATAAAAGACTAAAATGAGGTGATAAGCAAATGCAATTGGCTTATTAATGGCATTTATTATTGTTTAAATGATATAAAATAAATGAAGAATTAAGTCAAAGTAGATTTTTAAAATTCCCATTACCAATGCACTTCTAAATGTTAGGTAGATAACAATCTACCTAGCTAAGAAAACTGTGTTAGATGACAAACAACGGACCATTATCCTTAATACTCTTATTTCAACGTTTATCTAATAAAGCTATTACTTCGAAAACAAATATTGTGGCATTTCTGTAACATACCTACACCGTCTCGGTCGCCATTCGATAAAAAGCGACGCCCTTTCAAGTGTTGTTTGAGGTTTTGAAGGATATGATAGTCACAGGACTGTAAGGTGAATGTAAATCCTTTGTCACGGCCACGTACTGCATGTGGGCTACCGTAACCCAAATCGTCCCATGACTAATTGCCATTTTGCAAATATGTACATAGGGGTGTAAGGGGTGAGGTGAGAAAATGCCAAACCCAAATGACAACCTCTCCTGCACGCGGTGCACCCTGCTGGAAAACGAACGAGGCTCTGTCGACCGACCATCTGCCGGAATAAGCAGATCCCTCTTGTTAGTCAACAGCTTAGGGTGGATGAACTAACAAGAGAAGGGCACTCATTTGTCCTTGGGATGAGAAATCATCCCTAAAATCGGATTATCTATGAAGTGGTCAACGGCATATGGATGCAGAAGGCAACGGGAAACCACTGCACTGTAGACCTACAATGGTATCCTTAGTATAATCATCACAGAAATCACAAACAATCATGACAACGTTCAAAACGAATTATTCCTGAGTAAAAAGTTCTCCAATCGGATCTCCGGGGGGAACTGTGGCAAATAAAATTATGAAAGCAACAACAAACAACCTCAAGTTAGGGACATGGAATGCAAGAAGTCTTTTCGCAGCAGGAAAATTGGACAACATCGTAATGGTAATGACAAGACTAAACATAAATATATTAGGACTAAGTGATGTTAGATGGCCAGAAAGTGGCAACTGCCAAAACTAGTAATGGTACATTTTATTACTCTGGTAACAACGACCCGAAACACCTATATGGAGTTGGTGTGATAGTGTATAGGAAAATTACAGAATCAGTCTTTAGTTTCACACCATACTCAGACAGAGTCTTGATGCTTCAATTGAAAACACACACAATAATTATAAACATTATACAAACATATGCGCCAACAGCAGAGAAAGAAGAAACTCAAGTGGAAGAATTTTATGCTGAACTAGACGTTATTTTTAGAAGCATCAAAAATAATGATGTCACATTAGTAATGGGGGACTTTAATGCTAACACAGGCAAGAAGAAAGTAGAAGGATGCACTGGCAGTTATAGCCTGGGAGAAGGGAATGGTAGAGGCGACTGACTAATCGAGTTCGACCAGGACAAAAATCTCATGATAACAAATACCTTCTTTAAACTCACTGGTGGTTATGGGCTGGGAGAAGGGAATGATAGAGGCGACCGACTAATCGAGTTCTGCCAGGACAAAAATCTCATGATAACAAATACCTTCTTTAAACTCGCAGAGCGTAGACTATACACATGGAAGTCACCAGCCGACAGCCCAGAAAATACAGTGAGAAATCAAATAGACTTTATTCTCATTAATAACCACTGTAAGAAGGCAGTCATATATTCTTCATCTTCTTATGGTGCCTATCCGTTCCGAATGTTAGCGATCATCATTGCGATTTTGACTTTATTGGCCGCGGCTCTGAATAGGCCCACCGTTGTTGCGTTGAACCATGTACGCAGGTTTTTAGCCAAGATGTTCTTCTCCTTCCTGGTCCTCTCTTTCCTTCTACTCTGCCTTGCAGGATCAGTTGTAACAATCCGTATCTTTGATTGTTTCTCATAATATGTCCCAAGTATTCTAATTTTCGAGATTTTATCGTTAGGAGTTCTCTCCTTGCGTATTATTTCGAGGACATCTTTGTTGGTCAAGTGCTCTGTCCAAAAGATTTTCAAGATGCGTCGGTACAGCCACATTTCGAATGCTTCTAGTTTTTTGCAGCTCGCTTCTGTTAAGGTCCACGATTCTACCCCATACAGGAGTATGGGTAGGACGTAACACTTTAGTAATCTGATTTTCGTTAACAGGGATAGATCGTGGGTTTTGAATAATTTTGACATCTTGAGAAATGCAGTTCTAGCCTTCTCTATCCGGAATTTAATTTCTAGTGAGTGGTTCCATTTGTTATTGATTGTTGTTCCGAGATATGTGTATGTTTGTACTTTTTCGATAACTTTACCGTTCACTATTAGTTGGCCAGGATGGTTGGCGTTTTTTGATATTACCATGTATTTTGTTTACTTGATATTAAGTGAGAGTCCATATCTCTGACTGGTTTCCGCTATTCTGGTCATCAGCTCCTGGACATTTTCGAGGTTGTTCGCAAATACTCCTGTATCATCAGCGTATCTTATATTGTTGATGTACTCTCCGTTCATCTTTATGCCAGTGTCTATGTATTAACGCTTCTTGAAAAATCTGCTCTGAGTATATGTTGAATAGTATTGATGATAAAACGCATCCTTGTCGGACGCCTTTATTGATTTTTATATCTTCTGAGATTTCCCCTTGAATACGTATTGAGGTTGTTTGATTCCAATATAAATTGCCGATGATTCTTCGATCGCTGTTTTCGAGTCCTATGTTTTTTAGTATTTCCATAAGCTTGTCGTGTTGTACGTTATCAAATGCTTTCTGGTAGTCGATGAAGCATGTGTGGACATCACAATCGAAGTCTCACACACACATCTTTGGATAAGGACTTGGGCGCTGAAAAGGGCTTCTCTTGTACCTAGTGCGTTTCTGAATCCGAACTGTGTACGGCTGATGTGTTGTTCTTGACTATTCTGTGGTAAATTATTTTTAAGAACAGTTTTAGGAGGTGACTCATTAAGCTGATCGTGCGGTATTCGCTGCAGTATTTGGCACTCGGTTATTTAGGTAGAAGTATAAATGTAGATTTTAACCATGGTTTGGGTATTTCTCCTGTGGAGTATATGTTATTAAATATCTTCGTTAATCGTTTGACCCCTTCGACATCAAATAGTTTAAGAAGCTCACTGTAGGTGTTATCTGGGGCAGGAGACTTGCCGTCTTTGAGTTGCGTTAATGTTTTTGTGACTTCGTCCTCTGTTATTGTCATGCCCTTAGGATTATTGGGTTCCACGGATTGTTTGGTTCTAGTGTCTTCGAAAAGTTCGGTTATGTATTTCTTCCAGGCTACCATTTTTTCCACTTTGTCGACGATGTTCTTGCCATCTGTGTTGTGTAGTCTACCAGTTGTATTGGTTTTGTATATTTCTGCTGTTTCTCTGATTTTTTTATGCATTTTAAATGAGTCATATTTCTTTTCTAGGTCTTCTTATCTTTGCACTGTGTTCTGATCCAGTTCTCCTTTGCTATTCTTATGTTTTGCCTTATTTGTTTTTGAAGGTTCTTGTATTTTGTGGTGTTATTTTTTGCCTTCCTTCTTTCGTCCATGAGTTGTAATATTTCATTTGTCATCCAGCTTTTCCTCCTGTTTTTTTTGTCTGTTAAATATTCGTCTCCGATCTGATTGAGGGTGTTAGTTAGTTTCTCAAGAGTCGTCTCTGTGTTGTTCGATGTTTGTATCTCCTTGCAGCATTGAGTTATTAAGCTTGTTACTGTTTCTTTAATATCAGGTTGTTTTAGTCTTCTCATGTTCCACCTTTTTGTGTTTATTTTTCGAGCAACTTTTTTGGTAGGTTTTAACTGATTGGCAGCTATTGCGGAATCGTTTGTTCACTAGTATATAGTCGATTTGATTTCTAACGACGTTGTTGGGTTGGTCTTGGGGCGATATCCATGTATATAGGCGTCGTGGTGGGAGTTTGAAGATGGTGTTCAGTATTACATACTCTTCTTCCTCTGCAAATCGTTTAAGTCTATCTCCGCGTTCATTCCTTACGCCCAGTCCAAATTCGCCGATATATTCACCGCCTTTTTCCCTTTCCAATTTTGGCGTTTATGTCACCCATGATTATTATCACTTCATGTTTGTTAAGCTGCTTTATTGTGTCTGATAGTGTACCGTAAAGTTCTTCCACTTCTTCATCGGGTTTGTCGTAGGTGGGGGCTTATATTTGAATAATGTTTATATAGTCATATATACAAAAGCATACCCGGGCGCTGACATTAATTCGGATCACAACCCGGTAATAACTAAGCTCGGTATAAAAATTAAAAAAAATAACAAGCTGTGAAAACAACTACATAGACATGAAACTTCTCTAAGGTCCTAAAACTTTAACTAACACATGAGAGCCATAAGTTTCACATAACGAAAACAGTGGGGATGGAAAATGGGAACATATACAAACAAGGTTAAAAACAATACCCAAAAAGCATTTAACGAGCAAAAATACCAAGTAAAAACCTTGGATAACAACAGAAATTATGGATCTTATGGAAGAAAGGAGGAAGAACAAACACAACGCGAAGAAATATAAGAAACTATATAAAACAGTGCAAAAAAGAATTATAGCAGCTAAAGAGAAATACCTAACTGATCAATGGGTGGAGATAGAACTACTAGAAAAGAGATATGATTGTTTCAACATGCACAAAAAGATAAAAGAAATGACTGGATGTAATAAAAATAAAAACAAAGCTACTGATAATATAATCAAGGACAAATATGGGAAAATAATAATTGACGTGGAAGATAAACTAAAGAGGTGGAAAACATACCTCCTAGAACTCTTTGACGAAAACAGATCTAAACCAATCTTAGAAACTAACAACGTAAAATTAAAAATATTAAGAACGTAAATAAAATATGCCCTGAAATATATCTTCTTCAGGTGCCGTCTCATATCGGAGGTTGGTAATCATCATGGCGATTCTAATCTTTGACGCTGCAGCTCTAAATAGTCCGACCAATGTTTGTCCTCCATACCATTCTCTAAGGTTCTTTATCCATGAGGTTCTGCGACGCCCCATGCTTCTTCTTCCTTGTATTTTTCCTTGCATGATCAGTTGGAATATAGAGTATCTCTCCCCGGGTGATGTGTCCCAAGTACTCTAGCTTTCGTGTTTTGATCGTAAGGATCAGCTCATTTTCTTTATGCATTCTTTGCATGACATCTTCGTTGTTTACTAGGTCCGTCCAGGATATCTTGAGCATACGGCGGTAGATCCACATCTCAAACATCTCTAATTTTTATATGTTATTTTTCTTTAATGTCCATGCTTTCATCCCATACAGTAGTGTTGAAAAAAATGTAACAGCGAATTATTCGGACTCTCAAGGCTAGACTGAGATTTCTATTTGAGAAAAGATTTTTCATTTTGACGAAAATTGCTATTGTTATTTCTATACGTTTGTGCACTTCTATCGTTTGGTCGTTATTGTCTTCAATACGTGTTCCTAACTATTGGTAGCTTCTAACTCTTTCGATTGTGGTGTTGTTTACTAGTATTGCTGGTATATGATTAACATTGGTTTGATTTACAACCATAAATTTAGTTTTCTATAATTTATTTTGAGTCCATAGGATTGGCTAGTCGTATTTATGTCTTGCATCATTTTCTGGAGCTGACAGATGGATGTTGCTATTATCGCAGTGTCGTCTGCGTATCGTATGTTATTGATAACTTGACCGTTTATGATTACTCCACCCGAGTTATCATTGTTGGTTTCTTTGAATAAGCATTCTAAGTACATATTAAATAGGACCGGTGATATGCATCCTTGACGGACTCCCCGTCGGATATTCAATTCTTCAGAGTTATGTCCTTCGACATTCTAGGTAAAACTACGCCATGGAATGGCATGCAATTTAGATACGTGTTTGAACATATATTTTGATTATCTACCCAAAATTCGCGAGAGTGTATCTCTTACTGAAATACAGTGTATAAACATAGTATGTATTTCATACATCCCCACCCCAATAATCTATACTCTAAACCTTAATTATCATACAGCATTACTACCCAATTTTGGATATCTGGATGTTTACAGATATATAAAACATTGTTTACCACTACGTGCTTATTTTAAATGGCCTCAATATTTCTGTGTGTTTGTGTTAAATTAACTTGCAATTAGCAAATCTATTACTAGTGATAATAACTTTCATACCAATATGCTAATATATTATATAAATAAATCCCAATGATAAATCACTCATAAATATCTAATCAATCCATCCGCGCTCGTTATAATAAGCTGTATGCATTCCAACGCGAACGATTTCGCATCTCATATTAATTAATCGATTTCGATTATGTAAATTTCTAGGATTTCGCGATTCGAATTAATTTCTTACGGCGACGCCCGTGCAATTAGATCCCCTCGATTGCCACTTAATCGAACAATTCAGCGACTCCTACTACATAAGTTTACATTTAGGTTAATCAGTTGCTCAATTGCCGATAGTAGAGGCGAACTGCGCGGTATTTCGCGTCTCAATACACACAAGACAGGTTTGGTGGTGACGATCGCGTGCCGATTAAGAACGAGATACGCGAGAACAGGTCCTGGCAATAAAATCTGTTTTGCATGTTGTTTGTGGGTGCAGATTCGAATTTTTAATGACACAATTAATATGTTTAATGGTTAATTTATTTTCTTGGCATTTTTTTTGGTCAGAATTGATTGTATAATATGAGCAATGTTGATTAGGTTTTTATATGTATTTTATGTTCTGTTAACTCTTCCTGAATAAAATTCAGTTTCTAATGAAAAGTGAGTAGGTAATTTAGATCATACAACGCTGCGACATTGATTATAAATTGATTTGACTTATTTCGCTCTTGCCAAAGCAGATACACAGACACACACACACACACACACACACACACACACACACACACGCACACACACACGCACACACACACGCACACACACGCACACTCACACACGCGCACACACACACATATATATATATATATATATATATATATATATATATATATATATATATATATATATATATATATATATATATATATATACCCCCTAAACAAATTAATAAAAATGTGCATTAAGTATGTTCTGCTGATCTTAATGTAGAAAACTAGATCCCTGCCACGAGCAAAGCGCATATTGTTGGTTAAATTAAATCCTCGTTTTTTAGGAATGGAATGGTTTTGGGGTCTACTAATTCATTTTAAATAAAGGATATGAATAAAACTACTATGTTTTTTAATATAAACGTAAACAAGTGGTAAAAAACATAGTAGTTTTATTCATCTCGATTTTTAATCCTAAAACTGAATGCTGGTTCTTATCCTGACGCAAGCAATCGATAGATGCATTCAGGTCGTCGATGAATTATTTTTTTGCTTATTTAAATCCCCTCCGTCACTTCCGCCTCGATGCAATAACACTTTCAGTCCTTATTTCCCGGCCTCTGAATAATGCAAATCGAGCGCAGCGGAAACGGCCGCTGTTTCAGCCCCCGACGATCTGTCCTCCTTGTGTGCTTTGTCTCCTTTTTTTTTACAGCCCCCGCCATTTGATTTACTGTATTATAGTTTTCGGCGACCAGCGTCAATATCATAAAATTCAATATAAAAAGCCGAGAATGAAGGAGGGTGGCACAATGAATCTCCCGCAGGCGACCTCCTCGGGCCAGAAGCCATAGCTTACACGAGTCCTTGTCACATGTCCCGAATTGTCAGTTCAACCCTCGTTTGTGTTACAGGGGAGACCTTGTTGTTCTGGTGCCGTACTTTTTGCAACAATCGTTTCAAATGAATTGCTTCATATTAGGTGGAAAAGCTATCTTAAGCTGAAGTGAGATTTCACTAAATCTTGTTCTCATTTCTTCATTACCGGTGGATATTTTCGTACGGTTTTCATTACCGGTGGATATTTTCGTACGGTTTGACTTTAATTTTATGATCATAAATAACATATAGACGTGTGAGGGCTATTTTATAAGAGTAAGTAAGCCACAACAATAACTAAAGATTAAACATTGTATGTATGTTCGACCTGGCCTATAAGTTGTTTTGGCCGCTTGGAGACTTGGGAAGTAAAACTCCCTGGAAACTACTCTATATGTTGTATTAAAATGTTAACTAACTCTGTCTCTTAAGTTAATTCTACTCGTCACACACTGATTAAGACTTGCTTGTGAACTCGTAACTGTCTTGTAACTTTACCGGGTGGGTTGAGATTTTTGAACATTTTACAGCAAAAGAAATTACGTTTAAAAACATTGGTAAAATCGTAGCATTTTTTATGTCTCCCTGGATCGAATGCCGCCGTCGGACGAATATTTTCATTGGTGAATAATATGTGGAGGAACAAAAAAAAAAGTTTTTTTCCGTACATATTTCAAATGGAATTTTATGACTTTAGTAAATTAAAGTAATTAAAGTTATTAATTCTACTGAAAATTATAAACATTAATGTTATTTTAAATTTGTACAATATGTGTGTATGTGTAATAATTAATATTGTTTAAAGTTGTAATACACATACATTACAACTTTAAACACAATCTTATTTATGTCGTATGCTACTATTTTCGTAATAAATGTTATAAACTTATCTTCGATATGTCCTTTATTTTCTCAAAAACTTATGGTCACCGTAGGTATAGTGTGTAATAATAATATTAATAGTTCTTTATTAGCGATTTCGCTACTGTACAGTGTATTGAACTATCGACACGTAAATTCAAACTTTACTGTATGCGTCTAGACAGACCATTTAAAAATAATCACCGATTGCTGAACCATCCGAACAAATATTCCACACAAATTAATACACACAATTACAAGTAGCCGCCCATTGAAATCATAGCTGTTTGCGTGCATAATCTTGAATATCATCTAATTGCCTACAATAACACACCTACACATTTCAACTCATGATATTCTTACTATAGTGTACGTAAATTGAGTTTTCAAGCAAGCGTTCTATTAAATTAATTAATGCCCTCAAACAATCCCCACAACTCACTATTCTAAATTACGTAAATATAGCGACATGTACGCGAACGGGTTGAAGCTTTCCATTTCGCAAATAATACACACTGAATGTATTATAACAATCAACAATAACATGGAAGAGGGATTTAAACTGGAGTAATTTATATCAACATTGTAGTTGCAAACTATTTTGCTTATAGTTGAAATATTATAATGTGGCTTATGTATATTTTGTGATACGATATGAATAAATTGGAATTGTATATGTGTTTAAAGCCCGTATGACATTATCTAGTTTCTTATATCGTTTTCGATGCAGACACAAACTATATAGTGTCATACACACATGTAGAAAATGATATAGCGGCGGAATAATAATAAATTCACTTAAAAATAACACCATAATACACAATGTTAATTTAATAGTTATACAGTTTAATATATCAATTCTTATATATAAAACGATATAGGAAACTAGATAATGTCATACGGGGTTAAAACAAAGCGTTTCATCAGGTTTCTCTTTGATTACGTATAAATGATTTCTAATAATTCATATAATATATTAATGTAACTGATATTAAACTAAACTTCGCTTCTTATTGTTTTCCATACTAGAATGATTCGGAATACATGCAGGGCCGGTTCTAGGTAATCGGCCGCCTGCGTGCGAACATAATTTTGCCACCCACATGCTGTACTTAATATAAAAATATAATTACCATTATATAGGATATTAGGATAGAAATGATTTATTAATTTCATCATATGTACCTATATGTGGGGAAATTAAATCATTTTTAAATGCTAATCTGTAAAAATATTGAGTAGGATATTTTATAAGGCTTATAATAGAGTTCTTCATACATTTTTGGACATGAATTACATAAAAAAATCATGATGATGAATAGGTATTTGTGCAGGAATATGTGACAATACAAATTTCAAATTATAGAAGCCACATCTTTGAAGGCAATGAAGATATCTCATTAGTGTTTTTGAAATTGAATTCATAATACATTTTTGAACAATAAATTCTAAAATTAGATAATGAGGAACCGTTATCCTTGCCAAAAAAGACTGATAAAATATATTTCAAATTTAATAACAATTTCTTTGAAAATAATAAAGATATATTATTAGGGTCTTTGTAATTTTGATCTTCATACATTTCTGGATAAGTATAAGACAAAAAATTCTAAAATTGCATCATGATCAATCCTATTTTTAGCAGGAATGTGTGATAATACAAACTTCAACTTTTACAAGCCATATCATTGAAGATAATGAAGATATCTCATTTTAGTTTTTAAAATTGAGTTCCTATCTTAGTATACCAAAAAAATCTTAAATTTACATAATGTGATACCGTTTTCCTTAGCATAAAAGACTGATAATATAAATTTAAAATTTAATAAGCCATATCTTTGAAGACAATGAAGATATATCACTAAGGTCTTTTGAGTTTTTAAAATAGGACTAGAGGAATAGCTTTTATGAAAGAATAGGTGTTTTGGCAGGAATATGTGATAATACAAATTTCAACTTTTACAAGCCATATCTTTGAAAATAATGAAGATATCACATTGGAGTCTTTATAATTTTGTTTTTTCATGCATTTTTAGACAAGAATAACACACAATAACTTAAAATTGCATCATGATGAATAGGTATTTTTGCAGGAATGTGTGATAATACAAATGCCAACTTTTACATGCCATATCTTTGAAGATACCTCATTGGAGTCTTTATAATTGAGTTTTTCTTGCATTTTTAGACAGGAATAACACACAACAACTGAAAATTGCATCATGATGAATAGGTCTTTTTGCAAGAATGTGTGATAATACAAATGTCAACTTTTACAAGCCATATCTTTGAAGATACCTCATTAGAGTCTTTATAATTGAGGTTTCATGCATTTTTAGACAAGAAAAATACAAAAAATCTTAAAATTGCACCATGATGAATAGGTATTTTTGCAGGAATGTGTGATAATACAAATGTCAACTTTTACAAGCCATATCTTTGAAGATACCTCATTAGAGTCTTTATAATTGAGGTTTCATGCATTTTTAGACAAGAAAAATACAAAAAATCTTAAAATTGCATCATGATGAATAGGTATTTTTCCAGGATTGAGACAATACAAATTTCAACTTTCACAAGTAATATCTTTGAAGATAATGAAGATACCTCATTGGAGTCTTTATAAAGGAGTTTGGCATACATTTTTAGATAAGAATAACACAAATAATCTTAAAATTACATCATCATGAATAGGATTTTTTGTAGGAATGTGTGATAATACTAATTTTATCTTTTACAAGCCATATCTTTGAAGATAATGAAGATATCTTATTGGAGTCTTTATAGTTAAGTTTTACATACATTTATAGACAAGAATATCACAAAAAGTATTAAAATTGCATCACGATGAATAGGTACTTTTGCAAGAATGTGTGATAAAACCAATTTAAACTGTCACAAGTCATAACAGTGAAGATAAAGAAGATATCTAATTGCAGTCTTTATAATTGAGTTTTTCATATATATTTAAACAAGAATAACATAAAAAATCTAAAAATTGCTTTATGGTGAATAGGTATTTTTGCAGGAATGTGTGATAATACAAATTTCAACTTTTACAAGTTATATCTTTGAAGATAATGAAGATTATTCATTGGGGTCTTTATAATTGAGTTTTTCATACATTTTTAGACAAGAATAACAAAAAAAAACTTAATATTGCATTATGATAAATAGGTATTTTTGCAGTAATGTGTGATAATACTAATTTCATCTTTTACAAGCCATATCTTTCAAGATAATGAAGATATCTCATTGAAGTCTTTATAATTTAGTTTTTCATACATTTATAGATAAGAATAACACAAAAAGTCTTAAAATTGCATCATGATGAATAGGTATGTTTGCAGGAATGTGTGATAATACTCATTCTAGCTTTTACAAGACATATCTTTGAAGATAATGAAGATATCTCATTGGAGTATTTATAATTTAGTTTTTCATACATTTATAGATAAGAATAACACAAAAAGTCTTAAAATTGCATCATGATGAATAGGTACGTTTGCAGAAATGTATGATAAAACAAATTTAAACTTTCACAAGCGATATCTGTGAAGATAAAAAAGATATCTAATTGTGGTCTTTATAATTGAGTTTTTAATACATATTTAAATAAGAATAACATAAAAAATCTTAAAATTGCTTTATGATGAATATGTATTTTTGCAGGAATGTGTGATAATACAAATTTCAACTTTTACAAGTTATATGTTTGAAGATAATGAAGATAACTCATTGGGGTTTTTATAATTGATTTTTTCATACATTTCTAGACAAGAATAACACAACAAATCTTAAAATTGCATCATGATGAATAGGTATTTTTTGCAGGAATGGGTGATAATACAAATTTAAACTTTCACAAGTCATATCTTTGATGATAATGAAGATATCTCATTGGAGTCTTTATAATTTAGTTTTTCATACATTTATAGACAAGAATAACACAAAAAGTTTTAAAATTGCATCATGATGAATAGGTACTTTTGCAGGAATGTGTGATAAAACAAATTTAAACTTTCACAAGCCATATGTATGAAGATAAAAAAGATATTTAATTGCGGTCTTTATAATTAAGTTTTTCATACATATTTAAACAAGAATAATATCAAAAAATTGCTTTATGATGAATGGGTATTTTTGCAGGAGTGTGTGATAATACAAATTTCAACTTTTACAAGTTATATCTTTGAAGATAATGAAGATAACTCATTGGGGTATTTATAATTGAGTTTTTCATACATTTCTAGACAAGTATAACACAAAAAATGTTAAATTTTTTTTTTTTTGCAGGTATGTGTGATATTACTAATTTTAACTTTTACAGTCATACCTTTGAAGATAATAAAGATATATCATTGGAGTCTTTATAATTTAGTTTTTCATACATTCATAGACAAGAATAACACAACAAATCTTAAAATTGCTTTATGATGAATATGTATTTTTGCAGAAATGTGTGATAATACTAATTTCAACTTTTACAAGCCATATCTTTCAAGATTATGATGATATCTCATGTTTAGAACTCCTTCGATAGCTTATGCCCCGGGCTGAATTTGCCCCCCCTAACTTTGGCCGCCCGCGTGCGGTGGACACCTTGCACGCCCGCTAGGACCGGCCCTGAATACATGCCACTAGAAGTGTACAAAATTTGAATAGCGCACACTTTTTATTAACTGTTTTTAATTTTAGCATTTTAGCGAATGTTCATAGTGAACATTTACAACGTCTTAGTAAAATTGATTCATCAATTTATTCGAACACACATACAAATTATCGATTTCATTGTTATACAAACGTTTGTTTCACTATAATCCTCATATATTTTTCAGCAAGGCCTTGGTTTAGGGATGAATCTGGCCCAAATGTCAACCTATTCTGCCCGAGTGGTGCTAGCACCCGGTGCACCATGCCATTATCTAATGAGGGTCTGACTGACAAAGATCCCGTTTCTTTGCCAGTCAGAGCCTCATTAGTTTGTTAAACTTCGACGGCCGTAAAAGAATGTATTCTCCTGGGGAAAATCATGTCCCTATATAGCTTATTATGTCAAGGAAACAGAAAGCAATGGCACTCAGTACCGGGCAGGTGGTTGGCCACCAGAGGTTGCCGGGGGATTCAGATTGACGTAGTAAAAAAGGAGAACTGGCACAGAACGTGCGGAGATTATATGATGTGGGAAAACTAAACCACCCGGCAAAGGAGATGGGTCAAATGAAGATCGACATCTTAGGTATAGTAAAAAAAGATGGCCAACTAACGGAGTGTACCAATAACAAAATACTACATTATACAATTCGAGAGCGCGAGGATCCATCACAAACATGGAGTAATATAGAAAAATGACGAGAGATACTACAAAGAATGGGAAAAGAAAGAGAGCTCCTACATAACATACAGCAAAGGAAGGTCTTATACTTGTGTCACATCATTAGAGGGGACAACTATGAAACATTAAGATTTTAGTGGGGAAAGGCAAGCAACATTCATGGCAAAGGGACAGAAAGAACTGGTGGGCTATCAAGAATGATGAAGACATCTCTAGCCGGGGAAGGTTTACTGCACATTGTAAGATGAAGAATAGAAGGCATGGTCGTCTACACGCTGGAAGAGCACGGCAATAAAAGAAGAAGAATAGCGGAAATACTACTAGTCTGGATTAACTTAATATTTACCAGACTATGCCCTGTGGTTGGCCTTATTTATGAAAAAGATACATTTTGAAAACATGTTTTATGAATTTAATACAGTTACAGTACCGTGATATACACGTGGTGGCACCTTAGCGCAGAATGCGAGGGTGTGAAAGCAGAGTGGGTGGGAGACTGCAGAAAGCTGAATGAATGGTTAAGAGAGGATTGGGAAGGCGTGAAAATCTGCAGGAGGCTGACGTGGGAGAGGAAAGTGGCGAGGGCAGAGGGAGTGGTTATATTTGATGTTAATTTGTAATTTTTGCGGAGTGTTACTTTTATTTCTATTTGTATTTTTATTTTTATGTATTTTTTATTTGTGGTTTTGTGATGTTGTAGAGCATTTTTTTGTGAGGGAAATTCCAAATAGGTCTTTTTTTTACCGTGATATATGTATTTAATCATATGCCTTCTACCGTGAGGTGTAGGATTTATACAGGCTGGAAATTAAGTATCGAATAAATTCAATAATACCTTGATTTTTTTGCAAAAATTGCTCGGACGCTTTTTAATTTAAAATTGCCAATTTATAAGGAAAGTATCAATTGTTTTCGACCATTTTTGAATGAGCAATGTCGTCATTCGCATTTTTTCAAATGACAACCCTATTTTTTTTTATTGCGGATTTGGAAAGGAGTTATTTTTCTGCGATCAGCGATGTGTATTATTATATAAGTTACTTAAGGAAATTTCCGAGAAAAATATTTTCCTTTGCTTAAAAGTTGGCAATTATTTTTTTTAATTTTCTTTTTGAAAAAATCATAAATATATATAATTATATGGCCCTCATATATATTATATATATATATATATATATATATATATATATATATATGTTTTATTGAAATTATTTGCTACTTAATTTCAACCCTGTAAATATCAAAGTTTTAAAATTTCGTTCGGTATAGCAATCCCTCAGGACCTTGCTACTTTGCTATGAGTTTTCTAGTGTTGTTAATTGTATCCAAATGACAAGTGGCACCAACTACCCGGGCCGTAATTCGAATCCGATTGCTAACCAACCACTGCCCTATATGAGCGTTTCGTAATTTCTTACAAAAATCGTGTACACTCCCTAACGTTATATAATGTTATTTTTTGTTTGCTCATAAATATTCTTAGGGCAGTCCTAGATACTACTAAGGAATTTGTTATTCTTTCCATTTCCGTTTATAAGACGCACTTTTAAAGTTTCTGTAGCTATTTGGATGGTAAATCATTGCCGCACGAATACACCGCAAAAGCAATCCTTAAAAATCCTGTTGGAACACATAAATAAACAACTTTGAAAGCCTGTCGGATCTATTGCAGTCTCTGTGTGGTGTTAAATTATTACAAGTTGAGAGTTATTTATGAATATTAACTGCTATTTAGCCTACACCGAAAGGTAAAAGGCATATATATATATATATATATATATATATATATATATATATAACTGCTATTCATATAATATAAGGGACAATCAAATATAAAAGAGTTTCTTGATTACAATTGATTAAATATAGATAAAAATTCGAGGGATTTACATTATTTTTTCACATAGTCCCTACTTTACAAAACCCATTTTTTTCAACGTGAAATTAGTTTTTTGATTCCGTTATCGTAAAGTGAACGTGGGCGAGTCAAATGCACATGAACGACGCTAAGTCAGAGTCGTCATCAAGACGCTGCTTTCTAAGAGCCTCTTTCATCAGCCCATAAAGTCGCAGGTATTTAAATCTGGTCCAGGGCATTCCGAGTTCGTTTTCACCACCGCCAGCATGTGGTTAGAATTTTTTTTGTGCCAAATCAAGCATAGCAATAAGTAGGTATCCGACTGTGTTACCGAGTGTTGGCGATCATTACATTGTTGACGGCTACCCTTAAGAGACCTGTTGTTGTTGTGCCGTACCACGTTCTAAGGTTCACTTTGATATGTGGGGTCTAGCGTTCTCTTGGAATGGCATTTCTGATCGGGTTTTCTCGTCCTTCACTCGACCGAATGCAATTCTGCATTGATTATACGTCGGTTATGCAGTAAATGGATGAGTAAAGAGCAGACCATTGATTTTTGGTTTTGATTGGAGCATCTTCCTCTAGTTTTCGCCACTACATACTCGCCTGCTTGCTTTCTGGGGTGAAGTGATGGACCCACGTTTCATCAGGTAATGGAGGTTATATTGGATCTGCCTCCACTTCACATTAAAGTGGAGACGCAGTCCAAGATAGCAATCTGCAGAACTAACGCCATGGGGAAGTGATACGACTCACCCACAGACCACACCCACTAGCGTTAGGGAAAACCGAAGAATACATACTAAGAATACGTCCCGACAGCACAATAAATTTATTTAGTTATTTATTTATAACCTTCAGTACATTCATACAATATATACAAACATAAATGATGAGTGGCTACATGCAAAAACTGAAAGGATCAATCTGGTTTGCCGATGAGATCTAAAACCAATAAAGGAACAGTAATAGGAGTGTATGAGATCGGGTAAGCAAGAGGCTCCAGCTGGGCGAGCATACCTCCGTGTTCCAATCGTAAATGATCGCAATTCAATGTTGCGTAAAAACTTTATTGGAAAGAAACTATAGTAGGAATAGCTTGAGAAAGAAACAGTAACCGCCGATACTGGGAAGCCTAAACCGGAATTAAATACTCGAAGAGGTTCATTAAAGCTCCCAGTACAGAGACGTCGGAAGAAATCCTAATATTAAATAGGAACCAATTAAGAAACGTCGTAGGACTTCTAACAGGACACTGCAGATTAAATAAACACCTACACACTATGGGGATAGACTAATCACCAACATGCAGGGACTGTGCGGAAGTAGAACAAACCTCACTACATGTAATCGCTATCGAAGCATTCAATGCACTCATGGAAAAGCACTTTGGTTCAACGCGAATAAACCAAAAAGATTCATGAAACTTCTGGACTAAGTTGAAGATACAGAGCTCATGAATGAGGAATAAGTAATGAGAGAGCACAATAGGTTAACCGTGAACGGATTGCAGTAGGATGCTACAGCAAAACCAGATCACAGTCGGAAAAAAACTATAGAAATGGATTATTATATTTACGGAAAGCCAACATTTTGGTGATCCCCATATACATCTAATGCACCCCCAATTTTAATGTTCACTGACGTGGACCCTTTGTAGGTCGGACTCGACCCCTGGGGGTCGATATAGACCACTTTGGGAATGGAGGCACTACACTAAACTATTACCATACAATCATTTTAACGACACAAAATTAAGTGTAACTTTGATTCAGTAACATCTTAGTTCTTTGTTAGTTTAAGCGCTATTTCAACGAATTAGATAAAATATAAACAAACGATAATTCATTAATTGTCTTCTGGAAATTACAAAAAAAAACCAACCATAATAACTATCGGAAACAGCCGTCAAAACAACCTTATTATTCAATTATTAAATAATAATAAAACTTTTTCTGTGCGAGCCCATAAATTTTAATAGCCTCGCTCCTCCAGCACTCGATCAAAACACGCAATTAAATCATCTCAATTTTATTAAGTTTTTTTTGGCAGGCATTTTTCTTTATAATAGCCACACAGAGCCTCGGCCGCGCGGCACTTTTAAAACATAACTGAAATTAATTCAAAAGCATCGAAAACACAACGCTTCAGCGTGTTCCAGAGATAAATTGAATTTATTAGAGTGTAAAGAAGCTTCGCTCGCGTGGTATTAATTGCATAAAAGTGGCATTTAAGTATGCAAAAATCGCGCACCACCCCCATCCCGAAATGGCGAACCTTTGTGGGCGAAATGAAATATTAAATGAATTTTCTGGAAAACAATATGCGGCGGATTACTGCGGCTTGTTTGGCGAGCGCGCACCAGATTTGTGTGTAAATATTGAACTGTACACATTTCGGCATATACGATTTCGGATGAAATAACTTTATGTTGTGAATGGTTTATTATTTAAGGCTGGGATTTTATATTTGGTCTACGTATGAAGAGGCGAATAGTATGGAACAGTTTTCATGGAAAATAAACTAGAACTTCCTCTAACGACACGAAATTCGAAATCTTAAAAATTATTGTTTATTTGGCATATTGATATTCATTAATAGTTCGGAACTTTGGGGATATTATTAATTTCATATTTTACCTACCTCTTTCAACATGTTAGTAGTACATCAGAGGAATTATAATAGTAAAGAAATAACAATATTATTATATATATATATATATATATATATATAGCAGCAAAATAATCTCAAATATGTATATATATATATATATATATATATATATATATATATATATATTATATATTAACAAGAAGAGAGTTAATGGCAGATAAAAGAAAGAAAGCAGACTTAGACAGCAGCATCGAACTAGAAAAACGAACCAAAATAATAAAATCAGAGTAGAGAAAAGTTAGTGAAAACTAAGAAATGGAAAAACTTGAAAAAATGATAGCAATACTAAGAGAAAAAGTAGAAATAAGCACAAATGAAAACAAACTATTAAGAGAGGAAATGAAGAATCAAACAGAAAAATGGGAAGAAGAAAAAAGGAGCATGAATGAGAAGATGGAAAGGCTGGAAATAAAGATTGAACAGCTAGAGAAAAGGGAGAAAAAGAATAACATCACAATTAAAGGAACAACTTGGGATAACAATGGAAACAGGCAAACAGAAGCTAGAAAATTCATACAGCAAAAGCTGGGAGTAGACACGAAAGTAAACATGGTAAGAACGATAAAACGAAATGAAATAGTATAAACATTGTGGAACTGGAATCTTTTGAAGATAAAATGAAAATAATGACAACCAAATACAAGCTGAGAGGACAACAAATATACATAGAAGATGACCTGATCCACAAAGAGAGAATTATAATAAGAGATAAGGAAGATAGTAAGGAAGGAAAGACAGGATGGAAAAAGAGTGAAAATAGGATACAAAAAGATGTGCATAAATGAAAGATGGTACAATTGGATCGAAGAACAAGAAAAATTTGTATCGAGTACAAAAAACTAAGGAAAGAGGGAAGTAAGACAGAACTAACCCATGTAAATAAAATAAATGTAATAAAATGTAAAACAAAAAATGTAAACAAAACAAACCACACACAGACAGAAACTAGAAAAAACGAAAGAGACACAATAGGTAAAAGAAATCGAAAAAGAGAAAAACAAAATATGGAGAATAGCAACCTGGAACATAAGGAGTATACACGGAAAAGAGGAAGAACTGGAAAAAGAGTTCGAAAGAATAGAAGTAGGAGACAAATAGAAAAGGGAAAGGAATATACACAACCAATAACAAACATATATATATATATATATATATATATATATATACATATATATATATATATATATATATATATATATATATATATATATATAGACAAGGATAAAAGGGCAGCCGAAGGTGCAGGATGCATTATACACAGAGACATCGAACACCAAGTAGAAACATGGCAAGAAATATCACCAAGGATACTAACCGTAACACTAAAAGAAACTAACAGAACCAGAACAATAATTATAGTATATGGGCCAAATGAAGATGATCTAGTGAGCAACAAAGAAGCATTTTGAGAGCAACTAGGCGAAACAACCGAAACAGCCAAAGGAGAAGTTCTCGTTGCGGGTGATTTCCACAGCAGAATTGGTAAGGAAGTAAAAGATAACGACTTGACGAGAGGAAGATATGGCGAAGACGTACTAAACCAAAATGGGAAGAAAATGCTAGATTACTGTAGAATAAACAACCTAGTAATAACGAACACACTATTCAAACACAAGGACATACACAAATACGCAAGGGAAGTGGTAAGCAGGAACGAAAAATCTATAATAGATTACGTTTTAATAGAAAAAGGAAAAAGAAGCAAAATAATAGATACAAGGGTAAAGAGAAGCTACGAAATTGGAAGTACCACTATCTAGTTGTGACGACAATCAAGGAACACTACCAAGACAGTGACAGAAGGATCCAGCGACCAAATATAGCAATAAACTACAACATAATAAGATCATACAAACTTAGAGAAAAAGAAACAGCAATACAATATATGGAGATGAAGATAGAAGTGACCAACGATAGAGAAGAAGTAGAGGAAATGTGGAATAACCTTAAGAAAAATATGCGTGAGACAGCAAAGGAGATATGTGGTACGAAGAAAAGCACAAACAAGAAACAACAGACAGCCTGGTGGTCAGAGGACAGAGGACACGAGAGAAAACAAAAGAAAAGAAAAAAAGCATGGCAAAGATACCTAAACGACAAAAAGCGAAAACTACACCAACCAAAATACAGAGACAAGAGAAAAATAGTAAAAAACGAGGTTAGAACAGTAAAAACTAGGAAATGGGAGAAGTTCGGAGAGACAATGGGATCAAACGCAAGGGAAAACCAAAAGCTACTTTATAAAACCCTAATAGATTGCAGGAAAGAAAAAGGACAAGAAATGAGATACAAACAAGGGAGAATGCTGAAGAAAAACGAAGAAAGATTAGAGAGATGGAAAGAATATTTTGAAGAATTACTAACCTCAAATAACGACAAAGAACAAAAGACAAGAATTAGAGACAACAACAACACAGAAGCAGATACAGAGAGTATCAAGGAACAAGATCTACTAGAAATAATTAGAGAATTAAAAATAGGAAAAGCACCAGGACAAGACCAGATTACAGCGGAAATGATCAAGCTCATGGGCCCGGCAGGTAAAGAAAAACTACGGAAACTACTGAACAGCATATGGAGCACACATACCATACCAAAAGACTGGCAAACAGTACTAATCGTACCGATACACAAGAAAGGGGATTTGACGAAATGCTCAAATTATCGAGACATAACACGAATAAGTGAGAGGTTGCTAGTCCTCCATCGGACGCCTCCCCAGGTGGCGGATAGGGGAAAACCTGCTAGATATAGCAGGTACCGGGGAAATTAAGTACCCGGGGCGGACCTAAACTAGCACAGCAGCAGCGTCTGACCCAGAGTGGGCGGCTGCAAACAGCGAACAATTGCCGGAATAAGCAATCCAACTCTTGTGGCCAACAGCTCCGGGTGGAAGAGCCAACAAGAGAAGGGCACTCTTTTGTCCTAGAACTGGGAAACTGGCTCTAAAGGCGGACGAACCGATGAAATGGTCAACGGCATAAGGATGCAGAAGGCAACGAAAAACCACTGCATTAAAGACCAAATGGTATTTCTAGTACAATCATCATGGCGAAGTTTAGACCAAATTATTACGGAGTCTCAAGTCTCCCAATCGGATCTCCGGGGGAGACAGTGTTAAACATCGCTACCAAAAAGAATAAGGTATCACCTATGAAGATCTGCACATGAAACGTAAGAACAATGTCCCAGGCAGGAAAAATTATCAATGCCATCCAAGAAATGAATAGACTCAATATAGACATAATGGGAATTAGCGAAATGCGATGGCCCAGCTCAGGACATTGCGTAATCGTCGATCACTCAGTCTACTACTCTGGAAACGCAGACAACAAACATGTCCATGGGGTAGGGATGATAATATCCAACAAAATACGGCAAAACGTCACAAACTTCACACCAATATCAGAAAGAATGCTACTCATACAATTAAACAGCACCCCAGTGAAGACAAACATTATTCAAATATATGCCCCCACCTACGACAAACCCGATGAAGAAGTAGAAGAACTTTACGGTACACTATCAGACACAATATAGCAACTTAACAAACATGGAGTGATAATAATCATGGGTGACATAAACGCCAAAATTGGAAAGGGAAAATGCGGTGAATATATCGGCGAATTTGGACTGGGCGTAAGAAATAAACGCGGACATGGACTTAAACGATTCGCAGAGGAAGAAGAGTATGTAATACTGAACACCATCTTCAAACTCCCACCACGACGCCTATATACATGGATATCGCCCCAAGACCAACCCAACAACGTCGTTCGAAATCAAATCGACTATATACTAGTGAACAAACGATTCCGCAATAGCTGCCAATCAGTTAAAACCTACCCTAGTGCTGATATATCGTCAGACCACAACCCACTAGTAGGAAGATTCAATTTAAAACTCAAAAAAGTTGCTCGAAAAATAAACACGAAAAGGCGGAACATGAGAAGGCTAAAACAACCTGATATTAAAGAAACAATAACAAGCTTAATAACTCAATGCTGCAAGGAGATAGAAACATCGAACAACACAGAGACGACCCTTGAGAAACTAACTAACACCCTCAATCGGATCGGAGACGAATATTTAACAGACAAAAAAACCAGGAGGTAAAGCTGGATGACAAATGAAATATTACAACTCATGGACGAAAGAAGAAAGGCAAAAAAATAACACCACAAAATACAAGAACCTTCAAAAACAAATAAGGCAAAACATAAGAATAGCAAAGGAGAACTGGATCAGAACACAGTGCAATGAGATAGAAGACCTAGAAAAGAAATATGACTCATTTAACATGCATAAAAAAATCAAAGAAACAGCAGGAATATACAAAACCAATACAACTGGTAGACTACACAACACAGATTGTCAAGATCATCGTCGACAAAGTGGAAAAAATGGAAGCCTGGAAAAAATACATAACCGAACTTTTCGAAAACACTAGAACCAAACAATCCGTGGAACCCAATAATCCTAAGGGCATGACAATAACAGAGGACGAAGTCACAAAAACATTAACACAACTCAAAGACGGCAAGTCTCCTGGCCCAGATAACACCTACAGTGAGCTTCTTAAACTATTTGATGTCGAAGGGGTCAAACGACTAACGAAGATATTTAATTACATATACTCCACAGGAGAAATACCCAAACCATGGTTAAAATCTACATGTATACTTCTACCTAAAAAACCGAGTGCCAAATACTGCAGCGAATACCGCACGATCAGCTTAATGAGTCACCTCCTAAAACTGTTCTTAAAAATAATTTACCACAGAATAATCAAGATATGCGAAAAACACATCAGCCGTACACAGTTCGGATTCAGAAACGCACTAGGTACAAGAGAAGCCCTTTTCAGCGTCCAAGTCCTTATCCAAAGATGTAGAGACTTGTGATGTCCACACATGCTTCATCGACTACCAGAACGCATTTGATAACGTACAACACGACAAGCTTATGGAAATACTAAAAAACATAGGACGCGAAAACAGCGATCGAAGAATCATCGGCAATTTATATTGGAATCAAACAACCTCAATACGTATTCAAGAGGAAATCTCAGAAGACATAAAAATCAAAAAAGGCGTCCGACAGGGATGCGTTTTATCATGAATACTATTCAACATATACTCAGAGCAGATTTTTCAAAAAGCGCTAATAGACATAGACCCTGGTATAAAGATGAACGGAGAGTACATCAACAATATAAGATACGCTGATGATACAAGAGTATTTGCGAACAACCTCGAAAATCTCCAGGAGCTGATGACCAGAATAGCGGAAACCAGTCCGAGAAATGGACTCTCACTTAATATCAAGAAAACAAAATACATGGTAATATCAAAAAAACAGCAACCATCCTGGCCAACTAATAGCGAACGGTAAAGATATCGCAAAAATGTACAAACATACACATATCTCGGAACAACAATCAATAACAAATGGGACCACTCACTAGAAATTAAATGCCGAATAGAGAAGGCTAGAACTGCATTTCTCAAGATGTCAAAATTATTCAAAACCCACGATCTATCCCTGTTAACGAAAATCAGATTACTAAAGTGTTACATCCTACCCATACTCCTGAATGGGGTGGAATCGTGGACCTTAACAGAAGCGAGCTGCAAAAAACTAGAAGCATTCGAAATGTGGCTGTACCGACGCATCTTGAAATTCTCTTGGACAGAGCACGTGACCAACAAAGATGTCCTCGAAAGAATTGGCAAGGAGAGAGAACTCCTCCTAACGATAAAATCTCGAAAATTAGAATACTTGGGACATATTATGAGGAACAATCTAAGATACGGATTGTTACAACTGATCCTGCAAGGCAGAGTAGAAGGAAAGAGAGGACCAGGAAGGAGAAGAACATCTTGGCTAAAAAACCTGCGTATATGGTTTAACGCAACAACGGTGGGCCTCTTCAGAGCCGCGGCCAACAAAGTCAAAATCGCAATGATGATCGCTAACATCCGGAACGGATAGGCACCATAAGAAGAAGAACACTAATAAGTATAGGGATGAAAATATTAGAAAAGACAATAAACAAGAGACTAATAGAAAGAATAGACCAGATACTAAAAGAATCGCAATGCGGTTTTAGGTAAGGAAAATCCACATAGGACAACATCTTCACATTAAAACAAATCACAGAAAAAAGAACTACAAATAATAAAAATACATATTTAGGATTCATAGACCTAGAAAGAGCGTTCGACATGATCCCAAGAAACAAATTATGGGAAATCCTGGAAGAGAGAGGTGTAGTAAGAAAGACAGTCGAATTAATACAAAACATATATAACAACAACACCCATGCAATAATACACAAGGGACAAACATCAAGAACATCTAAGACAACCACTGGACTCAGACAAGGAGGCGGGCTCAGTCCTACGTTATTTATCATATACATGGATGAAATAATGAAGAGCATGAAACCAGAAATCAAAACCGCAAATATAGGGTACAAAATGGGAGGTGATAATGTCGTAGTGATAGCAGAAAATGAAGCTAATCTGCAGCACAACCTGAGTGTATGGAACAGACATCTAGAAAAGTATAATATGAAAATGATTATAACAAAACAAAAGTGATGGTAATAGGAAACCGGAAAGAACAAATAAATATAAAGATAGAACAACACAAAATAGCAAGTAGAATAATTCAAATACCTAGGAGTAGCACTGACAGAAGACGGAATAATGGAAGGCGAACTTAGTAACAGAATAAATAACACAGTTAAACATAACACGCTTTGTGCAATATACTGACTAACAAAAAAGAGATCAGCAGAAGAACAAAAATAAATATATACAAAAGCAGATCCAGACTTATACTGACATATGGGAGCGAGACGTGGAAACTAACGAAGATGGACAAAAGTAGAATACAGGCAATAGAAATGAAATATCTCAGACGAGTAAAACAAGTTACGAGAAGAGATAAGAATAAGAAATGATGACATCAGAGAAGAATTGGGAATTGAAGCTATATAAAAGTACATAGAAAAGAAACAACTAAACTGATGTTGACATTTAATTAGGATGGACATTAAGAATGAAACAAAGCAGGCATAGGAAGCAAGAACTGGAAAGAAAAGAAGAAGAGGTAGACCAAGAAAAGTGTGGGAGAACAGAATAGAAGAAATAATAATAATCAAGAAAGGAAAGACAGTTATACAAGCAAGAGAACTGGCGAAGAACAGAAAAGAGAGGAAAGAATTTACATTATATATATATATATATATATATATATATATATATATATATATATATATATATATATATATATATATATATTGAAATCTAGTATTAATTACGCATTTTTGACATGTTAGCCTGGGATTCGGATTTCCAATTATCCGACATTAATGACTATCCGGATATCGAATACAGACAATTTAAAATATTCGAATATATCCGGTTATTCGGATAAATACGAAGTAATTAAAAATAAATGATTGAATCCAATATTCATGGTGTTTTATAACTCATTCACTTAATTTAAATTAAGTATTTTAATTATATACTTTAATAATTCATAAAATAATAAAAAATAGATAATTTAAATTTATTTCATTTAAAAAATGCGTATTTAAAATAAATATTTTCAAAATTCTAATTTGTGTCCTTTTTTAAAGCAAGCTTTTATTTTAAAAATACTCTCTAAAAAAGCTTTAATTAATTAATTTGAAATGAAAGCTTTAATTATAGAAATGACCAAATGAAATCTTTAATTCATTTACATATATCGTCATGTGATTTAAAGGAACACTTGTAAAGGCGAGAAGGTATATAAAAAAGTACCAGGTAATTTGATAAAATTGTTGAAAAAAATGTATTGTTATTAAAAAAAATATCCGGATTATTCAATAAAGCACTGTCAATAATACTGTCAATATTTTAGAATAATGACAGTATTACTGTATAATAACATGTTTAAATGGTTTATTATTCTAACCTATTGACAGTATTACTGATAGTGTAAGGTATAGTAATGATGAAATGAAGAGAATTCTGATATTTTTCCGGATAATAGATTACTTGATAAATATAAAAGGAGGATTGATGAATATATTGACAGTACTAGTATTGACAGTATTATTGATCGTGTGCCTTAATAGTTAGAATTGGTCGGATAATCCGGCTATTTTGATATTCGGATATCCGGATTGGAAACCCCAGGTGCGATTATATTCGCCCAGTAGTATTAAGTTATGTGATTATTAATGTGTAATATTTGGTTGTTATTTCAAATGAAATTTTATTAATTCTGTTGGGCAATAAATACTTTTATTTATTTATTTATTAGCAGTAATTGATATTAGAGCTGCAATTATGAATCAATATGTTAAAAACTCACATAGCTATCAATCCATGTTCAAACGCGAAACGATACTTCATGCAATAAATTAGCAGGTTCTTGTAAATGTACACTAATCACTACCACCGTAACTAAATAAATACTCGTACTGAAAATTACAAAATGTAGCCGAAATGAAATGCGTACATGTCCGACAGCCCAAAAGAACAAGCTGCGCGTGATTGCAGCTGGACGTTTGCGAATAAAACGTGTAATACACAAACAGGTCGCTCGGATTCATCGGAAAGTTTTGAATTTAATTGATTTGAATTATTATATGGAGAGGCTCTTGCATCCTCCTTCATGCATGCCCATCTCGTTATCCTCACCACGACATTAACATTCATACAAACACACTCAACAAACCTACTTTACCTTCAGTATTTACACGATATAAGCAACTGAACATAAACAAACGTGATATCACTAAATAAATCAGTAATGCTATACAAAATTCAAAACAACAAAATTAAAACGAACTTAACACTAAAGACAAACAAAGAAATCAATGAACACCAAACAAGAAGAAAATCGAAATTAAGAACAAAGAACTACAATAAAACAAAATACTCACCAATGCTAACAACCGAGACAATACCACAATACAACGAACTAAAAAAGGAAATTACATCACTGGCATACATTTCCATTCAAACTCAAAATTAAAAACCTACTGCTAAACAAACAATATCAAAATGAAGTAGAATATATAACTTACGGCCGGCTTCTCCAATGAATCTTAACTTAACTCAAAATTAAAAACTTGCTGCTAAACAACAATATCAAAATAAAATAGAATATATAACTTACAGCCGGCTTCTCCAATGAATCTTAACTTAACTCAAAATTAAAAACTTGCTGCTAAACCACAACATCAAAATAAAATAGAATATATAACTTACGTCCGGCTTCTACAAATAATCTTAACTAGTTAAGATCGACCTTAAAAATATAATATATATAATCTTACATTATGAGACGCCGTGGGGACGGTTTTAAGATTTTTTTTCTAACATAAGCATTAATGTCAAATTCATATAGTTGGTGCCGCAGGATCAATATTTGTCCTTATACATAAGACGAGCTTATATAAAAGACGAGTTTTAAGATTCGTTGGAGAGATTGGCCGTTAGACACGGACACAGAAAATAAGAAAACACAAACCCTCAATACCTACAGCCCCAGGAGGAATCACAATCAAGAACCTCGCGGCGAGGATGGGGGGAAGAATCGAACTATCTTCTTTTTAAATACAGTAATTTTAATTTAAAATTTGTTATAATTATCATTATGTTATATCATGTATTAATCATGTGATTAATCAATGGTTATATGTATTGATTAAAAATTAAATTTGAAAAAAAATACAATATTTACCTCGCATCATCACAAATTCAGATCAAATTACGTATAGCAATTATTGAACATAATTGTTACTATTATCATGAATAAATAATAACTATATTAAATTTATCGCAATCAATTTTAACACTTATTTATGTTTACTAAGCCCACGAATACACACAATTAAGGCCACTGTGCAACCATAAATGCTCGATAGTTAGTACAAGCATCCAAATAGTGTTCATGTGAATGGATATATCAATACAATTTGCACGTTACATCATAATTCCATTACCCGTACTAGCAAGTAACACCGTAACTACATAGAAAATAAATTCATTTTATCGAATCAACAGTAAAAAAAGTGTTTGAATAAAATCTGTTGCTTAATTTCTTTCCATTGGTATGAATATAAATAATTATGGACTCGTATGTTAAACCGCGGTATTTCGTTTCAAATTAATGGCCCGAACTGCGGGTCATTTGGTCCGACCGGCAGATAATGCACACGTGGAGTAATGGTAGGGTGAAATTTATTATTAATTGCGGTACTGTGGCCCAGAATATGCATGCACACACGTAATTTTAGCTAACATGGAACACACTGTTGCATATTTATGGAGGACAGTTGGGAAAATTAGGTTTTCATTAAAAATCTCTTAGGGTGTAACCTCAATTTAATATTAATTAATTTAAATTATTTATTTACATGTGTAGTGTTTCGGTTTTATCTTCAATTGTAATTTTAACTTAGCCTAACTAAGTAAACATGAGCCTGTGAGAATGAAAGTTGTGTAAGTCATATTTGAATTATTTTTAAGATTTTGCGTTTGGTATTTATGTAAATTTACATACGCAGTTACATTTTTATTTATAAATAAAACATTCATATCTGTAACTGAGTACGTCGATTTAGACAAATACCAAACGCACAATTTTCTCATTTTCAAAACAATTGAAATTGTGACTTACTCTACTTTCATTTTCACAGGCTAATATGTTAATTATCCTAACTAAGTTATAATTACAATTGAAGATGACAAAACAGATGTAAATAAATAATTTAAATTAACTTTTCACAGCAATTCAAATGTGACTTACTCACTTTCATGGCTCATATATAGAAACTACCATAATTTAATATTCTAATAAGTTATGGGAAGAGATTTTGTAGAGGATAACAAGTAAATAACGTAGCAAACATCTATTACAACATTTACAACATTAAGAATAATAAATTAAATAATTCTCGGATCGAATATCGCAATTATTGTACGAGTTATGGATGATCAATTACATTTATTTCTTTATACAATTATTATTTCTCTAATATAATACAACATATTCGTATAAAGCAAAAATAGATCTCACAAATTCATACTCCGCTGGGAGTCGAACCCACGTCGCTATCGCGGCCGCCGCGCTTGTAACTGCACCGCCGGGAGTTAAACTACGTTTAGAATGGCGACAAATCTCGCGTTGGACATTGCTGTCGCGTGCACCACGGCAAGTCTGCTTATCAGGACTTGCAATAGCCGCAAGTCTATTGCAAATCCTGATAAGCAAGAAAAAAGTATACATTGTCCGACATTTTTCTTTAATTTCTCTATTTTCACTTTATAATTTGTTGCTATTTCCTATTCCCATGATTAAATAATAACTATATTAAATTTATTGCAAGTTTATTGCAAGTCCTGATAAGCAAGAAAGTATACATAAAAAAGTATGTATATATATATATATATATATATATATATCCCAATCGTATATGATAATACGATTGGGAGTCATAAAATATTCTTTAATTTTTTTACAAATATCTGTGTCTTTTGAATATTTGTGCCAATCATAATTAAATTTCTTCAAGATTTGTTGCAGGCATTTAATGAAATTCCTAAACTGCTGGATCTTCCATTTTTAATTTATCAATACAGTAGGTCTCTCTCTTCTTAAGCTCTGGTTTCCTAGGAAAGCGGTCGCTGTTGACGTCATTTTTATGTCACAAAGAAAATGTACTTCTATATAAACTCATAGTTTACTTTAAAGCCATGATTTCTGGCTTTAAAATCCGCTCCTTAAACCAGCGTTTTATTTTTCCTTTCTTTTGTATTATTATGATAATTAGCAAAAGATATCTAAGCTGCATTCTTCTAAATTGTCTTCTAAGCATTCCAAATAAAACCGACGTGGACGCGAGCAACGTTTACTCACATATGTAATGAGGTGTAAACATGTCTGCGAGTAACCGCGGAAGTTGAAAAATCAGTAAATCATACAGAAATTGCTAAAAATTGTAGTAATTTCTAAATAATTGTAGCAATTTCTGTGCGATTTACTGATCTGTCAACTTCCGCGTCATAATGAAACGGACATGCGAGTTACTTGCCAGTCTAAACGTAGCATATATAATAGCACGCGACGGCGGCGATAGCCGGAAACGTGGGTTCGAGTCCCACTGTAGTGTGGATTAATGAGACATTATTATTATATTTTTATTTAATGACATATTCAACACCTGGTGAGAAAACTAAAAGGAAAGAATAACATAAATAAAAAATATAAATCAAGTTTAATGCACAAAGAATAATTTATAAATACAGAATTAACATAAGTAAGACCCGATTACGTTTATAGACTCGCAAGATTCTTGTCTCATACATAAGTACATTTGATTTGAATACTCATTGTTAATTTAATTTAATTTCATTAACTACCTTTCGAGTTATAGATATATTTTCCAGGATAGTAAAATATGAACGTTTAAAAAACCGTAACAAAAAGAATTTTCAAAATGGATTTTACAAAATTTACTCATATACGTATATATGTTTCGAATACTCATTTTTAATTTCATCAAATTTCCTTAACTACTTTTCGAGTTATAGATCATTTATCAAGGATAGTAATATACCCATGTTTAAAAAAACCGTAAAATAAAAACAATTTTCAAAATAAATGTTTCAAAATTTACTCATGCATAAGTGCATCTGCTTTGAATATTTATTGTTAATTTCATAAAATTTCATGAACTATTTTTCGAGTTATAGATCATTTTTCAATTATAGTAATATACGCAAGTTTAAAAAACCGTAAAAAAATCAATTTTGAAAATATATTTTTCAACATTTACATATGTATAAGTATATCTGTTCTAAATACTCATTGTTAATTTCATCAAATTTAACTACCTTTCGATAATTTTTCAAGGATAGTTTAAAAAACCGTAAAAAATCAATTTTCAAAATAAATACTTTTAAATTTACTCATGCATAAATATGTCTGTTTTGTATTGTTTTTGTTAATTTAAACAAATTTCATTAATTACTTTTCGAGTTATAGATCATTGTTCAATAGATATAGATAGTAATATAAGCAAGTTTAAAAAACCGAAAAAAACTCATTTTTCAAAATATATTTTTCAAAATTTACTCATGCATAAGTACATCTGCTATGAATATTCATTATTAATTTCATAAAATTTCATGAACTTTTTTTCGAGTTATAGATAATTTTTCAATGATAGTAATATACGCAAGTTTAAAAACACGTAAAATAATCAATTTTCAAAGTAAATATTTCAAAATTTACTCATGCTTAAGTACATCAGTTTTGAATACTCATTGTTAATTTCATCAAATTTCATTTATGACTTTTCGAGTTATAGATATTTTTTCAAGGCTAATAATATACGCAAGTTTAAAAAAATCAATTTTCAAAATAGATTTTTCAAAATATACTCATGCATAAGTACATCTGTTTTGAATACTCATTGTTAATTTCATCAAATTTAAATACCACCTTTCGAGTTATAGATCATTTTTCAAGGATTGTAATATACCCATGTTTAACAACAATAAAAATATCAATTTTCAAATTATTTTTTTTTAAATTTACTCATTCATAAGTATATCTATTTTGAATATTCACTGTTAATTTTATCAAATTTCAATAATTACTTTCCAAGTTATGGATAATTTTTCAAGGATGGTAATATACGCTAAGTATATAAGTTTAAAAAACCGAAAAAAAAATCAATTTTCAAAATAGATATTTCAAAATATATTCATGCATAAGTGCATCTGCTTCAAACATTAATTGTTAATTTAATAAAATTTCATGAACTACTTTTCGAGTTATAGATTATTTTTCAAGGATAGTAATATACGCAAGTTTAAAAAACCGAAAAAAAATACATTTTTTATATAGATTTTTCAAAAATTACTCATAAATAATTACATCTGTTTTGATTAGACATTATTAATTTCATCTACTTTTCGAGTTATAGATCATTTTTCAAGGATAATAATATACGCAAGTTTAAAAATCCGTAAAAAAAATCAATTTTCAAAATAAATCATTTTAAATTTACTCATGCATGTCTGTTTTGTATATCACTGTTTATTTCACCATATAGTAATTACTTTTCGAGTTATAAATAATGTTTCAAGGATAATAAAACACGCAAGTTTTAAAAACTGAAAAAAGATCAATTTTCAAAATAGATTTTTCAAAATTATCTCATGTTTAAGTATATCTGTTTCGAATACTTATTATTAATTTCATCAAATTTCATTAACTACTTTTCGAGTTATAGTTCATTTTTCAAGGATACTAATATACGCAAGTTAAAAAAAACGAAGAAAATACAATTTTCAAAATAGACTTTTCAAAATTTACTCGTACTTAAATACATCTGTTCTCAGTCGTAATTATTAATTTCATCAAATTTCATTAAACACTTTTCGAGTTATAGATTATTTTTCAAGTATAGTAATATACGCAAGTTTAAAAAAACGTTAATAAATCAATTTTTAAAATAGATTTTTCAAAATTAACTCATACATAAGTACATATGTTTTGAATACTCATTGTTAATTTCATGAAATTTCATTAACTGCTTTTCGAGTTAGAGATAATTTTTCAAGGATAATAATATACGCAAGTTTAAAAAACCAAAAAAAAATCAATTTTCAAAATAGATTTTTCAAAACTTACTCATACATAAGTACATGTGTTTTGAATACTCATTGTTAATTTCATGAAATTTCGTTAACTGCTTTTTGATTTATAGATCATTTTCAAGGATAATAATTTACGCAAGTTTAAAAATCCAAAAAAAAAATCAATTTCCAAAATAGATTTTCAAAATGTACTCATGCATAAGTGTATCTGCTTTGAATATTCATTGTTAATTTCATAAAATTTCATGAACTACTTTTCGAGTTATAGATCATTTTTCAAGGATAGTAATATACGCAAGTTTAAAAAACCGAAAAAAATCAATTTTCAAAATAAATTTTTCAAAAGTTACTCATGCGTAAGTACATCTGTTTTGAATACTCATTGTTAATTTCATCAAATTTTGTTAACTACTTTTGGAATAATACATAATTTTTCAAGGATAATAATATACCCAAGTTTAAAAAACCAAAAAAAAAAGAATTTTCAAATTAGATTTTGCAAAATATTTTCATGCATAGGTACATTTGTTTTGAATTATCATAATAAATTTGATCAAATTTCATTATCTTCCTTTCGAGTTATAGATCATTTTTCAAGTATAGTAATATACGCAAGTTTAAAAAACCGTAAAAAATCAAGTTTCAAAATAGATATTTTCAATTTTACTCATGCATAAGTACATCTGTTCTAAATACTCATTATTAATTTCATTAACTATTTTTCGAGTTATAGATCATTTTTCGAAGATAGTAATATACGCAAGTTTATAAAACCGAAAAAAAAATCAATTTTACAAATAGATTTTTCAAAAGTATTCAAAACAGATGTTTTTATGCATGAAATACAAGTCTCATTGTTAATTTCATCAAATTTCCTACACTACTTTTTATTATTTTAGATTATTTTTTAAGAATAATAATATACGCAAGTCTAAAAAACCGAAAATAAAAACTAGTTTCAAAATAAATTTTTCAAAATTTACTTCTGTTGCCTGCCTTAACTTATCTAGAACTAATCTGAAATTATTGACCAACATTCTAACTGGCCACTGCCGGCTAAACAAACACCTACACACGATGGGTCTGGTGGACAGCCCGTTATGTAGAGGGTGCAATGAAGAACTAAAAATAGCAGAGCATGTAATATGCCTATGCCCAGCTAGGGGAGTGCTGGTCTAGTATGACCAGCATTGGCAACTCCTCGCCCCCCGCCAGAGGTTTGCAGCTCACACGCAAAATTGACTGGTGGGACGAGTGAGTAGCCTTAAAAGGAGGTTTAACAATGGGCCCATTTTGAGGCCTAAGTGTCTGTAGCTACGCTACCCTCCAGCCAACTATCCAGATCCATTATTAATTTCATTTAATTACCCTTACTACTTTTCGAGTTATAGATAATTTTTCAAGGATAGTAGTATACGCAAGTAGAAAAAAAATTCAAAATTGATTTTTCAAAAGTTTCTTATGCATAAGTACATCTCTTTTGAATATTCATTGTTAATTTCATCAAATTTCATTAATTACTTTTCGAATTATAGATAATTTTTCAAGGATAATAATATAAGCAAGTTTATAGATCATTTTTCAACGATAGTAATATACGCAAGTTTAAATAACCGTAAAAAACCAATTATCAAAATATAATTATCAAAATTTACATAACATTTTAAGTTATAGATAATTTTTCAAAGGATTAATATACGCAAATTTTAAAAAACCCGTTAAAAAAACAATATTCAAAATAGATTTTTCAAAATTTCCTCATGCATAAGTACATCTGTTTTGAATTCTCATTGTTGATTTCATAAAATTACATTAAATACGTTTCGAGTTATAGTACAGTTTTCAAGGATAATAATATACGCACATTTAAAAGAAACCATACAATATCAGTTTTCAAAATAGAATAAAATGTACTCATGCATAAGTACATCTATTTTCAATACTTGTTAATTGTTAATTGTTTGTTAATTTCATGAAATTTCATTCACTACCTTGACTGTCTTGCGAGAATAATTTCGTTACACTACTCCCCTCGCAGATAGTCTCTCGTATTCAAAAATAAAACAAATGTATATATACGAAACGAAATACGCTAAAAGACTTAAAAATTAGATAATAATACTATAAGCAAATCAGTTACAATGTTTTTGTTAGTATAAAATTGTAGGGGCCTCATAAATCCTAAAGACGGATCTGGTTGGTTGCTCGTTATAGCAGATTGAATGCTTATTTGGCTTCCTTATCAAAATGTGATGTTAGAACTGATATGTTTTTCATTAAAAAGAAGAAGAAAACGCCCATCAAATTCATATTCATTCTATATCTGCAATACTAAAATATAAAGATAAGTTTCAGCATAAAATACACAACTTTTTTCAGTCAACCGACTTAAGGGCCATTCACAATAAGCGCGGTTGTGGTAAGGTAGCAGTAAGCAATATTTTCATATGTATAAATTGTTATAGATATGAAAATATTGCTTACTGCTACGTTACCACAACTGCGTCTGTATTAACAGACGTTCAGAATTGAGCAATTATGGTGTGGCATAATTAAGGTAGAGGTAATAACCAATGTTCTGTCATAGTTTTACTATACTGCTGTAAATACCTAAATCATTCATACTTGTTTTAAAATTCGCTTGTCGCTACCGCGTGTATTAGGCCCAATTAACACATAAGCGGCGTCGGGCGGAGGCGCGGTGTAGGCGAGGTGCAGGCGCGACGTCGCACAGGCGATTATGATGTCCATATGCAGTGAAGGGGTGGACATTGCACCAAATGTTAACATAGAGGTGGCGTGGAAGAGTTGTGCCTCTCGCCTCGCAGCCACCGTATCTCAGGCGAAGAGGCCAAGACGCGGTGCCGGCGCGGCGAGAGGCACAAGGCAAATGCCCGCGCCTCGTCACCTAATTGCACCATATGTTCATATAGAGGGGGCGTGAAAGCCTCGTGCCTCTCGCCGCGCCGGCACCGTGCCTTCGCCTCCTATGTGTGAATTGAGCCTAAGATACTAAAGGGCCATTCACAGCCCTAATTACTTAACTACAGTATCTAATGAAGGAGATGTTGTTTCTTCTACTGTGTGGTAATTCATTGTCAACGAAGGAGATGAATAAAACTACTGGTTTTACCACTATCTTTATTGTTTAGAACAAGTAGTTTCGCCTAAGCTCAAGGCATGGTCAAATTCCCCGAGTATTGACAATGCGCAGAACTTAGGCGAAACTAGTTGTTCTAAACAATAAAGATAATGGTAAAAAACATAGTAGTTTCATTCATCTCTTTCATTGATAATGAATTACATACACATAGTAGACGCCACAACGATTCAATTTCTGACTTAGTATCTGTTTAGATAAGAGTGTTTTCGGCCTTATGAACATATAATTTTAACTAATTTCATGAATTATTCGCATAAAATATCCCTAAAATATAAAAACGAACACAATGTTTTGAAGTCATTTATGTATTTTGTACAAAAAAGTGCAATTCGCGGATTCGAAACGAGTTTTTTATGTTTTTAATTCAATATTTAATTGAAGTCTTTTGAAATAATAGCAATGTTCCAAGTAAAGATTAGCCTTTTTTAAATTAAAATAGTGACGCAAATAGTGCAATACAAAAATTCACTGAAAATTATTCATTATGTTGGGGACTACGCAATTTAAAATCATCTCCCGTCGTACGCCGGGAATTTCACCCACCTAGTTGAATAATACTAATATATTACATTTCATAAGCTAGAGCCCCTTTCTGATAAATTCGCTTTCTGTTAAATTGCAATACCCCATAAACGGATGCTACGGGAATATTATTTAATGTCGAGGTAATAAAATAAAAAACGAAACCCGAGCAATATAAAATATAACTTTACTACCAATCAATGTCCCTGTAAACACCGGTTGGTCTTTTATCATTGAAATATAAATATTTTATTGTGGAAGAGGGGACGCACTTTATTATGTAGGTCATTGCTTAGGGTCGCTCTAGTTGGTGTATTCAAAATTGCAGACAGTGGTGGGTTCGCAGAAAATATAGGCCAGCACTTTGAGAATAAAATTAAAATAATAACCTTAATAATTCGTTAAAAAAAATATAATTTTGATGTAATCAGTAATATTTATTAAAGACTAATAATTATTGGCAGCTTGTTAGGTCTATCATCAGCACATGGAATTACTTTAATTAATCTCAAGCTAAAAAGCACTCGAAGTTTATAGTTTTACTCTAATGGATTGATTAGATTGTGAATTTCAATTTGCTGCAGCTTTGCCATTCCTTTCATGTGGAAACTGCAATTTACTGCTATATTTCCTAGTCGACTGGTGCAACTGGGAATGTTCGATTGCAATTTTAAAACAGCCAACCGTGTTTAGAATCTAAATCTTTATTTTAAATGTTATTTATATATTTTTTTCTTACGTTGTTAATCTAATTAATAGATTTTGTTTTCTAAAATGAGGTTACAATTTATAAAATTATTCTTAGCTACATGTTTTACAGTAGTTACTTAGTAAATGTTATACTAATTATTACCCGGGTTTCATTTGGCTAAAAGCGTTCTTAGTACAGTAAGCATGAAATTTTATCAGCGCTTCCCTTTTGCCTACATTATGCGTGCAATTATTATTTAAATAATTAGATAATAATTCATTTTATTAACATTTGCGTTAATTAAAATAAGATTTCAATTTTTTTATTCGAGATTTGTTCGACAATTAATTAGCTATAAGGCATTTTACACGGTCAATAATACTGTGAATATTTTAGTATAATGACAGTATTACTATACGATAAAATGTTTCAAATTTTCATTGTTTTAAAATATTGCCAGAATTACTGATCGTGTAAGGAATGGAGAGAATACTGATGTTTATCCGGATAATTGATTACTTGATAAATATTGAAGGAGGATTCAAACAAATACTGACAGTGCTAGGATTGACAGTATTATTGACCGTGTAAGGTGCCTTTCTGACATCTAATATTTATGTGACTTACGCCATCATAAATATTGTAATTAGCCAAATTTCATTCTCACAGGCTCAATTATCAAGAAATATCATAAAAAATGGAGTCATAATAATTGTCTATTTTGGAAGTTACATCTATTCTATCTTACTTCTTCTTGTGGCAACTATAACTCATTAAATAGAAAACTAAACGGCTAGAAGGCTACGTTTGATGCCGAGTTGGAGCATGAACACCAACATATGTATTAAATTATATTATAACAATATGGATTGTATATATAATGCTCTAATAAAATATATATTATTATAGAAAACTAATAAGACTTCCGTGTGAGGTTGCTAGTCCTCCATCGGACGCCACCCCAGGTGGCGGATAGGGGAAAACCTGCTAGATATAGCAGGTACCGGGGAAATTAAATACCCGGGGCGGACCAAAACTAGCACAGCAGCAGCGTCTGACCCAGAGTGGGCGGCTGCAAACAGCGAACAATTCCCGGAATAAGTAATCCAATTCTTGTGGCCAACAGCTCCGGGTGGAAGAGCCAACAAGAGAAGGGCACTCTTTTGTCCTAGAACTGGGAAACTGGCTCTAAAGGAGGACGAACCGATGAAATGGTCAACGGCATAAGGATGCAGAAGGCAACGAAAAACCACTACATTAAAGACCAAATGGTATTTCTAGTACAATCATCATGGCGAAGTTTAGAGCAAATTATTCCGGAGTTTCAGGTCTCCCAATCGGATCTCCGGGGGAGACAGTTTTAAACGTCGCTACCAAAAAGAATAAGGTATCACCTATGAAGATCTCCACATGGAACGCAAGAGCAATGTCCCAGGCAGGAAAAATTAACAATGCCATCCAAGAAATGAATAGACTCAATATAGACATAATGGGAATTAGCGAAATGCGATGGCCCAGTTCAGAATACTGCGTAATCGACGATCACTCAGTCTATTACTCTGGAAACGCAGACAACAAACATGTCCATGGGGTAGGGATGATAATATCCAACAAAATACGGCAAACCGTCACAAACTTCACACCAATATCAGAAAGAATGCTACTCATACAATTAAACAGCACCCCAGTGAAGACAAACATTATTCAAATATATGACCTCACCTACGACAAACCCGATGAAGAAGTGGAAGAACTTTACGGTACACTATCAGACACAATAAAGCAGCTTAACAAACATGAAGTGATAATAATCATGGGTGACATAACGCCAAAATTGGAAAGGGAAAAAGCGGTGAATATATCGGCGAATTTGGACTGGGCGTAAGAAATGAACGCGGAGATAGACTTAAACGATTCGCAGAGGAAGAAGAGTATGTAATACTGAACACCATCTTCAAACTCCCACCATGACGCCTATATACATGGATATCGCCCCAAGACCTACCCAACAACGTCGTTAGAAATCAAATCGACTATATACTAGTGAACAAACGATTCCGCAATAGCTGCCAATCAGTTAAAACCTACCCTAGTGCTGATATATCGTCAGACCACAACCCACTAGTAGGAGGATTCAATTTAAAACTAAAAAAAGTTGCTCGAAAAGTTGGAACATGAGAAGACTAAAACAACCTGATATTAAAGAAACAGTAACAAGCTTAATAACTCAATGCTGCAAGGAGATAGAAACATGGAACAACACAGAGACGACCCTTGAGAAACTAACTAACACCCTCAATCAGATCGGAGACCAATATTTAACAGACAAAAAAACCAGGAGGAAAAGCTGGACGACAAATGAAATATTACAACTCATGGACGAAAGAAGGAAGGCAAAAAATAACACCACAAAATACAAGAACCTTCAAAAACAAATAAGGCAAAACATAAGAATAGCAAAGGAGAACTGGATCAGAACACAGTGCAAATAGATAGAAGACCTAGAAATGAAATATGACTCATTTAACACGCATAAAAAAATCAGAGAAACAGCAGGAATATACAAAACCAATACAACTGGTAGACTACACAACACAGATGGCAAGATCATCGTCGACAAAGTGGAAAAAATGGAAGCCTGGAAGAAATACATAACCGAACTTTTCGAAGACACTAGAACCAAACAATCCGTGGAACACAATAATCCTAAGGGCATGACAATAACACAGGACGAAGTCGCAAAAACATTAACGCAACTCAAAGACGGCAAGTCTCCTGGCCCAGATAACACCTGCAGTGAGCTTTTTAAACTATTTGATGTCGAAGGGGTCAAACGATTAACGAAGATATTTAATAACATATACTCCACAGGAGAAATACCCAAACCATGGTTAAAATCTACATTTATACTTCTACCTAAAACCGAGTGCCAAATACTGCAGCGAATACCGCACGATCAGCTTAATGAGCCACCTCCTAAAACTGTTCTTAAAAATAATTTATCACAGAATAATCAAGATATGCTAAGAACACATCAGCCGTACACAGTTCGGATTCAGAAACGCACTAGGTACAAGAGAAGCCCTTTTCAGCGTCCAAGTCATTATCCAAAGATGTAGAGATTTCGATTGTGATGTTCATTCATGCTTCATCGACTACCAGCAAGCATTTGATAACGTACAACACGACAAGCTTATGGAAATACTAAAAAACATAGGACTCGAAAACAGCGATCGAAGAATCATCGGCAATTTATATTGGAATCAAACAACCTCAATACGTATTCAAGGGGAAATCTCAGAAGATATAAAAATCAAAAAAGGCGTCCGACAGGGATGCGTTTTATCATCAATACTATTCAACATATACTCAGAGCAGATTTTTCAAGAAGCGTTAATAGACATAGACACTGGTATAAAGATGAACGGAGAGTACATCAACAATATAAGATACGCTGATGATACAGGAGTATTTGCGAACAACCTCGAAAATCTCCAGGAGCTGATGACCAGAATAGCGGAAACCAGTCAGAGATATGGACTCTCACTTAATATCAAGAAAACAAAATACATGGTAATATCAAAAAACGCCAACCATCCTGGCCAACTAATAGTGAACGGTAAAGTTATCGAAAAAGTACAAACATACACATATCTCGGAACAACAATCAATAACAAATGGGACCACTCACTAGAAATTAAATGCCGAATAGAGAAGGCTAGAACTGCATTTCTCAAGATGTCAAAATTATTCAAAACCCACGATCTATCCCTGTTAACGAAAATCAGATTACTAAAGTGTTACGTCCTACCCATACTCCTGTATGGGGTGGAATCGTGGACCTTAACAGAAGCGAGCTGCAAAAAACTAGAAGCATTCGAAATGTGGCTGTACCGACGCATCATGAAAATCTCTTGGACAAAGCACGTGACCAACAAAGATGTCCTCGAAAAAATTGACAAGGAGAGAGAACTCCTCCTAACGATAAAATCTCGAAATTAGAATACTTGGGACATATTATGAGGATCCTGCAAGGCAGAGTAGAAGGAAAGAGAGGACCAGGAAGGAGAAGAACATCTTGGCTAAAAAACCTGCGTACATGGTTCAACACAACAACGGTGGGCCTATTCAGAGCCGCGGCCAACAAAGTCAAAATCGCAATAATGATCGCTAACATTCGGAACGGATAGACACCATAAGAAGAAGAAGAATAAGACTGCTAATTTTTCTTTTTATGCGTAGATCTATTAAGAATAAGTTAGAAAGATTTTAGATATATAACCCCACTATTTTGTAAATTATGATCGAAATTTGAAATAAACTAGTACAGCGTTGAGGGACTTGTGTCATCCTCATGATATTTTTCTTTTCTTCGTTGAAATTGAATATACGCTTTTCGGCTGATATGCTTTCCTTTAAATAATTTCCAGTGATTTATCGCAAACCGGCTCGACGGGGCTATACGTTTTTATTTTCAATTTTCCGAGCCTTATATGTGAGTGAGGGGAGGCTTATACGAATGAGACTTGAAAAATATGCAACGTAAGGTATTAGAGAGAGAAAGAGCTTGAGAGAATTTACATAATTTGAACACAGCTACATCCGACAAAATTTAATTATATACAGCTTAAAAGCAGAATGAAACGAAATGTTGTATTGTTCTGTTCATATCTAATCGATTAGAAATTTATTTATACCTGGGATAACCGTGGTAAGCTGACTGCTGATCCAGTATAAATATATTATATGATGTAATTAATTCATGCATATATACATATATATATATATATATATATATATATATATATATATATATATATATATATATATGTATATATATATATGTATATATATATATATATATATATATATATATATATATATATGTATATATGTGCATGAATTAATTACATTACATTATATATTTATAGCAGCAGCAGTCAGCTTACCTTGGAGCACTGAAAGGTAATGAATTTAATTACACAGAATTTGTATTGAAACAATTTTTTTGCGAAAATGTTACAAACTAGCTATTACGTTTGTATGAGTTGTGGGCGACCACAAGCTTTCATGTTCGTGTAAATCAAATAAAAACCCAATTAACTACTGTGCGATTTATTGTAATGAAAGAATTTGTACAACGATTTCGCGATTTTGTATTTGCGCTTAAAACAGTTTTGTTACATTGGCCTGCGATGGTGGTATTGTAATTACACCCTTCGCAGGTATTTAAAATAGTACATATGCCATATGAGACTAAAGCCGCCTAAGCAACATTACTGTTTCTTGTAAGACACAAAGTAGTCATTCTAAACCCGGAACTGATACAAAAAAAGTGGTAGTAGCAGCTACTCAGAAATCACAAATAAATGTTGAAGGACATAACTCCGCCAAGGATGCATACATACTATCACCGCTCCTATTTAATATGTACTCAGAATGCTTATTCAAAGAAGTCATCAATGATGACTCGGGTGGAGTAATCATAAACGGTCAAGTTATCAATAACATACGATACGCAGACGACACTGCGATAATAGCAACATCCATCTGCCAGCTTCAGAAAATGATGCAAGACTTAAATACGACTAGCCAATAATATGGGCTCAAAATGAATTTGAAGAAAACTAAATGTATGGTTGTAAATAAAACCAATGTTAATAATACACCAGCAATACTAGTAAACAACACCACAATCGGAAGAGTTAGAAGCTACCAATATTTAGGAACACGTATTGAAGACAATAACGACCAAACTATAGAAGTCAACAAACGTATAGAAATAGCACGAGCAATTTTCGTCAAAATGAATATTCTTTTCTCAAATAGAAATCTCAATCTAGCCTTGAGAGTCCGAATAATTCGCTCTTACATTTTTTCAACACTACTAAATGGGACGGAAGCATGGACATTAAAGAAAATAACATAAAAAAAACTAGAGTCGTTTAAGATATGGATTTATCGCCGAGATATCCTGGACGGACCTAGTAAAGAACGAAGAAGTCATGCGAAGAATGCATAAAGAAAAGGAACTGATCCTTACGATCTAAACACGAAAGCTAGAGTACTTGGGACACATCACCCGGGGAGAGAGATACTCTATTTTCCAACTGATCATGCAAGGAAAATACAAGGAGGACGAAGCATTGGGCGTAGCAGAACCTCATGGTTAAGGAATCTTAGAGAATGGCACGGGCAAACATCGGTCGGACTATTTAGAGCTGAGCGTCAAAGATCAGAATCGCCATGATGATTGCCAACCTCCGATAGGAGACGGCACCACAAGAAGAAGAAGCAGTTACTTTACTTGTTACAATTTTGTAACTAACTATCGGCCTTCGGGTCCTTTTGCTTTTGTTTGTATATGTAAGTAGCAAGTCCTAACGTTCACATATACATACAAAAGCAAAATGACCCGAAGCTCGATAGCCAGTTACAAAATTGTAACAAACAGTTACAAGTATAGTAACTATTACTATCAGTATTTTTTGTTTGTTTCGGGTATAGTATGAAATGAGTGTCGCAAAGTAGTCATTACTTTGTGATACTCTTTTCATATTTCAGAAAGTCGTCTTTCTAAAGTATAGTTAATAATATCGCAGCGACAATAGGTGCCGACTAGAAAAAAACTTCTATGTGTACTACTACTACTACTTCTATTAGCCCGAGGGCTTTTCCCCAAAAGGTAGAAGTTTTGAGGAGTGTTATCAGCCAGAATTTACCGGAACTTCACAGAAAACCTGTAGAAAACTGTGAGAAGTGATTCCCAAAATATCGCCCACAACGGACTTTGAAGTCTCCAAAGCTCAGTTTGAGACAGTAGTGGGAACAAGACGATTCTAGAACATCAATGCCGGGAGGGTGTTTCCAACCACTTTCACGCCACTACTGGTGTATGGATCCCTTTCTCTATTTATAGTGCACTGTTTAGAGCCGAATGTCATCTACTCAGAACCAGAGGAAGTGTTTGCCTTGAAACCCCACGCTAGCAAGGCGGGTTGGGTAATTGAAGGTGCGTGCAAGCTGAAAAGTATTTCGATTAGTGAGGTTTGAACTCACGATCTTCAGCGCAGCAGTATGATGCCTGTGACCTCTGTGCTACGCTGCCCTAATGCGCTACGCTGTCCTAATGCGCTACGCTGCCTCAAAGGTCATAAGTAGGTTCTAGAGGCTTGCTTGAAAGGAGGTTCTAGTACGGGGCTGCTAAAAGAGGTTCTATAAATGATCTTTCAAGGTAACTGAATGAGGAGGTAGAGTAACCTAGTTTTGGGAAGATATATAAATAATAGCATTCGCCTCCTCCAATGTAGTATTAAATAATGAAGTCAACAATTGTAACCATAAATATAATAACGATTGTGAAACTTGTGGAACATCTTTCACAAGGAAAGACAACCTAGCAAGCTATAAGAAAAATGTTCACACAGATAGAAGAAGAAATGTGGAAGAAATTTCAAAATTACTGCACTGCCCCCTTAGTGCATCAATTTGTATTAATTGTGATATGACACACTGTAACTAACTATTTTACTGCCAAAAGCACCTGACATTGTTCCATGTGTTTCCACTGTGAAGTTAAATATGGAATGTTTTAGGTTGTACTATTTAATGTGAACAAAAATTATGAAATAAAGTCTATTACAACTAACCCCTTAGGAGGAAAGTTAAACGCCATCTGGCGGCAATACATCAATTAGCAATGCACATCCATATGATAATAACCGTCAGCATGATCGAAATACAATACAATATAGGCGTCTAGGCATAGATGGTGGACATAATTTCCCATCAACTATGCAAAATATAGCGGGGTTTTCCAACATTTCTGAAGCGTATGCAAGTAACCGCAACCCTCAAAGAATAGTTATCGAGATACAGCACAAAATCGGTGATTTCAAAACGATTTATCGTGGTATCAGGGTAGTGAAAGTAATTTTCCTTCAATCATGCGCAAACTAGCAGATTTTTCCTCAACTACTGTTGCTCTCCATATAGAAACCACCGAGCTAAAGCGAAAGCAACTAACCGTTATATCTGTTAGTTATCAAGATACATAACAGGCGTTTTCAAAAAGATTCATAACTCTTTTTGAAAACGCCTGTTATATGCTGTATCTCGATAACTAAAGATACATTGCAATATAGGCATCAGAGCATATATGTTGAAGATACATAGAACATTTCAGTTTCAAGTTTATTAATTACAAATTCTAACCAAATTCGTCGGGCTATTATTTTTGATTCTCAAAATTTAAAAGTTATCGATTTTCACATTGATGTGCAAATGAAAATTAAAATAATACAAAATTGCAACCTATTCTTCGACAAGTTTCACACGTAATCCTTGTAGCGTCTCAGGACGCACCGGGCGAGCTCTAACACATTTCACCACCCAAACATGCCCAATTATATTCATATCAAGACTCATCGCGGGTCATTCCAAAAATTCCAAAATTTTAAATACTACTTCTTGTAGATACCGCAGAACGCACCTAGCAGTATCGGGTCATGCATTATCCTGCATTAACAAGCAATTTGGCCCTATGAATAGTGCAAAATGAACAACATAGTCTGCAAGAATGTCTCTAATCTAATTGTTTGTAGTTAAAAATCGTTTTTGAAGAATGAAAAGTTAATTGTTGCCTCTAGAGAAATCCCCGCTTTAACCATAACAAGCCTACCCTAAAAACGTTCATTTTGAAGAACGGTGGCTGTAGAATATTTTACCCCTTAAATAGTACAACTAACCCTCGAAGAGGGAAGTTAAACGCCATCTGGCGGCATTACATCAATTAGCAATGCACACCCATATGGTAATAACCGTCAACATGCTCATGTCATCAGGATCACCGGGTAGTGCCCTCTAGAAAATAATATTCCAACAGAGTGCTTGAGATATCAGCACAAGGCCAATTGTATAAAACATATATAAGTGTGAACCCACCTCTTAGCAAGATATGTAGATTGCTAAGAGGTGGGTTTACACTTAAATATATTTTACCCCTTGCCTTGTCCAGACTCTAGGGCGTACATGCGGTGATATCAGAGAAAATCATGATTAGTCTAAGAAGAGAACTCGTCTCCAGTGTTGGTGCAAACTCCTATTTGCGTTGCTTGTGTTGTAGTGTAAGTCTAGGTACTCAATTCGGCCTATATGACATTAAACCAGTCGTTAACAATATTCGTCTAACTGTCTGAGCGCATACGACTATGCCACATAGAATCTGAATTTTCAAACCAGAACTTTTTACATTACATTTCAAGTTTTGTAGTTACAGCCCCATTTTGTATTTAGTTTCTAAAATAATCTGATAGTTGCTAGTAAATCAATTTTTCTTGTTATTCTAGATGAGAAAATTAACAACTTTGGACGTGTTTCAAAGTGAATTGAATGTAGAACATGAATTTTCAAACCTGATTTTTTACCACGTAAAGTTTATTTTTCACTAAATTAAATTTCGCAGTTACTGACCAATTTTAGGTTTTGTTTTAAAAGAACCTACAATTGTAAGTAAATCTATTCTTCTGTGCTAATAATCTGAGAAAACGAACAAGTTTATACTTGTTTCAAAGTCAATTTAATGGGGAACCTGAATTTTCAAACAAAATTATTTTACCACGTCAAGTTTCGTTGTTACATACCCATTTTGGGGTTTGTTTAAAAAAACCTACAGTTGCAAGTAAATTAATTTTTATGTCATTACTAATGTGAGAAATCGAACAAGTTTATACTTGCTTCAAAGCGAATATAATGGAGTACCTGAATTTTCAAACCAACATTTTTTTATCACGTCAACTTTGGTAGTTACAGTCCTATTTTGTGTTTTGTTTTTAAACAAATCTAATAGTTGCCAGGAAAGCTATTTTTCTATCGTTGCTGGTTGAGAAAACGAACAAGTTTAGATTTATTTCAGAGTAAATTTAATGGGGAATCCGAGTGTTCAAACCAGTATTTTTACAATTTCAAGGTTTCTAGTTACAGACCCATTTGTATTTAGTTTTGAAAATAATATGATAGTATATGTATAGATAGTATGTAAACCTATTTTTCTGTCGTTACTAGATGAGAAATTGAATAAGTTTCGACTTGTTTAGGGAATTTGTATTTTCAAACCAGAATTATTTATCACTTCAAGTTTTGTACTTACAGCACCATTTTGTATTTAGTTTTTAAAATAATCTGATAGTTGCTGCTAGTAAATCCATTTTTCTTGTTGTTGCTAGATAAGAAAATGAACAACTTTGGACTTGTTTCAAAGTGAATTGAATGTAGAACCTGCATTTTCATACCTGATTTATTTACTACGTCAAGTTTCGTTTTTACCACAATAAATTTCGCAGTTACAGATCAATTTTGTATTAAAATCCATTTCCCTGTGTTACTAATCTGAGAAATCGAACAAGTTTATACTTGTTTCATAGTGAATTTAGTCGGGAATCAGAATTTTCAAACAAATATTTTTTATCACCTCAAGTTTCGTTCTTACAGACCCATTTTCGGTTTTGTTTTTAAAAACATGTAAATTAATTTTTCTGTCATTACTATGGTGAGAAATCGAACAAGTTTATACTTGCTTCAAAGATAATTTAATGGGGTACCTGAATTTTCAAACCAACATTATTTATCACGTCAACTTTCGTAGTTACAGTCCCATTTTGTGTTTTGTTTTTAAACAAATTTAATAGTTGCTAGGAAATCTATTTTTCTATCATTGTTAGTTGAGAAAACAAACAAATTTAGAGTAAATTTAATGGGGAATCTGAATTTTCAAACCACCATTTTTACAATTTCAAATTTTGTAGTTACAGCCTCATTTTCAGTTTTGTTTTTAAAATAATCTGATAATTACTAGTAAATTCATGTTTCTGTCTTTACTAATATGAGATATTGAACAAGTCTGAACTTGTTTTAGAGTGAATTTAATGGGGAATCAGAATTTTCAAACTAGCACTCTTTGCCACTTCAAGTTTTGTGGTCACAGCTTCCCTTTTGTATTTGTTTTAAACATAATCTGATAGTTTTTACAAAATTTGTATTTCTGTCATTACTAATGTGAGATATAGCACGTGTTACGACTTGGGTTTTGTTTTGAAAAAAAAAACCTACAGTTGCAAGTAAATTAATTTTTCTGTTACTAGTAATGTGAGAAATCGAACATGTTTATACTTGCTTCAAAGTTAATTTAATGGGGTACTTGAATTTTCAAACCAACATTTTTTACCACATCAAGTTTCGTGGTCACAGACACATTTTGTGTTTTGTTGTTTTTAAAGAAATTTAATAGTTGCTAGAGAATCTATTTCTCTATCGTTGTTAGTTGAGAAAATAAAGAAGTTTAGAGTAAATTTAATGGGGAATCTGAATTTTCAAATCAGCATTTTTTTCAAATTTCAAATTTTGTAGTTACAGCCTCGATTTGAGTTTTGTTTTTAAAATAATCTGATAGTTACTAGTAAATGCATGTTTCTGTCGTTACTAATGTGAGATATTGAACAAGTTTGAACTTGTTTTAGAGTTAATTTAATGGGGAATCAGAATTTTCAAACTAGCACTCTATATATCTATGTCTCTATATCTCTATATCTCTATATATCTATGTCTCTATATCTCTATATCTCTATATCTCTATATCTCTATATCTCTATATCTCTATATCTCTATATCTCTATATCTCTATATCTCTATATCTCTATATCTCTATATCTCTATATCTCTATATCTCTATATCTCTATATCTCTATATCTCTATATCTCTATATCTCTATATCTCTATATCTCTATATCTCTATATCTCTATATCTCTATATCTCTATATCTCTATATCTCTATATCTCTATATCTCTATATCTCTATATCTCTATATCTCTATATCTCTATATCTCTATATCTCTATATCTCTATATCTCTATATCTCTATATCTCTATATCTCTATATCTCTATATCTCTATATCTCTATATCTCTATATCTCTATATCTCTATATCTCTATATATCTATATCTCTATATCTCTATATCTCTATATCTCTATATCTCTATATCTCTATATCTCTATATCTCTATATCTCTATATCTCTATATCTCTATTTCTCAATATCTCTAATGCTCCCTGTACAGTTGTCTCCGGTTTCCCAATTGCCCGACCAGAATATCAACACTTCGGCCAAGCGTAAATAAGACAAGTGACAGAACACAAGTCATAGTCATTTGTGTCAATAATATTGATATAATAGGGAAAACCTAGAACTTATTTGTAACTCTGTATTTTATTATGAAAATGTTTTTATCAGTATTTTTAACAGCAGAAATATGTTCCATATTAGAAAATATTTAGCATGATATAATAATATATACATATTTCCTGCGGTGCCACCCTGCACATTTGTAGAGGTAATTCTTCCTGTAAGCTTATTGCATGTGGCAGACGCAAGCCGCGCGTGAAATACTTCCGCACTTCGCAGTAGATCCGCCAGTTATCATTCAGCTTTGATTTGGAAATCCTATGAGACGAGGTGTAAATATCCTGCCGAGCAGGATCACACGGATAAACAATGTTTGGCCGCACTCCAGATGCTTACTTGCGAGAGCATTTATTGAATGTTTACAAGGAATGTATACTAATAATTTCGGTTTCCGATAAACAATAAAAATATCTAAATGTCAATATTTAGTTATCTATACATGGTGATATGTATACATATTCAACCCACAGAATTGGAATCTCCTATTATTTATTTTATTTATTTATGACTTACATAACAAACACAGTACAGTATTTGAGGTACAAGTAAGAATACATATCGCTAATAATAAAAAAAAACAAAGACAATGATTTGAAGTCATTTATGACTTTTCTGCTGTCAGTGCATGTCGTGACAAATATTTTTATTACTGCCAGTTTTGTTCGCCTAAAACAACGCGATAGTAGGATACTTGCGTCTATTGTTATCTTAGATGTTACAACTACATAGTTAAAAGAAGAAGAATTAATATTACGTGTGATAATGTTTTGAGAGGAGGAAACATATACAAATAGTTCCACAGACTCAGAGGAGTTGGCGAGATAGTTGATTCATCATACGCCCTCGTCCGTCGGGAATTTCACCTAGTCGTTATAGCGACTAGGTAAAATTCCCGTCATACGGAAAAACGAAGACAATGTTTTGAAGTCGACCAACTGGCCAGTTATGAATTTTGTGTTGACAGTGTAAGTGTAGGGGTCGCGAATTCGAACCTCATCGAGGGTGGTATTTTTTATGTTTTTTTAATTCAATATTTAATTGAGTATTAAGGCTTGGTTGTTTAAAGCTTGGTTGACTAAGAGCTAATTTTGAAACCGTCACTTTTGACAACTTTGACATATAATGCGATATTGTCATATATAAACAGAGGTACATTCTTGCTATGAAATAGAAAGTTAACAATAATTTATGCAACATCTAACAATATAATCACGGGTTAACTTACCTCGTCTTTATACAACCGATCCTGTGTGCCAATGAGCAAATTTAAACATACATTCTATCTTTTACTGTTTACGAGTTCTGTATAGGGATCTATATATTATATCGCATAATGTATGAAATAGAATGTATGTACATTTGCTAATTTTCAGTTCTCCGACAATATTAAAAAATGTGCGTTTGTTATTAAGTTTGAAAAAACAGCATAAAAGCATATAATTCATATCTGCAAATATTTTTTTTGTGAACATCGCATTTATAAACCCATCTGCTCGTTTCCCCGTCAACAATAGTAACTCAAAGAATATTGCTGTAAAGCACATAAACTGTTTGCGATTCAATATTTGAGTAGAATACTTACTTTGAAAGCTTCCCTGAATTTGTTTGACATTATGTGATACAGAACTGGGTTGACGGTAGTCGACAGGAAATAGAGGACCCCCGATATATACATCAATGCTATGTATATGCTCAAGCACATGGCCTGCGCCTCCTGCGACGCCGTCGAGAGATACACGGCGAGGAGTCTTTGGGCGTGGAACGGCGCCCAGCACAGGAAGAACGCCACCACGACAGCAACTGAAATTAATAGAAAAATTCTCATTAGCAAACGAAAAAATATCTAATCCATGCATTAATTTACTTACAGTTAATGAGATTTACATGTAAAAATGAGAATAATAATAATATTAAGCTTTTTAGTGTTAGCTTGAACCATTGTACGAGACAGCTGAGTCGAATGAGTTGCAGCAGTATTTATTTATTATTTTATATTGTATCTAAACTGAGTTAAAAAAAGTGGCGCACTGTAGGTTTTCTCTATAAGGCCCTTACACGATCAATAGTACTGTCAATATTTTAGAATAATGACAGTATTACTGTACGATACTATGTTTAAAATGTTCATTATTCTAAAATATTGAAATTCATTGTGGGCATATTTCCGTTTAAGTTTTTCAACCATTGCTGTTAATTGTGGCTGAGTGTTTTTTATTTATTTTCCTTTAAAAAAATATAAATAATTTCCAAAAATACTGCGGGGGCGATGGCTTTAGCACCACAAAAGCCGAAGTGTTTCTTATTTGTGGACCATAAAAGGAATTAAACAGAAACTCAGTGCATTTGAGACAGAGAGACAGAAAGAAGCAAGATAAATTGTAATATATATTTAGAAATTCATGTATTCCTGTCCATTAAACGAATACACTTATTCTAAACTGAAACATGAGTCTCCCTGTATATTATAATGATGTTTTGAAATTATATTTTAATTAATCATATCACAATATCTAGCATATATAAATATACTTTAATATAATTACATAATTAAGTGATTTCAACGCATAAATAAAATAATCGCTTAAATGCAGTATTTTCACACTAAAAACAATAATTACTTACTAATTTTTGTATTATTAAATAATTATAGTTTTCAATCACACCACATATGATTTCAATTAATGAATGCCCACACACACACACACAAACACACACACACAAACACACACACACAAACACACACACACACACACACACACACACACACACACACACACACAAACACACACACAAACACACACACACACACACACACACACACAAACACACACACACACACACAAACACACACACAAACACACACAGAGAGACTCACACACATAGATACACAGAGAGACACACACTTAAACATATATTTAATTTAATCGTTTTTTTTTATAATTATTACACAACGCTTCAATTAACAACAGCACAGGAGCAATGTAACGTACTCTTAAAATATATGATCGCAACAGAGCACGCGATGAATATTAATTGGTAATTAACTTTTCGTGTATGAATATAATCAAATGCGAGCAACAAAGATGTAATCAGTGTAATCATAATCGGATATTTAATATAAACTTGCGTATTGGGTTGGAAGATTGCGCAAGTTAAGTGGCTGTGTACGAAATGGTTAATAACACGTCTTTAATAAACCGACTTGTTTACATTTGCTGAACTAATTACAGGGCGGTGTTGGCTTTGCTGCTTTGTTTTGTCAGACTCATGTACATGAAGATTTGAATATAGAATGTAAATATGTTAAACTTTATATTAAGTTCACTCTCTTGGGAAAAACAGTAAGTCTATCGGTTGCCTAAGAATCCTGGATTTGTTTCTATTAAAACTAAATAATTTTACATCATGAAATTTATTATTAAAGTATTTTGCAAGTTCATATGAGATTTTTGCTTAAATTTTAGGCATTTTACAGAAGTTATAAAACACCCTCTACAAGTATAAAGCTATAATAAGATCTATATTAACATACGGATGCGAGACATCATGGACATTCAATAAAGCACAAAAGAGCATAATACAAGCAGTTGGAATGAAGTATATGAGGAGAGTTAGAGGAATGACAAAAAAGGACAAAATGAGAAATGAGGATATAAGAAGAGAACTAAATGTAACACCGACAATAAAGCACATAGAGGAAAGATAATTAGGATGGTGGGGACACGTAATTAGGATGGCAGAGACAGCAGAGAGAAGAGAATGGAAAAAAATGATAAATATATAATGATAGATATATATATATATATATATATATATATATATATATATATATATATATATAATATTAGAACGCTCGATGTAACAAACTTGCATGTATATACATTAATAAAAACAAAAACATACAAGAACACATCTCTCATAAATATGAAACCAAAAGTAAATTGAATGCAAATATAAAAATTCCGACTAACAAATGCAGCATAAATTTTATCTATTTCAACTATAAGGCACCAAAATACTCCATTCTTTACCAACAGAAATTAAAAATACAAAGAATAATAAATTATTTAAAATAAAATGCAGAAAATTTATTAATCAAAATTTATTCATGTATGAAAAATTAATGGGAAATTGATAAATGTTTCACAGTACTTTACACAGACTAAAAAAAATTATAAATTTAGAAATTAAGAAATAGTTAATTTATAATGTAATAAATTTAAAATAATAATGTACGCACATACAAGTGCCTAGGCACTTAGGTGCATAAACAGGGCTAATATTAATTACTGTAAATTAAAATTATTATGGGCCGGTTCTACAAAATGTTAACTGGAGAATAAGGTTATTCGTGGAATAAGTTTGATATCTTGGCGTTAATATCTCAAACTTATTACACGAATAATCTGATTCTCCGGTTAAATTTCAATTGTAGAACAGGCCCTAAATGCAATAACGTACATGTAATAATTTATATTTATAGTAAGTAAAAAAATAAATAAATAAATTAAAATTAATTTGGATGGAACTAATATTCCGTTTTATAGCCACGTAAGAAACCTAGGTGTAATATTAGATAATACTTTTGTATATAGAGTAATATGAATATAGTGTTCTAGTGGCTGCTCTTGATACCCTTGGGACATGAGTGAATCCACAGTTATTTCGGTAACAGAGGGACCATCCTCTCAGGACACCCTCTTCCAGGTGGCACATACGTCTCCAATGTTGAGGGCTGACGGCAACGTCAACCCTCAAGCGGTGGATGACTTTGTGCGACCCAAACGTCACAGAATATGTGGTGCAAGCCCGTCAACGACTAGGAAGAGTCTGTCGAAAGAAGCAAAAATCAAGGGAGGGTCAAGACAGGGCCAGCGCCTGCCAAGAACCCACCTAAAAACTGAATAGATCAGCACCTTCTCCAAGAAGCAATGCCAAGAGAAGCTATGATCAGCTAACAAATTCTAACATAAGTTACGTAGCTGTGCTGAATAGCCACCTCATGCCCGTATACACCAACATCCCATAAACTTTATAGGTCTCATAAGCTATTGAAAGAAGAGGCGGTCCGTGGCGCAGTGCTCTAAGGCGACGGTCTAACGCCATTGCGTGCGGAACGTTGGTGGTTCGAATCCACCGCTAGTCGGCAAACTTTTCTACAAAGAGTTGACCCGGCTAGCATATCATGGATGTTGTATGACGCACAATAGGCTCGTGAAGGAAGGGCCGTAGTGCACACAGCCTAGGGGCGGGAGCTGTACTCATCGTAGAAAAAAAAAGCGATTTGAAATGATAAATTGACAACATCATTGTGACAGAATATGCCAAAACAAATGTCAAACATCTTGAATATCGCTCGCAATTGGAGATTTGATGACACCCTTTGTTTAATTATCCAATGTTTGCAATAGAGATAATCTAAAGTAACTACATTCCCTAGATAGTGTATTTATTGTTGCTATAACAACGAATAGCTATTGATAAATTTATAAGGCACCTTACATGGTCAGTAATACTGTCAATATTTTAGAATAATGACAGTATTACTGTAGGGAAACATGTTAACATTTTCACTATTCTAAAACATTGACATAATTACTGATCGTGTAAGGTAGTGTAATAATGTAATGAAAATAATACTGGTGTTTATCCGAATAATTGATTACTTGATAAATTTTGAAGGATAATTGAAGCAAATACTGACAGTACTAGGCATTCCTAGTACTGTCAGTATTTGCCTCAATTATCCTTCAAAGTATTATTGACCGTGTAAGGTGCCTTTATGAAACGTCGGTGAATAACGGGGATCAGAGTAGTTATAATTGAGTCGCTTCACTCTGGGGAAAATGACAAGTGAGCAGGCCACCAAACTGGAGGGTTGGTTATTTGAGGAGCTGGACAAGACAATCACCAGGTCATCAATTTTCACGCCCACTTTTGAGAAGTGGCAGCACGCAGGAGAGATCCAGCGAATTACATGCGGTAGTCAGGAGTTCTTGGTCTGATTGATAGACCATATAAAGACTGCACCTGCCCTATGGGAGGGCGCAAAACAGGTAGTTAGTGGAGACCAACTGTCTAAATTAACTAAAATTTCAATGTGGGTATCAGGGAAACCAGCTGAGCCCCAGATCATACTACAACGTCGAAGATCTCTTCTCGGATGAATGCAACATTACAAATATTGACGAAAACACACATGAACCTGGACGCGTGATCGTAAAATCAGAAGTCATAAAAGCCATACAACGAGAAAAAGGTCTGGGCTCGACCAAATACACAGTGAACTGATCAAACTCATCAATGAAGACAGTATAGACATCCTTGTACCAGGATGTAGATCTTCAACTATATATACACGATAGGACTTATCCCAACGCAATCGTCAACTTTCTCAAAGGAAACCGAACGCCATCCGCTATAACGATTTCAGACTGAAGGGCCTCATAGTCACCCACTAAAGATTCCTGTGAATAATACAACACTGATGCCCGTATTCACCAACATCCCATAAACTTTATAGGTCCCATAAGCTATTAAGGCACCTTCCACGGTCAATAATACTGTCAATCCTAGTACCGTCAGTATTTACTTCAATTCTCCTTTTATATTTATCAAGTAATCAATTGTCCGGAAAAACTTCAGTATTCTCTTCATTCCATCATTACTATACCTTACACCATAAGTAATACTGTTAATATATTAAAATAACGAAAATTTGATACTTGTTCCCGTACAGTAATACTGTCATTATTCTAAAATATTGACAGTATTATTGATGTTGTAAGGTGCCTTTATGAATGTATAAATTGAAAATGTCATTATGACAGAAATGGTCAAAATAAATATCAACACCTTCAATAACGCTTGTGATTGGAGCTTTGATGACACATTTTCTTTAATTTTTCAGTGTTTCCAATAGAGCGAATCTAAAGTAACTACATTCCTTAGATTATTTATTTATTGTTGCTATAACAACCAATACAATCAATAGCTATTGATAGATTTATAGAACGTTGGTGAATACGGGGGTAAATTTACAAAAAAAAACTTTCGACAGACAACGTCGTGTTCTATCGACGCTGTCTGTCAAAAATTGGTGCGAATTTAATAGGGAGACCAAAGAAGTCTTCAGTGCACCGTGTTGTGACCTCAGAGAAATAAGAAAGAGACAGGACAAAATCTATTATAGATTTGCCACCCTCAAGGTACAGAGGGAGAGGAAAGCTCTGGATTAGCAGATCCTGTCGACGCTACAACTGAGATGGGCAATGCTCATCCGGAGACAGATCCATCTCTTCTATTGCCACCAAAATAAAATGGGTCTGGTTTTACAAATCACCCAAATCAATTGGCAGAATTCTAAGGAGGCAACTGCTATTTAAGTTGTCATCTACAGAATATGCAATATAGCATCGCGCTGGCCCTAGAACCCTCGATTGTTAAAAACAGGATATGCGGAATCAACAACAACAATAACCACAACAGAACTGGTAAACTTGGTAGAACACTGCGAGTAACTAACGATTGATCTCATCATCGGATTGATGCTGACGCTTACCATGTGGTGTGTAGCACAGCAGAGGAAATGCTCGAATCGAGTACATAACCAGTACAAAAACATATATACTAAACGGAGGTTGTAAACCAACGTTTGTAACACAAAAACGAGGTGATATGCATCAGTGTAACACTGGGCAATACCTCAAACAAAATAAAAAACTGGCACGTATCAAGTCAGGTATTCATGTTTTATCACCGACTGATACGTTACGACCTAGATTTCGTTTCACGAGAACTACCGTCTTACAGAAATCCACAAAAAAACTAATAAACTATTTTGCAAAACATATATAAGTGTGAATCCACCTCTTAGTAATATACATATCTAGATTTCGATCTTATTAGATCTCATTAGTGTAGCTCAGCTAGTGAGGATAATTCACACAATATCTCGAGTGGTTATATACAAAAATGATACAACTAACCACCTAGGAGGAAAGTTAAACGCCCTCATTTTTGTATACAAATAAACTTATATATGTTTTATAAGATTGGCCTTGTGCTGATATTTCAAGCACTCTGTTGGAATATTATTCCATAGTAAATTTTTGCAGATACCTATCGGATAGGATGGAGTATCAGGCAGCAAACAAAATCCAGTGGACGACTTGTGTGAAACACCTCCAAAAATCACAGATTTCATCATACAAGGACTCTGGTCCCATTAGAAAATAACCACGTTACTTGTACAATAAGATTGAATACAAAAATTATATACACAATATTAATGTCAGGAGGACAGCCTGGAGGAGCTAGCTAAATACAGGGTACTTCAAAAAAATGTATACACACTTTGAACTTCCATAGAAAATTTATACAAAGTTAAATTTCAGGAAAATAGAAAGCTGAAAGTCCAATGTAAATGAAACATAAATAACAAATGTTAATACTGTTCAAATTGGTGACCTGCAGCATCAATACAATTCTGAGTTCTCTGTACATCGTATCAAAACGTCCAATGAGATTTCTCTACACACTGCTTGAATCTCATTCCAAAGAATGTCTAGGTTACGTGGTTTACGTTTGTACACCTCATCTTTTACTGTGCCCCACAAGAAGAAATCCAGTGGTGTAAGGTCTGGAGAGCGTGCTGGAAACTCGATTGGCCCCCTGCGTCCTATCCACTGGCCCGACAAATTTTGATCCAGGTAAGCTCGTACGTCCCTGTGATAGTGCGGCGGAGCACCATCTTGTTGAAAATAAAAATCATCATTACCGTATAATGCACGAATGGCAGGAAATATGGAATCAGCAAGCATTGTTAGGTAATTAATACCAGTTACAGTGCCTTCAAATCGAAAAGGTCCAATGAGTCCCCTTGAAGACAAACCGCACCACACATTTACACCAGGCAAATTTACAGCTTTTTCAATTGTAATGTGAGGATTTTCTTCACCCCAGTAAACACAATTGTGCCTATTGACAGTTCCATTAAGTTTGAATTGGGCTTCATCCGACCAAATAATGCTACCCATAAATCCCGGTTCACGTATCACCATCTCCTGAATCCATTCACAAAATTGCAACCTTCTATCTGGATCGTCGCCATTTAGCTGTTGCACCAGCCTTGGAATGTAAACACGATACTTGCCTCTCTTCAGAATGCGTAGCACGCTGCTAGCACTTACATCACTTTCACGTGCCCCTTGCCTTGAAGATTTGTTAGGAGAGCGTTGAAACAGTTCCAAGACTGCCGTTGATGACTCATCACTTGTAGCTGTTCGAGGCCGACCTGAATGACCTTTATGCACATCACACACTGTTCCATGAACTTCGAATTTGTCTCGTATGCGTGTAATTGTTAATCTTGAAGGTGGTTCTGTATCATACTCCCTTCTCCACTGTCTTTGAACTTCATTTACATTCTCAAACTTCCAGTACCACTTAATAACCTGCTTACGTTCTTCAAAACTCAAACGTACGTCCCCCATGTTGATATTACAAATTCCAACTGATAATATAACATAGAGGGACGATTATGCTGGCACCTGGCGAAGAAATATAACATTAGCCTTGTAGAGCGGGAAAACTACAATAGTTTAAAGTGTGTATACATTTTTTTGAAGCACCCTGTACAAACAAACTAGAACTCTGCTGGATAAAAGGACATAGTGGCATCAAGGGGAACTAAATAGCAGATGAACTTGCCAGGAAAGGATCCTCACATCCTCTAACAACCCTAGAGGATGAAATTCTTTCTGCAGGTACTCTGACAAAAATAATAGAGCATAGGATACATGCTCTACACAAGGTAAGATGGCGAGAAACGCCGGGCTGCAAACAAGCAAAGGTAGCAATTAGGCAACCTTGTAAAATTGCAGCCACGGCCCGCCTTAACTTATCTAGAACTAATCTGAAATTATTGACTAACATCCTAACCGGCCACTGCCGGCTAAACAAACACCTACACACGATGGGTCTGGTGAACAGCCCGTTATGTAGACGGTGCAATGAAGAACTAAAAACAGAGAGCATGTAATATGCCTCTGCCCAGCTCTAGTAAACACCAGGCATCTAATACTAGGGGAGTGCTGGCCTAGTATGGTCAGCATTGGCAGCTCCTCACCCGCCAGAGTTTTGCAGCTTGCACGCAAAATTGACTGCTGGGACGAGTGAGCAGCCTTTAAGGGAGGTTTCACAATGGGCCCATTTTGAGGCCTAAGTGTCTGTAGCTATGCTACCCTCCAGCCAACTATCCAGAATGTCAGGAGGAAGTCGTTAATAAACATACCCAAGCACAGAACCGAAATACTCAAGAAGTCGTTGTCTTACCATTATCTTCAACCAAATACAACACAAATCCAAAATGATATCGCTGAAAGCATTTAAGACAATTCAATAAATAATTAGGTGGACGACCGTGGTAGATCAATTCAACTACTAAGCCGAACCTAATCATTACCTCCCATATTTGTGTTGTTCCTTTGTATATATTGTATGAATGTACTGGAGGTAATACATATAATAAAGGCGGGCATGAGAGCCTCTGCAACCCCTTGGTGGAGTGCAGAGATCAACTGCATATCCAAGTCCATAGACAATTCAAAAGGGAAGTCAGGAAGCAACAAATAAATACAAGGAGAGCCTAATGCAATGACATTGAATCCACAGCAGCAGCTGCTCGCCTGAAGAGAGTAATCTCTAAAGATCCTGTACAACAACTCAACTCACTAAAACGGGAGGATGGCACCTTCACCGTAACATTTTCCCAAACTATCGAGGTACTCATAGACAATAGTGGGTGTCTATGAGTACCTCGATAGTTTGGGAAAGTGTTACCGTGAAGGTGTAATCAACCTGGAGGTCCCACTATAGCAACCGATCCCCATCAAGCTGATAAGTAAGATTGACTGCTAGCCGATCAAATGATAACTATGACTAAAATATAATGGGAAATATCTAGCCTCTCATGAAGTCTGCAGGACTAGATGCAATATTCCCAGCATTACAACAATTGGATTTAACATATATTAACACAATGCTTTATATATTTAAAGTATAGGTACATACCATATACATGGAGAGAGGTTAAAGTGACCTTTATACCCAAGACAGGCAAAGTATATTACACACTTGCCAAGTCATGCAGGCCCATCAGCATAACCTCATTTCTATTGAAGACGTTGGAAAGGTCTGTGATCGTGAAATCAGGGATGGGCCGTTGAGAATCCCATACATCCGAAACAGCATGCCTACTAACCATGTCGCTCAATCGAATCAGCCCTACATCTAGTGACTTCATGGATAGAGAAAACACTGGAGCATAAGTTCGTTGCTTGTTACCTTCATTGACATTGAAGCTGGTTTTTACAAAACAACATTTAAGCGTATTGACAATGCTCTAACATCTGACGGGATTCACACCACTATGAGGGGCTGGATAAAATATATGCTTAGTCTAAGTACAATCCAGGTTAGACTAAATGATGTAAAAAAGTTGTAGGAAGAGGCAATCCTCAAGGTGGAGTCCTCTCACCCCTTTTGTGGTACTTTGTAGTTGATAACCTTCTGCTGGAATTAAACAACTCAGGTTACTATGCCGTTGGTTATGCAACGACATAGTGATCATGATAAACGGCAGTTTTGAAGGTGTACTGCAATTTCATGCACAATTACCTAAATGTTGTTGAGAATTGGTGCGATAGCCATTCGCTAACTCCAAAAAAGATAGAGCTGATAGTGTTTACGAGGAAGAGGAAACTCGAGCTATTAAACATGCCAACTCTCTTTAATGTCTTTATGACACTCACAGATAAAGTAAAATATTTAGAATTAATCATGGATCCAAAACTGAATTGGAATGAGCATATAACATCCAAGCTGGAAAAAGAATACATCTCATTTTGGCAATGCCGCAGGGCGGTTGGTAAAACATGAGGCCTATCTCCCAAGATCACTCAATAATCAGATATACGCGATCATAAGACCAACTATCGCATATGACGCAATAGTCTGGTGGTCGAAAGCCAAACAATTCACAACAATCTTAAAACTATCACACATTCAGCGGATGGCGTGTCTTGCCATCACCGGCGCTATGAGAAGAACACTCACAACAGCCCTGGAAGCACTGTTATGTCTACAACCATCATCATAAGGGAAACTGCAGTAAAAACAGCATTAAGTCTATCCTCACTCAACCTGTGGCATGATAAAGTTAGCATCATTGGACACAGAAGCATACTGAGTGAAAGTATCAAACTAAACCTCCTCATAGTTTGTAAGTGCGGCAGAATTCTACCCAAAAACATTTTGTCAAACATAATATCATCACACTGGATGGACATTCACAAGGCACCAACATATCCATGTATACTGATGGATCCAAAACTAAGACGAGAGCTGGAAATGAAATATTCTCACCAGAACTAGATCTCAAGATAAGTGCACCACTTGGAAGATTTACGTCAGTCTTCCAAGCTGAATTAACAGGAATACTAAAGTGTGCAAATTTTAGCAGAACAGAATATTAAGGATAAACATATCCAAATACTCGCCGACAGTAAAACAGCTTTAAATGCCAACACATTTGTGTCGAAAGAACTATATTCTATTCTATATGCCTACACAGCCTAGAGGAGCTAGCTAAATATAACAGACTAAAACTCTACTGGATCAAAGGATATAGTGGCAGAAAGGGGAACGAAATATCAGATGAGATTGATAGGAAGGGATCCTGGTATCCTCTAACAAGCCAAGAGACTGAAATACTTTCGGGTACTCCGAAAAAAAATAATAGAGCATAGGACAATTGCTCATAAATAACGGTTTTATTGAATTTATTCGCTACTTGATTTACACCCTGTATATATTTTTTCCACACTAAAAATAATAATGACGTCCTAATTTTTGTAAGAATTTACTATTTTTGGTATAGTTTACTATTTTTGGTATAGTTTACAGTGTGTTAAATTAATTATTTTATTTTGTTGTTGTCCTATAATTGGAATTCTCTCTGTTGAACAAAAAAAAATTGTTTTATTATTATAACTTCTGACGGGTTACATTTCTAACTTAACTACTGCTTTATATCACTGATTTTCAAAGTAGTGATCGCATAAAATACTTGGGGGTCGCCAGAAATAATTGATTACAGATAATTCGGCATGTTTTTCTACATAAACCCATTATCGGGGAGAGTCCACAATTTTTAAGTGCAAAGTTGTCCAAGAAGTTTGAGAAACACTGCTTTATATCAAACCCTATACAGACACTTTATATCAGCATAATATAGCTCGATGAACCGATTTATTTGTCATACACTGACATTATTTGATCACGTCATGTAACACACTTTACTAGTCCCAGCAGGGACGGTGTCAACTTTGTATGCTGTTTCCGCATTCCGGGCCAAGGCAGTGCAGCACCCTTCGCGCTGAATTTCGCCGGGTCAAGTTCGCATTTTAACCTCCCGGCCACGGAATAACTCGCTCCGAAATATTTACAAGTACGGAATATTCCTACAAAGTGCTGGGATTCGTATGTTATTGCAAGATCGCTTATTAAAATGAGTTTACGACGTCGTAAATATGCGTGGGGCTGGCAAATTCTGATTATTTATCGCGGATTAAAATATATAACTGTGAAATCAGGTCAGGAAACCTGAACACCCGGGGTAATGTTTTATGTGCTGGGCAATGTGCTGAGGAGATTAATTGGGTTAAAAACGGAGATTTTGTCTAGATTATTATGAAATTTATTTTATAGGATATTTGATATTAAGGGCGTACACTGCACATCCTTGATATCGAATATGTACCGAATATGCAACTTTTTTATTTGAAAAAATTAATTTTCGCGAGTCACCTTTCAGAGTTTTTCAGAGGTTTTCTGTGAAGTTAAGGTAAATACCGGGTGATTAAACTCCTCTGAGCTTCTCCCTTGACCGGCGGAAAAGCCTCACGGCTGATAGCCCTATAAAGATAGAAGTTTTTTTTTTAAATATTTTATACATATACATACTTTAATAGATTGCACTCTCAAATAATACATAGTTTATCCTTTTTTGCATCATATTTATTCGGTTGTTTATATTTGTTATAACTATCGATTGTTTTCATTCTTTAACCCTCTAAAGTCCAAGTTTTTTTTATCGTCACGCTATTATGTTCCTCATATAATTGAAGACCGCTGATGACTGTATGAATGAATATGTATTTAAATGCAGGCTATCGCTATACCATCAGTTTCTACACCTACTAAAGGTATGCCCGCCTTGAGGCGTTGGGCATCGAAGCTATACAATATTTAATTGCACCGTTATATGCGAAGACGGTGGGTAAGGGGCGACGGCAAAAACCACCAAGTAAGTCCGACCCAAATGTCAACCTCTCCTGCACGCGGTGCCCGCTGCTAGATAACGAACGAGGCTCTGGCGACCGAGCCATGGCGGTATAACCATTCCATCGAGAAGTAAGGAAATGAAATTCTCAAACTCGCCAACACGCTTGGCAAGCGCGGCGTTTAAATGCCAAACCCCTCTAACGAATGAAATGGCAACTTATAACGTAAATATACCCCAGGTGAGTAGGGCTAGCCCAAAATCTCACCCTGATAAGTCAGGCTCATGGATTCTGGGGGAGACAAAAAGTTGACAAAAACACAAATAAACAAGACCAAAGGCAAAATACACAAACTAAACATTGCCACATATAACGCAAGAACACTAGCAACCGATGGGAGGCTCATTGAAATGGAAGAAGAGCTGAGACAAATAAATTGGGATATAGTGGGAGTAAGTGAAGTAAGAAGGCGTGGAGAAGAATGGAGAACACTTAAGTCGGGAAATATATTCTATCATGTCGGAGAAGCAGACAAATCCATAGGCGGCGTAGGCTTCCTCATAAACAAAAAGCATGCAAAAAAAATCATATGCATAAAGAGTATATCCACAAGAGTAATATATCTAATACTCAAACTAAACTCCAAATTACCGATTATGAAGACGAAATAGTAGAAAGTTTCTATGAAGACATTTCCCAGGCGAAGAGTGAATCACCTACTCACTTTACAGTGGTAGGAGGTGATTTTAATGCTAAGATAGGCAAGAAGCTGGATGCAGCGGAGATAGTGATCGGAAACCATGGAACAGGGGACCGGAACGATCGGGGAGAAATGCTTATGAACTTCCTAAAAATGCAAAACCTATACTTAATGAACAGCTTCTTCTACAAAAAAGAACATCGCAGGTGGACCTGGGTGAGTCCAAGTGGAAACACAAGAAATGAGATTGATTTTATAATAACTGATAAAAAGCTTATCGTCAACGACGTCACTGTGATAAATAGTTTCACAACAGGAAGCGACCATAAAATGGTAAGGGCAAAAATAACTCTAAACCTAAGTAAAGAAAGACGTAAGCTGGTAACAAAGAAAAGACAGGCTGGTTGGACAACACCAGAACAAGTTCACAAATATGCAGAAATGATAACTACCAACTTGGAAACTACACAGTTTGAATATAGGCACAAAACAGCAGACGAAATAAATAACAAAATCGTCGAAGTTATAAATGAAGCAACAAAGACATACTGTAAGCCAAATAAAGAACAAATAAACAAAATCAGCAAGCATACCAAAGAGCTTATGAAACTTAGAAGAGTGTTAAGACAAAACGGCGATACAAACTCAAAACAACTGAGAGATTTAAACAAGACAATTACAAAAGATATCAAAAATGACATACGTCGATACAACACAGAACAAACGAAACTAGCTATTGAGAACAACAGAAGTATGAAGGTACTAAGAAGAAATATGTCAAATGGAAGAAAAGAAATCTTCAAACTAAGAAACAGCACGGGAACACTAACCACAAATAGAGACGATATACTGAAAATAACGGAAAAATTTTACGCAACTCTCTACATGAGTCGGCTACAAGAACAACCAGAGGAACCGACACAAACACATACCGGGAAGGTCATAAATCAGGGATCTGAATATATGCCAAGTATATCGATAGCCGAAATTAAGAACGCCCTTGCAGAGATGAAGAACAACAAATCCCCGGGGGAAGATGGCATACACATCGAATCCATAAAACAAGGAGGAGACGCTCTACTACATGCCATAAAAGCACTATTCAACACCTGCTTAGAAGAATGTGCTACACCTGGCGAATGGAACAACGCCTCCACAGTTATCCTACATAAAAAAGGCGATATAACACAGCTCGGAAACTACAGACCGATAAGTTTGCTACCACATTTATATAAACTTTTCACCAAAATAATCACCAAAAGGTTAGAAAATAAACTAGACTTCTACCAACCCAAAGAACAGGCTGGGTTTAGATCGGGGTATGGGACAAATGACCATCTTCAGGCTATAAAAACTCTCATTGAAAAGTGTAATGAATATAATAAGCCCCTTGTCCTGATTTTCATAGATTTCGAAAAGGCGTTCGATACAGTTGAATTACCCGCCATAAAAGCTGCTCTAGACCAAGCACGAATAGACTATCGATATACCAAGCTAATTGAACATATTTACCGAAACGCTACAGCAAGTATAAGGCTACACGACAATACCAACAAATTTAAAATTGGCAGGGGAATCCGCCAAGGGGACACTATCTCCCCAAAACTATTTACCACGGTTCTCGAATATGCTTTTAAAATGGTATCGTGGGAACACCTAGGAATTACAGTGGATGGAGAAAAACTTAACCACCTGAGATTCGCAGACGACATCGTCCTAATAGCTGACAACATCAAAGATGCAAAAACTATGCTCAACGACCTAAAACAGTCAACGGAAAAAGTGGGCCTTAGGATGAATATGGGAAAAACAAAAGTTATGACCAACCTAGTGCTAAGCGATCAAATCAAAATAGATGATGCTAATATAGCAGAAGTAACTTCCTATATATACCTGGGGCATCAGATATGCATAGGCCGCGATAACCAAACATGCGAGATACAGCGCCGCATAGGTTTAGGATGGGCAGCGTTTGGAAAACTAACTAACATCTTGAAGAGCGAACTACCAATGTGTCTCAAACGGAAAGTGTTCGAACAATGTGTGATACCGGTAATGACGTATGGGTCAGAGACTTTAACACTAACAAAGCGTTCCGCAGTAAAACTGCAGGTAACACAGAGGTCAATGGAACGGGCCATGCTAGGCATTTCCCTGCGAGACAGGGTACGAAACGAGGTCATCAGGGAAAGGACGGGTGTCTGCGACATTATAACACGCATCTCTAACATGAAATGGAGATGGGCAGGCCACGTTGCCAGATTTAGGGATGGCCGTTGGACTAAACGGCTTTTGGAATGGAGACCCCGTGCCGATAAACGAAGTAGAGGTAGACCACCAACCCGATGGACCGACGACATCAAGAGGGTGTCACAAAACTGGATGAACAAAGCACAACATCGTGCTGCCTGGAAAGAAGTAGAGGAGGCATATGTCCTGCAGTGGACGCAAACGGCTGGAAAAAAATGATGATGATGCGAAGTTGGGCATTAGAGAGTTAAGTGGAGAAAGGAACCAACCCATAAAATATTTTTGTATCTCTTACCTTTATACTCAAGGGGTAAACAATTTAACTTAACGAAATAAAAAACTATTGCTCTAAACCTCTAGAAGACCAAAATTAACCTGAGATAAATAAATAATTTTTAATTTCTATAATTAACTTTTTGTATATTATTGTTGTTTTCCTGTAATTGGATTTTGTGTCTGTAGGACAATAAAGCTTACTATATTATTATTATTATTATTAAAAATCTTCGTATAAATCTGTTTTCAAACTTTAACAATATGTGGATTGGTTCCTCTCTACAGAAATATAAAAAAAAATAAGAGCTTTATTTGGCATATCAGCCCAACCCTTACCTTTACAAATTCCAGCCACAAAAAAACAATACTTTCACAGAAAGAACGAAAAAAAATAAATAAAAAAAAAGAATACAAATTAACATTTTCTACCCACTAAAATAAACTAAACCCCCTCTGCCCTCGCCAATTTCCTTTCCCACGTCAGCCTCCTGCAGATTTTCACGCCTTTCCCATCCTCTCCTAACCATTCGTTCAGCTTTCTGCACTCTCCCACCCACTCTGCTTTCACTCCCTCACATTCTTTGGTAAGGTGCCACCACGAGTCACTCCCCTTCCTACACAGCGCACACGCGGTGTACCCCAGCCCCATCCACACTTTTCTTCCTCGCTCTTCTGACCCACACCTCGTTCTTGCCATGCATACTTTGTCCTCTCTGCTCCACTCAACCCTGGCTAAGTAGCTCGGGAGTTTCCCTTGCACTTGCCACTCTACGTAGCCAGGGTTGTATGAGTTCTCAGCCATTCTCACTTGCCTTTCTTGTCACTCAATATACCTCAGTCTCTCCCTTATCTCAGTTCCTAGGCTACCCCTGTCTCTCAGCTTCTCCTCTACCCACACCTCAGACATACCCACTCTTTCATACATCCTTTCTCTATCCTTCCTCCATCTAGTCTCTGTTCTACTCTTACACCTCATCCATACCTCCCGTACTAGTCTTTCCTCGCCCAAATCCTGCAATCTTTCCTCAAACTTCACAACCCTCACACACGACTCCCACCACATACTCATACAACTTGTCTCCTGCAACAGCACTGCCCTCGGTGTTGACCTTTCGAGCCCTAGCAGATTCTTCAGAAACTATTACCTCCCATTCACGCAATCCCCACACTTCCACTCCATACAACAATATCGGTTTTACACACGCATCCCATCTTGCACGCCATTACGAGGTTACCACCCCACAAACTCCCCGATTTTCTGCACGCAATCCCCCAAGCCATTCTTGCTTCCGCCTGCATACACTCCACATGCATCCTAAGCCCTCCTCCACAGTCATACCAAAAGCCCAAATATTTAAAGCCATTCACTCTCTCAATCAGCCTTTCTTTCCATTTTAGCCCGTAGCCGTTTCCCTCCTGCCCCTAATCCTAAACAACATCCATTTAGTCTTTTCCACATTCACCACTAGCCCCCTCTTATCCAAGTACCTACCCATTCTTTCCAACATCTCTTGCATCTCTTCCACTCTCTTGGCCACCAGCAGCACGTCATCTGCATACGCCAACATCCACACCTTGGATCTACCCACCATGACCCCTCCTGCCTGTCCTCTCCTCAGCACCTCTTCCAACTCGCTCGTGTACAGATTAAACAGGAGGGGGCTTAGCGGGCACCCTTACTCCCACATTCACCTTAAATTTCTCAGATATTTCTCCATTCACTCTTGCTTTCGCCCATGTCTCTTTATACATGCTTCTCACCCACTCCACTCCTTCCTCTTCCATACCCAATCTATCCATACATTCCACCAGTTTTCCCCTAGGAACTGAGTCATACGCCGCTTTTAAATCCACAAACACCGCATACACTCTCCCTTTGCATTCCAGCGCTTCCTCCACCATTATCGCCAGCGTGAAAATCTGCTCCCGAGTCCCTCTTCCCCTTCTGAACCCACCCTGGCATTCCGGCAGCAGCCCCTTTTGCTCCACTTTTCATTTTTCACCATAGTCATCATCAATTTATAACCGGCACTGAAATATATGTACAGAGTTTTCTGTCGACTGTTATTATACATTTTTTCTAACAATTGTATCAGTCAATTATTTTCTCTCAAACTAACAAAGTAAACATGGCCGACAGAAACAATTGACTAAAACAAGTGACACACGTAATCATCGTAATGAATTTTCATTTAATGTATCTGTCGATTATTTCTGTCAATTGTTTTGGTTGATTGATTCTGTCGACCATGTTTACTTGATTAGTCGAATCGACAATTACAATAGATATAAACAATTAAACAAACTGAATGCAAACAATTATGAAGTAATAGTGTTTGCTTGATTAGTTTGGTCTAGTATTTTGATTGTCCTGACTATAAACGATATATTTACATTAACATGGATTTATGGTTTTTACTTGAAAATATCTGAAAGATGCAGAATTTATGTGATATAAATAAAAATAAAATTAAAAATAATAATAAACCATACAAAATGTATAACATTTACAATTCGGTGAGCTCCTCCCTTTACCATCTAAAAAGCCTAAAAAGGCTGATAGCTATAAGATTCTTTGTATAACATTTATCAAATATTTGATTATTAAGTTATATCAACTATTATCTTTCGATTTTAGAAAGAGAATGTACCATATTGTCTGATTATTGGATTGATTATACTTGTATTAATTGAATCCCGTCACGAGGCGGTGCTGTCGCAAATTTAAAAGGCAACCTTGAACGCAGTGGTTGACCTAATTTTTTCATAAATTACGATAAAGAGAGGCGCTCAAGCAAGCGCTGGAACTATAACGAAGTTTAATTCCCATTTTCTCTCTGGGGATCGAATTACACGCAACGACCCAAAAGTTCCGCGGTTATGACGGCTGGATTCGAGCCCAATATTCAGATAACACGAAATTAGGACGAATAAGATTTCATCTATTAAAACAGTGAGAAACTTTTTTTCACTTATCAAGACGCACCTTTTTGTAAATCTTACTTCAACTATTTTTAACTAGTTATAGCACAAAATAATCAAAGGTAAATTATAAAAAGTGGTTTTCTTTGGTTACAATGAATATTTCAACTACATTCTTTACTCCGCAAAACTTGTTTTAACAGTTATAATCAGTAAAAACCCGAAATACACATGCACAGAAGTTCCAGTGTCCTGAGGTAGTTCAGGTATTTAACCTTATGGATTACGTTTAAATTATGTAATTATAAACAAAAAATAACGTTTTTTATTTACTAACGGAACAAAAGCATTTACAACGTATTACATAAACAATAAATACTACTTATAGAAAACAACCATACGATGATGGATATCATTGTATTTACTATACGAGGTTTGTTTAAAGCTATTAAAAGCTGTTCATATCTGCGAATACTGTTGTTTAAACTTTTCGTCTTCCCAGGCTGTGTCTATCCACTCCTGAATATAAACATTGATTGAAATTAAAATACTTTATCAAGTAATATAAGCCTCCTTTATGCTTATCAATTGAGTTTATCCTGTGCAGTTTGTATTCAAGATTTCGCAGATATAGATCACTTTGGTTAAATGTGTAATAAAAAAATAGCTTCTTGAATAAGAAGCTATTTTTGTTATTAGACATTTAACTATAGTGATCAAGGAGCGAAACCTACTGAATTATTTAGGTTTCGCTCCTTCTCATTGCTGTCACCAATCCACTGACCTAGACGGTATGAAGGAGTTGGCGTTGTTGTTAAATTATAATAATTTATAATATCAAGATTTAAAAAAAAAAATCAAAGTATGTTTTCATACATTAACGCTACAGCTTGGATTCTTTTAATGTAAAGTAAATATTTAGTCATAAATATTCCCGAAAATATGTTCGTATGTTTACAGCATTGTCTCCCGATTTTCTACCCGTAACAATGTGCTTTGTGTGCAAATGAAACTCCGAAAATAAGAATTTGACCCTTCGATTTAAAACTGTATGTGTGTGTGTGTGTGTAGCATGCGCCAAGATTCTAATTCCTGCGAATTTTCGAATTGATGGCTCATACACGCGTGGTTGGTTTCAGGAAGCGAATTCTAAATGTGTATACCGATTGCCCATAATCGTTAATAATATGAGGCACACGCGGAGTTGCAACCTTGAGCGATTTTTGTAGGTGTTGCTAGATACCTACTGGTTTCGGATATAAAAAAAGCTGTTATTAACTGTATTTATTTATTTATCTACCTCAAGGTGTATATTATAATAAAATGTATTTTAAAATTGAATTATAAATTATTATTAACCGCGAGACTTTTTGCAGTTGTTGCACACATCGCTTTTCCGGAGTAAAACGATACAACTCAAAAACCTTGTTATTGTGTGTGTTATTGCACTATATATTAAAATTGTATGCCATTTTTGTTTATGATTGTGTCCTGGCGAAGTGCTGTGTGTGCGAGAATATTCCGACGAGATATGAAGACTATATTCAATATAAAATGAAGTGTAATTGTATATTTACACTTCATTTTATATTGAATATAGTCTTCATATATCGTCGAAATATTATCGCACACACCGCACATATCAAGTGTATCGAAATGTCCATCCAAACACTACGAACTAAACGAAAGTGGCAAAATTAGCGTCGGGAGTTGCTATAGATGTGCTCAAGATACCTCAAACAAGACACAAACCGATAATAAAACGATAACAGTGAACAAATAAACAAAGCAACATGTGAAAAACGGCACAAAAAAATCGAAAACGCAATATACACAGCAAATCTTCCACAACAGTATGTTCAATATGATGGGCAATCGACCTAGTTTACAATCGTTAAATGAAAACCTAGAAGGGTTAAGTACAAACATGGGAAGTAAACAAAGATAAAGACTTAACACTCCTAAAACACAATCAGACAAAGCATGATTGGCAAGTTGTCAGCACTAAAAAGAGACGAAGAGTGCAAGGAAAATTGTCCTCGCGGGAAAAATCAGAAACAATTAAAATTCAAAGATTATTGGCTGGGCACAGCAAATAGATTTAGTCAATTAGAAAATGAAGACGACACACCAACCGAAACAGAAGAAATCACTAACACTCACAAGCCCAATACAAAAAAACAAGAGACAGGAATACTCGAAATTTCTTAAGACCTTAGGCAACAAATTTATAGCAGGAGGCGACTATAATGCGTGCTGTGCATTATAGTCGCCTCCTGCTATAAATTTGTTGCCTAAGGTCTTAAGAAAGTTCGAGTATTGCTGTCTCTTTTTTTTTGAGTGTTAGTGATTTCTTGTGTTTAAGCCCTGGGGCGCAAGACTAGTAATTACCAAGGGACGAGGACTTCTCAACTCAACACGTACAACATGAACCAAATAGCAACTGGCGAATCTACCCAGTGGCCAAGCGATCGTAGTAAAATACCAGATGTGCTAGACTTTTTCATAACAAAAGTAATCAACCTGAAGCAAATTAAAATCGAGTCAAGTCTGGACTCATCCTCAGATCACTCACCAATAATATTAAGACACTACCTATATTTGTTGAGGAGATCCAGAATATTAGGCCACTCACAAAACAACTAGATATTATTGCCAAAGATATGTACACCCTCAAAGCAATTGGCAAGTTAAAGTCCAGCCCAATACAGCTGCAGTTTATTCCGACATTACAAAAGCTCTCATCCAAAAAGAAACTAGATTTTATACCTTTAAACTAAAATAAGCTAAAGGCTACAAGTGGTAATAAGAACCCTACATTATTCCACAGATGTAGAGAAAATTAAGCAAAATATAGAAAACATTGGACGCACAGTTACAAATGTTTGGAACGTAAAAATACAGTAAAACAAAACAATCAATGTCAATGTTCTACATCGATTTGGAACAAAACGACAACAACAACAAAGAAATATTCAAAACAAAATTATTATATATATATATATCAACTCAAGTGTTATCTTTGAAGCGCATCGTGCAAAAAGAGAAATAACATAGTGCACTAGATGCAGATTTGGCCAAACAAAAAACGTTTGCCATCGAGCCCCCAAGATGTGTCAAATGCATACAACTGCACTCAACGGTAGATTGCACAGTTCTGGATAGTTCTGGAGGATAGTTGGCTGGAGGGTAGCATTGCTACAGACACTTAGGCCTCAAAATAGGCGTATTGTAAAACCTCCCTTTAAGGCTACTCACTCGTCCCACCAGTCAATTCTGCCGTGCGAGCTGCAAAACACTGACGGGTGAGGAGTTGCCAATGCTGGCTATTCTAGGCCAGCACTCCCCTAGTATTAGATACTTAGTGTTTACTAGAGCTGCACAGAGGCATATTACATGATCTGCTGTTTCTAGTTCTTCATTGCACCCTCTACATAACGGGCTGTCCACCAGACCCATCGTGTGTAGGTGTTTGTTTAGCCAGCAGTGGCTATTCAGGATGTTGGTCAATAATTTCTGATTAGTTCTAGCTAAGTTAAGATTGCCCAAGAAAAGAACCAAATAATTAAGTAAGATGTGTCAATTGTAATAAAAATCACGCAACCAAATACAGAGGATGTATTATACATACGCAGCTACAGCAAAAACTCTACCCCAAGAACCTTCACCCAGCAAAATGTCCAACCAGGGATCAGTTTTTCTGAGAAAGCAGCACATACTAATAATGGAAATGCATCAACAGTAACTGGGTAAAGGTTGGACACTATATAGTGCCCATACCGACAATCCAAAAACCTGTATCCTTGCAAAAAACAAGGTCAGACTACTACCCATGTGGAACCTAAACTCCAGGGACCTCACAGTGGTGAAGGTAAGACTGGAGCCAACCGAAGGGGCAGAGACGGAAATATTCCTTGGCTCTGCATACCTCCCATATGATCAACCCGGACCTCCAGCGACACCGGAGTTACACACTGTCAGAAGAAACAATCCCAAATGATTATCGGATGCGACGCAAATGCGCACCACTCTGTGTGGGGAAGCAGTAACGTCAACAAACGGGGTGAGTCTCTCTTAGATTATTTACTAGAAAATAAGCTGGATATTCAACCGCGACAACAAACCGACCTTCGTAACATCGACACGAAGCGAAGTAATTGACCTAACCATAGGGACGATGCAAGCAGAAACCATGGTTAGTAACTGGCATGTATCAGACGAACCTTCTCTGTCTGACCACAGATACATCAGATTTGATATAAAATCCACGGAAACTAACCCCCAGACATTTAGGAACCCACGGAACTGTCAATGGGATCTTTACAAGGAATACCTATGACAGGGCCTGGAACAAAGTCCGGGCAAAGTTAGGAATAAAGTGGAGCTAGAAATAATGACTGATAGCGTCACAAATACAATAATTTCAGCTTTTGAGTCAAGTTGTCCAAAAAGAGTAAGAGAGAACCGCAGGAATGTTCCGTGGTGGAACAAGGGACTCTCTGACAAAGACAAGAAAGCTGTTCAACCAGGCTAAAAGAACTGGCGACTGGGGAACTTATAAAGAAACCCCGACGGAATCTAATATCAAACTAAGGAAGTCTAAAAGAGCTACACGGAGGGAGTACTGCCAGGGGGTTGAGAAAACACCCGACTGTGCAAAACTTCAGAAGGCTCTCGCAAAAGGAAACAACAATAAAATTGGATCATTGCGGAAAAATGACGGAACATACACAGAAACCGAAGGGGAAGCGTTGAAACTCTTACTTCAAACGCATTTCCCGGGTTCTGCGGTTATTGATACCGAACACGAGAATCTGGCTATCGACAACCCATTCAAACGGGGAACGAAAAATAGCTGGATACTAGCAAAGCACATAGTCTCGCAAACAAAACTCGCATGGGCAATCAACACATTCGAGCCATTTTAAAGCTGCTGGGGAAGACAACATCTTCCCAGCACTACTCCAAAATGGAATGGAGGAATTAAAATCAGTACTGTGTACCATTATGCGGGCAAGTATAGCCCTAGGGCACATACCGGAAAAGTGGGCAAAAGTTAGGGTGGTATTTATACCAAAACCAGGACGGGAAACATACCAACTGGCAAAGTCCTACAGGCCCATCAGTCTGACCTCGGTCCTACTGAAAACAATCGAAAAACTGATTGATAGACACATCAGGGACGGATCAATGGTACTAAAACCACTGCACAGACACCAATATACCTATCAATCAGGAAAGTCGTGCGAAATCGCAGTGCACGAAATAACCACAAGAGCTGAAAAAGCAATCAAGAACAAGCAGACAGCTCTTGCCATCTTTCTGGATATAGAGGGCGCCTTTGACAATACCTCGTTTGAATCCATTACAAGAGCCACACAAGCAAGAGGCATACAGCCAACCGTAGTTGGCTGGATCGGCCAAATGCTAAGTGGACGAAAAATAAAAACTTCACTAAATGGAATAACCATGGAAGTAACGGTCGGCAGGGGCTGCCCACAAGGCGGCGTACTGTCCCCTCTTCTGTGGTGCCTAGTCATAGACGGTCTGTTAGATCAACTGGACCAAAAAGGATGCTACGTACAAGGCTACGCCGACGACGTAGCAATACTAGCGGTCGGCAAATTTGACGGCATCACATCAGAACTTCTGCAAGGTGCACTCAAACACGTGGAACGGTGGTGTGCAACAGAGGGCCTCACGGTTAATCCCGAAAAAACCTCTTTAGTACCATTTACACGTAGAAGGAACTTAAATAAGATAAAAATACCGACGCTGTTCGGCAGAGAAATACAAATGGAGGGGCAAGTTAAATATCTGGGTGTAACTCTAGACTCTATACTGAACTTCAAGCCACATATGACAAAGATTACGAACAAAGCTGTGAAAGCGTTCTGGGCATGCCGGCGAATGTTCGGAAAAAACTGGGGACTAACACCAAAAATGGTGTATTGGCTCTATACTCGGGTTATATGCCCCCTATTATGACTTACGCACCAACAATCTGGTGGCATAAAGCCTCAGACGGGGTAAGCAGGAAAATACTAGGCAAAGTGCAAAGAATGGCCTGTCTAGGAATAACGGGGGCAATGACAACAACCCCCACCGCCGCAATGGAGGTTATATTGGACCTGCCTCCACTTCACATCAAAGTGGAGACTGAGGCCAAAATAGGAATCTACAGAACTAACGCCATGGGGAAGTCATACGACTCATCCATAGACCACACCCATCTAGCGTTAGGAAAAACCGAAGAGTACATTCTAAGAATGCGTCCCGACAGGACAAGGAATACACTTCACATGACGAAACCGTACAAGGTAGTAATACCAGATAGGGCAGAATGGGAAAAAAGCTATATGGAAAAACTCAAAGGATCAATCTGGTTTACCGATGGATCTAAATCCAGCAAAGGAACAGGAATAGGAGTGTATGGGAACAACTCAGCACGTGGCACAAGACTCCAGCTGGGCGAGCATACCTCCGTGTTCCAAGCAGAAATTATCGCAATTAAATGCTGCGTTAAAACTCTATTGAAAAGAAACTATAGTAAGAAGGAAATCAATATTGTGACAGACAGTCAAGCAGTGCTGAGAGCTCTTGACTCCAGCGTGAATAACTCCAGAGTTGTCATAGAATGCATTGAAGACCTGATGATACTGGGAGCCCGAAGCAACACTTGTGTGGGCACCGGGACATCAGGGAATCAAAGGCAATGAAAAAGCGGACAAATTGGCAAAAGAAGCTAGCGAACTAAAATTCATTGGCCCCGAACCAACCTGCGGGATACCATATAGAACCGCAAAGAATAGCTTGAGGAAGCATCAAAGAAACCGCCACAGCCGATACTGGGAAGCCCAAACTGGAATGAAACACCCGAAGAGATTTATTAAGGCTCCCAGTACGGAGGCGACGGAAGAAATCCTAAAATTAAATAGGAATCAATTTAGAAATGTCGTGGGACTCTTAACGGGACACTGCACATTGAATAAACACCTGCACAGAATGGGGATAGACAAATCACCAACGTGCAGAGGCTGTGGGGAAGAAGAAGAAACCCCACTACATGTAATAACTAGCTGCGAGGCATTCAACTCAAGCAGGAAAAAGCTCTTTGGTTCAACGCGAATGAGCCAAAAAGAGATCCAAGCTCGCCCATTCACGAGACTTCTGGACTTCATTGAAGACACAGAGCTCATGAATGAGGAATAGTTATGGGGGAGTAGTGTAGTGGGATGCCACAGCGACACCAGACACTTCAGGAAGAAAAAAAATCAACAGTAGATATGACACCAGGTACGAAACAATCAAATGACATACAAGAAGGTATGATGAAAACTCTTATCACACAAATAGAAACCATGATGAATCTCATCACAACATTTGTAAACAAACTATCACAATGACCCAACTATTAAACATTGTAGAGTGGAACGCCAAAGGATTGTGCCAGCATGCACAAGAAATAAAAGCTTATCTGATAGAAAACAATGTAGATTTCATTCTAGTACACTGCAAAATTCTATATAAAAATACCAAAATATAAACTATACTAAACAAACGACCCAGATAAAACAGCCAATGGTGGCACCGCAGTTATACGCAGTAACATTAAATATAACGAACTAGAAAGTTATGCAATGCAAAACATCCAAGCTAGAACCATTACATTAAATACCACAAGACGGAACAGATTGTGTCTGCAGTCTACTGTCCCCCAAAACACAAAAACAAGAGACTGGAATACTCGAAGTTTCTTAAGATCTTAGGCAACAAATGTATGGCAGGAGGCGACCTGGGGCACAAGACTAGTAAATACCAATGGAGGAGAACTTCTCAACTCAACACGTACAACATGAACCAAATTGCAACTGGTGAACCCACCCATTAGCCAAGCGATCCTAATAAAATACCAGATGCGCTAGACTTCTTTAACAAAAGTAATCAACCTGAAGCTAATTAAAATCGAGTCAAGTCTGGACTTATCCTCAAATCACTCACCAATATTACTAAGAGTATTCACAGAAGTAATAAAGCAGGAAAACCAACCTACCTTATGGAATCACAACAGAAACTGGGAAACATTGCAAACAAAATTGGATAGTCTGATAAATTTCAAGAATCCTACTTAAGACGCCCAACGACATAGAATTAGCACTCGAAAACCTGACAAAGTCCATCCAAACTGCGTCATGGGAGTCAACACCTCCACCTCCACCTCCACCAAGACCAAATATTAAAAGAGACGAAAACCCAGTATTAATAAAAGATACAATAGCTGAAAAATGGAAGCTACGAAAGGCCTGCAAATCACAAGAGAACCAGCAGACAAAAGAAAACTCAACAGAGCAAACCACACCTGAAACTATTGTTGTCAATAAATAAATCAATCGGTAGAGATCTTGAGAACCTATCGCCCTCTTCAGCCAATAACTACTCTCTCTGGCGGGTAACAAGAAAACTAAACAGACCTCTACTACCTATTCTGCCCATAAAAGACAAAGAGGGGCAGTGGGCTCGGAACGAGGACGAAAAGGCCAATGCATGTGTTCGACGTCTTCAAACCATAAAGAAGAAGAAACAAAAAAAAGAAACAAAAAAGCGATAACGGAAATCCTGCAAATATCCAATGTCCTACTACGACTCAGTTGATACATTGCTTTTAGATACATACCAAATACATGGAGAGAGGTTAAAGTGACCTTTATATCCAAACCAGGCAAATTAGACTACCCACTTGCCAAGACATTCAGGCCCATCAGCTTAACCTCATTTCTATTGAAGGCGTTGGAAAGGCTCTGTGAGCTTGAAATCCGGGACGGGCTGCATACCCCATACACCGAAACAGCATGCCTACCAATCAGGCCGCACAACCGAATCATCTAGTACATCTAGTAACTTCTAGGATAGAGGAAACACTGCAGCATATACGTTAGTTGCCTGCCACCTTTATTGCCATTGAAGGTGCTTTCGACAAAACAACATTTAAGAGTAATGACAATCTCACGTGATTCACCCCACTATGAAGGGCTGGATCAAAAATATGTTTGGTCTAAGAACAATCCAGGTAAGACTAGATGATGTAACATAAAAGCTGCAGAAAGAGGCAATCCTCAAGATGGAGTCCTCACACCCATTTTGTGAGACCTTGTAGTTATTTAGAGGAGCCTCCTCCTTGAATTAAACAACTCACAGTGATCATGATAAAAAGTTGTTCTCGTGCAGAGTGTCTTAAATATTGTTGAGAATTGGTTCCATAGCCATTAGCTAACAGTAAATCCAAAAAAGACAGAGCTGATAATGTAAACGAGGAAGAGGAAACATGCTATTAAACATGCCAACTCTCTTTAATGTCCCTCTGGTACTCACAGATAAAGTAAAATAATAGTACGTTTCTTTACTTATTGTCTCAAAAAGTTTATCAATGATTTACAAAATCTAGTTAGAACAACCGCAGAGCACAGCATTTTCATGGATCTCAAACGGTACATGTAAAAGAAAAGACAAAATGGCGTAAATCATCTACCTTACAGATCTTTCAACCGAAAAGCAATTTGTATGGATTCACTTTTAGTAAGTAGTTTATATTTAATGTTAATTATGTTATTGTTTTTATTATTATTATATATAGTTGTATAATAGGATACTTATTCCTAAATAAAGATAAAAAGATATCTCTTTCAGACACATACATAGTTCTAACCACTTGCTGTGTTCAAATATATTAAATAGTATATGGAACGAACTGCAGCATATAAGTATTTCACAGTTTGACTTGTGTCGGTTCGAACTTCGTGGTTCAGAATGTTGACACTGAAGGGAAACAACAAACAGGGTCATGTGTGCGTTCTTCTAATATATTTGTGAGCTCGCGATGTTTTCGTTTATTTTACAAATATATTTGGATTGGGCATCTATATTGCGGCAATTTTGGTGGTTTGTACAGCGACGAATGAAATTAATTAATACGTGAGGACACACAAACTTCCTATTTGAATATAACATTCAATAACAGGCTGATTGCCGCCTTACAAACTGATGCCGTAATCTTCTCTAAGCATCTCCTATAAATTAACAGCATGGAATTATCTGGAGGATGAGTGGTCATAAAGGGGATGTAACTGTCAATAGTTGCGAATGTTGTTAATCTGCTGATGGCGTGAGAGGAATCAATAAGTAATCCTATAGCTATTAAACCGTCGCTTATTAAGTATTATGTTGATTTTCTCATACGAAATATAATCATTTCCGCTAATAGACAAAGTAACATTTTGCCTTAAAATAATAATAAATTACAAATATTTATTGATTGTGGCTCCTACTTCGAGATAATTCATTATCAATCAAGGATATCAGAAAAACCATAGCAGTTTTACTCATCTCCTTTATTGAATATGAGTATGTTGTATAACTGTGTGTGCACGCTCGTATGCGAGTGTGTATTATTACTAGTATATTATTTAAACTCTTCCCATACAGACAACATTAATTAAAATAAAAGAAAATTATAATTCTTGTGTTATGTAGAATACTTTACAAATGTTAGTACAAATGTTAAACGACTCACAACCTTCGTTTCCACAACAGGCGGCATATAAATAAATTTATTCCAATCGGTATTATACCAACTAACATATTTCTCCCACATAATTGACGCAAATTGATTGATCTTAAACGATAACTTACTTCTCTTTTTCTGCTATTACCATAAAATGCCAGACGTGCGTTTGTTACCATTAATCTTATGTCTGCATCGCATAATATATTTTGGACGTAATGTTAAAAAAGCTGGATTAATTTACTTGTTATTCGTTTCCAAAGATAGATTATGATAGTGCGTTTATAGTCATCTCCGGAAACAAGTTATAAACAAAGAAATCGTGAGTACCTCAATTTGTTTTCATTCAATTGTTTTGTCAGTCTTTCAAGGCAAGCTCGATAAAAGTATATTTGTCCATAGGCATTAAAACATTCGCTCTGTTTTCCTTGTTAATACCACTATAGGAATTCTGAAAACACATTAATGTATTACTGATTTTGCATTAATCATGCTTTTTGGCGATCTAGCTGGCCAAACTTGTTTTCCTTTTAAGAATAGTATTACCATAGGTCTGCCAAGTTATAGAAATGAGAAAACGAACAACAAAAACTAAGTATTGCGATTATTTATAGATATAATTCTATAGTAATTATGAAAAAGAGTAATGAAAATAATACAATAGTCTACAAATGTGTAAAATATATAACAATGTATTAGTTATGAAAAACACCTCTTAAAATCAAGCAAGCATGAGGCGTGCATGATTATTTTCAACCAATGAGGTAGTATTACAACTATCGATAAAAAAAACTACTGTAACTTTCCGATAGTGATAAATTCACGGTGATTCACGACAAGGGCATTTTCGTGTATGGAATTCTGAATTTCTCAACTAATCAGTTGAAGCACCTTGTTGTTGTGGTAAAAACCGGTCTATAATATGGGGAAATGACATCAGTTGACTGCCAATAAATAAGAATATTTTATATATAGTGGTTCAACTCAAGTCAATCACCGGTGGACGGAAGAGAGGGCCTACTGGTGGTGCGAAGAGGTCTCCGAAATCTGGATCAGACTACTCCGGGAAGGCACGACGAAGGGAATACCGGCGGACGATCGAGCACAGTAAATCGGAGTAACGGAAAAAACTCTGTAGGGAGGAACACAATCCATGGAGATTTCCCTACAGAGTAGTAATGAAGGAGATAATGGCTCGGACTAGAGAACCCGAGAGAGGACACCCTAACTAAGAAACATAGAACACCTGAAGTGGCAGGAGTAGGAGGTCCTACAAGCCCTCCTAAATCTCGCAAATAAGATGGCACCAAGGCCTAATGAATGGGTCAAGGCGGCGGCAGCGGAGATTGCCCCAAGTGTAAGTAGCATACTGAACAGGCCGGGGAATTCCCTAACAGGTGGAAGACGGCGCGGTTAACTTTAATCCACAAACCCGGGAAGTCGCCTGTAAACCCGAGCGTCTATCGTCCAAATTGTCTACTGAATATCCTGGCGAAGAAATCAGAAAAACTGATCACGGACCGCATAATGGAGGTCCTCGAGGAAACTGGGGGCATCCATGCCAACCAGTATGGCTACCGGAAGAGACGATCCGCAAGTGATGCTATACATGCGATCCGCGCGCTGGTCAAGCACGTGAACACGGGCACATGGAGAAGAAGGGCGTACTGCTTGATAGCCACCCTTGACGCGGCGAACGCCTACAACACGTTGCCATGGGGGGTCATCAATACAAAACTTCGCAGAAGAGAGATACCACCAGCCCTCACGAGCCTGGGTACCTCCAGAATAGAGGAATCACCTATGTAGGCACCGCAGGCACCACAAGATACGAGGTGATGGGTGTGGGGGTTCTCCAGGGATCCGTCCTTGGACCCATCCTGTGGAACGGTGGTATCTTGCGGCTTAAGCTGCCGGAGGGCGTCACGATAATTACCTTTGTGAACGACCTCGCCGTGGTCACCTGGGAACAAGACCTGGAGAAGGCTAACGAAAAGATCAAGACCTCAGTGATAGCGGTCGTGGAATGGACGACGGACAACGGTGTCACCATCGCTGTTGCCAAAACCGACGTCGCCCTGCTCTAAATGAAAGGGGCATGCGTCCAGGTAGCTACCGACAACATCAACCTGCTTGGGGAGACTGTGGCGAGATCCAGGAAGATCCAGTACCTGGGGACGGTGCTTGAATGCAACGTGCGGAGTGGTGCACATTGCATTCAAGCACCCCAGGTGCTTCAGGCCACAAGGAAAGCAGCCAAAACGGCCTCGCAAGGTTGCTTCCGAACGTTGGTGGCCCCAGTGGAAAATCGAGAGTGCTGCTGGCGCCGGTAGCACGAGCACAGTTCTCATACGCAGCACCCGCCTGGGTGAACGCCATCAAGACCGGGCGGAATGTGACGAGGCTGCGAGGGACACTACGAACTGGAGCCATTTTTATAACCATGGCATACCGTATAATCTCATCGTACGCGCCGGAGGTCGGGACAGCGGCGGTCTCAGGTAATAAGGAAGCACGCATAGGCATACCAAAATACCAAGGGCGGGAAATCACCCAAAGGATGCCCGGGAAGAAGCCAGGAAGGACATGTTTATTAGGTGGCAGGCGCGCCAACCCAACGCAGCATAGGAATCGATACAATAAATCGGAAACTAAGACCAGAGCACTTGGCCGTGATAAATAACCCTGATGACCCAGGACTCCAGCCCTAGGCCAAGGCATCGCTTGGAGAGGTTAGTGTGCCTCGAAGGCGGTCAAGTCTCCAACGTGGGATTTGAGTAGGTTTAGTCGGTAAGCGTCCCGCTGACGGTGAACGGGGTGAATCCAAGTAATCTTCTAAAGACGCCCATGCTAATCGATGAGCATGGTCAGTGCTCATCGATTAGAGAATAGGTGTCTTTAGAAGCTTACTTCTCAAAGAAAAAAAGTTCTGCATATAGACAGAAGACTCAGCAGGTAATTTTACATTAACCCTGGGGTTAAATACAAATTTAATTGAGAGTTGTTTGCTTATAAAACATATTTAATTTCTTGATGTGTGGTATAGCATGTAAAAGCGATATCTTTTATAAATTTATTTATTTAATTATTAATGCTACCTCTGTTAATTGGAGTTAACCAATGCATACAGAAATAAGTCGATGCTTCGATTGATAACTAAAGGGTAACCTGCAGCGCCGCGTTTAAACTAGAATTTTATACATTGTGCTTTGTTTATCTTTCTATTTCGTTTATGTTTTGGCCGTTTAGTGAACAATGATTGAAATCGTATATATAACTTCTTTTGTGTATGTGTTTTGAACGTGAATTCAATGATATTTGGCTTGATTTTTCCCAGGTTGTTGTTTGTATGTGAAAATTTGGTAGTTCGCCGCTGAATGCGCCACCGTCCATCCTTTACTTGTCAATAATAAAATAATCCCTAAATATCGTTCAAACGGACACCTGAGTTGGACTGGCAAGACTTGATTATGCAATTACTTTCCACAAAATGAAGTATAAGTAACTCAAACATTATTCGAATCGTCAATTGCCACTTCGACAATACATGTATATGACGAGTGAGAGACGTGTACCGAAAAGGTGGAAGCTAAAAGACCGAACTAAATATCAGACTCAATAAAATGAACTGGCCTGTATGTACCTTGAGAATAAAATGCTGCTATACAAGACAATATTGAAATTCACATGGTTCTATGGTATACCCCTTTGGGGCTCAGCCAACCGTTTCTCCATAGAAATTCTGCGAAATACTCCAGAAGAAAGCATTCAGAATCATAACAAATGCTCTCTGGTTCTGAATATACTGTGAAATCCACGACTAGGGGGGGGGGGGGGGGGGGTAATTACCGATTTACCTTCATTCTTTGTCTATGATCGTCGATAACCAGTCATTTAAAAAATGCGGCATAAGTAATGCTGTAGATGGTACTGAAGATGACGCAGTTTTTGAAAGGAGTGACAACAATAGTTCCGACGAAAGTAATATGAACGGTGACATTAACGAGACCCGTGATAGTATCGAGAGTGAAGATGAACTGAATATTGCTAGTACGACTTATGTTAATAATAAATAAAAATTATGATTCGAAAGTAACATTAAAATATATTTTTCCAAAAATCGTCTTATAAATTTGAGGTGCGCCTTATCGTCGGTCTTATAGTCCGAAAAATATGGTATATAAATTTAAAATTATTATATTATATTGTATTTTCATTGATTTGCGACAATATTCCAACTTCAAAATATCCCATTGAAAGAGTCTACGTTTCCTTTGTTTGTGTTATTCTGCTGATATCTCGAGCACTCTGTTAGTACATTATTCTAATAGTGTTGCTGATGGCACGAGTGTGTTGACGGATTTTACCATATGGGTGTGCAATTTTGTAGTTCCCGCCAGATAACTTCCTCTGTACAGAGAAAGTATCTTCATATTATTGTAACAGAGATAATAAACGATTTTTATTTTGTTTATTTAAAATGCTTTAGTTAAAATTTGCAAGTTCCAGCTTATCCATGTTACTTTTTGAATGAATCCTCAATAAATACAAAACAAATTATAATTATATCATACACAGATTTAATAAGAGCAGAAAAAATGTAATAAACTGGCTTATATGTTGGTGTTTATTTAATTACCTGCTTCAGGTGATGTCAAGCTCAACTTGAGTGCGCCTCCAGTTCCGAACAATAAAGCTACAATTATATTACATTCCAGCATACTGGCTCATTTAACTTTTAAGTTCTTTCATGACAAGCGTGAAAGGCGAGCAGCAAGTTTAAAATATTGCCCTGGTTATGTTTTTCAGATGTATCGCACGATAGCATTGCGCAGGGTGAGTGATATTAAACTTCTGTCTCTCGCATTCTATTTCTACTAGGTGTGTCTTTTATGACCAGTTTTTTGAATTAATAAAATATTGTGTAAATGCAAAACAAGGGTTGTTCAGTTGTTTTGTCAGTGCTAATATATCCACGCATAATTTTTTATTTACACATTATAAATGGGGTTTCATAAAGTACAAGCCTCTTCTATCACATATTAAAATATTCATCTATGAAGTTTATTACCTATGTCTGTATACCCCCATACACAATGTCTGCTTAGTTTCTGTATATGATTAGTAAAATTATTTCCTATAAATTATGCCAACTAAAACACGCGTGATAAATTAGTTATTAATTTATACATATGCTTTTAAATTTAAACGGAATTTTCATGTTAATTTGAAGATTTAATGGGACCAGCAAACTTTTGGATGATAAACGTTTAGCCTGCGGTGTCCATCAATTTAGAGCCAAGGAATGCGTTTCCGTTAAACGCGAATATTTTATTACAATCTCACTAGCAAATCCCGCTCATGTAATACTCGAGCAGCGGCATTTTTAAATACAATTACAACCAGTACAGTTATATTTTTTATGGCTAAAGTTTTGACATACATATTTGCATATGTAATGGAATATCTGGTTATATTTACAAACATATTTTTATGTATATATTACTTTGTCATATGGAGTATTTATTGTTCGTTTTAATTAATTAAAATAAACTGTATATTTTTTTATTCTACAAAAAATATTCACATATATCTGAACAGAGATTACAAAGGGTGCTTTTTATAAATAGATAGATATAGAATTTTAACATGAAATCAAATACATGAGAATTGTTCAATCAAATCCATGATATTAGTTTTATTGGATAGATAATTTAATGTCATTAGTGTTTAAATATGATATATGCCTGCAATCATATTTAAACAGTAATGGCATTAAATTATGTATCAACGGCCGGTTCGAATAACGTCCAATTTTCAACTATTTTTCAATAGCTGGGCCGTATATCGCCAAGACGCGGGGAATGTTGGTTTTTCAAGTCGTCCATTATCTGTTGTATATCCGCGTAGACTAACCACTTCACATATCCCCACAGAAAATAATCCATGGGTGTTAAATCTTAGGATCTTGGAGACCAAGTTACACGTTTAAAACGTGAAATTAATTATATTAATGTGAATTAGTAAATGTATTTTTATGAAACCAAAACGTAATATATTGATAAATCAGTCTAAATTTAATTTTTCCCACTTACTGCACTACCACAAGCACATTAACTGTACTTGACTAAAATATATTACTCCAATTAAGTCTAAAAATAGTTCTGCGACTGTTTTATTTGACTTCTAAATGAGTTTAATCATAAAATATTAAAATCAGCTCAATTAATATCAAATTTAATATCTTGCACCCCATAATGTGTATAAAATTGCAATACAATGGCACTACAGACCTAAACCTACATTCTTACATAAACCTTAATCGTTTTGTTATTAATTTTGTGATTAGCAGTTAGTTTTATTTTGAATTAACCGATTATATAATAAAAATTATGTCGATCTATATTTAACACTTATTTGGTGTGCATCGAAGTCTAGTTGATTGATTCCGCGCGCGGATATGTGTTGAAGGGCAATCGGACAGAAACACGATAACGTGCCTGACGTTCATTCTTATATATGTTGCAGAATGTTTCACATATAGCACAAAGAAAAACAATAGGCATCACGTCGACGTTGGCAGTCATCGAAACGAATACGCGATCATATTTCGTATGTTACTTATAAAATCGATACAATATTATTTTTTAGGGCACTGCAGAGAAATCGCGGATAATGTTTGTTTTATCAGAGTATTTTATCAAGTATGTCTTCGTGTTATTGTAGAAAACACTAGTGGAAATAAAGGGAGGGATATAATAGTGGAATGTAATATGAATCGCAGTGTATTAAAATTCAATTACACGAGTAATTACTTGTCTTTACATAGTGAACTTATCTATCTACCGTTGACATCATATGATAATGTTTCTGGGAATATATTCTGTATCACCTTAGTGGCCGAGTGGTTCGTACGCGTCTCGTACGTTCGAACTCCGGCTCCCCAATGCCTAAATTCAAACCCCATCGGAGCGAATTTTCGGGAAACACCTTTCACTGGTTTTAAGAGATTTTTAATGATGGTAAATACAGGGTGATTAACTCCTCTGAGCTTCTCCATTTATCATCGGAAAGCCTCACAGCTGATAGCCCTATAAATATAGAAGATTTTTTAATCTATGACTCAGTTCAGTGACCTAGTGGTAGAGTCGCCGTTTGTTTCGTACTGAGCATTTGGGAGCGAGAGTTTAAACCTAAGCTGTGGGCAATATTTCGCAAATCACCTTTCACAGATTTAGGGGCTTTTCCGCTGGTAAAGGGTGCAGCTCAAAGGAGTGCACGCGCCTTCACTTGACAGAAAACAACCTCAGAAAAACTGAAAATTCGCCTACAACGGGGTTTAAATTTTCACTCCCCAATCTCATTACGACACGAACTATAAAAACACTTGAAAATGTTCTATCGTACAAGCAACGTTTTTCGCTTCGTTTATGATATAGTATAGATTGTCATTTGTGTGAAAACAATAGACTTTGTTGTGTAGTTTAAGGGCTGCAATCAGGTATCTCTTGGCAGTGAGTAGTATATGCGGGATTATCATTCTCCATTGATGATTTTCGTACTTATTGTAGTTCAGGGATATCAAAAACAAATTATGATAAAGGGTAAATACAAGAAGTCAGATCTGCGCGAGAAGAAACAAGTCCAGGTGAATAATACTCCCCCCACGAACATAACACACCTTGTCGCGGTGTGGGGGCCCAGTGCGGCGATATCCGTAAACTGCCCAGTTATGGTCTATGTTAACATAGCTGGGACCAGAAAGTCGTCGCATTGCTAAGATGTTCGGGACTTGCTACAGCTCCTTGAGCTAGCAAGTCTCTCTAATAGAGACCTTTGATCTATCGGTTTCTCTTGGCCAAACTCTTCATCCACACTCATCTCCTTCTGACCCCAATGCTATTACGTATCGAGGCTCAGGGGTCAACTTACTGTCTTACATATTTGCAGCCCACCGCAACTCCTTGCGCGGTGGACTGAGCCTACAAAATAATTTCACTTCACTTCACGTCTCTCTTGGTCACCTCTTCACCTCTCTTGGCTTTTCCGATCCCGACGCTATCAAGGTCGAAACCACTTCTCTTCTTCTATAAAAAAAATCTTCGAGCCTGGCCGGGATGGTGGTTCTCCACACTTCAGCCGGTTTAGGACGCCGGACCGCAACACTATCGTGCGGCCGTGGGGGAATCGCCGATTCTGGTGGCCCGGGGGCGAACGAAAAAAAAAAGACTGGACGCAAAGTCCCAGACCGGAAGTTTTGTAACAAAACTGAAGCAGTAACACGAGTCGGCCTCTAGTGCGCGAAAAGAAGGAAAACTCTCTAAAACTAAGCACATAATATGAAATGAACAAGTAAGTAGAAAGGTTTCATACCGAACAGAGAAGAGACACCTCAGTTCCGGAGGTGATGCATTTCGTAGCGGGATGCACGCCACCGTCATCCAGCGACCGCCATGACCCTCCAGCCAGCCGGATGGGGGCCTACAAGAAGCTACCGGCAACATGGAAAACAACGAGATCGTCATAACTCCGTCAGTACCAAGCAAGAAGAAGGCCACGGAGAAAATGGAAACGAGGCTGAGAAGGAACAGTAAGGAATCTTTAAAAGACTGGTTAATGACAAGGACCGGAAACCTGGACAGCTAAGACTTGGAGGAAGGGAACAAAGCTCAAACCACCAAGAGGAAAGCCTCCTCGCCTCTGGAAGGAGAGGACGGGAAGGCGGAACAAGCAGGGGCAAGGGCAAGGCTACCTAAACACCAACTAGCAGCGAGGACGAGGACGAGTACCAAGAGGCCGTCACACAGTTGGCGGGACTCGTGCTAAGGTTGATTGACACATGACACAGCGAAATATCCCCCAAGGACGTGAAAGTGGACGCGGCGATACTTCGAGAGATATATGAGTAGGCCTTCGGAAAATCTGGAACCCCGCTAGAATTCCTCAAGAGCGCTAAGGCGGAACTAAGACGCCAGCTTGGAGACCGGAGTGCTGAAAAAGCAATATGGAACAGGCGAAAATTTGAACAGAAATGAAGGAGATGCAGGCACGGTTGGACCAGTTGACTACCCAAGTAACCCAATCAGATTCCGCGTCAGAGAAGATAGAACCACAGGAAGAGGTAACAGCCAGAATAACGAGCGCCTTCAGCAGGTACCACACTTACAACGAGGTGGTTGCGACATTAGATGAGAACTGGCTCGAGGGCGAGGGCGTCCACTAAGCGCAGAGCTGGTCAAACCCATCGACGCCCATTGCAGAGCTGTGACAAGTAGCCGAAAAAAGAAAAGCGGCAGAATAGAGTAGTCTAAATTTGAATGTGGGGGACATGGGTGGCTACAATAGCCCACACGACAGAAATGTACCTCAGGAAGGCCCAACCGGGAGAACCAAGAGGTTCGCCCACTACATTGTGTGTGATACCACCAACGAGCTTAGCCTAAAGGAGAGCACCTACAGGGGAATTCAGAGAATAAGATCAATCGCGGAGGCGATCTGGCGATCGAGACTCCGAGGTTACAAGCACACGTTTTAAGGAAGATGCCCGAGTTTGTCCTAGTAGGCTCAAGGGTACAAGCGACAGTCTGGAACTTTGATGGACACCGCACACCAAGCAGCCCCCAGGGAACAGCCACCGAGGGAAAACCTGAAGTAAGGAAGGAAGAGACAATCCTGATAAAGCCGGCCGGAGGACAGAGTTATGCAGACCTAGTCCGGCGGATCCGTAAAACGACAGCGAGGACACCCGAGTAGAAAGAACAAACAATGGCAACCTCAAGATGAGGTGAGGGGCAGTGGACGAACTGTGTGACGCCATTAAGGCAAGGGAACCGGGCACCAAGGCCAGAGTCAAGAGGTCCAGTGTAAGCTTGCACATAAGGGGTCTGGACCTCCTGACAACGAGAACCGCGGTCGAGATGGCTATCCAGAAGGCAACAAATTACGGAGAAAAGTACTGGGTAGGCGAGCCGAGACCGGTTAGAAACGGGACAAACAACATAACGGTTACAACAACCGAGAGAGGTGCCAATGAACTCGTAGGAACGAAGATAACAGTTGGTATGATCCAAAGCAAAGCCATAAGGCGAGAATAGCTGGCTGCAGCCCTGCGGTAGCTGCTAGCTGAACGGCCACCAGGCCTGCAATTGCAGCGGGGAAGAGCGACGAAACCTGTGTGTGACATATGGCGAAGAAGGCCACCAGGCCACCAGGCCAGCCAGTGCCAGAAGCTAACCGCCTACTGCGCGATCTACGAGACAGACGGGGGTACAAAAATAACCCCGAACAGCTCGGGATCCCAGCTCTAGGACCAGGCAGCGCGTGAAGCTCTTAGCAGTACTTCGAAGGCGCACAAGCCTCCTCCACCGTGGGATGTGAGGAGGTGTAGTCGGTAGGCGCCCCGTCAGAATGACGGGGTGAATCCGACACTGCCCATGCTCTCTGATTTCTGATTAGAGCAGCGTTGTCATTAGAAGATTCCTCTTCATGGAAATTTACTCATATCCTAGATAATCCCAATGATAATATTGAACCAAAACCAACGAAAAAATGCAAAAAGAAAAAGGAGAGGAACTTGTTGGAGGAACTAACTACTAGGCCACTATGGTGGGTGTCTTACTACTGTATATAGAAGTGTTAATTATCAATTTTTATAGCTCGAATCAACTTACTTGAATTTCAATATTCCCATAAGAATTGATCTTATTAAATAATAATAATACATATATATATATATATATATATATATATATATATATATATATATATATATATATATATAGTGTGAATCCACCTCATAGCAATCTAAATATCTAGATTTCAATCATCTTAGATCTCAGCTAATGAGAATGAATTTACAGAATATCTCGATTTGTTATATACAACATTACACAACTTTTCCTCTAGAGGGAAAGTTGTACAATAATAATATTGTTTATTTAGCATACATGTTATTGAAAGTATCATTACAATTAAAACCTATTAAAAAAAAAATATTTAAAAGGTTTTCTCGTACGCTTGTAATGCTAAATATTTTTATTATTCACATACTTGATAACCGAGGAAACTGAAACGGCAGCCAAAATAAAAATATGCACGAATACGCAATAATGTATGACGTATATGCACAGTACAATACCGAACCCCCGCAAGTGAAAAAACCTATTCGATCGACGAAAAGAAACCCAACCGAATATTTCTGTAACAAATAAATTTAACGTAACTACAATTCAGTGAATTCTAAGAAGAGTCCAATTTATTTCAGCACGGGGGGTTGGACAGCTGATCGGGGAGAATCGAATGAATTTCATTAAAGGCCAGGTCGTTATTAAAATATTGAGTTCCAGAGATTATTACGATGCTTAATGGAAAAGGCTAAAAATAGGAGCCGGATGAAATTTATCCAGATGTGATATATCTTTACGTGCTATTTTCAGTATCAAAGGAGTATGCATTTGTCCTAGATCAGTGTTGTTTAACCTTTAGATTCAAATAAGTCAAACTTTATTGCACGAATTTTGTAATTGCAATAGCGAGACACGTGCAAAGAAAATTACGGGCCCGTCTGTCCGGGCTCCACAAACAAATGGGTATCATAAAAAATTGAAATCAATTACTAGATATTTACCTTTTTAAACCCAGCTCAGTGGCCTAGTGGCTAGAACCCTACCAACCTACCTTTACCAATTCACTATCTCAAATGACTTGAACTCTACACTACATTGTTCCCTATATATATTTTTTTAAATTAAGTCTAAATTACTAAATGAAATTAATTGAATCATAAAAAATTATAGATAATAATGTAGTGTAGAGTTCAAGCCATTGAAATAGTGAATGGGTATAGTTTGGTTGGAAGGGGACACCCACCCACCCCATCGTTGCTTGCATAGTTTTTCTATGGAATTACACACATTTTCGAGTAGTACTGTGTATTGGGGAGCGAAAGTTCAAACCCCATTGTAGGAAAAATTGCGCGAATCACCTTTCACAGTTTTTAAGAGGCTTTCTGTGAAGTTAAAGTAACTACTGGGTGATGAAACTCACGTTACCTTTTCTTATTTAAAAAAAAAGTACCACTATACATGTATACTTTACCTGGCATTTTGGCAGGGCTGTTTTGAATATACGGCGGTACACGGCGTATACCTTATATTTTTTTTTTTTGGAAAAATAGCATATACCTTCTGCTATTTAATAAATTTGATATTTTTTTAACTTAAAACTAAAACAAATATCGCAAACATCTTATTTTCAGAAAAAATATAAATTGTTTGTACCTATTTTAATGTAACTTACCCGTCATCTTCCATTGAAAATTTAAAATAGTGCTGTGTACATACTAAATTGGCTTGTGATTATATCGATGGACAATCGGTTAACATCCTTCAGTAAAAACCTTAAAAGAATAATGCACCTATGAAGGAGCCGGCTCATTTACAGCCTTATTAACATGCATTTACATGTATGACCCTATAACTCTTTAACCCGAACCCATTATCGCCCTTCAATTAATAGGACCGATTTTATAAAACGGACTCCGTACTCGCAGCTGTCGCAATCAATCAAAATTCTTTCTACAACTCTCATACATATGAACTCTCCGAAGACAAGACAACCAACAACAGCAGTTGGGCGATGATGCTGAGAAAAAAGTCGTACAACTGTTTATTCTATAATGATTCACAACTATTAGAAGTGCGAGCTAAGTACTAGAGCAAACAAGACATTTGCTCTAGTACTTAGCTCGCACTTCTAATAGTTGTGAATCATTATAGAGTAAACACTTGTACGACTTTTTTCTCAATCCTGAGGTGGTGGCAGTGAAACCCCGGTGTTCGATATGTAGAACACCGGGGTTTCGCTGCCATAGTTAAGCGTATACTCTCTCATCTTATTGATTTATGTACAGTATACCTTCTGCTACTTTTACCACTACAGTACTCCATTTCAGAGCCAGTTGTGCACGCAGTCGTCCCGCTTTTTACTTTATGAAACAATAATGCTATGCATGAACAATTACAGGCAAATAAAGTTAAATTGTAAACATCTACCCTACTGAATTAATCTCTTTGCAGCCCCTAATTAATCATTTAAACCCTTCCCCAATGTCCATACTAAAATTGTACTTCTCGTTGTTCAAACAAACAGGTAATGAATTTCATATTGACATACATGTTCTGCTTCCTGCAATATCGCTGCAATATAATTAAAACTAAATTAGTTTTAAAACTAGTTACTGAATTTGATGCAAAACTGGCGACAATTTATTTCATAAACCAATTCACTTATGCCCGAGGTCCTATTTAATAGAGGCAATTATTTTAATATGTGCACAATATATATGTAAAACTTTTTAACTAAGTAAGTAAATAAATGTGTTAATGTGATAAATAGTGTGGTATAGATGTGGCTTTTTAATTCATTCTGCTATTTACTACACTTTTATTTGTTAAAAAGTAAATATGTTATGAACTTATAAAAATAATTGCTATAGGATATAGATATATAGATATAGGCGCTTTCGTTTAGCAAGCTTTAGCATTACTAGTCCCCCCGTGGCGTGCAGTATCGCTCAGGTCTTGCGGTTGTGGGCTGCCGGTTGTAAGGGCCGAGGTAGAATTGTGCGCATCGGAAAATAGAACAAGAGACAATAAGCCCGTACCGGCCCAGAGTGATAATCGAATACAGCTTAGAAAACATATGTATAATCTCTATAAAATGTATAAACACGAATAGTGTATTGCCCAATCAAGTTATTTCTGATATCTATCACCTTTTCGTTGTTGTTTGCCATATAGTTTATTATATTAATTTTAGAGATTATTATTTAATCATACAATAATATTAATTAACAGATATTGTTCTAGAATACAGAAATTTTAAATTTAATAATGTAGTAAACATAGTATAAGGGATATTATGAAAACATTTAAAAAAATAAGCTCTAAAACTATAATATACATATATATATTTATATATATATATATATATATATATATATATATATATATATATATATATATATATAACTTATATTATTAGCTTAATTAGAGTTATGTATCATATGTTAGGATCTACTAGTATTATATAGTCTGATACCAGAACAATCATGGTCCTTTCAACTTGTAAGTTAAATCGATTCGGAGAAACAATAAATCAATACGCCTTGGTTACTGGATAGATACATTCTTCTTCTTTAGGTGCCTTCTCCATTACTGAAGGTTAGCAACAATAATGGCAAATTCCGCACGGTTTTGTGACGCTCTGAACAATGAGTGGGAGTCCAGACCAGTCCAGTCCCTTATGTTCTTTAACCAGGAGCATTTACTTCGTCCTGAACCACGGCGACCCTCTATCTTGCTCTCCATTATTAATTTTAGAAGGTTATATTTCGTACTTCTGAAGATATGTCTTAGGTACGCAGTCTTACGCTTCTTCACAGTAGCCAATAGTTCTCTGTCTCTGTCCATGCGTCTAAGAACCTCATTATTCGTGATATGCTCCACCCAAGATATTCTCTGCATTCTTCGAAAGATCCACATCTCAAACGCTTCTACTCTTTTCATAGTATTGATCTTGAACGTCCAAGCCTCAACACCATACAACAGTATTGAGTTAATGTAGCACTTAACGAACCGGTAGCTTAGTTTCAGGTTTAGGCTTCTCTCGCAAAATACTTTTCTCATCTTAAGGAACGTTGTTCTGGCTATTTCGATGCGTGTTCTTACTTCCAGATCTGGATCCAGGTCTTCGGTGATCCAGCTGCCCAAGTATTTAAATATAGCGACCGGCTCTATTTGCTTATTGTATACTTGCAAATTGACTTGGATATCTAATGTTCTACTGATAACCATTGTTTTCATTTTGGCCGTATTTAATTTTAACCCAAGCGCATCACCTTCTGCTATTATTTGGTTCATCAAACGTTGTAGGCCAGCTGCGCTGTCTTCAATTTTAGCCGTATCATCCGCGTACCTGATGTTCAATAATTCACCATTGATCTTGATTCCATCTGTAGAGCTTTCTAAGGCTTTCAGGAATATTTGCTCCGAGTAGATATTGAACAGTAATGGTGATAGTACACAGCCCTGACGTACTCCACGTTTAATAGGAATATCGCTGGTCGTATCGTCCTCGAGTCTTACTGCAGCAGTCTGGTGTTCGTACAGATTTTTTATGAAGGAGATATCTTTTTGGCCAAGGGCTTTGGTCATCAAAATGTTAATTAGGACGTCGTGTTTTAAGCAGTCAAATGCCTTTACATAATCAATAAAACAGATGTACACGTCCTTCCTTTGGTCTCTACATTTTTGCATGAGAACTGATAGCCCAAACAACGCTTCTCTTGTTCCCAGTCTATCTCTAAAACGAACTGTTCCTTGCTTAGGTCTTCTTCGCATTTCTTACGTATTCTATTATGTAGGATTTTTAGGAATACTTTTAATACTTGGCTCATCAAGCTTATCTGTCGGAATTGATTTGATTTCTTTGTCAGGGCAATGAATACTGATTTTAACCAGTCTTGCGGTATGTTTGCAGATTCATATACTTTGTTGAAAAAGTTTACAAGAATGTCGGTATTTTCCTCTTGTATAAGCTTTAGGATTTCTATGTACATGTCGTCCGGTCCCGCAGCTTTGCCTGATTTGGTGGATTTTATAGCTTTAATAACTTCTGATTTCATGATGTTCGGGCCAGTGTCTCCACCCTGATTTGGATGTGGTAAATTAGTTTCGCAATCGAACAAATTTTTGATATACTTTGTCCACTCTTGTTTCAGATCTTCTATATTTGTCAAAAGTTGATTGTCCTTATTTACAATTCTGGATGGTAGATGGCTTCTGGTATTTCCAGTATTTCTTTCACCTTTTTGTGGAGGTTGAACAGATCGTGTTTGTCTTGTAGGTCTTCAAGTTCTTGGCATCTTTCTTCCATCCATTTTTCTTTAGCTTTTCTAATGTTTCTTCTTAGGATAGACACAAAAGGAGACAAACTACGAAAAGTTGGTTATGAGATTATCGACATGAAATATACAAAGATTGAAAACATAAAAGGCAGACGTCTTTCTTGAATTGAACAAGATGAAAATGGATATCTATGTACTTACAGAAACCGAAGGGAAATGAAAGCAGAGTTGAGACGGTAGGGGAATATATACATGTATACAGCGGTGTTAAAGACTCAAGGGCAAAAAGAGGAGTAGCGATAGTCATATAAAGAAAATATAAGAAAGGCATAAAAGACCACGTAAAACCTCTACTTCTTCATGTTTTTTAATTATGTATTATGTTATAAAATTTTAGAAAACGGTCAGAGAATTTTAATAATCGAAGTATATGCCCTATATATATACATAGAGACAAAGAAATACTAATAGTAGGAGACTTAAATAAACATACAAGGCGAGAAAAAAAGAAGCCAATAATAGGCAGGTATGGAGAAGAAACAGTAAATGATGATGATGAAATGAAACGGTAGACGCCTAATACAAATAAGTTAAACTATGTCCCTAATGATAATGAATACAATCTTTCAGCACAAAGACATCCACAAATATACATATAACCCAACCGATCAAAGGGCGGAAATCGATAATTGACTACGTTATTCAAAGACAAAATGCAAATGTAATGACTATAGACGTAAGAGTACATCAGGTTGCAGAATGTGGAGCGGACCATCATGTGTTGGTATGAACTATAAGAGATTAAATGCAAACAAAATAACGATCGAGGGAAACCAGAATGAAAATGCGAAGGATGTCGAAAATTAATCCACGAAGGTTCTATATAAGCTGAGAGTGGCTATCAAGTCATATGGAGTTCAAAAAGAAAACAATACAACGGAGAAACTATGCCATTTAAAAGTGCATCAAACAGATAGTGGAGGAATAGGACTTCAAACCAGAAACAATAAAAAAATCATCCTTGATTTTCCGAAGAAACGGGAAAAATGGTTGACATCAAAAAGAAAGCTTACCAAACATGGCTACAAACCTTTTAAAAAAGTATTATCGCATTAAACCAAATTGCATGCGAAACAATATTTATTTTTGGTTACAATTAATCTGCTAAAACTAAACAGAAAAGAAAAAGGACAAGTGACGTATATAAAAGACAATGATGCAATATTTATGGAAAAGGAAAACGAAAAAATACAAAAATACTGGAAACATGGAAAGAATATGTTGAAGACTTACTAACACAAATCACCTTTACACCACACTGTGGTAGAAAAGACCAGCGGATATATACAGAAAACAAGAAACAGAGACCAGAACGACCCGGAAGCAGACATAAAGAGTATTAATGAAAAAGAGCTACTAGAAATAATAAGGGAACTGAAAATAGAGAAAGCACCATATATATATATATATATATATATATATATATATATATATATATATATATATATATATATATATATATTATTTTTTTATTGAAAACTAGTAATCCTATTTCAACAAAATATATCTTTAATTAATAAATAAAACAAGTTTTTCTTTGAAAAAAATAATGTTTTATTTATTAATAGTAATGAAATACACAAAGTATCCCACGGAACAATTCAATATTTAAAAAATATATCTTATTTTCAACTAAAAAGATGAGGCTATTATATATGTAACTAGAAAATTATGATTATGTTCGAACTACAAGAACAGAATTAAATATGTTGAAAGCACCACGTTTTAAATATGAAACCTTACAGCTACATCCAATTATTATAATTCTATAATTACGATAAATCACACATATAAATATAATATTTCAACTACTCATTAAAATTTAAATAATTATTACATTCATATAAATCCGGCAAATCTCGTCAGCACTATCTGATTTGCATTTCCATAGAATATTAATTAAAATTAGCGTTTAAAATGCAAAACTAGATTTATAAAACTCTGGCTGTATATAAAGTTTTACTCGTGGATTGTAGCAAATTTGAATATTAAAATATATTTGAAAGGACAGACAGTGATTAAAATTATAATTTACTGAGACATAAAATTTGAAGAGTGAATTATCATAAAAGTTAATTGATTAATTATTCACCGCATTATTGTTTGTCGTTCCATTTATCGATGACCAGCTTCTTTTCCGTAAATCTAACTAACTAACGTACTTCGTTTTTAATAATATCAAAAGTCAAAATGAATAAACGAATATATTCTCCATAAACGGGCTCTCTGTAACGAATATGCTCTCAAGTCTTAAGCTCGTTTTAGAAAAGACAATTTCTTGAACCAAAAGTTCGTCAAGCCCATATAAATTGTCTAGTATCATATAGTAAATTGTTTGAAATATTGTATTGTATTGTAAAAGTTAGCCAAGTCCATATAAATTGTCTAGTATCATACAGTAAATTGTTTGAAATATTGTATTGTATTGTAGTTTGAATGGAAAATAAAATGCGTTCTATTCTTCAAGGACACATTTTATGCCGAGATACATAATCGCTGACCCACTCTTATTCCAAAAATTATATCGTTTAATACATATTCATCAACTAAATCTTAGCCAATAACAACTTATAATTTAAGAAATTGTCTTGTCTAAAACTACCTTTACCAAAACAGATGGAGCCCTACAAATCTCACCCCCGTATTCAATCATCAACAGCTATTGAACCCATAAATATTAATTTTTATAGCAATAATAAATACATTATCTAGGGAATGTATTTACTTTAGATTCTCTCTATTGGAAACAATAAATAATTAAACAAAAGGTGTCATCAAAGCTCCAATTGCAAGCGCTATTCAAGATATTTGACATTTGTTTTAGCATATTCTGTCACAAAGACAATGTCAATTCATCCATCCAATATGGAATCCAAGTTCATGGGATGTTGGTGAATACGGGCATCAGTGGAGTATTCACGATGAAAATTGCCCAAAATAATTTTAATCATTGTATAGATTAAAATCCTAAAAAAACTTTTAAACAGTAAATGATAATTAATAATAATTTAATTTATAATTTAAATACATATAAATAAAATTGATAATTATAATAATAATAACAATAATTTTAATAATTGTATAGATTAAAATAAACTTTTAAACAGTAAATGATAATTAATATTATTTTTATTTACAATTTAAATACATATAAATAAAATTTAGAATTATAATAACAACAATAAATATATTATATTTTTGGTAATTTTTGGATAGTCGGAAAAATCGTAGTTATATGATTGTATCTACAGTGCGCCGCCCCACTGTTTTGAAGGTAGTCGGTATTATACTGCATATCGCTAAATTATCATTTGTGTTACTGGGATTTTTTTTGTTTTCCAATTTTCGACTAGTTTCTGGTCTCAATTTGTGAAATGATTCATGAACCTATTCTCTATTACGCTAGGGCTACGAGAATGTATGGTGAATAACGGTCGGCTTAACTCATTCCAGGGCGCATTCTAAGTGTGCCAGCTCTTTACTACTTCCACTTTCTGGTTGCCCGAATGTAATGGTGAACTATTTGTGTATAATTTTGATGACGGACAAAGACTCTAAAGCTATGTATTCTCATAAAAAGATACTATCATGCTCTCTAAAACTGTTTTCTTTTATCACTGTGTGCTGCTCCAGGCTTTCTTTGTTCAATTTGTCGTGAGAGCCGCTGCCGATGTACACAAATCTAGCTCGTCCCGGCACACGACCGCAAAACTTGGAGCGATACAGCACGCCACGGGGCGAATAGTAATGTTAAACGAAAGCACCTTTAGTTCGAAATACATTTTTCATCTTTTTTTAGTTTTTAAATCAATTTTTTTATTAATAATTTAAACTTAACCTTTAAAAGAAACAAGTCTACATCTATCCCCGAATATATTTTAAAGGCGTTAAAAATATGACTGCTTTCTTGTTATTAACATATATTTGTTTTTTTATAGTTTAATAGAAGAGAGCTTTATCAAATAAATTTAAAAAAAACATTCTATAGCAGACAAATTTATTGATATGTAAAACGAACTTAATATGAAAACTCAATTCCCTGAAGAGAAACAATTAGAATTCCGTCGGGCGACTTTCAAATAATTTAGGGAACTTTAAATTATCGTTTTTTTGATGTTTTTTGTTGTTGTTATTTTCATGTACCATTTAAGAGTATTTCTATAAAATTACTAAAATAATTTTGGCTAACTTTTATCGTGATATCGATCCACTGTGCGATGTGTCAACATGCAAAAAAATTCATGCCAGGCTCGAATACTGCACTGACACATTTTTATACATGTCTCTCGAGAGATGACTTAAGAAAGCATACATGAATATACAGCAGATATTAAATTCCAGTTATTACAAGTATCAAAAGAACACAATTTGAATTATTAATAGGAATAAAGAAGAAAGGAAAATTTGATGAGAATATCAGTGATTTATTTGAGGAAGGAATGGGCATGAAATATGTTGAATGCCGAGATGAATTAAGATAAACAGCGAATATCCAAATTCAGAAGGTACAAAAAGAAAACCAAACTAGGAGACTAACGCCCGGTTTCTCTATCGAATATTAAAGTTTGCCTTATATAAGCTCGTCTATATAAACTCGTCTTATATATAACCACGTCTTAAATTTTTATTCTGTTGCACCAAACATATGTAGATCTTACTTAGTCTTACAATGTACGACCGTCTTATCGTTTTAAGATCCGATTTTTGTTTGGTGCAACGCTTTAAGACCGTCTTATTATTATTAAGACGGTCTTGATCTAGTTAAGATTCGTTGCAATAAAAAGAACTCAGTATTGAGGAGGATTAAAGTTAAAATCGAAGTTTTTAGGTCCATAACAAATAATCAAGGTGAAACAAAACGACACTTATGACGTCAAGAAGAAACCCTTCCTTCTTGACGTCATAAGTGTCGTTTTGTTTCACCTTGATTATTTGTTATGGACCTAAAAACTTCGATTTTAACTTTAATCCTCCTCAATACTGAGTTCTTTTTATTGCAATGAGGGTTCCAAGTTCCACAACGACCTTCGCAGAGTTCAGCTATGTATTGAATTTTATAGCGTTATGAGTCACACGAGATGAAGGACGATGCTCAGAACGGCCGAGATGTGGCAATGAGTCAGTGGTGGTTTTTTTTTTCTGTGATGGTACCTCAAGTGTGGGATATAATAGTAAGCTGCGACGAGTGTGCCATTAATGCAATATATTGGAATTACCAAATAAATCTTTCTTCTTAAATTTTATTGAGCGAACGGGTACGGTAAAAAGGAACAAATGGAATACGTTGCCGATCCTCTATGTGGAGAATGTAACAAACTGTAGGAGACTTCGGGGCATGTTCTCTGTGAATGTTTTGCAGATACCTCCGCATGGCTGGCTATGGTTGGCACCCCCAGCCAAGACCAACGCAGTCTAAGCGTCATCTCCCCAAATGCCATTCTACAGTGTTTTACTACTGTGGTATGGATTGGGGAATGACGGCTGTAATTTCAAGTGGGGGATGCACAAAGGTCCCACACATGTGAACTGTAGTCTGCAGATAAGCATCCAGCAACCTTGTGTTATTTGAAATCAATCAATCAATCATCAAGTCCTATGAATTAAACCAGGTATCGAAAAAAAAGGCGGTAGTGCCAAATGTAATCGCTCATGCAAATTTAATTTATTTTTGAAAGCCGTAATTTTTATATAGCATAGAACAGGGGTGATTTATAAATAAACTAATTCGTTTGGGAGAAAAAATCATTATTATCTCTTATTAGGATAATTTGATATTGAATATGATCTGCATAGTTCTGGATAGTTGGCTGGAGGGTAACATATCTACGTACACTTAGGCCTCAAAATGGGCTTCATCTACTCACTCGTCCCAACAGCCAATTTTGCGTGCGAGCTGCAAAACTGTAGCGGATGAGGAGTTGCCAATGCCGGCCATACTAGGGCAGCACTCCCCTAGTATTAGATGCCTAATGTTTACTATATCTGGGCAGGGGCATATTGCATGCTCTGATGTATCTATTGCACTCTCTACATGAATATGTTAGTAATATCTATGTTTAAATAAATGTAAGCTTATTTTTAGCTTTAAATTACAAATTTTCTTATAATCACTTAATACATACGATGTTGATAGACCGCCGCTTATAATTTAAACAACAATTCGCCCTAAGAGATCAAAAGTTTAGCCACCCCTGGTATAGAGTATAAAATCCAATTTCCATAACCAGGCTTCTAGGGAATTCGAGCAATATGTAAAGTCCTCACTTGTAAATGTAAAACAATATGTATGTACCTACTTAATTATTTACAAAATTAAGGTTATTGAACATTTAATAAAATCCATTGTTTGCTAATTCAGCTGTATAATATTGTCTCATAATGACACACATTGTTTTTTAAAAATATCTTTTGAAATATTCGAATAGGCTACTTTAAACTTTAAACGTCTGGAACCACCAATCCGATATCATCAACTAGTAATATAGATTTATTATTATTTTTGTCTGTTAGGGTCAACTAAAGTTTTCCACTATGAATTTCAATCACAACCTGCAATGCAGAACTGCTGCCTGTATATAACTTATTAAAAAGTTCACCTCGCGGTTTATAGCCGGTGGTCCTGTTTTTTTACAACTGCCAGATTCATAATTGCGCATCCTTTTTTCACCGACCAGTACCGCTCGTGTGTTTGTGTTTGCTTTTATAAAATCCTGAACATGGCAGGCCACAAAAAGACTTTCACAATGCGAAAAGTTTACGGCTATTTGGTTTATTGGAGCAGGGCGAGTATTTGTGATGTATATATGTATTGAATGACCGTGTTGTTTGCTCTGTTCAGGAGATAATATGTGCAGGATTGGAAGGATGTAAGAAAATTAATTGGTGGCATTATTTTAAGTAAATTTTATGAAAATTATAAAATGCATGTAATTATGAATCAGCCTGTATACAGAATAAACTAGTGTAATGGGAAACATATATAAGTGTTAATCCAACTCTTATCAATCTACATATCTAGATTTCGATCTTATTAGATTTCATCAGTGTAGCTCAGCTAGTGAGGCTGTGGATTCACACTTATATATGTTTTACAAAATTGGCTTTGTGCTGATATCTCAAGCACTCTTTTGGAATATTATTCCATTGAGGGCACTACCCGGTGATCCTAATGGCATGAGCATTTTGACGGTTATTACCACATGGGTGTGCATTGCTAATTGATGTGGTGCCGCCAGATGGCGTTTAACTTTCCTCCTAGGGGGTTAGTTGTATGATTTAGTGTAATGGGATTGAAACAAGTGAGACCTCTACAGAAAGTGGATATATCAGGCTATATGAGAATATGAGAATGAAAGTGGGGTGAGTCACATGTGAATTGTGTTGAAAAAGAGAAGATTTTGCGTTTCATATTTAAGTAAATCGACGTGCGGTCCTTGGGGCACAAGCAGTTGGACAGCCTTGTTGTATAGTACATATTCTTAGGTAACCTGAATAATTTTATGTCTATTTCAGTCACAATGCTAAAGACAATTTCTTAGTCAATATGTTAATTTATTTCTCGAACAGCTATTGATTCAAAAAATTGTCTAATGTAAAACGAGCATAAACTATTATTTTTTGGTGTAGTCCATTTTTTGTAAGTAGTCCAGGTAATAACTACATATTTCAATATGCTGCTATTTAAGCCTCTTATAATAATAGACAGATAATTAGAATTATGATAATTAAATAAGGTTACACGTTCAGACAACGTGATAATTCTCTAATAATTCCAATTTCCTACATGTGCTCGCACAGTACACGTTGTGTTCAACTTTATCAATTAATTCTAGATGTGTATTTATTGGAGTCGTGGGATTATTTATAGGTGAAGGAACTGATGCCATTGCTTTTAATTTGCACTTAGCTATACAAACATCGTGGTGCTATTTTATGAAGGAATGTTGGAAATAGTTATTATAACTATTAAACTATTTGGTTTTTGGTAAATACGTAATTTAATTTTATATACCCTTGATTGTTGTTGTTTTAACATAAAGTCCTGGTTTTTTAGGAGAGCGGTCGCTTAAAAACGGCTGCTTTTGACGTCAATTTAACGTCACAAAAATCTACTTTTTTATTTTAAAAACACTACAATACGTTGGATTGTTAAGGCGTCTAGTTTCTGATAATTCATTTTAAAGGATAAATAAAACGATTTTTTACTTTGTTTTTTATCATACTTCAGTTACACTCGTCGGAGGAGCTCGAAAATGGCTAGAGCTTAGCCGAAACTAGTTGCAAAGTATAACTGAAGTGTGATAAAAAAAACAAGTAAAAAATCGTTTTATTTATCCTTTGCTACTATACCTTTTTTAAAGTAAGTATCATTTTGAAATCAAATTAAAAAAACAAATATATATAATAATTGTTTAAAAAAAGTATATTTGTTTTTTTATTTTTATTTCAAAATTACTTACTTACTTTAAAAAAAGGTATCGTAGTAAAGGATAAATAAAACGATTTTTTACTTTGTTTTTTATCACACTTCAGTTACACTTTGTTGGCTAGTGGCGACGTGGTTGACAGAAGAGAAGTGGGGGCACGTTGGAAACTGTATGCTGGCACGATCGGACTGGGTAATGCAGGGTGCGAAGAAGGAAGCGAGGATGAGGAGAGCCAAAGGAGGAATGGTGTTAGGAGGATAGTGGGAAAATGGAGCAGAGAGACGCTAAGGGAAGCTGGGTAGAAACAATGTGTGGATGTTGGCGTATGTAGATGACGTAGTGCTGGTGGCCAAGATAGTCGAATAGATTCAAAAGATGTTGGAAAGAATGGAAAGGTACCTGGATAGGAGTGCTGAATGTGGAAAAGACGAAATGAATGATGATTAGGAATCCCTATTCCTACGGAGGGTAGAGTGGAAGAGCTGAAATAGAAAGGACGAATGATTGAGAGGGTGAATGGCTTTAAATATTTGGGCTTTTGGTTTGACTGTGGAGGAGAATTTAGAATGAATCTGGAGTATATTCAGGCGAAACGCAGAATGGCTTGGCGGATTGCGAGAAGAAAATGGAAGAGTTTGTGGGGCGGTAACCTCGTAATGACGTGCAACACTGGGATGCGTGTGTAAAACCTATACTGTTGTATGGAGTGGAAGTATGGGGATTGCGTGAATGGGATGTAATAGAAAAGGAAACCTTAAAAGAGGCTGACGTGGAAAAGAAAATTGGTGAAGGCAGAGGGGTCTAGTGTGCAGGACGAAGGCATAGAAGCGAATATGTATTTTATGTTAATTTGTACTCTTTTTTCTGTGAGAGTATTGTTTATTGGAGGAAGTTTGTAAAAGAAAAATGTTGTACAGATATATCAAATGAAGGTCTATTTTTTATACCGGATTGCGTGAATTGGATGTAATAGAAAAGGAAACCTTGCTCCCTTTCTATTACATCCCATTCACGCAATCCCCACACTTCTACTCCATGGCTCCTGAAGAGTCTACTAGGTATCGAAAGGTTGACATCGAGGGCAGTGCTGTTGCAGCACACGAACTGTATGTGTATGCGGTATATGGGTTGTAAAATTTGAGGAAAGAATACACGGTTGTGGGTGAGCAAAAACTAGTGCGGGATATATGGATGAGGTGTAAGACTAGCACGGAGAGTGGATGGAGAAAGGATAGGGGAAGGATGTATGAAAGAATGGGTTTGTCTGAGGTGTGGGCAGAGTAGAAGCTGAGAGAATGGGAAAGCCTAAGAACTGATGTAGGAGAGAGATTGAGGCACGTTGAGTGGCAAGAAAGACAGGCGACAATGGCTCATACAACGCAGGGGAAACTCCCGAGTGAGTTAGCCAGGGGAGAGTGAAGCAGGGAGAACAAAGTATGCACGGCAAGAGCGAGGTGTGGGTCAGAGGAGCGAGGATTAAAAGTGTAGATGGAACAAGGGGTACACTGCGTGTGCGCTGTATAGGAAGGGAAGCGACACGTGGTGGCACCTTAGCAAAAAAATTAGAGTGGGTTGAAAATTGCAGGAAACTGAAAGAATGGTTAGGAGACGATGGGAAAGGCGTGAAAAAAGGCTGACGTGGAATAGAAAATTGGCAAAGGCAGACGAGTCTAGTGTGCAGGACGAAGACATAGAAGCGAATATGTATTTTATGATAATTTGTATTTTTTCTTTTTTTTTCTGTGAGAGACTATTGTTTATTGGAGGAATTTTGTAAAAGAAACATTTGGGCAGATATATCAAATGAAGGTCTCTTTTTTATACCGGATGAGTTTTTTAACCTGAAATTTTCAAATACTCGAAAAATACACACTATACGAAAAAAATACCAGTAATCAATATTTAATCAATCTGAGTGGGAATTACATTAGCCTTGAAATTAGTTCCTTGCCCCCAGGGATGAGGCGGATATTAATCGCTCACCCATATGATTGTCACATGAAAACGTAACAATAAATATGTTTGGCATTTGCCATTGTTTTACTTTACTTTCATATAACTGTGAGTAACTTTAGACAGTAGTTTATAAAAGTGCCACAATTTTCCAAGAATAAATGCGTCCTTTGAATAGTACATTCTCGAACAAACCACTTTAATGTCATCATAAACATAAAATTGCTAGACCTGCTACCTCGAAGTCCATAAAATCTTAATTAATTGAGCTTTCAAAAGCCGGATAAAATGATTGTACCGGACTTATAAGGACTAATGCGACGATTAGTTTGCTTTAAATGTGTTTACCGCATACTGGTGAACTCCAATACTGGGCATGACTGCGGAGAGACGTTTCCCATTGTTAAATTAGCGCAAACATCTTCAATTTGCATACGATTGTAATCGCAATGGCGATTTATTACAGAATGTTGGAAACAATAGATCCCGCCATTTAACTCATCAATTAAAATGTTATAAAGCGTGCGGTGTTTGCTCAAAAAAGTAAACCTTGATGTTACGTCGTAGTTGCAGTGAACAAAGTGCAATTATATTAAAAAATCAATTGATTGAATGATTATCTACAATGATTGATTAATAGCACGCTATTAGTAGCTAAACTCTGTATTGTTATTTAGTCTGCTATTAGAATTATATGTATCAATAATTTGTATGTATTGAAAACATTATTTCACTCAACGGTCATGCCAAAAATTCTAAAGATGGTTTTATATTTACATCAAATAAGAAATTAGACAAAACTAATCAGTGGTAATACGAAATATTTTGAAATATTTATGTATACAAAACAAGCATGATAACCTATAATTTAGTTCAGTACTATATATATATATATATATATATATATATATATATATATATAACGTACTAATAAAGAGGTGTATAGTTGTGAAACTAATTACCAATGGAGGTATAATACACTCCCAAGACATCTAACGCCCATGCATAATTGCTACTGCAATACCTGGGGTAGAGTGGCGGTAGTACCACCTAACTATTTACATGTCTGTCCGTTTAAGAACATATCGAAATGTGCAAATGACGACCAACAGAGCCATCGGTAGGTCGCCACCGCAAACGCCATGGCGTTGACAGACTTTAAACATCTTGGTAATGATTAATGAATGCTAGTAGTTGGTGAGATGAGGTGACGTAAGTGAGGGCAGTGCCAGGTCGACAACTATCAACTGTTGTGGAATTTCGCCTACGACGATGTCCTACGGCTGCAGCTGCCGCACGACATGGATCGGGAACTTACTAAACAAATGTGATGCAAAATGGACTTAGAATGACGGAGGTGGCCCCTGGATAGTTCTGGATAGTTGGCTGGAGGGTAGCACAGCTACAGACACTTAGGCCTCAAAATGGGCCCATTGTGAAACCTCCCTTTAAGGCTGCTCACTCGTCCCACCAGTCAATTTTGCGTGCGAGCTGCAAAATTCTGGCGGGTGAGGAGTTGCCAATGCTGACCATACTAGGCCAGCACTCCCCTAGTATTAGATGCCTGAGGTGGCCCCATTCTCGACCAATGACCCTCCACGACACCGCCACACAAACGATGGGAGTGGAATACACGATACATAGAAGAGTGAAATACCTTGGAACTACGCTGGAGGCCAGGAGGTATTAGAGGCCGCAAAGAAGGCAGACAAAACGGAAGCAGCCCTGGCAAGGCCGCTACCAGATACAGTTGGACGGGTGATAAGAAGCGGGAGTTGCTGGCGACGGTGTCACGAACTCAACTCCTGTATGCAGCACCTGCCTGGGAAGGGGCAACCACGACAGGTTGAAAAGGATGCTGCGCACCAACGCACTAAGGATCACAGAGGTGTTGGCAACGACAGGCTCAGAGGATCAAAAGATGAGCAAACCAGCAGCAGGCAGAGAAGGAGGCTAGACAACACACCATCGAGATGTGGCAGAGAATATGGGAAGCGTCCCCAGTCCAATTGGACGAGACACATTATCCGCGGATAGAGCTGTGGGTGGACGGAGGACATGATGAGCTCGATCACTGGACCACGCAGGTCCTGTCCTGGTACGGTATTTCAAACGTACCTGCTCCGGATTGGAAAGGCTGCGGCGGCAAGATGCCGATACTACTGTGAGACAAATAATCCGGTCTACACTCTATACCGATGTCACAGGTAGACACGCGAACGAGCCACCCCTATGGTTTGAACTGCAGGAGGCCACCCCTAGAGAGATCGGAGCCCAGATGTTAGAAGATAGAGCCAAGTGGAAGGCAATCACAAGCTTATCCTAAACAGTGATGAGACAGAAATACCATTGCGACCTACAACAGTTACGTTACGCGACAAGAAATAAAGACTATAGACTCACAACGATGCAGGAACTAAACAGGGCTTGCATGAGAGACATAGATAATACAACCAGGACCTGGCAAGAGGCAAGAAGGACTAAGTGATGTGAGACGGCGCTAGGGCGCTTGGTATGTCTAATAACGGTCAAGCCCCTATTGGACAGAACATGAGTTTTGGTTTAGCCGGTAGGGGCCCAGGCCAGAAAGCGGGGTGAAGACAGCAATACCCATGCCCACCAACTAGTGGTGGTAACGGAGGCATGGGTGTCCTCCGAAATTCCACCTAACAGGACCAAAAAGGTCAACAACTATGACATATACTATGTTGGTAATGATGAACCTAACCATTATAATGGGGTTGGCGTAATTGTGTCTGGAGAAGTTAATATATCGTTTAAGAACTTCGTGCCAATATCCAATCGTGTAATGTATCTACAATTAGAACCAAGGCCAATACTGCTTATTATAATACAAGTATATGCATCAACTTGCGACGCTACCGACGATGATGTACAGGCATTTTACGTTGATATACAGAACGATGTAAAGCTTAGAAAACTATATAGTCCTGTCAATATTTGCTTCATTCCTCCTTTTATATTTATCAAGCAATCCATTATGCTGATAAAGATCAGTATTCTCTTCATTATATCATTAATATATCTTACACGATGAGTAATACTGGCAATATTTTAGAATAATGAACATTTTAAACATATTATCGTACAGTAATACTGTCATTATTCTAAAATATTGACAGTAATATTGATCGTGTAAGGTGCCTCTTGGGATAAAATCAAGGGGATAAACTGCCAGCCACTTCTAAGCTTCTTCCGGGTAACCTTCAAGCAACTCGGGACAAAGAAGGGTGGCGAAGAAGAAGAAGCCATGGAAGAGGGGCCAAATATGGAACCTCAACCTGAACCCCAACCAAATCCGTTGACAGGACATGAAGAGGGAAGGTCACAGGACACACGTCGAGGGGAGGGACCCATAGAGGAACCTCTGAGGGGGGCACAGGCTAGTGAGGGGCCAGAAAAGGAACCTCAACGGTCAAAGCAACCCAAAGAGGGACCCAAAAAAGACACCCCCCAAAACGTATCGGTGGGGGAATCATCTGTGGCGACACAGCACAATCCAGATGGGGGGTCTGAGAAGGAACCCTTAATGGAAATGGAGGATTAAAAACAAAATGAAGATACTGGGCGAGCATACCTCCGTGTTCCAAGCAGAAATTATCGCAATTCAATGCTGCGTTAAAACTCTATTGAAAAGAAACTATAGTAAGAAGGAAATCAATATTGTGACAGACAGTCAAGCAGTGCTGAGAGCTCGTGACTCCAGCGTGAATAACTCCAGAGTTGTTATAGAATGCATTGAAGACCTGATGATACTGGGAGCCCGAAGCAAAGTAACACTTGTGTGGGCACCGGGACATCAGGGAATCAAAGGCAATGAAAAAGCGGACAAATTGGCAAAAGAGGCTAGCGAATTAAAATTTATTGGCCCCGAACCAACCTGCGGGATACCATATAGAACCGCAAGGAATAGCTTGAGGAAGCATCAAAGAAACCGCCACAGCCGATACTGGGAAGCCCAAACTGGAATGAAATACTCGAAGAGATTTATTAAGGCTCCCAGTACGGAGGCGACGGAAGAAATCCTAAAACTAAATAGGAACCAATTTAGAAATGTCGTGGGACTCTTAACGGGACACTGCACATTGAATAAACACCTGCACAGAATGGGGATAGACAAATCACCAACGTGCAGAGGCTGTGGGGAAGAAGAAGAAACCCCACTACATGTAATAACTAGCTGCGAGGCATTCAACTCAAGCAGGAAAAAGCTCTTTGGTTCAACGCGAATGAGCCAAAATGAGATCCAAGCTCGCCCATTCACGAGACTTCTGGACTTCATTGAAGATACAGAGCTCATGAATGAGGAATAGTTATGGGGGAGCACAATAGGCCAACCGTGGCCGCAGTGCAGTGGGATGCCACAGCGACATCAGACCGTTCAGGAAAAAGAAGGTGTCTTTATGATAATGGGCGACTTCAACGCCAAAATAGACGGGGAAAGGGTCGACGCGAAGATATGGTTGAGGATTGGTAACGTTCGATGAAACCGACTGTTCCATCTATGCTGGGAAGAAGACCTTGTAATATGAAATACCTATTTCTATTTACCTCAACTCCGACTTTTTACATATATCTCTAATGCAAAGCGAAAAGTAAGAAACCAGATTGATTGCCATCAATAAGCGTCACAGAAACATTATAAAGAGCACAATAAGATACCGTGGAACAGATATTTATTCAGATCATAGTATATTATTAGTAACAATACACCTAAGGCTTAAGGCTTAAAGCTAAAGAAATGTTTGAGAAAACGCAGCCTAAAACGTACTTAAAAACAAAAATTACATCTGACAGACGTGAGAACGCATGCCGGAATGAACTGAGTTATAAATTAACAAGTATTTATAAAAAGGCAAATATGAATGTTGTGGAATCAACATGGATACAAATTAGAACTGCAATAAACGAAGTAAACAAGACTAAACAGAAATGTGAAGATAAATGGGTGGATGACGAATGAAATCCTGGATCGTATGGACCTCAGAAGAGCAACAAAACACAAAGATGCCGATAAATATCGCGAAATGCAACGAAATACGAGTATTTCGTTGCATAAGATTAGAAAACCAAAAGAGAACTTGTTGCCCCAAGAATACTCTAAGATAGAACAAGTGGAGGCGAAACATGACACGTTCAATGCGTACAAGAAAGTCGAGCAAGCGACAGGAAAGTACAAATGTAAAAACAGCACAGTAGATATTTATTCAGATCATAGCCTATTATTAGCAACAATACACCTAAGGCTTAAGGCTAAAGAAATATTTGAGAAAAAGCAGCGCAAAACGCACTTCAATATAAAAATTACATCTGACAGACGTGAGAACGAAAGTCTGGAATGAGCTGAATGAGAAAATACAAATAGGAATCAATATGGATGCAAATTGTTTCCCCAAGAATACTCTAAGATAGAACAAGTGGAAGCGAAACATGACTCGTTCAGTACATACAAGAAAGTCAAGCAAGCGGCAGGAAATTACAAATTTAAAAACAGCACGATACTCATGAACAACAGTAATACAATACATATATAAGTTAGCAATCTACATATCTAGATTTTGATCTTATTAGATCTCATCAGTGTAGCTCAGCTAGAGAGGATGAATTCACACATTATCTCGACTGGCACCACATCGGTGATCCTGATGATATGAGTATGTTGACGGTTATTACCATATGGGTGTGCATTGCTAATTGATTTGGTGCCGCCAGATGGCGTTTAACTTTCTTCCTAGGGGGTTAGTTGAATCACTTTAGTAGTACAGTACTAGCAAATACTGAGGACATATTAAAAATCTCTTAGCTGACGAAGAGAAGTACGAAGTATAATATCACTGTCATATCTACAGTGTGAAAGGTCTGCGTGATCACGATCTAGCCATAGTTTAATAATTGGGATTCACTTGCATGTCCACTATCCCTTATTGCCATAAACTCAGCAAAAGCCGGAAAAGTGCCTGGGCTAGACAAGGTACAGGTGGAAGTATTAAAACTATTGGAAGATGAATCTTGTCTTCTTTTGCTTGTGAACTTCTTCAATGACATCTATAATGTGCTATCATTTCGCACGATTTATTAAGATCAACAGTCGTTACACAACCAAAAAAGGCAAACGTGAGATTATGTTGCGAATACAGCCACATTCTTAAGCTATTCTTAAAGATAGTGCATGGCTGAATATGCCAGACATGTGAGCAGAACATGATAGCCATGCAGTTCTGTTTCAGATATGACTTCGCAATAGGTGCTGGCTCAAAGATATCGTAAGGCAAATGTGGACGTATTAGCTGCGTTAGATCTAGACCAGGGGTAGCCAAAGCATCGACCGCGGTCTACCAGTCGACCCCGTAACAATTTCTAGTCGCCCACCCCTCTAATATGTACACATATTTTATTAATAAACTATTTTGTTTGTGAGAAGAAATCATTATTTTCTCTCAGTAAAATAACTTCATATTGAATATGTATTAGTAATATCTATGTTTATTTTAAATTTAAACTTATTTTTAGCTTTAAATTACTACTATTATTATGATCCCATAATACATACCATATTGGTAGACCGCCGCGTTTAATTTAATAAACAGGTCGACCAAAGTAATCAAAGGTTTGGCCACCCCTGCTCTACACGAACGAGACATACGAATAATTGCCATTCTACACTGGAATCCGACTGGGGCTATTAGAGTGGAAAGCGAGATATCCGAAGCAGTATGCATCTTACGGGGAGTCCGACTGGACCATGTCCTCTTTCCTTTACTCTTTAACCTACATTCAGATGTTTTTAAACGTCTTAGAGCCAGTTCTACAATTTACATTTAACTGGAGAATAAGGCTATTCGTAGAATAAGTTTGAGATATTGACATCAATATCTCACTTATTCCACGTCAATTGTAGAACCGGCCCTTAAAAGGAAGAAACCAGGGTGTAATTTTCAACAGAATGGTCATAAATAATATACGATACGGTGACTCCGGAGTAGATAATTTTCTCATCTAAAATATTCCAGTGGTTCGGAATCCAATTAAACTGTAAGTCCAACTTTTGGGCCAGTTGCCAACACCATAGGCAGCGAAACAGACCCATCGTCAGGAGTGGCGTAAAAGTGGTCAGACACTGCTGAAGACTGTGTTACCACCCACTAGATTGGAAGACCTGCAATATTAAACGCAAGCAACAACATGAGTTTGCGGATGAACGTCCTTAAAATTACATGGTTCGGTTATCAGTAAATCACTCGATGGCAATATAGGCACGTTGAAAATGGGAAAGCAGCAAATTGAAAGAGTTTTTTCTTAGAAATATCTAGAATGCTGGACAAATTAAAGCTGGGAATCACCCCAATTGGTCAGTACAAACCCACAAACAATCCGCCGTGCGCGCGGTACTGCGGCGCCGCGTTGTATAGAGGCTGGGATCTTAGAGGATAACTTCACACCGGTAGTACACTCTGGCAATTCGCTGCAGAATCGAGTAAGTCAGAGCTTCATTCCGAAGTATGGGAAGAGTATTGTAGAGTCGCTTTTTCAGCATTCCCTTCCGCACTCGTCTATTTCGATGATATACCTTTAGTATTTTCATCTACAGACGCTATGTGCAACTTGAGGCGTTCGAGATGTGGGCGAATTGCAGATTGGTGAAAATTACTTGGACAGCGAAAATAACTAACGTGGCATAAAGTATTACGGAGAATGCAGACAAATACCGCAATTATAAATAATATTAAAACATGGAAATCCGTGGATTTCGGGCATGTTATGAGAAATAAATACCGACTGCTGCATCGTCCAAGGAAGCAAGGTATGGACCGGGCCGTAGAAAAACATCCTGGCTGAAAACCCTGCCTGAGAGTTGACAACATCGCTATTCAGAAAAGTAGTGGACAATGTATAGGTCATGAGATTCATCTCCAACGTTCTCGGAGGATAGGACATTGAAATATCGATAATAGTGAGTCTAGGCTGAGCAGCCTTCGAGAAACTGAGATTTATACTTAAATCACGAGTCAATTTTGTAATGCATGTGTAATATATACAACTGTATATTGTTGAATACCTGGGTTGGCAGGTCCAATCACAAACGGGTTCTGTTAGTTACTATCACTATCAGAATTTCTGTAATAGCAACCGATAGTAGTTAATATTACTTATTATTGACAATGCCAATCGGCTTCTAACACCAGGGCAAGTTTATAGTTCTTCCGCAGCTTGTTGAAAGTTGATTTTATGCGCTCCAAAAAAAAGGCAACGACAACACAGCACAACTTCAAATAAATTACTAGGTATACTTATTGAATAGCCTAGGAATTACAGTGGTTGTATATTTGGGTAGCAATTAAACCAGCGGCAAGCGAAGTGACTCGCGAATGACTTCTGACTATGAACTGACTTGGCGACGTTAAGACAGCGTATTTATAGCTAGGTAAGCATTTTTAAGAAAAAAAGGCAAAATCAGCATTTTAATGGCACAATGAACCTATTGATTTGGGGGTTGCAACAATATACACAAGAGATTTTTTTTTTTAGTTATTTTTTTAATAAGACTAAAATATAATAATATATACAAAAGTAATACAAATACAAATTTAATTTTTGTTATTGTAAAATAGCCTACACCGAAAGGTAAAAGGCAAATAGATAATATATTGTAAAATATTATTTATATGTTCAGTATGTATTAAAACCTGAAAGGCAATAGCCGTATTTTATTTGTGTACCTATCCATAATCATCGAGGGTTGACAAATTGAAAAAGAAAAGTACACGAAGCTTATATCTTACCAGTGCTTACATACTGCCTTGAAACCTCGGCAATAAGACATAAGACCGCAAACAAACTCCAAACCACCCAATGAGGAATGCAGAGGGCCACGGTAGCAATCAGAATAAGAGACAGTATTCTTAGCTCGTATAGTCTTCGCGCTGTAGCAGTGAGAATATGTGAATATTGTGAAATTTCATGTTTTCCCACTGTTTCAACTCTGTAGCTATTTCTTTCTATATGTAAAGCATTTCAAGCCCTACAGATTGACGCTTTTGTCTAGCTCTTAACGTTTGAAAAAGAAAATAGGAAATAACCCTTTGAAATTGCCTCCTTATTAATTATTTTATTTATTATTTATTATTTTATGTCACCATAAACCCACATTTATATAAAGTTACACAATTAATAGTGGCGGAACAGAGCCGAATAAAATAGTTTCAACCATACTACCTATCCACGCTACAGGGTATAAGGAACGTTTCTTTAAATTAGTAACTAGCAGTGAGGGATAAAATTACAATATTACAAAAGTTTATAATATTGTGAGATAATCGATAATCACGTTCATAAATACGTTATTATCCTATACTAACGGATGTATAGACACATAAACATGAACTACCATCGAAATTGTATGCTGTAATGAACTACAATTAAAATTAATTATGTGTGTAACTATAATGTACATGTATGCTAATGATAATAAATATAAATGTCAAAATAGTCCTGAAATAAATTTAAAAGAAAACGAATCAATATCAATTTTAAATCTATAAAAATGCATATACCGGTATTTCAATGTTTTCAAATGACACCAGTATAATATACTGTACTATAAAGACAACGTATGAAATTTTTCACGAAAATATACTAGACCAGCGGTCGGAAACCGTCATTGATCTGCATGCCACTTTATCAAAATAATAACTGATCTCTTCGCATGCCATGACACGGGAGATTCTTGACATATTAAAGGCGCTTTCGTTTAGCATGGTTTAGCATTACTAGTTGCCCCGTGACGTGCAGTATCGCGGTCGTGCGTCGCCGGTTGTAAGGGCCGAAGTAGAATGCGCAACGGAAGCGGCAACTAAAACGAGAAACAATAACCCCGTACCAGCCCGCCCAGAGTGATAAACGAAAGGCACTCTAGAAAAGAAACGAAAATGCACAGACAATTTTTGGTACGCTACCTAGAAACGACTCGCTATAGGGTGCCGAGCGCTGTACTAGTCTACCTTCCCAAATATGCAAAGAAGGCAGTAGCCATTGAAGTTAACAAAATATATGACTTTTTATTGTTAAACTATATAACTATAATAATGATAATAATAATAATAATAATAGACTCAAACTTTATCCATGGGCCAACATACAGCGATATTGGCGACATGTAACATAATTAGAAAACTATTAAACATCGTAGAATAAAGAGAAGGTGGTTGGTTATACCTACTCTAACGTCCGAGTTTACTTCCGTTGACCAAGTGCCCGGAGTAAGTAAATTTTCCAGATTAAAATAATCTGCGACGTTATCCTTCAAGAATTTTGTAGTAGTAATACATAGATTTATAAATATCAATAAACAGCGCAGAGAAAAGGCGAGGTTCCGGTATAGGAGTGTGTACCTCACCGAACTACCTAACATATACATTTATATACATATATATATATATATATATATATATATATATATATATATATATATATAAAAGATAAATAAAACGATTTTTAACTTTTTTGGTCATCGGAGGAGCTCGAAAATGGCAGAAACTAGTTGCAAAGTGTAACTGAAGTGTGATAAAAAAACAAAGTAAAAAATCGTTTTATTTATCCTTTAAAATGAATTATCACAAAGTAGACGCCCGTAACAGTCCAATATTTGAATCCATATATTGTCTATATAGACTCTCCCAGACTCGACGTAATCGAGTATTAACAAAAATCAGACTTCACCGGTTACGTATAAAAAAACTTAGAGACATACTTTTCTAATAACAACATTTAAATTATAAACCTCTCCCCCATTTACCTTCTAATAAGCAGACAATCTCCTTAAATAAATTCTAACACATAATTTTCGTCTGGTGATTATCCACCGTCTAACAAACCCCTTAAAACGAAATTCAACCCGCTCTGAAAACTTTTATAACCCAATTTCAGTTGCAAATTACCTAGCTAAATGGCTACAAAATAAATAACTGTCACATACCTAGCATTTTAATAACTCTATTCTGAGCGGCTGCGGTCTTGGAGGCCCTCGTAACACCACCCTCATTATTGGCGTCGCTCCCTAACGAGGGTCTTTTTGCGCGGGTTAGCACGCGCGATTTTCGCAATTTTATCGCAATCAGGATATAGAGCACCGTTATTAGTGTCAGCGGGCCCACGAAGATCAGAAAAGTTGAAATCTCGAAGGCATGCTCGAAGAACTCTGTAGTCACAACGGTGCAGCTACTGCACTCGATTCCGTTCTTGTATTCATATCGTATTCCGAATTGTATAGCTTGAGGGGCGGCGAGGCATAGAGCAATGATCCAAATCGCAATAATATATTTGATGGCCCTCGATAAATTCGACATTGTGTGTGAGAGGAACGGGTGGCAAATGGCTAAATAGCGTTCAACGGTGAAGGCGGTGATGGCTAAAACCGTGGCGTTTGCAGAAGTTTCTGCGGCGAAACCCTGGAGCACACAGAAAACTTCCCCGAACACATACGTTTCCGGCGACCATATCCTATACATTTCTGGAGGGAGTCCAGATATTAACAACAGTAGGTCTGATATGGCAATACTAAATAAGTAGTAGTTGGTTACGGTGTGTAGTGATTTGTTCCGGGCAATTACTATACACGTGCTGACATTACCGATTATTCCCGACACAAAAGTTATCGCGTACACCACTGTTATTGGGATCACCCACTCAATTGGGTACAACAAATACTCGTCTTCGTTGGTGGTGTTTTCGTAGGTGGTCTCCATGAAGAGGGACATGTTGGTGACATTGTCTAGAGAACTTTGGTTGAACATCATTGTTAGTTTATATGTGCTGCACTGACATCACAATTAGTTTTAATTCGCAACACTTGTGGGTTGGTGTCGAGCTGTACGGATGTTTCGCGGTTCTGATTTAATGTCATTTTATTTATAAATTATATTGGGACGCGTAAACGGGGAGCGCGCAATGTCATCCGGGCCAGTTACGTTCGGGCGTCCGCGATCAAATGAGACTGAACGGTGGTTCACGGTTGCGTGGTGTTTACCTCCGAGAGGGAGACCCCACCAGTGCAGAATTTCTTCTGCAAAATAATATACGAGTCGATTATTTGTGGGAAATTGGTTTATTAATTATTACTGACAGGTTCTCGGATGTATATTATAGACTTTTATGGACTATACTTATTATTAAATTATTACTTAGTGCTGGGAGAATGTTTATAAAAAATTCAAGACACGAATCATCATTTTATTGGTTATTGAATAGAACAGTAGTCAATATAATAACTATTATAAAACAGTATTTATAAATCGACTACTTTTAAATATAAATATAAGTACTGTCGAATAAAATCGATTTAGTATTTTTGTATTTTTAAGTACAAAAATACTAAATCACATGTTTGATTCTTTATTTCCTATAGTAATTTAATATAACCGTGTTTACGTAAACTACTATATGTGAAATTGCAGATCATTTAATGGAAAATACAGTTATTGCGAATAGTTTTTGTTTTTTTCATTAAACAAGCTTTCAGTAGTTTGTGTAGTGTGTAGATTGTTTTTGTTAGTAGTAGATTTATAAATACTGTATTATAATAGTTATTATATTGATTACTGTTCTATTCAATAACCAATAAAATCATGATTCGTGTCTTCAATTTTTTATAAATATTCTCCCAGCACTAAGTCATAATTTGAGTAAGTATAGTCCATAAAAGCCTATAATATACATTTGAGAACCTGTCAGTAATCATTAATAAACCAATTTCCCACAAACAATGGACTAGTATATTATTTTGCACTGGTGGGGTCTCTCTGTCAGAGGTAAACACAACGCAACCGTGAACCACCGTTCAGTCTCATTTGATCTACTATAAGCTTGATTAATGAAAAACCAAAAACTATTCACAATGACTGTGTTCCCCATTAAATAACCTTCAATTTCATATATAGTACTTGCATGGTACTATTTATAATTACTGTAGGAAATGAAGCATCAAACATGTGATTTAGTTATATTTTTGCGTAATTTTGTATTTCAAAGTAATGCAAGTTTTTGTAATGAAAAACCAAAAACAATTCGCAATTACTGTGTTCCCCAATAAATTACCTTCAATTTCAACTTCGATTAAATTTCCGAAAGAAATAAAGCGTCAAACACGTGATTTAGTATGTTTGTGTTTTTAAGTACATTCACAATCGGTTTTACATAAATCGCATGTTTTTCAATAAGTTCGCAATAAATATAGACTTAATCCCTATATAATGATGTCTTATATTTATGATTATTTATGGCTTGGCTGTGTTAAAAAATATTAGTAAATAAAGAAGTTAAACTAAAATTGTTTCAAACGACTTGAACTATGCACTACATTGTTTCTCATATTTTTTTACGAATTAGGCGTAATTAATAAATGAAATTAATTGAATAATAGAAAATAACGGAAAACATTTAGTGCAGAGTTCAAGTCATTTGAAATAATGGACGGGCATAGTTTGGTTGGTAAGGGGAACCCCCCTACCCCACTAGTGAAAACGGATAATAGTGTAGTTCAAGTCGTTTGAAACAGTGGACGGGCATAGTCGGGTTGATAGGGACCACCCGCCCACCCCACCTTCGTTCGCATAGTTTTTTCAATGGATACAGACGTTTTATATTGTTTAAACTATACCAGGAAGAGTGTTATCCTATGGAATAAACTATGCGAACAAACGTGGGGTGGGCGGGCGGCCCCCACCAACCAAACTATGCCCATCCACTATTTCAAATGGCTGGAACTATGCACTACACTATTCATATATAAATTTCTATGATTAAATTAATGTTTAATGAAACATCAAAAACTATTCACAATGACTATGTTTTCTATTAAATTACCTTCAATTTGATATATAGTACTTGCATGGTACTATTAAATGATTGTAGGAAATGAAGCATCAAACATGTAATTTAGTTATATTGTGGAGTATTTTTGTATTTCTAAGTACTATAACCTTGTTTAATTAAAAACCAAAAATTATTCACAATGACTCAGTTCCTCATTAAATTGACTTTCGTATCATATATAGTACCTGCGTAGTACTATTGAATTAGTATAGGAAATCAAGCATCAAGTATATTATATAGTTATAATTTGGAGTATTTTTGTATTTGTAGGTACTATAAGCTTGTTTGACGTAAAACCAAAAACTATTTGCAATCACAGTGTTCCACATTAAATTTCCTTCAATTTGATATATAGTACTTGTAAGATACTATTAAATTACTGTAGGAAATGAAGCGTCCAACATGTGATGTAGTTGTATTGGGGAGTACTTTTGTATTTCTAAGTACTATAATCTTGTTTAATGAAGAATCAATAATTATTCACAATGACTCTGTTGCCCATTAAATTATCTTCAATTTGAAATATAGTAGTTGCATGGTACTATTAAATTACTGTAGGAAATAAAGCATCAAACTTGTGATTTAGTTATATTTTGATGCATTTTTTGTATTTTTAACTACTACAAGCTTGTTTAATGAAAAACTAAAAACTAATCACAATGAATGTGTTCCCCATTAAATTACCTTGGGTATCATATATAGTACCTGCATAGTACTATTGAATTACCATAGGAAATCAAGCATCAAGTATATTATATAGTTATAATTTGGAGTATTTTTGTATTTCTATGTACTATAAGCTTGTTTGATGTAAAACCAAAAACTATGTGCAATCACAGTGTTCCACATTAAATTACCTTCAATTTGATATATAGTACTTGTAAGATACTATTAAATTACTGTAGGAAATGAAGCGTCCAACATGTGATGTAGTTGTATTGGGGAGTACTTTTGTATTTCTAAGTACTATAATCTTGTTTAATGAAGAATCAATAATTATTCACAATGACTCTGTTGCCCATTAAATTATCTTCAATTTGAAATATAGTACTTGCATGGTACTATTAAATTATTGTAGGAAATGAAGCATCAAACTTGTGATCATTTGACGCATTTTTGTATTTCTAAGTAATACAAGTTTGTTTAATGAAAAAATAAAAACCAATCACAATGGCTGTGTTTCCCATTAAATTAGCTAGGGTATCATATATAGTACCTGCATAGTACTATTGAATTACTGTAGGAAATCAAACATCAAGTATGTTATTTGTTTATAATTTGGAGTATTTTTGTATTTCTAAGTACCATAAGCTTGTTTCATGTAAAACCAAAAACTGTTTGCAATCACTGTGTTCCACATTAAATTACCTTCAAGTTGATACATAGTACTTGCATCATACCATTAAATTACTGTAGGAAATGAAGCATCAAACATGTGATTTAGTTATATTGGGGAGTATTTTTGTATTTCTAGGTAATATGTTCCTGTTTAATGAAAAACCAATCATTATTTACAATGACTCTGTTGTCTATTTAATTATCTTTAATTTGAAATACAGTACTTGCACGGCACTATTAAATTACTGTAGGAAATGAAGCATCAAACTTGTCATTTACTACAAACTTGTTTAATGAAAAACTAAAAACTAATCACAATGACTGTGTTCCCCATTAAATTATCTTGGGTACTATGGGATTACTATAGGAAATCAAGCATCAAGTATGTTTTTTGGTTAAAATTCGGAGTATTTTTGTATTTCTAGCTACTATAAACTTGTTTGATGTAAAACCAAAAACTATTTGCAATCAGTATTCCACATTAAATTACCTTCAATATGATATGTACTACTTGATACTATTAAATTACTGTAGGAAACGAAGCGGCAAACATGTGATTTAGTTATATTGGGCAGTATTTTTGTATTTCTAAGTACTATAATCTTGTTTAATTAAAAACCAATAATTATTCACAATGACTCTGTTGCCCATTAAATTATCTTCAATTGGAAATATAGTAATTGCACGGTACTATTAATTTATTGTAGGAAATGAAGCATCAAACTTGTGATTGAGTTATCTTTTGGCGCATTTTTGTATTTCTAAGTACTACAAGCTTGTTTAATGAAAAACTAAAAACTAATCACAATGACTGTGTTCCCCATTAAATTACCTTGGGTATCATATATAATACCTGCATAGTACTACTGAATTACTATAGGAAATCAAACATCAAGTATGTTATTTGTTTATACTTTGAAGTATTTTTGTATTTCTAAGTACCATAAGCTTGTTTCATCTAAAACCAAAAACTGTTTGCAATCACTCTGTTCCACATTAAATTACCTTCAAGTTGATATATAGTACTTATATGCTACTATTAAATTACTGTAAGAAATGAAGCATCAAACAAGTGATTTAGTTATATTGGGGAGTATTTTTGTATTTCTAAGTACTATAATCTTGTTTAATGAAAAACCAAAAATTATTCAAAATGACTATATTGCCGATTAAATTATCTTCAATTTGAAATATAGTACTAGCACGGTTCATTAAATTACTGTGGGAACTGGAACATAAACTTGAGATATATCTATTATCTTTTAGAGCACTTTTGTATTTCTCAGTACTACAAGCTTGTTTAATGAAAACCCAAAAGCTATTCACTATGATTGTGTTCCCTATTGAATTACCTTTAATTTTATATATAGTACTTGCATGGTACTATTAAATTACTGTAGGAAATGAAGCATCAAACATGTGATTTAGTTATATTTTGGCGTATTTTTCTATTTCTAGAACTGCAAGCTTGTTTATTGAAAAACCAAAAGCTATTCACTATGACTGTGTTCCCTATTAAATTACCTTCAATTTGATACATAGTACTTGCATGGTACTATTAAATTACTGTACGAAATGAAGTATCAAACATGTGATTTAGTTATATTTTGGCGTATTTTTCTATTTCTAGAACTGCAAGCTTGTTTATTGAAAAACCAAAAGATATTCACTATAACTGTGTTCTCCATTAAATTACCCTTAATTTGATATATAGTACTTGCATGGTACTATTAAATTACTGTAGGATATAAAGCATCAAACATGTGATTTAGTTATATTTTGGTGTTTGTTTCTATTTCTAAGCACTGCAAGCTTGTTTAATGAAAAGCCAAAAACTATTCGCCCTGACCGTGTTCCCTATTAAATTATCTTGAATTTGATATATAGTACTTGCATGGTACTATTAAATTACTGTGGGTAATGAAGCATCAAACATGTGATTTAGTTATATTCCGGCATATTTTTCTATGTCTAAGAACTGCAAGCTTGTTTGAAAACCGAAAACTATTCACTATGGCTGTATTCTCTATTAAATTACCTTCAATTTGGTATATAGTACTTGCATGGTATTATTAAATTACTGTAGGAAATAAAGCATTAAACATGTGATTTAGTTATACTCTGGCGTATGTTTTTATTTCTAAGAACTGCAAGCTTGTTTAATGAAAACCCAAAAGCTATTCACTATGACTGTGTTTTCTTTTAAATTACCTTCAATTTGATATATGGTACTATTAAATTACTGTAGGAAATGAAGCGTCAAACATGCGATTTAGGTATATTTTGGCGTATTTTTCTATTTCTAAGTACTACAAGCTTGTTTAATGAAAAACCAAAAACAATTTACAATAACTGTGTTTCCCATTAAATTACCTTCAATTTCATATATAGTACTCTATGGTACTAATAAGCTACTGTAGGAAATGAAAGAATAGCCAGATATTGCGAAAATCTGAGCAGCAGTAGCTGACTGTCTCAAAACTGAACGTGTGCAGAAGTTCAGAGAACCAAAATGGTCACGGATCGGATAATAGGCGTCATGGTGGAAGCCACTGAACTGGCGTCTACACAGCGTTGATGAAATACAACGAAATCCCACCTCAAAAAATATTCCTAGTACAATGACTATGGCTGGAAAATCAAAACAAATAGCCCTCAATACCCGGCAGTTCTTCTGTGGGTAGAGAGTACGAAGAATCCGCGGTTCAATCAGAAGAATGGCTACGTGGAATGTTAGAAGTATGTCCGAGAGCAGTAAAATCCACAACATATTCCAGGAAATGGACCGACTAAAAATAGACATAATCGGCCTTAGCGAGACACGGTGGCAGGGCACGGGTAAATGCAGGATACAAGACTACGTCGTCTATTAATCTGGCAACGACGACAACCATCACTGGAACGGAGCTGTCTTCATAGTGACAACACACCTAATACCATGTATAACAAGTTTCACACCATGCTCAGACAGAGTCGCAATGATCAAAATCAGCTCCAAGCCGTTCGACACAAACATCATTCAAGTATATGCCTCCATTTCGGACGCAGACGACCAAACCATTGACTAGTTATACGACCAACTTAAAATTGTGATAAAGCAAAACAAAAAGGATGAGCCGATTGTTGTGACGGGAGATTACAATGCGAAAGTAGGGAAGGGCAAAGAAGAAGACGTAGTCAGCGAGCATAGCCTCGGTGACCGAAAGGAAAGGGGAGATCGATTCGTGAGCTTCTGCAAAGAAAATGGGCTAGTAATATCTAACACCTTTTACAAGCTACCATCCAGGAGACTGTATATGTGGATAGCACCTAGCGACACACCACACAACCTGATGAGAAATCAAATAGATTTCATTACCATCAACAGGAGATTTCGCTATGCGATAACATCAACAAAGACGTAACCAGTTGCCGACATCTCCTCAGATCATACCCTAGTAGTCTCTGCCCGAGGTAAATGCAAAAGCCATGCCAAAGTCCCTCCAAAATTAGCAATAGACATAAAGCAACTAAATACCGCAAATACTAAAGAGGATATCAAAAAGTCTTGAGGTACATCTCAAAGAGCGAGGGCAATCACAAACAGAAGATTCATCGGAAGAAGTATAGGAAAAACTAACAATAGCTATTAACAGCACATGCGAAAAGCACCTACAAAGACAAAGGGATAACAACAAATGATGGATGAACGAAGATATCTTAAAAATGATAGAAATTAGAAGAAGGCTGAAGAAGACGAACATCACTAAATTCCAAGAAACCAACAGAGAGGTAAGAAAAAAGATCAGAATCGCAAAGGAAGTATGAATGAGTGAAAAATGTCAAGAAATAGAGCAGTACGAACAACAGTACAATTTCGCAAATATGCATAAAAGAATAAAACAAATGTCACGCAAGAGACGATACAAAATTGCATCCTTAACAGACAACGCAGGTAACATAATAATAGACATCGCTGACAAGTTAAAAACATGGGAGGATTACATCGAAACAAATTGCGGTCTACCTATCATCAAAGATGAAATAGTCAAAGCCTTGGGATGCATGAAAAAAGGGCATGCTCCAGGCCCAGACGGAGTTCATACTGAAGTCTTGAAAACTCTTAGCGATTCTGTGGAGTTCATGGATATACTAACAAAAGTATTTAATGATATAATGATATACGACTCTGGAAATATACCACAAAAAAAGCTAGAGTCTACCTTCATGACTCGGCAATCCCGAAGCGTCATCCAGGCAGGAAATGCGACGACTACCATAATAATAACATAACAAAGATATTATTATATACAGCGCGGCTGAATTGGAAGGAATATCTTTGTTATGTTATTGATTAAGCTGAACATGCGGTAGTCGTCGCATTTCCTGGATGACGCTTCGGGATTGTCGTATCATTAAGGTAGACACTAGCCGCGAGTGCTAAGTGTCGGAAACTCAATTCGGTTTCTGTGAAGCGCTCAGAACCAGAGAAGCAATATTTGCCCTACCAGTGCTTATCCAGAGATGCAGAGACTTGAGTCATGACATCCACATCTGTTTCATCGACTTTTTCAAGGCTTTCGATAAAGTGCGGCACGACAAACTTATTGAGATCCTAAAAACAACCGAAATGGACGATGAAGATATAAGAATAATCGAAAACCTATACTAGAAACAACATGCAACAGTAAATATTGACAGCGAGTCATCAATTGAGATCAAAATATGCCGGGAAGTTCGGCAGCGATGTGTTCTCTCCCCAACACTGTACAATCTATAAGGATAGTTCAGGAAGCTCTATATGGAGAAAACGGCATAAAAATCAATGGAGAACAAATAAATAACATAAGGTATGCGGGTGATACTGCCATCATCACCAACAACATCGTGGATCTGGAAAACCTAGTCGATAGAATCAAGCATCTCTTGGAAAGGTACGGCCTAAATTTAAACATCTCCAAAACCAAATAGATGGTAGTATCAAGGAAAACAACTTAAAACCAGAGGCAGTTAAAAATCAACGACAGAATAACTGAGAAAGTAAAATCATATAGTTACTGAGAACGACCACTCTACGACACTTGGGATTACGGTGCGGAAGTCAGATGCCACATCGAAAAAACTAGGGCCATATTCATCTAAATGAAAACGCTCTTGACTGCAAAAGACCTGAGTTTGTAACTAAACATGTGAATGTTAAGATGCTACGTCCTTCCCGTTCTATTGTATAGGACAAGGGCCTGGATGGTTAACGTGGCATTAATAAAGAAAATAGATGTCTTTGAAATGTGGCTGAACAGACGCATGCTAAAGATTCCTTGGACTGAACATATCACTACCACTTGTGGTAAACATAATGTGAGGTATGATTCGAAAAATTTATCAAAATTATGACTAAATCCTAGGTTTAAAAGTTTAAGTAGGATTATTGAGTGGCTTATCTTGTCAAACGCCTTGGAGAAATCTGTATATATCATCAACTTGTCCAGGGATGTCTAATGTTTAAGAAATGTATTGCGTTAAAATTGACAAATTTGTAACTGTGGATCGTTTCTTCATGAGTTCACGCGGAGATGCCCAGAAGAACAAATACAAACTACTACAACACGTAGTCCAAGGAAAGCTCGAGGCGAAAAGAGGCCCAGGCAGGCGGAGCTACTCGTAGGAAGAAAAACCTGCGAGAATGGTTCGAACTCAACTCAACACAACTCTTCCAAATTGCCGTACAACAAAATTAAACAACAAAATTAAAATCTCAATGTTAATCGCCAATGTCCCGACCGGATAGGGCACCATCAGAAGACGAAGAAGAAGAGGAAAAGAAGCATTAAATGTTATTAAGTGATATTTTGGCGTATTTTTGTATTTCCAAGCACTGCAACTTTGTTTAATGAAAACCAAAAACTATTCGCAATATCTGTGTTCCCTATTAAATTAACTTCAATTCCATATATAGTACTTGCATGACACTATTAAATTACTGTAGGAAATGAATCGTCAAACTTGCGATTTACTTATATTTTTGCGTTTTTTTGTATTTCTAAGTACTATAAGCTTGTTAGAAATATAAAACTACTAGTAACAAGTACTATATGCTTTTCTTAATGAAAAACTATTCACACTGATTCTGTTTAAAATATATTTCTACAGAACGGTGACCTATTTAGGCAATCACTTTTTAATTTATCAATTTATCAATATATTTAATTGATTAAAGTTAGAGCAAACTCGTCACTATGCCATAGATGGTCACATTGAGACAATGTGGTGAAGTTGATATGATTTTAATAATCAAAATTTGTTGATACGTCCCTAATGGGGCAATTTACCTTTAATTGATTTAGACTTCAATTAAAACAATTTAAACTCAATCATATAAGTCAATTTAATGTAATTATACTTATATATAGACATTTAAATTATCCTGCAGCAATTAATCATTCATCCGTGTCAATTAAACTGGTAGTATAATTTTCCATTACTATTTCTGTAAAAGCTATTACAGTGACATGTTTGTTATTGTATAAGAATGTCTATATGGCTGTAACTGTAATTTTAATTGATTTCATCTCCCTGTATCTTATAGGGCTATTAGTCGTTAGGCTCCGCTACAGGGAAAAGCTCAGAAAACTTTAATCACACAGCATTTACTTTAACTTCACAGAAAATCTCTGAAAAACTGTGAAAGGTAATTCTCCTTTTCACGTTTTTCTACACATAAATTTTGTATTTAAAACAACTAGAAAGATTTGATCAAATAACAGTCGTTTGCACTTTAACTTCACAGAAAATCTTTGAAAAACTGTGAAAGGTAATTCTCCTTTTCACGTTTTTCTATACATAACATTTCTATTTAAAACACTAGAAAGATTTGATCAAATAACAGTCGTTTGCACTTTAACTTCACAGAAAATCTTTGAAAAACTGTGAAAGGTAATTCTCCTTTTCACGTTTTTCTAGTCATAACATTTTTATTTAAAACACTAGAAATATTTGATCTAATAACTGTCGTTTGCAGATAGTAAAAATACTCGTTTAATTATAATGTAATTTCCAGTTTTGTGTTTCCGGTTATCTACCACAGTCCATCCTGAATTTCGCTTTTATTGGCAATTACCACATGTATTATCAACCAACAAAAAATACCAATCATATGTGAGTTATTAAAAACAGCTAAATTGTAAAAAAAAATTCCCGATAATACCACACATTTCAATATATGACAGGATCAAAGGTCACACGTTTTTAACTCTGCACGCAGTGTGTGATTAATTCAGAATATCAAATTAAACCAATCATATTTGATTTGTATATATATATATATATATATATATATATATATATATATATATATATATGTGTGTGTGTGTGTGTGTGTGTGTGGAAAACGCAATGAGCTATATATTAAATATTTAAAAAATTCGCGTCACTACAAAAAAAACAGCTTTATTTGGCATAATCATAGACACACAAAAATACATGCAATTCAACATATTATCATTATTAAGTACAATATAATCCTCAAACTTGAAACAAAACCCTCCTCCCACTAGTACCTTTCTCACGGCCACGTACTCTCTCACGCCAGCCTTTTGCACATTTTCACGCTTTTACAATTCTGCTTCAGTTCCCTCACATTTGTTACTTATGTTACCATGTGTCACTCCCCTTACTACACACGTGGTATATCTTTGCTATTTCCTTCCTCTCTCTTCTGAACCGCACTTCGTTCCTGCTATACATCTATACATACTTTGTCCTCCCTGCTCCAACCTCCCTAGCTTATGTAGCTCGGAGGTTTCTTCTGCATTTGTCACTCCACATAACCAGGGTAGTACGAGCTGTAAGTCATTTTCTAAGCTGCCTTTCTTGCCACTACACATCCCTCATTCTCTTTCTGACTTCAAATCCTAGACTTCTCATCATTAATCTGAAAGGCGCTTTCGTTTAGCATGGTTTATCATTGCTAGTCGTCCCCGTGGCGTGCAGATTGCTCAGGTCTTGCGGTCTTGATCCGCCGGTTGTAAGGGCCGAGGTAGAATTATGCGCATCGGAAGCGGCAAATAGAGTAAGAAACAATAAGCCCGTACCAGCCCAGAGTGATAAACGAAAGACACTATAGGCATATGTTTTTTATTACTTTTGATTTTATTTCACATTTTTGGTATCCTTAATGCGGTTAAACGATTCTATTAAGACAGCCTGTTAGAATAACTTTTTATACTCACCGTGTATAATATTAATTTAAACTTAATATCACATGATAGCCTAGTTTAAAATACAAATTCTATTTCTACCACCTTCCCTTTTGTTGTTGTGCATTCCAGCTAACGGGTTTATTTCGTGTAATCGCATTGAAGTCGGGCAGTGTTATTGACACGTGTTCGAGTACAGATATGAAATGAACTAATTGATTTGCAGAATCGCACAGACGCGCGTCATATATTGTCTTTGAACCGTTCTTCAGGCGTTATTCGCCTCGCGTGGAAACAAATAACGCCTCCCAGGTTATTATTATTATTGTGCGGTTTCTGAGGGTGGTTGTGGTGGGGTTTCATCGACGAATAGCGTTTTTATTTGCCCGCTGCGAGGTTTATTGTGCCCTGACCTCAAATGACGCTTGTGGGGTTTATTTAGTATATAAATAATAATCATAACAATCAGTGGCGTAAATGGCTAGTAAAAACACAAACGGCTATTTTAATGGTACAAAAACGTATATTATAGTTTGAATGAATGGTTGTATAAGAATAAGAATGATTTAATGTTGATATGTTTGATATGTTACAATGTAAAATTAATAATATTAAAAACAATTAAAATTATTTAGGATAGTATTTAAACAAAAAGCGTTATGTACATAGATCAACCGTAATGTTATGTTCAAATTCTCTAAATGAGTAAAATGCGGTCGATAGAGAATTACAGAATTGTAATTAATACGCTTTGCTACCTATTTAATGGGTATCTATCCAAAACTAGTGCATCGCGACCAGTCTAGTGGAGTAACGTGTTTTCTCATTAAACTTGTTTATTCTGCAATTTTTTTTTTCTGCATGGAGAAGACTAGAACTAGCCAAAGAGAAAAAAACCAAGTACACAATTACTACTATTAATTTAATTTTAAATCAAACTACACCTAGTTATTTTATATTAAATTTGGTACAGTAGCGAAATCGCTAATAAAGAACTATTATTATAATTATTTAACTGTTTTAGTTGCTAAATGTTATGTTATATTCATTGCGGTAATAAAAAGTGTGATAAAGATTCAAATGTGATATGAACAATTACAATTACATGATTATTTTATGTTTTCGTATGACCGAAACGACTTTTAGATGTGTTTTCGTATCAAATCACTGTGAATAATTGTAATCGAATAGTATTGCAGCAGTCAACGTTTCATCCCACTCATTGCGTATTGATTATATTGCTTCTGGCATTGCTGTTCATTTAGTGTGTGTAAAAATAAACTCGCTGCGTGCATCTAATGTACAAATAAAACTCGATTAAATGTAGTTACTATGATAATTTTAGTGCATAATAACTTTATAAATATTTATAGGTTTGTTATTCAAATTGATAGTCGTTAAACTATTTTTACCTAGCAATTTATATAACTATATGTCAATAGCTTTCAAAGTGTGATGTATTTTTTTAAACAGAATTTTGATTATTGATGATTTTGTATCATCAACAAATTTATAGTCTATAGCTGGTTTGAGTTTCAGGTTTACTAATAAGTAGTTTTGTATTAAAATGGCACAAACTACACTGTTCTGAAATATACGTCTGGATTAAATAATATCCAAACACATTTAAGGTTCTACATGGCATTTGTGCCGGCCTCCCCGCGCTATTGCCATTTCTCTATAGTTTGGTTCCTTGCTATTCGTCCAGCAATGAGTACTTTGGCCCGCCTGCCTTGCTATGTATGCGGTGCTCCGTTCGGTTACTGCCAGGTCCGCCGGGTTGGTGCTTGCTATTACTTCGATTGCTTCTATCGAGATAGTTTTGTAGGTTCTGGTGGTCCTATAGGCTCCGAGTCGTAATGCACGCCGTGGTCTATCTCTGTTCCTTGCAGTCTCGACACAGTCATTCCAGGCTGTTGCAGCGTAGAGCACTAGCGCGTGCGGCACCTGCCAATAACCTCCTTCGAGTTTCACCAGGACCTTCAGTATTTGGGAGTAGCCTAGCCACCGCCGCTTCCGTCCTAGCTGCTGCTCTCACCGCCTCTGCGACATAGGCGCTGCATCTGGGGTTGGACTCCAGTATGACCCCCAAGTAGTTTCTTCAAGATTTGATGTTCGCATCCAAGTAGTGTTAGTGTGTCTGCGTCACTGCTCCCGGCCCTACGAGATGACAGCCTCGGTTTCCTGCGTGGCTATTTCGAGGCCTATGCGTCGCATTCACTCCGCCACCTTGGTCACTGATTCCGCCGCTCTGCCTTTAACTTCGTTCACCGTTCTATTACTAAAGCTAAGTTATTCGCGAATGAAACTGTTCTAACTCCCTCCAGCATTCGGAGCTTTAGTACATCGTCATATACTATATTCCATAGCCTCGGTCGCAGCACAGATACTTGGGGGACCCGGTCATGTTAGTCTCCTTCGGTCCCTCATTGGTCTCTATTGGATCTGTCTATTTTCCGGATAGCTGATACTCATGCGTAGCAGGTATCTTGGAAAGTTCTTTTCTCCAGTGAGTCGAGGATTTTCCTCCATGACAGCGAGTTGAAGGCACTGCGTCATAATGGCAATGGACGTGCGTAGTGCCTCCATGATGCAGTGTCTTCTGTTCCTAAGGGGACCCTGGCTTGCCTCCGCGACCAGCGTTGTTACTGCTATTATGGTGTCTACCGTAAATCTGCCCTTTCTAAACCCGAATTGCCACAGAGACAGCCCACCAGATACATTGATTTCATCAGTAAGACTAGTTGTGATCCGGGGTTCTAGTACTTTACCTATCCCGTCGAGAAGGCATAGGGGTCGGTACGATGTCAGGTCGCTGGCCGGCTTGCCTCCATTGGGAATGAGGACTAGACGGGCTCGTTTCCATTTGGCCGGGAACACTCCTTCCATCTGGTACTTTAAAAGCTGCTTAATTTTGTCGGAGCACGCCTAAACTGCTTCCTTAATTTGTTCGTTGGGGATGCCATCCGGGCCAGGAGACTTCCTGTTTGGGAGCCTCCGGGCTGCCTGTTTGATCTCCCCGTCGGTCCAGGTCTTAATGTCAGCTAACCGAACCGTAATAGTGGCAGTCTGCATATTTGGTTGTAGCGGGCTTGCTGGAAAACACGCATTCACCTCATTTATCACCCCTCCTTGCACCATGGTCTGCGGTCCGAAGGGCATGGTCCGATCTATTTTGACACAATTCTATAGGGGGAGAGGGAGAGGTCAGCATCTATCTGCTCGCAGAGCTCACGCTAGCTACTTTCCTTGCTTCGGAGGATGGTCAGTTTTAATTTCCTATTGCTTTGGCGATTGTCCTTCTTGTTCTTTCCCTGTCTGCTCCCCTATTTCTAGTAACTAGTCTTCTAGCATGGCTGGCAGCTTTTCTGGCGTCAAACATGGCTTCGCACCACCAATAGACCGGTTTTCTTTTTGGGTTGGCACTGGTGTGGGGACCGCTGCTTTGCAGGCTGTCAGTAGTTCTTTCATGTATTCGCGACACGTCTCTTCCGCATAGACGTGCCCAAGTGATCGGGCTGTGAGGATATGCTCAAAACGGTCTCTGTACATCTTCCTGATTAAAAGCGTCGGCGGGTGTAGGAGGGGATGATTGGTATCGTCTGGTGTTCTTTATGGTGCAGAGGATGTACCTATGGTCGTTGTAGCACTCGTCTTTGTCTACCACTTGCCACCCGCTGATGTAGTCATGCCACATACCAACATTTGTCAGAGGTGACCATGAGTCCGTAATAAACATAACACTCGCGAACGCCGAATTATATCTATTACGGACCCATGGTCACCTCTAACAAATGTTGGCATGTCGCCCTTGTTCATGACTTGGAGATTAAGGGAGGAGATAGTATCCACCACTGCAGCGTCTCTGGCGTCGGTGTCTTTCCCATCCCACCTTGGGTCTTTTGCGTACGTCGCGCGTTATCAAGATCTTGCCCATTTGTCCCCTAACGCTGGTTTCGAGTTAGTCGAGCCAGATCACGTACGTCTCCAATGGTATGTTTCGAGAGGCTAAGCAATTTTAGACTACAATCTATTCTATTTTTAGCCACACTATTATCTTGGTTGGCGTTCCCCATCTGGTGATGCTTTGCTTGCTATAGGTTTCGACGGAAACATACCCGCTTTCATCTCTGAGCCGCGACTCGTCCAGGTGTGTAATGTTGGGTAATCTCAGCGCTATCACGTCGACCTCCAGTTCTACAATGGTGGCCCCTATAAGGTCGTGGGACGCCTTTCAGCGCTGTGCGTTAAACTGTAGTGCTCGTAAACATGGTGGTGTTTAGGCCTGTTGTCTCCGCGGTTGCCTTCTTTTTTGACACGGCAATATTGTACTGCTACTTCCTCCGAAGCCGTCGTTGGGTTTCGCCATCTATGTGCATGCCATTTATTTTGGCTTGCTAGTGCATTCTGCCCGTGTGTGGCCAGGCGTTCCGCACTTCCGTCATTAGTCTCGTCTGCCCGAGCCTAGACATTCCCTGACTATACTCTAGGCATCTGAAGCACCGTATTAGCCTTACTTGTCTTTCGGTCACTCTACATCTGCAAAGGCCTTTTCTGGGTCCGCTTTTTATTTTTCGGCGTCCCCAGTCTTATTGTTTCGTCGTGGTTGATTTTTGGCGGACATCTGCCCAGCCGCTTTCCCCCTTTGTAGTAGGTGTGTTGTCCGTGTTCGTTTCCGTGTCGGCCTCCTTGCCACATTGCCTGTGGTGACTTTTATGCTAGTACACGCGAAGACGTACTCGAGCATTTTCCTTGCTGTTTCCCTGTCCAGATCGCCTCTCATACCTAGGTGCGGCATCGCTACGCTGTGAAGGTTTCGTGCTTGCATTTTCTTCTTTATGTCCTGGAGGCATTTATAGAGTGTCTCCGGGATTTGTTTTTTCTTCTTTTGTGGCTTTTGTGACCATTGCAAAGACTACTCGGGTCGCCTTAGTCGTTTCCCCGCTCCTTGTAGATACCTCTGTGGTGTTCATGAGATACGTTCTCTGTGTATTTTGGTCTCGGAGGCCCGTCGGTCCGCCAAGTCTTCCGTTAAATTTTGTCCCAATGCCCGTGGCCACGACCAAGTCCGCAAGCGCCGTGCCGGGGGGTGCCAGAAATATGTCGCTCTCCTTTTCTTCGGTTATCCAAAAGGTGTCAAGTGGCCTTTCTTTTTGTGCCGTTTCGAGAAACTGGTTGTAGTCCCCTTCTTCTAGCATGTCGGCTCTTATTTTGTCTACCGTGGAAGCAGGCGGTACCTTGGGGCGTTCCGGTGGCCCCTCCACCGGAATGCCCCAGGGTGGCGATCGTACATTGTCCAGTCAGCTAGGATAATGTTGCTACGTCGCGGTATTTAGGCATCGTCGTAGGACTCTAATCTCTGCCAGCCATGCCTTCCATAGTGCTGGTTAGTTTGCCTGTGAGACTAAGTAGCCCTTCTATTGTCTTCTTGATCTCCACCTTGGTGGTAGCGTTCGTCTATGCACTCTTATTTAATTCTGTGTAAACCAATGCTTACATAATTATCTTTTCTATGATTTAATCAATTATTTTCATTAATTATAGCTTGAAAAGACATGAAAACTATCACTATTCAATATTTTAAGTGACTTAAACTTTGAAATACACTACTTTTATCAATTATTTTATAATACAATCAATTTCATTTCTCTAACTCTGTTTTCGCCCTATAGCATGTGTGAGCATGATGAAATTTCATGTTTTCATGTTTTTATTTGTAGCGTTAATGTTTAATTCAGAAATTGAATATTTGTGGCATCTATGTTGTAATTTGTTTTCAGTGAAGAAGATGAATCAAACTACTATGTTTTTACCACTTTATTTATAAGTAAGGTGGTAAAAAATAGTATAGTGATTAATCTCTGTTATTGTTAATGTTTAATTTATAGAACATTATAAAATAACAGTGTAATACAGGCTCAAGTCGTTGAAACGGTGAATGGGATTGTTTGGTTGCTCCTGAAACTTCTAGTCTTTTATGTTTTAAAAGTTTTATATATTATTTATAATAATGTACTGGCTTAAACAAAATTATAGCTTACTTTACTGTATTATTTTGAAATAGAAGTATTTCAATTTAAATGTAGTAGTATCGTATGCAATATACTGTACAGCGCTGAACATAAAGTATCTATATATAAGTCTATATTTGAATAAAATGTTTTTATTTTCTTTCTACGTGAAATTCCCGCCGACCAACGGGGCCAGATGAATCAATTTTTTGAACTATTTAATAAAAACAATGCTTTCCCTCTAAAAATATTCCTAAACACTATATTGTGCACTTACCGTAACACCAGTTTCATTCGGAAATGCTTATTGTACATCGTATAAACCGTAAAAACCGTAAACAAATTATAATAAGTAAAAAACGAAACCCTTAATTTAAAAATTCCTATTCACGCAAATCACTTATTTATACACCAATTAAATATGAAATAAAAAAGTATAAAAATAGTAGTCCCTCGATGAGGTTCGAAGCTGCGACTGACCCACTTTTACATTGTAAGTACAAAAATCATAGCTAACAGGTCGGTTAGTCGGTGACGTAGTCTATATTTTTTATATTACAGAGATTACATAGACATAGACAAAGTAACAGCAGATATTTCAGTTTTCGAGCGTCCGACAATATTATAACTGACAATTTCAACAAAACAAAAACCAACATACAGTTACCCTCTACCTAAATATATTTTAATGCCCGTATTCACTAGCATCCCATACAATTTATAGGTCCCATAACTATTGAATGGATAAATTGAAAATACCATTGTGACAGAAATTGCCAAAACAAATGTTACCTTGAAACGCGCTTGTGTTCGGACACCTTTTATTTAATTATTCAGTGTTTGTAATAGAGATGATTTATCATGGGTTCAATAGCTATTGATTCAATTATAGAACGTTGGCGAATACAGGAGTCTGACTAATGAAATATAAAGGTCAGCTGTAACCTACTAAAAATAAATAAAAGGTTTTCTTCCTTCCATCCTCAGACTTCTTAACTGAACAAAGAGCACCTCAGGGATATGATTGCCAACCGTCCTTCCTTTGGCTATAATGTCTCTTGGGGAAACGGCTTCCTTTTTCTCATTTATTATTATTTATTTCGTATTTGGACTATTTAGAGTATGCGAATTTTATTAATCTGTCTTTTTCATGAATATGAATATGTGGATATTAGACAACTATTAGTCGAATCGAGACTAATTTTGGCGTCGTAATCTTGGGCTTATAAAACGCGTGTTCGCTACTGCGAAAACTACACTTCTAGGTCCATGGAAGAACGCGGGAGTTATAGAAATTCTTTCCAGTCACCGAGCAAGTTTCCACAGATTCTGGGGGGTATTATCAGTAGACTCTATGAGCTCAAGCCAGCGAATAGTATTGTGCTCTAGCACCGCGGAATTTATGATACATGCGTTAAGGTCGACGGAATTTCTCTCCAAGGCTCCCCACAGACTGTCTTCCTAGACTTACCAATACCCGTAGTTATGGCGGCAGTTATAACGTCAGGCATTTTTAGGTCCGGCGGGAATAATGGTCATAAACTTGAACATATTGTGCTTCAGCAGAGACCCCTTGGATGATTTTGCGGTCGATTCAATTATTGAAGCCGTTAATTTTGGCCGCGAGTGGGCGAATGGGTAAGATGGAAGTGGCGGGTGCCTTAGAGGCTGAAGAAGTTTTTAGGGCGGCAGGAGCCTTTGGCTTTGTTGGTGGGCACGAAAGATTGAGGGGCGATGGCGCAAGTAGGGTAGTGGCTTGGACATAGGAGCGCCCGAGGGGACGTGGCTGGGAAATTTGGGGCAGCCGGGATAGTTGGCTGTGTGGTTTTCAGATTCGCGTGTTGTCGTGCGCAATTTACGCAGGCAAAGTCGAGATGACGGAAGATTAGTACCCGAATTTTTGGCAGTGATGACCTTGCCCGATTAAGGGGGACTTACGCTTGTATTCCACTCTGACACGGTGGAACGACCATATGTTCTCCAGCAAGAAGATTTCTCTTTCGCATTGGCAGCACCACCATCATGAGGAGCAACTTGATATTGGATTGTTAGCCCATCCGGTGGGACGAAATGGCTGGATAACCTTGGTCTTTTATGTCACGCTGAACATCATTCTCAGTGGCCGTTTCAGGGATACCACGAACCACCACACACAGCACGCGTTCTTCCGGCAGGGTGTACGTATGGTACTTTGCGCCTATTTCCTGGTGGAAACGGGAACTTTTGGCAGTATGGTCTGCCTTCTTGATTTGGATTTTGTGAATGCGAATTTCACGGATAATAGCGCCGTAATTCTCCTTCAAGTGGACGATTATTGGCGAAATCGGGAGTAGTTTCATAAGTGCTACGAGAAGTAGGGGGAGCAGCAGCAAAATAATGTTTGCGCGTTTAGAGTTTTTTTCGCTAAATCTTGACATGGAAAGCCTATAGGGTGCTGATGTATTATAATTCGGGGCCTGGGGGGTATTGCGTGCGGCATTGCTAGGTACATTGTCACAGTCACAGTATAGACTATCCCTCGTATTCACCGACGTCCCATAAATCTATCAATAGCTAATGAAACTATAAGTATTCGTTGTTATAGCAACAATAAATACATTATCTAGGGAATGTAGTTATTTTAGATTCTCTCTATTGCAAACACTGAATAATTAAACAAAAGATTTCATCAAATCTCTAATGTGTTTGACATTTGTTTTAGCATATTCTGTCACAATGTCGTTGTCAATTAGTCCCTTCAATAGCTTATGGGACCTATAAAGTTTATGGGATGTTGGTGAATTCGGGCATAGGAATCGACATAAATTTTCCAGTTTCTTTTCAAGATATGAGACCTATATTTTTTTATCACGGAGACCAATTCCTCCTTGGTGTTATCGAGCATAGACTAGATAGTCATGGAAGACATTGCTCAAACGCGCACTTAGTAGAAAAGATTCTACTTACGTAGTTCTGTCTCTTAATTTTGGCTAGTTCCGTGTCTTGCCGCATTAGTCATCGGTTACGTATTTCGTCGCTAAGTTGTCATGTGTATTCGGCCTCGTCATAAACCTTCACGGCGCCGTTGTATTTCCGTCTCTTCACTGTCCTGTCAAACCGTGCCTAGCATCTCAGTTTGCGTTTTTCTGGAGCGGGTTTCCCAATCGCTAGCCATAGCACGCTCCTGGTACCATGGTTAGCAGGTAAGATGGTATGTGCTGGACCATCTGTCCCACTGTAGAATCGGCATATAGCTCTTTTAGCTTTCCAATCCGCTGTAGGTACTCCTGGAATACTAGATCTGCGTGGTCCAGCTTCCCGTACCCTCGGTTCATCCATGGTTCGAGTTGAGGTATGCTCTTCCTAGCCCAGGCTGCGTGGGTTTGTTGTCATGTGTCCATCGTTTTCTGTCTAGCTCCACTTTGGTGATCTTTGGGACGGTCCCTCCCTTGATTGCCCATTATACCTCGGCCCGCTCCTCCACGAATAGGTGGCCTGGTATAGTCTTTGTGAGCACTTCAACCGCATCCTCAATACTGTTAGGTATGTCTAGGTAATACGCAGAGCACTAATGCGCAGCGCCCTCCCTATCTTGTCCGCGTTGCGCTGAGTCTTTGTAGCCTTGACCTATGCCGGTAATGCGACATCTTCACCAGCAACTGCCTTTTTTTATTACCCGGGACGTCAGAAGTCTCTCCAGGAGGCATAGTGATCTATATGAGGTCGGACGTTGGCTGGCTTAGGAATAATTACCTGCCTTGCGGACTACCATCGACAGGGGAGAGTGCCATCATCTAGGCACTTGTTTGCGATCTGAGTTAGCAGTATTGAGATCTCCGGCGCTGCTGCCTTCAGCACTTCGTTTGGAATTCGGTCCCGGAGCTTTCTTCTTGGATAGTCTGCTAATGGTCTGCATGAATTCCTCCTCGTTCCAGTTAGCGGTTAGTGTTGTTGTTTCTGGCCTAGGGCTTGGATTTTGTGTGTTCCATGAGCTTGTGTTTGTGCCAGGCGGAAAACCGGCTGCGACTACTATCCTTATTCCTCCAGGTACAGTGACTACAGGTCCAAGCGGGCGGGCTTCGATCTTATGCATTGCAATTTTGTAGATGTTGGGCCCCACGGATCGTCATCGACCTCAATGCACAATTCTCCCAACAGACCTTCTGGCTCTGTTCTATGGCGCTCCTGTATTCCCTTCTGCTATTCCGGTATTGGTCCTGGAGTACTCAGGACGGTGCCCCTGCCGCTCCCGTTCGCTATACCTTTCTCCTGGCTCTGTTGTCTTTCTGTTCTACCGATATGCCCTCCTTCGGTTTCTTGTAGTGGTTGGGATTTTTTCTGTAGTCTGGAGTTAACTTCCTCAACCATTTGGTCAATGTCGGTTTCTCGGATATTTGGCATATTTTTGAGTGTCTGTATTAGGAGTTCAAAGCTTACGGCTTCCAGTGCAAAAAAGAAGGTGTTCATGCGGGTCATTTATCCTGAAATTGAAACTAAGCGACCACTATTGCGTTTGATGCATAGTGATATAGTGATGGTCGCTAATTGTTTCCTCCTCAAATATCCGCTACTCGTGTACTCTTCACATCAGCTATATTATCACAACCGTGACGTCAATATAGGACACCGACTCGTCTCTTGCGAAGGTCCGCAGCCCGCCCCCGTTACAGACACACAGGTCAAGCGAGGCGACCTGGTCTATCACCGCTTTTCCCCTTGTGACTGTGTCGACGATCTCCATGCCGCGTGTCTGGCGTTTAAGTCGCCTGGTACGACGACCTGTCCGCCAGTAGTCCGCACCATGTGTTCCAACTTAGCCGCATACACCCGGTTTTAGCGACAGGTAACCCGCAACAATCGTCATGCCTAGCAGTTTGTGCACGCGATTCCTCTCGTGGGTTATCCATGGGATGTAATATACCCATGGTGGTCGCCAAGGAACTTAATTGCGACGTCCCCAGGGGCCCAACCGTTACCCACGAGCAGTAAAGCCTTGTGGGTATTACGCATGGGCTCTCATCGTCATTGCCGTTGAGAGCAGTAGATGGTATGCCGCTCTCCTTTTGCCTATGTTGGCTTGTAGTATTATTACTTCCGTGGGGTCCCTGCTACGTAGATGTAGGCCCTCTCCGCCGGTACCTCTTCACCTATTAGGCATACTATGCCCCCTAATACCGTCAGTTCGTCATTCCTGCCTTGGCTAGTTTGTCTCGTTATGTCAGGTCTGCAGGTCAAGATAAAACTGCTTTATAAGTTGATCGGCGAACCGTTCTCCGGCTGCCCAGTTGCGTCAGTCTCAAGCATGAGCTCCCTGCATGAGCGTTCCTAGTTTGTCCGGCAATCTGTGCCATTCGTATAGAGACTGTGTACAGATTTTTTTCACATGAAAGTAATATTATTCATTGCTTTATTTATTTAACCCTTTCAGCCCTGGACTTTTAAAATTAAAAAAAAGTCTTTGTTAATTACGCTCATTTACACACATCAAAATTCTATATTTGCGCATGAATTTTCTTTAAAATTATTTGATGGAATGAAATCTAATGATTCCAAGCACAGATATGGATAAGTGCCGTAAGTAGAGGTGGTAGAGGCCTGTAAATGTTATGGTGGCAAATGACATTTTTACTATAGCGGAAATAATAGGATTGATATTTTACAGTGAATCAAAACATGTCAATGAAATTAGCATTTGACACTCTCGGGATAGATTAACTGTAAATAAATCAATAAACCGGCATAAAAGTAGCTACATTATTAATTAATAAATTCACGATTTATTCGATTGCCTTATCTGTTGCCCAAATGATTAATCGAGTTCGACGGGTAGCTATAAATATAAACTGGAATGTGATTACGGAAGCCCGTGGCCTTTAACAAGGCTCGATTGAGTTACCTCCCCACATTATTTGCTCCAAAGGGCAGCCGCTCTAAAGCCGACAGAAAATATTTTCCAGTAGAATAGCGCGGAAACATGGGGGCCGTTATCGACATTTTATTTTATATGAATTCTAATATTCTCCTTTAATCAGGGCTTGAAACGGATATAAGTTTTCATTTAGAAAATCTGTTGTACTGAGTGCAACTGGTTAAATCCCTACCTGAACCCATCCATCAATACATCCTTAAAAATTTTAACTTCTGCTATTTCCACCAGTACTTTCCACCCGAAAGAAAAGTAGGCCTGCAGCAACCTTTAGAACATTGATTCTTAACCTTTTTCAAGTTAGGGAGCACTTTTGATCATAAGAAAAATTGGGAAGGCTTATATATATATATATATATATATATATATATATATATATATATATATATATATATACTAGTTACCTTTTACCTTTCAGTGTAGACAATATATATATATATATATATATATATATATATATATATATATATATATATATATATAAAACATTTGATACCCTTTCGGGTGTCGAGATTATTTAAGCGTATTTTTAGTTATTGTATTTTCTGTAGGAATTCCTTACTATTGCTATTCTCCTTGTATCCTGCCATCCAATGCCATTCCTCGTTAGTATTTCATGTATGTTGTATTCCGATGTTTTGTGTGGTCTACCTCTTCTTTTCTTTCCTTGTATTCTTGTGTTTCATACTCTTTTTGTCTCCCTTCTGGCATGCGGCATATGTTGTTTTTTTAAGTTGGTTCCTTTCTATAGTTGTATACATTCTATCTGTAGAGTTGCTCGAATTTGCTCATTTCGTATTCTGTCAATTCTTGTGATAGCTTCTATCCTCCTTAAGTATTTCATTTCTGCTGCTTGTATTTTGCTTTGTCCAATGTCCATGTTTCGCTTCCGTGTATTCGAGATTTCATTACAACACAAAATATAAATTTATTTTGATCCTAGATTGAAAATATATATTCAATACTAAATACAAGTACTTTTGGATGAATACTGGAGTTTAAATACCAGCAAAATAGGCCCGGGTTCCTAGTATGGAACCCCTAGATGATATATGCACGTGCGTGTATGTATTGGAACTGATATGATTTTAATAATGTTTGTTTTAAATGTCCATTCATTCTATTCAGATCTCATAAATGTTACTTATATGTCAAATGAGACAGAAAAAGTCGTGAATTATGACGCTGAAACAGACATTTAACTATTTTAATTCAAAATTATGTCAAAACATGTGTAGGAAGAAATTATCAAGACTAATGATTGTAATTTCCGTATAAACCGCGCGTACGTTAACTTGTGCGCATGACGCGATGGGGCGGCAGACGAAACGGTTTGGCGGGGGCGATCAGAAGCTGGTTTGTTTGGAACCTCGGCGGCGGCGGCAGAAAGAGTTTGCAACTCCGGAGCTGTGTCGGTGTAGAGCTAGTCACAAGTGCAATATGGCGTGCGACAACCTGAAGCTGGATCTCCAGCCGCCCCCGTTACTCGACCAACGAGTAGCGGAATTTAGGAGCGACCCGGAGCGGATGCGCGAAATCAACGAGTTCCTCAGCGAGGTTGTCGATAAGGCACGCGAGGAGGCGGAACTTCGGCGGGCAAAGCAGGGCAAAAGCCGAATGGTAAATAAATTAGTAGAGATAACGATAATTTATTTTACGTATGAAGCACGTGAGGTGATTATTGTCGCACTACGAAATATGACTGTATCCACAGAGACAATAATATCACAACAATAGTAACACAAATCATGTAATAACAAAGTTTGTGTTGTGAGAAGTAGGTTAAATGATCAAATATTATGTTCTACCAATGTTATCATGTTACAAAACTTATTTAGAAGCATTTGTAAATCGAGTTCGTGTATATACATTTACTGTGTACTGGAAATAGGTCATTAAAAACACATAAATCGCTAAAATAATAATTGCATTAAGAAAGTCACGTTTGCGTATTCTGGTTTATTATATATTGGCCCTGCTCAAATGATCGTTTCTATGCAGATCGTAATTGAAAAGATAACTAGTTATACATAATTAGTTGTTTTTTGTGTGAAAATAGATGGCATTTCTTAATAATAACTAATCATTTTGGTTTTGGTTGGTAGTTATGAATTATTTTTTACTACAACTATTTAATAATAGTTATATTAATAATAGCCTACACCGAAAGATAAAAGGCAATTGATAATATATATATATATATATATATATATATATATATATATATATATATATTTGTTGTTTTTAAATTTACTACCAAGCTGATAACAGGAACATAAAAGTTAAATGAACATTCTTTTAATAACAGTAATATTACATAATAATTATAATTTTGTTCTACTAATAAACATTAGCATATAAATAGATTTTTACTTTCCGAATAGGAAACCGCGAAAACTTTGAATCGCTAATTTTGACTCTTCTCCACGTTTCATGACTTTCCTAGTCGAAGTATAATTTGGAAAATCTCTCCCTATCTCTTTTATCACCACTCGAAATACCCTCGAGAATTTAAGAGAGTTCCATCAACAGTCGATATTAACGGAAAAAGTAGTCTTATGGTAGCAAGCGTAGTAAAGTTAATTATTAGAATAAAATTATAAATGAGGTATTATTTTGAAGAAGAAAGATGTATCTTTGATTCGGTCGGGCCGATTTTAGATACATATTTTCAAAATAAAGAGAGAATAAACATACAATATTTGCTAAGCAATTACTACATGAAAAAGTAAAAATTAAAAATATTCTCCCGACCGAATCAATGATAATTTAATGAGGCTTCAGAATATGTCTTTGGAATTAAAATCGGTGTCAAGATAACGGCGCAACATTGGAAACCATATTCGATAATTTATAAATATGTAACGACTAAAACGGACAGTTTTCTGAAGTAAAGAAAAATTCTCTTGCTTATAAGTTTATAAGGGATCATTTAAATGTAGTAATTGTAGTAATTTGGAAAGCCGTATGATGCCCATACAAGATATTTTGTGCGTCCAGACATGCAACAGAACTTCATAATGTAGCATCAATTATCAGTTTTTTCGCGTCACATGTTGCTCTGTTGCGGACCGTCTTCCACACGGGATGGTCTTCTCGACACAACCTTTATATTTCCACTGAACTGTTTTTCCTAGTATCACTCATAGTAATGGCTGTGTACCATTTAAATGCTTTCAATGTAATAACTAATAATAATAAATATAGAATTAATTTTTTCATTTAATATAGTCTTGAGAAGCCTATTTAACTTCTACCTTTGATATGGAAAATATTTATAGTGGTTTCATGTTTTGTTAATATTCTAATTAGGGATTTTAGTTGCTACTGCATTTCTTGCGTAGTTGCAGTGCGAAAGCTAGTGTCTCTCTGTACAGAGTACTATAGTATGATGTTTTATTTTTTAATTATTCGGGTGGGCTAGCCATTGCTTGGTTTCCTGCACCCCTGCTCTATTGCGCTTTACCTTTCTACTATTGTTCTCCCAGGAAATCCTCTTGTCGGAAGAAGTTTAACATATCCCTGAGAGGCTTGCTTCTTAGTTTCACGGTCGTTAGATTAACGTTCCCAACGCTGGCAAGCTTTTTCTGACCAGATCAAGTGCTGGGTATGTGCACAGTATGTGTTCGACAGTTTCAATGTCCGATTCACATACTCTGCATGCATTATTGTCTGCTTTGCCTATTTTATTAAGGTGATATTTTACCGGACAATGTCCTGTTAGAATGCCTGTGACAGTTCTTGAAAGGCACCGGTGTTGTCTTATTCCTTGCGCCGAGCAATCAATGAACATTTTGGCTTGCCTTTGTTCTCCAGTCGGTCTGCTTTTGCTCCTCCGTCCACTTTTGGATCAGTTGCGTGTAGTGGTCTTTTATAAGCCCGCCTGGTGGCCCTTGTCTCATAAGGCCCAATTCACACATAAGCGGCGTCGGGCGGAGGCGCGGTGTAGGCGAGGCGCAGGCGCGACGCCGCACAGGCGATTGTGATGTCCATATGCAGTGATGAGGTGGACATTGCACCTTATGTTTACATAGAGACGGCGTCTCTTCGCCTACCGTGTCTTAGGCGAAGAGACGGTGCCGGCGTTGCGAGAGGCACGACGCTTCAAGCCCCCTCTATATAAACATGTGGTGCAATGCCCACTTAGGTGATGAGGCGCGGGCAATTGCCTCGTCCCTCTCGCCGCGCCGGCACCGCGTCTTCGCGTCTTCGCCTAAGACACGGTAGGCGAAGAGGCGAAACTCGTCCACGCCGCCTCTATGTAAACATAAAATGCAATGTCCACCCCTTCACTGCTTATGAACATCACAATAGCCTGTACGACGTCGCGCCTGCGCCCCGCCTACACTGCGCCTGCGCCCGACGCCGCTTATGTCTGAATTGGGCCTAAGGAGCCTCAGTCCCGTTTTTGTGAGTGCGTCGGCGACTTCGTTTCCCTGAATGCCATCGTGTTCAGACACCCGCATCAGAGTTTCGCTTGTTGCTTCAGGGTTTGTTTGTAGTTCCAGATAACTTTGGAGTCATGGCAATAAGATTTTAGCCGTCTTAAAGGTGCCTGACTGTCTCTGCGAATATAGAGTCGCACTCTCTTGAATCGTCTTTCAAGGCGGATTTGTGCGCATCTCTCGAGAGCAATGATTTCGACTTCTAGGATAGTAGGCGCCCTGCTCGTTACCAGTGATTCTTCATATCATATATAGCCGGTACCTTCTGCAGTCTTCGATGCGTCTGTGTACCATATTAGTGATCATTGTTCCTTAAGTATGCGATTTTCCGAGTGCTAATCCGGCGGTCAGTAATGATCACATCAAAAGCCACTGGCATAGAATTCATTAGATGTGCCACATACTACTTTTCACCCGGCGACAGGACCTTCATGTGCCCGTGAAGAGGCACCTGGCGTCCTAATTCTAGAGCACTGAGTAGACCTTCTTTTTCTACTTCGTTTGCATAATAAGTGAAGGGCAGATCTAACATCACTTCCATTGCAGCGGTGGGAGCATGCGCATCATGCCGGTAACGCCCTAACATGCCAGCCTTTGTAGTAGTTGCAGACTAGTTTAGGTTTTTTTCTTTTGTAGTACCATTTTCGATTTAAGCCCCCATTTCTTGCCAATGAGTCTGCGACATTTAGAAAAAACTTTCTTCTCCGTTTGAATGGACCAATCACTGTTTTATTAGGGTTGGCGCTAAGGCCCTCCTCCTTGCTCCAACAGTTGTTGGTATTTATTTTACATTGTGCAAGGTTCATAATTGTAGTATCGAATATACCCCCTATTATGACGGCAATATAACCCAAATACTCTACCGTGTTAAACCCCCTCTTCGTTAGCTAGTTGAGGAGATCTTCCACGACTACGCACCAGAGCAGGGGTGATAATACCCTCCATGGCATCCTCTCTACGCGATCGGTGTTCGAGACGATCCCCTAATCTTGCGGTTATTTTCCGATCTTTTATATACTTTGTGGTAAGAACGTCAATTCCTTTTCTAGTGACTGCATTCTTCTTATGAACAAGCGGCTTGTATTGTCAAACGCCCCTTCTATGTCTATAAAGATTCCAGAGCAATTTCCTTATTATCCAGGGATTCCTCAATGTTGGTTGTAACCATATGTGGGGCATCCACTGTCGACTAGCATGGCTGATAAGCATATTGGTGTTTATGGAGTGGCCCACTGAAAAGAAAGTCTCTTCAGTTGGCCACAATCTTTACCATCACTTTGAGGAGGTAGGATGTGAGGCTGATATGGGATATGACGTTGCCTCCGCTGGGCATATGCGCCCCACCTTGTTGATAAAGATCTCCTAGCCCTCCTCGCTACCTTTGGTATGTATGCCAGCCGCTATCCTGACCTTAAAAATCTCTACCGCATATGGGGCGATCATGTTTATTCTTACTTCTGCAACATTGCGGAAAAAATGCCATCTGGCCAGGGCCAGACTTGTAGGGTTTGAAGCTATTTACAGCCTAGACCACACCCTCGTATTCACTGACGGTCCATAAATCTATCAATTACCTATTTAACCCATAAGTATTCGTTGTTATAGGAACAAAAATACATTATCTAGGGCATGAAGTTACTTTAGATTCTCTCTATTACAAACTGAATAATTAAACAAATGGTGTCATCAAAGCTCCAGTCGCAAGTGCTATACAAGGTGTTTGACATTTGTTTTGGCATATTCTGTCACAATCATCACGTTGTTAATTTATCCATTCAATAGCTTATGGGACCAATAAAGTTTATTGGATGTTGCTGAATGCGGGCATGTGTCTGGTAAATATTCTACCGGCAACTTTTTGCTGAATGTAGTAGGTCAGTGCTGTTGACATGTCCCATTTACACCAGTCGTCACTATTCTAGACCCCGGAAAGTGTGTTTATAGTGTAGCATGTACACATTCCAAACGATTGTCATTTTGGCACTGTTGAAGGCGTTCCTTACCACGGTGTGCAGTAAGATCCTTTTTCCAGCAGGGAACATTTCGAGAGAGAACTCATTTTTTGAGTGGACAGCTGATTGGGCCCTTGCCATAATTCCATTACGATGAGACGTTACCGCCTCTAGCTTTTCCGTAGAGTTTATGGTAAGGCTAAGACCCTCGATTTCTGTTCTGAGAGATTCCTTGTTAACGTCCGAGTTTTCTTCGAATGTCTACACTCCACTATACTTCGAAACGTATGCTCCAGGTTGAAAATAATCTTTTGGTGATGGCTGATTACAACCCCCGCAAATATATCGTATAGAGTCAGATCAAGAACTTCCACTTCTGATTGCTTTTATAAAGGTGGGTTATTACCCCTGTCAATAACTTCAACGTCATTATTAGTACATGGGTATTCTCCTTACATCCTTGTTGTTGCCCGTGCTGCCCCACACCGTGTGAGTTGGCGTCACAGCGTAGGATATAGTGCTTGTTGCCCCTCCTCCGAGGCGTCTTGTTTCCTCCGGTGGACCCCCTCCCCCGCCGGTTCATCACCGGGGAAGTAAATCGAGGCCATAATACAGTGCCTTTTGCCCGCTTTCATTGAAATCTCCGCGGATGACACTGTTTGGTCTCTCGTGGTATATTCTGTAACAGGTACAAATAACATGCCTATTTTGAGCATTATACTGCTCAAAATAGGCATGTTTTGTACCGGTTACAGAATATACCACGGTTTGGGACAATTAGTATCGTGAACCAACTTAAAACTTACAAACGTCGGTTTGTAGGTCTTTTATCTGGCATCGGTTGATCCAAGGTTCCTGCAGAATGCCTTTTTCCCTATTTCCTTTTGAAGCTATTATGTAAGCCACTAGATGCCGCATATGAATGGTGAAAGTTAATTTGGTTGCACCTCATCACCACCATTTTCCTATATGTTGCCGTGGTCTTTATGGTTTTTTGCGGTTTTTGCGGGCTTTTCAGCTCCTTTACTTGGGGTTTCATTCACTGAGGAGGCTGAGGACCACCCGGGCTGTTGAGGTTCCTGAGTCATCCTTCTCATCAGTCATCGCTCTCTCATAATTACCTGCCCAAAACAATAATGAATTCTTTCGCCGTTCGCTTTTATTTTGCCAATCGACCCTGAGTCTACGGATAAAGTTGCCTCCATTGTTGTTGCCGATCGGATTTCTCCGTAGAGCCCTATGAGGGCAAGAATCCTTTGGATCGGTTCCTCTGCACTATTCGATAATTATCCAATCAAGATTTTCGGATGCGGCAGCTCGGACGCCTCCACTACCTTCAGCTCGTTAGTCAATCCGTCTCTAGCCATCCTGATCGGAAAGCCGTATCTAGCCATCCTGATCGGAAAGCGGGCTTCTCCTATCAGAAGTGCTGACATCTGGCTTATGTTGTTTGTAAGGCTGTTATGCCATTTCCCTGGCCTCTTCTACCGATTGCCTGACTGACCATAAGACATTTCATTCCCTTGACCTGACCATAAGACATTTCATTCCCTTTCTAGTGCCGCTAAACTTCTTCTTTGGGTCGTTGGTGTTTAGACCCTTAAGATTTGGATGATTACTCAGAGTACGACAATTATATACAAATGCTCATTACATTACATATCAAAGCTTACAGTTCGCCAACCACGAGTCAACAAAATTTGACTTATCAGTGTACAAAATAGTATGTATTGTAAAATCTCCTAAACTCCTGTACAAAATAGTATTTATTGTAAAATCTCCTAAACTCCACGTATTATTATTGAATACGTCTCAATCTATTGCATACGTCGCGGCATTTGTTTATGGTCAGCATACGCTGCCTATGATTGCTATGTTCTTATAAAAGCTGTTAATTCTCCTAATTGTCGAGTAGTGCGATAATTTTCAACAGCTTCCACAGAAGATATTTTCTTCTTCTTTTTAATCTATAGCATTCGAATGCAGCTGCAGTAGTGACGATTTTTTTTTTGCCGAAATAGAAACCTTGGCTGTACCATGGGACGTGGATTCATGACCCACTGAAATTTGAATCATTAAGATTTATTTAAAAAATATAAATGGAATATATACTCGCCGATATAAATAAATGAATACCCAGTAAACGTCGATGTGCTTTGATTTCAGAAAACGTGGATTTTATTTGTATCAAGAATCTTACTTTCTTTTCGTTCTATATTATATACATTGTAAAATGAGTTTGTCCACTAATTTAATTCTATTTTAGTAACGGCGAGTATTCTCCGTTTCACGCGGCATCGACATTTTAATTGATATGTGAATCCTGATAGTGGAATGAATCCTGCCTCCTCATTACTGCACGTTTTAGAATAGATATTTTAAACCTGGATACGTTATCAAAAAAGTACTTTTTAAACCGTACTTATACGGTATATTGGCCAAATGATTTGTTGAAATTTTCAGTTTTGAAGAACTAATTATTTTGTACAATTTATTCAGTGATATGGTGGGCACCATCATATTGTTAAATCTATGATGAATTTAGTTAAACGGCATGCAGCTACATTGCTCCATGGTGAAGTTTAAGATGAGCTTTAGATATAGAAATTAACCAATTAATAGAATTTAGATGTTATTATAATTCAATAATCCTGGCCATGAGTCCCAGTGGTACCCATGCTGCCATATTAACTAGATGTGCATTTTCCAATGATTGTTTTATGTCTAGATCTAGAATTAACTCCCTTTTGTTTTTTTATTTCAGGACTCCCTCGGCGGATTTCACAGTAAGTACTCCTACCGCATTATATAGATTTTGTTTATTCTGCATGCAACCTGATTGTTTATTCGATACAAATTTCTTGCGCCACGTTTCACCCCATCGCTAGTCGATCAACAGTTGTTTCCCAGTCGCTCGCCACCGGGCCGCAATCGATACCGCAAGGGATGAACGGCGCAGGATAAATTTAACGCCGATAGCACGGTCATGTCACAATTTCTCAACTCAATCCCAGGACCGAAACTATATTTTTAATATATAATAATAGTTTGGGTGTGCGTTGCTAACTGATGTGGTGCCGCCATATGGCGTTTAACTTTCCTCCTTTCCTGAGGTTAGTTGTATAATTTTAGAGTGATAGTGTTATTAAATGGACCATTATAATAATGTGGGTTAGAAACTAGTCGTTTACTACTCCCTACTACTTATGTAATATGTAGTGGTTATTTTGGCTTTTATCTTACATACTTAGAAGTGATTTAGCATCATTCTAAATTCAGTATGGCTATAAAACAAGTATTTCTTCATTAAATGACAACATAATTTACAAACATATTTAATTATTATAAGTTTATGTCGCTTAAACGTTACAAAAAATAGTTGCGTTTTACGGGGCCCCGGCCACTAATTCATTGGGGTCTCTAAAATTGTATTGTAGCAAGCACGATTTTTACTTATTTGGTTAGAAATCGATTTTATAAAATTGTAGTGTCAATTAGTGTTTGCCGATTAACTAACTTAGGTATGCATATCGATTATTATTAATACGGACGGAATGCTTTACTCCACTGTTAGGGGAGTTTGAAAAAACAACCTTCTATATTTGTAGGACTATCAGCCGAAGGGCTTTTCCACCGACAAAGGGAAGCGCGATATTTATCTTAACTTCGCAGGAAACCTCTGTTGTTCGCTAAAATTCTCCCGCGAATTGTCGCTCCCCCAGCCAGAAGGTGTATTCTGTAAGGTCAGACCGCTCTAGTAAAATAGAGCAGACTGGTCTGTTGCCCTTGGTAACCAAATAAGCAACAGTTTCAACGTTGATATGGCCCAAGCTCCAAGAACGCTAGTGTAATATTGCCTTATGTCAAACGCCACAAAATTGTCAAAAGTGATATTAAAATAGTGAAATAGGTATCTTGTCACTCTTGACAATAAAATAAATAATACAATCCGTTAAAAAATATCTCTTCCCCCAACAATTGTGGGTCTTTCGAGATTTAAATCGGGGGCCTCTATGAAAGTCGAACCCCATGCCCTATGTGCCCTCGTGAAGGCGAATTGGGACAAGTCGCCTCCGTTTCATCGCAATATATGCTAATGATACATGTTTCAACCATACATCTCCATAGATCTACCGCCTGAAGTCTGATGGCAGCCTTTATCGCCACCCCCATAAGAAATATATCTAAGGCCCAATTCACACATAGGAGGCGACGAGGCGAAAGCGCGGCGAGAGGCACGACGCTTTCACGCCCCCTCTAAACAAACATATGGTGCAATGCCCACTTAGGTGACGGGCATTTGCCTCGTGCCTCTCGCCGTGCCGGCACCGCGTGTTGGCCTCTTCGCCTGAGACAGGGTGGCTGCGAGGCGAGAGGCACAACTCTTCCACGCCGCCTCTATTTAAACATATCATGCAATGTCCACCCCTTCACTGCATATGGACATCACAATCGCCTGTGCGATGTCGCGCCTGAACCTCGCCTACACCGCGCCTCCGCCCGAGGCCGCTTATGTGTAAATTGCGCCTAAAGGTGCGAGATCCAGCATTGCTTCCATCGCTGCGGCGGCAGTTGTTCACATAGCACCAGTTACACTACATTATATCATGCGTTGTACTTGATGAAGTTTTAGTGTTGCTGTAGTTAGTTCGGTTCGGACTACCAAACTACAGCTCCATAAGCTAGCATGGGTCCTATCATGGCAGTGTAAATCCACAGGATGACACGAGGTGATGTGTGCCCAATTGTCATGCGACACTGTCAGAAGTCCTTGATTGCTGACTTTATACTGAGCTGTCCCTAGCTTAGTTTAATATTTAGACCAATTCCTAGATATTTGTATTTGCTTCCTACATTGACGCTAATGGCTCTCCACATGAGCATGTATCGTATCCATTCCACGACTGTTGGACAGACACCATTCTTAATTAGGGCGCTCTGGATGCTATCAAAAGTTGCCTTATCAAAAGCTTCTTCGATGTCTATGAATACTGCCAATGCAGAAAGTCCCCGCCCTATAGATCTCTCGATCTGACTCACAACTTCGTAGATGGCGAACTCGAAGGACTTTCCTGGGAGATCTGCATGTTGTTTGCCATGAAGCGGGTACATAATTAGCGGTTCATTCATTATATGTTGAACTCTCCAGAGTTTTTGGCATGAATGACGTGAGGTGATTTGGCAGAGGTGTCGTCATCTTTGTACGGTATTAAGGTCACCGTCGCCTCCCTCCATACCTTTGGAATGTATCTTAATGCTATACATGGCTCTCCAGAATTTTTAGCATGAACGACGTTAGACCAATGGTTTGGCAGAATCATCTTTGTCCGGTATTAAGGTCACCGTCATCACCCTCCATACCTTTGGAATGTATCTTAATGAAATGCATGTCTTGATAATGGTTTTCAGCTGCCGATGGATGTACCTAAGACCCCACTGTAGTAGAACAGGATACACGCTATTTAAGCCCGGCCATTGGTAAGGCTTGAAGGATAGTATAGCCCAAGTTATCTTAGAGTCTGTTACTAGCATGTTAGCAACGCTCCCATAATCGGAATCACGGAAGCTGCAATGCCAGTTTGGATTCAAAAGAGGTTTGCACTAGGGACCTGCGTTCTGATAATTCTGCAGTTTCAAACGGAGTGAACGTGTATGTACCATCACCCCTCTTTAGACAGCCTAGTTGCTGTGATGGATCCTTAGAGGCTCCTCTGTTTAGTCTGGCAGCTACTACAGTATTCTCTACCTGACCACAGAACATCCTCCAGGAGTCTCATTGCTTTTAATGGATTAAACGCTTGAATTACTTTTGGTTGGTTTTAAAAGATTCCCAATTATTTTCGCGTCTGGTATTCTTCGTCCTGTTACAGAGACTTCTACCCTCGTTCTTTAACCTCTCCAACTCCGAGCACCACCACGTACTCGGTCGCTTGTCCGATAGGTTTTGAGAGGGCAACATTCGTAGCTAGAGATATCTGTAGTTTTCCAACTACATTTTCTACATTTCTTCTTCTGTCTTAATTTTTTGAATGGATATTGAACAGGCCAAGTCTTTTCAAAGAAACTTTAAGAATGCACCTCCGTCGCTAAGTCATGTATTCCTGAAATTTGTTTCAGAGTACGACATGCTTAAGTTAAGTCTGTAATGTGTATATGAGATCCATGTATGATCTGAGTAAGATACTTTAGACGAATCACACCAATCACTTATTGTAGAGATTTCAAAATTACCCAGGCTGATATAAATGACCGTTTGGTAACGTGACGTCAAACACGTTGGTTCACAACCAGGATTTATTCTCTCTAAGTTAGTACCTGAAAGATAGTTTAGAATAGACTGTCCCCTATCATTTATATCTGTGCTTCCCCAAATTGTGTGGTGAGCATTGGAATCACAGCTTATGATCAGGTGAATGTTGCCGTTGTTTTCATAGGTTACAAATTGTCTCCATGGAAGATGGTAGATGCGGTGAGTCAGAGGGCAGATACACTGATGCCAGTACTATATCATATTTACCGTCTCGCCCACATCCATTAATTCTTACAACTGAGATGTCGACACTACACAGCTTTGTCAACAGTGTAACCTTCAAGTTCCGTAGTGTGAATATAAAGGCACCTTACACGGTCAATAATACTGTCATTACTTTAGAATAATGACAGTATTACTGCACGATAATATGTTTAAAATTTTCATTATTCAAAAATATTGACAGTATTACTGATCGTGTAAGGTATAGTAATGATGGAATGAATTGAATACTGATGTTTATCCGGATAATTGATTACTTGATAAATTTTGAAGGAGGATTCAAGTAAATACTGACAGTACTAGGATTGACAGTATTATTGACCGTGTATACGTTCTCAGGTTGATATTTGTGGGCCTAGATGTGATTTTCCCACATAGTTTGCCTAATCTCGAAACTCTACTTTTAATAATCCAGGGTTCCTGGATCAGAGCGATCTTGTGTTGGTCCATAACCAGTCTACGACAAAGCTGGGCTATCGCTGAACGGCTATGGTGGAGGTTTACCTGGAAGACACTTACCATTGTATTATGCAATGTCCTACAAGATTCCATCTTTCTTTATCCCGTGGGCTGGCAAGTCCTTCCTCCATTGGAGTCTGCCCCGGCACAGTTGACTTTTCCGCCACAGGAGTGTCAGCAACCTGCTTTTGTGTATACTATGCCTCCTGAGTAGAGTCTACATTCAGGACGACTCTGTCGCATCATCTTTTTGAGCTTCTGTAACTGATTTTAGTTTGAGGGGATAGGAGAGAAAGCCAATACTCACTCTGCCATTTCTACCTCTCACTTTTTCAGCGTTTACTACAGGGAGGCCCACAATTAGGAGTTGTCCTAGCTGCTTATATGTCTCCGCTTAGTGAAAAAGAAGCCACTTATCCACCTATATCCAGGGGTTCTGTCGCCCATGCCTCGTCCGGATAGACCCTAAAGATTCCGTTTGCTCAAAATCTAGAGGGATGAGCTGACGTCAGTCGCATTGACCAAGGCGACCGCCTGCCGGGCGACTAAAGACTCGTTAGTTTGTGACAGAAGTCCAGTACTTAAGTGTTGTCTTCCACATCCTCTCATTGGGATAGTAAATCTTTCGGTCACTCTCCCTGCTCTTGGGCAGTGTAGAATGGTATTCCGATCTCCCATTTGCCGTGGTCGCGCTGGTAGACGTACCCGTCCCATGACTTAGTTCTACGCTACTTGAAACTGCACTCCAAATGTCGCACGTTGGGGTCCGTATCCGGATAGATCGACGGACTGCCCGAACGGGTGCACGCCCCAACAAGTTCATCCTGTCGGCCCTCTGACGGGACAGCACAGCTCGGCACTCTAGGAGACATAGGTACTTTAGAACTTTAGCCGCGTGTCATACAGAGACCGCCGACGGGCTATCCTAAGGTTTACCAGGTTTAGGGATTCAAACTAGCATCGTCCTCTTTCTCATCGCTGGGAAGTCTCCCCGGCAAAGTGCATTGTTCATCACCGCCAGGAGGACTTCTGGGAACTATTCCGTACCCAACTTTACGGCATCTGGACGGACTCCAATTTCATTGCCGCTGTTATCAGCTCCTCCAATGAGAAAGATCCTATCTCTGTTAGCCTGGGGTTCGTGTTGTCCTCCTCCGGCTCGTCGTGTGTTTCCTTCTTGGCTCACGGAAAAAGCTTCTGGATGATGGACGATGCGAACTAGTTCATCCTCGCTGAGTCCGGGTGGGGGCGGCCGCTCCATCAGGTAACTGAAGGCTCTCGTCCACAATAGTATTTAGCAGCTCATCCCAGTACGTCTTCATGACGGTTGTAATGGCCATCCGCAGTGTGCCCTATATGTCTCCTCCGCTTCCTCCATGTGCCTTCTCCCTCGCCATCCTGCCATGGCGAATGCGCGCCCGCTATTACGTTGGACCACCAGTAGGCGCATCTTTTGGCGCCACTTACTGTCTGAAATTAAAAGGTCACTGAGGGAAATGAAAAATAGTAAGGCCCCGGGCGAAGATGAAATAGTGATTGAAGCCATAAAAGAGGGCGGAGAAAAACTTATCCAAGCACTCCACACTCTGTTCAACAAGTGCCTCAGCGAGGAGAACATCCCGTCAAAATGATGGAACAATGCTTTGATTATCATCATGTACAAAAAAGAAAACCCAACAGACCTTGCAAACTACCGGCCTATCAGCCTCCTTTCCCACATTTAGTTGTTTATGAAGATCATAACTAGGTGACTAATTCTAAGCTAGACTTTTATCAACCCAAGGAGCAAGCAGGTTTTAGAGCAGGCTTTGGCACAAACGACCACCTACAGGTAGTCAAGTCACTGGTCGAAAAATATGTCGAGTACAATAAGCCTCTAGTCCTCATATTCGTCGACTACGAAAAGGCGTTCGACTCCATCAACCAACGAAAACTAATTAAAGCACTAGATGAATGTCGTATAGACCACAGATACTCCGCACTAATCAATAACATATACAACAATGCAACTGCATGCGTGGGACTGCACGAAGACACCAACAAATTCGGCATAGAGAGAGGGGTACGGCAGGGAGAAAACATCTCGCCCAAACTATTTACTACACCACTTGAATACATGTTTAAGGAGATGGACTTCGAACATCTGGGGGTCAACATCGACGGAGAGAAACTAAGCGTTTCGACGACGATATTGTTGTAACTTATAGCAGACTGTGTTGAAGAAGCTAGAAGAATGCTCGAGAAATTAAGCTCTGCCTCACACCAAGTTGGCCTAAAGATCAACTACGTTCAAACACAAATTATGACCAACCTGGTATTGAGTGAAACCATTTCAGTGGATAATGTAAAAATAGAGCAGACTGCCTCGTACAAATATCTTGGACACGAGATTCGAATTGGTAGGTATAACCAAACAAATGAATTCTACAGGCAAGTAGGACTAACCTGGGCCGCTTTTGGCAAGCTGGGACACGTACTCAAAGCTGATATTCCCATGTGCCTAAAAAGACCAATGCGTATTATCTGTTCTAACGTACGCATCTGTAACGCTTACACTGACAAACAAATCTATAAATAAAATCAAGGTAACACAGCGAGCTATGGAGAGGTTCATGTTAGGAATAAAACTACGAGACAAAATTCTAAACACTATAATACGGCAGGGAACTGGAGTCGTAGATGCTGTAAAGAGGATTGCCTGTCTGAAGTGGAATTGGGCAGGCCACGTAGCACGAATGACGGATGACAGGTGGACAAAACGAATTGTCGAATGGAGACCTAGACAAGAGGCCTATAGAAGCAGAGGGCGAGCTCCTACGAGATGGAGCAACGATTTAAAACGTATCAAATCCAACTGGATACAAGCAGCACAACAATGGGAAGAATGGTAGAAACTAAGGGAGGTTTATGTCCAGCAGTTGACGCTACGGACTCCTTGATGATGATGATGATGATGATAACTGTCTTGTGTTTTATGGCCGCCGCGCAGGCTTTGTCCATGAGTATGCCAGCCCGTCGGCAGAGCAGACCCCACTCATGGCCTCTTGGCCGAAGTCTTCCAAGAGCTTGTCCCGGTCCAGGATTTTGGCACTGAAACCCGCCGTTGTCGTCGGCTCCCTTCTTGCTGTGCCTCTGGCGTCACCGGTACTCACATAGAGGTGTTCTCCATGTTGAGCACCACTCCCTGGCCTTGCGCACCAGGGTGGGATGCCCACGAAGGTGGGACAGCCGTCATTAAGGATGATGAGGACTGTCCCCGCCACGAATCTTTGGTGCTCGCTCCTACCCCCTTCTCCGCTCGTTCACCACGGGACAGCCCCTCTTCGTGAATTAGGCATTGAAGTCACCCGCTATGACCATTTCCGCCGCCCCACTGCTTGCAATTAGCCTGGATCCTGCCCAGACAGCGTTCCAGAAATGCAGTGTCGGTTTTGAGCGACATATACACGCTGATTATGTAGATTAGTGTGTGGTCTACCAGCGCCGCCACATAGCTCTCTTTTCTCTCTAGTAACCTCGTCCGTGTGTGTGTCGTCCCGTCCATATTGCAACTTCGCGGTCTTCAGCCACCCGCCTTTAACCTTGCCTCATTGGGCTCACTAGCTGCGACGGCTGTATACCGCCCCTTCTCAGTCGTGGCCCAAAGGAGATGGTGGGTCGCCCGATACTGGTTTAGGTTAATCTGGAGCAGGCGGAGCTAGTATAGTCGTTCCATTTTGGGAAGGGCTAGCTGATTTTTAACCGCAGTAATAGGATATTGAATATACCTGAAACACAATGACTATCCGCGGAAATGCGCAAATCTGTTCGAGATTGTTATGGAGGACCAATAAAACGGACTCAGTTTCTTTCAGTTTGTGTAATGAAGCTGTAATGAAGTGCGATCATACCGGAATACGACACTGTTCAGATTGGTCCGGTATTATACCTGTATTGAGAAGCTCCGTGTTTATTACATGGGGCACCCGCGGCGCGGACAATTACCCGAAATATGACTTAGTCCTTTCAGAAATGGAACGACTATACAATTTAATTCGCGCTCTAATCCATACTTCGTAAGATAAAGTAATAATGAAAAATTAAAATTCGCGCTCTAATCCATACTTCGTATGATAAAGTAATATTTTCTTACCAAATTTCGCTTTCCCTATATAATATTTTGCCGACCCAATGTAGATAAATGTTTATTTTTATTCATACCAACGCTATCGGCACTAAATATATTCATGCATATACACATTCGTAAGCGGTTAGATTGTAGTCCGGTGCAGTCGCCGGGGAATACGTTGAATATCTGTACTGACAAACCATAAAATGGGACAAAAGTTAATGAAATTTCTGTCTTATTTTCTAGATGGCAGCAGGAAAATTGGAGCGTCGATAAACAAGGCGAGAACGTCGGCGCGCACGTTCGCGTCGCGCGTTTTGACCGCGATCTGCAATTGCACCAACACGTTCAAAACAGTGGTCACGGTGAACAGGAATTGAGAGGAAGACTGCAGGAAAACATCATAAATTGTCTCCAGCAACCCCCCAGCGCCTTCCATCAAAATATTTTAGTGTACCCGCTACCGAGGACAATCACGACTAAACCAAGTAGAACGGTAAAATATTTTGTATAGAGAAGATGATTACATATATCAATATTTTTTAACGTTTAGTAACACTACTTTATAAGTACAATGCAAGACTAAGTTTTCTTTAAATATTATAAGAGATGTGATGTCATTTTTTTATTTGTATTTATGTTTGTATTGAGGCAGCGTCCATCTAAAATGACCAATATGTTTAAGACGGTTTTATATTCACATATTACTTGAGCAATTACTGTGGGTCCTTACTAAATTATAAGATTTAATTATACAAGGTTGCACAAAATTAGGTATTGAATTTATTTCGATAAATATAGACTTGTCGTTTGGATTTTCCCACTTTCTTATTTACGTTTCACATAGAATTCAAAATCTGTTAAGATGGGTGTGAATGTTTTATGAAACAATTTATGTCGAATTAGTTTCACCATTTGTCAGTGAATGTTTAGAATTACCATGCTTACTAACAGAAAGTTGTTACTAATAACATGTATTTGATACACACAATTGTTCAGTGGGTGTTTTTACCTCACCATATTTATCGGATGCCAAATAACTTGAAGGCGACTCTGAGTGAAAGTATACAATCATGTTCTTAAAGGAGGTGCTTTTCGTGCAAGGATACTAAGCTAGGAGAGGATAGTTCATGTCCTATGCTACATTATATGGTACACATGTAATCTTAAACACACCGTGACGTCTTCTGCGGATTCGTACAATAAAAATGAATGCGTTAATACTCAAATATATAAATTAAACAATTACCTGATTTTTATTTAATCAGCTGTAACAATAACAAGGATTAACGAGCCAAGTGTTAATGACATGAAATAGCAATGTTTGTCTTATTGGCTGATGGTTTATGAGATGTCCTCTCGAATTTAGTATCCTTGCTGTTCGTGTATCTTTATAATAATCGTTCTGTGTGGTAGGATTTCATCACATACGACTCGACTTCATGTCCTCTTGTAACCAGCAGGCCCTCACAAGTTATATACAGTACACATACACTAATGAAATGAATTTGTTCAATATGGAGCTCTAGTTATAAGACACACACATAAAAAAGTAACTGTCGTTATTTTTATAACATAAATATAATATATATATATATATATATATATATATATATATATATATATATATATATATATATATATATAAAATATGGGCACGGGGAAGCAATTTGAATTTCAACAGGAAAAACCGGGCGAGGCAGACCAAGATTAAAAATTGCTATTTATGAAATACGAAGAGAAATTCAATTCAATTTTAATACACTTTGGGGAAAATGGATTTGCTTTAGTATATACCTATATTCTGAAGGCTTGTATTAACGCTGCTCTTATAAAGGTACACATAAAATTTCTACAATAATTGATATTGCCTGATTCATTCTTCTAACCCAACTTGCGTAATATTGTGGCACCCACGATTAAAAAAAGAACAAGTGTTTTAGCACATCTATGTAAATGCTATTTGCGTGGAAATTATATCCTTACTGTGATTTATTGGAAATATCCCATTATTATAATAAATGCTTAAATTAATTTCTCCCGCGGAGCGGACGTCGGCAGAGGAAAAAGCATAGTTACAGTTTACTACTGATTTTTAAATAAACTTGTGACATTTTGATGGTTTAATAAATAAATTATAACCATCAAATTGTGAAAAATTTATTTAAAAATCATTAGTAAACTGCAACTATGCCCATTTTTTAGTCTTACTTAAATATTGCAATGGAGCTCTATATTAATAAAAGTCATTTTAACTTAGTGAATAAACTGCATCATATCTATTCGAATTTTATTGATGGAATTGAAAAAATTACTAATACTGTTACCTGAAAATTATTACGTTTATTTAAATCTTGAAGACTGTAATGCCCTTATCAAAACCAAAAAGACTTCGCAGTGCGCACATACGTCGCCTCCTTGGACAATCAGGCCCTGTCTAGTTTCTAGTTCTAACCCGAAGCCGTACATTATAAGTTTAGAAAGAAAGAATAAAACGCTTCTCAAACAAAAGTCTGCATATTTTGAGGGTAAACTGTAATCTGATGTACTTGAAAATATATTTGTAATGAAATGATTATAGTAATTGGAAATATTTTTGAAATATTTCTATTGTATTAAGGGTATCACATATCGTTAGCATTCTTCGCGGTTAATGAAATATAAAAGATGTTATTTTTGTTACAATTTAGTAAGGCTACACAACTAAAGGGTCAATGTTAAAACAATGGTAGCACTAAATCATGGAAATGTAATTAAAATGTGCACCCAACATAGTGGGTAGAGCAAGAGTGCCTTTGCGCATGAATTTTTGCTAAACACATCTCACACAAAAGACTTGTAGGAAGTAAATATAATTAAATAAAAAAAGGATGACAAACTCCTCTGAGCTTCTTCCTATACTATAGGAAAAAGAGCTTGGTCTTATAGTACTATACAGATTTTGATTTTTTTAATTTTATATTGTCGTTGAACTCAATATTAAAAGTAGTTTACTTTCAAATTCCCATGTCAAATATGTCATCATATCAGTGACTCCAATGTCACGCCGCACGATTTTTACATATTAAACGATATTAAAATATGTAAGCAGATGTATAAGGCTATAAAATGCAAAGCTAAGAACAAGAGCATGAGGAAAAAAGACGAGGAAGAAGTCAGAATCTTCGAAAGACGGATAATTAGAGCAATCCTCATAGCAAAAAAAAACGGAGAATGGATACCATTAATGAACACAGAAATACTAGAACAAAATGGACAGTAAAAAAATAAAAGCGCGGAGAATACAATGGTTTGGACATGTAAGAGGAAAGAAAGAAATGCAACAATAAGAGGAATGATGGTATGGAAGCCAACGGAAAACAGACAGGACAAGGTGACAGATAATGTAGAAGAAGATCTAAAAGAACTGGAAGTACAAAACAGGAAAGAAAAAGTACATAACAAGAAAGAATGGAGAAAGATTGTAGAAAAGGCTAAAACACATAAAGGTCTATGAAAAAAACAAAGGAAAACAGAGGTTGATCCACTCAAAACACGGATCAAGGGAGTGCGGGAAACGAACGGCCGAAACCCCCCCGGGGCTGTGGAGCCAACTGATGATGATGATGATGAACAATTTACACAACATTGATTACTTGTATATATAATTCAGTTAAGCTTTTCTACCTTACTTACCTTAATTCAGTAAAGCTTTTCTATCATTAACAAAAACATCCCCCTATTGTGTTCACCTGAAAAAGTTGTAACTCTAAGGACAACCCAAGGATTCTCCGCGGCGTTTAAGTCATGGTATCCTAAAGAATCGCTGCCGTACTAGAGGCCGGCCCTAACGTAATTTAGACGTCATTTGGATTTCAGAACAAACGTTCCTAATGGGCATGTATACATCAGTATAATTCCCTGCCATATGAAAAAATGATGAATTACTAGGAAACCAGGGCTTTACAGACGGCTGCATAATGGCTGGATTATGATCTCAAATAACACCTGGTTTGGTGGCCATGATCCAGAGGTGTTATTGACCTTGACCATCCCAGGCCGTTTAATTGTTTAACCAATACAAACGGTACAGACTTCACGAGTCGTATGTCATAGGGGCAAAGGCACTGAAAAAACTCTGGTCGAAGACGATTCATGGGGCCTTCCCTACAGAGTAGTAATGATGAAGATAATGCTCGCCCGCCGGGGCCAGAAGCCACAGTCCCAGGAGGGGTAGCCGCAATCACCGAGACCCTCCACCCGCCAAGTAGCTACGCTAACCCACCGGAGAACCTTAGCTGAGGTACATGGAACCCAAGACCTGGAGTGGCAGGAGGAGGAGGCTCTACAGTCCTCCTGAAGCTCCCAAATAAGAAGGCACCAGGGCCGGATGGCCTGCCTAATGAATTGGTCAAGGCAGCGACAGCGGAGATAGTCCCAAGTTTAGTAGCATACTGAACGCATGCGTACAGGCGGAGAACAGGTGGAAGATAGCAAGGTTAACTTTAATCCCCAAATCGTCTGTAAACCCGAGCGCCAATCGCCCAATTTGTCTACTGGACGACCTGGCGAAGACAGCGGAAATACTAATCGCGGAACCGCATAATGGAGACCCTCGAGGAAACTGGGGGCCTCTATACCAACCAGTATGACTTCCGGAAGGGTCGCTCCGCGAGCTGATCAAGCACGCATTAAGTGAGTTTTGTGTGTTTAGTATTGGTGTAATGTTTGATGCTGTGGACGTTGTTTCCGTTTTAGGTATGTGTGTGTGTGTGTGTGATGGTCGTACTTGCCTTGTTTGAGTTGTTTGTGGTACGTGTGATAATTTCTATCTTCTGTTGAGAATCCACCTCGTTACTGTTACGTTTTGAGGGTTGTTTAAGTTGCCATCGATGCCAAAAGCTATCTGATACCATGCATATTGCACCCCATATCTTCTGTTGGGAATCCACCTCGTTACTGTTACGTTTTGAGGGTTGTTTAAGTTGCCATCGATGCCAAAAGCGATCTGATACCATGCATATGAGGATGTTACGATGACATCGCAGTGGTCGCCAGGGGACAAGACCTGGAGAAGGCCAAGGAAAAAATCAAGACCTCAGTGGAAGCGGTGGTGGAATGGACGACGGGCAACGACCTCACCATCGACGTCACGCAGCTCTATACGAAGGGGCCACGCATCCAGGAACCATCGCCAACATCAATCTACTTGGGGAGACCGTGCCGATATCCCGGAGGATCAAGTAATTTGGGACGGTGCTTAAATCCAACTACCTCGCAAGGCTGTTTTCGTACATTGGTGGCCCCAGTGGAAAAAAGAGTGTTGCTAGCGACGTTAGCACGCGCCCAGCTCTCATAGGCAGCACTCGCCTGGGTGGACGCCATCAAGGCCGGGCGAAATGTGGAGAGGATGCGACGGGCACTGCGAATTGGAGCCATTAGTGTAACCATGGCATACCGTACAATCTCCACGGACGCAGCGTAGCACCTCCTTTATGAAGAACATGGAACACAAGACCTGGAGTGTTACTACAAGTTTAAGTAGCATAATGGAGGCCCTCGAGGAAACTGGGGGTCTCCATGCCAACCAGTATGACTTTCGGAAGGGTCGATCCATAAGTGATGCCATACGGGCGGTCGGCGAGCTGGTCAGAACATCGCCTTTGATGACCTACGATGACCTCGCTGTGGTCGCCAGGGGACAAGACCTGGAGAAGCCCAAGGAAAAGACCTCAGTGGAAGCGGTGGTGAAATGGATGACGGGCAACGGCCATCGACGTTATCAAAATCGACGTGGCCCTGTTCTCTACGAAGGGGGCACGAGTCCAGAAAGCCATCGCCAACATCAATCTGCTTGGGGAGACCGTGCCGATATTCAGGAGGATCAAGTATCTGGGGACGGCGCTTAATTCCAACTGTCACCACTCCGCCCAAAACTGCTCTCGCAGGCTGCTTCCGTACATTGGTGGTCCTAGTGGAAAAAATAGTAATACTGGCGACGTTAGCACATGCCCAGCTCTCATACGCAGCACCCGCCTGGGTGGACGCCATCAAGACCGGGCGGAATGTGGAGAGGCTGCGACGGGCACTGAAAACTGGAGCTATTAGTATAACCATGGCATACCGTACAATCTCCACGGACGCGGCGGAGCTCCTGGTGGCAGCGGTCTCAGGTGATTTACTTATAAGGAATCGGGCAGAGGTATACCAAAAGACCAAGGGCGGAAAATCACCCAAGAAAGTTCGGAACGAATCCAAGAAGGAGATGTTTATAGGGAGAGAATCCACCCCACACGCGCGATGGACTTGCCTACGAAATTACAAGCAATAAATACACCATAAAAAGCACCTGTTATGAAACAATAATAATGCAAGACCTTGATCCCGAACACTTCAAAATACTGATCAAGGAACTCAGTAAGAAAAATACACAATACCATACATTCAGACAAATAATCGAAAAAGGCCTTCCGGTTTGTCCTAAGAGGATACACCACGGTATAGATATCGAAACCAAAATCGTAGTTTAGATCAAATCTATTTTGTGGGAAAAGTATACATGTCACATGTACGATTTTGGAAATGTATCGTGTTTCCACTCATCGATTGAATTAGAAAAGTTACTTATCTTTAAAGAAAATTAAGGAAATGAAAGAAGTGTATACATGTCACATGTACCATTTTGGAATAATATGTTTTTTCCACTCACCGATTCAATTAGAAAAGTTACTTATGTTTAAAGAAAATTAAGGAAATCAATCATATATGCTACAATACTATTTCTATCGCGATTTCATTGTATGAACGTTGTGTGAATTAATAGATGGTTTTAAACTTCTAGCTGTGAAATTACTAAAAGTAACAAATATTCACATGTAGAAATTTCCAAATTTTATAAGAATGCTGACGGTATGGGATTAAATATATAACTGTGAAAATCAAAATCAAATTGTATGTTATTGTTAATAGTGTTTATGAAGGATGGTAGTAGTAGTGTATTTGTTAGCAATAAAACTTTATTCCAATACGTACTGAGCTGTATAATTGAACTATATATATATATATGCGATATTTATAGCAATGCACTTGTATTATTAATTTGTAACTCTCTTTGGTACCATTATACGTACCAAAAAAAGTAGCACACAGTTAATTGGATTTGCGTTATTAGCAGCAATATATGAGTGATATAATATTTGGAACTTTTCTGTATCTAGAGCATATGAACTCATTTGTAGCTTAAGGCTCAATTCACACGTAGGAGGCGAAGACGCGGTGCCGGCGCGGCAAAAGGCACTACGCTTTCACGCCCCCTCTATATAAACATATGGTGCAATGCCCACTTAGGTGACGAGGCGCGGACATTTGCCTCGTGACTCGCGCCGTGCCGGCACCGCGTCTTAGCCTCTTCATCTGAGACGCGGTGGCTGCGAGGCGCCTCTATGTAAACATATGGTGCTATAGCCACCCCTTCACTGCATATGGACAGCATAATCGCCTGTGCGTCGTCTCGCCTGCACCTCGCCTACACCGCGCCTCCGCCCGACGCTGAATTGGGCCTTAACCATAGTAGCTTTGTGGCATGAATTGCTATTGCAATTAATTAACTCCACACCGATCCCTTCAATTAAACGTGTAAATGTTGACTTATAATTAGCGTCATAATACAATTATTCGTGCACTAATTATTACAATTCATCGCAATAAAAATATTCAATTTACGGGAGTTTGCTACGGTAACTGATGGTTCTGCCCTCAGACTAAATAAATAAATTAGATTATTTATTATTCTGAGGCTCTGACGGTCAATTTAGGCGCTTTCGTTTAGAATGGTTTATCATTGCTAGTCGCCCCCGTGGCGTGCAGTATCGCTCAGGTCTTGCGGTCGTGCGCCGTCGGTTGTAAGGGCCGAGGTAGAATTATGCGCATCGGAAGCGGGAAATAGAACAAGAAACAATAAGCCCGTACCAGCCTAGAGTGATAAACGAAAGGCACTCTTATTACAAACACTAATATACCCATTGCGATAGTGTAGATAGACTGCAGATAGTACCACCGTCATCATCACCGCCTATACTTACAGATGGTGTTGCAACCACTCGCTCCACAGGCTCTTGCAATTAATTTTGTATGAACATTAGACGTCTTGCGAGATTATTGTTAGTATTAAAATAAACTTTGTATAGCATCTGTATTTTTTTGATAATCAGGTAGTGTAATTATCTAAATACAATCTAAATGAGGAGGATTAGGAATATTTATACACAAAAGATTAACAAACCGAGTAAGAGCGCACAAAACGATATCAGAAAGAGTAGTATAAATAGCAATAGAAATAAATAAACTGGAATCACTGAAAATTATACAGGCATATGCCCCCACAAGCCGCGCTCAAGAGACGAAGATGTCATATCAAATTTTACGAAGATATTTCCAAAGGAATACACGAGAATAAAACATAAATATTAGTAACGGGAGATTTTAACTGAATGTATGTATGTATTAATGAACAATATACAAATAGTAAACAATGTCCAAGTACTAAGCAGATTCAAAAAAGGGAGTGATCACCGTATGGTAAGAGTTAACATATGCACAAACCAAACATTAGAAAAAAATAGGGAAAACAACATCCAAACAGGTAGACAGTGGAAGACTCCAACAAGGCCCATATCAATTTAAAGCATGCCTAGAAAACGAACTCAGAGAGCACGAATGGGACACAAACAACATAAATGAAATAAACAAAATAAAAAACCGATACACTCAAAAAAGCGTGGGAAACCTACACACAACCTATACCTAGAAAGACATACAAATGAAATAAACAAAAAAAACCGACACACTAAAAAAAGCGTGGAAACCTACACACAACCTATACCTAGAAAGACATACAAACTCAGCCCAAAATCAATAAAAATGCTAGAACAAAGAAGGCAACTGATAGTGTTCAATAAAGGGGCAACAGTAGAATACAGTGAGACAAATAAATCTGCGAGAAAAATGGCAAAAGAGGACATCAGCAAATACTATGTACAAATCGCGAAACAAGTTCTAGAAAAACTAAAAAAAGGCGCCAAAGTATTCAGGAGATACATAAAAAAAGAGATCGTCAGAATTAAAGACAGGGAGGGAAACCGAGAAAAGATAGACACGAAATCATAAAGACTGTCCTAAACTTTTACACAGATTTATAGGCAACAAAGATAAAGAGCGATATATCTGAACAAGACCAAAGAAGAAAAGTGTTAAGCGTGAACTGCTGCAATAAGAAATGACGAAATAAAAATGGCACTGAAACGTATGAAAAATGGAAAAGCAGCAGGGGAGAACGGAATACTAACGGAAATGCTTAAACTAGGAGACACGCTGGAGAATCTACTAGAAATACTGTTCAACCGATGCCTAGAAACTAAGGATATTCCGCAAGACTGGACAAATGCCCTCGTGACGATCATCCACAAGAGAGGAGACACCGAAAATCTGGAAAAAATACAGGCCAATCAGTCTTCTATAACAAATCTATAAATTATTCGCAAAAATAGTCGGCAGTCGGCTAATTCTAAAACTATTAGCTGGTAGAATAGAACAGGCGGGATTCAGGCAAGGGCTTAGCAGTGTGCAACACCTACAAACGATAAGAGTGCTGATAGAAAAAGCGGTACAATAAAACATACCCCTAGGGTTAGCGTTTGTGGACTTTAGAAAACCTTTTGACACAGTAGAAATAGGGGCAATCCAGTAAAACAAAACAGATTGACCACAGATATGCAATATTTTAGAAGATGTAATGAAAACAATAAACTGGCGAAACAGAGGTATCAATGGCGAGAGATTAAGTCACAAATGTTTGCAGATGTAATAATATTAATAGCAGAAACCGAAGAAGAACTAGTGATACCTACAAGATGCCACAAGGCGCATAGTCACACAAATTGAAGATACCTACAAGATGCCACAAAGTGCATATGCCTTGAAATAAACTTCGATAAAATTAAGTACATGAAGACGAAGCGGAACAACAAATAACGTTGAAGATCGAAAGGGTAACCAGATACAAATATCTCGGACAAACCATAACCTTAGGGAAGGTCAACCAAGAATTGTAAGACACACATGGGCAGCAGTTGTAAAAATAAAAGTAAATTTTAACTATGGACATTCCCCTTAATAAAATAAATGAAAACCCGAACTATACAACCAGTGCATCCTACCAGCCGCCGCCTATGGATCACAAACTGGGACATTCACAGATTCTAGAAAATATAGTATAAATAAGTCAAAAGCTATAGAGAGACGAATACTAGGCATATCCCTAAAAGATGATGGATCAGGTAATAGACAGACAAGATGTGGTCAAACGCATTGCTACCACAAAAAGAAACTGAAGATGTAACGAGAGACCAGGATAAATGGAGTGAGACCTGATTAGATGAAGAATGAAGAAAAGAATCGCCGGTAAGCTTCAGATGAGCAATGGTACCAATTGTCCCATAACCGAGATAAATGGAAAGACTTAAGGGAGGCCTATATCCACAGGGTAGACCACGGCTATAAAAACTATCTAAAATTTGCGAAATCAGATGGCTTAACGTCTGTCGGTGATGCTTTTCATCTCTTTATGTATTGTCCGTTTTATTTACTACTAAAATACATATCGTGAATTACCGGAAGAGGAGACATCATCAGGTCACAAAAACCTAGATGGGGATTAATGAATGGTAATACGCAATTTGAATTTTGTGCGAACCATCATATTAGAATTGCAATGGACTAAAAAAATTACCTATATGTACCAATGAATCACCAATAATCGTTTCGTTGTAACGATAACTTGGTCTATAGTGTAAAACAGAAATGAACTATATTCCTAGATCGTGATGTGTCAGTTTTTTTTTTTCGAGCTTTCTCAGGATTATATACAAGAAAAGACCATTCCTGATTAGTAATACAATGGAAGTATGTTAGACTTATATTTTTTGCGACCTTTGCCAGGATTATCTCAAGAAAAGACCATTCTTGATTAGTAGGTAATACAATGTAGGTATGTTATAGAGAGATTCTTTGCTGATTTCCAACATTTGCTTTTCCCTAACTAATTTTTGCCGCAAAAAAAGTCTAATTATAGTTTTCAATATTACGCGCAAGGCTAATGTACCACTGGTACCACCGCCAATATACTTGTGTGTACTCTGTGTATTCTAATAATTGTTTTCTGTATGCATTTTACGAAAAATATTATTATTTTAAAGGTACATATTTACAGCATTCATACTTATGAAAATTGTTTGTAATATATAGAAATTGTAATATAATAATAATAATAATAATGTTTATTGCCCAACAGGTAAACCCAATTACAGTGCAACAAAATAAAATCAATATGAAAAAATAGTACATTGTAACAATAATTAACAACAAGATAATAATATATAGTAAATATGTATTATCTTCTTCACTTGTGCATTGCTATAAGATAGCAAATTTGAGAAAGAATATAACTGAACATATATATTTTGAGCAAAAATGTTTACAAAATTATATGTTGCCCGATTGGAGCAACAAAATACCATATCCTATATTATTTTTGACTATAGATAATGATATTATTATATTAAAATGTGTGTATAGATTTTATTGTATACATTACATGTACTATGTTACAATATATGCAAAATGATTGTAAGAAATGTTTTTATTCACCTTCTGTCTAGCTAATTTTCAATTTTTTTGATAAATTGTTTAGATATAATATTTCTCAAGTAACTTGTCTATGTGCGAAATTACCCCAGATTTTCCTACTACTTGTTTGATGCATACAGTTCATATTCCTGCCTTCCGTCACTCCGTCATTGTTGATGCGTGATCAGAGGCCAGAGCGTCAATTATGTATCCTCCGATCCTTCACACGGATGCGATTCGTTCTCGAGATCCTTCCCTAACTCCACCTGACCTGACGAATTTCGATGTAATTAAATTATGCAAAAGACGTGTGGGATTTTGATTTTAAACTTTCGTAGAGTGTTTTTAAAAAAATTTTATTATACAAAAGCAACAAGTGACTAATACAGACCTAGAGAGAGAAAGTAACATATAATACTTATATTTAGTTTATATAGTTAAAGTTAGTTAGTGTTATGGTTACATCTTGGTATCACACCGGACTGATGAAGCTGATGAATATGATTCATCACACATAACTCCTCCCTCCTTAAGTTGAAAAAAAATACGGACTCAAGATTTTACGTTTGGTATTTAGCGCAATTCTAGCCATATTGGCTAGACTAGCTTTTAAGAGCATATTGGTTTATGGCGTAGGAATGAGAAACGTGCTAGAATTCCATAATGGCTGTCGATATACTTGAGCCTGTAGTTTCCCTAATAGAGCACAACACTAGATTCTACCATTAAACAGTTTCCATGTGAATTTGACGACGTTTTAAAAATGATTGCATGTCATGTCTCTATATTAACAACAGCGCAGGAGGCAGGACTACTAAGGCCTAGACCCGCTTCGGCGAGAATATCCGTCCACCTTGAGGACACAACATTCCTGTAAGTCAGGAATGTCTTGAAGGAGAAGCTAGCGGGAAACGCACTGGCCCAGCCGTTAAACAAGGTCCACTCAGGCAGACCGGGCATGGCAACGCTCGAGCTGGCAAGAGCCACCAAGAATCTCGAGCAACTCAGTGACCTAGTAAGAGAAGCGGCAGGGCCGGGCAGGATAGTAACGGTGGACACGGGAGACAGGGCGGTGATCGAACTGAAAAACCCTGAGGAGGGCGCGACATCCTGCAGGTCCTAAGAGACTGCCAGCCGAATGTGGAGGGGGCAATCAAGTAGACCAGATGGTACGGGCCATTCGTGGAAATTGTGCTGGTGTAGCTGTTCAGGATAGTAACGGTGGACACGGAGACAGGACGGTGATCGAACTGAAAAACCCTGAGGAGGGTGCGACATCCTGCAGGTCCTAAGAGACTGCCAGCCGAATGTGGAGGGGGCAATCAAGTAGACCAGAGGGTACGAGCCATACGTGAAAATTGTGCTGGTGTAGCTGTTTAAACACTACCCTGGCAGCAGGGACTGCGCCGCAGCGGACATGGACATCGAAGAGCCCGTGACCTAAAGTAAGCTAACATGTTACAGCTCCAAAAAAACCTGAACCGCAGCCATGCTGCCCACAAACGTCCTATCACAGACAGCCGTATCTCGCGAGATCGACGTCAAGATGGCATGAGAGCCGAAAGTGTTCATTACTAGCAAGGACTTAAGGTGGAGGACCGGCATGGCAGTAGACGCGGCCATATGGGTGAGACCTAGTCCGGGATCAGCGAAACACGGTAGGGGTCGCTAGGTAAGGGCATATTATGGGTGGAGGTAGGGGGTACGGCCTTCGTCTCATACTACGCCTCCCCCAACACCGGCAGAAATGCATTCGGAGAATGGCTGATTTCCCTCGAGCGTTGCATCAGGGCTGAACCCGAACCGGTCGTCCTAGGAGAGGTCCTCGACGCCAAGGCGTTGGAGTGCGCCTCCACGATCACGGACTGGATACGAAGGAAGGTCTTGGACCTGCTGACATCCCTGAACAAACGTAGTACAACCTCCACTTTTCAACGAGGGGGCATTAAGTCGGTCCTTGACATAACGGCGCCCTCCACGAGAATATTTCACAGGGTCACCAGATGGAAAGTACTCGAGGAGGAGACGACGAGGACCATAATTTCATTACGTTCAGCCTGAACAGGGATGGGAGGAGGGAGGACGAGGTGCCACCTCCCAGGCCGCAGACGCGATACATTGTGGGCAGGCTGAACAAGGAGGCACTCATACGACCCCCAAGTGGCGGTGCCAGAGGACGTGGCGGAAATTATTAAGTGGCTCTTCCCACGCTGCCCACCCGCTGTAACGACGATTGCAAGCCACATAGGCGCTATCCCTCCATCACGGCGGAAGAGATATTCATAGGCGACTACCAGCTCGAAAGGCACCGAGCCCAGATGGCCTCTTCAATGAGGCCATCAAGGCAGCCATAATGGACAACCGCGAGGACTTCAGCACGGGCTTCAACAGAGGGAACATTCCCAAAAGCATGCCAAACCGCGCGCCTGATATTCAGCGTCCGATAGGTCGATCAACGGGCTGGCGGATAGTGGCCAACTGACTGAAGGGTGCCATTGAGAACGCGGACGGCCTGTGTCCGTACGTCAGTTCGGCTTCAGGATAGGACGCGATACAGGAGGTCCAGGCAATAGCCAGGGCGACGGACAACGGCCCCCTTAAGAGGAGGGAGCACTGCGTCTATGTAACGCTGGATATTAGGAAGGCGTTTAACACGTTACCATGGCCACGGATACACCAGGTTACGAAGAACTTTGGAGTATCGGGGTACCTCCTTTGGATTCTGCGGAGCTACCTCGTGGACAGACGACTACAGTTCGGAGACAGCGCATAGCGGCACTGCTGCACTTTCCAAGCTACGGGATCTGTCTAAGGCCCAATTCACACATAGGAGGCGAAGAGGGGAAGGCGCGGCGAGAGGCACGACGCTTTCACGCCCCTTTATATAAACATATGGTGCAATGCCCACTTAGGTGACGAGGCGTGGGCATTTGTCTCGTGCCTCTCGCCGTGCCGGCACCGCGTCTTAGCCTCTTTGTCTGAGACACGGTGGCTTCGAGGCTAAAGGCACAACTCTTCCACGCCGCCTCTATGTAAACATACGATGCAATGTCCACCTCTCACTGTATATGGACATCACAATCGCCAGTGCGACGTCACACCTGCACCTCGCCTACACCACGCCTCCGGCCGACACCGCTTATGTGTGAGTTGGGCCTTAGGGCCACTACTGTAGGACGCCACCTACGTCGGGGTCCTCCGACTTAACATCGTGGCAGGCACGCACATCGTGGGGTTCGCGGACTACCTGGTTGTCCTGGCCACAGATCGCAATAGCGAAGGCCAACAGGACCACCTGCCCGGTGGCGGATTGGCTAGAATCGACGGGTCTCTCCCCGGCGCAGCAAAAACCGAGGCGGCTTGACTGTCTACGCGACGTGCGGGTAGGGGGCTTCTCTAAACGCAGATAATACTCCAGGAGGCTCGCATAAGGGTGGGTAGCCTCCCACCTCGTTTACCTAGGGGTAATCATGGAGGCTAACTGCAAACACAGCCGCCACGTGCAAAGAGCAGCGAAGACCATGATGACAGACTCTTATCGAACTCCCGCGTGCCAGAAGATGGTCCGCGCAGGCTTCTGGCGGGGATGACAGCACCTAGGCTTCTGTATGGGGCTCCTGCGTGGGTGGACGCCATGAACACGGGGAGGAACCGCGACAGAGTTAGATCAGCACCACGCCAGGGGAACCTACGGATCGCATGGGCTTACGGCTCGGTCGGGATGGGCGCGTCCTCCATCCCCGAAGACTTCTTAATACGGGAAAGATCCGATATCCACTGGGGAAGATCCCGGGGTAAGGGCAAACAGGAAGCCAAAAAGAAGTAAAGGGAAAGGACACCGTCGAAATGACAAAATGGTGGGAGGTGGGAGAAAAGGGCACCTGGACCAGGGCTGATCCCGGACGTCCCTGGTTCAGAAGAAAGCATGGGAACCTTAGTTACCACTTAACTCAGTTGCTTACAGTTTATGGCTGCTTTAGACACTTCCTCTACGTGATCGGCAAGGTCACAACCTCCCAGTGCATCTACTGCGACTCTGGCCAGGTCGACGACGCTAAACACACCCTAATGGAATGCGAAAAATGGGAGCAACAGAGGGATGCGCTGAGATCAGCGATGGGAGCGGACAGCCTGACGACCGACCTGTTGGCACAGAGGATCCTGAAGGACTAGGACGCCTGGGAGGCCCTAAGCCTCTTCGCCGGGGAAGTCCTTCAACTCAAGGAAATCCTCCATAAGTAAAAACAACGGCGGAACGGGTGGTGAGTAAGGCACATCCGAAGGAAGCAAGCCATGACGTGAGTGTACCGCCAGGTGGCCCACTCACGGCTTGATGTCAGAGGGACCGGCCACCAGCCGCGCTCACTTCTAATTGCTATAACTTCGAAAATCTCAAGGTGATGTAACCCCTTAAGAAGACATATATTTTTGGAAGAAAAAAATCATAAATGCCAATAGTTTATTTACTTTTTATTAAACAATTATAAAACAGTTTCCAATTGGAATCCCACACTGTACACGTTTTTCTAAATTACTATCGTTCTATCTAAAATGATTAAACAATTGTTGCTCAGTTATATAAATAGATCAGGTAAAGGCACAGTGCAAAATGTTGTTCCACAAATTAACTTGTTTGCTCAGAGAGCAACGCCTTTCTACTTTGATCAACTTCTCGAAGTCGCTCAATTATAGCTATATCAGGTTTACTATTGTCAAACTCATACCGTTTCGAGTATCTGTATTTTGCATTACTTTCATACCTGAGATTTGAATCACCGCTTAGATAGTTCCTTTTACTAGATTTATTAAACTCCCGAGATTTAGCACCGTTTTCTTCCCGATAAGTTCTTCTTCCGTCCGCTTGTCTAGACGTAGATCGCTTTCTATAACTATCACGTTTATTACTTGACCTTCTATTGCTTCCATTTTCCTCTAAACGCGAACTTCTAGCGTTATCATATTCATCTAATCTCGAACTTCTAGCGGTATCATATTCATTAAACTTTGTATGAACACTACTGCTGGTATCTTCATAAATCGAAGAGTTTCGGGTTTCATACATAGGCTTTCTATGTTCATATTTTGATGTACGATTTCTGTTTTTTCTATTGTCGTCTTTATATTTATATTTCGATTCGCTTCTATCTATATTTACTTTACATCGGCCATTCTCTTCAAAATCAGATTTAAACCGTTTACTTTCCCGATATTCGTAATCATTACGCACATCAATATCTAATTGTCTGGAATCACCAGACACTATTGAATGTGTGTCATATTCATTTCTGCTTCCACTTCCGTATTGATTTTGTTTATCATCTTCATATTTAGGTCTTTTATATCTATTACTTACATAATCTCGTTCAATTGAACTGTTGTTGTGTCTTGCACTACCGCTTGCTGCATATTCGGAGTAACTGCTAGTAGTATAATTTTCTTCGTATTCATTTCTTCGTGTGCCTCGTTCACCTATATCACCAACTTTCAATCCTTGTTTTTTAGACCACCTTTCAGCTTCGCTTTCGCCACCATCTCGTTCTACAACCCAATCCTCATAGGCTTCCATTTGGTTCTCTATAACATCACGCAGCACCTCCGTATGATTTTTGCGCTTCGTATGAACCGCTTTATATTTAATTGGCCTCCGTTTCGCATTGCGTTGCTGCTCCAGCCGCTCCTCGTATGTTAACTTCTGGTTCTCAGACGTCTGCGCGAGTTGTGTACTAGATGGAATTTATATAATTACTTACTAAAGTTGGGAAAACAATAGTTTATTATACAACAAGGTTGGGAATATTTTATTACAGGCCGTGTGACAGATTATAAGGCGCAAAGGCGGCTATAAGTTCTTCACAACCATGGTATATATATTATTTATTCACTAATACTACTACTACTACTACTACTACACAATTTTACGTGCTACCTATATAATCCCGTCGCTGGATATAACCAAGGTTATTCATTTATCCATTATTGCAGTTAGGGAAGGCGGTAGTGAAATATAATTACACGCCTGAGAGGAGAGAAATTAGTTGAATTATGTAATCAATGAAGATAACGGCCATGTCCGTTTGGTTACTACTAGTGACTAGTAGTGAGAAATGCTGACGTCACGCTATATATTAGTATGAGCGTGACGTCAGCATGTGTCACTACTAGTCACTAGTAGTAGCCAAACGGACAGGGCCAACATCTAAAGGAAGAGTAGTATTAATTCCTACAATACGACACCCACGAGGTCCTGCGAGGGTCTCGCATGAAATATTTTCGGAAGTAGGAAATATCATACTTACTTCTTTATCGCATTAATGCTTAACAAAATAAATTTAAAATATAAAAAACAATATATACACCACGGCTGTGAAGACCATTATAGCGTCTTGTATTCCCGGCCCTTAGCACCAAGCTATTGGCCGATAAGTATTTAATGAAGACTACTTCACAACCTTCATGTATAATATACTTTTACATTACTTACACATTGAACTCTGGCGGTGCTTCGGGTCCTTTTGTGTGCTGCCTGGCGTAATTATACATGGCTAACCGTTCATTCGTACTGTAAGTACTTGTGTATCTATCCGCAGTCATCGGATGCGTTCCATGGCCTGTCCAACCTGTCTCAACAACACCTCATTTGAAATAATATTTAAAAAAAGCCTAAAATGTTCGCTTAAAAAGGATATGCAAAAGGATATCGTGTCACAGGCAATTCGCCATGATAATAGTAATAAATTGTATGCTTCTGAACTGAAAAATAAGTTGGTTGCTCCTTTGAATGGTTTTGCATGAGGTGACTGAACAGTTGCTTACCTGGGGTGAAACTGGGATCAGTTTGCTGGGCGGCCGTAAATATTTCACGCTTTTTTGTATCATCTAAAAGAGATAATATATAAGATATAAACGAAGTCACTAGTCAAAAATATATATAGAATCTATCTTAAAAAATAGCGATAGTTGTGAAACTATCGAATATTTCGATATCAAGTAGTATTGGAGAAATTAGTCGATAAAATTTTGGTAATGAATAAATAAATAAATCAAAGTGAATGTATTGTTGGTGTTATTACATTAATGTAATTAAACGTATTGTATGTCATAGTAATTATGTGCAATTTAGACGTCCTAGACCAAAAATGTGCATTGTACAGAACAGGTAGGGATGTGTTCTCTCCGCAACACTGTTCAATCTATACTCCGAAAAGATAGTTCAGGAAACTCTGTATGGAGACGCCCTAGATCAAAAATGTGCATTGTACAGAACAGGTAGAAGGTGCCGTCGTTGGCCCTTTGTAATATGGTATTCTGTAATGGATATCAGAATTGTACACAGTCACATAATCCTAAGGGCATCTAATTCTGAAAATAAATTTCCCATCGCAATTTCATCAAGGAGCTTGGGCAAGAACTGATAAAAGATTATCTGAAAAACAGAGCTGTTATGACTAATTTGCCGAAGGAACTACGGCAAACAATTTACTCCTATCTGTAAACGAAACGCACCACCCTTAAATCCTCTGCCGCAGCCAAAACGCCAAATATACTACATTATCCTCAGAAAACTGGTAAAAAAATACATCACTGTATATGCCAAAATTGCTCCAAGGCGGTTTGCAAAACCCATGGTGTACAGAAAATATATTGCACAAATTACAACGATCTATATTTAAATTCTGTAAAACCCAATTTGGGTGTATGGGGTGACGCTGCAGAGGTAGTACTTTTCACCCGAAACGGTCGCATCTGGAGACATAGTCAGCAGTCAGCAGATGGTAGATGGTGACTGGCCCTTGCAAGGCACTCAGTTCTTATCCATGGCTCCACGTGCCACAACCTGGTAACTGCATCGACCTGCAGGCCAAACTAGATAAGAATAGCCTGATATGGCGAAAATCTGAACAGCGGCAGGTGGCTGTCTCAAAACTGAACGTGAGCAGAAGTTCAGGAGAACCAGAATGGTCACGGATCGGATAATAGGCGGCAAGGTGGCAACCACTCAACTGGCGTCTACACAGCGTTGAGGAAGGCAATGGATAACCACCTCTAAAAAAATATTCCTAGTATACTTAGCATGGCTGGAAGCTCAAAATAAATGACCCTCAGTACCCGGCAGCCCTTCAATGGGTAGAGGGTGCGAAGGATCCCCGGCTCAGCCAGAAGAATAGCTACGTGAAATGTTAGAAGTATGTTCGAGAGCGGTTAATTTCACATAATCCAGGAAATGGACCGACTAAAAATAGACATAATCAGCCTTAGCTAGGCACGGTGGCAGGGCACGGGTAAATGCAGGATACAAGACTACGTCGTCTTTTTCTATTTACTCAGGCAATGAGGACAACCATCACTGGAATGGAGCAGTCTTCATAGTAACAAAACACCTAATACCATGTATAACAAGTTTCACCCCAGACAGAGTCGGAATGATCAAAATCAGTTCTAAGCCATTAGAACACAAACATCATTCACGTATATGCCCCCATTTCGGACGTAGACGAGCAAACCATCGAGGAGTTCTACGGCCAGCTTAAAACTCTGATGAAGCAAATAAAAAAGAATGAGCCGATTGTTGTGATGGGATTGTTGTGATGCGAGATTTCAATAGGGAATGGCAAAGAAGAAGACGTAGTCGGCGAGTATGGTCTCGGTGACCGAAACGAAAGAGGATATCGATTCGTGAGTTTCTGCAAAGAAAACGGGCTAATAATATCTAACACCTTTAACAAACTACCATCCAGGAGACTGTATACGTGGAAAGCACCTAGCGACACACCACACAACCACATGAGAAATCAAATAGACTTTAGTTTCTATTTCTTTCAGGCATTAATTTGAATGTCCCCAACTAAATGTTCATGAACATTTCACCAGAGAAAACTCAGTTTTTTACATAAAATAATAATAGATAAGCTATGTTTTTCTTGAGTTACATTTGTATGCAATGTGTAAAACTCTGTTTTTTATTTAGTAGAAGAATACATATTTATTGTTTTGTAAAATTGTTCCAATTAATGGTATACAAACAATATTGTCCCAGGCAATGCTTTATCCTACTTCCTTCCCTTTTAAATATTGAGGTCAAAAAGGACCCCACAATAGCAATTGTGTAATATGAAAACATGATAGTAGTTGAGGATTAAAACTAGCATTGCATCAATAATCTAAATATTATATGAAAAATAGAACTGAAAACTTTAGAGTTGGTAAATATATTTTCATTAAAGAACATTTAAATAACAAATATATCAAGGCAAGCATTTTTAACAGGTTGGGTAAAAATCATGGTAGTGGGACCTCCAAAGATTGATAGCCAGTTACAGAATTAACAGCCAGTAGTAGTTCTGGATATTTGGCTGGAGGGTAGCATAGCTACAGACACTAAAGCCTCAAAATGGGCCCATTGTGAAACCTCTCCTAAAGGCCACTCACTCATCCCACCAGTCAATTTTGCGTGCAAGCTGCAAAACTCTGGCAGGTGAGGAGTTGTACTAGGCCAGCACTCCCCTAGTATTAGATGCCTAAGTAGCCAGTAATAACAAATACAGTAACTATTGTAATTTTCTGGTATATTTTAGAAGGCAAAATAACCATATTTTAAAGAACATTACAAATACTCATACAATTCCAGTTAAAAATGATGTAGTGTAACAAAATTATCCTCAAGTGTCATTAATTGTTACCCAATGACAAATAGTACCAACTACCAAATCCAGGATTAAAACCTAGATGCCTGTTCTGTAAGGTCACACTGGTCTAGTAATAAGGCTGGTTATCCATGGACACCAAATAAACATAAGGCAGTATTACACTAGAGTTCATGGAGCCTGGGGCATACTAATGCTAAAACCCAAACCCCGTAACATACCAGTTGTGTGGTTTTTTTACCAGAGTGGTCTGAACTTACACAATAGACCCCAGAGGGTGCTAGCCACTGCACTATATTGGGAGTAGAAGTATTTGTTCAGTTTGTTGATTATTTGTATTATTCACTGTATTCATTGAAATAATCTATTTAGATGTTCTTTTGTACTCATAACAAGATAATTCAGAAATTTAGATAATCATGCAAACTTTATATTAATTACCTATGATAATTGAGGCAACAGGATCATTGAGAGGCAGTGAGAGAAATTCATCATCTGGGCTGTATCCTAATTTATTCATCAAACATTTTTCTGTATGTTCTCTGACAGCAGTTAGTGGTATCCAATGATTAGTATCTTCCTTACATAAAACCATGTTGAGGTTCTAAAATAAACAAACAGCAAATTAATCAAAAAATATAGCTTATACAATAGCATCATAATCTCAGATCCAGGTACTATATAAATGATTTCCATTTAAATAAACATTTAATATATACCATTTTGTATTTTAAATGGTTTCGACCTGCAATTACATTTATATTTTAAATGGAAATACATTTATAAGATAATAAATATTAATTATCCTTGCCATGCTGACTGAGGAAATCAGTTCCATCTTAATGCTAGTGGGGGCACACTGTGGGCCCCCACTAACATAACGATGGAACTGAAATTTCTGCAGGATTAGCGAAGAACAGGTGCTGAATTAGATAATCCCCATGCTTACATTTATTAGCAACACACAATAATGGTGAGATAATTGATTGTAAACAGGACACTGATGAGCAAATATCAGGATAGAACTGTTGATTGAATTATTCATAAATACCTCAATCAATAATAGAACAGAATATTTCGAAGATATATGGTTGTATTTTTTTTATTGAAAACACATATGTATGTATTAATCTGTTAGCAACAACATGCTTATATACATTTGATACAGCAAAAGGGTAACAGATAGATAATTATAATGTCACAAGTTAAAATCAATATTGTGTGCATTACAAAATAAAATTTTCCTAAAATATTCTGTTGGTAACAACATATATTTATTAATTAAAATAGAAAGATAACCTAAATTTAAGATCTATAATGAATGTGCATTCAGCAGTAAATATAATATAAACAATGGTACTATTTATCAAACATTAATCACAATTTGTAATGCACTTTCTTATTTTAATCCTTTTATTATAAATCAATATTTCTTGTCCATCTTATTTATTCTAAATTACCAGATGTCACTGTTTAAAGCCATTTATAATCACCTAAATATAATTTCATCTCACCTTAGATAGTTTATCTTCAGACCAACCCAATTTGCCCAGAATTTCATCAAAACGCTTACGCGACTCCGCAATGAATTGGTTCAAGTTCTCCACCTGTTTTCTTCTAACGTCTATGTTAATATCCATCACATTCAACATATAATGCACAAACAAATCATTAACAATAACTTATAACCTCGTTATAATGTCTGAATATTTAAGAAGTGTTCCCAACTTAACGGGGAGAAGTTTCTCCATACGTAAGATTCCGAAACATCTTGAGAAAACTAATACCCCAGAAGGAATGGAAATAAAGGAAAGATTTAATTATTATAAAAATCTATAAGATTATTTATACCGTAATAATGCAATTTGCATAACTAAAAATCTTATTTCAAACGCATTCATTCTTGTCTTATCGCGTAAAACCGGCTTGGATCAAACAGTTTTCTGTAATAGTTATTTCTTTGGAATAGAAATATTTATAGACCGATAGATGGCGCTACATAAACAATTCGCGTCTAGAAATCGTCTATTTAATGGTTTTAAGAATTTGCATTAGTTTCACAGTCAAGATTCCAGAGTATTTGGTAATAAATTGTGCATATTCTAAATTTTCCCCAAGATAAATTTCATATTTAATTTCCAAATACAGCATAGAATGCATAGATATACATTTAATGTTGGTCCTCTATATTATATATTTAATTTTTATATTAAAGATGCATAATATAATGTATATCTTCAAAATAATCATTATTAGTACTGATCAAAGATAAGTCATTGTTCATATAAGGTTTATTTAATACAAGTTAATATTCTATATAGGTTATTTAAATGTTTATTATTAGCTTAGAAAAAAAACATACAAGTTAAATCTATTTTATTTACAAATTCACAACCCCGGCATAGTCAACTTTAAAACCTCTGATTTCTTATCACCAGTGGCCGCAAAAGTGCGCACTGCCGGAGGCCTCCTAATTTTCCTTCCATGTTTGCCACTCTTCCTCTGCCACCAACCAGATCTTGGCCTATTTCCAAGTTCTCTGTTCTTTTGTGCTGAACCAATATGAGTGGAACCATGTTCCATATTGCTCAATCTACCAACTGTGCACATACATTCATGAGGTAGCGAGAATTCCTTTTTACTTGGCATTTGGATGACAACATGGTTGTTTGGTGCTTTCCTCATTACTGTTGCAGATGTTCCAGCTGCATGCACTAGAAAGCCACCCATGCCAGGATATTTTTCAACACAGTTTATTTTTGTGCCTACAGGTAGTGCACCTAGAGGATATGCATCACCTTCGTGGGGCCTCACTGTAAAGTAAACAGAATTAGAATATGACAAATATTATTTTAGAGTATCAATGATTAGGTTTTAGTGTGGATAAACTACAATGGGTGATGAGGGTAATTTAAAATTCCCTAGTCAGCATATTGGAATTTACAAAAGGGAACATTCTATCAAGATTATATTTGGCATATCTACTACAGATGGGCACTATCAAATGAATTGTGGCTGCTAACAAATGGTATGTCAATTTATCAAATATAATTTGGCCACCTTTAGATTATATCAGTACTGCAAAGTACTATTCTAACCAAATGTAAAACAAATGGTTAGAATCATATTTATAAATAAAGCAGAAAAGGTATTTGCTCTTGTAATTTTTTCTAACAGGACATTTTTTCCCCTTTTTGCAACCGAATCAGGAAACATAGAGTATGGTCATGTATATGATGAAACAAAATGTGTTATGCTAACAAATTATACTACTAAATGCAGTTCAATTTCTGCCACCAAATAGAGTATCTGCTGGCTTGAATTGCCAATATTTACCTGGAATTCTAGGTATTTCCATTGATGTCTTAATCAAATCACCAGCCTTCATATTTTCAGTAGCCAAAATATACTTCAACTGGTCTCCAACTGCAACCAACGCAATATATGATGTCCTGCAACCATCCTTTAAAATTTTTATAACTTTTTCTATTTGTGGTGGGCCCTCCTTGGGTCCCTCACGCTTCCAGTGTACCCAGTGATACTTGTGCTTGATACCACCACCAATCCCATTAACTACAACACGTCCAGTTACGGGGTCACGGCCTCCCAAATTGGTTACTTCCAAAGGGCGCACTGTGTAGTCCTCAGGGAAGTGAACGATCCGCCTGAAGCTGATGCCGTGGCCAACCTGAGGCTTCTCCACGTATTTATGTTTGAGTCTTATGGTAGTAGTAAATTTCGGCGCTGCCTTTAGTTCGGCAATGCATAGCCGCTGTAGGGCTCTCGTTAAAGTTCCCATTTTCCGATATATGAGGTTATGAAATTGTTTGAGGTTATATTTTGACGGTCAGTGTTGCCAAAAATAGTTAAATCCTCAAATCTGCGGCTGAAAGAGCTGAACGCGAAAATAAAGTTGCCTATATGCACCAAGCTGTCGGTATTGTCTATGTAGAATCAAGGATTATATTTTCTTTGAATCAATCTACTCTCGGCCTTGGTCCTTCAATTATTAATTTATGATTTCATTTTATTCAAACTAATGACTTATTGTTTACTCTCAATCTTGACTGCCAAACCTTACAATAATAACGTCAAATCAAACATTCTCACGATTTCAAATGTGCGGTCCAATTTATGATATTTATGATTTGTGGATAACTGGTTTTAAAGTACTTGGTCTTGTAAGTACTTCGGCTGACACCGTCCAAATATCCACTATACTTTAATATACCATTAAAATATTATGGCGCCATCCATTTTAACCATTCAGAAAGTAAACATACAATAAAAATTATTCATTCCGAAAATGTATAGTTTTTTTTATTATGAGCTCACATGCCAGTGACAAGCAATTCTTCTTCATCCACTTCGTACTCGTCGAGCTCTCTCAGCTCCTTTAGGTTGTTGTTGCAATAGATTGTCCCACCCATATAATCCTAATCCCGTAGTTTACCTCAACGACGCCCTTAACATCCTCACTTTCTTCCTCACTCAATTCCTTGTTCGGCCCTACACGGCTTCTGATTCGCTCCCTGCATCATCCAGTCTTATCCTGCCATATTGCTTCTCACTCTGTCAACCAAGTCTCCAGCACTTATATTATATCCTTCGTGCCTATCCACTCTTTCAACTCTTTTCCCCATATTGCCCCAACATGTTTTTCACAGTCAAGTTATATTCCAAAATCCCACTTCGAATTTGCCGTGCTTCTTCTTCCTGCTTCCAGCCACCATTGCCTCCTGCATTATTGTCCTTGGCCCCTTTAGTTCCTTTTTATCAGGCTTGTTTAGGGTAGCCTCGAAAACCTTCGCAATGCAGTTATCGAATACAATAACATTGGGTGAGGAGGTGATAGAGAAATACAAGGGAATACCAAACTTAATACAAAAGGAAGGACCAGCTTTTGAAAACCAAGAAGCTAATCAAAACCAACGGCACCTGTGACGTGCTTCTTCCTCCACGGATATCATCGCCGGATATGCAACAAACCACCCTTCTAACCAATCGAGGATACATGCATGTGTCGACTGTGGAACCATGTTTGGACATATATCATCTATTAGTCTCAAAGTCTGCAGCACTTATTATGTTCTTCGTGCCTATCTACTCTTTCAACTCTTTTCCCCACATTGCCCCCAACATGTTTTTCACAGTCAAGTTATATTCCAAAATCCCACTTTGAATTTGCCGTGCTTCTCCTTCCCACTTCCAGCCACCATTTCCTCCTGCCTCATTGTCCTTGACCCCTTTAGTCCCTTTTTATCAGGCTTGTCAAGGGTAGCCTCGAAAACCTTCGCAATGCAGTTCTCGAATACAATAACATTGGGGGAGGAGGTGATAGAGAACTACAAAGGAATACCAAACTTAATACAAAAGGAAGGACCAGCTTTTGAAAACCAAGAAGCTAATCAAAACCAACGGCACCTGATGTCGTGCTTATGCATAAGTTCAAAGTTCTTCAGGAAGGGACACTAAACTCTAGCCCACATTTTCATCATAAGAAAATTTATAGACAAGACGATGCGTTAACATAGCAAGATGTAATAACCTTTGTGGACCTAGAAAATGCGTTTGACAGAGTACCTAGGAAACTAATGTGAGAAATATTCAGGAAAAGAGGAATAAAGTGCACAGCTGTTGCACGTTCTCAAAAGTGTATACAACGAAACAACCAACTATATAAGAACAGACAGTGAAACATCCAAGGAATTTACTACTTCGCAGGGGCTGAGGCAAGGAGGAGCATTGAGCCCTCTATTAGTTATAATTTTAATAGACAATATTTTAAAAAAATATTAAGGAAAAAACAGAGATAGTACAAATTGTCTACTACAACCTAGAGATTCCATATCGGAATGCATATTCGCAGGTGACATAGCATCTAGCGAAATCAGAAACACACATTCAATGTAACCTAGAGGTATGGAACCAAGAAACATCTATATCAGAATGCATATTCGTAGGTGACATAGTATCTAGCGAAATCAGAAACAGGCATCCAATATAACCTAGAGGTATGGAACGAAGAAACATAACATGACGAAAAACGTAGAAAATACAAAAGTAATGGTGATAACTAAATCGGATATAACGTCTAATATAACTCTGGGTGGAAAAAAATGGAACAGGTGGAAACTTTTATATATCTGGCGGGAGAGTTAAGCAACAAAGGAATCACTGAGCAGGATTTTAATAAAAGAATACATGCAACAAAATAAGTTACATTTGTAATATTAAACAACAGGCCACAAAGAAAATTAAAATGACACTATACAAGACAATATATAGACCAACACTACGGGTGTGAATATGAATGATGAACCGAAGAAGCAATAGGAAAATACAGGCTCGCGAAATGAAATATCTAAGGAAGGTAGAAGCACTGAAAAGATTGGATAGAGTAAGAAATGAACAGATAAAAAGAGAGCTACAAACTGAGAGCCTAGAAACAAACATAGTTTGTTCTATGTTAAACAGCTAACTTGGTACGGACACCTAGGGCCTGTCCGTTTGACTACTACTAGTGACTAGTAGTGATACATGCTGACGTCACCCTGTACTATTAGTATAAGCGTGACGTCAGCATGTGTGACTACTAGTCACTAGTAGTAGCCAAACGGACAGGGCCCTAGTAAGAATAGCTGAGGACAGACAAACAAAACCTGCATGTAGATGTGAGGATGATGTCAGCAAGTAAAATTCCTCCGCAATAAGCTCGCCAGGGCTAGAAAATAGTGAGGACCGAAATGCCCGGGATGGAGTGAAGAATCCACGAGTTACTGGCTGAAAATAGGAGCCTGAAAAGAACGGCCAGGACGAGCTATGAGAGCAAACCAGGGGACTGGAGGTGAGGCTAGAATAGATGGTCAATAACGTAACGCGCACTCGGCTGAGCAATCCAGCTAACCCGGAGGCCAAGGCCTCCTACAGTGAGGTGCTTATTTGAAAGGCACATCGATGCACAAGTATTGGAAGCGCTAGGGCATCTAGGGAGAGGTAGTCAAAATGATCTTTCGTTTTATGGGCGACAAAAGAAAAAGGGATCGAGTAATTGACGAACTCGTCGACCAGTGGATCGCCCCGGCAGGTAAGGGTACATGTTGCAGTTCATGGAAGTACCTTGCCACTACTGCCCCAGTAGAATAAATGGGCCTCAGATATGTGATGTGCCGAACCTCTAACCAGGAATAATTACAGGGGAGTTTCTACGAGGCAAAGCAGCACCTGCGTAACACTCATGAGATCTATGCCTGCTTGTGATCGACGTCCCAGGGATCGAAATGCAACTGGCCCGAAAATTTTTCGAGATTGTATTCGTCCTCAACCGGATACAGTTGCTGGTGCTAGTCAAAACTAAACGGGGGCGGTAATCGTGTCCTCAAAACGATAAAACGCGAGAGAAAAGTTGACCCCGGCTCAGAGGGGAGGGAGACAATTATTGTCAGGGCCACGAAGGAACACGTCTTGTCGTGGTGTGGAGGCATAGTACGACGACATCCCATATGCCCAGACATGCCCAAGTGCAAGCTGGGGACAGGGTGGCGCGGTATTGCTAAGCGGTTCTGGGGCTCGGCACCTGTAGGTGTCAGGGCCTCCATTCTAAAATCACTCTATCTACCTAAGAACCATGGTACGATGGTAGCTGCCATGGTCAGAGACCAAAGACAAGGCGGAGTGGACTAGAATGCCCAGATATCAAACCGTGGCTAAATCGAGCCGACACAGAAGTGGATAATACCCTGACACAAGTTTTGTCGGGACACGGCTGCTTCAGGGCAAATGTATGTCCCTTGAGCAGTCGAAGAACTGTCCCTGTGTGAGGCTCCGGAGGACACCGCGGAGCATGCCATCTTTTCGTGCGCGAGGTCGTTAATTCCCCAGGTTTGAAATAATGCGCAAACTGTCTAGGGTCTGAGGCGTAGGTAGGTCGGTCCTAGAGGGCCGGAATCCAGCACTATCCGGGGGAGAATGCCAGTACGGCCTTCCGGTTGTCTTACGAAGATTCCCCACTTCAAACCAAAAAATATATAAAAAACAAAGAAAACATATCTGCACTATCATCCAATGCAATGGAAAAATAGCAGCAATTATTGATTAGGTTTTTAAAATTAATTTTGTCATGTATACTGATCTCGTCTACACGTCGGCTTATACAGAGTATCTGTAATTTTCTTGCAATTTACGTTGTCACGCTTTTTAAATTATTTCTCGATCCAAAAATGGCTTTTTAGGTTTTGCTATTTCTAACAAACTTCAACTGATGTAGCTACTGATACTTCTTAAGGCGGAGTTCTGACGGCTGAAAATAGATGCACAAATATGCAATTTTAGTTTCGATTTAGAGATCATTCAATTGTAGGAATTTGATCAAATTTTTGTGTGTGTAAAGTTAAAGTAAATTATAAAAGTTATTACGAATTATTTTTTCAATTTTTGTATTAATTTTTTTTTAAATTAATTCATAAGTATTACAAATTTGCGATTTGAAATGTCTTCGCTCACGTACAATATTTTGAGAATCTAAAACCTAAAAAACTTTCTATTAGGTTTATTTTACCTATATTTAAAATTTGAACATTGTAAGAGAAATAATAAGAATATAATTGAAATAATAAAACACCCATGTTTGCGATCACTCACGCGTAAAATTATCGAGGCCGCGAGTTGCCCTCCGTTCTCGTTGATTCCCACTACGTTTACTTGGTGGTCCCCCATTTATGCTTATACTCGTTCATTTGTCTTCGTGTCGCATGATTCGAATTTATAGTTGCGGCAGGGATGTTGCGGATTCCTTTTACTATTTCGATACTACTTGTGCTATTTGTTCTTTTACATCATTGAAAAGTATATTTAATTGCGTTTTCTCACTTGTTGCCTTTGATAATGCCGAGACAATAAAAACGGAAAACTTTTCTTGTCAGCTAGACGCAGAAGACTCCTGTCCCCACTACGCAAAGGGCGCCAATTCGGGGATTTTCAAACACCAGAGCTCGACCTTAAGCTTAGTTTATAAACATTACAAACACTGTGGCTTACCCTTGTTAAAAATTAATAAATAATCATTCTCCCAGCGTTCTTGAAATTCTCGATTTTCAACACGAATTTTTCTTTTAAAAGTAGTTCACATATTTAAGGAATGTTTTAATTAACGAATAAATATGAAATTCAATTAATTGTGTTATATAACACTTCGCAGAATGGCACATAACCCGCCTTAGATTTAAACAAAGCCTATGACAACTGACATACTTAGCCTTGGCGCCAACAATAAGGTTTTTGTCGTGGGCAACTAGTCACACGGACCCTATAGGCTGTTGTTCAAGGAGGGAGTGAAGTTTCGCAGTGTGTTAAATACTCTCTATGAATGTTGTTTGTAAAACATTGATTCCGTAACGAGGTGCGCATGCATCGATGTTTAACTTAAGATGCCTTCTGGGAATGAATATATAGTATATAGATGTTTCGATTTAAGTAAATATCCAATACTATCGATCGGATGGTGTGGTAAATATCGCGTTCCTTTAACTTTACTTGTGAGCTTTGGTAAAAAGTACATTAGTTAGAATACAGATATGTATTTAAAATTTGTTGTAAATAGTACTATAATCTATCTTCCGTTGACAAGTAATGGCTATAAAATAAGGATACAATAAACACATTTGTAACTATCAATATATATTTTAAATCATGGAAAACTAAAATTAGCCATGTTTTGCACTTTAATCTAACATTGACAGTTTTATTGCGAATGCGAGCTAAACTAACGACGCCTGAGGATTGATCAGAGCATGTCGCGCTGTGAGACGACGTAACCACCAAAATTAATTGTTTATTGTTTTAATGATTCTTATGTATATTTTAACGTTCGTTTAATCCTTTTTCTGCGTTTAGTATAAAAGAAAATATTATTTAAAAAAATAGATAATATTATACTTAATGGTAAAATTACTGGAACTATTTCAATCGTTAAAAAGCATTTATCTCAAAAAATTGTTTTTGGAAGTTACAACATTTGTCATCGCACAGTGCGATATAAATCCTTGAAAAAATCTTTTGCCATTTCCGTAAGCTGCAGTGCATTTCAGTATATTATAAATCGCCTGAAAAACATGACTCGTATAACAATGGCGAACATATCGAGGATACTTTATCTTCCACCACACTACAGCAAACAACGTAGTTAGAACCGTAGAAAAACTTATGATTCCTTCTGAATCATTGCCTATTCTCTGGGATAAAATACATAATAATTACGATAACAAATACAAGAGAAATTAATTGTTGCTGATAATTGTTTATAAAAAAAGTGAAGCCTCAGTTTTTATTCAGCAGTTCTCACCTTCTCCATGCATGTATCTTTATTTGTTAAGTATGGCATAACCTTTTCCAACAAGTCATCACAACAGGCATGTTTCAAGCGATTATAATTTCCGTAGTCCCCTTCCTCCTTAGTGTCTTATTTCCTTCAATAAATTCAAATGCGTGTAGATATCTATTATTTAGTTCATTGTTTAATTTTCAAACTTTTTTTGTAGCCAATGCTGTTATTATTGCAATAGAAGCTTTTTCGTTATGGCACTGACAGTTATGAGGAAAACGTATTAATCCAAAGGCGTTCTCTAATAATAATCTCTTCTAATATCTTATGTGCCATCAATTTGCGATTCACTAGCAAGTTGGTGTACTGAACATGTGCAATACTGAGCGTGTAATACTTGTCTTAAGTATTAAACAAACAAAGGATCAATATAATTAGTATTATCTGAATCTTGAGGTCTGTATTGATTTGTGCGTGCAAATATGCTCGAGGTAGTTCTCATATTACTTTTTTAATTAAGTATATATTTGTCTCATTAGGGTAATATACGAATACGCTCCCCTCATAATCTGCAAAAGAAATATTTGTATTTACAAATAATATTGCTATTTATAATAAAAAATTATTTACCGATAATGCAGTTGTTGTGGACATAATGTAGAGAGGCCCAACTTTGAGCTGCAACGGCTGCTGAGCCCTAAACATTAAAAACATTACGTCTTTCTGCAAAGATGGAGAAAAGTCGTAGAAACCACTGTGCCATACAGCATTTGCCACCTCTAGGCTCTAAAAAACATGTAAAATAAATGTAAATTTTATGCTAATAAAAGTATCGTTTAATTAATGTGAAAACTCGGTGTAGTTACAGAAGAAGAAAGCGATTATTGTATTGTTATATATATATATATATATATATATATATATATATATATATATATATATATATTATCGCTTTAGCAGAAAAGTTTAGAAGCTAAATTTCACTTCAACCTATTAGAACTACCAAACTAAAATTGATATGAATTGCTATACAAATTATTTCAAATAGTATAGCTATAAACGCATTATGAAATATGAATTTTTTTCGGTGTCCCTAAATCGGTTATTTCATTATATTTAGAGTGATCATTTTTTGACGTTGAGTCCGGTAATAAAGTTAATAATCATTTGCTGCTTGAAATAATATACTCTGCATTTTTTACTATCAACTTTCACTTGCGATCTATGCGTAGATGTAAATACTGGGAACGGCAGAAATAATTCCTATATATAAAAACGAGATTGAAAATATCACCAACAACTTTTAATTCCTCAAATGTATATATAAGAAAAGTTTTGTACTTACCTTACAAACTAAAACTTAAAAATTATATGTCCAAATGGTGGCCTTAACGGTGAATACACATTTGGAGACGTTCTTGGAAGCTTTCCAGTCTGGTTTTACTGTTGCATTCCATTGTACTGCGGTCACGGTTGCCCTATTTAACTCCGACATATCTTACACTCATTCATGTGCTCTGTATCTTCAATGAAGTCCAGAAGTCTCACGAATGGGCGGATAAAAGTCCTTAATAGACCTCAATGGCAACAGCAAGAAGAAGTAAAGAATGTTGTAGGACTTCTAACAGGACACTGCACATTAAATAAGCACTATAGGTATAGATCAATCGCCAACGTGCAGAGGTTGTGTGGAAGTTGTGGGCATAGAGCTCCTTTAGGTTCATTCGTGTTGAACCAAAGAGCTCTTTTCTGCATGGATTGAATACTTCGTAGCTAGTGATTACATGTAGTGGGCTTTCATCTTCTTCCCCACAACCTCTGCACGTTGGCGATTAATATATACCTATAGTGCATATTTAATGTGCAGTGTCCTGTTAGACGTCCTACAATATTCCTTAGATCTGCTTGCTGTTGCCATTAAAGTCCATTAAGGACTTTCGCATTCTGCTTAATAAGCTTTCCCCAGTTGCTTCGGTTCCTCGCGGCCCGTTTCCAGTTCGCTTATCCGATTGTGTCTGCATCCTTGGCGACGCCGTCTTTCTATGGGTTTCTCGGCCCCCAACCTTGGCTTCCAGCATTTTCTTTGTGTGCCTTGTCTTCTTCAAACGACTCACTTGCCCCTCATATCTAAGCAGTATACATTTTATTGTTGTTACAAGTATCTGGTTCATTGTACAGCTGCTGTAGCTTAAAATTTATTTTGTGCCTCCATACTCCATTGACGTTTATGGGGCCGTAAATTCTTCGTAGCACTTCCGTTTCAAAACAGTTTAGTTTTACTTCGTGGGTACTGTTATTGTTACGTTTCACTGCCATATAACACAATCGGTCGGGTGAATGTTTTGTAGACTTTTACTTTTGTGTTACTAGATAGGTCTTTACTGCACAACATTGCATGAGGGCTAAAGAGTGCATAATGCGGTTACTCACATGCTCGTACTGCCTTTTCTAAGGCTAGGCTAACTAGAATTGTCGTAGGATGGTTGTTACTAGGAAACTTTCTGTCGAGTCTTCTCACCCTACATTTTGTTTCTCGTCGTGTAATTTTGGTCAGGCTAATTAGCTTATTGGTACGCCCAGTTCTTTCATGATATCTCTGGTCTCTATGCATGCTGTCATAGGCTTGTTATGTGATATAACATAATCGATCGGGAGAGTGTTTTGTAGATCTTTACTTTTGTTTTACGAGATAGGTCTTTGCTGTGTAACATTGCATGTAGACTAAAGAGAGCATAATGCTCATTACTCACATCCTCGGATATATTGTTTATTTTAGATCCTAGATATTTAAAGGTAGTTAGTGGTAACAACCTTTATATGAAGTGGTTCAAACCTCTGTCTGCCAAAAATTACTTCGGGTCTTATTTCTCTGTTCTTTGCCTTCTCTTGGGAGTGCCTTATAGTTGGGCTTATTGCTGTTTATTTGTAGTCCACTTTTCTCGACTGTTTTTTTTCCATGGCGACGAAGGCTTCTTCGGTATCGATGTCTATATCTGAGAATGGTAGGTGAACTATTGACTTATTGAAAATTGTGCCTCTTCGACTAATTCTTGTTGCTCGTACTGCTTTTTCTAAGGCTAGGCAAACTAGAATTGTCGTAAGACCGTTGGTACTAAGAAACTTTCTATCAAGTATCTTTGTATTCTCACCCTACATTTTGTTTCTCGTCGTGTAATTTTGGTCAGCTTAATTAGCTTTATTGGAATGCTCAGTTCTTTCATGATGCCAAGAAGCTGGTCTCTATGAATGCTGTCATTTGCTTTCAACCAAGCAAATGACAGCATTCATAGTCTATGAAGACAAAAGGTGCACTTCAGTATTGTGCTCCCAGCATTTCTCCACTATGTTACGGATGCAGAAGATGCAGTAGTTGCTCTCTCTGAAATATTGGTAATCCCAGGATTTTCTCCGCATAGATGTTCATGCGGTCAGTATGTTTGAAATAAAAATTTTGGTTAGATTCAGCAGTTATGATCCTCTATAGTTGTTGCACATTTCTCGGTCTCCTTTCTTATGTATTGAGATTATTATTGCATTGTTTTATTCCTCAGGTATCTGCTCCTGTTTCCAAACTTCCACCAACAGTTTATGGATTTCATGACATCGTTTTTCCGGCCCGTTTATTGAAAGCTCCGCTGGTATGTTATCTTCCCCCAGGAGATTCATTGTTTTTAAAATTAGTAATTGCTTCTTTTGTTTGTTTATGTCGGTTCTGTTATGTTCGGTTCTACTCGCTGTCAGCTTGCCCGTACTGCCTGCTAAGTATCTCAGTAAAATATTCCGCCCACCGACTTAGAATTTCCTTTTTTCCTGTAAGGGTATTGTCCTCACTCTCCATGCAGCTGTTGTTTCTTAGCTGGAACCCTTTCTTGATACTGGTAATATACTTTTAGAATTTTCGAGTTTCATTTCGGTTAATTGCTTAGTGCAGTTCTTTATTCTGTCTTCCTTTGGCCGATCTGCGTTTGGCTAGTAGAAATATTCGTGAGTGCTTCGTACTCTTTTGTGGCTCTAGTTCGCCTTTTCAGCATCTTGGCCATTTATAATCTGCATCGATTTTTGTTTGGCACTCAAACCAGCTGTTCTTCTTCTGCTTTGGTGCCTCTCCTGTCTGGTTTTTAGCACCCATAGTCACGGTCTTCTTTATACTTTGCCACTTTTCTTCTATGTCGACCTTAGCGGGGCTTTGGTTTCTATTACTGTGTAGCAGTGTGTCGACATTTTGTCGATATTTTCGTGAAAAAGTGCTTGAGCTTGGTCATCTTTGATCTTTTCTAGATTCCATTGCTTGTTACTTATTCCCTTTTCTTTTTTATATTTGATATGTGGCGTATGTACCTAATTTTAACCAAATAGTGGTCGAAGACCCATTTGGCTCCTCTATAGCTTCGTACATCTACTATATTTGACTATCATTCACGACACTGTTCCCCCAGTGCCACGTAGCCCTGCCACGATAACTTACAACGGCTTAGAGAAAGTTTTTGCTTGCCACGACTGGTGTCTATCATCTCTCGTGAAATGATCAATCTGGTTCTTTGGGCCTTTTCGAGACACCCATGTGTGCTTGTGAAGCTCCTTTGAAGATGGTACTTGATCCATTGTCGCTTGTGACAGCGAGCGCGCAATGCCTCCGATAGTTTTAACAAAGCTTGTCTCTTCCCCTATTTTCGCATTGAAGTCCCCCCAAAATTCCTTAATAGCTATATTTAGTCTTAGGATTTCTTGCGTAGCCTCCCTACTGGGAGCCTTGATGAACATCATCGGGTGTTTCATTCCTATTTGCGCTTCCCAGTATTGGAGGTGGCAGTTCATAATCCGCATAAGCATAACACCGATTACTATTGCCTTCAAATATATGATTTGATATTTTTCTATCTGATCTTCATTCAAGGACGAATCCGGATAGTCATCAGGCAGCATTGCTATCTTAATATCTGATATTGCCTGTATGATTTACCCTGCGAAGAGGAAGGTTCTGTGGAGCAAATAATTTTCTTCGCCGGTCGTTCGGCGGTGTGCTTCTCGCCGATAGGCCTCTCTTCTGAGATCCTTTATCATCGGTACAGCCACGCCCTAAAGAGGAACTGCTGCTTGGTGCCCCAGTAGTCTGCTTCTTTCGCCTTCATCAGGCACAACCCGAGAGCTGTTTTAGTGGTTCACTTTGTGATAGTCCCAAGGATTTTGGTCTTCTGTTTTTATTTTTAATTGGTTCCATTTCTAGTCCCACGAGTTACTAGAACAAGTCACCAGGTGTTTCGTAGGTATCATTCACGATACTGCTCCCCCAGTGCCACGAAGCCCTAGCCACGATAACTTACAACACGGCTTGGAGAAAGTTGGTTTTTGCTTGTCACGATATGGTTAACACGCGCGATCGCTGATCTTATGGTTACTATTCCTTCACCCATTTACTCTCCCACGCCAGACTTTAGAAGATTTCCACGCCTTTTCCATCCTCTCTTAATCTCTGTTAACCATTCACTCACCTTTCTGAAATCCTCCATCCACTCTGTTTTCGCACCCAAACATTCGTTGCTTTGGTATCAGCATGAATAATCACCAGATATATCTATATTAATTAATAATTTCTCAAAAATTTAACTCTCCGGTGGGACTTGAACCCACGTCTTCGGCTATCGCGGCCGTCACACTACCAACTGCGCCACGGAGGGTGGTAGTGGGTGTAATTAGAAGGTGAAAATTTTGAATGACTAAATTTCACCTTCTAATTATTCACACATCAACACGGCTGTATGAGCGAAATCCAAAAATCCCATTGGATTCTCAGCGCAGTTCAAGCGTCAATTTGTGGGATTAATTGAACATCTCACGAGCTATCCACTACCACCCTTCGTGGCGCAGTTGGTAGCGCGACGGCCGCGATAGCCGGAGACGTGGGTTCCAGTCCCACTGGACAGTGAAATTTTTGAGAAATTATATATATATATATATATATATATATATATATATATATATATATATATTGTCCTCCCTGCTGCAACTTCACGGGTTATGTAGTAGTTCGAAGATTTCCTCCGAACTTGCCACACCATATATCCAGGGTTGTAAGAGCTCTCAGTCATACTCACCTACATTTCTTGCCACTCAACATCCCCCACTCTCACCCGAGATTTCAGTTCCTCGACTTCCCATTCCTCTCAGCTTTTCCTCCAAATATACCACTGACATATCCACTATTTCATACAACCTTGTCTGTATTTTCCCCATCCGTTATCTGTCCTACTCTTACATCTCATCCATACCACCCGCAGTATATTTCTCAACTTTAGCGATTTTTCCTCGAATACCACCCTTCTACACGACTCCCACCACATGCTCATCCGTAGTATTAGTTTTCTGGAAGAGTGTCGTCATAAGCGATGATCTTTTGAATCTTGGTAGCTTCTTTAGAAACCAGCCTTGGCCCCTTTTGATTATATCCCCCTCTCGTAATCCCCACACTACCCCTCCATACAACAATATTGTTTTGACACACGCATCCCAGATCTTGAGCGTCATTTCTAGATTACCATCCCTCCACCTCTCCCATTTTCTCTTCCCCACTCTCGCATTGTTTGCACCCACTCCAAATGCTTTCTAAACTCACCTCTGCAGTCAAACCAAAAGCTTTAAGTATTTATTATAGCAATTTACTCGCTCAATTATTTTCCCCTCCATTTCAACTCTACCCCTCCTACGATTGTTTCTAATATTCACATTCACTACTAACGCCCTCTCATTAAAGTAACCCATTATTTCCAATATCTCTGGTACCTATTTCACTCTGTTGGTCACAAGCAGTACAGCCGTATATGTGCTAACATCCATAACCTTCCAAGAACGTATCCAAACATTTGGACGATTTAATTTTTAAACCTTTAGAACGTTTAATATCTACACTTGAGAAATAAAAAGTTTTTTGTTATACCTCGTATACCACGTAATATATCAATCCCCTTTTATGTATAGGAGTGATTTCTGCAGCACCCAGTACTATATATAGTAAATTTATTTTGCTAATAAACGAATTTTTAATTCTAGAGCTACAACTCGGGGCTGTAACTTTCAGGACAATTGAAATCATTTAAAACGTTCTGAATGCTATAGCAACCGGAATAAACAGCAGTTTTATAGATAGCATGAGTGAAGTTTTAACAAAATTTCTCAAGCCATAGTTGGACAATTGAACAGTTGCCAAGCCATAGTTGGACAATTGAACGGGTCATTAAGACATATATGTTTTGGTATTTCATGATTACACATTACGCTGTTGGTTGCTGGATTTACGATACCAACGTGTGGAACAAGAAGTGTGCGAGAGTATTATATAATCGAAATGGCTTCTGAAGAATATGCTAGGACTCAAAAGATAGACGAAGATGTAGAGTAGCAAGAAGGGCAGGAGTGAATGAGAGCTCGTACAACCCTGGTTATGTTAAGTTGCAAGTGCAGGCGAATCCCTCGAACTACATAAGGGAGGGAGGAGGCAGGAAGGACAATGTATGTGTGCTAAGAGCGAGGTCGTGTTCAGTAGTGAGAGGATGGAAAGTGTGGATGGGGCAAGGATACACCACGTGTATAGTGTGTAGTAAAGTGAGTCATACGTGGTGGCATCTAAGCAAGGAATGTGGTGGTGTGAAAGCAGATAGGGTGGGGGATTGAAGAAAGGTGAGCTAATGGTTAAGAGATGAAGTAAAAACAGTGGAAATCTGGAAAAGGCTGGTATGGGAGAGGAAATACGTGAGAGAGGAAACGGATTAGTACAAGGGATGAGGATTATATTTTCAGTTGTTATTATTTTGCGTTGATTATTATATAAGGGTTATGTCAAATTTTTTTTTCTTCATTTTTTTTTCTTAATGAAGTCATATTACGATTAGGTTTTGCTAAAACATTTTAAGGCTGTGAATCTTCTTGCATGCCAACTGTGAATCTGCTGATTATTCTGGTTGCCATGGCATATAGAATGATTTCGATTGTTCTTAAGTTACAGAATAAACCCCTTAACCAATCTACTATAACTATAGCAGTATGGTATGTACTAAATATAATAAATGTACTTACTTCTAAAATGATTTCATTAGCATGCCAATAAAACAAAAACAATTGGACGACCATCGCATTTAAATATTGTATATCAAACACTTGCGGCAAACCAAACCCATTCTGGAATTCGCATATTTAAATTAATAATTTCTTGCTTATCTATTCCCAATGTAAAGAATAATATTATTAACATTTACTAACCGCGATTGTTTGAAACCCTATAACACCAATCTGCATGGAACAAACTCCAAAATCCACAAACATTAGAAACTGCAAAGACTGATTCAATTCAGAAAAGAACCTACAACAGACTTAAACTGCAAAAAATACAAAAATAGTACAACTTACCCTCGAAGAGGGAAGTTAAACGCCATCTGGCAGCACCACATCAATTAGCAATGCACACCCATATGGTAATAACCGTCAACCTGCTCATGTCTTCAGGATCACCGGGTAGTGCCCTCTAGAGAATAATATTCCAACAGAGTGCTTGAGATATCAGCACAAGGCCAATCGTATAAAACATATATAAGTCTGAACCCACCTCTTAGCAATCTACATATCTAGATTTCGATCTTATTAGATCTCGTCAGTGTAGCTCAGCTAGTGAGGATGAATTCACACAATATCTCGAGTGGTTATATACAAAAATAGTACAACTTACCCTCGAAGAGGGAAGTTAAACGCCATCTGGCGGCACCACATCAATTAGCAATGCACACCCATATGGTAATAACCGCCAACATGCTCATGTCTTCAGGATCACCGGATAGTGCCCTCTAGAGAATAATATTCCAACAGAGTGCTTGAGATATCAGCACAAGGCCAATCGTGTGTGAATTCATCCTCACTAGCTGTTTTATACGATTGGCCTTGTGCTGATATCTCAACACTCTGTTGGAATATTATTCTCTAGAGGGCACTACCCGGTCATGATTACAAACTTTATCTTTAAATTCAAAAAATAAACTTCTTCGGCGGAAAAGCCTCACGGCTGATAGCCTTATAAGGATAGAAGTTTTTTTTATAAATTCTAACTTAGTTCGAAACAAATTAATGGTTGGGCACCACAAGTCTAAAACTGCCTATTAATAAATATTACAAAAATGTTCATACTCTATAATAAATTGATGTAAAACCACACATTTACGAAACATCAAAAACATGATTCGTTCATTTTCCAGCTTACTAAAATCTTTGATAGGCTGCAACTGTTTCAATTTATACTGTAAAATCTTGAGTTGTCCAATTCCGAACACCATGATGCCCCAAAAAAATATATCAGAGCTACAAGTTAGAATACTTCCCATCACACCAACGACAAGTTGCACCACAAACGTTTGCACGTAATATTTATTCTTATCAAACGGCAGCCACGAGCTCAACGGCATCACACGATCTGCATAAACTGTTTTATTATCGACAACCACCATTAAATCGCCCACAGGGTTAGCCCATTCCAGTATAGACGGTTTGGTATAGAAAAACAATGTAGTTGTAGATGTAGTCCAAATAAAGAGACGGTTTGAAAAATGATTCCAACGCACGTGGTCCATATAAATCGTTTTTTGCTCTTCGTCCTCGCCATTAATAACAATTTCTTCTATTTGTCGGATTTGTCTCACCAATTTCGACATTCGAGCACTTTTTACTATACGCATTTTCATTAATGTAACTGTGTATAGTAAAGATACACTGAGGTTTTTTAGTATGTCGAAAAAGTCTTCGCCGAGACGTTGCGTAATCTCAATGTATTCGGTTATTACGAATAAAAAGAAAGATGTTATCACAAGGACTGAGTACATTTTATGGATATGGTGGTAAATTGCGTGGGTTTTGAATGGTAAATTCCAGAGGCCTATCACCGCGAGGGTTTTCATATTGATTTTGAGGAATATATCTTCCATATCTAATCTACAAAATATTTAATAAAGCATTAGTTAACCTAAAAGTAGTAAATTATATATCATACATCTCTATGCATCTCAGGGTCGTTTTTATGATATAAAATTTATTAATAAAATAAGAAATCAGTGGGAATATGAATTATTTAGGAGTATTTCTGCTCTCAACATATTCACTTACCATTCAGTTCTTATTATTTTTTTGTGATAATAAATAATATAACTCAAAAAAAACAAACAAAAAAAAACAAGATATTAGTATGAAACGGTAATGGTTACATGGAACCATCAACATGAACTCCAATTAGTGCAAGAGTCAGTATATAAGTGTCTTTCGTTTATCACTCTGGGCTGGTACAGGTATTGTTTCTTATTCTATTTGCCGCTTCCGATGCGCATAATTCTACCTCGGCCCTTACAACCGGCGGCGCACGACCGCAAGACCTGAGCGATACTGAACGCCACTGGGGCGACTGGCAATGATAAACCATGCTAGACGAAAGCGCCTATAGAGTATAACACTCATTCATGAAATATCACGTCTATGCTAAAACTACTAGATATGATAGGTCACCCCTAGAACACCGCAAAGGACTAAATCGGAAACGAGGAACGAATCTATAGCCGACATAATAATGAGACCCGCAAATATGACACATCAGAACAGGAAACGACACAGCAGAATCCTCCCCCCTAGACAACGCCACCAAAAAAACAGAAGGGAAGAGGAAGCCGAGGGAAGCACCACGAGAGCATGATCTGCTAATGGAGCTGGCAGGAGTACGCGACGTAGTACTCGAAGATTCGTGAGCTATACAAAAGACTCTTCGGGAAACGGGGCACCCCGCGTAGACTACCCAAAGCCTAAGTCACACGAGACGAGGAATTGCGACAGAAAATCAAAGCCGCCCAAAACAACAGGGATAGAGAGGAAATTGAGAGGTCCTTGGAGGAAATGAGAATACTGCTCAACCAGAAAAGGCAAGACACCATCGAGGAACAAACCGCTAACATCCAGCTAACACACGGCTGGGAAGCAACCTAGGATAGCACACTAGATTATTTATATGCAGCTGGTTTATCAAGGTTTTCAAAGAATTACCCGTGAAGTGATTTTCAACGTTTCGATCTTTTCACGTTCAATATTATAAAAATATAAGTATTGTTCGTTAATCTCTTAGGTGATTTCTTGTTTTAGCTATTTTCTTTTGATTATTAACGTTTTTTTATGAATAGAGTACTTCAGTTTGCATAGTGTGTTTTTACAGAATTTATCCTTTTCCAGCATAATATAGTTACTTAAATCAATAATAGTCGACATAAGCAGATTAGAGTTCTATCAATCCGCGCCCACCGTTTTTCCTTTTAATGTACAGCCTTTCGACATCGACTTTTGGATGATGTAATCCTCCCATTGTGAAAAGCTTTCAATTTTTCGGTCTATTTTTTTATAACCGTTCTTAGCCATTCTACAATTCCGAAGCTCAAGGTCAGAACTGGGGCAGCTAAATGTATTAATTGCTGTGATTTGATTTTTGGAGCTCAATTCCGTATTCAATACCTTTGTCACTCGAAGATAGTATTGTTTTGATAGTTTAGCTTAAACTTGATTATTATCTATTCCATCCTTTGCATCTACGTCCAAATACTTATATGACTCTCCAAGATCAAGAGGTTACTAATAACGTCTATTTCGATGTTTTTACTTTTTATTAGTTTTCCTCGTTCGTATATAGCTGTAGCACATTCTTCATTCTGCTATCATCGCTAAACTCTCTCACCAGGTTGAGTACTCGATTCAGTTGACCTTTTCTTTGTGAATAGCTTGAGGTTGTCCATGTAAAACACATGGTTTATTTCACATGTGTTATCAATTTTAAATCTATATTCTCTCCATTTAATATGCTAGTTAATGGTACCAGTGCTAGAGAAAACAGTAAGGGAGACAGCGAGTCGCCGTGGAAAATTCCTCTTTTAATCGATATTGTATTGGTTTGTATAAAACTTCCAGTATAGTAAAGTAGCATCTCTGCCCTCCATGTTTGCATAGATGTTTGTACAAACTGGATCAATTCTATATATTTCCAGTATTGTGATTATCCACGGGGTACGTTATCAAACGCTTTTTTGTAATCTACTGGTGCTATGCCTAATCCGTTTCTTTGCAGTCAATATTACCATTGTCATCATCATCATCATCAACCTGCATGTCTCCACTCCTGAACGTAGGCCTCTTCCATCATTCTCCACTTGTGTCGGACTCGGTCGGAATATGCCCTAGTTTGCCAAATGCTGCCCAATTCTTCTCGAAATTTCACTTGTTTGATTTTCTGCCCCGAGCTTAATTGTGTGTACTCGATATACGTACTCTTCAACAACTTCGAGTGGGTGCCCGTTAATGGTCGCAGCGATATAACTTTGGCTCATGAATTTAATTTTTCCAACGTTCATCTCTAAATCCACAGCCATAGATGCTTGTTGCAATTCCTGGATCATCTGCTCTAATTGATCCTCGTCACTACTTGCCAGTACGATGTCATCTGCAAATCGAAGGTGGCTTAGATACTCTCCGTCTATGCTAATCCCTTGTTGTTCCCACGACAAGTTTTTAAAGACACTCTCCAATGCAATAGTTTAGGTGAAATTGTATCACCTTGGCGTACACCTCTTTTGACTGGAATTTTTTCCGTAACTAGTTCTTCTTGTATTTTAACGTGAAGGGTAGCGTGATTGTAAGTATATTCGATAATTTCTGCGTATCAGGAGTCAATCCTAGCTCTGTCCATGGCTACTGCCCACGTTTCCACTGTGTCAAACGCCTTCCGATAGTCAATACATGCCAGATGGAGCGGAACGTTATAATCATTGCATCTTTCAATCAGCGTACGAACAGTTTGGATGTGATCGTTGGTACTGAACCCCCTTCTAAATCCGGCTTGTTCTGCCGGCTGATAGAAGTCATACTTGGTACTCAGACGGTTCGTTATAATTTTTGTAAACCGTTTGTAGAATATGGATAGCAAACTATAGGTCTGTAGTTGTTAATGTCTGTACAGTCGCCTTTTTTTGTAAAGTAAAATCACTTTTGGAATTTTATCCTCTTCGAGGCACTTGTTTAAGAGAAGAAGTTTTGCTTTCTCAAGCGCTACACCTCCCGTCTTTATCATCTCGCACGTTATCCGATCTTCTCCAGGAGCTTTACGATTTTTCATTTGGTGTAGAGCTGCTCTTAATTCCGATACATCTATTAAAGGCATGTCTTCTGAACCAACATTTGAGATCTTTTCATTCCCTGGATTTGGAGGATTTGATTATAAAGTTCCCGGTAGAAGTTCTGAATCATGTTTTTGATGTCCTCTTTTTCACTTATAATGTCTCCTTGATTGTTCTTCATTTTGTGAATTAAAAGTTTTGCTTTTAACCTTTGGGATCGTAAGGCTTTCATGTTCACGTTATCATCTATTGCTTCTTGGATTTGTCGAGTGATAAACTTTCTTAGGTCTTTGCATCTTGCGCTTTTTACTTTTTTACTGACCTCTTCGTATAATGGTGAAAGTCTATCCATTTGACGCCATTCTTTGAGAAGATTGGCTGTGTCAATGCTGATTTTTGAGTTTGAGGTTTTCCCTTTTTTGTTTGTAAAGTTTACTGTCTTAATTGCTACTCGTATGCTGTTGGTAATTTCTTCCGCTATTTCGTTGATTTACATGCTATGCAGAAGTTCTTTTTAAGGCCTTTCTTATACTCTTCCTCATTTTTCCTCAGATCTTCTATCTTCGGTGGGAGCTTTTCCCCATTAACACCCAAATCGAAAGGAAGAAACTAATTACCATTTTACTGATTAGTTGGTTTTTGCATTCATTTGATGCTCTGCGACCTCCTTTTCGCTCATCTGGGATGATTCCGTTATTAAGCATATGAGAATACATACGGTTCGTTACAGCTGTTGTTAAGATCTTATAAAAGGTAGGTGTGGGTATGATTTTGGCTCATTCGTATCGTTGCCTTTGGTCAGAAGATACGTTCTTCCAGTTGTTAACCTTTGCGGTTATGTTTAGAAATAAGGGTATGGTGAGTACAGCGGAAGAGTTGAAATAGAAGCGAAAAAAGATTGTGAGAGTGAATTGCTTTATGTATTTAGGCTTTTGGTTGTACTGCAGCGGTGGGTTTAGGAAGTGTTTGAAGTGGGTTGCAAGCAAAGGCTGCCATTCTCACTATAGCTGATGGCGAATAGAAAATAGGATTGGTGAAGACATGGTAATTTAGTAATAGTGTGTAAGGAGGAATCCTATTGGGGGTGAGGAAGATAGTGGGAAAATGGAACAGAGAGACGCTAAGAGAAGCTACAGGACTCGTAATAGGGAATGTGGGAATGCATAAAAGTGCGGTGTGGGTGGGAGCAGTGTACTGTAACAAAAACCGGGTGGAATTAATGGAGGTACTAGACGAACTGGATACGGCAGCAGAGTGGGAGGATGTGCATTCGATGCTCCAGTTGGAGAGAGTGATGGTGGCTGCATTGGAGAAGAAGAGTGGGGGGCAGAGGGACAGTTGGTTTGACAAGGATTGTAGAGTGAAGAAGTCGAGCTGGCGAAGAGCAATGGCGAAGTGGAGAAATGGGAGAGGTGAAGTGGAAAGGGCCAATCAGGCGAAGAGGGAGTTCGAGAGAACCTGCGAGAGGAAGAAGATAGAGGAGTTGCAGAAGGTAGAAACGAGGTTGAGGGAGTGTGTGACAGAGAAAGGGTTGTGGGAAATTCTGAGGGGAAGCGTAAAAAAGGGCAACGTTAGCATAGAGCTGGCAGAGTGGGAGAAGAGCTGTAGAGAGATGGCGGGGTCAGATGTGTATTTAGGGAGTCCGAGACCGGTGGTAGGAAGGGAGGCGTTTTCGCGGGAAAAGGTCGACGTGGCCATAGGGCAGCTGAAACTGGGAAAGGCGGCGGGGGAAGATGGGCTGAAGGCAGAGGCCTTCAAAAGATTAACAGAGGAAGGAAAAGATAAGTTACTGGAAGTTTTGAATAGAGTCTGGAGTGGTGAGGAAGAACTGCCGGAAGAGTGGCGTGTGGGGGTGGTGGTCCCGGTACACAAAGGGGGAGCAGCATCGGTCGTAAATAATTATAGGGGTATTACCGTTATGAATGCGGGATACAAAGCGATGATGACAATTGTGAAAAATAGACTAGCGAGGGAAGTGGATAGAAAAGGGCTGCTGCCGGAATGCCAGGGGGGTTTAAGAAAGGGAAGAGGGACGAGGGAGCAGAATTTCACGCTGGCGAGAATGGTGGAGGAAGCGTTGGAGTGCAAAGGGAGAGTGTATGCGGTGTTTGTGGATTTGAAAGCGACTCAGTTCCTAGGGGGAAACTGGTGGAATGTATGGAGTGGAGTGGGTGAGAAGTATATATAAAGAGACGTGGGCAAAATCGAGAGTGAATGGAGAAGTGTCTGAGAAGTTTAGGGTGAATGTGGGTGTAAGGTAAGGGTGCCCGCTAAGCCCCCTCCTGTTCAATCTATACACAAGCGAGTTGGAGGCGGTGCTGAGGAGAGGACAGGCTGGAGGGGTCGTGGTGGGGAGAACCAAGGTGTGGATGCTGGCATATGCGGATGACATAGTATTAGTAGCCAAGAGAGTGGAAGAGATGCAAGAGATGTTGGAAAGAATGGGAAGGTACATGGATAGGAGAGGGCTAGTAGTGAATGTGGAGAAGACTAAATGGATGATGTTTAGGAATAGGGGTAGAAGGGGTAGAGTGGAAGAGCTGAAATGGAAGGGAAGGATGATTGAGAGAGTGAATGTCTTTAAATATTTGGGTTTCTGGTTTGACAGTGGAGGAGGATTTAGGGTGCATGTGGAAAGTATGCAAGCGAAAGCGAGAATGGCTTGGGGAATAGCGAGAAGGAAATGGGAGAGGTTGTGGGGCGGTAACCTCGTAATGGCGTGCAAGATCTGGGATGCGTGTGTAAAACCTATTCTGTTGTATGGAGTGGAAATGTGGGGATTGCGTGAGTGGGATGTGATAGAGAGAGAGAGCAAGGTGTGCTCCTGAAGAGTCTGCTGGGTCTCGAAAGGTCGACACCGAGAGCAGTGCTGTTGCAGGAGACGAATCGTATGTGTATGTGGTGGGAGTCGTGTGTAATGGTTTTGAAGTTTGAAGAAAGATTGCAGGAATTGGGTGAGGAAAGACTGGTGTGGGAGGTATGGATGAGGTGTAAGAGTAGGACGGAGAGTGGTTGGAGAAAGGATAGAGGAAGGATGTATGAAAGAGTGGGTATGTCTGAGGTGTGGGTAGAGGAGAAGCTGAGAGAAATGGGAAGCCTATGAACTGAGGTAAGAGAGAGATTGAGAGATATTGAGTGGCAAGAACGGCAGACTAGAATGAATTAGAGCTCTTACAACCCTGGCTACGTAGAGTGGCAAGTGAGTGGGAGACTTCCGAGTTACTTAGCCAGGGGTGAGTGGAGCAGGGAGGACAAGGTATGCATGGCAAGAGCGAGGTGTGGGTCAGACGAGAGAGGGAGGAAAGTGTGGATGGGTTTAGGGTACACCGCGTGTGCGCTGTGTAGTAAGGGAAGCGACACGTGGTGGCACCTTAGCGAAGAATGTGAGGGTGTGAAAGCAGAGTGGATGGGAGACTGCAGAAAGCTGAATGAATGGTTATGCGAGGATGGGGAAAGCGTGAAAATCTGCAGGAGGCTGACGTGGGAGAGGAAAGTGGCAAGGGCAAAGGGAGCGGCGATAGATGGGGGTAATTAGTAATTTTTGGCGGAGTAGTACTTTTATTTATATTGTATTTTTATTTTTATTTTTGTATATTTTTGTTGAGGTTTGTGATGTGGAGGGGCAGTGAGGGAAATGCCAATAAAGGTCTTTTTTTTTAATAGTGTGCAAGGTCTGGGTTGCGTATGTGAGGCCTACATTGTTAAACGGAGAGGTACTTTGGGGATTGCTGGAGTTTAATATATATATATATATATATATATATATATATATATATATATATATATATATATATATATATATATGAAGAATCTACTAGGACTCGAAAGATCGACGCTCCTAACGGTGCTTCTGCAGGAAATTAATCGAATGAACTTTTGGTGGTAGTCGTGTGAGAGGGTAGTGAAGTTCGAGGAAAGGTTGCAGGAGTTGAGCAAGAGAGACTGGTGTGGATGAGATGTAAGAGAGCGGATGGGGAAAAACTATGAAAGAGTGGGTACGACTGAGGTGGGTGGAGGAAAAGCAATAAGTAATAGGAAGTCTAGGAACTGGTTACGTGGAGTGGCAAGTGCCCCCAGTTTCCCCCGAACCCTATAGTTACATAACCAGGGGAGGGTGGAGCAGGAAGTACACAGTATCTATGGCAAGAGCGAGGTGCGGTTCAGAAGTGAGAAGATGGAAAGTGTGGATGGGTCAAGAATCCACCACGTGTGTACTGTATCGTAAGGGTAGCGAACGTGGCGGTATCTAAGCAATGGATATGAGGGTATCAAAATAGAGTGGGTAGGAATTGTAGAATATTGAGTAAGTCTGCAAAAGGGTAGCAGCGTGGGAGAGGAAATGGACGAGGGAAGATAACAAAAGATGGGGGTATATTTTTAGTTGTTATTATTCTGAGTTGATTTTTATGTTAGAGCCAAATAAAAGTTGTTTTTTATGAAATATTCCATACTGACGACAATAAGACCGTTTTAGGGGTTATACAAAGTGACTCCGTAAACATACATTACATACATATCGCGTTATCCCCTTGAGATGGGTAGAAAAGTACAACCACGTATATATTTAAATTTATATGTTTCATACTATATTTAACAAAATATCCCTTAAGGTTTATAACTACGAAGTATAGTAATCAATTCTTACAAAATAAGTTTCAGGAACAACAACAAAGTGTTTCTATCAACTTATATAAATTGTATGACATTATATTGCGTATTTGTTGTTAAAAGCTCAATACAAGTTTATGCTGTAATAATAGTACAGACATAATTCCACCCTTAACAAAAATATATGCAATATCTATAAGTATATCACCTGTACTCAAGCGCCGCAGTTAGCTCGCTTTTATATAAATGAGCCACTTAAAACAGAATTTATTTTTCTCGGGACTATATATTTCTGAACTGCGTAATGAAGGTGAAAACCCTTAGAAAAATATCAAGTATCGTAATCACATTAAAGATAAATATTTAATTATTTTAATGGAAAATCGAAATTTTATATTACTAAGTGGTAGAGATGGTATTTGTATACTATGCATACATATCAAATGTATTTACTAACAGTAATTTGAAACTCATTTACTTATTTATCAGTTACAAAGTAAATGAGGTTCAAATAACAGTTCCTAAATATTCATTTGATATGTATACTCCTGACGTATCAATGGGAACAAATACATTCACTATAAGCGATGTATGCGCCTTCTCTAGTCTTATATCAATAGTCAAAACTTTTACATTTGTAATATAATAATAACACTGAAAGTATAATATATAATATAGTTTTAATCAGTTTTCCCATAATAATAAAAATACTTATATAACCGCTTGAAAGAAAAATAAATAGTTATATAAATAAAAATAACTGATACGGATGGTTAGTTTCTGAATAATGTATGTTTGTCATCATAAATAGTTAGAATTAAAAATATAACACCACGATAAACTATAATATATTATTATAATCAATTCGTTTTATTACAAATTCCTTATCTATGTTTAAATTTATTTTATAAAGCAATAGCCCACTGTACCTTTTTGAAGCAGAACAATCCAACGTATGAATGTATTATTAGTTAATTGTGTAGAAGAAAAAAACATTTACTTCAATTCACATCCGTGTCATATCAGTTGATATGTATATTTGTTAGATTGCATAGATTTTCACTTATATACCAGACATATGGGAAGACACTTCTGGTTAAATGCGCGTAATTAGAGGGTGTAATTTCACACACACGTCGGAGTTGTGTCTACTAATTATGTTTCTGGAATAGTATTTATACTTGGTGGTAATTACAAAATATTCCATCCCATGCCAAACAACTGTTTGATGTGATATAAAATATTTCATATGTGAAATGAAACAAAAGTCTTACTCAAATTGAATATTGATGATATTCTTACAAATATTGACTTGGTTAATAATACCGCGGTGTGTTCCTCCAAACAACTTAGACATCACAAAAATAATATATAGTAATAAAAGAAAATAAACTATCAATAAAAAATAATCAATTCGCAAAAATGAATATGTAGGTCGGAGCATTTAAAATGGAAGATACTGAAAGAAGGAAAGGAGCAAACGAAAAACGCTAAATAAAATTTTCGTACTAATGGACCGTTACAAAGTTATACGTTATACGTTCGACTAATATAGTCATTAACATTTATTTTGCTATTCGGAACTTAAAATACCACTATTCGATTGTAGCTATGTGACTTAAGGCCTTAAGGTGCTACAATTAACATTTATGTGGAGAATAAAGCTATTCGGGGAATAAGTTTGAGATATTGGTGTTAAAATCTCAAACATATTCCACGAATAGCCTTATTCTCCGGTTAATTGTCAATTGTAGAACCGGCCTTTAATGGATATATTAATTCGCCAATGGAATAGCAGCTACTGGCAAAATTTGTTACCACAAGTAGTTTTCAGAATTATTTTCTAGGTATTTAAAATACCGCATGTCTCAACTTATCGCGTTTTAATATTTAATGAATGCTATCGTTTGTTGTTGCGGTAATTAAGACGAGGTCGTCGTATAATTAAATCTGTATGAATTTCAGGAAACACATGCGTTTTGTCTATGTATTAAATAAAAATAAGTTTCACATCGCTGTTTTTTTACTTTCGATGTTTTGCCCCTTTTTTTATTTAAGGAATAATAAATTTTATAGAAATATCTGAATATAAAAAAGTGAATTTAATGGAGTGTTCTGTAGTGCCTTTCGTTTATCACTCTGGGCTGGTACGGGCTTATTGTTTCTTGTTCTATTTGCCGCTTCCGATGCGCATAATTCTACCTTGGCCCTTACAACCGGTGGCGCACTACACGCCACGGGGGCGACTAGCAATCATAAACCATGCCAAACGAAAGCGCCTTGTGTTAAAGGTTTGCCATATAATCAATTTAGTCTGCCCAGCGAGATAATCAAGAAAATGGTTTAGATATTGCAAACAAAACTGTTGCGGGAAGATCGCGTAGTAATTTAAATAGGTACACATTTAAAATTAATCTACAAAACCGTGCCATTCAAACGTAATAGAGAATCATATTGGATTATGTAGCGACTTGTACTATCTGTTCTGAATTCATTAAAAAAGTGGCACCCGCATATAATATATGATTATAAATAATATTATATTGTATAGTTACTTATAATTAATAAATTATAAAAGAACAACTATAAGTATAAAATAAAATTATAAAAAAAACTATCATTAAATGTATCAAATTCGTTAGTCAACAGTATCAACAAATTCTCAGATTGTATGGTTTTAAAAGGATTTAAAAAACATTTGTAAGATTTGAACTCTTAAAATTAGCTTTCTTCCGGATGTATAATTTTATTTAAAATACATAAAAGAAATAAAGAAAAGAGTGTACACAAATAATGGATGGATGGAGGGAGATGCAGAGCGAATGGAACCGGACGAGAATGGAGTTGATGGACATGTTGGACTAGCTAGTGAAGTTAGGGGAGAAGAGGGGAGAGCCAGGGGAGAGGGTCGTGGATTGGGAGCAGGTAGTAGAAAAAAAGGTGGAGATAGCAGAAAATAAAAACAAGGGCAGAAAGAAGGATGCAAGAACGAACAATATAGCGATGTCTGGGTTGGACGAGAAGGCGCGATACCGATCATGGAGAGCCAAGCTAGAGATCCAGCTAAGAATGGCAGTTGAACTGTAGAAATAGGGCGATAGGTCTGTCTGGAAAGAGAAGAGCTCCGGGATGCAAGCAAAGATAAACGCGAGGGGCACTATCATGATTGAGGATGAGTTGTGGATATGGCAGGGTCTGATCTGAAGAGTGAAGGGGTCAAAGTTTATTAATCAAGAAGGAAGAGAGTGGACAATGGGTGAGAAGACGGCTGGGATATTCTGAATGGATATCGAGAGGGGTATTGCACAGTGGAAAATAATCGAGAAAGGAGCAAGGCTGGTTTCTGAAGAATCGGCTGAAAGATCGACGCCTATGACGGTGCTCCTGCAGGAAACGAATCGAATGAGCAGCTGGTGAGAGTCGTGTGGGACGCAGTGAAGTTTGAGGACTCCACGAGCCTGTGAAGAACATCAATCTATTTGGAAGAGGTGGCATAACACCAAGGACCCTAACGACCAAAAGGCAGACGGAGTCAGAACTCAAAAACGCAAAAACTCTCGAAACAACAGCAAGGAATCGCTAGTCGATGGTTAATGTCAAGGGCTGGAGGCTCAAACTCAGAGGAAGATAGCCGCCAGCCAAGAGGAAAGCCACCTCGTCCCCGGAAAGGAGATTCGGGAAGGCGGAACCGTCAGGACCCAAGAAGAAGCTGCCGAAGCAGACAGCGAGGACGAGGGTGGAGGACAGGACACCTACACTCAGTTTACTGAACTGAGAGACATAGTGTTAATTTTGAGAAGCACTGCTCTGGTAAATAAAAAATATGTCATTTAAAAAATGCTCCCTTAAATATTATAAGTATCATGAAGTAATGATCACAGGTAAGATCTGAAGGATTTAACAATTAGTTAAATGTGAAGCAATTACTGAACTGATCAAATTTGATGGCATTATTTTAAACATATTCTGAGTAGTTGCAATGCCGTATGTCTCAACTTATCGCGTATTAATATTTAATGAATGCCATCCTTTATTTTTACTGTAATTACGACGAGGCCGCTGTATAATACAATCCGTACAAATTTAACGAATTTAAGGGAAAACATACGCATCGGGTAAAAAATGAGCAATTTCTTGTGTATCTAGCGCACAAAGCGTACATGTATCCTGATATTTTGTACAAATCAGTAAAAGTAATAAAATGGTAATGAGTTTATACGAACTCAAGTAACAGTCGTTAATAACACAAAATATAAAGTAGAGTAAAACAGTTTAAGACAATTTAAATTTTAGTACTGTTACGTATAGATTATTTCTTTATTCCTGGTTTTTTTCATTCGCTTCGCTGTAAATTATCGTTTCAAAAGGCAGGAAGCCGGGCCCCTCTACCGGTCGCGAACGCGCTCACTTGGAACACAAAAAATCAGTTCTTCAGGTGCTTCACTCGGCTCGGTGTGATTTTCGGGCGCGCGTAATGCGGGAGCGTACTGTTTGATATCGCAAATTGACTCATAACTCAATGTTCGTGGAGTTAATTAGTCGCGGCATTGAGATGTTTCGCATCAAAGAGGACGATTGTGAGAAGTGTTACTTGAGGAGGTCGAACGCGATGTACAAACCCAGCAGGCCGGTCCTGCGGGTGAATCGGGTACGGTGCGCGACGCGGAAAAGACGCAAGTTTTTCGCCGTGGGGCGGATGGAAAAACGAGGGCTGTTGGATTATTTTGATGGGGAAAACACCAGAAATAGGTAACGAATAAAATCTTAATCAACATATCCTATAATTTTCAATTTAACCGGATGGAATCGATAAATACTTTAAAACATAAATCACTATACTATCACTTTTTCGGCATTATACTGATATTAAATTAGATGATACGTGTTAATTAAATCACCTTTATTAAATTATTTTCATTAAAACAAAAATATTAGCAGTCAACTAACCCAATAATACCAATTTAATATTGCATTACTTAAGTAATTTTTTGCCCTATCTAGATTTGATGTATGTCAGTATGTTGTTATGAATTTGTTTAATGTTATAAACAATATATATTTGACCTTTAAATTTCCTGTTACTGTAACAGCTTTGAAATAATTGTAATATATAGTGATAACGATATTACAATTATTTCAAAGCTGTTACATATCGATAAAAAAAATAAATTGGTATTTTCTGTGGATGTCATATTTTTTTTCATGAATTGGGATAATGTTATAAACAATTGCTATTTTTGTTTAAGAATTTGCCCTTTATATAACTGTAAAAATAAATTTTCTTTAAAAAAAAAAATACTATTAAAAATTTTCCAAAATTACTTTTACTGCTATCTAAAGTAATTTTTTATACACAATTTTGAGTTATAAAAACACATAATTTGCATCACATACTTTTTTAATCGCTCATCCAGTAAATGGTGATAATTTAGATTAGTATGAATACTATAAAATCGAAAATAATGTTTTTCAACAACGGTATATATGTCACTATGTTTTTATGAATTAGTATTATGTTTTAAACAATGTATACATTTTTTTCCTCTTTGAGCCAGCTTAAAAAAATAATAAAATAAAACATACACGTAATTGTGGCCAAGTTAATAAAGATAAAACAAAATATGTTATGACCGTATTGTTGCTAACAATACACTCTAAGAAGTTTGAAAATTTGAAGTGTTTAGGCATGCTCTGTGTGCTTTTAGAGGCGTTTGAGTAATTTCAAAATATGCGATGTAAACTTTAAAATCCGATAAAACGAGAGAATAAAAGAATGGAAGAAGAGTATTTGATTATAAATTGTAATGCACTGCGGTGTAACAATCATAGGTGCATCTGATAAGCTGGACACGGGCAGTGGCAGTGCCATCAGTATTACCAGTGACATAATAAAAGTATAAGAGGAAATTGTATTTACTTTGGATATAGAAATTCTTTCCCATTATCCCTCATTGGAAACTTCATCAATTTCTAAAAAGAGACAGTTGCCTCACTAACATTAGTTTTAAACGCCATGTATCTTATAAAACATATATAAGTATGAATCCACCTCTAAGCAATCTACATATCTAGTATTTTTGTATATAACCACTCGAGATATTGTGTGAATTCATCCTCACTAGCTGAGCTACACTGATGAGATCTAATAAGATCGAAATCTAGATATGTAGATTGCTAAGAGGTGGATTCACACTTATATATGTTTTACAAAATTGGCTTTGTGCTGATATCTCAAGCACTCTGTTGGGACCATGTATCTTAATAATTCAGTTTGAATTTTATCGAATTAGATATCTAATAAGAGTTTCACAGTTTTAATCAAAATGTATACAGAAATCGTGAATCATTTAACATTTTATTCCCAGTAGAATACATTCAGGGAAAATCCATAAATGATTAATTTAAATGAAATTGATACTCATTTAGAGGTGTTTAAATACAAAATACAGCTAATGTTTATAACACTACTCCTCTAGACCGTGAAGGTCAGCTTGAAATGGTTGGGAATTATTTGAACAATTAATATAATTATTATTTTTTAGATCGTCTACAAATATTAAAATATTCTTTTGTTCGTAATACATTTTTTTAATTTTTATTATTTATTTGTTGGTGTTTTATACAGTAAGTATTTACACAATAGTCCAGTCAGCAAGTTAAATAATTGGGGGTTACCTGGACAAAATTCCGAAACGTTGGGATATTGTTCGGGTTTGGCTTTAGGTGTGGAATCTGAGTTTTCGACCTCCAAGGACCTGTGGAAACTTGGAAAACCTCAAAATGTTCTATTTATTTCAGTTTGTTTGCTTATATCTTCTAAACCATGGGGTTCGAGGAATATGTTGTAGAGCATTACATTTTCTTCAGTTTTCATTGGCCAACGTTATATTTTATCCAATCTTAGCGAGATACAGCAGATCAAAGATGAGGCAAATCTCTCAACTTGTGAAAACTACGAGATAAATGCATATTTCTGTTTTTACTCTGTTATTTTCTATGCATAGCCTACACCGAAAGGTAAAAGGCAATTGATAATATATATATATATATATATATATATATATATATATATATATATATATATATATTTCCATATGGGTGTGCATTGCTAATTGATGTGGTGCCGCCAGATGTCGTTTAACTTTCCTCCTAGGGGGTTAGTTGTATAATTTTTTTTCTTAACTTTTATTTTTCGACATATATAAGTATATTATACATACTATGTATATCCTTAAACCCCCTGCGTCCCACTACAATCCCCCGCCCCCACCACAAGCATCTCCCTTTTCACCCGTTTCCCACTCCGTCAGATAACGGGATATAACGAACCCCTTCTTAACAACCCTTCTTCAGCTATCTCAGTTTCGTTTTATTCCTTCAAGGAGAATGTTAGTTGGTCCCGTCCACTTCCCAACCAACCCGCTCAGGTAGATCATCTATTGATTTCAATAATAAATCCTTCCTATGCCAGGAAGAATTTAGTAAAAAATACAGACAAAAACAGGCCAGGTTAAATATGGAGAGACGCAATCCTATGGTAAACCTGACGCTCCCAGATGTAACGATTTTTGAGAGCGAGATGATGAACGAGGGAGGAAAGTTGAACTTCGTATAACCATTTTGGACAGTTTCAGCACAGATTTAGTTGCAGTAAACCCTGAATACCACCAAAAGTGTGTTACAATTTTTTTATAAAACGCACGTGTCCAACAAAGGGCGCAGTACAGCTGCAAAAAGGCAGGACTCCGGTGCTCACTAATGTGAAAGAATTTCACAGGCACTGCTTCTGAGAATTCGCGCGAGGCGAAGAATATGAGGACCAGTCCACCCTATTTGATGAAATAAATGCCCAGGTGGAAGGAAAGAATCATGTGGACAGCGATGAAAGAATCAAGGCAGTCGGAAACCTAATGCTGTGTGCTATGTATTTTAAGTTACGCTCAATTTACCGACATATTTAGTTAAAAAGGTGCGAGAGGAAAAAAATAGAGGAGTTGCAGAAAGTGGAAAAGAGGTTGAGGGAGTGTGTAGTGGAGAAACGAATGTAGGAGATTTTAAAGGGAAGGGTGAATCAGAACAAAGTGAACATAGAGCTTGCAGAGTGGGAGAGGAGTTGTAAACAGATGGCGGGGTCTGAGGTGGAGCTGGGCAGTTCGAGTGCGAGACAGGTGATGCGAAGGGAGGTGTTTTCCCGCAAAGAGGTGGAGGTGGCCCTGGCACAGTTAAAACTAGGAAAGGCAGCGGGGGAAGATGGGCTGAAGGCAGAGGCTTTCAAAAAGCTACCGGAGGAAGGAAGGGAGAAGGTGCGGCAGAGTATTAACAAGGTGTGGAGTGGAGAGGAGGAAGTACCGGAAAAGTGGTGTGAGGGGGTGGTGGTCCCGGTTCATAAAGGGGGAGAGGCCTCGGACGTTAAAAACTATAGGGGGATCACCATTATGAGTGCCGGTTATAAATTAATGATGACTATGGTGAAAAATAGAATGGATAGGGAAGTGTAGCAAAAGGGGCTGCAGCCGGAATGCCAGGGTGGGTTCAGAAGGGGAACAGGGACGAGGGAGCAGATTTGCACGCTGGCAAGAATGGTGGAGGAAGCGCTGGAATGCAAAGGGAGAGTGTAAGCGGTGTTTGTGGATTTAAAAGCGGCGTATAACTCAGTTCCTAGGGGGAAACTGGTGGAATATATGAATAGATTGGGTATGGAAGAGGAAGGAGTGGAGTGGGTGAGAAGGATGTATAAAGAGACATGGGCGAAAGCAAGAGTGAATGGAGAAATATCTGAGAAATTTAGGGTGAATGTGGGAGTAAGGCAGGGGTGCCCGCTGAGCCCCCTCCTGTTTAATCTGTACACGAGCGAGTTGGAAGAGGTGCTGAGAAGAGGACAGGCAGGAGGGGTCGTGGCGGGTAGATCCAAGGTGTGGATGTTGGCGTATGCAGATGACGTGGTGCTGGTGGCCAAGAGAGTGGAAGAGATGCAAGAGATGTTGGAAAGAATGGGTAGGTACTTGGATAAGAGGGGGCTTGTGGTGAATGTGGAAAAGACCAAATGGATGTTGTTTAGGAATAGGGGCAGGAGGGGTAAGGGCGAAGGGCTAAAATGGAAGGAAAGGCTGATTGAGAGAGTGAATGGCTTTAAATATTTGGGCTTTTGGTTTCACTGTGGAGGAGGGCTTAGGATGCATGTGGAGTGTATGCAGGCGAAAGCAAGAATGGCTTGGGGGATTGCGTGCAGAAAATGGGGGTGGTAACCTCGTAATGGCGTGCAAGATCTGGGATGCGTGTGTAAAACCTATATTGTTGTATGGAGTGGAAGTGTGGGGATTGCGTGAATGGGAGGTAATAGAAAGGGAGCAAGGTTGGTTTCTGAAGAATCTGCTAGGGCTCGAAAGGTCGACACCGAGAGCAGTGCTGTTGCAGGAGACAAGTCGTATGAGTATGTGGTGGGAGTCGTGTGTGAGGGTTGTGAAGTTTGAGGAAAGATTGCAGGATTTGGGCGAGGAAAGACTGGTACGGGAGGTATGGATGAGGTGTAAGAGTAGAACAGAGAGTAGATGGAGGAAGGATAAAGAAAGGATGTATGAAAGAGTGGGTATGTCTGAGGTGTGGGTAGAGGAGAAGCTGAGAGAAAGAGGTAGCCTAGGAACTGAGATAAGGGAGAGACTGAGGGATATTGACTAGCAAGAAAGGCAAGTGAGAATGGCTAAGAGCTCATACAACCCTGGCTACGTAGAGTGGCAAGTGCAGGGGAAACTCCCGAGCTACTTAGCCAGGGGAGAGTGGAGCAGAGAGGACAAAGTATGCATGGCAAGAGCGAGGTGTGGGTCAGAAGAGCGAGGAAGAAAAGTGTGGATGGGGCTGGGGTACACCGCGTGTGCGCTGTGTAGGAAGGGGAGTAACACGTGGTGGCACCTTAGCAAATAATGTGAGGGAGTAAAAGCAGAGTGGTTGGGAGAGTGCAGAAAGTTGAACGAATGGTTAGGAGAGGATGGGAAAGGCGTGAAAATCTGCAGGAGGCTGACGTGGGAAAGGAAATTGGTGAGGGCAGAGGGGGTTCAGTGTATTTTAGTGGGTAGAAAATGTTAATTTGTATTATTTTTTTATTTTTTTTTAGTTCTTTCTGTGAAAGTATTGTTTTTTTTTGCGGCTGGAATTTGTAAAGGGAAGGGTGTGGCTGATATGCCAAATAAAGGTATTTTTTTTTTAAGTTAATATTGTGAAATATCATGGTTTCTTAAATACATAAGTATAAGTACACTACGGATTTCGGTCGTTTCTGTAAATATTATAATTAGTGAACACTATTTAAGTATATAGATATAATAAACATCCGTTTTATTCGATACTATTGACATAAATTACAACGTGTTGAGAAGCAAAAGCTAATAGTAAGATCTTTAGCATGAATTTGTATAATTAACACAATTTTTGTTTTATTAGTTGGTAATTCCCAATTTCTCAACAGACAATGTAATAACGCGAGGTCGGACAGCGCAACTCATGTCCCATCTGGGGAATTATTCTGCGGAAAGAGGAGGCGCGCGTATCCGGAACAAAAATTACACACCGCGGGAATTTGTTCATTGTAGTAATAAATGAGATAATTGCAAGTGTAGTTGCCAAAGTGCGCAATTTTTATCCGGTGGTATTGCGTCTTATTTGTCTCAATATTTATTATAGTTAAGAAAGTTACGGTTATTAAATTAATGGAATAATAAATAACGTGAAGTAAACTGAATAGTTTATTATATTTTTATAAACGTAATGGATTAGTTTATATTATTTTTTGTAAATCAAAGGTAATATTGATGATTATATTATATATATTTAGATATCAAAAGCAGATAACACAGTAAAGAATCGAATTGACTATATCACTATCAACATACGATGTAGAAACATGATAAAAAGCGTGAAAAAGTACTCCGATGCCGACGTCTCAGAACATAACACTTCTGCTTTGAAAGATAAGCTGAAAGAAGTGTTTACAAAAGAGCAATAATACTCGCCTCAATATGAGATTACAGAAAAAAACAAAAATTCGAGAAGAATTCGCAACAAAACGAGAAACTGGCAATCAAGTCAGATATTAACACAAATACAGGCACAATAGACACAAATGGCATATGGCAAAGAACATACGAGACAATATGCGAGATAACCGAGCACAAAATAAAAGATAACTCCAAAAGAAAACCGAGAATGTGGATGACTGAAGAAATTTTGGAATTAATGGAAAATAGACGAAATTACAAAGCCAAAGACATACAGCTACAGAAAGATTCGATCTAAGAATAGACAAGCCAAAGAAGAGTACTTCGCCAAAGAAACCTACAAAACATAACACGATATTCAACCTACAGAAAAATTGAAACAGACCGCTGGTATACATACCCCAAGAAAAACTATACACTTTTCACGATCATGATTGATTACTGACGGCTATTACTAAATTTTAAAATATTTGTTTTTGACGACACGTGGTGGCACCTTACCAAAGAATGTAGGGGGGTGAAAGCAGAGTGGGTTAGAGATTGCAGAAAGCAGAATGAATGGTTACGAGAGGATGGGAAAGGTGTGAAAATCTGCGGAGGCTATCATGGGAGAGGAAAGTGGCAAGAGCAGATCGGGTGTAGGGTGACTATGTATATTCTGTTAATTTGTAATTGTGCGGATTGTTACTTTTTATGTATTTTTTGTTTCTTGCTCTAGCTGTTATGAGCATTGTGTATTGAGGGATGTGTGTATTTCTTGAGAGGTATGCCAAATAAAGGTCTTCTTTTTACATTGGCTTTTGTTACTTTAGATATAAAAAAGTTGTTTTTGAACCAAATTGTAGTTCAGTTACAAATTCAATAGTCAATTCTTAATCTGATAGGTGTATAATAGTTAAAACAAAGTTATTTATATATCCTTTGCGGAAATATTTATGCGTATATAATTAGAACTGTAATCTACCAGTATCTATGTTTGCACAAACATTTAGCACAATTCGGAGATTTAATATTCATTCTTCTACCTTTACAGAGAAAGCACACGTCTCGCGGATACAAAGCAGAACGGAGGTAGTGTTAGTACGATAGCGGCTGTACCTTGGATTTTGAGGTGGAAGTTTAGAAGAATTCATCCAATGGACGCAAATCCAAAGTAAGTGTATTTGAAATTTTATTATGTGTTTTTTTTTATTGAGAAATATGAAAACTATTATTATATTTGTGCCGGTGTATAAAAGCGAATTCAAAAACAGTTAAAATAATTAATTGTATTTTAGTCGATCTTAACTTCAAGTACTCATAATATGCATCTAACGGGCGCTGAATTACATTAAACCTGTATCTTGGTAATCGCCTAGAAAATATTAAATTTATGGTACAAAAAAATGCATGTCTCTCGATATATTAATTATATTCTGTATTCTATTTATTTATGATGCGGAAAAGCTTACATAAGTCAAAACACATTTACAATTATAATCATTAATAAACGTACTATTACTAACCAGTGTGAAGTTCCCAGCTTCTATACATCGAGGCGCCGCGGGACCGCGCGCACGGCGGATTGTTAGTAGGCCTGTACTGACCAATTGAGTTGAGCAATAAAACCCAAATTTTGAGGATTCTTTTGTTTACGTCTTGCGGACAATAATATATAGTACTTCAATATTTACCAATTATCCGGATTAACGTCAGTATTCTGTTTAATCCATCTAATACTACACCTTACACGATCAGTAATACTGTTAATATTTAAGAATACTGATAGTATTATTGACAGTGTAAGGACCGGTGTGAAGATATCCTCTAAGAATAGTGCCGCATTCACCCCGCGTTCTGGCCGGGACGCCTACCGGATAAATCAAAACTCGCATTCTGTCGTTAGGGCGCTTGCCCACCTTAAAGGCACCCTATGCCACCAAATGCTGCGCCGATTTTCTTTAAACCCAAATTGTAGGGGAGGCCCTATGGGTCTTCCTAGATCTCAATACATAGTTTTTGCATTCTGACTTCTCTCGATCGCCCGCCTGTCCTCTTTCCGATATGTCCTGTAGCGGTCGTGGAGCTGATTATTGGGTTGCCAATCGCTTTAGCCCGTTGGACTTGTTCCCTTGCATTACTTGCCCCTCTGGCATCGGCGAACTCGGACACCACAAGTATGCCCCCTTGGAAGGGACCGCGATCTGGCACGCCTCCTACAGGTGTCTGTTCAGGTCCTCGGCCATCTCATCTGGGTCGTCAGTTTCTTGGGATGGGTTCCTCTAGAGTGCAGCTCACAAGATCTCCATATTCATCCCGTTCAATAATCGTCTCCTCGTGCCTGGGTCCTGTGTTGTGTCCTGGCGGGCGTGTTGATAGACCATTTTGTTGGAGTGGATTGTGTACTCGATGTATCGGTGGTCGCTCAACGTTTTCACCTCTAGTACTCTCCAGCCCCGCACGCTCCCCATCAGCTGCGTCAACCTTGGTGATGTCAAAGAAGGATGCGGAGTTCCCTCTCTAGAGGTCTACGTATACAAACGGCGCGATGGTAATTTGCAGAAGGTATTCGTTTTTACAAATTCTTCCTGGCAACATTGCACTGGTCGGGACCTATCTTCTCTTCGACCCTTTTCTACCTTAGCATTAAAATATCCCATAATTATATTGATTTTCAATAGTTTGGTGAGTTTGGTATCTTTTGCAATATCCACCAGAACTGTTTCTCCTCATTGTCACCGGCGTTGCACGTTGGAGCATACGTTTGTCTGGTGTTCCGTGGGAAAGAATATGATTGTACTTGTAAGTAGATTGTGAAATAAATTTATTTCCTTTTTCGCTCACAATTACACCTACATTGGAAATGGTTGGTGCTGTCGTTACCTGCATAATATATTGTGTCGTTACGGCACTTTCCCTAGCCTTCCCATGACATTTCGCTAATACCAAAAATGTCTATTTGAAGGCGTATCACCTCTTTCATTGCATTTCGTTCTTACCTTCGTAGAAACTGTGCATGTTTCGGAGATCCTTAACACCCCCTGCCCATTTAATGGTTGTTTAGTACTAGGTGTTATTGATTTAGTTTGTCCAGTCATATTGAAAATTTTCTTGGGGATAAAGTATGAGGGGGTTGCCTGTTGTCTTCCTCACACAGATTTGCTCTCAAATGTATGATACATCGCCGTTACAGATATCATGTATCGTGCGCAGATGCACATTAATGACAAAGCTGCTGCCCTCGGCAATTTGTCGCCAGATCTCGCATTTGCAGCCACTCAATGTGGTACAGACGCTACGCTGTATCTGTAGGTCCATGGGAGGTATATTATTTTCCTTCTACCATTCATCTCTGCCGAGAGTTTCCTTATCCCCACCTACGGGTGTTACAGATTCCCCTCATGGTATACGACTAAGGCTTTACAAAGAATCTCACCCTGGACGTCCCACCCCATTGTCCCGTCTAAGTACATAGATTCAGCTATTCCCTTAGTTACAACGTAAACTAAAAATTATGTTGACGGACTTCTAGATCCAAGTCTCCGCTCATGACACTCACCCAATTATCTACATTGGGTGAGTTGTCATGAGCGGACCAGCCATTTCCATTTTTGACATTTCATTTCAAGGGTAGTTTCTGGTAGTCTAGCTTCCAAACCTATATGTTAGTTACTACCTCATTAAAAGGTACTTCTTACTTATTAAGGTAGTGCCTTACCCCATAGACTCGCATACATTTGAACAAAAAAAACAGGATTAATAACACAATCATGAGGTACTTTAATTTTTTTAAATGAATTAAAAATGTTACAGCTAATATATTAGCTAAAGATGAAAATATATAAATATATTTTCATCTGGAGTCAATTTGTTTCGATGTGAACACACACTCTTAAATAAGGGTATTAAAGTGTGTGTGTGTGTGTGTGTGTGTGTATCTTTAGGTGAACATTTGAAAACCAGATATACCAATTGTCATATCTTCGAACCAATCAAGATATCGAATTATTATATTAATTAAAAACTTACTGCTAAACAATAAAATTAAATTGAAATATACAAAGAATAAAACAGCTCAAAAAATAGCTTGCACGGATACGGAATATATATATATATATATATATATATATATATATATATATATATATATAAAAACACAACCCAACATAAATCCGTCAATACAGCCCGAGGAGGAATCAAACCACAAACGGCGAGGACGGTGGGTAGAATTTTTTGTTTGTTTGTAAATATATTAGAAATAATAATTAAACAGTCAAAATAAAACAAACAAAAATGGTTTTGAGAAATGGTATATAAATGGCTAAATCCATGTAAAAAGTAATATGTAACATTTTACGTGGATTTCGCCATTTATAAAGGGGTAAATGTTTTGTTGGTGCTATTGCCATCATAGTAAATGGCAAAAATAATTATCTTGGCGTCTAGCTTGAATCTTTCTTGCCCAACGTCACATATTATTTGTTATCCAAATCCGCTGCCCGCACTGCTAGCAATATTATCCTAATAGTATACAACATTTTATCCCATTTGCGGAACGGATATAATATTTATTAATCCACTGAACTACATTTGTCATTATTCTACACCAAATGTATCAATGCTTTAATTACAGTAAAAAGATACGACATGTTTCCATTCATTATTATTCGTCTTTATCGTACATTGCATGCTTGATGTAACAATTGTTCGTGTTTTGTTTGTTGTGATCGTACGCAAATTGGTGCACACCTGTAGCAGCCATATCATAGTTGACGCGCCCGTTAATCACAGTATGTTTGATACAATAGGCCATTGAATAAATGCGTGACTACTGCACTTGCATCATCGGTCGTTTTGTGAATTCCACGAAAATAGCATGGACAAGCAGTAATGGTCAATCAAATAACACTACTAAATCATAAAATATTTCTTATTTACTAGACTTATATTTATACATATATATATATATATATATATATATATATATATATATATACAGAATATTTTTTTATTTTGCTGTATATGTATATAGTTGAAATTAGAAACCGTGGTTTCTAGCTCCTTAGGATCTTGCAGCGTTTCATTGCTGCAAGACCCTAAGGAGCTAGAAACCACGGTTTCTAATTTCAACTATATATATATATATATATATATATATATATATATATATATATGTATTTTAAATGTATATGGTTTGTGTTAGTTAAAAAAATTGTATTATTATTTGATTAATTATTATTATATTTATTGAGGTATATTGTATCAAATAATAATACAAATTTATTTTTAAATGATAGCTATACACGTGTCTAGGGCACAAGGGCTTAAACTTACACACTGTCGACCTATGATTACCCAGAGAAGTCTGGGTTGAAACGAATAAAAAATTAAGTAAAGTTGGTTTTATATTGGCATTGGCATATGAGAAAGAAGAGATTAGTAGAAATATTTATTTTGGACAGTTATTAACAAAATTATAATACACACTTAACAAACAAAACAAAACTTGTATCTTTATAGCCGTGAGACTTTTCCGCCGGTCAAGCTCAGAGGAGTTTAATCACCCGGTATTTACCTTAACTTCACAAAAGACCTCTGAAAAACTGTGATCGGTGATTCGCGAAAATTCGCTCCCCGCTGGGGATCGAACTCAGGCTCCCCAATGCACAGTACGAGACGAACGATGCCTCTAACCACTCGGCCACTGAGCTGGGTAAACACTTAACATTTTGTAATTAACAATATAATGAAAAGTATAACTCCAAAATAAATTCCTTATTTCATATTTTATTTCAGCAACTGTTAAAGTTCTATATTCCAATAGAATCAATTGTATAGTTAATTATATTCTATTATAAAATAAACAATTTAAATACAAATACACTAAATATTGACAATCTGTGTTCTTTGTAGTTTTCTGTATAATTTTATGAGTCAATTGCTGTGTGGTATTTGTTAGTGGTACGTTCATTGCCGTAATGTAGGGTTAATAAGCGTGACGACTCGTATGAGTAAGCCGGATGCACTTAAAGGGTTCACTAACACTAGAAAAAAACCGGCAAATAAAGTTTATATTTTCTAAATCAGCTTAAAACACTGTTGGACCAAAATAAATACCAACGAACCTCAATACATGACAATATAAGTAAAGCAATTTATATAGATGGGATGAGCATTGAAAAGGTTTTATATAGATGGGATGAGCATTGAATAGGTGAGCTCTTATAAATATCTTGGCCACGAAATCTGTGAGATTTGTAGAAAAAGAATAGGACTAACTTGGACTGCCGTTGGAACGTTCCGCAACACCTTTAAATAAGATATTCCATTATGCCTAAAATGAAAAGTGTGGCCAGTGCATTTTGCACGTGCTTACTTATAGAGTTTGAACACGCATCCTCATTAAGAACACCAAGAAATAAAATAAGTTTCTTGCAAAGAAAAATGGAGAGATTCATCTTAGGTATCTCTCTTAGAGACAAGGCCCCAAACCACAAAATAAACGAGAGAATAGGAGTAAAAACTGAAGTTATCTCTATAATAACTTGGGTTGAACCTGTTGCGCTTCTTTCGGACAATCGCCGATCAAGGAATATACTTCAGTGAAGATCGCGCAGAGATGCTTACCAAAATAGAGGCCGACCGCCAACTAGCTGGGCTGACGACATTAATAGGATTAAACCGAACTGAATAGATGAAGCTCAACATCGACAAGAATGGATCAAATTACGGGACACATATGTCCAGCAGAGGACGAAATTGGTTGATTGATATAAATAAAGATTGGGCAACGCTATCACAGATATAGTCTAGATACAGGGTATTCCACGATATACCCAGAAGGTATCTGGGTTGTTTAAAAATTTTAGTGTATACCCTCAGCTATTTAATGAATTTGATATGTTTAAATAAATAGTTAAGTTAGTTCATCCTCTCATTTTTTTGATTTTTGCACAGTAAACATTCGGCTACTTTTACCACTATAGCACGATCAGAGATATCCAAAGTAGGGGCGAAAAATAAATAAACTAATCCGCACTATGCCCCACTGTTTATTTTCGACCTGTCAATAATGGGGGTCGAATTCGAATTGGGTGTTATTATTAATATAAGGGAGTCACATAATTATAATTTAGATATTATGTATGCACTCTTAAATATACTTTGTAGTTGATTATTTCTGTGCCATATTATTGATTTCGTAGTCTTGTTTGTGGAGTAGCTACAACGTCGCGACGCCGCCAGTTTCGATCGGCATCGCGAAGCGCTTAGTTTGTTACAACGAAAATGTTTTTCAAACGTCGAAAGTGAGTCTTTAATTTTAAATGCACTGCCTATTAGACCTAGTCCATCAGAAACTGTTTATAACATTATGGTTGCCTTACCTCAAACATTTATACGTGTTATAATCGAGTTGATTTTGTTCATCTCTGAGTATATATTTTGTATAGCTCGCATGTATAATACATTTTATAATTAATTTAGATGTCATTTATTGCATTATGGAAAAATACATGTTGGAATATACATGTATTTTTCTCCAATGCAATAAATATCATGTAAATAAATAAATAAATTATACAGTGTGTGTAGAAATTGGCGACAGAATTTCAAGTAGCGATGTTGGTAATCAAATTCTGTGCCGAAAATCTTGATACAAAAATATTGTACCATGCTTCCTGCATCAACACGGACTCTGTCTTTAATTAATTGTCTTTTGGCGTATACAGCCTCAAATTAGAAAGAAAAATACTTTATAATCTTTATAAGAATATCAGCCGTGAGGCTGTTCCGCTGGGAGAACCTCAGAGGAGTTTAATCACCCGGTATTTACCTTAACTTCACAGAAAACCTCGCGAATATTCACACCGATGGGGTTCGAACTCAGGCTCCCCAATGCACTGTACGAGACGGACGACGCCTCTAACCATTCGGCCACTGAGCTGGGTTCAAATTATAATAAAGAACAGTTGTATAATTATGTTTACGTATATGTTGTTTATTCAACTCTAAAGACATCCTTGCCGAATCTAGATTTTCGCAAGGCATCCTACGTATATTTCTATTGGGTAAATAGTTATTAATTGTTGGTTAAGTTAAATAAAAACCTGTTAATTTCAAATATTATAATATTCAATGAGATGAATGAGCCTGTCCATCATTGCAGATTTTATATTTCCGTATAGGTCTTTACGCTTCATGAATAATCTAGTCGAAATAAACTAGTTTTGAAATGGCCGTGTGTGCGATTTTGTATGTGTGTCTGCGTCTGTGAAGAATAATGGTGACGGGTATAAATGGATAGTGGGGGAAGTAAGGTGAAGTGAAAAATATAAGAACGGGAGACAATAATTGGGTATAATTGGATGAAGACAGAAATTGCTAGAATGAAGATATACAGATAATATTGTTAAAACAATGAAGCAATGACGGTTTACGTGGTTGCAAGAGAATAACTCGATTATTCTAAATGGAACTAGTCTGCGGAATAGGAAGTACAATTGCATGGGAAGCAAAGGGCTAACGACGACGATCACATAGTAGTGAAGGATGGAAACTGTCTGAGCATAAATGAAAAAAAGGTGGGAGATTTCAGATCACTTTCCGATAAGAGCGTGATTCAATATACGGAAATAGGTGTAGATAGTGGAACAAAAAGAAACCTAAGCACTATTAGTACTATTATTCTTCCACTATCTACATCGCAAAAAAATATGGAACGATTCCCGAATAGAGTAGAAGAAGTACATTTTTATTGAAGAGAATTTAAAAGGATCACGAGGTAGACAGCAATAAAGAGTAGTAGTACTAACACAAACAGGATGGATGCGGAAACTCCCGAGCTACTTAGACAGGGGAGAGTGGAGCAGAGAGGACAAAGTATGCATGGCAAGAGCGAGGTGTGGGTCAGAAGAGCGAGGAAGAAAAGTGTGGATGGGGCTGGGGTACACCGCATGTGCGCTGTGTAGGAAGGGGAGTGACACGTGGTGGCACCTTACCAAAGAATGTGAGGGAGTGAAAGCATAGTAGGTTGGAGAGTGCAGAAAACTGAACGAATGGTTAGGAGAGGATGGGAAAGGCGTGAAAATTTGCAGGAGGCTGACGTGGGAATGGAAATTAGCGAGGGCAGAGTGGGTTTATTTTAGTGGGTAGAAAATGATGTATTTTATGTTAATTTGTATTCTTTTTTGATTTCTTTCTGTGAAAGTACAGTTTTTTTTCAGCTAGAATGTGTGTAAAAGGGAAGGGTTGGACTAATATGCCAAATAATTTTTGGACGCGGATGAAATCGTATAATAATGACACGTCGAACAACAGTACGAAAAAGAAAGCAATGTCATGCCTCCGAAAACGATATGTAAATGCAAAAGGGGTTATATGGAGGGTGTTGCAAGAGAAATAAAAATGTATGAGAACCTGAAGAGGTAAAGAAATTAAGCATGATACAAAACGAAAAAGAATGACTGCACCATCTAAAGGACAGAGAGCAGAAGTCTAAAGAGGGGAACAGATAGAGATAATGAAATGGATAAACTACTTTGTTGGATGAAGGATGAGAGAAATACGGCTTTCAAGCCTCTTTTTTCCTTTCTAAAGAAAGGAACAAAAGAAGTACAACGAAGAGAAAAACTTTACCATAGAATTACCAAGAAGGTTATGGTGGTTAGATATATTCATAAAAAATTATATAAGTAATGGAAACTTGAAAATATCTGGAGTAATTAATTTAATTAGCACATAGCGTCGCTTGGATAGTTCTAGATAATTGGCCGGAGGGTAGCATAGCTACAGACACTTAGGCCTCAAATTAGGCTCATTGTGAAAGCATCCTTTTCAGGCCACACACTCGTCAGTTCTTCGTGCAAACTGCAGAACCCTGGCGGGTGACGAGTTGCCAATGCTGGCCATAGTAGCCCAACACTCCCCTGTACTAGCTGCTTAGTGTTTACTAGACCTGAGCAGTGGCATATTACATGCTCTGGTGTTTCTAGTTTTCATTGCACCTTCTACATATGTCTACCATTATTATACACCATCGTGTGTAGGTGTTTGTTTAGCCGACAGTGGCCAGTTAGGATGTTGGTCAATAATTTCAGAAGATAAGTTAAGGCGGGCCATGGCTGCAATTTTACAAGGTGCCTAATTGCTTCCTTTGATTGCTTGCTGCTATTTCGATCCCCTTAATGCCACTATGTCCTTTGATCCAGCAGTTCTAGTTTGTTATATTTAGCTAGCTCCACCAGCCTATGTAGACATGAATATAGCTCTTTCGACACAAATGTGTTGGCATTTAGTGCATTTAGAGATGCTTTGCTGTCGGTTAGTATTTGGATATGTTTATCCTTAATATTCCGTTCAGCTAAAATTTAAACACACTTTAGTATTCCTGTAAATTCAGCTTGGAAAAGAGTCCAAGTGATGCACTTATCTTGAGATCGAGTTCTGGTGAGAATATTCCATATGCCAGCTCTTGTCTTAGTTTTGAATCCATCTCTATATATAGATATGTTCATGTCCATCCAGTGTGATGATGGTCTGAATATGATTTGATAGTATGTATTATATTTATATTACTCAGTATACTCCTTCTAAACTTGCCGTGTATCATGATCACTATGCCGTCTACATAGCCAATGGTATAGTAACCTAAATTGGTTAATTCCAAGAGGAGGCTATCATTTTCAAGATACCACAAATAGGGGTGAGATGATTCCACCTTGACAGCCTCTTCCTGCAACTTTGTTTGATGTTGCGTCATATAGTTTTGCCGGGATTGTTCTTAGACCAAGCATATTTTTTATCTAGCCCCACATAGTGTTGTGAATCCCGTGAGATGTTAGAGCATTATCAATACTTAAATGTTGTTTTGTCGAAAGCACCTTCATGCTGTTTCGAATGTATGGTGAAATTAGAGACGGTCCGTTGAGAACGCCAACACACAGAGCCTTTCCAACGTCTTCAATAGTTATAAGGTTAGGCTGATTGGTCTAAATGACTTGGCAAGTGTGTTCTACTCTGCCTGGTTTGGGTCACGTTAACCTCTCTCCATGTATTTGGTATGTAGCTAAAAACAATGAATGCTTTAAATATATAAACCATTGTATTTATAATGTTGTTTAAACCCCATTGTCGTAGTGCTGGGAATATTCCATCTAGTCGTGGGGACTGATGCGAAGCTAGATATTGCCCATTCTATTTTAGTCATACTTATCATTTGGTCGGCTAGCAGCCAAACTTCCTTATCAGGTTGATGGGGATCTCTTTTCCAATCCGCTTCTCGCACGTGCCATGCATACAGTATCCTCCGTGCTCCACCCTAACCTGGTTATGTATTTAGGGAGAAACCCCAGTACTTGCCACTATACATAATCCGGATTGTAAGGGCTTTTATTCATTCTCTCCTGGCATTCTCGTCACTCAACACCCCCATTCTCTCCGTTCCGACCTCAGTTCCTATAATTCCCAATACTCTCAGCTACTCATCTACCCAAACCGCAGACATATCCACTATTTCATACATCCTTCGTATATGCTTCCTCCATCCACTCTCTGACCTACATCTCATCCACACCTCCCGCACCGATTTATCTTTTCCCCAATTCCTGCAGTTTTTCCTCGAATGACCCTCCCTAGCCATGATCATAAGATTAGTCGAATACGTTGATCTTTCTATTCATAACAAACTCTTGAGGAACCAGCCTTACTTGCCAGATCTTACATGCCATTCCTAAATACCATCCCACCACTTCTCTACATACCTAAAAAATCCAGTCGCCCACTCTGCTGGTACCTTCTCTTCTCCATGCCGCACCTTATTAATGCACTTCCCTTCACTGGCAATCTTTTATATGCTTCTGTCTTTACCCCGTATTGTTTCGCCGCCTTCCGCAAGATAACTCCTCACACCCTGCCACCTGTTTCGAAGGCCTTCTTCCGTCGCTGTCTCTACATCTCCTCTGCCACGCTGTCAGGTGCATGTTCACTTTACCCACAAGAGAACCATAAACTATTCGATGGGCTATTAAAAGAAATAGAAAATAAAAAAGAATACTTATTAAACAATTTTAGGGATTTACAACGGGCATGTGTACCAAATCTTAATTATAGAGGTTTAGGGTGTACACACCAAGAATATACGATAAAGCCATATTGAAAAATAACCTGATCTGATCTGAGTGCACATTACTTTATCATACATCACATAATAATTAAAATAGAATACATTTTTGAGAAATAGAATATTTTTAAACAGAAAATATTTAAGATTAAAAAAAACTTCTATCTTTATAGGGCTATCCGCCGTGAGGCTTTTCCGCCGATCAGAGGAGTTTAATCACCCGGTATTTACCTTAACTTCACAAAAAAACCTCAGAAAAAAAGGTGTTTCGAACTCAGGCTCCCTTCCCAATGCTTAGTACGAGACGAACGACGCCTCTAACCATTCGGCCACTGAGCTGGGTTAAGATTTTATATTCTCCATTATTTTTGTATTTTTTTCCACGTTTGTTATGCAATTTGCTATATATTCCTAATAATTTTAATTTCTAAATCATGTATTGTTCTATTTATTCTCGATATATTAAAGACAAATACAATTTCTAGAATCAATACGTACAAAAATTAATGTGAAAATATGCATAGTTTTTTCTGAACACCTAGAGTACAAATTCATCACAGACACCAGACGACAGACGAACGGGTGCCGGTCGGCGAACATTTTCCAGATATGGTAAAATATGATATGTTAAAACGAGGGAACCTAATAATTAGTATTTGCGTAAAATTGAATTTTTCTGCACGATTAAAATACTTTATCCATACTTCGTATGATAAAGTTTATTACACCAACTTCTATAGAACATATACTTCACTATCTGCTTTTATTTCGATACTGGTGAAATATCTGTCGTCCTAGGAGGGATGACTACAAAATTACAAAAAAATACTTAATTGGGGTGGATAAAAAACAAACTAACTTTGGCGATTTACTATTACAAATGGCTTGAACTACTGAATGAGATTTTAACTGTGGCCATATCTTAACAATTTAAAATGCATTAAAGCCTTTTTTAATACCGTATTTTAAATTATAAAACCGATCCCTTGATTATAAAACTTCCTTTAAGATTTACTGTGTATTAATTGATTGTGTAAATAAACAATATAATTTTAATATTTTTAAATTATTTCCTTGTATCTCATTATTATGCTCCTACCTCTAGTTATAAAACAAAATAAAAACAAGTTCACCTGATAGGGGAATCAAACTGTTATCAAGTACGATACGCAATAAGCCTCTAAAGTTCTGAATTTTCATATTTTTTATTGTACTATTAATATGTATGTATGGAAAAGTGATATACTTATTGCTTATAAATAATAAATAAAAAATATAATAATTAACGTCTCTGTGTGAATTCGAACACTTTTGAAATGACAGCATAAAACACGTAAATCATAGGTCGATCGGCTTCAAAACATTGTCTTCATTTCTATACTATAAGGATAAACAAATATTTGGTGGTAACTGCGCAATAAATCAACGCCAACTATGTCAGCTTCGTTGCCACAAAGCCTGCTCGATTATCCGATTTCTTTGGACAAGAGCCAATGTTCCATTCAACAATATGCCACTTTGACAATATACCCAAAAGTTGCCCAAATTCTTACTTTAAAATAAGAATTTTGGCCAGCAAATACATCTATATAAATATAAAAATGCAGCTATATTTGAGAAAATTATGTGGCCTGATACACATTTATCATATATATCATAAAAATAAAAGAAGAAATCATTTAAAGAAATATAATAGTTTAGCTTTTTTATTTTCAATATTTATATCAATGTGTTTGATATCAATGTTACCGGCAACGTCACATTATTAAGTGCGTAGTGCTCCTTGATAAACAAGTAATAACAAATGTTTAATTAATATAAAACTTAATTAAAACACGCATCCATTATAACCAAAAAGCGTCCTTGGGTAATCCGCATAATATTACAAGAGAGTATATATTTTTGCATAATTCCGCCAGTATTATTTTTAACTCTGTTATTTTAGCCAACATATACGTTCTTCGCTTTATTTTCTCATCGGACGTGTCACTAACAACAACAGCACGCACCGCTGCACTTGCAACAAGTACATTTGAATTTATAATTAAGCAGACCATAAACAAAATGTAAATCGGGCCGGTGGTTTTTTATTTATCTCTGACAAAGCCCACATTACGTTATATTTGTATTCTCATTTGTTAGCGACATTTGCAAATTACTCGTGTTTCGACCTGTGACCGGTACGGGCTACGCGGAAGACGACCTCGAGATTGCGGAAACTCCCAGATCACTGTGTAGGTGATTCAGCCAGTCGCCCGCGTGGACCTCGCGAGATCAGTCGCTTATTTTATTGATATCAAGTTTGCTATTTTGTGTTGCGCGGTATTTTGTCGGATTCGTGTCTTTAAGATGGCCAGTGAGGATTTTATGATAAAGACGTTTGAGCGGCTGCAGAAACAGACGTCGGTGGATGTGAGCACAGAACACGAAAAACAGTATGTTTTTTTTTGTTTAGACATAAAATATTGCTGCATCAACAACAGTCATTAGATTTATCTTATATCAGGTGTATGCTTTGGTCATGTACATACTATAATTATTTTTAGAATGATTCAAATTTAATAATTTTAGTTATATTATATTTATTTAGTTATATTGTAACATAAGTGCATTTGCACATAAATGTACTTCAGCAGATGCGAACGGGGTATTAGAGTCCTCGTACTAATATGATAAAAGAGCATACGTGTACTTAAATGGAACGTAGAACTTAATCCCTTCACATTAAAGAATGGAAATAAAGATGCGTATACCTAAACCCCTGCCTAAACGTTCTGTTTAGGTATACGTAACTTTATTTCCATTCTTTAATGTGAAGGAATTAAAGGTCGTTTTAGACAAGACAATTTCTTAGCTCAAAAGTTATTCAAGAAATGAATTCAGGAAGGACAAATTGTATGGGAGGAGGATATCCCATACATTCGATCTACCATCCAATTCAATATTTCAAATAATTTGTTGTATAATACGATACAATTTAGATTGTCTCGCATCTTGACTAACTTTCAAGAAATTGTCTTGTCTAAAACGACCATAAGTTCTACGTTCTGTTGAAGATACACATTAGAGGACGGAAATAGGTAATCTCTTCATAGTTAAGATTTTGTAACTACCTTTAGGGATATATATATATATATATATATATATATATATATATATATATATATATATATATCTGTAATAGCAATAGCAAAGAAGATGTCGGTAGAAGCGACAGCCGATGCGTTTTTATTTTGATATTTGGTAGTCGATATTGAATGACCTCGAATCTTCCCTGATTATGCAAACTTAAAAAAATCAAATGAAAATATTAAGTATATCGAAAGTAGCGATTTCATAACTAATTTCATAAGTTTGATGCCAAATATTATAATAAAATTAGTTTGAGAGGGTAATGCGAAGACACAGTTCATCGCTATACATTTACGTTAACACGGTAATTTTTGATTATATGCATATAATAATATATAAAAATAAATTAATAAAAGATAATATGCAACGATAAAAAAAAATACGAACGTACATGGTTGCAACATACACTTTATATATAAATTTTAATTTAATTAATTTATAAATTATAGATTCAATAAGGGTGGTAGAACCAGGGATGTAGAACGTTGGGAATTGTCATTTGCAAGATTCATCCTTCTAGACATAGGGAAAATAGATCGGACATTGATTGTAGCGCTGGTGGTATAAGCGGTATAACCGTGGAAAGCCGGGAAAACGGAATATATAAAATTCATCACAGATGAAAACAAATTCAACTGTCAATTTTTGCGCGCTAAAACTCAAAAAAAAAAAATTGCACCAAAATTATAAATAAATATCTACTGTGCATGTGTAAACGCGCAAGAAAAATATATGTCTTTTTTGTTTTTGAGTTTGGGCTCATTATAAAGATAACCCTGAACGGAACAAATAAACCTAAAATAATGTTTCTCTCAAGTTACTGATAAAGATGCATTAGGAACAAATGAAAAATATCAAAAATAATCCGTAAACGTCACGAAACTATTCTCCATGGCATCAAAATTGGGGTCGTCCCAGAAGTGGCCTGGCACTAAAACTACTGTCATTTGATTGGAAATATAGTGTAGATGACGGGTAAATATCGAAATTATTTCAAATCGAACCGGAAAAGCCACAAGAGTTTAGGAAACTTGGAAAATTGTATTTCATGACAGAAAGTCGTGTTTGGCGTTATATTGTCTTTTAATGCCAAAGAAAAGTTCATACTAATATTTACATAAAAAGTGTACTATAGCGGTGGTAACGCTAAAGTTAGTAAATTGGGTTGGTTTCATGTTGTAGGTCTTTATTTAAAGAACAGTCCAAATAAATATTGTTTTAAGTATACCATTGTAGCGGTACAGCCGAAGAAGTGAAGAAACATAAATCAAAATGTTATATAAACGATGTAGCACTCTATCAGATCTATCAGTCTATCAGATACACATTTAAACCACGTATATTAATACTATTCTACCCTAAAACAAAAGACAAACTAGTCACATTATAAATTAAGTAAAACTAACACATATTGGTAAAAACACCAACATGTTCCTGCGTTGCGTCAACATTGTGACCATCCTAGAAGTGATGATTTGAATTAATAACAGGGTTGTTGGGGGCTCATCTGCAGACTGCACTTAGTCTACTTGTGCGTGACCTTAGTGCATCCCCCAGTTGACATTTCGGATCCACCCATCCACGACTTTTGGGAGGATGACGCTTAGCGTGCGCTGGTCTAGCCTGAGGTTGCCAACCTTAGCTAGCCTTTCGGAGGTGACTGTGGGGCATTCACAGAGAACATAGACCGGCATCTCCTCCTGTCGGTTGCATCATCTACATAATGAATCGACATCGTATGACATTTTGTTGAGATGCTTTTTTTAGCGTACAATGGCCCGTTTCAATTCCTGTGAGCTTCCTTAAGTGAGCCCTCGAGAGACGTGCACAAAAACATGCCAGTGCAGTATTCAGGCCTGATATGAATTGTCTTGCATATTGGCACGTCGTAAGGCTTCACCATCTGTTTTGGTAAGACTTGAGAGAAGTGAAGAATAAAAATAAATTCCACATTCACCCTAAATTTCTCCAAGACTGCTCCATTCAGTCTTGCTTCTGCCTATGACTCATTTATACATCCTTCGCCCGATTCCACTGGTTCCTCTTCCATTCCTAACCTTTCCACACACCACAAGCTTACCCCTAGAAACTGAGTCATATGCCGCTTTCAGATACACAAATACCGCATACTAATATATATTCTCCCTTTGAACTGCTGGACTTCCTCCACCAGCAGCAACCCTTTTCGGTCCACTTCCACAGTCTATTTTAAACCATTGTCGTCCTTTTTGACCACTCCCCCTTTATGCACTGGAACCGGAGTGGGCCACTCTTCCGACACCTCCTTCGATTTTTTTTCAACACAATTATCCCTATGAGCCACTTTAAATTTGTATATAATGTTATGTTATGGAAATTGTACACACCGTGTAATTGTGACGACCGTGTGTACGCTCTTTTAACCTTCCACAACTAGTAACCCGGGGTAGCTAAATGAAAGCAGGTATAGTCAATATATATATATATATTAGTAGCAAAGCCCTGATGAAGTGCCAATTTGGGGCACGAAATATTGGCAAATGATTAAAGTGTAACTAAATCTAATAGCGTTTGATTGCTGCACTACCCCAACAACTATTAAAAAACGTGGAGGTTTTTTAATCCGTTGGTTTCATATTCAATACAGCAAAATAACTCGATTCATATATATATATATATATATATATATATATATATATATATATATATATATATTGAAATTCATTCAAATGTTAGAAAGGCAATCATTGTAAAGTGTGTACGGTTTTCATAATGAGCAGTGCGTCGAGTGCTACGAGTTAGGCAATTATCAACAATGGACAATGTAACAGGTATTTTTATGTTGGTTTTTCTATTTCGCTTTAATTTCATATATTAAGTAATTAAAATTGCACGCAATATATTAAATTTTATATGTTCTGCGATACACAGACATCACTGGTATGTTATATATTAATACTGGCAGGTGACATTTGAATTTTGAAATATATTCCTGAATTAGCAAGGAAACAAATATACCATGCAGGACCTTTACTGTGAGCGGCGGAAGGAATTTAATGGGCGCTTGAGCGCAGCCAGGAGGCATGCAGGCTTTGTACTTTGTAGGGAGGTCGAGGACGACCCGTGAGGCTTCCTACAAAGACGTGAAGAAAAAGGTAGGCGGCTGTACCAGGAGAGGTCAAAACAGTGACTACAATCGGAACTAGGACCAACGCACCAGGAAGAGGACCCCCTTCCTAACCCGAGAATGGGAAGAGCACGATGTGAGGGCAGCCATCAACAAGCTACCTGGCAGGAAGGCGCCAGGGCCTGACCAACGAACTGTTGCAAGGCAACTGCCCCGGCGGTAACGGGGAAGATGGCGGAAATCGTCAACGCATGTATGCGAAGAGGAGCATTCCCTAGAAAATGAAAATTGGCCAGGCTTATGCTTACTGCCACAGCCCGGGAAAACGAACGCAGGCCCGAGTGCGTACCGCACACTCTGTCTGTTGCACGGTTGCTAAAACGGTGGAGAGGATGATCGTGGATCGCTTCATTGAGCCGCTGGAAGCCTACATGAGCTGCAGTTTGGCTTCAGGAGGAGCGCTCCACTATTGACGCAATACTAGCAGTGAGACTGGCCACTGAGGCTATCACGGGGTCCACCACAGCACGGATACACTGCGTGATGGTCACCTTAGATGCGGCCAATGCTTTCAACTTCAGGTGTTGAGGAGGAACGGGGTATCAAGAGCCCTCGAGACATGAGGTGACAGAAGGGGTTTCACAGGGTGCTGTCCTAGGACCCTTCCTGTGGAATATGGCGTACGACGGGTCACTGGTTCACAGGTTCCACCACCGGAAGACGCATCGGCCATGGCCATCGCGGACGACCTGGCATTCGTCGTCTGCGGAAGGGACTTGAGACCTTGGCTAAAACCAAAGCAACCACAGAAAGGATGGCGGCCTGAATGACGGACAATGGCAAGTCTAGAAATTGCGCCATCCAAGACAGAAGTCGCACTACTCTTGTCCAAGAGATCAGGAATCCAGGCCGCCACTGAGGTTCGTATGCTCGGGGAAAACTTCAAGATCACGAGGCAATTGAAGTACATGGACGAAGAGGCAAGACACATTGGACACGACTAACGCGACGTGGACGAAACAATTCTTCCCAGGTGGAACCACTGGGGGATAGGGGCCAGGTAGAGCACTGGTTAAAGCAGGTACATGGTGTCTTCCAGTGCTACCGATTCCGTATCAGAAAAGCGGCTACCCCCAAGTGCCGTCGTTGCAACCGGACGGACGACCCAGCCCACACACTGCACAACTGTGTCATATGGCACCGGGACGAGCCACCCTGTGGCATGAGCAGAGAGAGGAGGACTCGGCGACCGGACAAATTTGTCGACTAGTGCTGGAGACGCAGGCAATTGTGGCCCAAAAGTCCCACCATTTCGGTTAATTATTTACACGGTTGTATATATGTAATATTCTGAGTTGTAGTATAACATTTATCATACGATAATGTACAAATATACTTAAGACAGTGTGACAATATTTATACTAAACTTATATTTAACCATATTTATACAAAAGCAACATGAAAATGAAGTTGAGAATAGTAGCATTATGTATTGTACTGCAGATGCGCAAAAGATACAAAATAAAATAATGTTTCTGTAATTCTACTATTTTGTATGTTCATAGCCATAAGCAGCTAGTTTTCTCAACGCATTTTTCAAAGTGTAGAAGTACTTTTATGATTGGTCCATGTTAACTTGAATTACCCTGTTGTGTCTAGCAGGTTGGCGGAAAAACATAATAAATTGAATTTATATTAATAATTGAATATATAATGTTATTTCATTATAGTTCCGGTATCTTTTTCTTAGAAAAAAAAACACTGCCATAAGTAATACAACAAGAAACTGAATTCATAGTGAAAATACTACAATATATTATATACGTATATATACGTGTAACAATTGTATTTGTACTTATGGAAAATAAATACATATAATTATAATTAATACTAACATCTTATACAATTTAGACAGAAGAACAAGAACGATAAGATAAAGTATACTATACATACTACTAATTATGCGAAAAGACATAAAATAAAGATACCAAACCAAATAATCTATTAATTATCTACAAAATTAAAAACAACCCAATAAACATAAATACTAAACTAATAAACAAATACACAACCATCAAACTAGAAAAAAATCACATCTTGAAGACACCTTACATGGTCAATAATACTGTCAATCCTAGTACTGTCAATATTTGCTTCAATCCTTCTTTTATATTTATCAAGTAATCAATTATCCGGATGAAGTTTAGTATTATCTTCATTACATCATTAATATACGTTAAACTATGAGTAATACTGGCAACATTTTAGAATAATGAACATTTTAAACATATTATCGTACAGTAATACTGTAATTTTTCTAAAATATTGACAGTAATATTGAGCGTGTAAGGTGCCTTTATGAACAGAAAAAAATACACAAAAACAAAATATTCACATGCATTAAAGACAACCACCAAAAATCAATACAATATACTAAACGAACATACTAAAACACCAAAGAGAAGTAAATAAAATAAAACTTCTTCATCTCTGCTATAGCCGATATAAATTTGCTTCGTTATGGCTAGAAACGGACGATATCTGCTCGGTTCCAACATAATCGATCAAAGATTCTTCAAAGGTAACGCTGCGGTTTCAGCTCTAGAACAACCGAGTACAAAATATAGGCATTTGCACTACCGAACGCTTTAAAATTCGTTTACGAAGCTGCCGGCATATGACTTTTTCGGTTGCGTCGCCACCGACGTCGGCTTTAATACTATCGAACTTTTTGGTTCGGCTCTGAACAAAGTCTTCGGTTCATATTCATGTTTCTCAGTGTACCTGTTTGTCATGGGGCGATAATGATACATCAGCACGAATTCAGAAAATTCAAAATGCATACCTCTTCCTCTTTTCCGTCGTAGTGTTTCCTATTGAGAGAGGAGTTGTGACTCATGCTTCACTCAGTTTAGAGCAAGATCCCTCTTCGCCTTTCTTGGTTCCTGGATTATCTTGTTGCTAGTCGCACCAACGTGTTTTTCTCTCCGTTTGATATCTACCGGCTGCCCTGATGCAATAGGAAAATATTTACATTTCATCGTTGATAGCATTAAGTAAAGCTAGAGGTTAGAGTCTTACATTAAAGACCTAACTAACTACAGATTACTTATTATCTACTTTGTTATTAGTCTTTTGAATCGGTGGGTACTTTCGCTGTTGACTAAGAGATTGATTGCTTTGTTTGGGTGTTGCTCAAGTCTTGAAAGATAATTTTTACTCGCTTCTTGGAGAGTGGTGTAGGGTTTCATTTCGGACGAACCAAGGTGCACTAGTGATAGTCCGTAGAGTTTTGGATTGAAACTGTTATAATTTTAAAATGTTTGTGTCACTCGCGGTGCCCCACTGTTATATCCCGTATGACCATATTGGTTTTATGATCATTTTATAGTTTTGGACATGTCTCTCTTCTGAAGGTGACATGTTGATGACTTACGCCCGGTTTCTCCAACGAATCTTAAAGCTCGTCTTATATAAGCTCGTCCTATATAAGCTCGTCTTATGTATAACCACGTCGTAAATTTTTATTCTGTTGCATCAAACATATGTAGATCTTACTTAGTCTTACAATGTAAGACCATATTTTCGTTAAGACGGTCTTAAACTAGTTAATAATCGTTGGAGAAACCGGACGTTAGACTCATTGGTCTTGATCCCCCATTTAACTATCTCTAGATGTTATTGAGATCATCCTTTAGTTTCTCAGATACATATTTAGGAATGTTACAGGTTGCGAGAAGAACAGTGCCATCAGCAAACGGTATGTGGTGTCTTTGGCATGCCTGCAGTAAATAATAGGTACAAGACTGGACCATGAATACTGCGGGACACCAGATAAAATAGAATGCAATCCTTATATTTCTTCTTGAACTTTGACCATCTGTTTATAGATAAGATTGTAGCACTTTTTTTTTTCGTCTTCGAAAGACACTCGCCTTCGGCCATCAGGGATGGGTAGTGCCGGATTCACCCTGCGTATTGTTCGGGGCGCCTACCATCTAAACCAAAACTCAGGTTCTGTTCCAGGAGGGCTTGACAGCCTCAAAGCATTACTAAGCCCCCCTGGTCGTCTTGACGTCAGTTAGTTTTTCTTATCTCTTGTGCGGCTGGCTCGGTGTCCGTCATGTCGTGTCTTGCGTCCAACTTCTGTCACTGGATTCGGACGTCGTCCGCGAACTTCTTCCCCATCACGGCCTGATAGAAGCCCGTGAATGCAGTCCACGTGTCCTTGTAATCTAACGTTCTTGTTCCTAGTTATTCAGGTTGTGTCTTACCCACTCTGCTCTCTCCGTGTACCACCTTGGGCAGTAATAGATCGTGTCGGCCGAATCATCTAGACCACCACACTATAGGCATATTGGCGTGTCTGCCTTCCCTATCCGGTGAAAGTATTTCTAGAAAACTCCATGACCGGATGTGGTTCAATAATCCCGTGTCTTCTATTGAACCAGCGCTCGAATGTTGGTATTGTTTTTCCGGTCCATTCGGCTTTGCCATTTGTTTAAGGTGTTCTTCCTTGCCGTATCTCGCGCCTCTTTGGGTTGCTTGCCCTTCTTGGTCAGTCAGTATTCATCCGCTCTATCTTCGCCAAGACTGACACTACTGTGGTAATTAGGACCTCCACCGCATCGGTGGATATGGTCCTTTAGGCCCGGGCTATCCTGAGCGCACTGGTACGCAGCGCTCTCCTGAGTCTGTTGGAATTTCGTTTGTAACTGGTGGCTCGTGATCATACGGGTGCTGCGTACGTCAGATGCGCTCGGGAAACCGTTGCACCAGAAGTTTTCTTTTGACGTTGCCTGGGCCATCGATGTCGGGTAATAATCTCGATAATTCCGTTACAGTTCGGGTCGCTTTGGCTGCAGCGTGTTCAACCTGGGCCGTGTGGGCGACGTTTGATTCTAATAAGATTCCTAGGTATTTGATCTCGCTTGCTAGTGTTGGCTTAGTGCCTAGTATCCAAATTGTCCCTTCTATTCCTGCTGTTATAGCTCTTATTGGACAGATAGGCTACCTCCGTTTTATTGGTCGCGATGGTGAGTCTGATCCTCATCCATTTGTCGACCATCCTGATTATCAGTGCCAACTTGGTGTTGGTAGGCTTCAGGTCTAGTCCTCGCGCCATTATTGCAAAGTCGTCGGCAAAGGCGATTGAGGTTGTTAGTGATGGTAGTACTATTTTGAGGACGTCGTTGAAAGTGAAGTTCCACAACAAGGGCCCCAGGACAGATCCCTGCGGACTCCTCTTACCTCGTAGCTGGTCTTGCCTGGTACGAGCCTATAATTCGCTGCAGGGCTTTCGGGATGACCATGCGCCTCGGTGATGGCCACCCATGGCAACGAGTTAAACATGTTGGTGACATCCAGGATGGCCATCACACAATGCATTAGCTTCGAATCTATAAAGAATGGTGCCCTCGTCTCGGCGATCATCTCACGTATCGCAATCATAGGATGGGTCGTGGAGCGACCCCTGCGAAAGCCAAATAGGATTTCGTAGAGCCCCCGGTCTCTTCAAGGGACTCCATAACTCTGTCTGCTATCAGCCTCTCTAGAATGTATACGGTGCTATCTAGAAAGCATAGGGTCATAGGTCATCTGTACGACCCTGGCTCATCCGCTGGTTTATTCTAGTTTCGGTGCAGTATGGTTTTTATGTGTCTACAGTAGAAGTCTCTTAAAAGACGGTGAGAGTCTGTTCTATTTTGGTTGATTCGTCCTCATTGATTTTGAATGTGTTTAATATTTGTTGTGGTCTTGAGGTTCACAATTGGAAGGTGGAGTGTCGCAAAGGGTATGATTAATTAAAGAATTGTATTTATGTACCTTGTGGGGCAGGTTCCCTTTTCCAGACACTTATTTGCTAAGTCGGTGATGCGCCTAGCTAAAGGCGGGGCTGCTTCCCGGAGAATTTCGATTAGTATGTTGTCTGGTCCAGCGGGCAGTCTGGTGATTACAGCCTTGATATCTTCCTCGTTCCATTTCGCTCTTGTCATTATATATTCTCTATGTATGTAGGGACCTGGAATTGTATGGATCCATGTCTTGCGCCTCTTAATTATATGATGACCCGAGACTTTCATTTCACTTCACGCAGTATTATGTGCCATAGTTTTTTCCCATTTAATAATAAAATCTTATCGACTGCATTCGTATCGCCCATTTGAATGTCTTCCTCTGACTTCACTATACCAACTATACTGTACTCGCAGAGTAGAATGGACGTTCGTAGTGATTCAGAGATATGCGCGGAGAACGCAATAATTCAACATTTTTGTGGCAACGACATACTGCCTTCACAAAAATAGTGATGATATGGCATGCACTATGCATATGTGTTTTTCGACCTTCGGGCCCTTCTGCCCGATTAGGTATATATGTATGTGCTTCTTATTGTTATTAAAAATAAATATTATAAATTGCAATTGGGTAAACACGTGTCTGGAAAACTAATAAATCTTCCACTGTTGTGTAATAGTTTAAAACTCAAATTTGAAAACTGAAAGTATATAATACATAGTTAGGATATTTGAATATTTGAATTTCAACTAAATAAAGCCGATTTTTATTAAAATATGTAACGATTATCATTACTTCTATTTATAAACATGATTATCCTAATCAGAAACCGTTGGTGGGCGACTCGTTGCGGTCAATTATGTAATTTCACTGAACCAGGAAATTGATGATTAATAGAAGTATGTATAACGAGCCTTATTACAGCACTGACCCAATCAATAGTTGCCGGACTTGTTGTAATTATAGCAATAAATCCAACAACATTTATAAGTACTCGATAATTTAGGAATATATAGATTTTTAATAACGCCTTTTGTTTAGGTTAACAACTAAAATATTTACACGAGATTTAATTATTACAGTTTGATGATAAATCCATTATTGATATACACTACAACGTACATAGAGTTGATTTTTCACATATTTCTCGCTTATGAAATTTAATAATGAATCTAGGGCAGAAAGAATCCGGTCGTTAGTCCACTGTGGTATGTAATGTAAATGTTATGTATCACAAAATATTTTTAATATTATTATTATTATCAATGAATGTAAAAAACAAAAATAATTTGGATAATTCAATGAATTTAATGAAAATGTCTAGACAATTTAGGTATTGAATCATGAAATCAATAGTACATAAGCATTTTAAAGCAAACAAAAATTGACTCTGAATTTGGTTACATACATACATCCGCTGACATAGAAACCGACATTTACCCAAGAGGATTATTTTTACGGATAAAGCTACATTAAGGTTAAATTGTAACTGTACAAAATCGTAGACTAACCCTCAACTGTAAAAAAATAAATATCTGTCTGTCAGTACTTTTTATTTTATTTTATTTTATTTATTTTTTCTTTATTCTTCAATTTCTTATACATACATATTACTATAGTACAATTTCTAAAAGAAATAAATTAAATATTCTTCATTTTACATACATATTTAACCGTACAGTTAGTAACAAAAATTAATTAAATATTATTCATAAACTAAAATCAATTTCTATTTCATTCTATAATGACTAAACTGATTATATGAAAAATAGGAAAAATCAAAAAAGTCTTAATTGCGTTTTTGCCACTAAGCGCAAGATTATCAGTGGCCGCTTTTCACTTGAGTCAATACATTAGTTTTAATTAAAGATTATTATTAAGTTGCATGTTAATCGTCTTTGGTGTGCATCCAGGTTCTTATCTCCGATTTCACACTTTTTAAAGAACACAGGCTTAAAAGATCCGGAGGAATAATTTAACTAATAATAATAATGATAATAATAACATATAGCTAGATTTGTAAAATTTGAGAATTGTCCACTTTTGCTTTGAATGCCTCAAATGCACAAAACTGACGGCGGACAGCAGAAATTTCCAAATTTCACTCACTGCAAAAATAAATATTCTCAAAAATATATGTTTCCTATGAGAACTTATAGAAAATTTTCCGACAAAGTTAAATTCAAAAAGATACTTAGTGGTCTTCTAACTACTAGTAAATAAATTTGGCAATTTAGTTTTAGCTGCAAGAAATTCTCTCTGGTTTATGCACCTAAACACAGTAATCATGCAGTTGTTAGAGTATTTAAATCGTGAATTTCATGAAAACAGTATTGGAAGATATTTATTATTTCTTTAACCTGCTCTCTTACCCGATCATTATGTTGTTTTTAGATCAATTAAAATTATTGTTTCGATGCTCGATATATTCATTATTGAATCTTAAAAAGATTAATCTACCTGCTAGCCAGTTATATTTATGTATATTCTTAGTATTTCATTTTATGAGTCTATTTAAATCGTCTGTTATCTTCATGAATAACAAACTCATTACATTCTCTATCATCTAAAATAAGACAGTGACCGTGTGCATCGGACAAATAAAAGCATCCAAATAAAACGTTCATTTCACTTTCGCATTGCTCACCACTAAAAATAGAACGTAGAGTTGAATTTTATTTCTACCGTTACCACAGCAGATAAGTTCCGCAAAACCCGTTAACTTATTTAACGATAACACCATAAACTTTGAGAAGTTTAAATGCAAACGCTCACTCCATTCATTAATGGATGGTTGACATACAAAAATAACAATGCAAGGTCAAGATGAAATTGTTTTACTGGTAAACATGTGACACCTCATACAATACAATTCACAAATTGTTTATTTTAATTATCTAGACTAACGGTTCACAGTGCCAAAATAAATAGTTTCTATTTTATTTTACATCCGTTTATTATAGTTCGTTACATAAGGTACGTTATTTACCATTTTAATTTAAATTCAACCTTCATTGATTACATCTCAATTGTAAGAGAAATCACAAAATTTATTTATGAATACAATTATAAATAATATGTATTATTAGTTACAAAAAAATATATTTTGTTTATTTTGTATGAGTGTTGTTATAAGTGTAAGCATTTAATTAAAAATCTGATGGGGCTAGTGCGAAAATCTGTACACATTTATAATTGAAAATTATTTGTTTTTATAACAATTCTGTATATTATCAACATATAAATACACTTCACATGAATATTTTAAAATAGACTCAGGTAAAATGTTATTTATGTCAAAGTGAAAATTATTTGTTCATGAATAATATAATCTATAAACTACTACCAATATACTCGAAATAAATAGTCTTACTCTATCGAGTGCCTGGGTGAGATCTATAAAGCATAAACAACTTCTATCTCTATAGGGCTAGGAAGCTCAGAGGAGTTTAATCGCCCGGTATTTATCTTAACTTTACAAAAAACATCTGAAAAACTCTAACCACTCGGCCACTGAGCTGGGTATAAGGCTATAAAGCTATAAGCTATAAAGCATATAAAACCTATTTTATTGAATTGAATTGTTTATATTGGACCCTGAAATCCTGTTGTTCTTCGCATATCCCAGAGTCAGGCTTTCATACTGTACTTATTACTCTATAGTTCGATAGGTCAGGTATTTTTAATATTGGTATTGTTACACTGTATATCCACTCCGTTGGTAAATTCTGACCGTGCAGTAATTACTGATTAAGGACATGAATTTAGTTCAGCAGCTGATTAGTTCATTGCACATTTCGTCCATTCCCGGCGACTTTACATGTTTACCAACGAGTTCTATTTTCCCTGGATATATTGCACATTTGGTGTGTGTTGTTATCATCAGGTTGTGTTTCAATGGACTCAGTGGTATTCTCAGATTTTCCATACGGCTCTCCAAAGTGTCTTTCCAATCTAAGTCCTCCATAGAGGTCGGGTTCCATATCTTTTAAAAACTTTTTCCCCGCTTTTTAGATTGTTTGGATCTTGTTATTCATTCTATTTACTTATAATCTTGTTGAATCATCTCTTTTTCCATTGCAGAGTGGTTGTGATTTTCGCCAGTACAAGGCTATGGTTGCTTCCGGCAACTGATCTCAAGGTTCTGACGTCCTGAATTCTGCGGGGGTTTATACTTTTGTTTGTGATTACAAAGTCTTTCATAGATTTCTGTCATCGTATGGTCTCAAAGGTTGTGCTGTGGCTTGTGTGGAAACAAGGTATTGTTTCTTCTTTATGCGTTTTCCGCGCATAGTTGGATTAGTTGTTCGTCAGGACAGAGTTAGACAGAGCTGGACATATGTGAGAAATCAATTCATGGCCATTTTAATATTTGTGTAAATCATTTTAAGCGTTATAAATAATAATAATCGAAGGAAAATAAGACATATTTTTCTTTTTATTAATAGCATGCACTTTCATAAGTCAAATATAACAAGGCTGAATAACCCTACATACACATATATCGGAAGAAATTTGTGAGTCCGGAAATTAATACGTATTAAGTTCCCAACGAACTATAAACCTGAACTTTTATACACGTTTTAATAAATATGGGGAAATAAATGTACATACGTATATGTACAAATAATTACATGCTAGTATACAGAGTGTTTCAAGAGGAATATCCAAAATTTTAGTAGGTGGTAATATGGACCATTTTAAATATAAATTTTCATATAAACATATGTCCAATTCAAAATGCTTACAGAGATACAACAAGTTACAGTTGGCATGAACGTAAGATATAAATAATCTCAGTAGTCTAGTTGAAACCTATGCTGTTTACAAGGTATTGGAAGTGTTTAAGTGTGGTTTGTTCTCTAGTATTTCACCAATTAGCATACGTGAATACGTATGGTATTTGTTTATGGGTCCTGTAATGGAAATTATATTGCTGCTTGTAGAGAATACAATAGATGATTTCGAAATTCAAAAGTGTTTATTCGTACTTTGATGAAACTACGTGAGACTGATGCAATACCCAGCAGTTATATATATATATATATATATATATATATATATTTCTGAAGGGTCTAGTGTCGCTGTGGCATCCCACTGCACTGCGGCCACGGTTGGCCTATTGTGCTCCCCCATAACTATTCCTCATTCATGAGCTCTGTGTCTTCAATGAAGTCCAGAAGTCTCGTGAATGGGCGAGCTTGGATCTCTTTTTGGCTCATTCTCGTTGAACTTTTTCCTGCTTGAGTTGAATGCCTCGCAGCTAGTTATTACATGTAGTGGGGTTTCTTCTTCTTCTTCCCCACAGCCTCTGCACGTTGGTGATTTGTCTATCCCCATTCTGTGCAGGTGTTTATTCAATGTGCAGTATCCCGTTAGGAGTTCCACGACATTTCTAAATTGATTCCTATTTAGTTTTAGGATGTCTTCCGTCGCCTCCGTACTGGGAGCCTTAATAAACCTCTTCGAGTGTTTCATTCCAGTTTGGGCTTCCCAGTATCGGCTGTGGCGGTTTCTTTGATGCTTCCTCAAGCTATTTCTTGCGGTTCTATATGGATTCCCGCAGGTTGGTTCGGGGCCAATGAATTTTAATTCGCTAGCTTCTTTTGCCAATTTGTCCGCTTTTTCATTGCCTTTGATTCCCTGATGTCCCGGTGCCCACACAAGTGTTACTTTGTTTCGGGCTCCCAGTATCGTCAGGTCTTCAATGCATTCTATGACAACTCTGGAGTTATTCACGCTGGAGTCAAGAGCTCTCAGCACTGCTTGACTGTCTGTCACAATATTAATTTCCTTCTTACTATAGTTTCTTTTCAATAGAGCAGCATTGAATTGCGATAATTTCTGCTTGGAACACGGAGGTATGCTCGCCCAACTGGAGTCTTGTGCCTCCTGCTGAGTTGTTCTCATACACTCCTATTCCTGTTCCTTTGTTGAATTTAGATCCATCGGTAAACCAGATTGATCCTTTGAGTTTTCCCATTCTGCCCTATCTAGTATTACTACCTTGTAAGGTTTCGTCATTTGAAGTGTATTAATTGTCCTGTCGGGACGCATTCTTAGAATGTACTCTTCGGTTTTCTCTAACGCTAGATGGGTGTGGTCTATGGATGAGTCGTATGACTTCCCCTTGGCGTTAGTTCTGTAGATTGCTATTTTGGCCTCTGTCTCCACTTTGATGTGAAGTGGAGGCAGGTCCAATATAACCTCCATTGCGGCGGTGGGGGTTGTTGTCATTGCCCCCGTTATTCCTAGACAGGCCATTCTTTGCTTTATGCCACCAGATTGTTGGTGCGTGAGTCATAATGAGGCATATAACCCGAGTATAGAGCCAATACACCATTTTTGGTGTAAGTCCCCAGTTTTTTCCGAACATTCGCCGGCATGCCCAGAACGCTTTCACGGCTTTGTTCGTAATCTTTGTCATATGTGGCTTGAAGGTCAGTTTAGAGTCTAGAGTTACACCCAGATATTTAACTTGCCCCTCCATTTGTATTTCTCTGCCGAACAGCGTCGGTATTTTTATCTTATTTAAGTTCCTTCTACGTGTAAATGGTACTAAAGAGGTTTTTTCGGGATTAACCGTGAGGCCCTCTGTTGCACACCACCGTTCCACGTGTTTTAGTGCACCTTGCAGAAGTTCTGATGTGATGCCGTCAAATTTGCCGACCGCTAGTATTGCTACGTCGTCGGCGTAGCCTTGTACGTAGCATCCTTTTTGGTCCAGTTGATCTAATAGACCGTCTATGACTAGGCACCACAGAAGAGGGGACAGTACGCCGCCTTGCAGGCATCCCCTGCCGACCGTTACTTCCATGGTTATTCCATTTAGTGAAGTTTTTATTTTCCGTCCACTTAGCATTGGGCCGATCCAGCCAACTACGGTTGGCTGTATGCCTCTTGCTTGTGTGGCTCTTGTAATGGATTCAAACGAGGTATTGTCAAAGGCGCCCTCTATATCCAGAAAGATGGCAAGAGCTGTCTGCTTGTTCTTGATTGCTTTTTCGGCTCTTGTGGTTATTTCGTGCACTGCGATTTCGCACGACTTTCCTGATTGATAGACATATTGGTGTCTGTGCAGTGGTTTTAGTACCATTGCTCCGTCCCTGATGTGTCTATCAATCAGTTTTTCGATTATTTTCAGTAGGAATGAGGTCAGACTGATGGGCCTGTAGGACTTTGCCAGTTGGTATGTTTCCCGTCCTGGTTTTGGTATAAATACCACCCTAACTTTTGCCCACTTTTTCGGTATGTGCCCTAGGGCTACACTCGCCCGCATAATGGTACACAGTACTGATTTTAATTCCTCCATTCCATTTTGGAGTAGTGCTGGGAAGATGTTGTCTTCCCCAGCAGCTTTGAATGGCTCGAATGTGTTGATTGCCCATGCGAGTTTTGTTTGCGAGACTATGTTCTTTGCTAGTATCCAGCTATTTTTCGTTCCCTTTTTGAATGGGTTATCGATAGCCAGATTCTCGTGTTCGGTATCAATAACCGCAGAACCCGGGAAATGCGTTTGAAGTAAGAGTTTCAACGCTTCCCCTTCGGTTTCTGTGTATGTTCCGTCATTTTTCCGCAATGATCCAACTTTATTGTTGCTACCTTTTGCGAGAGCCTTCTGAAGTTTTGCACAGTCGGGTGTTTTCTCAACCCCCTGGCAGTACTCCCTCCATGTAGCTCCTTTAGACTTCCTTAGTTTGATATTATATTCCGTCAGGATTTCTTTATAAGTTCCCCAGTCGCCAGTTCTTTTAGCCTGGTTGAACAGCTTTCTTGTCTTTGTCCTTAGGTCAGAGAGTCCCTTATTCCACCACGGAACATTCCTGCGGTTCTCTCTTACCGTTTTTGGACAGCTTGACTCAAAAGCTGAAATTATTGTATTTGTGACGCTATCAGTCATTATTTCTAGCTCCACTTTATTCCTAACTTTTCCCGGACTTAGTTCCAGGCCCTGTCGCAGGTATTCCTTGTAAAGATCCCATTGACAGTTCCGTGGGTTCCTAAATGTCTGGGGGTTAGTTTCCGTGGATTTTATATCAAATCTGATGTATCTGTGGTGAGACAGAGAAGGTTCGTCTGAGCCAGTTACTAACCATGGTTTCTGCTTGCATCGTCCCTATGGTTAGGTCAATTACTTCGCTTCGTGTCGATGTTACGAAGGTCGGTTTGTTGTCGCGGTTGAGAATATCCAGCTTATTTTCTAGTAAATAATCTAAGAGAGACTCACCCCGTTTGTTGCCGTCACTGCATCCGATAATCATTTGGGATTATTTCTTCTGACAGTGTGATGTCAGGGCCCGTAAATCGGTGTCGGCGGAGGTCCAGGTTGATCATATGGGAGATATGCAGAGCCTAGGAATATTTCCGTCTCTGTCCCTTCGTTTGGCTCCAGTCTTACCTTCACCACTGTGAGGTCCCTGGAGTTTAAGTTCCACATGGGTAGTAGTCTGACCTTTTTTTTGCAAGGATACAGGTTCTTGGGTTGTCGGTATGGGCACTATATAGTGTCCAACCTTTACCCAGTTTTAGTCCCTGGATTTCCCCCTTGCATACCCAAGGTTCCTGAATGAGCACAATATCTATATCGTTAAGAATGGTATACGCATGTAGAGCAGCCGAGGCTGCTTTACAGTGATGTATATTTACCTGGAGTATCTTCATTTTCTTTTTAATCTTCCATTTCCATTAAGGGTTCCTTCTCAGGCCCCCCCTCTGGATTGTGCTGTGTGGCCACAGATGATTCCCCCACCGATACGTTTTGGGGGTGTCCTTTTTGGGTCTCTCTCTGGGTTGCTTTGGCCGTTGAGGTTCCATTTCTAGCCCCTCACTAGCCTGTGCCTCCCTCAGAGGTTCCTCTATGGGTCCCTCCCCTCGGCGTGTTTCCTGTGACGTTCCCTCTTCAGGTCCTGTCACAGGATTTGGTTGGGGTTCAGGTTGAGGTTCCATATTTGGCCTTTCTTCCATGGCTTCTTCTTCTTCGCCACCCTTCTTTGCCCCGAGTAGCTTGATTTTATCCCAAGAGGATTCGTCCATGGTGATGACCACTTGCTGACCTTTTGGGTCAGGCTTATTGTGGACCACCTGCCATGTGGCCGTCGAAATTCCGGCATTTTGAACCATTAATCTGCGTATGATCTTCTCCGGTTCCATTGCTGGCCCCGGAATCCACGTCATGGCCCTTAATTGTTTGGGTATCAGACTCTCCTCGACAGATTTGAGTCTGGCCCCTTCCCAGGGTTGTCCCTCTCTCATCACCCCCGCCAGCCAGAGTTTGGTGCTCTGGTTGACGCATGGAGGTACCCGGCCCTGGCTGATACTCTACTGAAGCCGATTGATTCACCGGCTTTCAGTGTGTCGATTTTTTCGAGTAGATAGGATTTTATTTGTCCCATCTGCTCTTCATTCAGGGACGACTCCGGATAATCTTCAGGCATTATTGCCATCTTGATGTCCGAGGTTGCGTCCCGGTATGATTTCCCCTGCGAAGAGGAAGGTTCAGTTGAGAGTTGTCTCACTCCTGTTTTAATTTTAATTTCCTCCGTGACTAGGTTTCCCACCTGATCTGAGGTGTTTGGTTCCAGTACAGTTTCTTGATGATGTTGATGTCGTTGCTGTCCAGGCCGATACGTTTAAGTTGGCTGATTAGGATGTCGTATCATACGCCTAGATAAATTATACTCATACGTTATCAAATGCCTTTTCGTAGTCTATAAAGCATGCAAAGACATTTTTCTGTTGGTCAAGGCATTTCTGAACTAGAACTTGTACCGAAAACAAAGCATCCCTTGTCCCTAAGCCGCTACGAAATCCAAATTATGTTTCCCCAATATTGGCTTCTATTTTGCTCCATAATCGAGTGTGCAAAATTCTTAGGAACACTTTCAGCGCATGACTCATGAGACTAATCAACCCATAATCACTGCATCGTTTCGCGTTAGGTTTCTTGGTAAGGCTGATAAAAGTGGATCTTAGTCAATCCGGAGGTTTATTACTTGTGTTGTATATGTGGTTGAACAACTTCAGGTGGATGTCGTTTTTATCGATGTCAATTAGTTTGAGCAGTTCTGCATTGAATTGATCTGGACCAACTGCTTTGCCAGGTCTTGCTTGGTTTAAAGCCTTTCTCGCTTTCTCTTTGAGTATTTCCAGACCGTCCAGTTCCTCAGTAATATTATCGGAAATTGAGCGTTCGTCATTGAAAAGTTCTGTGATGTAGGTCTTCCATAATTCCATTTGTTCTTTACTTTCCACTATACGTTTGTTGTCATTGTCGGTCAGTTTCGCGGTAATTCGGTTTCGGTTAGTGTTCGTTACTTCTCTCACTCTTTTATGTAGATTAAAACTATCATGTTTGTTTTCAAGTACTTCTATTTCTTTACATTTTGTATTTATCTATGTTTCCTTTGCTTCTCTAATTCGTCGTCTTATTGTTCGCTGAATATTTTTATAGACTGCTGCATCATTTTTGTTTCTCCTTCGTTGTTCCACTAAATCGAGAATTTCGCGAGTCATCCACTCTTGTTTCGTTTCATTTTATTGAAAGTCAAGCTGGTCTATTGCCGTATCCATGACTGTTTTCTTTAGGTTGTTCCACGTTTCTTCAATATCTGATTCAGGTGATAATATCATGCTCTCTATATTGTTGTTTAGAATATCTGAAAAATTGTTTCTAATATCGGGATTCATGATGTTATTGATATTGATTATGTTGCTTTGTTATCTTTTTCGTTGTATTTTCAGCCGGAGTCGGATTTCCGCAACAACAGGATTGTGATCCGAGTTAAAAAAAAATATATTAAAAAATATTTTTGTTGAGGTTTGTGATGTGGAGGGGCAGTGAGGGAAATAAAGGTCTTTTTTTTTGATCAGAGTTGATATCAGCACCCGGATATGTTTTCACGCTCTTGGCGCAGTTTCGGAAGCTTTTGTTGATGATATAATCAATTTGATTTCTGAGTATCGCGTTTCCTTGTCCCTTGTCTATTAGTGATCACCAGACATACAGTCGCTTTGGTGGTAGCTGGAACAATGTGTTTATGATGATCCTTTTCTTGGCAGAGTTGTAGTAGTCGGTCTCATCTCTCATTTCTCTGACCCAGTCCGCGTGGTCTAACGATTTTGTCAACTTGTCGTTGACCAATTTGGGCGTTCAGGTCTCCCATAACTATATTAATGTCATGGCCTTTAAATGCTCTCATTAGTTTCGTAGAATTTTTCTTTCTGAGGTTTGTCCGAAGTTGATGCATAAACCTGTATGAAATTAATGTTCTTTGGCTGCCCTTTCAGTTGTAAGAACATTAATAATTGGGATGTATATAAATATGCATATCTTTATCAATTAGAATACAGTTGTTGTGTTTTGGGGACCAAATATATATTTTATGAAAATGTGAACTAAATAGGTTGAAAATGTCTTATGTGTTTTTTGACGATTAATAGTTTTTGCACTACACTTTTTTAGGGACGGTATTACCATGGAACAATTAGAAATTGTCTAATTTTTTCGTTTTCATTTCCTTTTCAAACTTATAATCAGTGTACAATTTCCTTCCTCTCAAGTATAATTTATAAACAATTCTTGAAAGAAACTCAAAAGTAAAATATGTTAGAACACAACATTTTCTATATGAATTCTATATAAGTACAATTATACTAACATTATATCTTCATTAGTATGAAATTTAGAACAATATTTTTTCATACATATAATAATTATATATTTTTAAAAGGAATAAATATAGATTTTCATGTTTCCATTATTTTATGATTTTCACGACTGTGACGTAAAGTAAATAAAATCACACTCAATTTGAAATGTATATTTACACACTATGTTCTTAACAACTGATACAGACAATGCTAGCGCAATGGCGCTAGATGTATTAAATAATAATTTGCAGAGCTCGAAGGAGACGATCTTAGCCGCGCAAAGGCGCGGCTCGTTCTGCTCTTCTCTGCATCCCTCACAGGTATCGCGGGGTGAACCTTGCTTCATCCGACCACATCTGGTGCCCAAATGTCGCGCCACCGATAACCAGATGTGGGACTGGAAAATTTCACCCGCAAATCACTACCTAACTCAAAACCCAAAATATAAAGCGTTTTATGGCTTGAATGGTGCCAATAGCCTCCTTGAACTAGCAATAAAGACGTACCTACTTTAACTAGAAATCAATATATGTAAATAATTAGACAGGGGAAGATTTTGGGTTATGGTTCCCACACACACACCGTGTGGGGCCGTAACATCCTCCCCGCCTTGAAATTACTTAATTTCAAAATAAAGGAAAATAAAAACAGTAAACATAGAATTCAGGGATTCCCTTCAGAAATGCCGGATTTACAACAATAATATAATAATATCTAAATATCAGCTTTATACATACACAGACCCAGGCAAAAAAAACTATAGACAACCTAACAATATTAAAGATGATTAACTGAGGAATCAAGTTTTTGTTCACGGGGTAACGCGCACAGTTTGACCGTGGGACGCACGACACTACCACCTACAGTTTTGATTGTCGCACACCCCACCATACCATCACTTCCAGGATGCGTTGTCCTAATTCGGCCGACATGTGATTCTCCTCGGTAAGGACCTACGGCTCCTGTCCCATATTTTCTCTCCTGTATTCGTGAAGTCGCATTAAATTGCCTCCAATTAGGAAAAGGCCGGGTGTTAGGAAAGGGAGGTTTGGGTCGTTTAAAAATTAGGTATGTTTTTGTATGTTCAATTTCTAATTTTGCAGTTTTTCCTTTGCCCTCTTTAATGATGAATGGGCCCCCGTAATCAATACCAGTTTTACTAACAGGTCGTATTTGTTTCGCGGAAATTTCTGATAGATTACCCCTAATTGAGTCTGACGATACAGGGTTGGCTTTAAATCTCGTGACACATTTGCGAGTAACGCGTCTCATAGAGTTTCTGCCTGCAAGTAGCCAATATTTTGTGCTTACGTGCGGTAATATTCCCGAGGTCCTATGTGAACATTTTTAAAATGGTACTGACGAATTACTAATTTAGTTGGAATGCTTAATTTTGGTATAACTATAGGAAATTTCGCGTCATATATAAATTTTGTATGTCTCGGTCTACCGCCCACACGTATAATTCCAAACTCGTCTAAAAACGGATTTAATCGAAACAATTTACGGTGCGAGTATACTGGTTGTACATTTTTGAATAAAGGAATTTCCCTTGAAAATGCTGTGATTTGGACAGCTTGACTAATATTAATTTCTGCCTTGTTTGATTCATCTTGATTATGTTTTCCAGTAATTATGTTATTCTTATTTAACAACTCGCATGTATCTTTACACGGAGGGGAATTCGACACTTTAACTTGCGCGATAAAAGTTGATTTCTTATTTGCCGATTGAGTGGTATTTTGCTTTGGAGGCGTATTTATTGACTTTAGAATTTTAAATTTTAATCGCCTTACTGTTAATTTTAACCCAAAACCTACATCAAATAGTTCAGGGAATTCGTCGTCAAAACTATCTGTTTCTTGTTTACAAAATTCGTGAACTTGATTTAAAATGTCATCAATTGTCTCTAAAATTAATTCAGCACTATCTAAATTTGAATCTATATGTTTCTGCACTGCAGCAATATTCCGTTCTATACTTAAACGCTGCTTAGTTAATGTACGAAGAGCTCGCTCGCTCTCTTTAGACATTTGGGGATCTGCCATTACGGACATGGTAAAATATGGATAGAATTAGGAACAATGAGAGGCCTACCTAAGCGACGAGCTGCTGGGCGTTGCGACTTGGAGGGCTGACTCTGCGACACTTGTCCTGTAGCTCTGCGTGTTGACGATGATGTGACCGGAGGGCGCCTTGCTTCCTTGTGATGCGGGGCCGCTGCTGCTCCTGGACACTGACGAGGTTTCGCAAAGCACTAGCACTAACTTATAACGAAGTAACTGCTGCACTCACTCCCCTGTCGTTGATGATGATTTGTGTATAATTTGAGTATAATTATCACTAATTAATTTCGCCGGTTTGGTTCGATCCAAACAACTCTTGGATCACGGTTCGAAGGACCAAAAAATGTGACGTAAAGTAACTAAAATCACACTCAATTTGAAATGTATATTTACACACTATGTTCTTAACAACTGATACAAACAATGCTAGCGCAATGGCGCTAGATGTATTAAATAATAATTTGCAGAACTCGAAGGAGACGATCTTAGCCGCGCAAAGGCGCGGCTCGTTCTGCTCTTCTCTGCATCCCTCACAGGTATCGCGGGGTGAACCTTGCTTCATCCGACCACATCTGGTGCCCAAATGTCGCGCCACCGATAACCAGATGTGGGACTGGAAAATTTCACCCGCAAATCACTACATAACTCAAAACCCAAAATATAAAGAGTTTTATGGCTTGAATGGTGCCAATAGCCTCCTTGAACTAGCAATAAAGACGTACCTACTTTAACTAGAAATCAATATATCTAAATAATTAGACAGGGGAAGATTTTGGGTTATGGTTCCCACACACACACCGTGTGGGGCCGTAACAACGAGATTATATAAAAAATATATACGTTACCAAATTCTATCTCTGAATTAGTCTGATTCACAAAAAAAGGTGTACTTTGCCTTACTCCAATTAATATTTTTGAAAAATTGGTACGGCTCAAGTATCATTTTCATTAGAAATTTGTTTGTTTAAGATAAATACTCGAAATAATTAGCATTATGTTAATTTTTTTGACAACTTTTATTCAAATAATTTTTGAGAAATATTTTAAATTCAGTTTAACATTAATATTATCTTCATACAACAGATATTTAAAAACATCATATAATGTTGTTCCTTTTCTGTATATTTATTTCTAGCTTTCATAAATAAATAGCTGGTACTATTAAATTAAAATGTTAATCGGCTGTTCACTATATGCAACCTTAAGTACAGCTAGTTCCGCCCGGTCATATACTAAATAGCGTTTCTGCTATTGATTTTAAATTCCTGCTACAGCTGTTTCTGTCACCTAGTAACAGACTGCGGGTTGCATAAAAATTGATAAGCCTCAATTGTTATGACTATACAAAGTCATTTCACTTAGTCGCGATGTTATTTCGTGTGCAGCGGGTCGTTTCTTTGGTGCGCAATATGCATTTGGTTTCGAATAAAGCCTACGTAGACGGGTGTTGGGTGTCTGCCGCGAGTGGCCATGAATTAGCGGTGAAAAATCCTGCAAATGGCAGCGTTATCGAAAGTGTCCCTAATATGGACGTAGATGACGTTCGTGCGGCTGTCACCGCTGCTAACCGAGCATTCCCCGCGTGGCGCGATACCACTGCTAAGGAGCGCTCCGTGCTACTGCGGAAATGGTATAATTTGATGGTTGAAAATAGCGAAGCGTTGGCGGCGGTAGTGACATTGGAGGCGGGAAAACCGCTGGCTGAATCGCGCGGAGAAGTCACTTACGGCAACAGTTTCGTTGAATGGTTTTCAGAGGAGGCACGAAGAATCGACGGGGAGATAATTGCATCTCCGGTAAAAACCAAGAAAATTCTAGTGGAACGCCAACCTGTCGGTGTAGCCGCATTAATAACACCTTGGAATTTCCCACATGCAATGATAACAAGAAAAGCAGGCGCTGCACTAGCTGCTGGCTGTACTTGCGTTGTAAAACCATCAGAAGATACCCCATTAACCGCTCTAGCATTAGCAAAACTCGCTGAAGAGGCCGGTATACCAAAAGGCGTTTTTAATGTTGTCACTAGTGACAGAACAAACACTGCTAGTATAGGCGAATTATTATGTAGTGACCCTGCTATTGGTGTTGTTTCTTTTACCGGTTCAACATATGTAGGGAAGCTTCTCTATAAACAATGCGCGCCCACAGTGAAAAAAATTGCGTTAGAATTAGGCGGGAACGCGCCTTTTATAATTTTTGAAACCGCCAACTTGGATCACGCCGTAGCTGGCGCAATGGCCGCGAAATTCCGCAACTGTGGCCAAGCTTGTGTGGCCGCTAACCGAATTCTAGTACACTCGAAAATATTCGACGAATTTGTTAGCAAATTCGATGCGGAAGTTGCAAAATTGAAAATCGGCGACGGAAGCGATTTCGGTGTTACAATCGGACCATTAATTAATGACATGCAATTTAATAAGACTTGTGAATTTGTCAATGATGCTGTTAAAAAAGGAGCGAAGGTTGTACGCGGTGGTAAGCCGTCGACTGAGCTTGGCGCTTTGTTTTACCCACCAACCATTCTCACACAAGTCAGCAAAGATATGTCGGTGTATACTGAAGAAGTTTTCGGGCCAATTGCTACGTTTGTCCAGTTCGACACCGAGGAGGAGGCGCTGAGCGTGGCGAACGCCACTCAGGGTGGCCTCGCCGGGTACTTTTACTCGCAGGATGTCTCGCAAATATTTAGAGTCAGTCGGCTGATGGAGGTGGGCATGGTTGGTGTGAACGAGGGCATGATTTCAACAACGGAGGCGCCGTTTGGTGGCGTGAAAGAATCCGGCATCGGGCGCGAAGGTTCTCACCACGGCATTGAGGAATACACTTATCACAAATATATATGTTTAGGCAATTTATAATGATTAGCACAAGATTTTCTATAAGTTAATATCCGAGTAATATTGACGTTTTTTTTTTCGAAAACCTTGAATATTGAATATGAGAAATTATCTTAGTACCAGACAAAACATCGTAATCTTTGGTTTGTTATAAGTGTCCATAGAAAGTAAATCTGTACAGATTGTAGTTAAATTTGTCATTTTTTCATTTTATAGCTCATGATATTATTTTATACAATTTTATAATTTCTATGCCTCTAATACAAATTATAAAATTTTATAATTTCTATGCCTCTAATACAAATTATAAAATTTTATAATTTCTATGCCTCTAATACAAATTATAAAATTGTATAAAATACCATCATGTGCTATAAAATAAAAAAAATGACAAATTTAACTACAATCTGTACACATTTACTTTCTATGGAAATTTATAACAAACCAAAGATTACGATGTTTTGTCTGGTACTAAGATAATTCCTCATAGCAACTAAAAGTACTCAATACAGTTAATTATGGGTTATACAGTTCAAAATAAAGAAACATCACTAGGCATGTTGGTAACAACAATTAATTGTTTGATTATTAATTGTGTCCACTAGTTTATGAGTAATATGTATTTCGTATACTGCAACTTTATTTTTATGTAATAAGATTCCGATTTCATTTGATGGCATTCGTTATTGTCATATAATTATTAAATTGTTACTAAGCTATAACCATAATTATACAATTTGCAATTTTGTTACAAATCGTACAGCTTTTGGGAATTCAGAATTTTTCTTTTAAAATACTATTTACACTGATTAGCGAATCAATATGTTATGTTAAAATATATACTTTAGTTAGTTATGTATTTATATAATAATATAATTTAAAATAGCAATCATTCCTATTCCTGATATGCTGCTAATAATTTGAAATAGCAATGATTCCTATTCCTGATATGCTGCTAATAATCTACTGATGTTTGTTAATTAGTTTATAAAAGTATCGAATGTGATATATGTCTTCCAGTTGGTATTGTCTTCCATTAATATATAGATAACAAATAATTTAAATAAAAAAATAAGTAGTTATTTTACCCAATTTCCATTTATACTATAGAAACAGCAAAGCAATTTCTACACAGGATTTTTTCTACGCCATATATGGATACAAATATTTTAACATACTGCAACACGTTGTATAAATACAACACAAATTGAATATAGCTGGATTAGCGTTCCCCTAAATGTTTAATTTTAGTAAATCCGTTCTAGGATAAACAGAAGAAGTAATTACTGTTACATTGGGATTATATGATATAATTAGATTTTTTGACTATTTATTTAATAGGTGGCTATTTCCAGTAGATGTATGCGTGTACAAAATTTCGAGACTAAATTTAGTTTATTATTATGAAGTTCTTTAATTTCCTTTTTTTTTAATTTTCAAGCCATTGTTATAAAAATATGTTCCTAATATTTACGTCTGAATGATTTAATTATATTTCTATTCTCAATATTTTTAACAAAACTATCTGGTTTGGGCACCACACGACTTTGCGAATTTATTTATTTAATAATTTATTTTACTTTTTCGAAAGAAAAGTTGTGCGGAATCAAATTTTGAAATTATTATGAATCTATAAAATGTTCGTATGAATGATCAAATACCAAAATTACCAAATTATTTGCAAATAAACAAAATTGTTCTTCAAATTATTTTGATTTTAGATTTTTCAAATAAATGTTAAATAAATAAAACTTTTTACTGCTTATATATATTTATAAAATGTTGTCAAAATGATGGACCGTTACAAATATTTGATTTTTAGCAAAACCGATTTTAATAAAAGATCGAAAACAAATGTGAAGAAAACGTTTGTTTCAGACAAACTGATAGTCTTAGACCAGCTTCGTCAACAAATGTCGACAATTTTTGAATGAGTTTATTGCAATTCTGCCCGCGGCGAAATCCTGCTAATTCACGAGCAAAACTTTCCTCTTATAGAATTCTGACAAGGGACATCAATGCTGCAGTTCTGTCTCTATGATTGCTAAATGGGGTTTCGTGGGTTTAACGACCGGTTGTAATTTGTAATAATCTACAAAACGATAACAATATGCCACGATTCGTTGTATTTTACGCAACGATGAGAATTTGTCTAAAGATCGTTTTAGACAAGACAATTTCTTAGCTCAAAAGTTGTTCAAGAAATAAATTCATATATCCTCCTCCCATACAATTTGTCCTTGACAAATAGAACGCGTCATATTTTTTCATTCAATCTACCATCCAATTCAATATTTCAAATAACTTGCCGTATGATACGAGATAATTGAGATTGTCTCGCATCTTGACTAACTTTTGAGTCAAGAAATTGTCTTGTCTAAAACGATCTTAACTTTTGAGTCAAGATATTGTCTTGTCTAAAACGACCTTAACAATGCCAACACGATATTCGGTTCAGATTCAACCACGAATGCACTACGACTAAGTTCAGCCTCAGAATTCGCGGAACGACTTATTGCGTCACACGAGCTTACTGGCCAATGGTCCTGCGACCAAGGATAAAAATGAGGATTCCGCCCACCATAGCGAACATTTTAGAATTTCCGCGGGAAAAAGTCCACAAGATGGCGGGTTCGCGGCATTATCTCCAGATCGCACATGCTTCCAGCACAGCACAGTGGAACGCGGTCTTGAATATATGCGAAGCGATTAGCTACGAATGTTTCCCATTTATATGGACAGGAACGGATCCATGATAATGCGACCGTAGAATCCGTCCACGCAAAAATGTGATCTACACAAATTGATGGTTTTAAGTCATTTACAACAACAGGTACTAAATTAGAGAGTAACACGGCGGCGGATAACTCTAAACGAGGAATCGACACACATTTAAGAGGAGCAACACGAGATTTGGACATTACATATTGAACTTTGATTTCCCCATGAAAAAACCCAGGTTCTGTCGACGAGGGGCTTGACCGCCTAACAGGCATTCCTAAGCCCCCCGGACCGTCTATCGTTTGTCTGTCGTTATGTCTCTTGTACTAAAATAAAAGGCGGGTAAGGTAAAAATAAATGAAAATGGGGGACGGAGGCTGTCACTGTCGTCCGTCCTCGTCAGTCGGTCTGTGGGGTTCGCAGGTCGTCGTCGAACTTCCTCCCCATCACCGTCCGGGAGAAAGCTGCGTATGCGTCCCACGCGTCCCTGTCCTGGAGGATCCTGGCGCCGATGTCGTCCGGGTCGGTGTCGCCAATCTGTAACCATAAGACGTTTCTTTGAGCTACCCATCGGGGACAACGGTAGATGGTGTGGGCCGGATCATCGATCCCACCACAGTAACGACATTTGGCACTGTGTGCCTTCCCTGTCCGGTGGAGGTATGATTGAAAGACTCCATGCCCGGATAGGGTCTGGGTGGTCCAATGATCCAGGTCCCCGTGTCCCCTGGTGACCCACGGCTCCACGTATGGGATCCATCCTCCATTGGTGGCAGCATCCCATCTCGCCTGCCACTTCCTAAACGTCTCGTTCCTCGCCTTCTCTTGGGCCTCCTTCTTGGTGGCCCCGTCCTCCTTGTAGCCATGTGCCCTTGCACGCTTATCAACGAGCAAGTCGCCCGGGATGGTTCCCGCCAGCACCTCCACCGCGTCCGTGGATATGGTGCGGTAGGCCATACAAATCCTTACTGCACTGGTGCGCAGAGCCCGTCGCAGCCTCTCCGCGTTCCGCCTGGTGTTAGTGGCGCTCGCCCAAGCGGGGGCTGCGTACGTCAGCTGGGCTCGCGACACCAGTGACAGCAACCTTCTCCTGCCTGTGCTGGGTCCTCCAATATTGGGCATTAGCCTGGCTAATGCCGCCTCGGTGTTGGTGGCCCTCAGGGTGGCCTCTAATACCTGGGAGGTGTGGTGCACGTTGCTTTCCAGCAACATGCCCAGGTATTTGATCTTTCTCCTTATTGGGAGGACCGCCCCCAAGAGTTGAATGGTTGCGGTGGCTTCCTGGACTCCAGCTCTCTTTGTAGACAGCAGGGCGACGTCCGTTTTGGCAGTGGCGATGGACAGGCCGCTACCCGTCGTCCATTCGGCCACCGCTGCTACTACTTCCCCCTGTCTCTTCTTTGCCGTGGTGAGGTCCCTGGCCTTGGTCACCACGGCCAGGTCATCGGCAAATGCCACGATGGTGGTACATCGTCGAAGGCAACGTTCCAGAGGAGAGGGCCCGGGACTGAGCCCTGTGGCACCCCCCCCCCCCCCCCCCACGTTACCCCGTACTTCTCGAGTCCTGCGGTGCCATCATAGGTAATCTCGCGGTCTGCAAGGTAGGCCCTGGTGATGTTTCTCAATGATAGAGGGATCCGTTTCCTGGCTAGCGCCTTGTTGATGGCCCCCCATGGCAGCGTGTTGAACGCGTTAGCCACGTTCAGGGTGGCCATCAGGCAATGGGCTCTTTTCCTCCACGTCCCGGTGTTAGCGGACTTGGCGATCCCCCTGACATGGAGGATCGCGTCACAAGTTAACTTGCCTCTGCGAAAGCCGTACTGGTAGTGATGCAGGCCTCCCGCAGTTTCAATGGCCTCGGCCAGCCGGTTCGCTACCAGCCTTTCGGTGGCTTTGGCTAGGCCGTCTAGCAGACATATAGGGCGATACGCCGTCGGACTTTCCGGTCGCTTCCCCTTTTTGGGGATGAGGGATAGCCTCGCCGTCTTCCACCTTCGTGGAAAGGCGCCCACCCTCATACATTCATTGGCTATTACTCGTAGCGCCGGGGCGATCCCCCTCGCCGCTGCCTTGATCAGCTCGTTGGGGAGTCCGTCGGGCCCGGGTGCCTTTTTCCCCGGCAGGTGTTGCAGAACCTGCATGACTTCCTCCTCGCTCCATTCTTCCTGCGCGTTGTTTGGATTCTCTGTTTGCTCTTCCGGTGGGTTGTCGTGGATGCTGGGTGGGAAGAGGGCCTTGACCACTGCTGCCACTCCCCCAGGTACCGAGGCCTCCGGCCCGGGTGGTCGGGCAGTGATCTTCCTGGAGACTATTTTGTATGGGAGCCCCCACGGGTCCTTCTCTACCTCCTTGCATAGGTCCTTCCAGCACCGAGCCTGGCTGGTCTCGATAGCTTTCCGGTAGTCTCTTCTTTTGCTCTTGTAGTCCGCTCTGAGTTCTTCCGTGGGCGCTCCTGTCGCTCTTGCCCGCTGCTCCCTCCTCCTGGCCCGGTTGGCCAGTGTTCGGGCGTCGGCCACCTCCTGGCACCACCAGTAGATCCTCCTCTTCCGTCCACTGGTGACGTCAGTTGACTTGACATTTTCCGTACATGCTGCCGTGACCCTGGCCGTCAGCCGGTCGGCCATCGCGTCCACCCCTCTATCGTCGTGGGGTTCCGGGTGGGCATCACCCGCTTCCGATATTGCCCTGGTTAGTGTTGGGCCGTCCACCGATGCGAGGTTCCACCTCCGCCTCTGGCTCACTTCTTCCTGGAGCTGGGGCCGCTGGGGTCGGGCCTGAGCTACACTTCCTGGACTTATCCCGTATAGTATGTATAGGTGGTCGCTAAGGGTCTCCTCCCCCAGCACCCGCCATCCTTGCACACGGCTGGCCATTCCTGGCGATGCAAGTGTTAGGTCTATGTGTGACACAGATTCTCCCCTGGAGAAGGTCGGTGCCCCACCGGTGTTGAGGATTGTTAGGTCTAAAGTCGCGGCTAGTTCGAGTATGGCCTCTCCCCTCGAGTTGTTGGTGGGGGAACCCCATGCTGTGGCCTTGGCGTTGAAGTCGCCCGCCATAACGTAGTCCCCCGCAGTAGCCCGGGCTGTTGCCTCCAGTGAGTCGATCCACTCCTGGGCGTGTCTCCTACCACAGTTGGGGGAGAGGTAGCAGCCTATGATGGTGAGCTCTCTGAACTTTACCCATGCTATCCCCCTCCTGGGGGTACCGAAGGATGTGATGCGCCCATGGAGGCTGCCAACTGCCTTGATGGCTATATCCCCCATGGGCCCGTCGGTCACCCACGAGGGGTCCAGCCTGGCGTGGTTTGGCTCGGACGCGATTATCGCGTCCGCCCCCAGTCTGTTGGCCTCCGCTAGCAGAAGCTGGCGAGCAGCTCTGCCCCTGCCAACGTTGGCCTGGATGACCGTTCTTATGTTGGACCGGCGCGTGGCGCACCTCCTCCAGCGCCGCGCCTGGTTCCCTCGATGGCTTTTAGTTTAGTCGGGCAGCGGTAGCTGCTCGCCGCGTGGCCGTCTACTTCGCATACTGCGCAGTCCGGGGTTTCTGCCTTACACGCTCTAGCTTGGTGTCCCTCCTTCGCGCACTTTAGGCACAGATTCCGCCTATCCGGTCCTTTGCACGCGCTGGCGTGGTGGCCGTCCAACCAGCACCTGGTGCAGCCGAGCGAGAGCTCTTGCCTCCTGGTGGGTTTGGTCTGCACCAGGCCGATGCGAAGCCTTCTCCCGGTTAGCACCTCTGCTCCCTTCTCCGTGGTTGTTACCGTCACGGCCTGTGTGCTGTTGCGTGACGGTCTTAATGGGCCCACCCTGTAGGTCTCCTTGCTTTCGGCCGGGTAGGCTGCCTCGATGGCCTCCGCCACCTCCGTGGCCGTGGTGAGCACATCCAGGCCCCTGATGTGGAGTGTGGTGCCTGGTCGGTTCACCCGCGCATTGGCCCCCTGCGCTTTGTCGGCGATAGTAGAACAGAGGGCGTCGACTTTGCCCCCGTTCCCTTTTACCCTGATGCGGAGTAGTCCGCTGTCGGATCTGTCCATTCCCCATAAATCACGCAACCATATCCCGACTTGCATCGCAGCATCCATGTAATTGACATGAAGTGACCAACACCGAGAAAACACAGAATATTTAACGAAACTAATGGTGCTCTGCCAGAAACTAGTGCCATTAAGTGCTAACATTCGGCGGGGATGGTTCGTTCCATCCTAGGCCTAACATCCACAAATGTTGAATCAGAAGTTTCACGAAAAATAGTACTGGCCCCAAAAATCCCAAAGGATTATATACGCGGGAGACTTCCGATAAAATGGCCCACTTAGTACACAATACAGGATTGGGCTTAACACGAAATGAGAAGGTATCAGCTACGCATTGCCAATGTAAGCCGAGAATCTTTACTGTGGAGTCAAATATGGTAGAATTAATTTGTAGATGCGATTCGAGAAGAACTGCCACCACGGCTGGATGATTACTAGCCCATTTTCGCAATTCAAATCCTCTTACTGCACAGAGATATTAACTGTGACTTTAGTTCTTAAGCTTCTGCTACCGTTTTTGCTCCGCACACAAAATCGTCAACGTACAAATTTGACTGGACGTTTTTAGATGCTATGGGGAATACATTGCGAACTTGTTCAGCTAGGCGCAGAAGAACATTGCTAAAAATGGAGCTAACCAAACTCCATACGTGATGGTATTTAATTCATATGTTTGAATAGGATCCGACTACGAAAATCTAAACCTAATGCTTTGAACATGGCGATGCTCAGGCGAAATTAATATTTGACGGTACATTTGGCGAATATCGCACGTAAATACAACTGGGTGAAGGCTAAATCGAAGATCGACATGATATTATTATGAAGTTTTAGGTCAACGTATCATTTAAAGACAAACCATTCGCGTCTTTTGCGGAAGCATCGAACACAGTCCTTATTTTTGATTGTATACCGTTATCCGTAAAAACACAATGACGTGGTATAAAATAAGAGCGAACGTCGGCAGTACAATCGGGCGGAAGCAACGTCATGTGCCCGACGGACAGGTAATCCTGCATATAGTCCATATATAATTGTAACAGTTTTGTGTTTGAAGACAACAGGCACTCAACCGCAAGCCACCGTTTATCTGCAATAGGCTTAGAACCGTTAAAATAGGATTTTGGATTTTAAACGGCAAGGCGACACGTTAGTTTTAGATGACTCTTCTGCCTGTATACTATCTACATCAGGGGATTGGAAATTTCTTCGATTTCCTAGAATTGCTTTAAAGTACTATCCAAACACGCTTTGGTGATGGCACACATGGCTTAAATACCCTTTGAAACCCATGTCTACCAAGTTCTATCCGAAAATCGTATTAATTGTTGTGGGTTTGCCTTGAATGATATCGGACTGGAGAATAGAGTAGTAAATATCTGCGCCTAATAATATGTCAATTGACCTCGGTTCATTCCACGATCCGCAAATTTAATGTTGTCTAAATGAGATAGATTTGATCTATCAATGACCGTATTAGGTAGCACATTAGACATTTGCGGGAGGACTATTAGTTGCGCTCCTTGAATTTATCTTCCCCCTACACATGACTGAAGAATGCAAGTAGTAACACCACGAGGTGTTGACGACGGAATATTGCCCAACCCGAAGACTGGAGTGTGACAAGGAGCCTTACGCAGACCTAACTTTCGAGCGTTATGCTCAGTAATAAATGACGCTTGACTATCCATCTATTAGTGCCCGGATACGATTAGGCGTTCCGTGACAAACTAAATCGAAAACAGCTGTCGATAGCAGTATTTGAATATGAGGTGCTGACAGATGAGCACAGGATGCCATTCAGCTTCGACTTTCTCATCCAATGGATCCATTCTTTACCTTCCTGGTTGACCACTTTATCCTGCGAGCGTCTTTCTTTCCATTCACCGCCTTCCTCTAGCACTCTTTCCAACTCACATTCCAGTCACCCCCGATAATCTATTCATCTACCTTCGTCTCCAGCTTTTATAGTACCTCCTTAATTCCATCCGGTTTTTGGTGAAGTACACTGCCCCATCCATACAGACCTTCTATGTATTTCCACTTTCGGTACTACAGATTCCGTAGCTTCCCTCAGCGACTGTTTGCTCCATTCCTTACTATCTTCCTCACTTGCAACAACATTTCGCATTTAGCTCTCCCCATCCTTGCATCTTTCTTCGCAGCCTGCCTTACCCAGTGCCACCCTGACGGAATAAATTCGTATGGTATATCATCACTCATGCCTATGTTAACCCCAATATGTATTTTGAAGACCAAATGGTATTTCTAGTACAATCATCATGGCGAAGTTTAGAGCAAATTATTCCGGAGTCTCAAGTCTCCCAATCGGATCTCCGGGGCTGACAGTTTTAAACGTCGCTACCAAAAAGAATAAGGTATCACCTATGAAGATCTGCACATGGAACGCAAGAACAATGTCCCAGGCAGGAACAATTAACAATGCCATCCAAGAAATGAATAGACTTAATATAGACATAATGGGAATTAGCGAAATGCGATGGCCCAGTTCAGGATATTGCGTAATTGACGATCACTCAGTCTACTACTCTGGAAACGCAGACAACAAACATGTCCATGGGGTAGGGATGATAATATCCAACAAAATACGACAAACCGTCACAAACTTCACACCAATATCAGAAAGAATGCTACTCATACAATTAAACAGCACCCCAGTGAAGACAAACATTATTCAAATATATGCCCCCACCTACGACAAACCCGTTGAAGAAGTGGAAGAACTTTACGGTACACTATCAGATATAATAAAGCAGCTTAACAAACATGAAGTGATAATAATCATGGGTGACCTAAACGCCAAAATTGGAAAGGGAAAAAGCGGTGAATATATCGGCGAATGTGGACTGGGCGTAAGAAATGAACGCGGAGATAGACTTAAACGATTCGCAGAGGAAAAAGAGTATGTAATACTGAACACCATCTTCAAACTCCCACCACGACGCCTATATACATGGATATCGCCCCAAGACCAACCCAAAAACGTCGTTAGAAATCAAATCGACTATATACTAGTGAACAAACGATTCCGCAATAGCTGCCAATCAGTTAAAACCTACCCTAGTGTTGATATATCGTCAGACCACAACCCACTAGTAGGAAGATTCAATTTAAAACTCAAAAAAGTTGCTCGAAAAATAAACACGAAAAGGTGGAACATGAGAAGACTAAAACAACCTGATATTAAAGAAACAGTAACAAGCTTAATAACTCAATGCTGCAAGGAGATAGAAGCATCGAACAACACAGAGACGACCCTTGAGAAACTAACTAACACCCTCAATCAGATCGGAGACGAATATTTAACAGACAAAAAAACCAGGAGGAAAAGCTGGATGACAAATGAAATATTACAACTCATGGACGAAGGAAGGAAGGCAAAAAATAACACCACAAAATACCAGAACCTTCAAAAACAAATAAGGCAAAACATAAGAATAGCAAAGGAGAACTGGATCAGAACACAGTGCAAAGAGATAGAAGACCTAGAAAAGAAATATGACTCAATTAACATGCATAAAAAATCAGAGAAACAACAGGAATATACAAAACCAATACAACTGGTAGACTACACAACATAGATGGCAAGATCATCGTCGACAAAGTGGAAAAAATGGAAGCCTGGAAGAAATACATAATCGAACTTTTCGAAGACACTAGAACCGAACAATCCGTGGAACCCAATAATCCTAAGGGCATGACAATAACAGAGGACGAAGTCACAAAAACATTAACGCAACTCAAAGACGGCAAGTCTCCTGGCCCAGATAACACCTACAGTGAGCTTCTTAAACTATTTGATGTCGAAGGGGTCAAACGATTAACAAAGATATTTAATAACATATACTCCACAGGAGAAATACCCAAACCATGGTTAAAATCTACATTTATACTTCTACCTAAAAAACCGAGTGCCAAATACTGCAGCGAATACCGCACGATCAGCTTAATGAGTCACCTCCTAAAACTGTTCTTAAAAATAATTTACCACAGAATAGTCAAGATATGCGAACAACATATCAGCCGTACACAGTTCGGATTCAGAAACGCACTAGGTACAAGAGAAGCCCTTTTCAGCGTCCAAGTCCTTATCCAAAGCTGTAGAGAGTTCGATTGTGATGTCCACACATGCTTCATCGACTACCCGAAAGCATTTGATAACGTACAACACGACAAGCTTATGGAAATACTAAAAAACATAGGACCATCCACCCCATACTCCTGCTTCGCCGTCCTCACGCCCTTTTTTTGCCAGTCTGTCCCCCTGCCGGACCCACCACTAGTCAGCAATTTTCACGTTTAGCTACCTCACCCTAGCTTTCAAACTTTTTGCTCTTTTCTCCTTTCCTTTCCCTGATTTTCTTTTGAAGCTCCTTTTCCTCCATGGTTACATAGTCATCTATGTATAAATTTGTGTCCTAAAACGACATTTGTAATCTTGTTACAGATGATTTAAATCTGTATTTAAATTAATTACTACAGCTTATGTTATTGGTTTTATATTTAGAAACAAGATAATGCGAAATATTATTTTTTATAATTCTAGGTAAGATTCTGCTCCTTCTACTTTATATAGATTACAAATTGGCATCCATACATTATTAATAAAATGTTTCCATATTTGCGGATTATAATATTCTAACAGCACCTACTTGCAACGATATTTTACAAGTATAAATTCAATGAGTAATGTAAATAAATTTAACATGTTACCGGTTCATTTAATTTTATTAAGACTTCCTGTATTCGAGGCCGTTATATTATGTCTAATCAAATGATTGCCATCGTGCTTGCTACTCGTACTGACTTCTTTAACATTGCTATTATCTGGAGGTCCTGTGAGTTTTGGAATTTGGATTGCTACCTCTTTTTATATCTTTTCCCGAGTGCTTCTTCTGCAGTTTTTATTATATTGGATTTTAGTTTTTGAAATGCGGTTTCTACTTCGCCTTCTTCTTGTATTTTACATGTCCGGTTTTTTTCTTGTCTTAGCTTATGATGCATTGTGTAGAGTCTCTCTTATTTCGCTGCGGATTGACTTTGATTTTCGCCATTACAAAGCTAAGGTTGGTTGTGACATTTGGTGAGGTCAAGGTTTTCACCAGGTTTTCATATCCAGAATTCGGCGGGGGTGGATATATATATATATATATATAAAGGTTTTATTCATTTTATTGCTGCGCCACCCTAATAGGCTAGGAACATCGGGTTCTCTTTTGAATTTATCTAGTTCCGCTCACATCGCCCCTTGACGATGCGTACTCAAGGCAAGGTCACATTCCTTTAAATTGTCACTAATTGGCTGCTGCAGCACTAATAAAACTTACAAAATCTCAGGCGCCGACATATATATATATACATATATATATATATATATATATATATATATATATATATATATATATATATATAATGGATTTCTGTCCTCGTGTGTTCTCAAATGCGATTTGGTCTGTTTCTTGTGTGAAAGATGGCTACTTTTTAGTTATCATAGATGGCTTAGTTTCGTTTTTACTTACTTTATATCGGCGTGCAGATCCCCAATGATTTCGTCTTGTGCGCTAATACCACTAATACTGCTAATACTGTCTAGCACTATTTGTAAGATACGATAGAAAGTGGGTTTGTTGTCATCGAAAATAGGGCTACTTGAGTTAAACTCTTAAGGCGGAGTTCTGATGGCTGAAAATAGATGCACAAATATGCAATTTTAGTTTCGATTTAGAGATCATTCAATTGTAGAAATTTGATCAAATTTGTGTGTGTGTAAAGTTAAAGTAAATTATAAAAGTTATTAGGAATTACTTTTTCAATTTTTGTATTAATTTTTTTAAAAATTAATTCATACGTATTACAAATTAATACATTTTCGCGATTCGAAATATCTTCGCCCACGTGCAATACTTTGACAATCTAAAACCTAAAAAACTTTCTATTAGGTTTATTTTACCTATATTTAATATTTGAAAATTGTAAGATAAATAATAAGAATATAATTGCAATAATAAAACACCCATGTTTGCGATTACACACGCGTAAAATTATCGAGGCCGCGAGTTGCTCTCCGTTCTCGTTGATTCCCACTACGTTTACTTACGCACCACCCCCTTTTATGCTTCAACTCGTTCATTTGTCTTCGTGTCGCATGATTCGAATTCATAGTTGCGGCCGGGGTATTGGGGATTCCTTTTACTATTTTGATACTATGTGTGCGATTTGTTCTTTTACATCATTGATAAGTATATTTAATTGCGCTTTTTGACTTGTTGCCTTTGATAATGCCGAGACAATAAAAACAGAAAGCTTTTCTTGTCAGCTAGACGCAGAAAGAATAGAGGTGCAAATTTTAGGCTGTAAGTATATTAATTATAGGAATTATCGCAAATGGCACACTAAACTAGCGGCCATATTGAAAAATAATGGAGTAACGATGATAATTGTGTTAATTCCCTTTGTGTGCTACTGTCAGGAGATAATATAAAATAAACATAAATAAATCACCTTATTTAAATAATATTGCACATTTTAAAATTATAGGCTCTACTAACATATTTAAAGCATATTCATTTTGTCCTGTTTATATAATTCACTTTTCGCTACGGCCTATGCAATTCGCACAATGACCGTGTTTGGATCGTATAAATCCCTGGTATAAGATGGGATGGGCATGTGTACAACCTCGCGAAACCGAAACGCCTATTTGGTTGATATGATTCTAGCAATAACCCCACTCTTAGTTCCCTTACATTCTTTCTACTCCTGACCCCACTATGCAAAGGGCACGAATTCGGGGATTGTCTCACACCAGAGCTTCACCTTAAGCTAAACGCTTAATTTAACCATTAAATAATAATATTAATGAATGTCTAAAAATAGTATGGAATTCGTGCAATAAAATATTATTGCACGCGCCGTGAAATCGTTTTGCAAGGCCGTTACGGTAAATTGAATAAGTCGTTATTTGTTACAAGGGCCGGCTTAACAAGTATTCAGCCGCCCACTAAAACGAATCGAAATCCAAAGCAACAATTAAAATAATTTTCAAGTCAACAATTTCCTGAAGAATTAAACTATCAATAAGTAAGTCATGGTTGATATCTATTTACCATTCGTTCATGTGAAGAAAATATATAATGAATATTGAGATTTTAATAATGCACTAAAAAAGTTGCAAAACTAACAATTAAAATAATTTTTTGTACTCATGTCCTAAAACAAGTCATTTCCCGCATTGATTTGGGTGCGGGAAATAGTACTTACGCACTAGTGCGGGAATTAGCCAGTGTTGCCAACTTAAAATTCGTCACCAATCTAAATGTGTATTTATAAATATGAGAATGCATGCAAGCACAGCGTTCAAATATTAACTTCAAATAGCATTACAAATTAACGATATCTTACTGAATAAATAAAATTTTGAAGAAAACAAAACAGAAACACATGTGTCAAGGATGTCAAGATATTTTACTGAACAAATACAATTTTGAAAATATAGATTTTAAATTAAATGTAATTAGTAGTGTAAGTACATTATACAATACCAATTACATTTAATTTAAAATCTATATTTTCAAAATTGTATTTGTTCAGTAAAATATCTTGACATCCTTGACACATGTGTTTAAAAGGACGTAATTTATTTGTCAAAACAACTTTAAATAAGTTTAAATAATTATTAAGTATTGATTCGTACAAAAAAATACATTATTCGTGCGAGAAGGCTGTTTCCTGAATTCACTCCTAATATAGCGTAAACTCATTCGATCATTCGGGAAACTTGCCTTCCTGCACTAGTGTAATTACTATTGTCAAAATGTTTTTGAAGAATTAGACTATCAAGAAATATATCATAGTTTATATCTATATCCGCCAACTATATTTTCGTTCATCCTCAAAATTATTGAAAAGTGCGATATTATGTGTCGAATTTCTCGACAATGCAATAAAATTAGAATAATACTGATTTCAAAATGTGTGAATGAGACTATGAAAAAATAAATCATTGTAGAGACTTTGTCATACGAAGTATGGATAACATATTGTAAACGTGCGGAAAAATATGTATTGCATATTTTTGCGCAAATCCATTTTATCAGGTGTCTCAATCATGGGTCCGTTTGTCGTCGGTCTATCTGTCGTCAGAATGTCGTTTGTATAGTATTGGTTATATGGTGATTGATGTACTCTTATGAAATAAATTTGGATTTGATTTTGATTTGATTTTATGTGATAAATATTTCCTCCACATTTTCGAAAAAATTACTACATATTTTAATAATACTCTTATTGCAACGTTTTTCTAATAATGCTATGCCTTCGGTTTAATATGACTTCACAGATCTCATTCGATAAAAAGCAACTCAGTCTCAAATGTTTTTTTTTAGTTTGGAAAGAAATAATCGTCACATGTCACGAGGTTGGGACAGTGAGGTGGGTGTTATAATTTCTTAAAGCCGCTTAATTGACTACTTCTTGAACAATTCGTCCCTTATGCACCCTGCAGCTGTCGTGCAAAAGCATGGTTTTCTGAGCATAACGGTGTGGTATTTTTTCTTGTTATGACCGCTTTCAAGTTCTTAATTCTTCTTTGTGTCAGCATCCCAGAAAACAGTGGCCATCACTTTTCGCGCAGAAAATCATCTCTTATGAACTCATTGCATGGTCTCTTGTTTTGTGGTAGGATCCCAGTGGTTACCCAGGTCTCATCCCCAGTATATCTCCATGGACATTTCTCTCCATGGCTACTGTCTCCTTTGAATACAATTTTCATGACGTTTCTGTTTTCGCTTTACGCCTCTTTATACTGATAAAAATGACAAATGTTAAGCGATTTCAACTAAACTTGGAGACACTATAGAATGTCAGAAACTTAACATTATCGCGATAGTATATTGTTTTCATGGGTATGTAGATAACATACAAAAACTGCCCTCGTATCTCAAGTAACTCCACCTTGATTCGTTTTTGATGGAAATCGGTCTGCTCAAAGTGCATGTATACTCATTCCAATTTTCCGATTTTGTAAAACAAATTAGCACGGCTATCTCTAACTAAAATTATTGTCAAAAATATGCATTCTATTCAGGTAAAGTGTGTTTTTTTGTTAAAAATATCGATAATAGTTATAAAATTTAATAATTCGATACGTATACAATTTTTCATAACCGTCGCCTGAAAATAATAAAAATAAATGAGAACTAAAGGATAAATAAAACGATTTTTTAGTTTGTTGTTTATCACACTTCAGTTACACATTGCAACTAGTTGAGAACTATTAAAATTTTTTTTTTTTTAATTCCCTTGATTATTATGATATGTATAATTATGTTATATGCTCTGACCACTTAAGATTTTTTGTTCGTAATATTAATATTTTATGTGTATGTTCGAGAGCTTCTAATAAGACGCTAAAATTCAAGTTGCATCGTGAAAGCTAACCTAGGGTCGGCCCTGCTTGTTACGATTAAGGCATGCAGCTATTATATAGACATGTATTTCTATTTCAATTGTACATACTTAACATAAACGTCTATATTATACGCATTATTATTATATTGCAATTTTTGAGCAGTCAGCATATACGTTATTCCAGGTTTGAAGGCATGCAACTATTATTTATACATATATTTCTATTTCAATTGTTAATTACATACTTTACATAAACATCTATAATTATGTTTATATAATTTTTAAACCATAAATTAGTAATACCATTTTTAGATAGTGGGTCGGGTAAGCAGATTTTATTAACATTTTTCATTTTCTGAATTTCTGAAATATAATAATCTTTTACAGTACGGCTGCAAGTAGTCGTTTCTAATAGTTAAACTAATAACAAATAAAAACAAATATCGCCTGTTGAAAATAATTTGCACTCAAATAGGAAAACATAATAGAGCGTCGGTAATTCCTGAAATCCGGTTGAGGATAACTACTTTTAGAAATAATAATAGTTGACGATAATACAATCAAATCATACTTCCTCGTGGTGGGAGAATACAAGCATCTGTGGCGATTTATCGCAGTTACTTCCAGTCTCATTAACATGTATTTCTCCCGGTACAATTTTAATTATTTCAGAGTTAATTTACGAAATATAAAGTGAGTGGCTATAACAAATTTATATCAATACTTTAAACCTTGTGTCTCTGTAATAATGCAGATTAAATGTAAATGATTTTTACGTACATATAACTCTGCTGGCAGAAAATTCGATTTTTAAATGAATGTATTTATGTACCCACAAGTGCTACAATAAGTGTTTATAGTTTCCATTGGAATAGTATAGATTGTGAGTAGTTGTGTTAATATTATTTCAATAAAAATCATTTCAATCAACTATCCATGCTTCAGAATTCGAGTGTGTGAGTTGTTTTAATTACAAAAACAAATAGTCGACAGTTCATAATAAATATAGGTCGATAAAGTATTGAAATGCTCAATTGATAATATAGCCCAGCGTTTCCCAAACTTTTTTGGTCGCGGCTTTAAATTTTTTAGCGACCCACCTTAGGAAAGGGAAGCCCTAGCAACGCGGGTGCGGGCAATAAAGCTATATGGAAGAGTATAAATACACACGTTGCCAATATTCCTAGTGTTTTACTAATGTAAAAGATATAATATGTAAACAAACAATTGTGTTTTTATAATTTTTTGCGACCTTGTAAAAATTTTCTACGACCCGGTGTCGGGTCGCGACTCACCACCATTTCGTTACTATTCGCATAACAATTAGGAATTTTACAGATATGAACGGGTCATACCAGCGTTTCCCAAAGTGTGAAACGCTGGTATAACCCGTTCATATATCTGTAAAATTCCTAATTGTTATGGGAATAGGAAATGGCAACCAAATTCATAGATTTAGTTTTTTCATTGCTTTTTTTGTGCAAAAAAAACCTTTTTTATTTGGCTTGAGGTGTGTGTGAGGTGTGGAATCTTCAAAAGACATCCCTGAAGCTTGGCTGGCATTCACTCCCGGGTAGTGCTGGATTCCGACCGTCTTGAGCCGACCTACCAACTAAATCCCATGATCCGCACCCATGCCCGGGACCGCTCATTATTAGTCCCTTCTGGATTAAATATTTTTACAGCATGTGTTACAGTGTGTGCATAATCTCGAACAAAGGAAAAACAAAAATTAATTTAAAAATTTATCTTAAGTGATTTTAAATTATAAGGAATATACTGAATATACTGGTTTCCTAAAATCAACAAACCAAATGAAACTATGAAGTATATGTACTGGTCGTTAAACTCCTTATTGGTTGATGTTCCTTCCATTTTCTTTTCTCCACTCTTTCATCCTTTTTTACGTTGCCGGCATCGTGTAAAATTTCCATTTTGTTTATTTTCTTCTGCTTGCAATTCCGGATACGCAACTAGGAAGTGCTGTAAATTTTCCTCCTCCAGCCCATATAATCAGCATCCTCATTGATCTTCTTCGAGACAATATCGGTTCCCTTTCATTTAATTGCCTCAGCGCTATTTGGTCATTGACATATGACTTCTTGTTTTCCAATCACCCTCAAGATTCTCCACTTTTTCATCCTTTTTCATCTTGCCGGCATCGTCTAAAATTTCCATTTTGTTTTTTTCTTCTGCTTGCAATTCCGGATACGCAACTAGGAAGTGCTGTATATTTTCCTACTCCAGCCCACATAATCGGCATCTTCATTGATCTTCTTCCAGCTAATATCGGTTCCCTTTCGTTTCATTGCCTCAGCGGTATTTGGTTATTGTTCATATGACTTGTTTTCCAATCACCCTCAAAATATAAGAATATATGTCTTCTAATGGTCATTGTAATTGCATCATCTATCTATAATTGTCTCTGCTTTATCGGTATGTAGCTTGGTCCTTCTTTCATGATTTGTATCTGACTTACAGATAGGGCATTGTCCACTTTTTTTTTTTCAATTTTATTTTATATTTTTATTTAACAAAAAATTAAATGTAAACGACATAAACTGTTGAGATGTGTATTATCATTAATGTATTTATAATTAGCATTATTATATTACAATTTTGAAGCAGTCAGCATATACTTTGTTCCAGGTTAAAACGATCCAATCTCTTTTTATATTTCCGCGAATAATTTCTAGTAAAATACAATATTTGTAGAATCTTATTAATATCTCGATCCGCCGGTATGGATCCAGTATTTTATCCATTTCTGTTCTGTGAATAAGTAGTATGTGACATAGCGTAGGAGATTTTACAGATTTTAAATCAGCCAAGTTTTGCTTGTAGCCCAATCTTACTCTTCATTAATTTTGGTAGAAATATATCGCGGGAAAATTAATAATAATAATAACGTCCATCTTTATACGGCTAATAGCCCACGATTTTTTTAATTTGAGACGTTTAATCACCCGATATTTATATTAATTTCACAGAGAATCTCTGAAACATTGAAATAGGATTCACGATATTTTAATCTCAGGCTCGCCAATGCCGTTGAATGAAAAATATTAGATTTTTCTCACAACGCCAATGCTCAGTACCATACGGACTGCGCGTCTAACCACTAAACCACTGAGCTGGGTCCTTAATAATAATATGCTACAAGATTTAAAACATTACATTACAGGCCAAGACTGTTTATTTATAATAACTTATTATATTAAGAAAAAATCGTATCTTCAGAAATTGTACTTTACCTGATAGATCTATGTTAATAATAGAATATATCGGAGGTGGGATGGTAACCTAGTAATAGCATCTAAGTTCGGGGATGTGTGTACGAAGCAAAATTGTTATATGGAGTGGATTTGTAGCGAATACGAAAGTAGAATGTAATCGAAAGGTAGCAAGGCTGGTTTCTCAAGAATCTGCAAGGACTCGAAAGATCGACGCATATGACTATGCCTGCAGGAAACTAACCGGATAAGCATGTGGTGGGAGCCGTGTGAGGGTAGTAAAGTTCGAATAAAGATTGCATGAGTTCGGAGAAGAAGGAAGTGTGGATGAGATGTAAGAGTAGGGCAGAGAGCGCATGAAGAAAAAACAGAAGAAGGATGTATGAAAGAGTGGGTATATCTGAGGTGTGGGTAGAGAAAAAGCTGATTGGAATAGGAATCTGAGGTATAGGTAGAGGAAAAGCTGATAGGAATGTGAATACTAGGAACTGAAACCAGGGAGAGAATGAGGGATGTTGAGTGACAAGAAGGGCAGGTGAAAATGACTGAGAGATGTGACAAGTACGGGGGAAACCCTCGAGCTACATCACCAGGGCCGCCAGGCGCAGGGAGGCAAAGTATATGTGGCAAGAACGAGTTGCGATTCTAACGAGAGAGGAAGAAAAGTGTGGATAGGGCACGGATGCAGCACTTGTACTGTGTAGTAAGGGGAGTGACACGTAGTGGCATTTAAGCAATGAATGTGAGGGTGATTGCAGAACAGTGAGTGAATGGTTAATAGAGGATGGAGAAAAGGGCGCGAAAATCTGGAAAAGCCTGGCGTGGAAGAGGAAATGAATGAGGGAAGAAAGGGAATAGTAGATGAGGGTTATATTTTTAGTTGATATGATTCTGAATTGATTTTTATGTAAGGATTATGCCAAATAATTATTTATATCAACTTTTAACCATTGCATTGGCCAAGAGAAAAATTAATTGTAATATCGATAGTAATTCTAGTCATAGTAATCTTAAAAAAATATATCAACTAAACATTATGGGTAATCCCATCGACTAAATACATCAATTCCCCTCACTATGCAAACAAATATTGTGCGTGTGTGCATGGGTATGTGTGCACGCGTGTGTATGTGTTTGGTGCAGTCTATAGTTAAGCTCATAGTAATTATTATTGGTGCAAAAATATAATGATTCAATTCCAGTCTATATTTGTTGGGTTTAAACCGATATTTTCTCTCTATTATTTCATCAACTATCGCTAATAAATACTAAATTCTTGAGGAGTGTACTATATGGTATTTCATTATTATGCTTCTACAAGGGTAAAGCATAAGAATGAAATACCATATAATACACTCCACAAGAATTTAGTATTTATTAGCGATAGTTGATGAAATTATAGATAGAAAATATCGGTTTAAAACCGACAAATATAAACTGGAATTGAATCATAAAGTAAGGATCTTGCAGCTGGTGGTTTGGTACATGCGCTGTATGTTCATTACTATACTTGGCGATACCCCCTTTCTCCTTAACAAATCCATGAGAATTTCTCTGTTCACACTATCGTAAGCTGTGTTCAGGTCATTTTATAGGAAGAAAATAAATAAATTTATCGGTTACTATCCTATCCACCAAATATGTAAAAAAGAAAGTAGTTTTATTTGTTTTATTTTTTTTAGACTTCATTTATTAATTTTGTATACATACATACACATGTTTCATATAAATAACATAGTAATTTCGTACAATTGTGCTACCTCTCAGTGCTGTCACCAATCCAGTAACCTGGACAGCCTGATGTGCAGGAGTTCTTGTTGTTCTTGTTTTTGTTGTTGTTGTTTTAATTCCGATAAGATTGTATTCCAACTAGCGATAGTTTTATGGATGTCACTCGATACTGCCCATCACTAACATTTATAGCTTATAATCTTTATATGACCCAATACTATATTGATATCATCTAAATAATATTTTATTTGATTACAGACTACAGCAGATCGATGGAGGCTTCTTCGAAAAGTTTGGCTCGTTGTTGCGCGAACACTCTGAGATTGCAACTGCTGAAGAGGAATTGGAAAAGGAACGTACTGCATTGGAGGCGGCGGAAACCATAGGGTCTATCCCCGAAGAGAATGAAAGTGGCGAGGATGGGGTACCTACAATATCTACATCTGATTCAGAAGTTAGTTTGTCGTCTGACTCCGAGGCCGAGGAAAAGGACAAGGCTGAGGATTACATGGCTGTTGGATGGAATGTAAGTTGTACCATGTACTATATATTAAAGTGGTATTAATTAAGTACACCGTAAAGTAGAAGGCAAATGATAAATGATTATTAATATATATATATATATATATATATATATATATATATATATATATATATATATATATATATATATTAATTAAGTAATAATATAATAATAATACAGTCATTAAGCTGCAAGCACACTACAATTCCATTTAAAAGTTGGGCTATGAGGACAATTTCATCAGTAAATTTAGTCCAGATAAAAACAATATTCTTTACTTTACCATACAAAGGATGGATACAGAATTGTAATCGTGTGGCCATTTTTTCTTCTTCTATTTTTTGCGCAATCCTTAATAAATATTATAGATAATTTTAATACTATCTCTGGAAAGTGTCCATCCGTCGTCTGTCAGTCCGTCTTTGATAAATGTTTCCTTCACGTTATCGGCAACACTAATGTATGTTCAATCCAAATTTTGCATGTTACTTACTTTCGTCGAACGGTCGGAGAGGAGCGCAAGATCGGTGTTTGCCCTAGGCGCCATTTACCCTAAGAACGCCTCTGAGCCATATTCCCTCCCAATTTGAAATTAAAAATCGACGTGTTTGAGCAAAAATTGCAAACAATATAAATAAAGGTTTTATCCATACTATAGGGACACTGTATATTATTATTTTATAAATATTATTATAATAGAGGGAGAAGTGATTGTTGGGAACCAACGAGGGGGGCGTAACTCCTTTTATAATATATCAATATTTCAGTCGTTTATTTTGAGCATCATCGTCAGAATAGTATTATAATGTACTACACTACTATATTAGGAAATAATAATTTAAAAATTTGGAATATGAAGTGGACCAGTAAAGTCTAAACATTGAAATAGATAAATATACAATTATATTTGATAGATTATCGAGTAAATAATGCAGCTAATTTATACTCGAATATGTCTGATTATAAATATAATAATTGGTATAACCTTGTGTGCCAACATCCGTTAACAACGTTAAGCCTTTTTCTGTGATTTTTTTACATTAGCTACCTTTGATAGTTATTCATTGAGCTGTACGGGGGCCGCATTGTTGAACTTTACGTAACCGTGTATCACCGAAATAGCGGCAGCAGTATTTAGATTCGCGACCGCATGATCTTTCAATTTATTTTCGGCACGTTGTGACAGCAAGAGTTGCAAAAGTAAACACAGACAATTTTATCAATCCCATCGATGATTGCAATTTATCAGACAATTAAACATATATTTATTTAATAGAGCCATATAAACAGGATATATAACGATGGGTGGGAAAATCAAATGACATATACTAGTGTGGAGTGAATGATCAAAGGCGCTTTCGTTTAGCATGGTTTATCATTACTAGTGGCCCCCATGGTGTGCAGTATCGCTCAGGTCTTGCGGTTGTGTGCCGACGGTTGTAAGGGCCGAGGTAGAATTATAATAATAATAATAATAGATTTATTGCTCTACAGATTTACATCCATTTACAGAACAACATACAAAAATAGTACAACTTACCCTCGAAGAGGGAAGTTAAACGCCATCTGGCAGCACCACATCAATTAGCAATGCACACCCATATGGTAATAACCGTCAACATGCTCATGTCTTCAGGATCACCGGGTAGTGCCCTCTATGGAATAATATTCCAACAGAGTGCTTGAGATATCAGCACAAGGCCAATCGTATAACACCACATCAATAAGCAATGCACACCCATATGGCGTTTAACTTCCCTCTTCGAGGGTAAGTTGTACTATTTTTGTATATAACCACTCGAGATATTGTGTGAATTCATCCTCACTAGCTGAGCTACACTGACGAGATCTAATAAGATCGAAATCTAGATATGTAGATTGCTAAGAGGTGGCTCACACTTATATATGTTACATACAAAATAAGAAGAAAATATAACATGGTACATACAATACATCAGACATACATACATTGTACTTTAATTAACTTAACTCTACATTGCTTACAATTATTTTATTTGAACAAAATGTTTGATGAAATATATCAATGTCTATCATATTACTAATGCTATTGTAGTTTCGACACATGATAAAAATGCGCATAGGAAGCGGCAAATAGAACAAGAAACAATAATGAATGATAAACGAAAGGCACTCAATACATGTAGATATGTAATGATAAGAAACTACATATTTTACATAATCTACCATGTTTTTATAAATTACTGATGGACTTTTTAGCTTTACTTAATTTGTCGCCCTGTTTACATATAACAATGAGTTTTAAGTACGGTTTATTTAGATAATTAAGGGTTTGTTTTGCTGAAAAATCTTGTTAGGAAACTACAACTATTGGGAACCAGTCAAGGGCAGTAAAAAATCCTTCTAAAATGATGAATAAATTACTCATTTGCACTGAGTATTCACAGAATATATCTACTATGTAGTCGAGATTAGTTTACACTTATAGTAAAGTATGTAAATATGTTGTTAATAATATGCAATAATAATAAAATAAGGGGAAATTTGATCCTTTGGATTTCTCAAAAAATGTTATTTTTCATACAGGCGTGTGCTTCATCTTAAATCTATTAAACACGCAAAAACAAATGATTGAAAATTAGTCCTCCTATCAAAAACCCCTAATTACGTTTTCAAGGATCTGGGATTAGTATATATAATTATCTCTTGGTTAAAAATTTTGTTTTTCTTTGAGGTATTTCGGGTGTTAGAGGATTTGAAAAATCAAGTAAGAGATAGTGTGGTCCCAAAAGTAAAAAAGTTATCATTTATTTTTGTTAAGAATTAAATTTTATACTTTCATTTTCATTTTGGTTCCCTTACTATATAGAACAACCTGTATAGAAGGTCATCAAAATTGGTTTGATTTTACTAATTTCTGGATTATATCGATGTAACTAATATTATCAATAGTAAGTAGTAACAATATTATTTATAGATTAATAAAAATAATGTAAATATTCAAAATAGCTTTTAATTTATTCTTAATATTAACTACACAAAATTATTAATAAACGTTGGGAAATTAAATTTTTACTAATAATCTAGATTTAAGATTTACGGAAATTACAATATCTCCAATAAGTAGCCTCATTAACTCAAAAGATTTTAATTTTTAAAATCCCTATAATTGTGTCATTCAAGATGAATGCTCGTTCCTATAATATGCGAATCCTACGCACATTCTGTAAGTCCTTTGCAAATGACGCACGGAAAATCGTATCAATCGACGCCTTTTAATTACGCCCGCATGAAAACTAGGCCTCGTTATCGTGCGTTAAAGAGCTTTCGGCAATTAAATGTTTGTAAACAAGGCACTACATCACAGGCACTAATACCGTCGGTATGCATGTCAGATCTAAAATAGACTTACATTATTTCGAAATATTGGCTTTTTCAAAAAAAATTCTTTTCTAAACCTAAAATTCTTGTGATTAATGTAAGATTAAATGTAGTTTCAGCCAATATCTCATTTCACTACTCTTACTGCAAATTATTTTCTCCCAGGACCATTATCAATTATTTATTTTAAAATTTTGATTATAACGCTTTCAGGAAAAATTTCCTTGTGTAAATTATTATTGTTTCTTCTATGTTGATTGTCTACCTGACGTACAAATTTAATTAAGTTAAAATGACAATTCTCTCAATTTATTGTTAATTCTAGATAAGAAACAATATTTGTATAAATATTTGTAATTCGTTTAATAAACCATTTTTCCATATTATTATTTGTAATTAGATTGATTAAAATAAGGTTTAAACTTGGTGGTAGTACTGTGGAATCGATTCTTTCTTTAATATTACAATTGAGATTATTATCCTTTTTTTGAAAAGGAGAAGATTTTGCGTTTGGTATTTACGTAAATCGACAGTTACAGACTTTAAATCAATTTATTTATAAATAAAAATGTGACTTTGTACGACAATGTAAAGTAAAAATACGAGACGCAAAATCTTCTCTTTTTCAAAACAATTCAAATGTGACTTACGCCACTGTCATTCTGTGTTAAACATCCTTGAATTTTCTTCTGCCAATACTGTTCTTACTCTAATTGCTGTGTACTCGGAATTCGGCAAAACGCATTAACGCGCGGAGGTTGTTGCGCACATTACCCTTATTTCTAAATAATATAAAATACTAATCTAATCGTTTTATGGTGTTGTTTTGAAATAACTAAAGTAAATGTAATTGTATATATTCTTATACTAATTATGGCAGAAAAAAAAGGTTGTTGATTATTCGGTATGTTTTTCTACACTTCTTCGGCAGATCCTTTAAGTGCAAAAGGGGATCGTGGACAAACAAGTTTGAGAAACAGTGGGTCAGAGGATAAGTTCACACCGGTGTATATATATATAATAGTGAATAAAATGTAATATGAACATAAAATTTAATATACCCATAATAATGTCACTGTAAGCTACATCATATGAGTGATATGAGGCTCGCTTTCTGATTCCATGGCATTGACATAAGTTACAATTATATTAGGTACCTAACTGGCCAACTGCCAAATGAGCGATGATTAAGCTCAGCGCTCCGTATCGATAGAAATTTAAAAATAGCGCATCCTTAACCCACATAACTTAATTTTTTAAAGCTATTTCACGCATCTCACAAGCGGTGTTGATTAACTGCGAAACACATAAATCGGTAAATATTTGTATTTTTATCCCGACCGATAACTGCTGTTTCTTTTGCGGTGACTTCCTTCGGGCTGCGATCTGTAAATCCCCGTACATGTCTTGCCCCGCTCCAGGATTTATATTGAGATGATTGGTTTGACATCTCGGGGATTTTTAGAATTGCAAATAAATCCCCGTTATTAAGTTAATGGTACAGCACAAATTATAGCTATTATATGAATGTATTAGTAGGACAGCATAAAAATGCCCCAATAGGTCTTTCCCCTTTCAATTAATAACTTTTATCACAAAAAAACTCACTCCCACCACCAAAGAAGTGTCTTATCTTCGGCATGGCTCAGCTCGTCGTCTGTTTCTCGATTTCAAACCAGAATAGATTTGGCACGTCGGCTAGGACGATCGGCTTCGCGGTCAGTGTCTGTGCGTCCGTATTAATGGACCAGTGGAACCTAATGGTCCCGGAATAATAACAATAAACAATAATATTCGGAAATAAGTGTTTGTGTGCACAATGATTTCGAACGGAGTATCCATGACAAGCCTTGGCGGCAAACAATCGTTTGGAAGAAGAAAATCCCTGCCGCGCAACGCTTTTCGCGGCATCAAAAAGGACGAGCTGAAGCAACAGACTAACATGTGTATTGCCAATATGACAGTGAGTGAAATAAACAACCGTCATCATCATTTACATTACAATAAATGCATATACTAATATATTGCAAAAGCTGATTACTTTACGTGAAAATAAGAAAATTTTAAAACTTCCACACAAATAATTCAAATAAAATTAAAATTAAAATAATTGTTTATTTGTATAATTTGATTTAGTAACATAATCCAATCGTTACAATTAATCAAAATAATTAAATAATGATCAAAGTGTACGCGAAAATAAAATAAAAACGTATGATATTATAGGATAAATAAAACGATTTTTTACTTTGTTTTTTATCACACTTCAGTTACACTTTGCAACTAGTTTCGGCTAAGCTCGAGCCAGGAGCTCGAAAATGGCTAGAGCTTAGCCGAAACTAGTTGCAAAGTGTAACTGAAGTGTGATAAAAAACAAAGTAAAAAATCGTTTTATTTATCCTTTAAAGTGAATTATCACAAAGTAGACGCCTTAACAATCCAATATTTGTATTATATTATGTTTATAATTTTAAAAATAAAATTATCATTCATTTATAAAATCGAATTTTTGTAAAAATTTACCATTATAAAATTATTAGCAATAAAGTATCTCTTTTTAAAACGGTGTTTGATATGTAATATTTAATTTATCGCAGTAATGATTAAAAACAATGTGTACGAAATAACTTTTTACAATTAATATTTTCGTACAAATAAACAATTTTATATTCTTTTCTTAAATGATTTTATAAAAATAAATCAAATTACCCAGCTCAGTAGTCTTGCGTCGTCCATCTCGTACTAAGCATTGGGGAACGCAGGTTCAAATCACATCAGGACAAAGCACCTTTTACTGTGCGGTTTTTTGTACCGGATGATTAAACTCGTCTGAACTTCTTCTACCTTCACCGTCGGCAAAGCCTCACGGCTGATAGCCCTATAAAGATAAAAGAAATTTTACACCAATTACAATTTTTTCTCTTATACAAATGAACTATTTCAAAATTATGCCGAATGGACTATCTTTGTGATCGTAACAGTCGTAATTTTTAGTTTTTGTTTTTTGCCAAGTATTGCCCGTTTCATTGCTTTTTGGCAGGTTCACAGTTTGTTCTCGCTTTTCACCCTCCATGCTATTGTTGTCCATCCCGATGTTGTGCAGGAGCAGTACGCAGGAATAGTAGACTTTTCGTTTGAGATAGATTGGGGTGTCTGTGTCTTTTATTCTATGTCTCAGCTTGCTAAATGCTGCCCAGCTTTATGTTATTCTTCTTGTAACTTCTGCGCCTTGATTTTCTTTTCCAGGTTTTAGTTGATGTCCGAGGTACGTGTATTCCGTGAACCCGGCTTGCTCTGGTGGTTAGTAAAAATCTTGTTGGTTAGAATTGTTGTCCTTAGCTTGTACATATGTGAGAGCTGGTTTATAGGTCTGTAGTTTTTAATATCGGTGTTGTCCCCTTTTTTGTGTAGCAAAATGACCTCCGCATGTTCTCAGCTGGTTGGCATTTCTTCCTCGTCGATGCATTTGTTTAGCATTACTTTGACCGAGTGTAATAGTGCTGTTCCTCTCATTTTTAGCATCTCGGCTGTTATTTTGTCCTCTCTCGGTGCTTTGCCGTTTTTTAGTTGGTTAAGTGCCTATGTAATTTCCGCAGTGTCGATTTCTGGTATGTCTTCCGAGTTTACATTTTGTATTTTGATGGGTTTTCTAGGTGGGATCGGTAGAGTTCGGTGAGAATGTTCGTATGGTCTTGAGGATTTCTGTTCTGTTATTTGTTCTGATGCAATTTTTGTTTGAAATCTGGTAGATTTTTGTTCTTCTACTTGCCTGCGTTCTCCTGAGAATTTTTATTTTTTTGTTATTTTCTATCGTGTCTTGTATGTTTCCTGTTTTCTCTTCGGATCCCTTTACTGATGGTTTTGCATAGTTGTTGATATCTCGCTTTGTGTTTTCCCTTATTTTCATCAACTTAATTGTGTTTTCATTGAACTTTTGTTTTTCCGTGGCCTTGTTCGCATGCATATTTTCTTGTTGACGGCTTGTATGCCCTTTGTGATTTTTTCGCTAAGTTCGTTTATACCCAAAGTCTTGAGGTCTAGTTGTTTCGTTTCCATTTTCATTTTCAATTCAATTTCCTTTTCGTATTCTTCTTTATTTTGTTTCAGGTAGTCTACAGGGGGGAAGGGCTTTTATATAAACATTTCCCTTCTCGTTAGTCTTGGGTTTATTTTTAGGCTTGCTCTCAGTACCCTGTGGTCGCTGCCGGTGTGGAAGTTTCAGTACGGATACGTTTATTATGATGTTTTTGTTGTTGGATTACGTAGTCGATTTCGTTTTTCACTGACCCATTTGGGCTTAGCCATGTCCATCTTCTAGGCATTGGTATTTTGAAGAAGGTATCCATACAGAAAAGCTGTCTTGTAAATAGTTGAGGAGCATGACACCTCTGTCGTTTCTCTCTCCTGATCCGATGTTATGTATATCTTATGCCCAACTTAAAGTCTCTCATAATTATTTAGTTTTCTCGGCTTTGCGTGCGTTTGTAGTGTCTTCGTAGAAGAGTTCCGCATCCTCGTTACTGGCGTTACTTGTAGGAGCGTAAGCTTGGAAGATTTGTAGTTTGTATCTCTTATTTAGTTGTAGGACGATGTATATCACTCTCGCAGATATGGACTTTAGTTTGCGCAATAGGTGTTGGATGTTTTCGTGGATCAGTGTTCCCACCCCGCCGAGACCGTTGCGAGTGTTTGCCTCGCTGTTGTATATATAGACCTGTGTTTTGCCTTCTACCCATGGTACGTGCCCTGCCTGCCATACCCTAGTTACACCTTAGCCTAATAGTCACCACCTATGATCACAAACTTGGACATTCACAAAATCGATTCTAAAAAAGCTAGAAATATATCAAAGAACTATAAACTATAGAGAGTCGAATACTAGGCATATCCCTAAAAGATCGTAAAACAATATACCTGGATCAGGGAAAAGACACAAGTCTAAGATGTGGTCAAACGCATTTCCACCATGAAATGGAATTGGGAAGAGACCAAAATAAATAGAGCGCGAAGCTAATTAGATGGAGGCCATGAATGTAGAAAAAAGCGGCGGTCGGCCTCAAATGAGGTGGAATGTCGATCTGAAACGTACCGCAGGGCTAAATTGGCTATCTCGACTGTGGGCCAGTTGATGCCCACAGTCGAGATAGATGGAAAGATTTAAGGAATGCCTACATCCATAGGGTAGAAAACGCTTAAAAAATTAATATAGAAAGCAAGTGTCTCTGGCGTAAATAACGTTTAGTTGGTGAAAATAGAGAATAGTCAATGAGAAATAAATAATTCAAAATTTGTGCCGATTTTTATAATGGAGAATTGAAAAGCTAATATTTTAGTATTAGGTAGTAGTTACTGTATTTGTTACAAGGTGTAACTGGCTATCGACCTTCGGATCCTTCTGCCGTGTGTTAGTGTAAGCGTATGTGTTGTTAATTCTATCGCAACGAGAAATAGCCCCGACGAACACGGGTCAGTTATTTAGTGGGGGTGCTAACCGACCATGTCGGCGTGTAATTTATTTCTTAATAAATTTGTTATTATTTTTTAATTATTAAGATACGTATGATAAAATAATATGCACGTGCCACAGCTTTTTTTATATTATTCTTGCGAAGAATTTTCTTCGGTATGCTTCTTGGTATTATTTCCTTGTAGTTATCCAGTTTGTATTGTCTCTTTTCTCTCATCTATATGTAATATTATTCCCGTATATCATTATTAAGGTATGTCCATGCATTTTATTATATCATTTTGCATATTATTTCGGGGATAATTTTCGTTTATTAAACTTTCTAATTACTTCTATTACTTTTTAGTATTTATCTTATACTATTATTTGTTCTTCTCGTTTATCTCGATATGTTATGTTTCTTCTTTTCTCAGCTCTGTCATAATGTTGTCACCTCATTTACATGATATTATCTTCTTCTGTTATTAGGATTCCTTCTCGTCTTTTATACTATTTATTTTATTTCCTTGTAAAATAGATGTGGCTGTCCTATAGTTTTGTGATATTTTCGTTCCAAATTGTATTGTTCTTATTTATTTATAGTATTTATAATCTTCTATATTATTAGTTCTAAAATATATTGTTCATTTGAATATTTTTTCCTTAATTGGTGATTTTAATTATTTAATCCACTCTATTTTTATCAATGTATTCGTTATTTTAGTTATTTATATAACGTCATCGTTTCATGTGTTTCCCTTCTTTTTGTAGATGCATTCTGCTAGTGGAAGTTGGCGACCATGATTTCCTATGTGTCTCTAGTTTGCTTCTATAATCTTCAACCACCGTAGCCAAGGGAACCGCTTCTGCCAGGTCCTATTCTTGCCATCCATAATGAGTTGTAGCTGGCATATTTATCGCTTCTAAATAGTATTCCGCTTATCTGTTAATTAAACTTCACGCGTTGGAGTAAGGCTTCGTTAGTGATCTTGTTACATGAAATTCTCAGCATCCTATGGTAGAGCCACATTTCGATTGTGATTTTCTACTTATCCTCGTTTCTTTCTATTGTGATTTTCTACTAATTCTCGTTTCTTTCTATTTTATCTTTGATACTTCTAGGTATTTCTCTCTAGATTACGCCTCTCTAAGTTAAAAACTCCTGGTTTTCTTCTTTTTTCGTTTTCAGTAATGGTGGACTTAATCGGTAGTGATAACTTCTAATCTCGATATTATTACATATATATTCAAATTAGTTTTGCTTTCTAGAAGATATTCTATTATTGAATTTACCCTTAATGCAAGTCATTCTCTCGTACGATCGTCGGTTGAAGAGTTATGGCCTGAGAATGTTTGTATCAATCATTTCCAATTTTCCAAGCAACCACCTCTACAAGTCAATTCATAAGTAGTAATAGTACAACTCGCCAAACTATAAAGTAAAAAAACCAGAATGTACAATCCATAAGTAACTGTTTAAATCAAGTAGAAACTTTAGAAACAGATTATAAATCGTGTTTCACTGAGCATTGAAAATGCAACAATACCACTAAACAGATAAAAACATAAAGATATAAAATACCAAAATGGCGAGGAACCGTAACGGAGTAGCAATTATTGTAAGTAGAGAAGCGGAAAATTCAATAATGAATTTCATCGCTTGATCTGACCTAGAAGTTGATCCAAGTCGCTGTAGAATTCTTCTATTACTTCATCTTCACTGGTTGATGTTGGCGCTTGTATTTCCACCATAATGCTGTCTCTGATAGACTCATTATGGTGGAAATACAAGCGCCAACATCAACCAGTGAAGATGAAGTAATAGAAGAATTCTACAGCGACTTGGATCAACTTCTAGGTCAGATCAAGCGAAAAAGCATTACAATAATAATGGGAGACCTAAATGCAAAAGTAGGAACCGGTAGAGATACTGTAGGAAATTTCGGGCTGGGACACCGAACCGATAGAAAAATAGATTTATACAATTCTGTGTAGAAAACGATTTAGCTATAAAGAACACCATCTTTCAACTACCGGAACGACGCTTATACACATGGACATCACCGGGACATACACCTCCTAACATTGTAAGAACCAAATCGAATACATCACAATAGAGCAATGATATAGGAATGTTATAAAATCTGTGAAGACATTCCCAGGCGTCGACGCATCATCAGACCATAATCTACTGCTGGCAAGCTAGAGAGGTTTGCCCAAAGAAAACACCAAAGCCGTCATAAACAAATATAACAGACGTGGACCAACTTAAATACCACCACAAAGCCATCAAGGTTGGCGAAATACTAGAAAGAGAACTACGAAAGATTAACCCAGAGCAACAAAATCAAATTGAAACCGCATCGACTAGCTTCCATCTTCCATCAATAAAGTAGCAGAGGAAAACCTAAAGCGAAACCGAGCATCTAAAAATAAAAAATGGATGATCGAAGACCTGCTAAATCTCATGGAAATAAGAAGAGCATAAAAACAGAGATGAAAGCAAGTATAAAGAACTTAACAAAGACATCCGAAGAAAAATCAGAAATGGTTTATTCAGAATGTATATTCAAACATTCGACAAAAAACATGATATGTTCCAACTACATAAAATGATAAAAGAAGTTGCTGGTGTCAGAAAATGCTCAGACATCAATTTATTTAACAAGAATGGGAATCTTATTATGGATATAGACGAAAACTGACAAAATGGAAAGAGTACGTGGAGGAATTGTTTGCAGATAATAGTAGGCCAAAACCGGATATGCATAATTCTTCAACCGGGCCACCTATCACAATAATGAAAGTGGAAAGAGTAATTAAAACATCTAAAAGCAGAAAAGTGACAGGGCCTGATTCGCAACTACTAATAATCTACATGAAAACGGATTACGTGTTCTCACCTCACTGTTTATCTCCATCTATGATACGGGGGAAATTCAATCTGACTAAAATCGACTTTTGTGACAAGACCAAAGAAAGGCGAAGGAGTGTAGCGACCATGAGCCACGTGCTGAAGATGTTTCTACAGATAATACACCAGAGAATTTATAGAAAAGTAGAAGAGCATATAGCGGGAACACAGTTCGATTTTCGAAATGGTCTAGGAACTACAGAAGTCTTATTCAGCATGCAAACCCTGGTTCAAAGATGCAGAGATGTGAATCGTAATGTCTTCGTATGTTTCATTCATTTTGTAAAGACTTTTGACAACACGGTGCGACATGGAAAAATGATGGAAGTACTAAAATCTACTGGTCTTGATAATAAAGACCTCCGAATTATTGCAAATCTATATTAGCAGCAGATAGCGAATGTCAGAGTAGGAGATAAACTAACCGACAATGTGGCAATAGAAAGGGATGTGAAGCAGGGTTGCATCTTATCGCCACTTATATTCAATATATATATTCTAAAAAAGCATTCAATGAAGCACTGGAGGATATGGAAGAGGGCATCATTATAAACGGTACCTATATAAATAACTTACGCTATGAAGATGATATCGTCCTCATTGCAGCGACCCTTCACGGACTACAGGAACTAGTAGTTTTTCGTGTTGATGTATGCTGTGAAAGCTTGGACGCTGACCGAGGAAAGTACCAAAAGGCTTAAGACGTTCGAAATTAGGTGTTATCGTCGCATGCTCCGTATTAGCTAGGTAGACAGGATTGCAAATGACAACGTAATGGAGCGACAAATGAAATCTTAGGAACCTTCAAGGCACGGAAGCTGGGCTATTTCGCGCATGTGGGGGTACCCGGATACGTATAACACGCTACACCTTATCATTCAAGGAAAATCTAGGAGAAGCGTAGCATCGGACGCCGGAGAAATTCATGGCTGAAAAATCTGCGGCAGTGGTTTGGCCACACTTCATAATTGCTTTTCAGAGCCCCTGCCAACAAGGTTAATAGCAAACATGATTGCAAACATTCGCTGAGCGGATATGGTACACGAAGAAGAGAAGAATTTGTTCGATCTTTCTGTGGCCTTTCTGGGCCCCCCTTCCGTGCCTCTGTTGCCAATGCCTGTATACTATTCCACTTAAGGATCGCAGCATACAATCAGCCAACTATTAATTTAAATTACGGTCCTGTCGTAGTATTTGACATATGCTTTTATTGAAACAATATGAACATATTTTATGTATGTATTTATGTATAAATGCATTATTAATATATAATAACAATACATTTTCTAATTAAGTCAATTCGGAAATTTGCATGATGTCATTATAACTATAATAAGTTTATTACGACTCATAATGATGTGTATTGTTTGTTATAGATTGATGAGTTGTACTCTGAAATCCTCTACGAAATCATCCACAACGTCGGCTGCGATGTAATTTGCCAAATCGGACAGAATGAATTATACATACACCTACAGGATGCTTTCAAAATGAGCAATCAACGCCATCGGGAGCTTTTAGAAGCTGCAGAGAGCAAGGAAGCACCCGAAATTCTCCTCAACGTTGAGGTGATCGAAGCCAAAGATTTACGACCAAAAGATTCCAATGGTCTTAGTGATCCTTTCGTAACACTATTTTTAGCTTCTAACGCATCGCATCGATACAACACGTCCGTCAAAATGACGACATTGAATCCCACGTGGGAGGAACATTTTGCATTGTAAGTATTTACCCAACTTGAATATAACATAAACCACTAAGAGTTTATTCAAATCTACCAATATATCTTTAGTATTTCTATAAACCTTATGATAAATTAGTCCACGAAGCTCCGGGTTTCATTGTGAATTTATATCCGCTTCGTAAAATTATAAGTATTCTTAGTTTAGTGGTTTAGTTCGTAACCATTCGTAGCATTAAAAAGATGTTGATTCTATTTGACATATTAAAAATTCCTGGTATTATACTTCGTAAGTAATTATAATCCTTTCAGTGCAAATCGAGCACTCGAAAGCATTTCATACCAATTTAATTACCGAAAATAAAGCACTCAAATTATAAAGGTGCTTCTATTCTATTTATTGGTTTATTTGAAATAACAAAAAGTTGCTGGGACTTCATCTGCAGTCTGTAATTAATCCACTTGTTTGAATCATTCAATTAAACAGCTTGCATTGCAAAAAAACAAACTATGCTATCAGATAAAACGAGTGAAACTGAATATATATATATATATATATATATATATATATATATATATATATATTAGTAATATTCACTAGTCGAAAGAACTGTTATAGTTTTCATAAACAATTACATATCATATATATTTATTATAATTATAGACCCGTAATTGATTCGTCGGATGACATGCTCTGTCTAGAGGTGTGGGACTTCGATCCCGCAGAAACGGTGAAAGAAAAATTGGGCAAATTTTTCGAAGTAAAAGGTGTGAAAGGAATCAGAAAGTTAGTAAAAGAAATAGCGATGACGGCAGCAACGGGACAACACGAAAATGAATTAATTGGAAGGGCCCGGATACCGTTAAATGTAAATATACTGTATAAAATAAATCTTTGTAGCTTAAAAATATACATTTTTAGACAATACCAGCCTCAGGTATGACCATGTGGTATAGTTTAGACAAAAAGAACAAAACAAGCAGACAGGGTGTAGTGAAAGTCAGACTAACATTTAGCTCCGAAAAGAATTGCCAGGTTGCCGCACAGGAGCACCGGCATCTTCTCCGAATTATGCTCTTGCATGAACTTGAAATGTCGAAGGTAAGTCCAAATACATACAATATGCTAAAGAACACATTTTCATTTTATATAAAATTATTCGCTGCATTTCAATAAAAGAAAAAAAGCTTTCTATTCAGTAATAAATTGTGCATGTTCTTACATATCATTAGTTGAACAACAAAAATATCATTCATATACGAGGCGTGTTTTTTAATTAAGTACCGTTTTGATATTCCGCCAATTCAGCGCTGCGGTCGGTATTCCGCGCATGCGCAATGTGTACCTGCATCTATTGGCAAGGTTGAGACCCAATTACGGCAACACTGGTCCGTGATTACGTGTGTTAGCAAGCATTTAAGATGACAATGCCGATTGAGAGTCCCGCCGACTTTGAAGTTCGGTATGCTATTCGTTTTCTGAGTGCAAAACGTTTAAAAGCGATCGAAATTCATCGTGAGATCTGTGCAGTTTACGGAGAAAACATTATGAGGGATGGAATGGTTAGAAAGTGGATTCGAGCATTTATGCACAAATGTGCATGATTCGTTCGTCATCATCCGAACCCAATTTCTAACCATTCCATGGCTCATAAGGTTTTCTCCGAAAACTTCACAGATCTCACGATGAATATCGATCGTTTTTAAGCCTTTTCACTTAGAAAACGAACAGACCGAACTTCATAGTCGGCGGGACTCTCAATCGGCATTGCCATTTTAAATGCTTGCTAACACACGTAATCACGGATCAGTGTTGCCGTAATTGAGTCTCAACCTTGCCAATAGATGCAGGTACACATCGCGCATGCGCGGAATACCGACCGCAGCGCTGAATCGGCGGAATATCAAAACGGTACTTAATTCAAAAACACGCCTCGTATGAGTGTGAATCCACCCCTTAGCAATCTACATATCTAGATTTCGATCTTATTAGATCTCATCAGTGTAGCTCAGCTAGTGAGGGTGAATTCACACAATATCTCGAGTGGTTATATTGAGTGAATTCACCCTCACTAGCTGAGCTACACTGATGAGATCTAATAAGATCGAAATCTAGATATGTAGATTGCTAAGGGGTGGATTCACACTTATATATGTTTTATAAGATTGGCCTTTTACTATCTCAAGCACTCAGGAATTTTATTCCATAGAGGGCACTATCCGGTGATCCTGATGGCATGACCATGTTGACGGTTACTACCATATGGGTGTGCATTGCTGATTGGTGTGGTGCCGCCAGTTGGCGTTTAACTTTCCTCCTAGGGGGCTAGTTGTATAATTTTTTTTCAAAATATAATTGTTGATTTTCTAATTATTAAAGACTAGGTGAATTTTCCGTCGTTCGACGGGGTATCATGAAATAATTGCCAAAAGGCGAAATACTTATTGCAGAACATATAAACATTTAAGACTCCAATTAAATATTGAATGGAAAACATAAAAAATACCAACCTCAGATGCGACCCTCACATTTCCACTGTCAGCACAAAAGTCATAACTGACAGGTCGGTTATCTTCAAAACATTGTCTTTGTTTTTATATTAGAAATAAGTAATAGTTAAAAATTATTTTGCGATGCCGGTGATGTGGTGCCGCCAGTTGGCGTTCAACTTTCCTCCTAGGGGGTTAGTTGTATAATTTTTTTCAAAATATAATTGTTGATTTTCTAATTATTAAAGACTAGGTGAATTTTCCGTCGTTCGACGGGGTATCATGAAATAATTGCCAAAAGGTGAAATACTTATTGCAGAACATATAAACATTTAAGACTCCAATTAAATATTGAATGGAAAACATAAAAAATGCCAACCTCAGATGCGACCCTCACATTTCCACTGTCAGCACAAAAGTCATAACTGACAGGTCGGTTATCTTCAAAACATTGTCTTCGTTTTTATATTAGAAATAAGTAATAGTTAAAAATTATTTTGCAATACAACGTATGTCAGAACATGAAAAATAATAGGATGTTATCATATCATGGGCAAAATCTAAAATTTATAATCGATCTGTGCCGAAAAAGATTATTTATATATGTTTGTTTTATAGAAAGGACTTTAAAACATAATTTCATTCATTTTGTTTCTCTCCCATGAATTATACAAAATAAAAGAGCTCTGAACAAAACTGAATTATTATGTAAGGACAGCACACATAAAATGTTAAATTTTTGGGTTGAGGATTGTAAACTATAGTTTTAAATTAGTTCTACATATAATCCGAATTTAGGCCTTCAGCTGCTGTCCCATGTCTGTATATAAATTGAAAAGTCAGAATTAATTTCTAAACGTTTGCAACTTTAGTTACAAGTTACACAACTAGTTTCAAGTACAAAAGCTGCGTTCGTTTATCGCTCTAAGCTTCTCCGGGCTGATTGTCTCGTGTTCTATTTTTCGTGCGAGCCGCTCCTAGAACGCACAATTTTACCTCGTTTCTTACGCCGGTTACACCACCTCAAAACACCGAGCGAAAGATTAACGAACATAAGCGGGCACATGAAGATTGTAGAGTATTGTTGCCTACCCAAAAGAAATTGACAGTTAATGTTCACCTTCGCGAATAGCGTGTTTGATTTTTGTTCTCATTCAAGTTGTTCAGACACATAATGTTTAGGACGACTAGAAACGTTAAACGAAAGTACCAAAAATGTAACTAAAATGTATTAAAAACAAAACAAGTACAAATTCGTTTATTTATCTTTTACAATTAACTAACTTACGATATAAATTCCATAAAATTCAGGTTGCGCCTTATTGGTGGTCAGGAACCTTTAGTGGTCGCGCCAACGCTCTTCTAACACAACACATAGCCCAAAGTGGATTACAACCAAACGATGTGGCGCTCGCACAATGGGCCGTTTACGCAGCCATTCACCAAAACCACCCATTGAGTTTCAACCTATTTTCCGGCCTAATGGACAAACTTGTAAAACCGATACAGTCCGCAACGACGTGTGAGGAGGATATCAAAATCTTCTGGGATGCTACTAAAAAACTACTACCCTCATTATTCTCCGTCATACGCAAATTACGGAGAAAATGTTCTAATGAAAAGAACGCTATGAAACAACTTATCGATGCTCTTAATGTAATTTCTAAAATAAGCATGCTGGAGCCTCCAGAAGAAACAGAATTGTTCCCGCGGAAGTTATATCCATGGATGGAGAACCGTTCGGAAGAATCTGGTTGGGATATACGTAATACTTTGCGGGAGGCGGTTACACATGGCGCTATTGATTGGTTCAATCACATTCTTGAGAATAACGCGCAGCAGGATGAGTCAGATATTGGAAAGTTGCAATATCTTGTGAAAATCATACAGCTAGTCCGGACGGATTTGCAAAAGGCTATTGAGTTCTATGATAAAACATTCCAAGAGTAAGACGTTTCGGTTGTATTTATGCCAATGAGTTAATATGTTTTTTTTTTGTTACAGAATCGTGAGTTTTGCTTACGCTAAAAATCTTTATAACATCTACCAGGTGAAAATAGCTACGTTGGCAGAACCTGATGTGGTTACCATTTGCAAGTCGTTAAAACGACTTTCGTACGTAGGATTCTCACCATCCGAAGAGGGGTCAACTGAACCGCTTGGAGTTGGCACAACGTTGTTTGAACTTTATCTGGTGTTACAACGGTTTGTCATGTAAGTATTCAATTATATATTTACGGTCCTTGAACATGTTTGATACATATAATTATTATAGTAGGCATATTCATGTAAGAATAAAAACGTGGGATATATTATTAATTCCTAAAATCGACTACAATAAAATCGGTAACTACTTTTTAAATAAAGGTTGATAATATCGTTAATATTCATATCATCATTCATATCATATTCTATATCATACCATGAAAAAAATGTATGATAACAACAAATTAATTATATCAAAATAGTGCTAATAATAAGAAAAGCCAAAGAAAAATGGACGGAATAAAGATTCCAAGAATTTGAAGAACTACAAGACAACCACGATCTGCTCAACCTCCACACAAAGGTGAAAGAAATAGCTAGAAATACCAGAAGCCATCTATCATTCAGACTAGTAAATTAGGAAAATCAACTTTTGACAAATAAATAAGAACTGAAACAAGAGTGGACAAAGTATATCAAACATTTGCTCGATGGCGAATCTAATTTACCACATCCAAATCAAGGTGGAGACACTGGCCCGAACATCATGAAATCAGAAGTTATAAAAGCTATAAAATTCACCAAATCAGGTAAAGCTGCAGGACTGGAGGACATGTACATAGTAATCCTAGTAAGTAAGACTCGAGGACGATACCACCAGCGATATTACTATTAAACGTGGAGTACGTCAGGGCTGTGTTCCATCACCATTGTTGTTCAATATCTACTCGGAACAAATATTCCTGAAAGCCTTAGAAAGCTCTACAGATAGAATCACGATCAATGGTGAATTATTGAACAACATCAGGCACGCGGACGATACGGCTATAATTGCAGACAGCGTAGCTGGCCTACAACGTTTGATGAACCAAATAATAGCAGAAGGTGATGCGCTTGGGCTAAAATGAAAACGGCCAAAACGAAAACAATGGTTATCAGTGGAACACCAGGTATCCAGGCCAATTTGCAAGTATACAATAAGCAAATAGAGCAGGCCGCTAAATTTAAATACTTGGGCAGCTGGATCACCGAAGACCTGGATCCAGATCTGGAAATAAAAACACGCATCGAAATAGCCAGAACAACGTTCCTTAAGATGAAAAAAGTATTTTGCGAGAGAAGCGTAAACCTGAAACTAAGATACCGGTTCGTTAAGTGCTACATTCACTCGGTACAGTTGTATGGTATTGAGGCTTGAACGTTGAAGATTAATACTATGAACAGAATAGAAGCGTTGGAGATGTAGATCTTTTGAAGAATGCAGAGAATATCTGTGGTGGAGCATATCACGAATAGTGAGGTTCTTAGACGCATGGACAGAGATAGAGAACTATTGGCTACTGTGAAGATACGTAAGACAGCGTACCTAGGACATATCTTCAGAAGTACAAAATATAGCCTTCTAAAATTAATAATGGAGATAGAGGGTTGCTGTTGTCCAGAACGAAGGAAATGCTCCTAGTTAAAGAACATAAGAGACTGGACTGATCTCCCACTCATCATTCAGAGCTTCACAAGACCGTGCGGAATTCGCCATGATTGTTGCCAACCTTCAGTAATGGAGAGGGCACCTAAAGAAGAAGAAGTAGTAATATTAGTAGTTATATTTTACGTATATCTGTGTCAATAAGGCAGTTCGTTCTGAAATTCAACCATAACGAAAAACTATTGGTAGCCGACTAGTACCCGCCACTTATGTTTGTTGCGATTGTAGTCTCCAACGACTCATAAAGGATCCGTGATCACTATTCTATCCACTAGGTTCTATAGCTGTGATGTAGAATTCTTCATGTGAAAGTTCCATTTCCGTCCTGGCAGTACCTACAAAGGGTCTCTTCTGCTTGGCTCATTGGAGGCAAGTTCTTGTTGAGTCTCTAATTGCTTGTTAGATGTTATCTTGGTCTATCGCTTGTCTGCTGCCCAACCTGATTTGTTCGCAATTCTTGATGTCTTTGTGGTTGTTTCGGCGACGCCAGATAACTATTCCTGGCCGAATATTTGATTTTTTAGCGCTTTATCAGACAAGTACATCGGCCCACTCAATTCGCTTGTTTCCATATCACTGAGCCTCAATTGATAGTCCCATACTCGTTGGGGCCACACCTTTATGCTAGCATGAATTTATTTTGATTGCCTATCTTACTAAGCATCTATAATAATCCCATGCCAGTTGGGGCTGCACCTCCATGGTTTATTGTTTTTAGTGCAGCCTGGCTATCACTATCATTGTCTATTCTTAAATTTCCTCCTAGCGAGTGTATGGCTAATATCTCTGCTTGTAAGATTGTTGAAAGCTTGCCCAATCTTCTTGAAGTGTGTGTCCTGCCGGTTTCGGCTAATACAGACGTTTCGGGGATGTCCTTAAAGCGGGCAACCTCTGTTGGAATAGATGAGCCTTTGATATAACCCTCTCTTCCTGGTATTGGAATTTCGTATATCTTGTGTTTCCAAGAAGGAGAGATTTTATAGGGAAGAGAAACGTAGAGTATAATGATCATAGATCTAGCAGAGTGGAAGAGGAGTTACAGACAGATGGTGGGGACTAAAGAGTTCGAGACAGGTGGTCGGACTCTTGGAATGCCAAGAGAACTCCTCACGTCTTACCACTAGAAGTAGCGCTGGATCAGTTGAAATTGGCGGAAGAAGACATGGTAAATGGTAAAGCATTTAAGAGGTTGCCATTGGGAGAAACTGCTACAGTACATCAATACGGTGCAGAGCAGTACGGTGGAGGTGCTGAAAGAGTGACGCATGAATATGATTGTGCCAGTGGAAGAAGTGCTGGAGTACAATTGAAGAATGTATACGGTATTTGCAGATCTGAAAACAGTATATGTCTCAACTCTTAGTGGAGTGTATGGAAAGACGAGGTATGGAAAGACGAGGTATGGAAAGATGAGGTATGGGAAGATAAGGTGTGGGAAGATAAGGTATGGAAAAGGAAACGGCGGAATGGGTGAGGAGGAAGTACAACAGTCGTGGGCAAAAGTGAAAGTAAACTTCTGAGCCCTCTCCATTTCAATCTGTACACTATTAAGTTGGAGGAGGTGTTAAGGAGAGGGCAAGCGGGATGGAATCAAGGAGAACGATACCATGTATAAGTACGATTCGGTGCGTAATAAGATCTGACTAAATTTGTTCAGTGATCGGTACACTGAGTCAATGTGGAGATGATTCGGGTTCGGGCGGTTACTCAGACATTGAACGTGTCTATTGCGGAGTAACAAAACTGAATCCACTTATAGATCTGGAACCGCGTCGCAAAAGATGGATTGCTAATTGATTATTGCATGTGTTACCTATGTGTAACCCTTCGCTTGCTATAAATTCAAGAAGTGGGCCATTTCTAGGATTGATCTTGATGCTTCTCGTTGCTAAGTATTGTCGTTACAGCCGATGATTAGTTGGTGATTCCTTCCTTCGCAATAAGCATAGTCTCGCTCAATATCTAGGAAGCCATTTTCATTTGAGCGTACCACCAGTCTCTTTGGTTCCACGTCCGTTAGCGCTTTAAGAACAGCTATAACAGAAGAGCTATAACTTGATTATTGTATTGTATATTATGCAGGCTGGTGGTTTGCTCTGAGATACTGAACCCAATTACAGGTTTAAGCCTGCTAGTCTTGTCCGCACCACGGTTCCTGTGTTTGGGCAATATTCAGCAAACTCCTGCCGCGGTTTTCCGGCAGAGTACGTTGAAGCCGCTTTCTGGGATAATACCCTTGACGTATGCAATAGAAATGGAATTATTATCGTAGTTGTAGTCTTTTTGTATCCTATCCTCCAACCGGAATGTATGTTACCAAAACAGAAGTAGGAGATACATCATTAGCGTCCAGAACCGTATGAGATGCTTGGAATAGATTAACAATCGTTCCTTCTTCGTATGAATACAGCCCCACGTATCCAGAAAAGAGTCTCATACCGTTATTGGTCAGTTAGAATCTCTTTAATGCCTTTGGAGAGTTTCATCATATTTGTCTACAAAGAATAAGATGTAAGCACTGAACTCTGGATCGACCTCAAAGGGAAGAAATATTAGATCAGAATTAGATTAGTTCTAATACTTCTTCCCTGTGAGGTCGAACCAGAGCTCAGCGCTTACATCTTATTCTTTATAGATAAATACGGTGAAACTCTCCAAAGGTATTAAAGAAATTCTAACTGACCAATCATAGTATGAGACCCTTTTCTGCATGTGTGGGGCTGTATTCATACGGAGAAGGGACGATTGTTAATCTATTCCATAGATCTCATACAGCTCTGGATACTAATGATGTATCCTACTTATTCCTACTGTTTTGGCAACAGATATTCCGGTTGGAGGATAAAAAACAAAAAGACTACGACAACTACGATAATAATCTCATCCCTATTGCATAAGTCAGGGGCATTATCTCAGAAAGCGGCTTCAACGTACCCTGCCGGAAAACTGCGGCAGGAGATGTAGGGGTCACCAGCATTAGGTTAGTTGTCTTTCAGCCTCAACAATTATGTTATGGGCTCAGGTCACGACCAAATATCCCGACTTGCGGGTAAATTTGGTGAAACTAACTTGAGCCTACTGAGATACCCTCCGGTTCAAACAGGATGCCCGTTTACATTGTGATTGGGCTCATCGGGTCTATCTGCAAATTGATAATTCCACCTTCCACTATTGTCACTTTGGTCTTTGGTTAGGACCTTTCTGAACTTTGCAGTGGTCTGGCCTTCTGTATATCGTAGTGTTGGGGGTACTTGTTTTAGAGCTTGATCTCTTGGGCCTATCAGCCGATTTCGCGGAGGACTATATGGGATGCACAGTATCCTGACCCCTCATGTCGGTGGGATTTATTTTTCGTTCAGTTATATCTGCGATGTTGTTCCACGAGAAAGTAGGGAAAGGATTGTGTAGCTGGACAAAGTTCTGCATATCCTTAAATACAAGTGAATTTTTCTAATCTCCAGGGGAATTTTCGAGACCGCAGAACTCACCTTGTAGTGTAGAGTCCTCGGCACTTTACCATGATTTGACTTGGGTTAGCTGCATGAACACAATAAGTATAAAAGCAGGTAGAAAAATCTGCCCCTTCTATAGATAAATGCTAGGACAAGCCAATAAGACAATTTACAAGAAGGTCGGTTTTCCGATTTTTGGCCACATTTTTGGAATTTTGCCCCCAATTCTGACATTTGGAGGGCGGTCGTGGCACACCGCCCTTCAAAATGTCAGAATTCTATGTACTAAATCTGCATTGTTGTGAGTCACCGTGTATATCTATTTACGACTGTGGTAAAGATACAGTTGTTTTTTTATAGACAAACCCCATCCTTATTGGTTGTGAAAAATCACACGCGCTCTTGATTCTCTTGTTAATTGAAAAGTGTTTATTTATCGGCAAAACATAGAACCGATACATGCGCGCCCATATTTGCGGGTGTCAGCAAATTGAAAAAAATATCAGCGAAGAGAAGGCAAATTTTCATGGTATCAGTGTCGGCGGGTTGGCTGTTTCCCAGTGCAGTGCCCAACACGTTTACGTTTGCTGGGTTTTAATAATGGCAATTTTTATTCCTTCAAAATTATTTGTGCAATTTTAAATTTTTAATGAAGAAAGAAATTATTCAAAAGTCTAACACAACACTACTTTTGCAGTTTGGGTTCCGGACTCTGTCCCGGGGAATACGAGACTTTCCACATTAGAAATTTCCATAGTTGGTTCCATGGCGGTGTTTCACAATGGCTAGATATTGCAGTTTTCAAGGCTTTGACGCGCATAGAAAAGGCTGTTGAGCTAGATCCTCTCACACCGGTCGACAATACCGTGAAGTACAGTTCGTCAGCCGTTGATACGCTTACAATTTTCTACCAGGTAGGTTTACAGTTTATATAAAAACTACACACACAAATTATTGATTCACAGAGTTTTACACTTTAACGCACTAAATTTACCGACTATGGGCACAGTATCAACTGAAATTGTATATTGTAAACAGCTGCAACGTACTAGCTTGTTGGTATCTATAGAACGTTTATGTCTGAATCAGATATACAAACGTTTGCTACAAATTAAATATTAATTAATAATCAATAAATTACCATTAACCTTTTACCATACAGATCAAAGTATTTTGGCAGCAACTCAACTGGCCTGACGTCGAGAGTTGTTACACATTCATAGCAAAAATCATCGATGTAAGTTATTTTTCATGAAAATCAGTTCTTGGGGTAATTGTTATTATATCTTCAGGATATTTGCAAGTGCAGTGTATATTACGCGGACAAAATGGCAGCAAGGGTTGATGGCATGGGTGATATGGTTGATGTATACGAAAAAAAGTTTGAAGTGACCAGCGAGTGGTGTTTGGCCATCAATAACATCGATTACGTGCGGCAGTCACTACGACCGTTCACTGAAGAGCTCGGTAAAGATGAAGTTATACAGAGTTTGTCCGAATTACGAAGCCCAATGGAAGCGGAACGGTGCCAGCAAACTCTAGACACCGTGATACTAAATGCCATTGATACTGTTAAGAATAAAATCATCGAGCTGCTCGAGATCGTCGTTGATAAAGTAAGTGTTTCTCTTTTATTTTTTTATTTTTAATTAGCTTCAATTGCATTTCAAATATGTTCAGTTGGATTTATGTCAGGGATGTATTCAGACACTTTATTTAAGCAATATCCATTACTATTTACTATTCATTTATTCGTATAACTGTTTCAAATCTCAATAAAAAAAATGACGCATGTTAAAACTATTAAATAAAATTAATTTATTTATTAACGATACTTTACAAAAGGATTTTCTGAAGCAGACGAGGCAGAAGGATCCTAAGGTCGATTTCAAATACAGTACTACTGATATAAACTAATTTTTAATATTAAATAATTGCTTTACTGTAAAAAGAGTGATTATAATTAATATAGAACCTATTATAGAGTAATGTGCACTGGCCCTATCAGTTTATATTTTTCTATTACCCGTATCCATTTTTAACTATTCGCATTAATTATTCACGACATAAAAAACATGATGATATTATGAAACAATTATCATTAAAAATTTGCAATTTGTGATGGCTTTTACTGTCGCAAAGTTGATTCGAGCATTAACAGATCGAAACTGTATCCTATACAATGTGCGAATGATATATATTTCAGGATATACCTAAATTTATCTATCAGCTATAATGTGCTTTTACATTAACCTTAAAAAGGTAAAAAGGTGTCTTCTTCCCCCCGTCTGATACGTCTTTTTGGGTTGTAGACGTTTTCGTTATCAAATATATCACTTATTGAATCAAATATTTGCATTTAATGAATTTTTATATAGTAAATACTAAATAGATAAAACAATAACAAAAACTGAAAGAAAGATCCATGTTTGATGAAGGACCTCTAATTGGCTGACGTCTTATGTTTAGTATCCTTAGTGGCAAACCATTCAATTAATTTTCGGGCACCACACTGTATGTGAATGACTTGGGGTTTGCACAAAACATTAAATAAAATGAGAAATTTATTACGTATTAAAAATGTTAAAACATTACATTAGAATTACTCAGCTCTCCAGTTTTTATAACTCAATTGAAATGTGACAAACTTGGATTTGTTTATGGTCACCGGTTAGAGCATATAATCCTAAAATTATTAATTTCTCTCAGCCCACAATACTGTTCACTTCTCCATTTTCCAATTTTTTAAATTTCTATTTTGGTTATAACCATTTCTACTTAACTTTTCCATCTTTTTCTATGTCTTCCCCTTCTCTTCTTTCCTCCTGCAGTGCGGTTAAGTAGTTTTTTTTGTGATTCTAGTCTCTGACATTTTTTGGTCTCCTAACCACCGACGTCCTTCCGCTTTTACTACTTCTACTATATTTGGATCCTTGTACAGATATTGTACTTCTTCATTATTTTGCCTAGTCCGTATGTCATCTTTCTTCCTTCTGAAAATGTTCCTGGGCAGTTTAAGTGTCCATACTTCTACCATCGACAGTACTATTATTAGTTTTATTTTATTGGCAGATGTGTCCGTCAATGAAACGATTGCTCGTGGAAGGAGCTGAACTTTATCAACAGGACAGCAATAGCATAGATAGGGTTATGATGTATGTGGACAACAACTTAGCAACATTACATGAAGAACTGAACGAAGACAACTTTAACAACACACTGTCATTAATCTGGATGAAACTAACTGGTATCTTGCAAGAGTTGTTGAAATCCAATTTAGAAGTAAGCAAAACGAAACTACTCGAGCATTCATTTGCTAAAGTGAATTTAGAACATTGTGTGAATCTAAAGTATTCTATTATATTTATAATTCACATCATCTAAATGTTTTACTGAAGGAATGCTCAATACGGATCGTAAAGCTTTGAAAACCTATTTGTAGAAATTTTAATTACCTAATTCTTGTATGTTGTTAGAATCGACGACCTCCATCATTCTTCGCCAACTTGCACGAAACTTTGAAAATAATGACCAAATCATTCAAAAGTGGCGAGAACACGGCCAGCGAAGAGAATTCTTGTGAGGAATTGTCACGCGTAGAGCGTTTGTTGAGACTAAACGGACTCGAAACAGCGGAGTTGATACATCAGGTAAATATATCGATATTAGTAGTACTTTTTTGCCCGTATTCACCAACATCCCATAAACTTTATAGATCCCATAATAGCTTATGGGATCTATAAAGTTTATGGCTATTGCATGGATAAATTATTGAAAAGGTCATTGAAAGAAATTGCCTAAACAAATGTCAAACATCTTGAATAGTGCTTGTAATTGGAGCTTTGATGAGACACTTTTTGTTTAATTATTCAGTGTTTCCAATAAAGTAAATCTAAAGTAACTACATTCCCTAGTTAATGTATTTATTGTTGCTATAACAACAAATACTTATGGGTTCAGTAGCTATTAATTAAGGCACCTTAGGCTCAATTCACACATAAGCGGCGTCGGGCGCGGGCGTGCTGTAGGCGAGGCGCAGGCGCGACGTCGCACAGGCGATTGTGATGTCCATATGCAGTGAAGGGGTGGACATTGCACCTTATGTTTACATAGAGGCGGCGCGGAAGAGTTTCGCCTCTTCGCCTACCGTGTCTTAGGCGAAAAGGCGAAGACGCGGTGTTGGCGTTGCGAGAGGCACGAGGCAAATGCCCGGACTCGTCACCTAAGTGGGCATTGCACCACATGTTTATATAGAGGGAGCTTGAAGCGTCGTGCCTCTCGCAACGCCAACACCGCGTCTTCGCCTCTTCGCCCAAGACACGGTAGGCGAAGAGGCGAAGAGGCGAAAGGCATAACTCTTCAACGCCGCCTCTATATAAACATAAGGTGCAATGTCCACCCCTTCACTGCATATGGACATCACAATCGCCTGTGCGACATCGCGCCTGCGCCTCGCCTACACCGCGCCCGCGCCCGTCGCTGCTTATGTGTGAATTGGGCCTTACGCGGTCAATAATACTTTCAGTCCCAGTACTATCAGTATTTGCGTCATTCCTCCTTTTATATTTATCAAGTAATCAATTATCCGGACAAACATCAGTATTCTCTTTATTTCATCATTACTATGCCTTACACGATCAGTAATACTGTCAATATGTTAGAATAATGACATTTTAAACATGTTATCATACAGTAATACTGTCATTATTCCTAAATATTGACAGTATTATTGATCGTGTAAGGTGCCTTATACATTTAAGGAAGTTTACACGGTCAATAATACTGTCAGTCCTAGTACTGTCAGTATTTGCTTCAATCCTCCTTTTATATTTATCATGTAATCAATTATCCGGATAAACATCAGTAGTCTCTTCATTCCATCATTGCTATGCCTTACATAAGTACCATTGTCAATATTTTAGAATAATTAACATGTTAAATATGTACAGTAATACTGACATTATTCTAAAATATTGACAATATTATTGATCGCGTAAGGTGCCATTTTTTGGAAAGTTTGTAAATACGGCGATTTATCTTACCAAATATTAAAACTTTATCGTCCTTAAATGAAATTCAGTTTCATCATAATTTACCTTGAATCAGTTCGTAAATGTTATCTATTACAGATACATTTGGATTTGTATGGCGAGCAAAGTTCGACTGAAACATCACCACTTGGTGAACTGACTGTTCGGATGAAGTTTCACAACAATGACCTACATGTCGAAGTGATGAATGCTCGAAATTTAATTTCAATGGATTCCAATGGTAAGTAATTAAAAATATAGAAATTGATTTATTACGAGAGTATATTACAGTTTTAAAAATGTAGGGAAATAATAAATTAATAATTGTGGGAGGCTAGTGATTTAACAAAAGGGTGGAGCCCTTAGTTTGGGAGTCTTTATAATTGTCTGAGGAACATTGCGTAAATGCAAAATAATTAGTTCTAAATAACTATAAATATTAGAATATCAAAAAATCGATCAGCTATAAATGACCGACTTTGATTTTGAAGGAATCATTTCATCGGCCATTTAGACGAGTTTAACTTTAATTTAAATTTAACTTTAATGTAAAACAAATAAATATGGTCATCAATTTGAATGAATGTATAAAGAACATGCGAGTCATTTTTCCATTCGTAGTTTGTCCCCCTATACCACAAAGTATTAACAATATTATAAAATAAATATTACCAATAAAATATATAAAATAAGTTATTCCGTTTTTCTCAGGGTAATATTTTCTATTGAGAATTGGAATCAAATATTATCTCATTATTTTCGTTTGTCCACTCATCACAAAAAAGTTATTAACAATTTAATATGTTAAATAAATTATTAAGGCCTTGAATTTTTCTGACAATATTTTTTCTATATAATAAGCATTAGACATAATAATAATAATACATTCAGAAAAATGCAGGGCCGTCTTAATCTATTTTACAAGTTCAATTGATAATAAACTTTCCCTCGTAGAGGGAAGTTAAACGCCATCTGGCGGCACCACGTCAATTAGCAATGCACACCCATATGGTAATAACCGTCAACATGCTCATGTTATCAGGATCACCGGGTAGTGCCCTCTAGAGAATATGAATAATATTCCAATAGAGTGCTTGAGATATCAGCACAAAGCCAATCGTATAAAACATATTATATAAGTGTGAACTCACCTCTTAGCGATTGGCTTTGTGCTGATATCTCAAGCACTCTATTGGAATATTATTCATATTCTCTAGAGGGCACTACCCGGTGATCCTGATAACATGAGCATGTTGACGGTTATTACCATATGGGTGTGCATTGCTAATTGATGTGGTGCCGCCAGATGGCGTTTAACTTCCCTCTACGAGGGTAAGTTGTACTGTTTTTGTATATAACCACTCGAGATTTTGTGTGAATTCATCCTCACTAGCTGAGCTACACTGACGAGATCTAATAAGATCGAAATCTAGATATGTAGATTGCTAAGAGGTGAGTTCACACTTATATAATAAACTTTCTTTTTTTATTTTTTTTTGTCCATCCTTCATGGATGTACAAACAAAAATAATGGGTGTGCAACTCTGCCTGCAACGAAACTGGATTGAGTAGACCCGCAGGCGGTTAATAACCTTTCTTTTCTTATTTTTATTTGTCCATACTTCATGGATGGACAAACAAAAATAATGGTTGTGCAACATTACTTGCGACGAAACTGGATTGAGTAGACCCGTAGCCGGTCCGGCGAGGCCAGCAAACTGTTTGAGGTAAAAATCATACAGTGTTCAAAGAACCCATAACTCAGCCTCAGAAAAAAACTGGAATAACTGATGACTAGGCGAGAAAGCGGACGAAACGAATTAGGAAACTTAAAGCACTATGAATCGGATACTGGACTGTGCAACAAAGATCATGAAATCTTGCTAGAAGTGGAAAGGCATCTGCATACTCTCGGAAACCAAGAGAAAGGAAAAGGTAAATACCAAGTACGGAAAGTACCTTCTTATATACAAATAAACATGAAAGAGTAACTTCAGACGTTGGATGCTGCTGCAGTAAATACTCGAAACTAATATCACTGACACAACATACATCAATGAAAGAATCCTGCAAGTACCAGTCAATATCAAAAGTACAAAATGTACACATTTGATAAGCGTCTACGCTCCCGACATCTCCAAACCTAGGAAATAATTAGACACTAGACATTTTCTATCTTTCAACTTACAAAGTGCTTGGAACTAATAGCGCACAAGACAAAATCATAATTCTTAGAGATCTCAATAGATAGAATCTAAAATGAAGCAATACCAGGCGTAAAAAAGTAAAAACGAAAATGGCGAACACCTAATGTAGCTATACGCGCAAGACGAACTAAGAATAAACAACACCAACAACACACAAACCATAACACAAATTCATCATTTCACACGAAAACAGGAATTAATGATATATTTGTAATCACAAATAGAAATATCTGCCCTCGCAGAATTGAAGACGTGAGAACCTTGACCTTACCAAATGTCGGAACTAAGCATAACCTTGTATTGGCGAAAATCACAACCACTCTGCAGCGGAAACAACAGAGAACCTATAGAAGCCATCGATACAATTAATGTTGAATCTCTATCTGATGACTCAACAAGATACTTAAATCAGCTACTATTACTAAAAATCAGGGCATGGAAAATATAAGAAGAAGAGATGGCCAAACCTAAACTCCAATATAATAAAAACTGTGCACGAAGCAGACGGAAGAAGTATGAAAAGGAGTAAAAATCTATATACCAAACCCTGGATTACCCAAGAGGTTATGATGCTGGCTGAACAAAAATTAGAATCATGCCTATAGAACACATCAAAATCAATTACATACCGCGAATACAAGATTGCAAGAAATATACTCAACAACAAAATCCAAACAATCAAAAAAGCACTAATAAATATATAGAATCCTACACGGTGAAAGACAAAAGAAGGTGTGGAACATGCTCAGAAATAGATAGAAACTAATAAACGAATATATACAAACTGCAAGGAATACAATCGAAGATTGGGGAAATCACTTCCGATCGAAACACAACCTGGTGAAAACAACCTATACCAAACTTGGAACATATCCAGGGAAATAATAGAAATATTCCGTATTGTTTCTAACCTTTTTCTTTCTTCTTTGTTTCTTGAAGTCCACAGATATAAATGTTTCTCTCAAGTAGTTCTTCACCTTGGTCTTTCGTGTTGAATAATATTTTGCTCCAGGTCGCTGTTCGCATTATTTGTTCGTGTTTCCAATGCGTTGTCCTTTTTTACTCAATCCGCCCAGCAGTATTGCAGGCAGAGTTTTTTTTTAATTTAAAATACTAATAATAATTTAGTTTTTTTTAAATATTTATATTGCATATACATTTGCATTTATATGTTGTTATCGATTTCGATTGTGGTTTCATTTAGTGAGATAAAATGGCCGAAACATCACATACAAAATTGCAAATAATTTAAAAACGCGTTTTTATAGACATATTTACTTATATAATATATATATATATATATATATATATATATATATATATATATATATATATATATATATATTTATGCAAGTTATTATTGGGAAACAGCGAGGGCAGTATAAAACTCTTTTTTTAATATATCAATATATTTCGCTCGTTAAATTTCGAGCATCATCAGGACAATTAAACAGAGTTAATCAACAAGGAAACTGGAACATAACATAATTTACAACATTTTTTAATTTAAATTTGTCACTTATTTGACAAGATAATAGCAAATAAGCGCCAAATCTAAATTAAAAAATGTTGTAAATTATGTTATGTTCCAGTTTCCTTGTTGATTAACTCTGTTTAATTATCCTGATGATGCTCGAAATTTAACGAGCGAAATATATTGATATATTAAAAAAGGAGTTTTTTACTGCCCTCGCTGTTTCCCAATAATAACTTGCACATAATTAACTTTCGGCGAATAAATACAATAATAAATATATATATATATATATATATATATATATATATATATATATATATATATATATATATCTAATGCTATGATAGTTAGATTAAGTACCCTTGACGTTTTCTGAAGTTGAGTTCTTAGTAATTTTACATCAGATTATGTATGAATTGTGACTACCGCTTGTTGTATGCCATATAAAACCACAGAAAATAGATATAACGCATTTCTCTTCATTGTAGGTTCTTGTGACTCCTTTGTGAGAATACACCTACTGCCGGAGGAGAAATTTACAGGCGTCACAAAGCCAAAGACTCAAACCCACTATAAGAACAAATTTCCGCTGTATGATGAAAAATTTGAAATGTAAGTTATTCTATAATTAATTACGGGTGACGTAGTAATTACCATTAATTTTTTAGTGTTTTGGCTTCGGAGCATCAAAAAGTTAAAGACGGATTAGTCATGTTCAGTGTAAAGGATTATGACCTGCTGGGCTACAATAACCAATATGTTGGAGAGGCTTTCGTACGGTTTCAAGAAGTGCCTAAAACGACTGAGCCTATTTCGACGCTACCCCAAATACGTATTCAACTTATAAGGCCGACATCGCTAAGTAAGTATATTCTTTAAAAAACACTACTATCTTTTATATGGCGTGAGGCTTTTCCTCCGGTCAAGGGAGAAGCTCAAAGGAGTTTAATCACCCGGTATTTACCTTAACTTCACAGAAAACCTCTGAAAAACTGTGAAAGGTGATTCGCGAAAATTCACAAACGCGGGGGATAGAACTCAGGCTCCCCAATGCTCAGTACGAGGCGGACGACGCCTCTAACAACTCGGACACTGAGCTGGTTTCTTCATTTTATTAAATAAAATTAAACTATTATTTTGCCGATATTGCCGTGGCAACGTAAGTTTACTATTTCTCCTCAGATAACATCGCTATCAACAACGTAAGCGTAGCTTTTGCAGATTTTTAATATATATATATATATATATATATATATATATATATATATATTTCTCAAATGAGACTATGGCATAGAAAAATAATTTATATGGACATGATTATTATGTATTACGTCGTCACGTTGGAGTGACACGTAGTATCATTGATTAATCAACAACTTCACACCTCTACGCGTCTTGCCCGTTTTATTAGTACTTATCGCAATTATAATAGGTACGGCATAAATTGACCGACAGAACTATTGGTAGGTCAGCACCGCAAACGTCATGACATTGAACATCTAGCTGATGTATAATGGTATGTTAACGGTCCTATACTTGGATTAATAAATGAGATCGTATTGGTTCCTAGAATAATGGTGTTGTAAAATAGGCCATAATTGTCAGTTTCAAATATAAATGAAATGCACACTGCTGAATATCTCCTTGTAAAGTTTTTGTAACAACCACATTAAAACTAAGTGATATATTTGTTACAGATACAGAAGCTGTTAAAGCATTAGAATACCGCCAGGGTGATAAACTAGCCAAAGAATTCATGAAGAAGCTGAAGCAGCGGATGGGCAGCAACCCAACCAATTGATAAGACTGTACTTAAAACAAATGAGAATGTTAGTTTAACGATTTTAAATGTTTATTTTTTATACACTCACATCTGGCCCTTTGATCGATTCATTTATTTGAGCCAGTAAACTTACATTTTAGTATTATAATCGAGTTAGTTCTGCTGAAATAGAAGCAGAAAGAAAGAATTACCTACATATACTTAATTATAAAATAAAAAAACCTAGTTATAATGTTATTTAAGTCACTGTGGTTCTCCTACTCTCCTATCCTTCTCCAACTTTGTTATATTAGTATTATGCCGTTGATTGTATTCCAGTTCTTATACAGTTTGAAATGTCTTTCAAACAAACCTGTTTTGTCTTTACCCACAGCTAATGAATAAAAAGGTGGGCTGTGCTTCGTATTAATATAGGCCCACCTAAGGCTCAATTCACACATAAGCGGCGCCGGGCGGTGGCGCGGTGTAGGCGAGGTGCAGGCGCAACGTCGCACAGGCGATTGTGATGTACATATGCAGTGAAGATGTGGACATTGCACCATATGTTTACATAGAGGCGGCGTGGAAGAGTTGTGCATCTCGCCGCCACTGCGCCTACACCTCTTCGCCTCCTATCGGTTAGGAAAATGTCCTTTTTCCTAACCGAAGAACATAAGCGACATCGCCTTCAATTTGCGCAAGATTACTCATGGCCTGAACTTTTGGGAAAACATGGTATTTTCCGACGAAAAATGTTTTCAAAATGATAACAGTGGACCTAGATGCAGTAATCGGAATCAAGAGCAATTTGTTCAAACAATAAAAATAAGTGGACGTTTTGCAGTTAATACTTGGGCTTAGATTAGCGCTTAAGGATTAGGGGTATGTTGTTTTTTTGGAAGAGCGGTTGACGGGGCCGGTATATTGCAGACTTTGAGATGAAGTTATGATTCCGTTGGTTCGTCCTGTTTTCGGCGATGATTATATATGCCAGCAGGTAAAAAAAATTAAAAATTCTACATCCAATAATTTCCATACCCATTTCCCATTTTATTTTCCATATTAGGACAATTGTCCAGTCCACACTTCAAGAATTGTTCGTGAGTGGTTAAATGAACACCAAATAAATGTTTTACCTTGGCCATCAAACAGCCCTGGTATAAATTCTAAATAAACTCTCCGTATCTCTAGACTTTTTCAACATGGTCTACGAAAAAGGGGAACTCCCTAAACAATGGCTACGGTCTACCTTTGTGCTCATTCCCAAGAAACCTATTCCAAGAGAATGCCCATATTATCGAACCGTTGCAGTCATGAGTCATAGCCTAAAAATATTCTTGAAAATCATCCATAAGAGAATGTAAAGAAAACTCGAAGGATATATTAAAAGCACGCTTCCGTGAGGGACTGGGGGACTAGAGAGGCGCTCTATAGGACCAATATTCTTTTCCAAAGATGTCTAGATATGAAAAAGGACGTGTTTGTGTGTTATATAGATTTGGAAAAAGCTTTTGATAGGGTAAAATATAATAAATTACATCTCCTGAGCAAAAACATTGACTCGGATTACGTGAAGATAATCTGCACCTTATACTGGGGTCAAACAGCTAATGCAAAAGTAGAAAAACAGCTAACAGAAGAAATGGACGTACCTTGGAATCTGGATAGATCAATCGGGTAACCAAACAAAATAAATTAAAACAAGGATTGAAATAGCGAGATCATATTTGTGAAAATGAAAAAGCTTTTCGCTAGTAGGGATATAAGCCTAGAACAAGAATGCTACGCTGCTACGTCTATTTTACATTACTGTATGGAGTTGAAGCATGGACTCTTAAGAAGAATTACTTAGAAATACTGAATGCCTTCGAAATGTGGTGTTACCGCAGAATATGGCGTATTCTATACAGATAAGGTAACTAACACAGAAGTCTTAAATAAAATGCAAAAAAAATGCTAATAATTCACACCATAAAGAAGAGACAGTTACAATACCTAGGCCACATAACGAGAGGACCCAAATATGCGCTGTTACAAATGATAGTACAAGGAAAGATCAGAGGAAGAAGGAACATCGGAAGACGCCGAATGTCCACCGTGTTATCATCAACGCATGTTTGTTCCGATATGGCAACCTTCTTCACACCTATCAGCTCAGCAAATTTACACAATTCGATGACGACACAAGATTTCCTTTGACAATGTCCTCTTGTATACAGTCCTTAGGTACACTGTGTCTCTCTGTCCGTAGCGGCGGCGACATGGGGTGCCTACGGGTTCGGCGCGAAATATACATATATAAATTAATTAAAATGGGCTCTTTACGTAAGAATCACGTATCATTAAACCTGATGGTGTTTTTACTTCACTGGTAAGTTCTGGCGACATATTTTACAGCCAAGCGTTCGTTATCCACTTTACGCATTGACTAGAGTCTAGACTTCTCAAGCCTTTCGTTTATCACTCTGGGCTGGTACGGGCTTATTGTTTGTTTCCTGTTCTATTTGTCGCTTCCGATGCGCATAATTCTACCTCGGCCCTTACAACCGGCGGCGCACGACCGCAAGACCTGAGCGATACTGCACGCCACGGGGACGAGTAGCAATAATAATAAACCATGCTAAACGAAAGCACGCCGCTTTGACCTAGGGCTGGGATCCCGGGTTGTCAGGGTTATTTGTCGCCTGCCCATTGTTCTGATTGTCGTTGCTGGTATGTGTCATATGTTCTTCCTTCACGTCTCGTCTCTGGCCTGTCCGGTTGGGTCTTGGGTGGCGTGTAGCAGTATTGTTCTGCCCCGGTCGGCCTTCATCTGTATGGTCGTTGTCTCGGTCATGTGCGTTGGGTTGGCCCCGTTAATAACTATTCCCGGTTAATTTTCGCTAATGGCCTCGCACAGTACATCGACTTTGGCGCCACTGCCCGTTACACTAATCCGGAGGTAGCCATTGTCCGTTCTCTCAAGACGGGCGACATTACTGTTACCACTGTTTATTTCCCAGATCGCATATTACTAGTCCTGAATCGGTTTAACCAATATGGATTCTTCCTTCCTGGCCGTTACCTGGCAATTTTCGGTGGTGTGGTTCTCCTCCACGTTCCTGATCATATCTTGAACAGGCGAGCCTGCGAAATGGTATTCTGTTTCTTATTATGTCCAGGGTGGGGGCATCAACTAGTATTCCCCCTAACTCGTTTGCCTCTGCGATTACCCTGAGGGTATGCCATTATAGCAGTTTTCCATAATATTGTCCTGACTGGTGATATCTCCGTCTGAGGTTGCTAGTTCTCCATCGGACGCCTCCCCAGGTGGCGGATAGGGGAAAACCTGCTAGATATAGCAGGTACCAGGGAAATTAAATACCCGGGGCAGACCAAAACTAGCACAGCAGCAGCGTCTGATCCAGAGTGGGCGGCTGCAAACAACGAACAATTGCCGGAATAAGCAATCCAACTCTTGTGGCCAACAGCTCCGGGTGGAAGAGCCAACAAGTGAAGGGCACTCTTTTGTCCTAGAACTGGGAAACTGGCTCTAAAGGCGGACGAACCGATGAAATGGTCAACAGCATAAGGATGCAGAAGGCAACGAAAAACCACTGCATTAAAGACCAAATGGTATTTCTAGTACAATCATCATGGCGAAGTTTAGAGCAAATTATTCCGGAGTCTCAAGTCTCCCAATCGGATCTCCAGGGGAGACAGTTTTAAACAGCGCTACCAAAAAGAATAAGGTATCACCTATGAAGATCTGCACATGGAACGTAAGAACAATGTCCCAGGCAGGAAAAAATAACAATGCCATCCAAGAAATTAATAGACTCAATATAGACATAATGGGAATTAGCGAAATGCGATGGCCCAGTTCAGGACATTGCGTAATCGACGATCACTCAGTCTACTACTCTGGAAACGCAGACAACAAACATGTCCATGGGGTACGGATGATAATATCCAACAAAATACGGCAAACCGTCACAAACTTCACACCAATATCAGAAAGAATGCTACTCATACAATTAAACAGCACCCCAGTGAAGGCAAACATTATTCAAATATATGCCCCCACCTACGACAAACCCGATGAAGTAGTAGATGTTTACGGTACACTATCAGGGACAATAAAGCAACTTAACAAACATGAAGTGATAATAATCATGGGTGACATAAACGCCAAAATTGGAAAGGGAAAAAGCGGTGAATATATCGGCGAATTTGGACTGGGCGTAAGAAATGAACGCGGAGATAGACTTAAACGATTCGCAGAGGAAGAAGAGTATGTAGTACTGAACACCATTTTCAAACTCCCACCACGACGCCTATAAACATGGATATCGCCCCAAGACCAACCCAACAACGTCGTTAGAAATCAAATCGACTATATACTAGTGAACAAACGATTCCGCAGTAGCTGCCAATCAGTTAAAACATACCCTAGTGCTGATATATCGTCAGACCACAACCCACTAGTAGGAAGATTCAACTTAAAACTCAAAAAAGTTGCTCGAACAATAAACACGAAAAGGTGGAACATGAGAAGGCTAAAACAACCTGATATTAAAGAAACAATAACAAGCTTAATAACTCAATGCTGCAAGGAGATAGAAACATCGAACAACACAGAGACGACCCTTGAGAAACTAACTAACACCCTCAATCAGATCGGAGACGAATATTTAACAGACAAAAAAACCAGGAGGAAAAGCTGGATGACAAATGAAATATTACAACTCATGGACGAAAGAAGGAAGGCAAAAAATAACACCACAAAATACAAGAACCTTCAAAAACAAATAAGGCAAAACATAACAATAGCAAAGGAGAAGTAGATCAGAACACAGTGCAAATAGATAGAAGACCTAGAAAAGAAATATGACTCATTTAACATGCATACAAAATCAGAGAAACAGCAGGAATATACAAAACCAATACAACTGATAGACTACACAACACAGATGGCAAGATCATCGTCGACAAAGTGGAAAAAATGGAAGCCTGGAAGAAATACATAACCGAACTTTTCGAAGACACTAGAACCAAACAATCCGTGGAACCCAATAATCCTAAGGACATGACAATAACAGAGGACGAAGTCACAGAAACATTAACGCAACTCAAAGACGGCAAGTCTCCTGGCCCAGATAACACCTACAGTGAGCTTCTTAAACTATTTGATGTCGAAGGGGTCAAACGACTAACGAAGATATATAATAACATATACTCCACAGGAGAAATACCCAAACCATGGTTAAAATCTACATTTATACTTCTACCTAAAAATCCCGAGTGCCAAATACTGCAGCGAATACCGCACGATCAGCTTAATGAGTCACCTCCTAAAACTGTTCTTAAAAATAATTTACCACAGAATAGTCAAGATATGCGAAGAACATATCAGCCGTACACAGTTCGGATTCAGAAACGCACTAGGCACAAGAGAAGCCCTTTTCAGCGTCCAAGTCCTTATCCAAAGATGTAGAGACTTCGATTGTGATGTCCACACATGCTTCATCGACTACCAGAAAGCATTTGACAACGTACAACACGACAAGCTTATGAAAATACTAAAAAACATAGGACTCGAAAACAGCGATCGAAGAATCATCGGTAACTTATATTGGAATCAAACAACCTCAATACGTATTCAAGGGGAAATCTCAGAAGACATTAAAATCAAAAAAGGCGTCCGACAGGGATGCGTTTTATCATCAATACTATTCAACATATACTCAGAGCAGATTTTTCAAGAAGCACTAATAGACGTAGACACTGGTATAAAGATGAACGGAAAGTACATCAACAATATAAGATAAGCTGATGATACAGGAGTATTTACGAACAACCTCGAAAATCTCCAGGAGCTGATGACCAGAATAGCGGAAACCAGTCAGAGATATGGACTCTCACTTAATATCAAGAAAACAAAATACATGGTAAGATCAAAAAACGCCAACCATCCTGGCCAACTAATAGTGAACGGTAAGGTTATCGAAAAAGTACAAACATACACATATCTCGGAACAACAATCAATAAAAAATGGGACCACTCACTAGAAATTAAATGCCGAATAGAGAAGGCTAGAACTGCATTTCTCAAGATGTCAAAATTATTCAAAACCCACGATCTATCCCTGTTAACGAAAATCAGATTACTAAAGTGTTACCTCCTACCCATACTCCTGTATGGGGTGGAATCGTGGACCTTAACAGAAGCGAGCTACAAAAAACTAGAAGCATTCGAAATGTGGCTGTACCGACACATCTTGAAAATCTCTTGGACAGAGCACGTGACCAACAAAGATGTCCTCGAAATAATTGGCAAGGAGAGAGAACTCCTAACGATAAATTCTCGAAAATTAGAATACTTGGGACATATTATGAGGAACAATCAAAGATACGGATTGTTACAACTGATCCTGCAAGGCAGAGTAGAAGGAAAAAGAGGACCAACATCTTGGCTAAAAAACCTGCGTACATGGATCAACGCAACAACGGTGGGCCTCTTCAGAGCCGCGGCCAACAAAGTCAAAATCGCAATGATGATCGCTAACATCCGGAACGGATAGGCACCATAAGAAGAAGAAGAAGGTGGTATCGCACACTAAGTAATGTATGTACCGCTAGGTTTTCCCCGATGGGCCTTCGCGACTGCGAACCTCCGTGGTGTGGTATCGTGGCAACTTCACCTTCCTCCAGGATTAGTCTCGCGAGTTCAGTGGTTTTTCTTTTTAGGCCGCTGATCACTGCTCTGCAGTCAACATCTAATAACCAGACACTCAACACTCGGGCCCAGTTGGATGCTTCCATTCTCATCACCTTCACGTTCTGAAAGGTGCCTTGCGGCCACTGTTCGGCAATAGTCTCAGCTGCTTTCGTGTAGCTGGCATATTTACCAGAAGTTCCGTTATCTCCACTTCCTCTGGTGTAGAAGTTCATGCCGTGGGGCATGTTTGACTGGTCAGTTGGTCCAGCCTGGCCTGCATGCCCCTCATCTGTATTTTCATCGTCTCCATCTTCTTGTCCCACTGCGCCTTTTCCGTCTTCAGAGCCCCAGGCTGATATTTGAGACCGTTAGTTTTCCGTTCATTGGAGTCGTGGATGTTACGCTGCTTCCTCCAAATGGATCGGTAGTCCACTCACGGGATCTCCTCACGGTCACCTGGTGGTGTTTCGACTGCGGGGTACGCGGCCGTTCTGTAAAGCCAACGTCTTGGCCAGACCTGGTGAGCCAACCATCCTTCTCCATGTCCCAGGAATTGTCTAGGTATTGGCGTTTTCCCCGTATCCTTCCCGTCTCCGCACAACCACCCCGAACCTAACCTCCTCCCCGACGACCCGTCCTCCTTTTGAAATAAGAATAGTTGCAATCTTAACGTAAGGTAATGGCATGAAACAAATACAACTGAGCCCAAGCAGGGCGATAATAAACACCACCCATATGTAATGCGTGAGTTATCCCGGGGTGATATGATTCGGTGTTGGGTGTCTGTACATCCTTTAAGCAAAAACACAAACACATTCATTTTCCAAAAATAGTCATGAAATATAAAGAAAAATCAAAATTAGCAATTCGATTTCTTTTACGATACTTTCCTTTTACAGCAGTACTGTATTCGTTTTTTCGTTGTAGTCCCTGTTAATTTTGGAGAAATTACTATGCTTGAGCATGTTCGATAATTGGCTGAAAATAAGTGTGATAAATGTTTCCAATATATACAATTTAATAATTAATGGATGTAGTGTTTTTAGCTTATATTTTTTTGAAAATATACATTTCATACCTAAATATTTTATTAGAACGTTAATCCAGTGCCCGCAAGACTCCTCTCCATCCAATCATCGAAATACTTGATAACTTCCGGGCTCATTTCGGTCTTGTAGGCCCCTGTTATACCTTTCCTTATGAAATGCCCATCCGGGTTTGCGCAGCTGCCAGTCTTCTTCGCGATTTCAATCAAATGCTGTTTATTAGTAGCTGGATTTTTGCGCATTTCCTCGAAACTGAGATGCTTGGACAACATTTTAACATCATCCTCTGAAGCTTCAACTGCTAAAAACCGTGCTACTTTACGTATTACATCCGGTAGGTCTTTTTTCAGGTCTTCGTATTTTAGGAATAGCACGTTTGGATCGTTTCGTCGTTCCCAGTAAGACAACATATTGTTGATGATTGGCATATAATGTACTAAAAATAAGTATATATACAGGGCATTCATAAGAAGCTAACAGATGTATTTAGGGCGGTGTCGCTTTAGTGATACCGTTGCTACACCTGGTTAATAGTAATAATATTTATCAGTTTTATTTTCCCAACAAGGTACTACTCCAATTATAGGGCAACAACCGATAATACATATATACATAATAGAAATATAATAAAATAACAAATTAAATACAAGTAATTAAGTTAATATAACATATTCAGTCATAAGTGTACGTAGTGATATTTATTGTATTTAGATTGATTTTGCGGATTATCACAATACATAAAAAATAGTATCCAGCAAACACAAAAGTGTTGGGTGTGTTGGCCGACAGTTATCGGTATCGGTATGATACTGCCAAACGCCAACAGCTCACTATCAATTTATCCGGAATACGCGCCATATTTTGCAACAACTCTTCGCCGAGTTCGTCCGTCAATTGGTCGACAACGTTATGAATAAGAGACACTTGTCAATATTTTTGAACTGTAACCTATATCTTTGAATCAATATAGTGATTTCGTCAAGATTACTCAGTAACATCTTCTATTACAACACTATTCCAACGGCCGTCAGGTCACCTAGAGGTATCGACACCATGAGGCTGTTGGACGCGGACCATAATACCATTGGAGGTGCGGCAAGAGGAAGGGAGAAAGTCAAGGACCTCTAATATCAGAGCTCTGACCGGGACCGTATTGCCTAGTGATATAGATAATCGAGGTGCCACGCAAAGATGGCACAGTGAAGAGAAGCACGAGACGACTTTTATATTACACAATTATATTATGTGCGATACCTCTACGAGGGTAGCTAGAGAGAGGACCTTCTTTGTGGGAATGTGCCAGCTCAGGGAATCCCGAGGCGGAGAGACGGACTACGAAGCTGGCTGTGGAGACAGCCGGGGCCGACTCAACCACTGCGAGGAAACTGCTGGCATACCTTTTTTCTAACACCGAGTGCTTCACTCTACTGATAGTCGCGGGGAGAAGACAGGAAAAAAGAAAGGGAAGGGGGTAGAACCGAGGGGGAGTCACATGAGGAAAGCCACTTCACGCGGGAATCTGGCAAAGAGGAAGACGTGCCGATATCGGGGCCGCCTATTCTTAATGTTAACGGCCAATTGGCGGGCCAATATCGGCGAAGATACGAACCGCGACAATCTATCGCGCCGACCACTGGCCACCTGGAAAATGGATAGACTCTATGTCTACGTATTACACAATTATCGGCGAATGACTGTTGGCTGGTGCGTTTATTGGGTGAGGTATAAAAAATGTATTTGCTTTTACTTTGCTTGTAAGATTGACAAAACCTAATACAATATTTCACTGAATGTAGTTAATTAAGACCCCAATCTATAAATGTTGCTCTTTATTGGGTGTTATACCTTTAGAACGGCCAGGCCATACTTTTTGCACATCCTTTTTGTATAGAAATGTCGGTAATTATTTAGGGTTAACTGCGGAACAGTGAACGGTGTGTTTACCTTTTCCTGTTATAAAGAGCTGCCAGAATAAATCAAACCCTCCATTGAAGTTGGAAAATAATTGATGGTGGTGGTAGTAAGATACGCACACATCCTTCGGATTTCTAGCAACGTAGATGATCTATATATAGACGTTTTTACATCAATTATTTGATAATAGCTTGGAAAAAATTGGATGTAAAGGTCGCAAGATAATAAAGCATGAAATACATTGTACTAAATCAGCGATCGGGAAACTTTTTTAGCCATTACCCCAAAATATATTTGTTTAAGTCGATACTACCCCCGATTTTTGTGTGATAAAATATCTTAAAAAATAGCATAGCAGATTTTTTTTTAAATCTTTCATGGGGATTGAAAGTTAACTTTTGCTATTTGACGATAAATAACAATTTTAAATCAAGCATTAAAAAAATTTCCAAATCAATCCATTACCCTCCGTATCTGCGACTGCCTCATTTTGAAAAGGAGAAAATCAATGTAAATTTAAAATTTAAACAAATGCCCGTATATTTCAGGTACACTGGATTTAAAATAATGTTTTGCAAAATGCTGCCATAAGATACAAAATTTCCAAATAATAGAAATGAAAGTGCGCGTCATATTCCGTGTCCTATGTTCAGATCGATCATTGACCAATTACTTGAGTGAAATTTGAAGTAAAATTAGAGATTATTTGTTGTATGACCGTTATTATGAGTTACACGGCAAATTTAAGACAAATGTTCCTTAAAACGTGCTTATATTAAATAAGCAAGCGTACCTTCGGTTTTACCATGAATTCTCTTAATTGTCTCGGCAGTAGACTCCACGGTAGATGTGTTTTTATAAATCTTGGTCTCGTGGTCATGTCTTGCACGTCGTAACTTACGAAACGGCGGTCCAGTACACGATCACGACTAAAATTATACGATTTTGTGTACAATATAATTACAGTTGTTATTTCTTATATTACTCGAAAAATGGAAATCTTGTTTCAAGATTTACTGTTGTGCCCTCCATATTGAACTTGTTAGCAATACACCAGACCATTTCTTGTGTCCAAGTAGTTCCTATAAAATAAAGGTCCGTATGTATTACTAATACTAATTTAATAAGAAAAAAGAACACAAAAACAAAAACAAGAACGTAGAAAAATAAGCAATAAAACAAATTAGCTTAAAGAAAGCGTCAAGATTCAGGGAATGAAATAATAATAATACATTTATATACATTACTTATAATACTATGTTTTACTATAATACATTTTTTACACATATATCAACAACAAATAATATAAATCGCTAAGTGGGATTCAGTGGAGTTTTCACTCGAACTGGTCTACCATCCACGGCTACAGAATTAATGGACATAACAGAGAATTTTATAATCCTTAAGACTAGAAATACGAATTACTTATATTACTATGACATAAGAAAAATAAACAAAAACGATGTCTACTAATCGAAATAAAAACTGTTCGCTACCACCCAACCGTAAATCATTCCAAAATAGGAATAATAAGATGGCATATACACTGCCCGTCCAATAAAAGAACGCACCCAAAAAGGCATAACATAAAACTTTTAAAACAACACAATATATTCATTAGAACCTCCATAATAATTGATTAACTTTATCCAAATGTATTCATAATTAGTGGAGTTATACTCATGTGAAACTTGAGTTGAATCATAAGTTTTGTTCATGTTTACTCGTCGTTTTGCGTTAGAAATTATTCTTCGTGTTCGTCAGCATCCACAGTGTCATCAATTGACGTCTTTTAATATAAATAGAATTGTTGGCATGCCAGAATGAGGAAAATCCCTCAGAGAAATCGAAGCGATTTGTCTGTGCATAGGGCATGGAAAGTTTGGATCGAGGAGACCCTTACCACATGTCGAAGAGGTCGTCTACCAGTGACGATACAGCGAGAAGATTGACTTCTTCGTCGTGCTACAATTAGAGATCATGTGGTGACTTCTCGGTCTGTAAGAATGCGGTTCTTCAAACTCATTTCTTATCGCTCTTATTGTCTAATTTCTATCACCAGGGAAGACATTCATGCAACGCTTCTATGATGCAGAGAGAGAGAAGAGATAGGGATGTATTTAGTGACGAACACAGGTTTTATTTATAGTGGTCTGGTGGTAGACTGTGCATCAGAAGGGCAAGGGGTGACCGACAAAATTATCCCCTGAGGGCATAGGCTACACTGGGGTAGCAGCTGGAGTTATGATATAGGGTGGCATTTCCCATGGACTTTCCTCACCTCTAGTTAGTTGATGGCAGTTTAAATGCTAGTCGTTTCAGTGATCTCATTCTGAAACCTGTTGTACTACCAAATGTGGAGTGAAAGAAACAAATGCTACAGTGTATTAATAGGGTGTGGATTGAGGTACCGGAAGGCAGGCACGCGAGCGTGATATTACCAGTGCACAAAGGTGGGGTAGCTTCAGAACACAACAATGAGTGCAGGGTATACGTTAACAATGACCATAGTAAAAACAGCTAGAAAGGGAAGTCGATAGAAGAGGGTTGCTGTCGGAAAGTCAGGGTGAATTTAGAAAGGAAAGAAGGACGAAATGCTAAAGTGCAAAGGAAGAATGTATGCTGTATTTGTGTATTTGAAAGCGGTATATGACACAGTTCCTAGGGGCAAGCTGGTGGAGTAAATGAAAAGTTTATGGATGGAAGAAGTGGTGTAATAGGTGAGAGAGGTACAAAAAGACGTAGGTAAAAGCGAAAGTGAATAGCTCTAACACCAGCCAGGTGTAATCCATCTACATAAAGAATCATACACCATCGGACGACGGGAATTCACCAAGTATCATAAAAAAGAAACGAGTTATTAAAACAAGCGGCTAATTTTTAGCAAGATAAAAGTAATTTTCTCATGCTTTCAATTTATATAATTCATATCTATATGTCACTAGTCTCTATTTCTTACCGCATTTAGGTGCGCTCATGACCCAAGTATCATCCTCATGCACTTCGAAATTATCAATTTCCTCTAAATGCTTGGCGAAAAATAAAGGCATGGTGTAGCCTTTAAAAATCCCATATCCCATGTGACGATCATGGCAAAAGTACTTATCACGGAGTTTGTTTAATTCTGCGTCCGTTTTCAGCTCCATAGTAGGTTGCGAGAAGATTAATTATCTTGAAGACTAATTGCTGCACATTGATTATATACATAATAATACATGCTGCGCATGAAAATTAGTTGACTGATAACGAGGCTTAATCAAATGCATTTTGTTTGCGGAAGATTTTGATTACGGTTATGCTATAAAAATAGATGCGATAACATTGTCTAGTTACATTTTCTATGTATATATATATATATATATATATATATATATATATATATATATATATATATATATAACAACTCACCCAGAAGGTCATGACATATAATGTTTAAAATATATTCATTAGAGCCTACATAATAATTTCACTCTAATATATTGAGTTATGCTCCTGTGAAAGTCTGTTGAAGGGTAAGTTTAGTTCATGTTTACTTGGTTGGTTTGTATTAGAAATTGTTCTCTTAGTGTTAAAAATGTGTGTTCGTCACTGTCTTCAGTTTTGGCAATCGCCGTTTGAATTGTTGTTTAGCGAAAATACGGAAACAAAGTTCAAAGAAATCTTGCGACAATTAGATCGAAGGGAGGGCATGGACATCCTGGATCGAGGCGACGCGTACCACACATCTTATACACAGCTTCTCGCTTCTACGTCGTGCTACAGTTAGAGACCCTGTGTAGACTTCTTACTCTAGGAGCGATGTGGATGTGAATGCGGTTCTTCAAACTGATTTCTTATTGCCCTCATTTTGACTTCCTCTCACTAAGGAACACAGCCATGCAAACCTTCGATGGTGCAGAGAAGGAACAGACAAGGATGTGGAATAGAGTGATGTCACGCGATTTCCATCAAACGAATAATGTGAATGTGTCGGAACTCACAGGCCTTCTAAAATATCCAGCATCATAAAGGAGTCATGCCATCACTTCAACTGCAATCTATGCTTCTATGAACTATGCCGAGTTGCGCCTCTCAAAGGTGGGCATCCCTCCCTCATAACAGACGGATAGGTTGAGTGCTGAGATAAGTTCCATTGCTGCTTCTCCACTGAGGTCGGATGTGAGGTATCCCAATGCCGGCGACTTGGCATTCAAGTCGCTTGCCACGACGACCTGTCTGCTCGTTGTTTAAACCATTCGTTCCAACCTCTGTAACCATTTTGTGGCGTGTGTTCTCCCACAGATTAAGCATTAATAGCATGGTACTATCGTTGTCTCCGACCTTTGAACCATGGAACGCATGTATCCATCGTGGTTGCCCAAGACTTTGATGGCAACGTCTCCCATGGGTCCATCAGTCACCCACGAGTAGTCTAGTGTAACATTGTTTGGTTCGCTCAAGACGATCGCGTGGGCTCGTCGCGGCAGTGGCAAGCAGGAGCTGGTGGGCTGTTATGCCCACGTTTACCAGTAGTGTGTTGGTGCACAGCGATGTCATTGTTATGTGAGTTGGCCGCCTCCGCCAGCCTCCAACGTCTGCCCGTTTCCATTGCCCTACGCTTGATGGGACACCGAAGGCCCCCTGTGGCCTGTCTCTCAGGTTTGACAGCACTCAGTACGGGGCTACACTGCCGCGCCTCTCCGCGTTTGAGGCACCGAATCTTCCCCGTGCACGATTTCGCACGGTGGCTTCATCCGCTGGGGAGCTCCTACATATCGACTCAAAAAAGACGTCAGCCATATAGAACATTACCTGTAGGTCCGTCGTGTGGATGGTTTGCACCTGGTATATCTCACAGCTACCCTTTTGGTATATGTACGGTACATCACGGAGCCCAGATCGACGCATATCGACTTAAATTAGACGTCAGCCATATGGAACATCGCCTGCAGGTACTCCCTTGCATGTTACGAGTCCAATCTTAAGTTTGCTGGCAGTCCGTTTCTCGGGCCCTCTCTCGCTGGTTGAAACGCTTGCCACTTGCGTGGAGTTCAGCGCTGGCGTCAACACCCCCACCCCCATTCCGCAGGTGTCCTAGGTACCGTCACCGTTTGCAAGGCCATCGCCTCCTCCGTCCTGTTAAAGTTAATATGTATAGACCTCTAATATGAATCTTGGCCTCCTAACGTGCATCTCGGCACCTGGAGTCTTATCCGCAAACGCCTCACAAAGCCTGTCAACTCTCTCCTCGCTGCATTTTACACGGATCCGCAGGTAACCGTTATCTGTTCTTTCTACTCTAGCGGTATTATTTTCACGCACGTCCGCCTCTAGTGCGTTTCTGACTATATCCGTATACGTCTGCCCTTCTGCAGGTTTGACCTTTGACTTTTGGTCTATTGGGCTTTAGTTGGAATCTCAGAGGCTGCCTGTTGGGGTTGTGCGGTGGGAGGTTCATCGTCCATGTTTGCCAGTACTATACCAGCTGTTGATTCCATGAACTGATGCTCGAATAGCTTCCTCATATAAGTGGCAGGGACCTTTGGGGCCTCCTCGATCAGTGCCCTGACATCTTCTACGTCTACTATCTTCCTTTGTCTTCTGACTGCATAGTATTTCGATCGCCTGGCGATGTCTTTATTTGATAGATTGCAGGTCATCTATTGGGTCGTCCTTGCTACTTTTGTTTTGAATCCGCTTCGATACCTCCTCCTCGCATTCGGCCAGCTGTGCTTCCAGTTGCCGTCTCGTCGCCGCCAGCGCCTCAGCCATATCTGCCCCCTCGCAATCCCATTTCCTTTTATAGGATTCTAGGGCCTCGATCTGGTCCCAGAGTTTTGGGTCCTGTGTGGGCTGGGAGAGTATGAGAAGGGTCCCCGGCAACCCCAGTACCCTTACATACAACGCTTATTTTCGCCGCATCTGCCTTGGCCTCTCGGAGATGGTTTCGGCTCGTTACTGCTGTGTCCGTGAGTCGCAGTAAGCCGTTTCTGACGTCGAGTAGCCTTCTTCGAGGGTCCTCATTCGGCTCTTTTTCCCATGTAATCAAACATTTCTTGGTTTCCAGATTTTCAGTTGTTCCCGGTGGTGATGTGGCCTTCCTTTCCCCCTTCATGTCTTCGTCTGGCTCTTCGGCGTCCTCTTCTGAGTCCTCAGCATATAGTATCATCATGTCAGCGCGTGTTTCCTTCTCCGCTTCATCAGGGTGCTTGAACAAATACCTGGGTCTCGTCTCGCTGGTGCCGAAGATGAAAGTAGGGTAATCCGCAGCGCCTTGTGTGTTTTTTGGTGGTAGTTTGCTGACGGTCGGGGGTACCCACCACGATGCCCTCCCCGACCGGTACTGGGGTATCCCGTCCTGTACTGTGAACGATTTTTGTCCTAGTGCGATCTGTCCATTTAGTTGTCCTTTGGTTTAGTTTATTGGTACTGGGGTATCCCGTCCTGTACTGTGAACGATTTTTGTCCTTGTGCGAGCTGTCCATTTAGTTATCCTTTAGTTTAGTTTATTGGCAAACTCCAATCCCATCCAGGGTCATGCGTGTGGTCGTCATCGTGTATCCGGTCAGTATGTTGTTTTGTTTGTCCCGTCCAGCCGTGTCCAGGTTACGTGCGCCTATCTGGCTGCTGCCGCTTGGTGGTACTGCGCCACGGCGTGGTACTTAGTCGGGCACCGCACCAGGTCCAGTAGCGGGCTCTTCCTTGCTATCACCGGGATCGGCAGAGCCCCCGTCGCCGAAAGGGGTAGTAAGTACGGCTGGCGAGGGATACTTGTGCCAGTTTAGGGGACCCACCGTCCTGGCCAAGAAAGCAAGTCAGAGCGCTGAGGGCACATGTTTTAATTCTTTTAATTTTCCCCTTAACCCGGCATGAGACCCGCGTTTTTTTTTTAGAGAAAAGGGGTGGAAGGAGCCGAGTGTGGTTGAAGGAAGAGTTAGCTAAGAGAGGCCGACAGATCAAAGGTGTGAAATTGATTCTAGTAGGGAGGCTCAGTCACGCAAGGAGTTGTGATGAGCCCCGGCTCATCCCTGCTAGGTCCTAACTCCATAGCCGGGCGCTTTTCGGATGTCGCCTCATTGGGCCTCCATACCACGAAATGATGTGCTCCTTTGTGGGGGGCGTATTCTCGTCTGAAAGAATATTAAGGCATGAACTATGGAGACGCGCAAATGAACAACCAGTCGAGCTGCAATTCAATGACACAAGTGGGCCTGAATAGGGCATATTCTACGCTGACCAGAATGCCCAGCGCAGGAGGTGATATACTGGAATCCACAGGAGAGCAACCAATGAAAGTCTGGCCTAGAACCAGCTAAGAACGCTAGCGTCGGACCGACCCGGTTGGAAAATACACGTTGCCACCCTATGTTCCTAGATTTTAATCAAATGACATACACATACGAGGTGTGTTAAAATAATATCGGACTTTTAATAATAATAAAAAATACTATTATTCAGATACAATAATCTTAAATTAATCTCCTTTAAAGTAGTCCACACATTTGTCTCAACGGTTCTACAACTGTCGTAAGCACCGCTAGAACGCTTCTTTGGTATGGCTTTTAGCTGGTCCGTCGCATTATGCGTTTGGCCTAGTCAAGATTCCTACTACACTGCAAGCTAAAAAGAAAAGTAAACCTACCTCAATACTGCAAACTAATGTGAAATAAATACACATATTTGTAAGTGTACTAATGTCGACTTTCTTAACTATGATATTGTAAACTCCAAAATCATAATCTGTCTAGAATGTTGGTAGGAATGATAGGGATGTGAAATTATAAACCAAATAAATGCCATCAATTGTCTCAACTCTTTCATTTTCCATTATTTCATTATTAAAACTAAATTAACATAAATATAAATTCAAATACAATATAAATAATTTTCCTATACATATAAAGATGCATGTTTATAAATATAAACATTGTTATACATATAATTTTCTTATGTACATACACATCCACTAGGAATCGATTTCCGAACGAGGAAGTGTCTACGAATAAGATAGTACTTAGGTTACAGGGCATAGAATTATTGTCTGCTAATGGTAAAACTAGTTTTAGCCAGCACCTACTACATTTGCCCTTCAGTTTCATACAGCGAGATTATTGGAAGCCACGCGAAATATGCACTAGTATAATTACCGGTTTCTTGTTTTTAATAATATATTGGTTGGTATATAATAATATATTGGGTGGTATATCTCTGTAACTGATTTTTGAAACTTGTTACGGATTTTGTGATTGTTATGGGGTTATATTGAAAATCAAATGGAACTAAATAAACATTGCAGGTTAATACGGTATGTATATTGATAAGTTATATTACTTCAACATACAACTAAATCAATATACATAGGATGATTAGGCATTAGACCAGGGAACTTAAGGCGTAGTCTAAGTGGGGAGGGGGAGATGTGAAATACATACTATGTTTATTCACTGTGTTTCAGTAAGAACTGTAGGTAGAATAGGGATATAATATATATATATATATATATATATATATATATATATATATATATATATATATATATACATATATATATATATATATATATATATATATATATATATATATATATATATATATATATATATACGCGATCGACTTGTTGGCCATCGCTTCATTAGACGGAAAACTTGAAGGTTGATCTAAGTATTTATTTTTTTTATTGATTTGTCTAATATGAAATAAAATTAATATATGTAATTAAGTGAATGTTGCCTCCCAATTTGTGATTGTTATTGACAAATAATAGTAAAGGAAAGAGGCCGATTCCGGATTCACATTTGCGCACGATGAGACGTTCAAAACTTATTTTAAGCTGTTTTAATCCATTAAAATCCATTTATAAGCTGATGGTTCTGATTTTAAGATGTAACTCCTATTTTATAATCTTTGGCGCAAATAAACGGTCCGGTTTCTTTCCTCTGCTGATCTATTTAATAATAAAGTAGTCCCCCGCTAAACACGAGACTTCAAATTTGAAGGCAAAAATCAATAAATCTCTATAACATAAAATGAAGACGATGTTTTGAAGCCGACCGACCTGTCATTTATGCCTTTCCTGCGCTGTCAGTGCATGTCCTGACAATGTTTTTTTATTATTGACAGTGTTATACGTCAAACGGCGACAAAAAGAACGCGGTAGTATGATAGTTGCGTCTATTCTTATCTTAGAAGATGCAATTGCACAGTTAAAAAAGAAGAAACAGTGCGGGCATTATTACGTTTGATAATGTTTAGAGAGGAAAAGTATACAAATAGATACAAGGGATGAGAGTAGTTGGAGAGATATTTAATCCATCATACGCCGTCGGTTGACGGAAATTTCACCTAGTTACAAATATTCTGTGAATTGATATTATACAAATCAATAAAAAAGAATTCTTCCATAAATTTAAACCTTGCCTACACATGTAATTTTTCACGGCAACATTTTGAGGACATATTTATGTTGTCAGTGTTGAACGCATTTGAATATACGAACAATGTTACACAAGAATCAATGGTTGCGGTCACTCCGCTGTCAACTTCAACAAATGCCTCCACCTTGACCAAAAAATCTGACGAAATTACGCCAAACGCAAATATTTTCAAATGTGGACAAGACTTATATAATCTTATTAAATGATTAAACTAGGTGACCATCGAATAGTAAATTCATTTGTTTAAACAGAGAAAGCTTACATAAACGATACCAAACTCGATCAACTTTCAGATTAGTGTCTAACTACAGATCACAGATTTTCCATCCCGTTTTGTTCGGACCATGCCGGCCCAGCTTAAAGCGTACATTACATTGTACTACATTCGTCAAAAAACTTGAACAAGTTTCTAGTTACAGTAGTTACTTAATTGCGATTATTTATGTGAGAGTATTGTTTATTAGGGGAATTTTGTAGACGGGAATTTTTGTACGGGTATGCCAAATAAAGGTCTTTTTTTAGTTACTGAATTTGTTACAATTTGTAACTGGCTATCGACCTTCGCGGGCCTGTTAGCCGCCTAGTTACAATTATTAAATTTAAAAGTTTCATTCAAGTAAAGGCTAATGTGCCTTATTATTTCAAGTATGAAACTTTTCCTGAATTTCACGGTGCAAGTTTCAGCTGTCTGTTAGCCGGTCTAGTTACAATTATCATATTTAAAAGTTTCGTTCAAGTAAAGGCTAGCATGCCTTATTATTTCAAGTACGAAACTTTTTCTGATTTGCACGGTTCAAGTTTCAGCTGGAGCAACCTTGAATGGAAGTTGTTCAAGTTTCTTGGTTAATATTGTACAATCATTGATATTCAAAATCTGTAAACGTCATGGCGTTAGCGGTGCTGACATACAGATGACTCAGCCAGTCAATATTTTCCGTACCTATGATATTTGTGATAAGTACTAATAAAACGGGCAAGAATTACAGAGGTGTGAAACTAATTACCAATGGACATTCTGCAGGCGGGTGCCGCAATTTTATATTGTATTTAGACGACTTGGAAGTTTAATGACTATCACTATAGCTATTTTCGTTTATCACTATTTACTGCTCCAAACGTCTCCTGTTTAATAAAACATCGGGAGCGACATATTTGATGAGCACAATTCTATCTCGTCCTTTAAAACCGGTGCAGGACCGCAAAACTTGAAGCAATCAGCACGCCACGCGGCGGTTAAACGAATGCACCTTATGACAACCAACAATTACAGATTAATACTATTTTAAGCTTTAAGTTCATAAAATAATACACTCCAAAAACATCTAACGCCCATACAAAATTGCTACTGCAATATATCCCAATATATTGCAGTAGCAATTTTGTATGGGCGTTAGATGTTTTTGGAGTGTATTATTTTATGAACTTAAAGCTTAAAATAGTATTAATCTGTAATTGTTGGTTCTCATTCTACCCATAGAGTGGTGGTATATATTGACGTGTCTTGTCCGTTTAAGCATGTATTGAAATGGGCAAATGTTGACCGACAGAGTCATCGGTAGGTCAGCACAGCAAACGCCATGATATGACAGACTTTGAACATCTAGGTGATGATTAATCTATAAAGCACCTTACACGATAAATAATACTGTCAGTCCTAGTACTGTTAGTATTTGTTTGAATTCTCCTTCAATATTTATCAAGTAAGCAATTATCCGGATAAACATCAGTATTCTCTTCAATCCATCATTACTATACATAATTAGTAATACTGTCAATATTTTAGAATAATGAAAATTTTAAACATTCTATCGTATAGTAATACTGTCATTATTCTAAAATATTGACAGCATTATTGACCGTGTAAGGTGCCTTAATGGTAAAATGTAATTCAAGCTTTAGATGGAGTTGTATATACGTAGATTGAAGCCATGGTTACCATAAAGGCATCTTACACGGTCAATAATACTGTCAGTCCTAGTACTGTCAGTATTTGCTTGATAAATCCTTTTATATTTATCAAGTAATCAATTCTCCGGATAAACTTAAGTAATCTCTTCATTCCATCTTTATTATACGTTACACCATAAGTAATACTGTCTATATATTAGAATAACGAACATTTTAATCATGTTATAGTACAGTAATACTGTCATTATTCTAAAATATTGACAGTATTATTGATCGTGTAAAGTGCCTTATAGGGAAGCGGTCGTCATTTAGATATAGCAATAAACATGTTCATGCATCTAGTTTTGTAGAGTATATTTTACTATAGATAAGTAAACGATGACATATAGTGCTAAGTGTAATATCTATATATTGTGATACATGATACATTGTATTTTGTTGTGTCTATTATATAATCAAAATCTATAAAAATCAATTTGTTGTGATGCACATTATAGTGATGATTGTACATTATAGTGAATGTATGAATGTTTCTTTACGTCGCACAGTGGGGCGGAATCCCGAAAACATGGCCAATATTACTAAACCTTCTTTTAGAAGTCCAATTTTTGTTCCTCGGGAGTTTTCGAGGTCACTGATTACGAATCCGACGTTCGATTTTAAAAGTTCAAAATGGCAGACCCAAAATGGCGGACAAAAAAGTAATATTTGGAAATAATTTAGTTCGAAATAACTTACACGAGGGGTTTTGAGGGCACTGAATACAAACCCGATTTTAAAAATTCGAAATTGCAGACCAAAAAGTAAATTTTGAGAATAATTGGTTAGAAATTACTTACACGGGTTTTTGAGCTTTACAATTCCAATGTCCAATTTTAATAATTCTAAATGGAATAAATTATATATATATATATATACACATATATATATATATATATATATATATATATATATATATATATATATACCTAAAACATTATTTTGAGAAATATTTCAAACCTTGAATCACTAATTGCATGTTATATATATATATATATATATATATATATATATATATATATATCTAAAAAAAAATTAATAATTTAAAATAGGCGTATTTGTATAACATATGTTGTAACGTAAATTATTATTTTTGACAATGACGCGCAATGTTCATGGATTTGAAAAAATTGCTTAATGTTTATAACAATATGATAAAGTAAAATAGAAAGTCTGTATACCAAGGTATTTGTTTTTCTATATTTTGTTTAATTTTAAACTTTTACGCTCATATCTGGATAATCCGATTTTAGAGTCGATAAAAAAATAATGCAACATTTTTGTTTAATTTTTTGACTGATCTTAGCAGTAAACATATCAGTGTACTAGATGGCCGAAGGACAATTGAAAATTTTTATTCTAAGTATTTTTTTTTCGGCGACTAACTTGTATATCATTATTATTTTTGACTATGACGCGCAATGTTTATGGATTTGATAAAAGTGCTTAATGTTTATAACAATATGATAAAGTAAAATAGAAAGTCTGTATACCAACGTATTTGTTTTTCTATATTTTTTTAATTTTAAACTTTTACGCTCATATCTGGATAATCCGATTTTAGAGTCGATAAAAAAATAATGCAACATATTTTGTATAATTTTTTGACTGATCTTAGCAGTAAACATATCAGTGTACTAGATGGCCGAAGGACAATTGAAAATATGTATTCTAAGTATTTTTTTTTTTCGGCGACTAACTTGTATATCATTATTATTTTTGACTATGACGCGCAATGTTTATGGATTTGATAAAAGTGCTTAATGTTTATAACAATATGATAAAGTAAAATGGAAAGTCTGTATACCAACGTATTTGTTTTTCTATTTCAATTGCTATATTTTTTTATTAAGTACCTTACTGTTATAAATCACATAGTCACTATTCAAACGATCTTATTTTGGCATTTACTGGGTATGTCACAATATGCATTAGTTGGCATTTTAAACAATTTTTAATTTTCTGAAAACAATATTAATATTGAAATAAGTTAACAAATAGTTTCGACTTTGTCTCCCAAAACAAAAACAGTTACAATCAAAAATTTCAATTTTCCTTTGGCCATCTGGTGCACTGATATGTTTTGAACCAGGATCAGTAAAAAAGTTAAACAACATATGTTCTATTATTTTTTTATAGACTCAGCATCTAAAAACGGATTATCGAGATAGAGCGTAAAAGTTTAAAATTAAAGAAAAAATAGAAAAACAAATACGTTGGTATACAGACTTTCCATTATATTTTATCATATTGTTATTAAACATTAAGAATTTTTTGTCAAAACCATATGTTTTGTGCTAGGATCAGTAAAAAAATTAAACAAAATATGTTGCATTATTTTTTTATCGACTCAGCCTCTAAAATCGAATTATCCAGATATAAGCGTAAAAGTTTAAAATTTAAAAAAAGTAGAAAAACTAATACGTTTGTATACAGACTTTCCATTTTACTTTATCATATTGTTATCAACATTAAGCATTTTTTTTCAAATACATGAACATTGCGGGTCATGGTCAAAAATAATAATAATGATATACAAGTTAGTCGCCGAAAAAAAAAATAATTAGTATCAAAATTTTCCATTTTCCTTCGGCCATTTGGTACATTGATTTGTTTTGTGCTAGGATCAGTAAAAAAATTAAACAAAATATGTTGCATTATTTTTTTATCGACTCAGCCTCTATAATCGGATTATCCAAATATGAGGGTAAAAGTTGGAAATTAAAAAAAACATAGAAAAACAAATACGTTGGTATACAGACTTTCCATTTTACTTTATCATATTGTTATAAACATTAAGAAATTTTTTTCAAATCCATGAACATTGCGGGTTATGGTCAAAAATAATAATAATGATATACAAGTTAGTGGCCGAAAAAAAAAATACTTAGTATCAAAATTTTCCATTTTCCTTCGGCCATCCGGTACATTGATATGTTTTGTGCTAGGATCAGTAAAAAAATTAAACAAAATATGTTGCATTATTCTTTTATCGACTCAGCCTCTATAATCGGATTATCCAAATATGAGCGTAAAAGTTGGAAATTAAAAACAAAATAGAAAAACAAATACGTTGGTATACAGACTTTCCATTTTACTTTATCATATTGTTATAAACATTAAACAATTTTTTTCAAATCCATGAACATTGCGCGTCATGGTCAACAATAATAATTTACGTTACAACATATATTATACAAAAACGTCTATAAAAATTATTAAATTTTTTTTAGATATATATATATATATATATATATATATATATATATATATATATATATATATATATATTATGCTCGGCAAGACATAAATAAAGAATTCCTCAAAATTTGAATTTTATTGGTCACCCCGATTGGTCAGTATAGACCCGCAAACAATTCGCCGTGCGCGCAGTTCCGCGGCGCCGCGCGGTATAGAGGCTGGGATCTTCACACCGGTCTGTAATATTGAATAGTTTCCGTGTAAATAAATAAATATGTAAATGTGAAATTGTATAATTATGTATAAAAAAAACAGTATTTTCTTTATATAAAAATTTTAAATTTAATTAAATAAATAAATTTTCGTTTATGTTTTATTAAATCTTTATTGAATTGAAATTGTATAACTTCAATTGTGTAGCTGCTTTGAAGGTGAATTCAACGATCTTTGGTTAGTTTAAGTCACGGTTATGTGAAATTTTGGTAGTTCACAGGCCACTGCGAACTACCAAAATTTCACATAATGCAAAGAAACCGTGACTTAAACTAACTAAAGATCAAATATTGGATTGTTAAGGCGTCTACTTTGTGATAATTCATTTTAAAGGATAAATAAAACGATTTTTTTACTTTGTTTTTTATCACACTTCAGTTACACTTTGCAACTAGTTTCGGCTAAGCTCTAGCCATTTTCGAGCTCCTCCGATGAGTCATCGAAAATGGCTAGAGCTTAGCCGAAACTAGTTGCAAAGTGTAACTGAAGTGTGATAAAAAAACAAAGTAAAAAAATCGTTTTATTTATCCTTTAACCAAAGATCGTTGAATTTACCTTCAAAGCACCTACACATCCTTTACTTATCAATATTGTAAAATTGGAATTTTCGTCAGTATCACTTTATAAGGATTTATTCAATGAAATAGTTTGTTATGACGTGTAAATGACTTTATTAGTAGCTGCTTTTACAGTGCCGGTTTCTTAGGAAAGAAGTCTATTCTGTAACTTCAGAACGGTCGTAATTATTCAGAACATTCTGAATGCCATGGCAACGCGAATTAACAACACTTTGAGAGTTGGCATGCATGAAGTTTGACAAGTCACAATAAATAGGTTTTAAGATAAACGAGTTTTGCTATTTTTTTATTAACAACCTATTTCAGTCACAGTAAGACATGTGACTTACCAAAGTTGTCAAGCATTGCATAATTTTATAGTATCATGTAAGCCTTACTCTGGTTGGCAACGTAAAAATCATGAAAGCTGATATTAAAATTACAATATTTTTCGGAAATAATATGCTTTTATATAATCTAGCCTGGAGATATATATATATATATATATATATATATATATATATATATATATATATATATTATATATCTATATATATATATTTATATATATATATATATATATATATATATATATATATATATATATATATATATCTATATATATATATCTATATATATATATATATATATATATATATATATATATATCTGTAAATATAATAATAATAGAGTGCTTTAAGATAATATAAATTCCAAGATAAATAATCAAAAAATAATAGCACATACAGCTAGTTTAACGCCTGTACATAACACGAAAAAGTTATTTGATATTTGACACTTTTATTGCCAAGTAACAAAAACCATCAGTAATTGTATAATACAACTAACCCCCTAGGAGGAAAGTTAAACGTTAAACTTTCCTCCTAGGGGGTTAGTTGTATTATATTTGTATATAACCACTCAAGATAGTGTGTGAATTCATCCTCACTTGCTGAGCTACACTGATGAGATCTAATAAGATGGAAATGTAGATATGTAAATTGCTAAGAGGTGGGTTCACACTTATATACATCAGTAATTGTGTCAATAGTGAATAGTGTCATAAGACATCAAAACTGCATAGGAATAGTCATAGTTTCGTTATAAAAATAGTATAATACTATTATTAGTAAATTGCAAATACCATTATAAACAAGGTTATAATAATTACAAAAATATATTATAAGGGCCGATTTTCAAAGTAGCTAATACCTAGTACCTCAAAATGGAATTCACCTCATATCTAAAAATCTCTCATAAAAACTACAGTTGGAGGCGGACGTTACGTACTTTCAGTGGGGGATAATTGCAGATTGCTTAGTAGTTATGGAGCATTAGTTTGATGACCATACTGCGTTTATTCTGAAGGCTTATTTCAAAGTTTGAAGAGTGAATTAAAGTTCATGTTCAAAATGTAACTTATTGAAGCACTTAACAAACCAGATTTGATAACCTGTGTATCGAGGACAGTTCACAGTTAATGCACGATCGCTATTGTCAGTTCATATTTATTTGAGGACAATGGGATCGTGCATTAACCGTTAACAGTCCACCGCCGTGAACGTATCCACCCCTACAACTTTTCGGCAGCCCCGTGACCTCGCACCGCTGCGCTGCCTTTCTCGAGGCATTTGTCCTGTCCGTTTGGCTAATACTAGTGACTAGTAGTGACAAATCCTGACGTCACGCTATACTATTAGTATGAGCGTGACGTCAGCATGTGTCACTACTAGTAGCGACTAGTAGTGACACATACTAGTGAGTAGTAGCCAAACGGACAGGGCCCTAGAGCGTGACGTCAGCATGGTGTCACTACTAGTCATTAGTAGTAGCCAAACGGACAGGGCCATTGTGGCTCAATGGAATAAGCAATTATTTTGTAGAATAGTTCATTCATGTGTTATGAATAATAATACAGATATCGTCTTTTTACTCAATAATGTTCCCTGGGATATCCGGGTCGCTGAGGCGACACGTCTTCGTACGCGTTCAGGCATACATTTCTGCGATGTGTTGTGGCTATGTGTTTAGGATGAATAGTAATTCACACGACGATTTTCACGTTCTGCGCACAGGAGGCGTAACTGCCCCTTCAAAATGTATCTACTCTATTATAAGATATATGGTGTTGCTTCCATATATCTTACAATAGAGTGGATACATGCATTTTCACGTTCTGCGCACAGGAGGCGTAACTGCCACTTCAAAATGATGTACTCTATTGTAAGATATATGGTGTTGCTTCCATATATCTTACAATAGAGTAGATACATTTTGAAGTGGCAGTTACGACTCCTGTGCGCAGAACGTGAAAAGCGTGGCGTTACAGAATTACTGTTCATCCTAAACACATCGCAGAAATGTACGCGTGAACAGGGATGTCGTCTCATAATCCCGGATTTTCCAGGCGATGTTTTTAGGTTTCACTTTCTTATTTATGGCTGCGCTTTTGCGCATAAAGTTGAACGTTGGCCCAGCCACATCAAAATGTACATCTACTCCACTAATTGTGTTTTACAAAATCTTCCCCAGAGCTATCAAAACTGAAATTGTATTGATTATGTTTAGAACAATCAATTTACACATACTCTGGAGTTTTTAACTTTTATTTCAATATATTTTAAAGTTGGAGTGGTATTTATGAAACGAATACAACAAACCGTAAGCCTCTATCTCTTTTAGTTATCAAAATACAGTGCAAAATATGCGATTTCCAAACAGCATTTTTTTTTACAAAAACTAACATTATGTTGGTTTGTTAAAAAGTTATTAAGGATTAGTACCTCAGATTTTTTGAAAAGTAAAAGAACACAACTAGCTGAGCGATGAAATAGATGGTCAAACATGTTTTTTTTTAGCTTACTCTACTTATATTATGTTTCTAAACAATATGCAACACGATCAAAAAATGAATATATACCCATTTTTTTCGTGTTGCATATTGTTTAGAAACATAAGTAGATTAAGCTACAAAAAATCAAGTTTGAACATCTATTTCATCGCTCTGTTAGTTGTGTGTTCTTTTACTTTCCAAAAAATCTGAGGTGCTAATCCTTAATAACTTTTTAACAAACCAACATAATGGCTTCTGGTTTGCGGGAATTTGTTTCCTTTAAAATGATTTAAATCACTATAAGGGGTGCAATTTAAAACAGACCCACATGACACCCCGAAAAGTTACTGTATAAGAATGCACAATTTTGAAAAAAAAAAAAATGCAATAAAAAAAAATACAGCGCCGTCCAGGAACTTTTGCCGAACCCATAAAAAATAGCACTATTTCTTATTTGATATATCACTGGTGTTTGGGCAAAAGGGCTTGTCAGGAAATGTAAAGTTTACAAGCCGTTTGTACCAATGGAAAGAGCAGAATTTTTGGTTAAAAAGATAAAAACCTAAAAATTATACAACTAACCCCCTAGGAGGAAAGTTAAACGCTATCTGGCGGCACCACATCAATTTGCAATGCACACCCATATGGTAATAACCATCTAGCTGAGCTACACTGATGAAATCTAATAAGATCGAAATCTAGATATGTAGATTGTAAGAGGAGGATTCACACTTATATATGTTTTACAAAATTGGCTTTGTGCTGATATCTCAAGCACTCTGTTGGAATATTATTCTATAGAGGGCACTACCCGGTGATCCTGATAGCATGAGCATGTTGACGGTTATTACCATATGGGTGTGCATTGTTAATTGATGTGGTGCCGCCAGATGGCGTTTAACTTTCCTCCTGGGGGGTTAGTTGTATAATGTTTGTATATAACCACTCGAGATATTGTGTGAATTCATCCTCACTATCTGAGCTACACTGATGAGATCTAATAAGATCGAAATCTAGATATGTAGATTGCTAAGAGGTGGATTCACACTTATTTATGATTTAATTCTCTATAGGGGGAGCAATTTAAAACAGGCCCACGTGACACTCCAAAAAGTTACTGTATAAGTATGCACAATTTTGAAAAAAATATATAGCGCTGCCCAGAAACGTTTGCCGAAGCCATAAAAATAGCACTATTTCTTATTTGATATATCACTGGTGTTTGGGCAAAAGGGCTTAAGTTAGGAAATGTAAAGTTTATAAGCTGTTTGTACCAATGGAAAGAGCAGAATGTTTGGCTAAAAAGACATAAAAACCTTATTTCGTAAAAATTAAGAGCTTTTGCCCAAACACCAGTAATATATAATATAACTGATTTTTTATATATATATATATATATATATATATATATATATATATATATATATATATATATATTTATATATATATATATATATATATATATATATATATATATTTATATATATATATATATATATATATATATATAAAGTGTGAACCCACCTCGTAGCAATCTACATATCTAGATTTCGAACATTTAGATCTAATCAGTGTATCTCAGCTGGGTGTGCATTGCTAATTGATGTGGTGCCGCCAGATGGCGGTTAACTTTCCTCCTAGGGGGTTAGTTGTATCATAACTGACTTTAGTTTACATGATAAAAATAAACACGATTCAATAAACAAGATCGTCTGACCAATTACGGCAATTTTATTATTGACCCAGGTTAATAATTAATCCATTATTGGCCGGTAGTGAAATACAATTTCAAATCAAAAAAGTAAGTCAATAATTTAGGCTAATCCTTACAAAACAACTTAAAACATCAAAATACCTTATGGCTTTACAGCTCACTACATTGATGTATAAGATATAATGATGATAGAAAGATGATAATGATATTTGAAACGACTGACGTTGCCCATAACGACGCGAATTGACTTTATTGGCCAGTATTTTTTAATTAATAACAAATTTTGTAATATGATGGATAAATCCATTAGCAAATTTGAAATAACGGTCCTTATAATCTTCTTCATTATAATACAATATTCAATAATGTAAAATAAATGTATCATATAGGAATTTGTAGTTATATAATTATAACCAGTTGTAACATACATACTAGTAATAAGTAGACAATTCTACATCATTCTGACAGCCAGCTTGGGTATAAAGTACTTTAAAATGTCCCATACTTGGTCTCTGTTTCTAGTATTCAGACTATCTCGAGTTCTAGATAAATTAGTACCTGTTTGTATACTGTGTTCACCAAGGTTCCATACAATGTATGGATTCCATAAGCTATTGAATGGATAAATTGACAAATGCACTCACACAAACGGAGGACACCGCACCTCTCAGAGAACGTTTCCTACTCTTACATGAATGATTTGAATTCTTCAGGTGGCTTATCTGGTGTCCATCTTACCGCATTTATATACAATTAATTGAACATGTACAAACACGTGTTGGCCATTATCCAAATAACTTATTACACTTACTATCCAGGTTTCAATCTTCAATAGTTACAGATATAACCTAGGTATTATACCTTATATAAGATTATTAATGGATTTGTGGACGGCCCCAACAATTTAAGTTTAATGAACATTCACCTATCCAACTTTGGCTTCGTGGCCAACGTGCTGCAGAAAGTGTGGCGATTAACTCGAGAGTTATCTGCTTTAACCAAGCCTACCCGTACTTATAAACGGCGGTTACAAATGACGATTCGTAAAATCCAAAATGGACAGTTAACTTTTGACAACTGATTTTAATGTGTTCCAAAATGGGCCGTGTAATTCTCTTACGGCCGTTCTCAGCATGGCCAGTTAAACGTTACACGACAGTTAAAGTACTAATCGCCGATTATTTATTTGCACCAATATTTTAATCATTGGTTAATCTGCCAAATCCCGCCTGCTAAACATTTAGTTGCAACATATCAGTTGCCAAATGTATCGGTCCATTTTGCATTTAAGGCCCAATTCACACATAAGCGGCGTCGGGCGGAGGCGCGACGTCGCACAGGCGATTGTGATGTCCATATGCAGTGACGGGGTGGACATAGCAAAATATGTTTACATTGAAACGGCGTGGAAGAGTTGTGCCTCGCCTCGCAGCCACCGTGTCTCAGGCGAAGAGGCTAAGACGCGGTGCCGGCACGGCGAGAGGCACGAGGCAAATGCCCGCGCCGCGTTACCTAAGTAGGTCTTGCACCATATGTTTATATAGAGGGGCGTGAAAGCGTCGTGCCTCTCGCCGCGCCATGGCCTCCTATGTGTGAATTGGGCCTAAGGGAGCGTTCTTTTTTGTGTTGCTTATGAATACCGGCATCTAATTATTGTTTACTAACCGCCGATTAGTAACTGAATATGGTGAGATATCCTTATTTTTATGTGATTCACTAACCCCCGTATTCAACGTTCTATAAATCTATCAATAGCTATTGAACCCATAAGTATTCATTGTTATAGCAACAATAAATAAGTTATCTACCGAATGTAGATATTTTTGATTCGCTCTATTGGAAACACTGAAAAATTAAAGAAAATGTGCCATCAAAGCTCCAATCACAAGCGCTATTCAATGTGTTGACATTTATTTTGACCATTTCTGTCATAATGACATATTCAATTAATACATTCAATAGCTTATGGGAACTATAAAGATTATGGGATGTTGGTGAATACGGGCATAACACTCCATAAATATTTCAATAGCTATTGAACCCATAATTATTAGTTGTTATAGCAACATTAAATACATTATCTAGGGAATGTAGTTACTTTAGATTCTCTCTATTGGGAAGAGTGAATAATTAAAGAACAGGTGCCATCAAAGCTCCAATCACGAACGCTATTCAAGGTGTTTGACATTTTAGTTGGCAATTTCTGTCACAGTAACACAGTTTTTAATTTGTCCATCAATAGCTTATGAGACCTATAAAGTTTATGGGATGTTGGTGTATACGGGCAAAGGTCCGTTAGCACATAAGAATAAACTATGCCTGAGTAAGCTAATCTACAAACAAAATAGACACTAAAGTCCTGGTTTCCTCGGAGAGCGGCCGCTTTTGACGTCATTCACACATCACAAAAATCGCTTTAAGTATATTTAATTGAATAACTCACTGTAATTCATTGCCTTGTTGCATTACGTTGAAGTTTACTCTTTATGGGAAACCATATTCATTTATATACACGTAAAACATTAATTGTGACGTCAAAATGACGTCAAAAGCGGCCGCTTTTAAGCGACCGCTTCCTAGGAAACCAAGGCTTAACCGAGATACAGAGACAGTACAATATATTGCTTTCATATTTCATATGCAATGCCAGATCCAGGATGCAGCACCAGTCCTGGGGAGAATTTTCTTTTTTTTTAGTTTTGGACAGTAGTAATGAGTGTGTTTAAAATAAAATAAACAAAACAATTTGTTAAGATGCGTAAATGTTTTCTGCCCCGGGTACAAAATAACTTTCCCCCTGCACTGCTAGTACGTTTCAATTAAATACTCATAATTATTCGTTGCTGGATTCTTCCGCGGTCACTCCATTATAAAAAATAATATCTAATGATTATTATCAACATTAATTAACAATTCTCGGCTATTGGTCGGTGCTGCTCGCAATTAGATTCACGTCAGTGATGACAAACCAGCTGGGTACTTGCCACAAATTATGCACCTGGGCCTCCATGGTTTTCTCCCTGTCCTTCAACGCCGCCAATTCTCTCTTCAGCTTATTATCACGTTCCTTTAATTGGTTAAGCTGCTGGTAGAGGGCAGCGTTGCTGGCTGCGTGGCACTTTTGCTTCGTTTGTAGCGACTTAATCTCTGAATCACGTTCTGGAACAATCACAGTATATGTTAGAATTAGGGGCGGGTTAGTATAATGGTCATGCATTTCTACTTTTTACCCACACCAGACCCGCTAGCAGCATTATCTATTATTTATGAAAATTACACCCAAACCGAACCCAACTAGAGACGCAAATTCAATACAATAAAACGTAAAACAACCGTCAGGCCTTACGGGGAAGATAGGATCAACGCTCGGGGTCAAGGATATTCTTAAAACGGTTCTCTGAGTCGTGGTGAGGGAGGACCGTCACAGGAGGCATATGGGGCCCAATTATCAGTGTAAGCTGATAGCTGCAAGGAAATAAATCGATCCTCTAAGTCTTGGTGAGGGAGGATCGATTTAGGTAAAAAGTTAAACTAAAGTATCGAATTCAAAATCGTTTTGAAATCGATACTTTAGTTTAACTTTTTACCTTTGGACTGATTCATATTACTCGACTATCGTTGTCGAGTAATATGAATCAGTCCTCTGAGTCTTGGTGAGGGAGAACTGACTGCCGTTTATGGGTGCGTGCACGATATTTATAGGGAGCGAACGGGCTCACAGCATCCACTGACGAGGCGCACGCAGCCCGGATTTTCCTACCCTACTGAGCGTGGAGTAGGGGTAAGCGGCATGTTCGCCGAACCGGTAACATAGAATTTGAATAGAGGCGGAGTCCCACAGCGCTCAGTCTTAGGACCCCTGTCCTGGAACATCGTGTACGACGGGATCCTGAGACTGAACCTCCGCGAACACGTAGAGGTACTGAAGCGTAGAGAACTGGCGGTTAACTAAGTTGTAGGATAGATACGGGACAACGGCTTGGAAATCGCCGTCTATAAGACACAGGCCGCACTACTGTCCACCAAAAAGGCCCATGTGGACAGATGCACGAGCATCCTGCTCCTGGGCGAAACAACCGATGTCAAACGCACAATTAGATAACTGGCAACCATGCTAGAAGCCAACGACCACCATACGCCGCAGGCCTCACAGAAGGCAGCTAGGACTGAAGCCGCGATAACTGGGAACCATGCTAGAAGCCAACGACCACCATACGCCGCATGCCTCACAGAAGGCAGCTAGGACTGAAGCCGCGATAGCAAGGATACTAACAAACATCGCCGGCCCCAGGGAGGCTAAGGGGAGATTGCTGGCAACTGTATCCCGTGCCCGGCTACTATATGCGACGCCATGCTGGGCCAAAGAAGCGCTCGGCCCCCCGAATTTGGGACCTAAGGATTTGTTGCTCGTACAGGACGGTCTCCACGGACGCGGTTGAAGTAATTGCCTCGGTCATACCAGCGGACCTACAGGCAACTGAAAGGATGATGATACACAACTTAAAGCGTGGAGGAAACCCGGCCAACGACGCAAGCCCAGAGAGACGACTGCAGAAGACTGACAGACAAGGTGCCAGGGGACAACCAAAGGGTCGAAGCGGTTCATCCCGAATGTCCGGGAATGGACCGACTGGAGACAAGGAGACACCGATCACTGAGGTACCTAGAAGGCACGGGTGCTTATAGCTCTACCTGGTTCGAATCGAGAAGGCAACCAGCGGGGAGTAAGACTGTGAGAGCGGTGCTGACGACCTTACCTAGCTTGCAGAAGCGATTAGCGAGAGAGTAACAACAGCCCGCCTGGTGCCAAACATGCTGGTACGAAAACTGGGACGCGGTGACTTCTTTGCTAGAACGGTCATTGGCGCGAAGCACCAGGACGTCTGACAACGGCCCAGCGCTAAAGAAGTGCCTCTGAGAAGGACCATCATATGGTCGTGAGCACGGGTCGAGGGTTTAGTGGATATAACTGTACTTAAATGCAGGCAGAGTCCTACACCGCCCGGCGAGAAACGTCAGGCGTGCGTACATGCTCCTTTATTCACACATAGGAGGCGAAGAGTCGAAGGCGCGGTGCCGGCGCGGCGAGAGGCACGACGCCATTACGCCCCCCTCTATATAAACATATGGTGCAATGCGGGCACTTGCCTCGTGCCTCTCGCCGTGCCGTCTTAGCCTGAGACCCGGTGGTTGTGAGGCGAGAGGGACAACTCTTCCATGCTGCCTCTATGTAAACATGTGGTGCAATGTCCACCCCTTCACTGCATATGGACATCACAATCGCCTGTGCGTCGTCCCGCATGCACCTCGCTTTCACCGCGCCTCCGCCCTACGCCGCTTATGTGTGAATTGGGCCTTAGAAGAAGCAATATAATATGGAGATCACCACAACAAAGACAGAAAGAGATAGACAGGCAAGCAACAGTAGGTGCATACAAATAAACGAATAACCAACGGAAAATAAATGGAATAATTAAACTGATGAAAGAAATTATGATTGAGATGAAATAGAAAAGTATGGAAAGCAACAAGGTGGAATTAAAGGAAGAGCTACAAAAGTAAATAACTAGAAAGGAGGAAAAATGGAGAACAGAACAACCCCAATTAAATACAATAATAGAAATATTGTTTGGATTCAGTTAACAGGTGTATAGACAGCTCCGATATTATACCGAAATATAGCGGCGTATCGAGTTGAAATATACACGACAGGTGAAAACAGCGACAAGAAACAGTGATACAAAAGGAAAGTTAAAAAGTCGAGAGAAAGAGCGGTAAGTGAAAGTAAATAAAATAGAGGGTAGAGGTTATTTGCAGGAGGGGTCGACCCGTAAATAACCTCTGGCGCCGATAAAGGTGAGGAGTATATTGGGCGGCATATAGCCACAACAGCAAAGGCAAGAATAGCAAATAAAAATAGCGCCAGGGCCAATGAATAAAAATAAAAGAGGTAGAGAAACGGATAGCGAGGACAAAGACATACAAAATCAGAAAGGAACCGTTAGAAAAAACAAAACAATACTGAGATCACCAGCATCACAAAGAAGATTAGAAGAAACAGAAAAAAATTGCAACGGTGAAACGAACATTGACAAAGATACAATGGAAGAACTAAAACAAATGATTATAGAACTAATGAGGAAGATGGAAGAAAACATGTCACAAATAAAACAGGAAATAAAAAAGATGAAGACCGAAATGAACAATAAGGAAGAAACATGGAAAGAAGAAAAGAGAACATTGGAAGTCAGAATAGAAAAACTAGAAAATAAAGCAGAAATTGAAGAGAAGAGAAGAAGAAAAAATAACATAGCAATAAGAGGTCTAGACAAGATAGATAACATAGAAGAGGTAAGATCACTCATCAAAGAGAAACTGGAAGTGGAGACAGGGGTTAACAAAATACAAAAAATAAACACAGGCCCAGAACGAAATATAATAATAGTGGAAATCCCAAGCTGGGAAGAAAAACAAAAAATAATGAAAGCAAAATATAAACTGAGAAATACAACGATATATATAGACGATGATCTAACGGAAGAGGAGAGAAAAATACAAAGAGAGATAAGAAACATAGCAAAATTAGAAAAAGAAAAAGGAAAACACGTAAAAATAGGATATAGAAAGATAATAGTAGACAATGAAATATACATATGGGATAAAAAGGAGAAAGGAGTCGTAGCCAAAGATAATGGTGTGAAAGTAACCAATCCAAAAAACTACTAGCAAAAGAGAAAACGGACGGAAGCAAAAATACAAAGAATACAGCGAGGAAAGGGACAACGAACATAAGAAAGAAGAACAAACACATAATAAATGGAAACAAAGAAAAGGGTACAGTAAAAAAAAGAAAAATATGGAAAATTGGGACTTGGAATATCAGGAGTATAAATGGAAAGGAAAAAGAGCTGGAAGAAGAATTTGAGAAAGCTGAACTAGACTTCTTAGTGGTAACAGAAACAAAAAAGAAGGGAAAGGGAGAGTACAAAATGGACAAGGAACATATATTCATATATAGCGGTGTAGATAACAATCGGAGAGCCGCAGCAGGGGTAGGATGTATAGTGCATAAAAAACTGAAATCGAATATATATAAATGGGATGCAATTACGAAGAGGATTTTGTCTATCGAAGTTAGAGATCAAAGAAACGGCTACCATAAAACTATGATAGCAGTGTATGGACCAAACGAAGATGATACTGCGTGCAACAAAGAAACATTCTGGGAGCAGCTCAACGAAACAACAGAAAAAGCCAAAGGAGAAGTGTATGTGGTGGGAGACTTCAACAGCAGAATTGGCAACGAAGTAAAAGAAAATGACGCGATGAGAGGAAGATATAGAGAAGGCGTACTCAACGAAAATGGTAAGAAATTGCTAGATTATTGTAGAATGAATAATCTAGTAATAACGAATACACTATTCAAGCACAAGGACATACACAAATACACCAGGGAAGTGATAAGCAGGAACGAAAAATCTATAATAGACTATGTACTAGCAGAACAATGGAAAAGGAGCAAAATAATAGACACAAGAGGAAAGAGAAGTTACGAAATTGGAAGTGATCACTATCTAGTAGAGACGAAAATAAGGGAAGACTACCAAGATAGCGATAAAAGACCAAATATAGCAATAAACTACAACAAGATAAGAACATACAAACTAAGGGGAAAAGAAATAGCAAAAATCTATAAAGAGAAAATAGAGGAGAAATTAGTAAAGGACAACTATAGACAAGAAGTAGAGGAAATGTGGAATAAATTTAAGAAAAATATACTGGAGACAGCACAAGAGACATGTGGGACAAAGCAAAACACAAACAAGAAGCAGCAGACAGCATGGTGGTCGCAGGACATAAGAGAGAAAATAAAGGAAAAGAAAAAAGCATGGCAAAGATACCTAAATGATAAAAATAGTAAAAACTACGAAGAATACAGTTTAAAGAGGAAAATAGTAAAAGATAAGGTCAGAATAGCAAAGAGCAGGGAATGGGAAAAGTTCGGAGAGACAATGGAGAAAAATGCAAAGGAAAACCAAAAATTATTCTATAAAACACTAAAACTAAACAGAAAAGAAAAAGGACAAGAAGTAAATTATATACAAGACAATCAAGGAATATTGCTGAAGGACAACGAAAAAATACTGGAAAGATGGAAAGAATATTTTGAAGACTTACTATCACAAAATGGTGGAAATGAACAGAAGACAAGAGACCACAACGACTCGGAAGCAGATATAGAGATGATCAATGGAAAAGAAATACTAGAGATAATAAGGGAAATGAAAATAGGGAAATCACCAGGACAAGATCAGATCACATCGGAAATAATTAAACATATGGGACCTGCAGGTAACGAAATACTACTAAAATTAATAAATGAAATATGGAGGACGAATAAAATACCCAAAGATTGGCAAGTATCGTTAATCGTACGGATACACAAGAAAGGCGATAAGACAAAATGTTCAAACTATAGGGGTATAACACTCATAAGCATAGGTATGAAGATCTTAGAAAAAACAATTAACAAAAGAATACTAGCAAAAATAGAGCAGACGCTAGAAGAATCGCAATGTGGATTTAGGAAAGGAAGATCCACACAGGACAACATTTTCACGATAAAACAAATCACAGAAAAAAGAATTGCAAATAATAAAAACACATACCTAGGATTCATCGACCTGGAAAAAGCATTCGACATGATACCAAGAAATAAATTATGGAAAATCCTGGAAGAGAGAGGTGTAGAAAGAAAGACAGTCGAATTAATACAAAACATATACAACAACAACACCAATGCAATAATACACAAGGGACATTTCAGACAACCACTGGACTAAGACAAGGAGGCGGGCTCAGTCCTACATTATTTAACATATACATGGATGAAATAATTAAGAGCATGAAACCAGAAACCAAAAAAGCAAACATAGGGTACAAAAACATGCAAGTTGTAAAAATATCGGAAGGAGCATTCGCTGATGATGTTGTAGTGATAGCAGAAAATGAAGGTAATCTGCAGCACAACCTTAGTGTATGGAACAGACACCTAGAAAAGTATAACATGAAAATGAACTATAACAAAACAAAAGTGATGGTAATAGGAAACCGGAAAGAACAAATAAATATAAAGATAGAACAACACACAATAGAACAAGTAGAAGAATTCAAATACCTGGGAGTAGCACTGACAGAAGACGGAAAAATGGAAGGCGAACTTAGTAACAGAATAAACAACACAGCTAAAACATACCACGCATTGAGCAATATACTGATTAACAAGAAAGAGATCAGCAGAAGGACAAAAATAAATATATATAAAAGCATATATAGACCTATAATGACATATGGAAGCGAGACGTGGAAGCTAACGAAGAGGGACAAAAGTAGAATACAGGCAATGGAAATGAAATATCTCAGAGGAGTAAAACAAGTTACGAGAAAAGACAGACTAAGAAATTATGACATCAGAGAAGAACTGGGAATTGAAGCTGTAGATAAGTATATAGAAAAGAAACAACTAAACTGGTGGGGTCATTTAATTAGGATGGACAAAAAGACTCAAACAAAACAGGTATGGGAAGCAAGAACTGAAAATAAAAGAAGAAGAGGTAGACCAAGAAAAGAGTGGGACAACATAATAGAGGACATAATAATCAAGAAAGGAAAAACAGTCAAGCAAGCAAGAGAACTGGCGAAGAACAGAAAGGAGTGGAAAGAATTTACAAATGTATAAACAACAGTAATTATAAACTATAATAATGTTAATAATGTTAATTTAATAGCCTACACCGAAAGGTAAAAGGCAATTGATAATATATAATAGAAATATTCAACCAGCTCAGTGGCCGAGTGGTTAGAGGCGTCGTCCGTCTCGTACTGAGCATTGAGAAGCCTGAGTTTGATCCCGAGCGGGGAGCGAACTTTAGCGAATCAGCTTTCAGTTTTTCAGAGGTTTTCTGTGAAGTTAAGGTAAATACCGGGTGATTAAACTCCTTTGAGCTTCTCCCTTGACCGGCGGAAAAGCCTCACGGATGATTTTTTTTTAGAAATATTGGAACATACTGGAACAGCCTTGAGGGATGTTGGCTCAATTTCTGCATTCAAATAAATGCCTGTGTTAACTCCAACTGACAGAAGTAATGTTAATCTAAATCTATATACTTATAAATACATTTTTACCTAAAAGCTATTGCTTTTACATGCTATACCACAAATCAACAAATGAAATACGTTTTATAATACCAATCTTCAAATAAATTTGTACACAAAGGTACTTATGAATAACAAAAATGATATCCCCTACATACCAGATGAGCTATGTATGGCAGCGTATCCTGCATACAGTTTGATTAAAATCTATAGATTAGTAATTTACAAAAATACTTACTTCCAATCGCTGCTATTAGATGGCTCATATAGGTGCTGACATTGTCGGCATTCCGAGTAGCATATGCCTTTGAAGGCACTGCATCCAAGCTGGATTCATCCAAGGAAGTGCTAAATGACATGGTGCTAGTTGCAGGCAGTCCATCAGTATCATAATCCGAGCCCAGCTCGCTGTGTATTGCCCCGGCAACTGATTGCATGTGTTGTCTGCCCAGCAGATGCTCACGTTTGTTGTGTAGATTATGGAAGTACTGATCACAGGTCCTGCAGTATAACTCTTCATTGTCTTCTTCCTGTAGTGGAAATTGATAGGATTAGTAATGTATTTCTTGGCATAACAAATAAATCTGGACATATTGACTCAGAAAGAATACTTCAAATACTTTCAAATTAGATTACACAGACCAAGATATCTATAATATTAGCAATGGTTTCTCACTTATAAAATCATAAACTGATTTTCTATATTTCCTTAAAGCAAGAGTAGCCTCAGAGCTAAAGAACTATAGTAGGGATCATGTTAATGACTGTGGGGTATAAGCTAATTTGCAAAAAAGAAAATATATTATTATATAGAACATATTTCATATCCTTAGAGATACCATTAATAAACAATAGGAACAATAAAGAACCCAGTATGGAACCTTGTGGTATGTGAGAATCCAAAGGAAGAAACAAATTGTAAATATATAGAGATATGGCTGGATGAATGGATCTCACATTAAATAAACACATAATCATGATGATATAAAATAAATTAAAAAAAAAAAAAAAATATATATATATATATATATATATATATATATATATATAGATGTAGAAAAAGAAAATTATATCAATAGTAGGAGCCTTGAGAAGATGCAATCATATATTCAACAGCTGCACCAAAAAACTTCTCTATGTGCTCATGTAGAAAGCCATCTAACATACCTAATAATTGGATGGGAAAACTTTAAGAAAATAACCCTTAATAATATATATTTAAAACAGTTGCATATAATCTATTTGGCTATGAGAAAAGATTTTTGACAGAGAAACTTTACATGGATATCAAAACTATAAAAATTCATAACTTCATCAACTAATAACAAAAGAAATAAACTTACATCAAGATCATCTGTAGCATCCATATCACTCTCAGAAAGCACATTATATTTCGCCCTCTTCCTCCTTTTATTAGCTAAATACAGTTGATATGCACTAGACTGCCTATATCCCCTTAACTCTTCCTTATACCTCCTTTTTTCTTCCTCAGCCTTCTCCAAATAAGGTTTTTTATCATCTAAACTAAGACTGGACCATTTATTACCAATCAACTTTGTAATCTCATGAAAAGGCAATGGGCTATCTTTAAAAAGTTTCCTTTGGTCATTCAGGTACAAATTATAACCAGTTGAGGGTGCTTTGGGGGGCAAATGCAATAGTTCAGGCTTACGTTTACGACCCTTTGGCCACCCTCCCCTTTTCTTCACTGGAACTTTACTCTCTCCAACTAAGGCCTCTTTACTCTCACCAGCAGCTTTCTCACTATCTTCAGTGTATGTAATAACCACACTGCTTGCATCAGAATCTGACACATTTGAACTTAAAAAATCAGTACTGAATTCAACAATGTTGTGTTCTAATTTGACTGGTATGTAATTACTTTTAGTTTCTACTAGTTTTTTTGGTGGCTGAGTGAGAAGCCCAGCTTGTATAACATCACTTGATTCACTGGTGAAACCATCACTGTCACCCACTCCATCTGATGAAATAAAGCTGTTGTTAATGGCCTGCACACTTTGCACTGAAATTAGTGGCTTGTCCTTGGGGACAGTCTTCGTGGACTGCTGCAGGAGTAGATGTGTGGCGACGTTCTGCAGGTCCTCCACCGAGAGATTCAAGTCAGAGGACAGTGCATCGTTCAGGGACATGCAGACTAACCTGGAAATAATGCACAACGCCCCCGATTGTTTTTATGTAACGTGCGTAGGCATTATCAAAACAGGTGGTACTAACCCCTTCGAGGTTTGCACGAGGATCCCGTTGCTCAGCAGATCGTTCGCTTCATCCACCGAGCCGAAATCCATCCTAGAGTCCGCCCGCCGGACACCTAACTTATAAATAAATTACGATTTGCGGCCGTCCACATTTAGAAACGCACACACTCCTTCGCACCTAAACGTAAACACATTTCGACCAAGCAATGAGTGTTGCCAATGGCAGCAAATTAAATTAACAAACTCTATGTGAAGATATTGTGCATTGTAAATATTAGGGTAAATATAATGGGACAGAGTTTCAGTTAGCAGTGGTGTATCATTTCTTACACTTGTAAGATATGGCCCATATTCCAGCTCTCCGTGCTTGCGATTCTGTTGCTGCGTCAGCGAATGCAAACATGGTATGCAACTTCAGATACTATGGTCCAATGTTTGAAATCTTCATAAGGTCACGTGTATAATGTTTCAACTTTATCTGGGAAAATCCAGACAATTTTAATTTTGTAACGGTGCCAATCGGTTTATAATTTATCAATAATTAATGTACAGTACCACAAATATGTAAACAAGGGTACAAGGGTTTATATTGTTTGTTCCTATGTCTAATCCACTTCGGAGAAACACTGTTTAATCGTCAATTTGTGTGAATAATTGGACATAACGGACATCTTGCCTGCTATTGATTACAACCCTCCGTGGTGCAGTTGGTAGCGCGACTCTTTCAGGTATCAAGAACTAAAAAATGTTGTAGCAATTAATTTCACACTTCTATTCATAATTTTGTATATATTTATTCCATATAAAAAATATGATTTCTTTTGGAAATATTATCGAAAAGAGACAAATTTTGTATGTATCTAATTTTGCCAAATACTTATTACCGGATGAGGATTTCTATTCTGGAATAGCGGAAAATGACAATGTGCTAGATACGCTAGTTTTAAAAAACATGATTTAATTATATAAATTATATATGTATTCAAATATAATAGTAATATTCATATGCTTCTTACAATTTTCTATTTTTATTGCTGTTATATCATATTATTATACTATACCTCCTAGTCTAGTAATAAATATGAGTTTACCGGCTGATGTTCAGAGAGAGAAAACATGTTCTACTATTTCTTCATAAATCAATGTGGAATTTTTACTATTTGAAAATTAGCCTTGGTGCAGCGATAACGTTACCTAAATTTCATATTAGCTAATTACTGTCAAGATGTTTATTAATCAAATTAACAAAGCGTATTTAAAATTAATAGCCAAATTTGTCATTTAGACTCGTCTTTCCGTCCCCTGATTGTCCTTGTGGCGGCACCCACATATTGTAGTCTTCCTTCTTCGCGTCCTCCGCATAACCTCTGAGTCGTTCAGCTTCCGTCTTTTCTTGCCTCTGCTGTATCCTTTTTAAATTCTTTTTCCTCTTCTTTTCCAATTCTTCAGGTGTGGGCTCAATTTCTGAATCTTCTACAATTTTCGTGGGCGATTCCTTTAATGGTGTAATTAGTTTCTCTTTGTCATCATTAACAGAACTACAACAAAATACAAAATATGATATCCTGAATAGTTGATGAAAACAAATAAATTAATAAATTGAGGCAAAATATGTCTTCTAATACTCACCTGCAAAGCAAATTAAATGATAAATTGATGATAGCATTCAATTTTAGTTGAAATTATCTAGAATAGTGTGAATGAAATGTATTTATTGAATACTTCTCAATTTGTAACATATCCTGATATCATCATTGACTAATAACCTTGACTTTTTAGTCAATGATATCATATAATTACACTTTTTTCTACGGTGAGTACAGCCCCCGCCCCTAGGCTGTGTGCACTGCGGCCCTTCATGGACCTATTGTGCCTCATACAACATCCATGATATGCCGGGTCAACTCTTTGTAGAAAAGTTTACCGACTAGCGTTGGATTCGAACCACCAACGTTCCGCACGCAATGGCTTCAGACCGTCGCCTTAGGCCCAATTCACACAAGCGGCGTCGGGCACAGGCGCGGTGTAGGCGAGGTGAAGGCGCGACGTCGCACAGGCGATTTTGATGTCCATATGCAATAAGGGGTGGGCATTACACCGTATGTTTACATAGAGGCGACGTGGAAGAGTTATGCCTCTCGCCTCGCAGGCACATGTCTTAGGCGAAGAGGCGAAGGCGCAGCGAGAGGCACGACGCTTTCACGACCCCTCTATATAAACGGTGTGGTGCAATGCCCACTTAGGTGACGAGGCGCGGGCATTTGCCTCGTACCTTTCGCCGCGCCGGCACCGCGTCTTCGCCTCTTCGCCTAAGACACGGTAGGCGAAAAGACGAAACTCTTCCACGCCACCTCTATGTAAACATATGGTGCAATGTCCACCGCTTGACTGCATAAGGACATAACAATCGCCTGTGCGACGTCACGCCTGTACCTCGCCTACACCGCGCCTCCGCCCGACGTCGCTTATGTGTGAATTGGGCCTAGACTACTGCGCCACGGACCGCCTCTAATTATACTAAGTTTGCATAAGTTTTACTAGAATAAATAAATCTTTTAACTGTTAACAAATTGTATTACGAAATTAATTTTATTTATCATACGAACTATGAATACACTATTGTAACATAGTGCAAATTCTTCTTAGCGGAAATCCCCAATATAAGGTCTACTAATCATTTGGTCCCAGCGATCTTAATTGATCAGGAGACCCAAAAAAGAATATAACCGAGAAACAAATACAATAGGCGCCATTTTGAATTCACCTGTATATACAGTAGAATGCTAATATATACAGATGAATACAAAATGGCGCCTATCGAATTATTCCTATATCCGTATACTAAACTCACCTAGTAGTATTATTTTCCTGTAACCTATCATCACATTCTGTCTTTAATTCCGAGATTATTTCATCTTCTTCGTCATCATCATTCCCGTCCGTTTCAAGTGCCGTAGTGGATACCTCATTTCGATCCGGTTTTTGTACCTTCACTTTAATCCGTTTTCCGAACATCGGCAACTTGGGCTTGGTCGGAGCACTGTTTGAGCCTAACTGACTTGAGTATTGGGCAACCAGGGGAGGTAAGTCAGCAGGCCTTGCGATGTTAACCAGCTTAATTACAGCCGCGTGATTCTGCTTGAACTTGTTTAATTCCGTCTTTAATTTGGTTATCTTTTGTTTGTCCAGCTTTGGCTGTTTTAGCTCCTTCATGTATAAATCAAGTGAGTCCAAATCGCCCCCTTGAGTGGTACTACCAGCAACGCGTGATTCGTCCAGTTGGGCTTGAATATCCCTGATTTCGTTGTTGATTGTTTGCTCTTTTTGTAATAAACTTTGGTATGTTTCGGGCTGCTGTGGGAGCTTTAATTTCATGCGGTTTTCACGTTTCTTCTCGATGGACCCCGTACGATCCAAAAATGTGTCATCATCGCTATCGTAGAAGTCGTTTTCTTCCCAGTTTTTCGCTTTACGTTTACGTGATTCTTAAAGAGTAATTGCAAAAAAAATCATTAAAGGTCTATTTATTTATGTTGAAATCCCTTGTTTTATTATGGCACGAATTGTGAAATTGTATTGAGCTTTTAGTGGGAACGTTTAGAATAAACACAATGTATGCAAGTTAATAAAATTAAGTGCACTTTGGCTAACTCCGCTGCAGTTTCCATGTGGTAAATGGTTTAATTCCACGGCGCTGTTGCCGGTACCAAGGTCATATACCGGAGGCTTAAGTCAGGTTAGCTACCTACCAAGGGTAAAAAAATATTGCTCAAAGAATCGCTACTTTGCCTCGGAAGAGGACGGGTTTAAGGATAACAAACCACTCTAGAAAAAGATAAACGAATCGTAAAAGCAATACACACTGGACTTAAATGTGTGTACTCAACAACTAACAACTATTTAAAGACAACAATCTAGATATTTTTGCGGTGTAAGAGGGAGGCGGAGGAGTGGCTGCAGATGATAGATGGAGGGAGGGAGGAGTAATAATGTATAGTGGTCCCAGGTACTGGAAAGGAAAGTGTGAAAGTGATGTTGGCAATACTGAAATTAATGTTAAGGTGAAGGTCAGTAAAATTGGGGAATAAAGGAGATAAAGCTGGAATGGGCAAATTGGGCAAAAAATAGAATTCTGATATAAGCGAAAACTAACCTGAGGGGCACAAAGGTAGGGAGTGGTGTAGAATAAACTGAGAGGAAGAGAATCAGAAAGGCGTAGCAGTAAGGGTGGGATATCACAAAATAAAGATTGCAAATAACTGGTGGATATGGCATCGAAAAAATGGATTAAAAGGGTCGAGGACGGTGGAGCAGAAGAGCGAGGACCAACAAGCGGCGCCAGGCGCGTTCGCCAGGACGGGTGACGGGGAAGACATAGGGAAGAAGCGGAGGAGGCCAAAAGAGCGCTGAGAACGGCCATTAAAACCGCAAACGGACGTCCTGGGACTAGTTCCTGTGAACCATTGAGAACAATATGTGCGGGAGGGGTACAAGATAACCTTAGGGCGCATGAAGGTGAGGCTGGCCCCTCCCAGACTACACTAGGAAGAACTAGCCCATATCATCCAGGAGCCTTTCTGGGGAGCCGAGGTGGACACGAACGAGGAGCCGGAAAAAGACACCACTAACCCCAGACCAGCATAGGTAACACCTTTCATTCTGGAGGAGCTGATGACTGCAGTTAGCAATGAGGCACCGGAGCCAGACGGAATTGCTCTAGAGGCCGTAAAGCTGGCGGTGGAACAGTTTCCTAAAGCCCTCTTGACGGTGATAAACAACGCACTTAGCCGGGGGACTTCCTGCGAGGTGGAAGAGGCTAAGGCTGGTCCTAATCTCCAAGGCAGGCAAACCTTTAGGCAGCCCGTCGACATACAGACACATATGCATTCTAGATGCGATAGGCAAAGTCTACCTGGTATTAGGGAGGATCGCCCAGCACACGGAGGCGCCTGGTGGACAGTCCGACCACTAAGGCCCAATTCACACATAAGCGGCGTCGGTCGTAGGCAGGGTGTAGGCGAGGCGCAGGCGATTGTGATGTCCATATGCAGTGAAGGGGTGGACATTGCACCTTATGTTTACATAGAGGCGGCTTGGAAGAGTTATGCCTTTCGCCTCTTCGCCTACCGTGTCTCAGGCGAAGGCGCGGTGCCGGTTCAGGCAGGGCAGATCAATCATCCAAGCCCTAGACGACGTGATGGAGGAAGCCACGGCGGCCCAGGCAGGTTCGTAGTTGCATTTAACAACGCACAGTCCCTGGAGAGGTGCTGGGAGTTGGGCGAGCTAAATGCACCGCGGCCGTGGCAGAGATCATGCCATAACGGAGAGGATCAGGGCAACTAACTCGGGTGAAGCGTGATGCTCTACGGCGCCCCGGTGTGGGACACTATTGGTATCCAGCGCACCAAGGAATTATTAACCCGAGTACAGCGCAGCATGCCATACGAAAGGCTAACCGGGACTGGTTTGGCACCAGTGACTATAGTACTATGCTGGATAGTGCGGATAAGTGGACGGCAATAAATGACTGCGTCGCCATGGTCATGTAGGATCGGACCAGGGAGGAGCGAGAGGGACGCCAACGTAGGGCGGCGGATAGGTAGTCTAGATGTTTGAGTGTCAGTGATAAGCAGTGCAGTTGTGTACTATCTGGGTCTACACCATATTTATGCCAAAATGTGCGTTGGCTTTTAGTGTTAGGGTTTTTTCCCCAAAGCATGAAAGGAGTTGGATAATAGAATATAGCCGGAACAAGGAAAAATGTTGCTTGAGGCAGGCAGTAGGACCGGACAAGTTCTCTTGGAATGATGGAAGTGGCTCTAGGTCGTCTAAATGTTCGAACTGTCGTGATGACCAAAACCGAGGCCGCCCTGCTCTCCACCAGGAGATGATTCAGAAAGTCACAACAATGCAACTCATGGGACGGGAGACCGGGGTGGCAAGAAAAATCTAGTATTTGGAAGCTAATACCAGTCATGCCTCTCAAGTGCTGGAGACCACCCGCAAAGCTGCCAGGACAGAAGCAACCCTATCCAGGTTGATCCCAACATAGGGGGTCGGGCGAGGGAAAATGGAGACTACTAGCGACGGTATCGCGAGCTCAGATGCTATACGCAGCTCAACACAACGCCGGTCCAGAATAACTTAGAAAGACTGAGGAGGGCAGCTCCTTATGCTTAACAAGAGCCTGTCTCACCATATCTACGGATGCAGTGGAAGTCCTGGCAATGACGATACCTGGCGACAGGAAGAGCCAGGATATACCATGAGACCAAGAGAGAAACAGCCCTCAAAAGTGCCTTTCGTTTATCACTCTGGGCTGATACGGGCTTATTGTTTCTTGTTCTATTTGCCGTGTCCGATGCGCATAATTCTACCTCGGCCCTTACAACTGGCGGCGCACGACCGCACCGCTAGACCTGAGCGATACGGGGGCGTGTAGCAATGATAAACCATGCTAAACGAAAGCGCCTAAAGTAGCAAAAGAGGAGGCAAGGAGAGACACTTTAACCAAATAGCAGAGCAGATGTGAGGAATCTAGAAACGCGGCGTGGACGAGAAAGGTTATTCCCAACATGATTGATTCCTTGGGTGACCCGAGGGCACGGTGAGCAGGATAGCTGCTAAACTCTAATTTTACATTAGATTTACTCAAAGCTCAATACAATATCACAATACGCGTCAAGAAAATGTAAATGAAATTCCACCCTTAAATAGGCTTACCATGCACAGCTTGTCTGAGAACTCCATGCCTGTCCAATATTCTGCACGCTTCCAAAGCACACTGAACGACCGCTTCTTTTTTCTTTCCCTTATGCAGCACTTCGGCTACAATTGGTCTGCCCTTGTCGTCATCTAACGGGAGCACCACTTTGCAGAGGAACTGCCCCATACCTTGTTCCGAGCAGTCATACTCGTACTCACACCCTTCCCGCTCCATGAACCCCCGAAGGGCTTTTTTCGGATCATCTAAATACAACTCTTCATTGTTTGTTTGGGCGAAGGGATTTTCTGCGAGGTCCGTTTCTTCGTCGGCATCCTCACCTGTAACAAATGGATAATTAGAAATAGGGTGGCGGCAACAAGTTGTCCACATATTGGAGAAAGTTGATGTTGCTGCTTAGGTGTCGATATGTTTTTGTATGAGATTTTAATTTAGGTTTTACCGCACAATAACAGGAAACGCATGATAATAACTAGAAGGAAGGGGAAGATAAACTTGGAGAAAGTTGATAACCATAAAGTCAGAGCTCCTTTCTCGCGGTGCTTGTGCGTAATACTGTATACATGTTGTTATATATAGTCCTTGAGAACAAACTCTATCCGCGTAGTCTTAATTCTTAATTTTGTATATTCATGAGTATACAATTGAGTAATTAGGTAATTTACCTTCACGCATTTGTCTGCTAATCAGTAGTTTGTGTTTAATATTGTCACAATTTTAGGGTCATATGTTAATAATTAATTTTTAAACAATTCAATTACACGTAGGGTAATGGCATATTTTATATAGAGTTGTATGGATTGTAAGAGTGAAGTTTAATTATAAACTTCACTTAATGCCAAAGGATGTGAAGTGGGAGGAGGTGCAAACGATATAGCATTGGAGAGGGTGATGGTAGTTACGTTGGTAAAGAAGAAGTTCGGCAGCCAGAGCTATTTTGATAAGGAGTGTAGTAAGAAGGCGATATGGCGGAATGGAGATATGAAAGACGTGAGTTGGAGAATGATGACTAGGCGAAGAGAAATTTTGAGTGTGTATGTGTGAAAGGAAAGAAGTGGAGGCGATTCAGAAGGTAGACACGAGGCTAAAGGATTGTATTTCGGGGAAGGAGCTGTGGGAAATTTTGAAGGACCACTGTACGACACAACTGTTGAGAGGGACGTTCCAAGCCCACTTACAAAGGATTGGGAAGGCTGACTGACAGTACCCTAACTGCAACGATACAGACAACGTAACACATACAATATACAGATGCCGGTTGTGGTACCGCTCCTATGGACGAAACTGGGGGAGGACGGGCCGACTCCACAGACACTTGAAAGCATCATGCTCGACCTACCCAAGCACTGGAAGGCAGTGACCAACTTCACCTCAGATGTCATGAGGTACAAATTCATGATGATCTGCGCGAATGAGAGAAGACATTGACCAACGGGACTAGGCCAATAACGAGACTGCGGGCTTAGAAATGCCTCTGAGGCGGGCAAGCCCGCAGTGGCAGAACGCGAGGTCAGGTTTTAGTCGGTAGCCTCACAGGAACGGACTCGGGGTGAATCCGATACTACCCATGCCCTACCATTTAGATGGTGACGAGGGCATGGTCGTCTTTAGAAGATTTTATCCTCATAGGACAAAAAAGTTGCCGAGTAGTACCGCTACAAACACTTCAAATTTACTAACTTGTTAAGTAAACCCATAAAATGTGGATTCAGTTCAAGTTCGACCATTCGTATGATTGTCAATTGTTTGGGTTCATGTTCACAAAAAAACATGTTGAGCATATTCAAGTTCGGGTTAAATTCCCAGTCTCTTCATTAAATTACATTAGATGTATTCAACGTTCATAATATTTTTAGAATTTCACTTACCCATGCCCCAATCGACACCTCGTTCGTCCTCAATTTTTTTCTTCAATGCTGCCTCTTTCTCCGCCTTCAATTTCATTTCGATTGCTGCCTGTTCTCGTCTCTCCAACTCCTCCAACCTTTGTTGCTTCAACTCACTGACTGTAAATTCGGATACTTCTTCTGCGTCCTCCTCAGGTCCAACGAGGATAAACGTTCGTGAACTGCAACCGATTTTTATCATGTGACCAACCTAACACAAAAGAAAATATATTTTTACTATTACAAGGTTTTGATAATCATTGTGGTCGCCTAAACGTTCTACTGCATAAAAACAGGAATCGCACAAAAATAACGAGAAGGAAGAGGAAGATAAACATACAGCCATGTTTAAAATAAAATTTATTAAAATCTCTCAACGATTTATATTTTTTATGAAAGACAGTATATAATTATGACAATTATTAGAGGAGGCAGAGATATTATGACACATTGTATAAAATAAATACAACGCCACCATGCATACGTTGCCATACCGACTACCTAACATTGCACCGATTTGTTTCCAGGGCAACCCTAAAATAAATCAATTTTCACTTTCACTTCGAGACTAGAAAATTGTGTCAAAATTCGAAAAAGATGGACACCAAGCAGCTTTTCGAGGACCTCCTCAAAGAAACATCGGATAATTCAAAAATGGACTTCGATAAGATTAAGGAGCTGATGGCGAGGTCGGCGGAAATGCGCGAGGAACAGAAGAAACGCGCCGCCACGTGCGACGAATATTTCGCAGATCTACGGAAACGCATCAACGAAAGCTCGGCGTATTTGAACAAGGCCAAAAAGGATCTGAACAACATCAGCTTCGCGTGCGAGCGCGAAAAATTGCGCTCGTCCGCCAACAACATGGACTACGAGGAGTTTCTCACAAAATCCGACGAGGAAATCGATGCTGAAATGCAGAAAGTTAAGGATCAATTGGCGGAGCTGGATGGGAAGGTACAGTCGCTCAATAGTAACATGTACGGTGCTGAAGATATTATGGAGAAATCTATAAAGACATTGGAGAATATTAGTAGAGGACTTTATAGTGGAGATAATTAAATGCTTTACCTGCACACGCGCGTAAACTCTTTGTTTTAGACGAGATTTGTTCAGAAATGTTCCATGTGTGCTGCTCAAATCATATAAATAAAACCCCTTTTGGTTGTCCTTATCACCCTCCTTTCGATATTGTAAAACTGCATGATATCTAAAATGAAATAGACTCAATTATTACTCTTGATTTATCAAACTTCACCATAAGAGAAATTACCAAAACTTGTGTCAAGAAGCTAGATTAGTGCTTGTGATGATTTAAAAAACTAATAATAATAATATAATATTTCCAATAGACAGTGGCTACATCCACATAATAATATAAACATAAAAAACAACACCTCTTCTAAACACATTTATAGAATAAAATACAAAATTGATAACTTGTTATCAGAGTAAAATAAGTCCAATAAGTTTTTCTCTCTCCAGCCAAACTCAAAGACATTTTTAGATGTGTGGTGTTGCTGCTTAGGTGACACTATTTGTTAATTGAGTGTGATGTGTTGTATGTGTTTCGCAATCTATCAATCTTTTTGTATTTGGAAAATACTTGAAATCATTTGACTTTATATTATGTTTGAAAATTTAGCTGTGTCTGCTTCAATCAAATCAAAGATAGCAATTATTGTTTTGTTAATTCCTTCCAGTTTTAAAATTAAATAATTCAAATGTAAGTACAAACCTGTAAACAAAAAATCAATTTAGAAAGCCATTCAATATCCCACAACACGATAATTTTCTTATTCTGTATAAAAAGTCTACTCTTTGTAGAACTTTTCAACTATTGAACATTTTTGGTAGATAGTAAACCATTGTAAACTGAGTTTACGTCAGCCAACAACAATTTATTCTTACTTAAAGCGCGTGCAGATATGAAAATCGCCGTTTTGGTTACAACGCTCACAACATTTTCAATCATGTTTTAAAACTCGATTTTGAGCATAAAGATTGTTGTTGAATGATATAAAGGAAACCTAGGACTGAGTGGCCAATATATCTTTTTAAGAAGCTTATGAATCTATTCTCCTCTTAAAACATACTGCGAGCTCCATCAGTAGTTACAGACACAAATTTACTAAAATCCACATCTCTGTCTCTGTAAGGACATTTGTTTCTGTTGATGTTCTTCAATATTATTCCCAACAGAATAATGAATGAAAATCGCCAAATGAGCTCATCCAGTTCTGTCTGTACTTTCATAAAGACAGAAAGAAAGTAATTAAGAAGAATATTGGATTGTTAAGGTGTCTACTTCATTAAGAAGAATGTATATGCAATGTTTGCTGTTGAGTTACATTTGTAGCCAGGATTATATATTTCACAGTATTTCTGACCAGTGGTAGATCTTTTATTCTTTGGATAATCTTGTCTTTGATTTTAAAATCATCAAAGAGAACTGATAAGCATTTTAATCATGCTTTTTTCTAAAATTATCCATCAAAATGGTTTTACCTATTTGGCAATTAAATCTTGTCTCCAATTTAATTGCCAAATATGGAAAGCCATTTTGTGATGGAGAATTTTTTTAAAAGCACGATTAAATTGGCAGCAATTGTACAATAAATTGTATTAAAAATGTTGATTATATATTTTTGTTTTTGATTATTAAAATGCAAAGCAACCAGAAAAGAGAAGAGAAAGATATTGATGTTTAAGGATAAGATCACATTTATACTCTTCTTATGGCATGAATTCTGAAATTGTGGTGTTAACAAAAAGTATGCAGCAGAATGTCATACAAATAATTTCAGTTAATTAAAATACTTTATTGTTGGCTCTGAAACTTATTTTGTTAGATTTAATGATCTTTTACATTTTATAACTAAGGTTTATGCTCCTAATTTTTTCTAAAATAAGTTTCATGGCTAACAAATGTTTTTTTAATTAACTAGTAAAAATTGTATGACATTACGCTGCATATTTTTTGCTTAAAACCCTTAAATGTACTGTACAGACTTTTCTTTTTTATAATCATTAATTACCTTGAGGCAGTAGGATGTGCCATACATATATCACAGGAGCCCAGTCGTCCAAACACCCAAAATGGTTGTCCCATTAGGTCCACACTACCAATAATAGACCCATTTTTGAGCACATCAAAGCTGTATGTCTTGTTTGGTGATTCAGGAAGTCCTGACCATGCTGGTTCCTTGTATGGTAATACCACTGATTTTTCAATTGTTTTATTTGTGGGCATCTCTTGTGGATCATTCATAGGCTCTGGAGGTAGAGTGATTTCCTCTGGGGGCTCTTTAGGTTCTGGTGCATGAAATTGCGATACTTTCCGTGGCAACCGCCCGATTTTACCGATTAATACTGGCTTCTTGAATTTATTCTTTGCAACATCTTCATTTTCAATCTCCTGCATTTTCGATTTTACAACACTGCACACGATTTGAATCAAATTTAGTACCAATGTTATTGTTTATGCACAAATGGTTAACCTAGAAATTGAACAGTGTTGCCAATAGGAGAATGCTTAAATTGAAATTTTTAAGTGTGAAGTTATGCAGGAGAGTAAACAACATCCACCCAGAACAGGAATGTCGATCTTTTGGAAGGAAATTCAATTCATATTAGTTTAAACTCCAATTTTGTCTCTACGTTTGTGTTCAACTGTCAATCAGAGTGAGCGTAGCGAATTTCGACATGTAGAGCAGAGGAGACTACGCAACTTGGGACACTATGGTCCAATGTTTGAAATGTCCATAAGCTTACGTGTATAAAGTTTCAACTTTAGGGAGAAAGGCGCGTATTGCCGTACACCGGACATGTTTTCAACGTAGATGTCCCTGCTCCACCGGATCGCTTCCGAAACCATCAACATGCGCATCAAAGAGACGTATTTCTTAAGAGATGCAGCCTGGTGATGATCGCCTCGTTCGCTGGGTCCCATGATCCCAAAGACCCCACTTGGAACGCATCAAGATAGACGGTATGCCCCTTCGCCCGGAGACTCTTAGCTAGAGGATCGTATTTAACTCTTTTCCGGGTACGACTCTCGCAGAAGGTTGCGAGGCTGTTGTCGAAAGGCAATGTCAATGATGTGGACGGTGTTTGTGACGAGGATTCTCACGAAGATGTAAGGGTGTGGGGTTGATTCATCTATGCCCTCGTTAACCGCAATGGAGGTGTCGCTGTGTTTCGGGATTGCCTGGACTAGACGATCCTGGATCTTGTTGTAGCGGCGTTGCCATGCAGCTGAGTGGAGTGTACAGTGGTTGAGTGCATGAGGGAGGGTTTCATTGGCAGCTCCGCAGATACGATATCACTTGCCATCATCCCCATATCGAATGGCGCCGTTGAGGGGGGTGCAGTTTAAGTGCGCTCTCTGAATGAAGAGCCAGTCACAAAAACGTTCGATCGTAGTAATTGTTGAACGAGGACCAGGAGAAGCCGCGAAACACCTTCTCCTGGTTTGGTTATAACCCAAGTAGCAATGGAGCGAATGAAGATGGCGTGGGAGAAGGAGTTAAATGATTGTTTTAGTGGCCAATTGGTTATATGGGATGCGTGTGTAAGCTCCATATTGCTGTATGGTGCTGAGGTATGGGGTGTCACGGAAGTGCTAGAGGCTGAAAGGATGCAACTACAGTAACTGAAGAGATTCAAAGCCTGGAAAGAATATACAGTACTACAGGATACAAACAAGAGGATAGATGCAAGCGGCAACAGTGATGAGGTATGACAGAGTGGTTGCTGGAATGCGTGACTGAAGGTAGTCAAAATGGTTATGAATGTTTATGGATATCAGGAATTATACCAGGCCACCATCCCGCTCAGCGATAGTGGCGGCTCTGTGAGGGTGATATATATCTAAAATAATTGTGATATAATTGTAACATTATAAAAATGTCCGTATAAAGAGCTGATTTGAGATTCGCTGAAATGAATAAATGGCCAAAGGAGGGGGTTAGGTCAGAAATTGTTTCAAGGCAGACCTTCTTTTCTCCTAAACGGTGGTTTCGCTGTAGCATACTACTGCACTGCGGCCACGGTTGGCCTATTGTGCTCCCCCATAACTATTCCTCATTCATGAGCTCTGTGTCTTCAATGAAGTCCAGAAGTCTCGTGAATGGACGAGCATGGAGCTCTCTTGGGTTCATTCGCGTTGAACCAAAGAGCTTTTTCCTGCCTGAGTTTAATGCCTCGCAGCTAGTTATTACATGTATTGGGGTTTCTTCTTCTCCCCACAGCCTCTGCACATTGGTAATTTGTCTATCCCCATAGTGTGCAGGTGTTTATTTATTGTGCAGTGTCCTGTTAGGAGTCCTACGACAGCAGACCTTGTAGGGCAGTGAATTGCAAGTACGGCAGGGGGAGACAGAGACACGTGTAGGTCTAACGGCAGAGGAAGCTATAGGAGCTCCAATTCACGGGAACAAATATTGTGGTGCTCCTAAAGGAACATGAGAAACCCCAAACACAATAGAAGACAGAAAAACCCCTGCAACAACAACTGCACAGAAACCCGCCAATGAGGAGATGATCATAGTCTCACCAAATGAGGGACACACATACGCCAACCTGGTTCTGAGGGTTCGTAAAGTCGAGCACAATAACAGCAATATTGTCAGAATGGACACCTGCGAATCAGGGTAAAGGGCAACGGAGGGAAAGTGGACGCATTATGCGTCGCCATCACAGACAAGACCTCTGAATCGCAGGCCAGAGTCAGACGCCTGAACACTACTCTCCACATTTGGGATTTAGATGTACTATCCTCCAAGGATGAGGTGGAGGAAGCCATCAAGGCGGCGACACCAGGCAATACCGAGGTGTATCAGGTCCGAGGGTGCAAGCGCCTGGCACCCTTCTACGCTCTTTGCAAGGAGGAAGGCCACGCAGCAGGGAGCATGCGCTGCCTATTGAAACGGAGCGCACTAGAAAAGGCTCCAAGACGTGGGGCTGGCGGACGAGCCCCTCCTTCTCCACAGTAAACAACAACGCACTTAATCAGTACTGCAGGCTAACGTTGGCAGAGACAGATCAGCCCACGAACTGCTACACATGCCAGAATAGCCAGCGAGCCAAATAACAGGAAACTGGACACCTCGTGGGTGACGGACGGATCCATGGAGAATGTAGCCTTAAAGCTAATAGGCAGACACCATGGATACATCACAGCCTACGACTCGCCCATGAGGGACACAGCATGGGCATCATAGCGTGCTAACTGCGGCAGGGAGAGCACGCCAAGACATGGATTACAACACTGAAAGCAACAGCAAGGCCAATTGGTGGGATGATCGTGATAGCTGGAGATCTGAACACCAAGTCTGTGCAATGGGATCGGCGACCACCGATGCAAGAGGAGAGGCGGTCATGGAGTTAACTGCCACACTCAACCTCACCAGAGAGAACTCGGCATCCCACATTGTTGTCACATTGGCGTCATCGCAGCTGGTGAAGCGAGGGAGGAAACGCTGAGCGACCACCATTACTTACCCCCGTATTCACTGACGTTCCATAATTCTATCAATAGCTATTGAACCCATAAGTATTCGTTGTTATAGCAACAATAAATAAATTATCTAGGGAATGTAGTTACTTTAGATTCTCTATATTGGAAACAATGAATAATTAAACAAAAGGTGTCAGCAAAGTTCCAATTGCAAGCGCTATTCAAGGTGTTTCACATTTGTTTTGGCATATTCTGTCACAATGACGTTGTCAATTTATCCATTCAATAGCTTATGGGACCTATAAAGTTTATGGGATGTTGGTGAATACGGACATAACTGCTTCAAACCAGGCAGTGTCGTTCAGCCCTTACCCCAGCAACTCCAGGACCAGACACCTCCCCCTAAGCGGAGGTGGGTTCTAGACGCACTAGACGATGCAGCAAGATATAGAAAGTGCAACACCAACCTAGCGAGCAACACAAATGGCAGATGAACTTACATCAACTCTGAAACAGGCATGTTGCAGTACAGTGCCCACTAGAAACACAACGAGTGTACGGAGGAGGAGGTGACGACGTAGCTGGGGTGTGCCCACCATCTGTGCTGGCCGCAACCATCCCGACGGACCTGCTGGCGACGACCTACCATGAGATGAAGAGGGGCACGGCCCTGAAAGACGCTTTGAGGGAAGCCAGGATCAACATCATGACAGTGGTAAAAACGCTGAGGCAGGACTGACAACGCGACATGGACAACGGTATTCTTCCCACAAATTGAAACGAAAGGAGACAGAAAACACGGGCAGGTTGACCATTGATTGACGCAGGTGCTATCAGGGCTTCCAGTCCTACCTGCTCCCCATCAGAAAGACAAATACAGGCAGATGCAGACATTGCGACCGAACAGACGCCCCGCACACAGCATTTACGACTGTCATAAATGGTACGAACCACTCTACGGCTAGAGTTAGGAGAACACCACCCGACAACGGAACAAGTTGCCACACTTATGTTGTCAACGGAACAAAACTGGAAACCTATGGCGCAAATCGCAGAGTACGTGATGCGACATAAGGGCCGAGTGGATCTACGGGGACAACAATAACAGGACAACCACGACATGACAAGAGACATGAATGACGAAGTGCTAGAGAGCATCACCAGGCTACCCAGCAAGAAGGTCCCAGGACTGAATGGCCTACCGAACTAGGTCCTGAAGGCCATCAGACCAGAGATAGCAGCAGCCATCACAACAATAGACAACAAAGCATGGAAGAGGGTACCCTTCCCGCCCGACTGGTGGTTATCCCCAAACGAGGGAAGCTAGCCTCCGACCACTGTTCCTCCTAGACGGATTGGCCAAGGTAATGGAGAGACTGACTGCGGACCGCCTAGCAGAGGCCCTCGAAGCGACGGGAGGGCAATATGGTTTTCGCAATTTCCGGAATGAAATACTGGCGGTCTGTAGTCTGATCATGGGGGCAAACACCGGTACCTGGTGGTGCGCAGATACTACGTGATGACCACCCTGGACGTAACAAATGTGTTCAACACGATGCCATGGGTGTTCATCTTAGCGGCATTACGCAAGAGGGGGGGATCTACGCAGACTAATAACTGCGTACCTATCAGACAGATAGATTAAGTATGAGGGCGTCACAGAAACGACGTGATTTGAGGTGAAAGCAGGGGTCCCATTATGGCTCCGTCCTTGTGCCCCTGCTCTGGAACGTTGCATATGATGACACATGGAGAATGGAACTGCCGGAGGACGTCACATATGTAACATTTTCAGATGATATGACCTTCAAGAGACTCAGAACAAGATTCAAGACGCCGAAGAAGCAATAACGACATGGATGACGAGGGTACAACGCAGCATAGCCAAAAACAAGAGAGAAGTGGCTCTGCTCTCGATTAAGAGAGCAGGAATCCATACGCCACCACTCTGCAAATGATTGGTGAGAATTTCACCATCCAAAGGAGGATCTAATACCTGGGGACTACGCTAAAGTCGAATACCAACCACATCCAGGCAGCCAGGATGGAAGCAGCTATCAAACATCGATGAACAAGAGGAGGTTGCTGGCGACGGTAGCACGAGCCCAACTCCTGTATGAAGCATTAGCGTGGGTCGGGGCAACCAAGACCTAGCGCAATGCAGACAGGCGCACCAGCGGGCCTACCGCACTATGCACGCAGTGGTAGAAGAGCCTGCAGAAATCTACGCGACAACTTTGGGAGGTACTGACCCTAAGGAAGCCAAGATAGAAACCCAAAAATACGCAATCGAGAGATGGCAATACAAATGGGATAAGACCACGAATGCTCAATGGATAAGGACGATCATCCCAAAAATCGAACCATGGGTGAACCGGACACGCGGAGAGCTGGATCACTGGACCACACAGATACTATCCGAGCATGGGATATTACAAGCATACCTGCTCCGAATAGGAAAGGCCCCAACGGCCAGTTGTCGTTGCTGTCGTGGAATAGATAATCTAGCTAAATGCTTCTTCAATGTCAACGCGGGTACTGAGAACGGGACACCCTATGTCTCGATGAAGCCAGAGAACTGAGAGATAGGGTGCTGGAGAGCAACGCGATGTAGGAAGCAGTGACCAAATTTACGAATACCGTAATGAAGCAGAAGTATAAGGACGATCTGCGACGATAACACTGGACTAACGTAAGATAAAATAAGACGGACAAGAGACAGGATAAAATGACCGATGCAAGGGGCTCAGATTGCCTGGAGGCGGTAGATGCCCCGAGTGACAGAACGTGAGTTTTAGTTTTAGTCGATTAGGCGCCCCGGCTAGAACGCGGGGTGAATCCCTCGCTACCCATGCCTCTAACAGCTAGTGGTGATAAGTAGGCATGGGTGCCTTTAGAAGACTTCCACCACACAGGACAAAAAGAAGGCAGGCAAGCCTCTACGGACAGAACGTGCGGTTACGGTTTGTCCCGTAGGCGCCCCGAGCAGGGCGGGGCGAATCTGGAACAGTCCATGCCTCTAACAACGGGAGGTGATAGTGAGGTATGGGTGTCTTTAGAAAATGTCCTCCTCACGGGACAAAAAATGTATAACGGCAGGTATAAGGATGTACAGGTACACTACCGTTTGCCGGACACAGTCTAGGGCGATAGAGAACCGAAGGTAGGTTTAAGTGAGGGTGGAATGTGGAATGGAGAAATAAATACTTGATGGACTATAGGAAATGTAGTTTGTGTGGAGAAGGTACGGATAAGTGGAAGCATTGCGAGGTGAGGATGACGGAAAGTAACGTTAGGGCATGCTGGACAAGCATGGAAGTGGCCTAGAAGCAATGACGTGGATAAATTGTATCTAGATTGGGGATTACAGACAGTGGACGTTAGAAATGTAGATGATTTTGTTGTCTGGTGATTTACAGGGAAAATTAGTTTTTAATATTTAGTTTTAGAATTGGAAGCTTATAATTTAAGATATAAATAAAAAGCGTTGAAATATAAGATTGATTTTTATTTGTCCTTTAAAAAGCGTTGTATTCAGTAAATAAATTGCGCACATGGTCTTATATTTATAGTTCAGCAAGTACAAATATGACTATTTATTAATTATATAATTAGAATAATTTGGTATGATAATGCGTATGATTACTTAAAATAATTCTGATGATGCCTGCAGGAGGACTGCTGGAGAGTTGATGAAATTTATTTTCAAATCTCCAACGTTTTGATAAAAAAAAATCAGTTTTGAATTTGAACAATTCATTACAAAAAATGTTAAAATAATTTTATTCTTTTTTTTTAAATACATAATTTATTTATTTATTAAACCCTTTTTCGTATGTATATTTTTTACCTATTTTTTCCGCGATAACTACATTTTACCGATACTTCATATGGTAAAGTAAAAATTATACACGAATTGTAAAGTTTATTAATAGGTAGGTAGGTAAGTGGACTCTAAAAATTAAATAAATAACAATGTTTTTGAAAATCTCTATATTTATTAATGAACAAAACAATATTCTTGCAGTTCTCTTATTGGTAACTATACAGTCTTCACTGCATGTTCACAGACATGTCTTTGCAAAGCAGCTATATGCCTGAACTGTATTTTGCACACCATACACTGATTCTCTACAACTGTTGTTGATGAAGATCCAGTTGTTGCGTTGTTTCGCAAATCACGTTCAAGACAGTTATCAGTGTAATCGTTATCATAGAAATAATCGTAAACATTATAAATCTGGTGAATGTTCTGAAGGTGTTTCACCAGAGTATGTTTGATTACAAATAATAAACCACACTCCATGCACTGATATTTATTCATATTTAATGGCTCATTTCTGTGGACTTTGATATGCTCGTGGAATACAGTACGGTCCGTACTATTAAATCCACAACATCTGCATCTGCCAACTGTTGATGGTAAATTAATTTCAGTAGCCTGTTTTTTGTTATTGGGTGAGTCACTCTGCTTTCGTTTTATGGAGAGTGTGGGTGGGCCTTTGTATGGTTCTACCTTGACAATGGGTTGATGGTACTTGCACTTGATCAACCCACTATCTGCTGTCTCCACATCAACAAAATTTTTGTACATGGATATTCTAAAAATCTCAGCCCCCATATGGTGTTTAATCTGCAACATTCGTACCTTCTCTCCACATAAAATGCATTTTACTTTAACCTTCCTAATGCAATCTTTAAAATGTTGTTCAACTTCATATTCTGTTTTTATTATTCTCTCACAGAATTTACACTTTAATGGGATTGCTAGGATTTGTGTAGCTACGCATTTCTTTATATGTTCATAGTAGTCTAGTCTTGAATTATAGTGTTTTCTGCAAGCAGTGCATGTGTAAATGTACACTCTTTGACCCATTCCATGTCTCCTCACATGGCATGCCATAACAGAACTGTCATCCGTTTCAAATGGCTTAAGGATGCCTTTACATGCCAAACACTTCAATGATGAGATTAAGGTGGCCTTGTTGCTATGGATGTTTCTGCTGTGGCTTGTAAATTCATCTGTTTTAATTATTATGCGACATATGTTACAAACCATTGTAACTGCTACATGTTTAGTAAGGTGATCATTATATGTTTTGACAGACATAGATTTTATCCCACATGAGTTTATATCACATATGTATTGGATTTTTTTATTGAAATAAAAACATTTATTATTTAAGTGTAAACATAATATTTTGTGGGAGTCAAAAATGTTTCCACAATCAGGGCATGTGTGTGGTGGTAACTTGCTGTGGAATCTGTAGTGTGCAGCTAACTGACATGGGGAACAGGCTATATATTGGCACAAATCACAGATTTTGTCAGGTAATAATTTATTATCACCCAAATAGTGTTGTGCTCTTTCTTCTGATGGAACTAATTGTGAGCAATCTAGGCAGATTGTAAGGACGGAATGCAGTGGCACATGTTTTAACTCATTTGTTGGCTTATCCAACTGAGTGGTTATCTGCACGTGGTCTTGCATTACAAACATGCAGTGTGGGATATTCAAACTGATTTGTTTCAACAACAGCTTCGCTTTTGTTTTTTTTTTAGTTGGTAGATCATACTGGAATATGGTTGGCTTCAGTTTCACAACACGTTGCCCTAGTGTGGACGGTAAGGCGGAATAAAAGGCGGTACTAATGGGGTTGTTTTGTACAATGTTATCTTCAGCTACGTCATAAATTAGTGGTATACGTACTTTCGGGGTTAAACCGATCATGTTGAATGGTAGCATTGAGATGGTTATGTTGTCCAAGTCAATCTCTTCTGGTTCTGTTCTGTAGTGTGTGCGGGCATGTAATAGCAATGAGCAAGGGTTGTAGAAAATCATTAAAGTAGGGTTTGCACATATTGTGCAGTTGTATGATAACTTAATGCCTCTGCGATTCACATGGTCAATTAGGGAACTCTTCAAATGGAAACTGAAAGAAATAGACGAACAGTTAATGATTAGAGTGAAATCATATGCTTTACTTTCCGAATATAGCAGTGCTGTACAAAAGTATTGTTATCGCGAAAAATATAAAATTACGAATTTTGATTTTTCTTTGAGTTTAATGACTAATATAGTTGCTCTTGTCTGTGTGAGAAAACTTGCGGCCAAACGGCAGTATAGATCGGAACCAAATTTGGAAATTGGGGTTGTGATCATTACTAATTTACAAATATGATATAACGAGAGAGGAATTAGAACAATAAAAAATGTGGACAAAAAAAAAGAGAAAATAGTAAAAAGGCTTATGTGAAATGTGAAAAATAGTTTGAACATCCTGGGATTGAAATGATGTACACCATAAAAAAGGAAACACGAAGACGAACTCGGCAAGAATATGAAAAATTACAAATGAAAATGAATACAAACTAACAAAGGCAAAAAGAAGTAAAAACGGAAACCCAGTTCCGGTGAGGCACATTTCGCGGTGGGATGTGCGTCACCGTTAACGACCGCCATGACTCGCCAGTCCGCCGGATCGACTGGAAGAAGATATTCACCATCACCATCGGCAACCTCGAAGCCAGCTATCGGCGAATATGAGGACGAGGAGGGGAGAGTGGAACATAATGAACTTTCTGTGCGTGGTTTGAGCAGGCAAGGGGCCTTACGTTCAAGCAAAAAAGGATGAGCAGTACGGTGGAGAAACGAATTAATGACCTGCTGCAAGAGAATAGGGAACTGACAATTCGCACCGTGAAGTTGGAGGAACACGTAGAGGATTTAGGGAAGCTTCCTACTGCCCTGATGATGGTGGGGCGAGAGGTGCTCCGATAAGGAATGCCCAAATGAACACGCTAGGGGGTTCGGTGAAGAGGAGTGGCTTGAGCCAACATACCGTAATACAATAACGGCTGAGGGCACCGTCGTCAAAGCCTCCAGAGAGTACGATACGGTGAGGCTGGTTGCCGTGGTCCGGATCGCAAGAAAGGGCAGGGAGGAGGTTAAGGACCTACCGCAACAGGGGCTGAACCAGAGAGTTGTTAGGCACACTATAGAGACGCCCTGCACTGACGGAAGAGAATTAGACACTTTTACTTTATTAAGTGCGATCTCTCCACAGAGAAGAACATAATCACCTTCTTCGAGAGCATGAGACTCCTGAGGGGGATTCGAGCCGACAATGGCCGAATGAAGCTGCCCCTGAAGTCTCCACCGGACGTGCACGAGGCTAGCTAGATGCCTTCACAGTGCATAGCCTAAACGGAGCTCCGCCTACTCCAAATTAATAGAGGGGGCAGTACAATGTCGTCGCAGCAAGCGAGCCCAACGAGGCAAGGGTCAAGTATGCTGGTGGCTGAAAACCGGGGGTGCAGCCATATGGACGGGAAGCCAAACAAGGATGAGGCAAATAGAGTAGAGAGGGATTTATGGCGGCTATGGTAGACCGTGCCCTGGTTAGTCAATGTCTGTGTCGCCAAACAGCGGCACGGCACTACTTGAAAGATATGTAGACAGGATCCAAGTGGTAATCGCTAGAAGCACGGTGGTGATTTTGCTAATTGCGGGAGATTTCAATGCCAAGTTCGCGGACGGATGCGGGTCAACTACGAGGGCATCCTAGATCTCACTCTATGCTCCCCCACCATGGCTGGAAAGGTCAGTGGAAGGTGCTTGACATGGAGATTCATAGCGGTTACCTGTATGTGAGTCTCCACGTCGGCAATGCCAGAAGAAAGCCGGGGACAACGGCTGTGTTCAACGCCAAGACCATGGAACGGGATCAGTCCCTAAAAGTTTTTGGTCAGGGAGTGAGAAAGGGCATGGCAGCTATGACGGGGAAGAAGGAGGGTAGTGCTAAAAGGGGTGTTTACTGATGAGCCGAAGCGAAAGCAGACCAGCGGTGAGCCTGCCTCGCGTCGCGACGCATGTTCACCAGAGCAGGACGGTGAGGGGCAAGGCATAGGGAGGAAGTTGGAGACAAATACAGGGAGGCCTAAAAACGCTGTGGACTGCCGTTAAAGCCGCCAAAAAGACATGTTGGGACGAGCTACAACTCAGGGGGAGTGGTATCGAATTGCCCTCAGACGCCCGAAGCCGAGCACCACTCATACTCAGCGAGAACAAACTTGCTCACATCGTCCGGGAGCTCTTTTCGGGGGCCGAGGAGGACAACAACGAAAGTCGAAGAAGAAGACGAGGAATTCTAGGCAAGTGTAAGTGGAGTCCTTCACATCTGAGGAGCTTAAGACAGCAGTGAGGAGACTGGCCAGCAGAAAGGCGCCGAGGCCGGTCGGAGTATCCCCAGAGGACTTCAAGTTGACAGCGGAAGAGTTAGCAGAATTCTTACTGGCGGTGATGAACAGGGCGCTCAGTCAGCGAGATGGAAGAGAGCGAGGTTGGTCCTAATCCTAATCCCAAAGCCAGGTAAACCTCAGGACAGTCCGTCGTCGTTCAGACTGTGTATGCTAGTCACGACGAGCAAGGTCCTGGTAAACCTGGTTCTGAGGCGGGTTACAGCACACACTGAGGCACCTGGCGAACTGTCCGATCATCGGCATGGTTTCAGGCCGGGCATCAAAGCCCTGAACGAGGTCCTGGAAGTAGCAAGGGCGGTCGTAGAGGAAGAGGCAGTTGTGCGCCCTCGTGACGGTCGACGTGAGGAACGCCTTTAACTCTGCACATTGGGGACTCACCGTGGTAAGGTGCGGGAGAATAGAACTCCCCGACAATATGATGTGGCTGGTGCGGGAGCCGGAGCTCCTAGTCGCGGGAGCAGACGGTGGAAGGACCAAGAGCCTCATCTAGAAGGGGTCTGCACTAGGACTCTGTGAAACGCCATTCTCCGGATCCTTCTAGCCGAGGGAGCCAGGGTGGTACTGGTCGTGACATGCTCCGACGAGGAGGATCTGTAAGGGAGAGTGGACGCCAGCGTGGAAGAGCTGCGACACTGGATCGCCTGTAACTTCCTCCAGGTTGCGGTTGAAACCACGGAGGCGGTGCTCCGTATCAGCAGGAAACGATGCTCGGAAGCCCAAATCGGGCCCACGGAAGTGATCCCGAAAAGGGAGGTCAAGTACCTGGGGATCATTATCGACTAGGGCTTCACCTTCCGCATGCATTTAGAACTGGCGAGAGGTAGCGATCATGTTCAACCGACAGGACCAGGGCAAATCAAGAGGACGCCCCGGTATCTTGCACGGCAAGAGAGGAAAATTGCATCACGGGTAGCGAGGGGCTACATGACAGTGTCCAGAGAGGCCATACAAGTCATTGCGGGTATACTTCCAGTTGAGCATCTGGCACATGAGCGCGTTTTCTCTCTTTCCGAGAAGGGCTGAACACCACGGCGGCTAGAGGCAGAATGGTCCCAAAATGACAGAGGGACTGAGATAACTTGGAAGTAAAAGCCGGTTGACGAGGGGGCTTATCCCCAATTTACAGTCGTGGGTAACCAGAGCGCATGGTGAGGCGGGCTACGAGTTCGCGCAGGTCCATTCGGGGACACGGGTGCTTTAGGTCGTGTCTCAGACGCATGCGTCGGGATCAGATGCACGGCCCCGGGGGATGCGACCGAGTATGCCCCAGATAGGCGGCCCTGGAACGACTCACCGAGACCTACCTGGCTCCAGAGAATATGGTTAATATCATGCTGGAGAGCCTGGAAGCATGGACAGTTACTAACAATTATGTCACCACCGCCATGGAAGAACGCAACGGGGTGGAACGAGAACGCCAGCCACGGCGGCGACTGGCCGACAGGAAAAACGAAGCACATCGCTCGTGCCGTGGGATTATTGTGTAGATACTTCAAGATCTGTGCAGAGGCGATGACTCGACTCCCCCCAGCCTGAAGGCTACATTGAGTGATCGGTTCAAGACTGCAGTGTAAGGGTTTCGGGTTTAGTGGATATTTCTTGTCCGGATGTGCGTAAAAGTACAGTGGCCTTAAAACATGGTTTCACAATAGGCCCATAATTTGGCCTAAGTCTCCGAGGCTGTAGCAACCCTAAGTCAACTATTTAGCAGTCCCCCCCATGTCAAAAATTGTTGATTCAATTAAAATACTTACATGTGTTTGCAGGCATAGCATGGATAAATAATCTCATTTTCGCAAGGTGTAGTTGCTAGCCAAAACTCAGAAGTGCCATAAAACAATGTCTTCCATTTGATTTCGTATGATTTTTTCTGTAAACAAACGCTTCAGCAAATTTTGTATTGTTTAACACTTGCTGTGCTATACCTTACCAATTCTAGCTTTTCTGATTCGGTCATTTTCTTCGCAGTCATGTTATGACTTGGTCGTGAACTAAAAATTAATATAGTAGTAATGATAAAATCAGTTGAATATAAAACAAGAATGCATTTTAATTAAGTTATGGGTGGGATATAATTATTTACATGTTCACTTTATTAGCAGTCCTGCTGCCCATCTTCGATCGTAAGTAGGAGGATTTCGTCTATCTTAAGAGATACGAGATCGGTTAAATAGGACACACGCTGCCATGGACGACCATGTGTGCATTGTGGGGCAAGGGGATACCAACAGCCCGGACGAACTTGCTAAGAGGATATCTATCAAATAGATCTGTGGCACACGAAGGACGCACGGGAGAAACAAGACAGGAGATGGCAATAGGGGTACCACAAAGCTCAGTCGTAGGGCCCCTCTATGGAACATATTCTATGACGCACTAAACGCATATGCCCGACGAAACAACTGCCTGATGGCCGCGGATGCGACCTGAACGAAACAGCACGAAAGGCCAAGCAGGCAGCGGAATCCATGGTGGCCTGGATGGCAGGCAACGGTATAGAAATATCTGTTGCCGAAGTCGCCCTGCTCTCAACCAACATATCAGGTATCCGGGCCGTCGCGGAGATAGAAATGTTAAGAGTCACACTCCCACCCAAAAGACGAAGTACCTGGAAACCATATTGGAGGCAAACCTGAACCACACAGCACATGTTTTGGAAGCTACATGGAAGGCCACCCGCATGGAGGCGGTCCTGCTAGCGACGGTGTGGCGCGCCCAACTAATGTATGTAGTCCCAGCGTGGGCTGGAGCGACAAAGCCAAAAGGAACTGTGACAGACTTAGAAGGACGTTGCGCACCAGTCCGCTTAGGATCACTCGACGACGTCAACAGACGCGATTTAAGTTCTGGTTACAATGACCCCAGCAAACGGTGGAAGAAAGGGCCGAAACGTACCGTAGGATTGAAAAGAGAACATCTCCTCGAACAGCCAAAACCGAGGCCTGAGAAGTGACTGTTGCCAAATGGCAAAACAGATATGACGAAACAGCAACCGCGGCGTGGGCCAGGACCCTTTTTCCAATATTAAGACCGGTAGTGGACAGGAGCCATGGGACGACTGACCACTGAACGACGCAAATACTAACAGAACACGGAACATTCCAATCTTAGTTGTACAAGATTGAAAAGACGAACACACACAGATGCCGCTACAGCAGCGGGACGGACAACGTGACGCACACACTCTACAGTTGTAAAAGGTGGTAACGCGCACGAGCCACCCTTTGGGCGAAACTGGGGGAAAAGGAGCGAACCGCAGCAGTCTGGGAAGCCTAATGCTCGAATTATCCCAGCATTGGGAGAGTGGCCGAATACGTCAGAGAGCGAGTTTTGAATTATGAAGACCAAATGATAAGAAAAGATAGGTAGAGATGATAGATAATGAATTTAGTTAAGACACAAACACCCAGGGGCCCAGGGGGTGTTACTAATAAAATATGGAGCTGACCCAGTCTATAGCCAACTAACCAATCTTGTAAACCAATGCATGCACAAAAAGATCTTGCTAGTCCACTCATGTGCTACCACATATGTTATATGAATGCATGGGGTAGTAAGAAATACCCCAATAATTGAGGTTATTTCGAATGGTTAAACCTCCTCTGAGTCTAGATGTGTACATTTATAAATTAATTTTAATATACATATAAATAATAAATAACACAAGTTTTCTGTGTCTTTTTATTACTTGTTCAATGTTATTTTTCAAATAGTTTCAGATAAGTTCTAGACATTATCAAGCAAAATGAAGACTAAAGAAATTAAAATAATAATGATAATTGATAAAAACTCATTTATTATTTATAATGAATTATCATAAAGTAGATGCTGAAACAATCCAATATTAAGTAAAATGTTTCTTTTCTTAGGGCAATTAGATTTGTTTTTAGTTTTCTATAAAAGGGAAGATGTTAGGAGTATATGAACATATTAATATAAAAAATATGTAAATACAGAAACAAGTTAATAAACAAAGTTAAATCTGAATTATCAACAAGTTTACCCAACACAATAAACTATATTACAGTTAATATAGTATGATAGAAAACGGTAGAATTGCAAGTGAAGGTGTTAATAGCCATTAAACAGCTATACAATGTTAATAATGAGCTCTAAAAGGCTTTAACAGAATCAAGAACCATTTATCCTTATGCTGTTAATATTTATTACTTAAAGAGTTGTTTAATAATATTGTATAGATGATTAAAGCAGTTTAATAGCTAACAACACCTTGACATGTAATGCTTCCTTTTCAATTGAACTGTACTACTGGTACTACTGTTTAGTTATCTACATTTACATTATAGTAGCTTATGAATTAAACTTATTACTAATTTTTACCTGATCCTAAATATTGCTAACACCAGCTGATACCACTCCCACTCGACTTATATTATTAAACAATATTGAATTGTTAATTAAATCCGGTATAACATGAATTAACACGTTGAATAAGAAAATACATTTGTTTATACTGCAATGTTTACGGAAAAGTGAGGTTATTTGAACTTATTGCGGATAGTATAATTCATTCAAACCAAAGCTAGATTGGTTGCCTACACCGCGCGTCAGGAAATCGTCCAATAATAACCGTTGCCAATAGTTGTCTATGGTTACAAACATTTGTTATTGGATAATTTAAATGTCCTTTGTTTATTACGTGAGAATCATTTATCGTAAAACTTTATCCTGAAGGATCTGGTTTCGCTGTAGCATCCCACTGCACTGCGGCCACGGTTGGCCTATTGTGCTCCCCCATAACTATTCCTCCTTCATGAGCTCTGTATCTTCAATGAAGTCCAGAAGTCTCGTGAATGGGCGAGCTTGGAGCTCTTTTAGGTTCATTCGCGTTGAATCAAAGAGCTTTTTCCTGCCTGAGTTGAATACCTCGCAGCTAGTTATTACATGTAGTGGGATTTCTTCTTCTTCCCCACAACCTCTGCACGTTGGTGGTTTGTCTATCCCCATAGTGTGTAGGTGTTTATTTAATGTGCAGTGTCCTGTTAGGAATCCTACGACATTTCTTAATTGGTTCCTATTTAGTTTTAGGATATCTTCCGTCGCCTCCGTACTGGGAGCCTTAAGGTGGAGCTCTGGTGTGAAAATAAAATATGTAAGTAGAACCTATAATTTAAAAATGTGCAATATTATTTAAATAAGGTGATTTATTTATGTTTATTTTATCTCCTGACAGACGCAACACAATTAAAACAATTATCATCGTTACTCCAGTATTTTTCAATATGGCCGCTAGTTTAGTGTGGCATCTGCGATAATTCCTATAATTAATATACTTACAGCCTAAAATTTGCACCTCTATTCTTTCTGCGTCTAGCTGACAAGAAAAGCTTTCCGTTTTTATTGTCTCGGCATTATCAGAGGCAACAAGTAAAAAAGCGCAATTAAATATACTTATCAATGATGTAAAAGAACAAATCGCACGCGTATTATCAAAATAGTAAAAGGAATCCCCAACACCCCGGCCGCAACTATGAATTCGAATCATGCGACACGAAGACAAATGAACGAGCCGAATCATAAAAGGGGGTGGTGCGTAAGTAAACGTAGTGGGAATCAACGAAAACGGTGGGCAACTTGCGGCCTCGATAATTTTACGCGTGAATGATCGCAAACATGGGGGTGTGCTCTGTGGTGGGAATCAACGAGAACGAAGGACAACTCGCGGCCTCGATAATTTTACGCGTGAGTGATCGCAAACATGAGTGTTTTATTATTGCAATTATATTCTTATTATTTATCTTACAATGTTCAAATTTTAAATATAGGTAAAATAAACCTAATAGAAAGTTTTTTAGGTTTTAGATTCTCAAAATAATGCACGTGGGCGAAGATATTTTGAATCGCGAAGATGCATTAACTTGTAATACTTATGAATAATTAAAAAAAAAAATAATACAAAAATGGAAAAAGTAATTCATAATAACTTTTATAATATACTTTAACTTTACACACACAAATTTGATCAAATTCCTACAATTGAATGATTGATCTAAACTAAAATTGCATATTTGTGCAACTACTTTCAGCCGTCTGAACTCCGCCTTAATGAACCTTTTCGAGTGTTTCATTCCAGTTTGGGCTTCCCAGTATCGGCTGTGGCGGTTTCTTTGGTGCTTTCTCAAGCTAATCTTTGCGGTTCTATATGGTATCCCGCAGGTTGGTTCGGGGCCAACGATTTTTAATTTGCTAGTCTCTTTTGCCAATTTGTCCGTTTTTTCGTTGCCTTTGATTCCCTGATGTCCTGGTGCCCACACGAGTGTTACTTTGTTTCGGGCTCCCAGTATCATCAGGTCTTCAATGCATTCTATAACAACTCTAGAGTTATTCACGCTGGACTCTAGAGCTCTCAGCACTGCTTGACTGTCTGTCACAATATTGATTTCCTTCTTAGTATAGTTTCTTTCCAATAGAGTTTTAACGCAACATTGAATTTCGATCATTTCTGCTTGGAACACGGACGTATGCTCTCCAAGCTGGAGTCTTGTGCCTCCTGTCGAATTGCTCTCATACACTCCTATCCCTGTTCCTTTGTTGGATTTAGATCCATCGGTAAACCAGATTGATCCTTTGAGTTTTTGCATATAGCCCATTCTACCCTATATGGTATTACTTACCTTGTAAGGTTTCATCATGTGAACACTTCATGTTATTAATGAGTTTGCACATATGGTGCTCAACGCGTTCATCTGACATTAGACTATACTAGAAATGTACAATTCTTGTATAATTTTGTCTGTAGGCATAGAAAATTGCCAATTTTCTTAGAGTATTTTATATTAAATTCTTGTCCAGCGCCTGTTATACGCGAATGTGGGATAATTTCAATTGGGGTGCTTGTAATACTACTAAATATACAGGGGGTGTATAGAATATATTCAGAATAGAGGTCGCAGAACTTAAATTTAAAGCAACAACAATTGAAATTATGGTGAATGTTTTAAATATATCTCGTTACTTTTTTTAAAATGAGATTAGTAATTAATGTACCATAATTTCAATGTGGGTGCTGGTAATACTACTAAATATACAGGGGCTATGATAATCAGTTTATAGTGAAGGAACTCTGTGAATTAAAAACATCTACTATTTATTATATAAGTTGTGAATATATTTATTTTGTCCTTTAACATTTAATTTAATATCAACCAGTGCAATTGCATCTGAATCAACATCACGGTATTAAACGCAAATTCGTATCATTCAACGGAATATCTTCGTCTCTATAATACTCAACAAGATCGTCTAAATCTTCAAACATCATACACTCGGACGCATCCGACTGCAAACATATCATGTCATTTTCCAGGAGGACGGGTATATTACATATACGCCCCGGCGCCTTCACCATCATAGTGCAGTAGTAGTTCCCGCTGGTGCGGAAAAGAAATGAACCGACAGGTTTTCGAGCGAGAATTTGGTCACCTCGAATTCTGTCCACAGTTTTAAAAGCTGGATGGCTTTTCAGTAATCGTTCTGAAAAAATAAGAAATAATAAGTTTTATAAAATACAGTTAGTACAAGACTCAAACTAAAATAAGTATATACAAAATTCGAACCGAAACTTTTTTTTTGTTAGTTCAAGTTATTATTCTACATTATCAAATATTTAATCATATACGGTTATTGCTCAGTTTGTGGTTGTGATCAGTAAGACCGATAAGGCAAGGCAAAAATAAGATGGCGACCGCGGAATCGTGAGTTAGGCAGTAAAAATCATTAACGCAACAGCAGATAACATATAGAATGTAATTGGAAACAATTAGCGACGGAGATTTACGTTGTTTCTAACATGTCGCAACCGTAGAGCCCGGCAGCGCATCTGAAACGGAGTGTTATCGATGCTCGGCGTCGACGGGGTTGGTGAAGGAAGCTGCAGTTCGTCGCCGGGGTCAGCTCTTCAAGACAGGCCCGGGGAGGGTTAAAAACCGCCAGGACGCCTTACGGGGAAGATGAAGAGGAACGGTGAAACGGTTCTCTGAGTCGTGGTGAGGGAGAACCGTCACAAGAGGAATATAGGACCCAACTATCAGTGTAAGCTGATAGCTGCAAGGAAATAAATCGATCCTCTGAGTCTTGGTGAGGGAGGATCGATTTACCAAATGTAAAAAGATAAACCTAAGTATCCAACGGTAATAGGAGCCTAGTGACACGGGCGCGCTGTTGTTCTGGCGCCCGAAAACTTCACTAAAGATGAGAAAGAATGGAAGCCCTAGGTGGAAACAGCAGTCTGATACATTGTATATGTTTGACGTAAATTATGTTCAAGTGTTTGTCAAGTTTTTGTGATTTTAAAATTTCTCAAAGTGTTTGTTCAAAAATGTCGGTTGTTCGTCGAAAAATTGTGTATAGGTGTTTTGCGTAAATCGTGGACTGTCAAAGTATTTGTTAAATTCTTGTGATTTTAATTTTATTTTATTTTGTGTCTGTGTAAAAGTGTTTGAAATTTTGAAGTGTTGCGACTGTATAACTGCAAGTTATACGCGAGTTGAGTGTAAAGTGGAGGGTAAAAAATGTCTTCTTCTAGAGCTATCTTTATACATTTATCTTGCACCTCGGCTTCCCTTGGTCAACTCTAACTCGCCAACCCCGAAACACACTATAGGCTGCTATATTTCACCAAACTGATCGCATGCAAACAATTGGCTAGCAACTCTTAACATTACTTTAATAGTGTACAACGGACAGGTCATAGTGGCCGGAGACTTTAATGCCAAGGTGACAGCATGGGGGTCCACAGCCACAACTGCGAGGGACGAAGCAGTTCTAGTGTCCACAGTCGACTTAGAGGTATGTAACAGTAGGCAAACTCCAACGAGAAGAGAGAAAACATCGATTATCAACCTCACGATGGCCACAACCAACCCAATGGAACGAGTACGAGGCTGGAAGGTACTCGAGGATGACCACAACTATATTGAATACAGCGTCCAACAACTAAGCAGAGGGGATACAGAGCAGTAGCCCCTACAACAAATGTAATCACCTCAAGAAGATGGAAAACAGCCCGGCTGGTCATCGTACCATAATCAGGGAAATCAACCAACGACCGAAAAGCATACCGTCCCCATTACCTTCTGGGTGGGACGGCGAAGATCGTGTAGCGGTTAATCGGACCGTATTTCCGAGGCCCCCGAGACCGTTTGAGGGCTGCACGTTTGTCAATACGCGTTTCGGAAAGCATGGTCGAAAACCGATGCAATCCTCTCAGTCCGAAAACTCGTCACGGAGGCGAACGATGAAACTTGGAGAAAGGGAAGACACTGTATGATGGTCACCCTGGATGTATCAAATGCGTTCAATACATAACAAGAGCATACCGCGCCCCATCCATGAATTCAATGAACGTCGTAGCAATGACGATACATTGCGATCTCATGGTGGCTAAAAGAGCCAGAATATACCAAGTATATACCAAGAGGGGGATCGTCCTCAAATTGGCAAAAGAGGAGGCGAGGAGAGACACCCGGACCAAATGGCAGATGATAGGAGGAATCTAGAGACGCGGCATGGACGATCCCCATCCGGCCCACACCATCTACCATTGCCAGCGCTGGATGAGGGGATGCACCAAGATGTAGATTGAGATGCGAAGGGAGATACCGCCAGAAGAGCTAACAAGCCTGATGCTAGAGAGTCAGACCAGATGGGATGCATTCACAACATTACACAAACAGTGATGAAGGGAAAGTAGAAAAACGACCTAGACTCCTAAACAGATACCCAGACACCCAGCAAGAGGGACACGAGATAGACTGCTGAAGAAAGAAATAAAACGAAACATCGAACGACGCACAGGACAGAAACAAGAACTGAGAACGGTTACACAATACCCACATCCTGCTACGCATAGCACACCTGCTGTGGACCAAGGACAATGCAGAAGTCAACGCCAGACTACGTCAGAGACAATAACAAAACTAACATGGCAAGGCAAGAGACAGGAATGACAAATTGACGTGTGACAGTGCTAGAGTTCCTCCGAGGAAGTCAAGCCCTTATTGACAGTACGTGAGGTTAGGTTTTAGTCGGTAGGCGCCCCGGGCAGAACCCGTTATATACCGTTGCAAGCGCTGGATAATGGGATGCACCAAGATGTGGATTGAGATGTGGGAAAAGACACCGCCAGAGGAGCTAACAAGCCTGATGCTGGAGAGTCAGACCAGATGGGATGCCTTCACAACATTTGCACAAACAGTAATGAAGGGAAAGTAGAAAAACGACCTAGACACCTAAACAGATACCCAGACACCCAGCAAGAGGGACACGAGATAGACTGCTGAAGAAAGAAATAAAACGAAACATCGAACGACGCACAGGACAGAAACAAGAACTGAGAACGGTTACACAACACCCACATCCTGCGACGCATAGCACACACTGCTGTGGACCAAGGACAATGCGGAAGTCAACGCCAGACTACGTCAGAGACAATAACAAAACTAACATGGCAAGGCAAGAGACAGGAATGACAAATTGACGTGTGACCGTGCTAGAGTTCCTCCGAGGAAGTCAAGCCCTTAATTGACAGTACGTGAGGTTAGGGTTTAGTCGCTAGGCGCCCCGGGCAGAACCCGTTATATACCGTTGCAAGCGCTGGATAATGGGATGCACCAAGATGTGGATTTAGATGTGGGAAAATACACCGTCAGAGGAGCTAACAAGCCTGATGCTAGAGAGTCAGACCAGATGGGATGCCTTCACAACATTTGCACAAACAGTAATGAAGGGAAAGTAGAAAAACGACCTAGACACCTAAACAGATACCCAGACACCCACCAAGAGGGACACGAGAAAGACGGCTGAAGAAAGAAATAAAACGAAACATCGAACGACGCACAGGACAGAAACAAGAACTGAGAACGGTTACACAACACCCACATCCTGCGACGCATAGCACACACTGCTGTGGACCAAGGACAATGCGGAAGTCAACGCCAGACTACGTCAGAGACAATACTAACATGGCAAGACAAGAGACAGGAATGACAAATTGACGTGTGACAGTGCTAGAGTTCCTCCGAGGAAGTTAAGTCCTTAGTGACAGAACGTGAGGTTAGGTTTTAGTCCGTAGGCGCCCCGGACAGATCCCGGGGTGAATCCATCACCACTCGCGCCTCTAACACCAATAGGTGCTAGTAAGTCGTATCGTTCGAAGATTTCTTTCTCACATGTCAAAAAAAAGAAAAGGGGAAACAGCATCGAAATACTCGGATACATACAATGAAAAAATTAAAAAAATGAGTTGAATGCAGTAAGGGAAAATAGGGAAGTGCAAATTCTAGAAGAACTATGTTAAAACATAAGAAGGGGAGAAGGAGAGAATTGCAGTATTATAAAAAGAATGATATCAGAAAGCATAATCGGCAGGCGGAGGCGGTCCGTGGCGCAGTGGTCTAAGGTGATGGTCTGAAGCCATTGCGTACGGAACGTTGGTGGTTCGAATCCACCGCTAGCCGGGAAATTTTTCCACAGAGAATTTACCCGGCTAGCATATCATGGATGTTGTATGAGGCACAATAGGTCCGTGAAGGGTCGCAGTGCACACAGCCCAGGGGCGGGGGGGGCTGTACTCACCACTCAAAAATAATCGGCAGTTAGAGAGGGAATGAAAAGCCGAAAGGAAGAACTTATTGGAGAAGATAAGCACCATAGAAAATAGGGAAGAAGTGCACATAAGAAAACGAGAAACATCATTATAATAAACGGACAGGCCGAGAGCGAACAAGACCTGATACAGGTAGAAATATTGCATGATTTAAGCTGAAGCTAAAGTGTATGACAATTAAGAAGATGGGAAATGAACGGGAGGGAAAAATAACAGCAATGCTCGTTAAATTGAAGGAGTGGAGTATCAAATAAAAAATTATGGAATATAGAGCAAACCTCAAAGGAGAAGGTATATGGATGAATAATTAACAGAAGAAGAGCACCATGTGCAGAGGTACCACAGAGAATAAAGGGGTCGTAGCAGTCGTTCGACAAAAAATAAGATAGCAGATAATTGCTAATAAATAAAGAGGTTGCGTGAGGAGCAAAAATCTTGCAGGGTGCTGAGAATTTAAAAACAGAACATTATATAATATTGGAGAGTCATCGGAGGAGCTCGAAAATGGCTAGAGCTTAGCCGAAACTAGTTGCAAAGTGTAACTGAAGTGTGATAAAAAAAACAAAGTAAAAAATCGTTTTATTTATCCTTCAAACCATTAAAGTAAAACAAAACAGTGAAGGTGGTTAACAAAAGAGCGACGAAAAGGGACTACGATGCAGGATTTTGGAATATAGCGGAACTTAATAAGAAATTAGAAGAACAGCAGAAACGAAAGGAGCGAACGAAGATGATAGAAGTATTTCACGTAATTGGTTTCAATGAAACATGGGTGGACATTTAATGGAAAGAGATAGAAGAACGATTACCAAATTACTTCCAATAGAGATTTCACGGACACGTTATAATCACTTTAGGTGATCAGGACTATTTCTGTATCGTTCTGTGGTCGCTACCGGTTGAGAATTTATTGAGTACGGAAACATTAGGATTTCTCATCGGCTAAATCTATTTCGTTCTTTCTTCTATTATTTAGGCTTATCCAGGCCCATTTATTTTATGGTTTCTTATCAAAGAAAGAGTTCATTGCGTAAAGTTTCTCCTGCTGTAGAAAATTCAATATTCGGCATTCTCTTTCAAATCTTTCTCCTTACCCGTAACATTCCAGTGCGTTTTAAACTTCGCCTTGTTTTGTACAACGGATTGCATTTATATCGCCTATTATAACAGTGTATTGAGTTATTGGTTGCTGCAATGCTTCATCCAGGGGATCGTAAAAAAGATCAATTTCTTCTCCGGTTGAATTTGAGCCGGGCGCATAGACTTTGATGATCTTATATATCGTAGAATCTTAAGAGTCAACTGGATTGACAGAATAACGAACGAGCAAGTCCTGAGTAGTAAGTAATTTTTTTCGTTCTCCACAAGTTTTGTTTAATATCAAAGTACAAGCTGCCACGGACATATCATGAGAAACTCAAAATATCAGCTATTATAACTTGATGATAGGCAACATAGCTGGAAATATAGAACCCGGGAGTAGACGTACGTCGCACACTGAGGTCGATTCCCGAAAACGTGACCAATATTACTAAACCTTCTTTTAGAAGGCCAAATTTTGTTCCTCGGGGGTTTTCGAGGTCGCTGATTACGAATACGATGTCCGATTTCAAACATTCTAAATGGCGGACAAAAAAGTTCATTTTGCAAATTATGTAGCTCGAAATAACGTAAACGGGGGGTTCTGAGGTAACTGAATGCAGACCTGAAGTCGGATTTTAAAAATTCAAAATGGAGGACCCAAAATGGCGGACAAAAAAGTAAATTTGGAAATAATTGAGTCCAAATTACTTGCAAGGGGGTTTTGATGTCCTTGTCATCAGGGATCATCCGATTTTCAATACGCAAAATGGCGAACCCAAAATAACGGACAAATAGTAAATTCTGCAAATAAATTGGTTTGAAATTACTTGCACGCGAGGATTGTGAGGTCACTGAATACGAATCTAATATCCGATTTAAAAAAAATCAAAATGGCGGATCCAAAATGGCGTACAAAATGTACACCTGGCAAATAATTTGGTTCGAAATGACTTATACGGCGGTTATTGTGGTCTTTGTATTCAGAAATCCGAAATTTTAAATAACATCATTTTATCATTATTATTTATAGGTATATTTATATATTTAGTTTAGTTTAATTAGATGCTTATAATGTTATTTCCGTGTTTTAATAACTTTTCATGCATAATATATGCATTAATTCACTTCCAGTCACTTATGGATTGATGCAAATTCTTTATTAGAATGCACATAAATGACCAATGGGAAAATTTGGGCAATTTTTTTTACAGATTACATTAACGAAAAGTCTTAGCTACAATTAAATTTTAAAAAACTGCCCGTCAATGTACTTTAATCCATTTTTTTGGAAAAAAAAAGTAATTTTCTATTCATTCTGCATTAGCAGAATTGTTGACAACTTTCTTAATATATTATAATTCTTATCTTATAAAACATCAAATAATCTACTTGCTTTTATCTAAAAACTCCATTTTGCAGATTGAAAATCGGATGAAATTTGACTTTTCTGTCACACTTTTATTAGCGCCGCGAGAAATGTGCTTCGACGTACGCAATAACTGCTTTCTGTGGGACATGTATAAACATCTAACCCCTCTAAACTATGTCGTTAGACCCTTTGGGTATTACCACCACTAATTGTATACTTTACTTTTTCCCAGAATGATGTTTAATTTTTCATATTTTGTCCGCTCAAAGGCGATTTGGCCCCAGTGTGCGTCCTCGCTAAAAAAATCTAAGGCAGTGGTACGGGAAGACATCAGTAGAGTCCTTCCGTGCCGCTGCTAATAAAACAGTGATAGTGATGATGATACGAATATTGCACAATAAGATGAAGATTATTGACATAATAATGGAAGAATCCTTACTATAATTGGCTACCTAAAGTCGAACTAAAATAGTATAATTATGTAGTTAAATAAACGCATACCGCATAATATAAATTGAAATATTTTTAACGCGAATAGTAAACGTAAAAGTCTTATTTTACATAAGCAAACCAACAAGCCGCTATTAAATTCTAGTGGCAGAATTAAATAAAAATTATAGTTACCGTGGTCTTTGATTGGTTTCGACGTAGGTACTGGCGGCAATGGCCTCGGAATTGGTTTGATATACCCCTCATCATCTTCGATGTCAGGCGTTGGAAGAGGTCTTAAATCGTCTATTAATATTTTCGCTATTTCTATAGGTGTCGGCGGTGTTTCGAATTTCGTCTGCTTATCTTCATCGTAATTGGGAGTTGAAGGTAACGGTCTGTTGTATGGCTGTGTTACATTATTGTTGCGAGCTGTCAAATGTTTTTTCGTGTTGTCAGGGATGTCTTCAATTAACAGTACTGGACTGGGCTCATAGTCATCTTCATCATAGTCATCTTCATCGGGTGGGCCTGGAATTAGTGGCGGTGGAACTTTTGGGGGTAGTGGTATTGCGCGCTTTCTAATTTCAACCGGTTCTTCTGCATCTACATCTGCTTTTACTGGAGTGGGTTGTAGTTTTAATGACGACTCCAGTATGTTTTTAACATTTTGGAAATTGTTTGTCTTTTTTTCGTTCTCCACTGGTTTTGTGGCAGTCGCATTTATTATAAGTTCTGGCGGCTTTATTGGTCGTGGGGGAGGTTGTTGGCTTGTTTTCAGTGCTACGTTTTCATAATGAGGTGGTAGTTTTACCGGTTTCGGTAACATAACGGGTTTTGGTGGTAGTTCTTTAAAACGTCCGGGAAGCTGTTTATTTTTCTTCTCAAATTCAATATTACCCACAACTGGTTCCACTGGTGGTGGATCGTCCCATTCATTTGGATCCTCCAACAGCTCCTCGTTTTTTACTCCAATGTTCACACTATTAACGTCCGTTAATTTTATAGGTGGCCTTAGTTCATCAATTGTTATTGGAAACACAAAATCTTCAGGGTGCTCGTTTATTCGCACCAAGAACGAAAATAGCCGCGTTATATCCGCCTGGTTTAAGTAGTGACGATATTGTTTGAGCTGGAACTCTGTCATTTTCTGAAAATAAATATTTCTGTTATTTTGACATTGTCTGCTATTTGAATGTTAAATTACGCACCAATAAATCCCGCCCCGATATTTGCTTGTCGATTATCATCTGACGGCACTGGGAGTAACCGTTCTGAAAATATAAGAACATTTTTATGTATACGTGAAATAAGATAATTAAGAAACGAATCAAATTAATGCAGGGAAAATAATACAAAGGCAACAAACAAAAATCTTAAAAATATTTCATAGATTTACACTGACGAAAACAAAACTGAGTGTACTTTACATATGTATTAAATAAAATTATTATATCAAATCTGGTAACTAATTCACAAAGTTGAGAAGATTTTCATGCTGTTGCAGGAGACGAATCGGTTGAGCATGTGGTGGGAGTTGTGTGTGAGGGTATTGAAGTTTAAAGAATAATTGCAGGATTTGGGTGTGGAAAGACTGGTATGGGAGGTATGGATGAGATATAGAAATTGGGCGGAGAGTGGATGAAGAAAGGATAGTGAAAGGGTGTGACATGGTTAGAAGAGGATGGAAAATCTGCAAGAGGCTGACGTGGAAGAGGAAATTGGCGAGGGCACAGGGGTCTAGTGTGGAGGAGGGTGGCATATATTGTTATGTAAGGAAATGTATATCTTATTTTTATTTGCATATTTTATTTTATTGTGTTGGAGGAGATTTTATAGAAGTGATATATTAATTTTAGTGGTGGCTATGTCTAATAAAGGTTCTTTTTTAATAAGAACATCATAAAATAGTTCACTTAAATATCTTAAAAATTAAGTGTATGGCTAAATTAATAAAGAGCAAATTGTACATTTCCACCAAGTCCTCGTAAATGGAAATCAGAAGATAAAATACAAGCGAAGATAATCAATAATATTATAAATTATTATTATTTATACGTCATAAAGGGAATTACCCTGACAAAGAAAAGAAGCAACGAAGAAATGCAAAGGAACTATATACCAATAATAGTAATAATAACTATATAATAGCATCCCGAACTTCTAACTTTGAAATCTGGTCACCTTATTTCTAAGGCTCTTAAGGCGCCCACTTTGGGAACCACTAGTCCAAACTTTAAAGATATCATTTAGAAACATTACCATTAAATTGGGTACTGATAATTCGGACAAAATTAGACATCCGATATTCAAAATCCCATTTAAAAACCTGTATTTCGAAATCTCGACATTCATAATCTCCTTTTTGATACTGTCGGAATTTCGAATGACGGAATTTCGATGGTAACAGCATCCAGAGACGTGATTATGAATGTTAGGATTTCGATATAGAGCCGATTAAATTATAGTAGTACATTGTCATTTAGGATGCAAGTTGATATACAATTTTAAAATAATTGTAGCACATGATTATAATCAATTATCTACTAAATATAATTACTTTTATTTACTTACATTTTGCATAGCATCCGCCAGCAACTCCGGGCTTAAATTTTCGATTTTTATCTTTATTTTATGTTTACTCATTTTTTGGCTTTATTTTGCGTCCCTTCCGATTTTTACTACACCCGTTCTACGACTGTGTCCTTATACACAACTTGCGCGAATACAGGAACTGATAACTTATCTCTGTAATTCCCTGTACATTTTTTGCGAGAATTTCCTCAATCGAATGCGATTGCGCACTATTGTGTTCATTATATAAACAGCCGGTGTGGTGACCACACCAACCACACTATAGCCGAAGAGGTTCATTGCGGTTGTTCACAAAAAAAAACGTGGTTTTCTAATTCTTTTGTTATATATTTATTGGTTTTAGTTTTTTTTATGGAATCCTCAAATGTTAAAATTAAATGGTAATAATATGATTATTGAATTTAATAATCTTAATACGATTACTGTCCAAGACAAGAGTGTCCAAACAACGGGTCAACACCAGCCCGTGAACACCACAAATCCTGCTGGTACCCGGTATCCGGCACACCATAAATGTATTGTAAACTTATCAATGCAAATAAATACTGCACAATAATAGATTGATATTTTTATTTAACGAGCGATTTAGAAACACAATAACTGATATACATATCAAAATTGAACAATTTAACTGTAATTAATGAGATGAGATTTATCCTAAATGGTTACAATAAGTGACATACATAGGTAATTCACATAATAAAATTGAACATTATAATTATGATAAATGAGATGTATGTAGCTGTAACTTTCCAAGGTCTATTCATGTGTTTAGTTAAAACGGTTGAAACTGTATAAAATGATAACTTCCATAACCATTGTAAACCTCATTGTTTTGTAATTCAGCCGGAGGACGATTCCTTTCATTCAAGAACATTTCGATTATTGTCCGAGCTCCCAAAATAATATTAGAATTTTTCTGCAGCGTTCTGCGGTATATATATATATATATATATATATATATATATATATATATATATATATATATATATATATATATATATATATGGTAAGTCAATTGCTCGTGAGAATGAAAGTGGTGTAAGTCACATTTGAATTGTTTTGAAAATGAGAAGATTTTGCGTTTGGTATTTATGTAAATCGGCGTGCGCAGTTATAGGCATGAAGTAAATTTATTCATAAATAAAAATGTAACTGTGTACGTCGACCAACGCAAAATCTTCTCCCTTTCAAAACAATTCAAATATGACTTACACCACTTTGATTCTCACAAGCTCAATTAACAACTGACATAATTGGCTATCCAAGAATTTTTCGTATAAAGTATGTTGATTTAATGATACAATGTACGATTAATAGTTTTGAATCACTGTGATTTACTATGACCTTTGATATGAGAGCAACGTCTGAAAATGGAACGTTCAGACAGCGAAAGCAGCGGATATAACAAAATAAATGCGACGGATGAAATTCAACATCGGCTGCGGAGAAACAAAATGGCCAAATAATGGCGAATCCGAAGTATACTACCATATTTATTATTCAGGCGATGCCACCACTTAAAGGATTGACCTCTAATTACTTACAACCTATATTGCTAATGCCTTTTTGTAACATTTACATATTTGCGACTGAAATATCTTTTTTTTATTAAAACACGAAATTTGGACACGTTTGTGCGGATCTTTCTAGTTTGTTGTATGACAGCTTCATATTCGATATATTCGTACTACTACTATTCTGTATCACTTTAATTAAACAAGTAGAACGTAGAATCCCTAGTAGAACGTTCGTTAAAATGACAATCGCCATTGAACAACGTACAGGATTGATAGCGACAGAACAAACCGACAACAGACGTTTACGTGTGTAATATTGACATTGAAGAACAATCGAATGTAAAAGTGTTGACAATTTGTAGTTCATCGTTAAGTGTTTTACTATGTTGGACAACATATTTATTTCAACAATAATTTCCTTCGCAAAAACTCACTATTACAATATGTTCATTCTAAAAATAACGTTTCTATAATGTGACTAATTATTTTATGAACCAACGATAAATATATTAATATATATAATCACACTCGATAGATAAATTATTTAAATCTGTATATCGCAAATAGTGGACCCACGGCCCCACAGTCTTTAATTCTAGAATGCATTAAAGTTGTCATGAAGTTTAATTTAATTAAACAAAATAGAGATAATTAATTTTAGTTTATTTTTTAGGGTACACACCCGAAAAATATTTAAGAGAAATTTTACACTATCTGGCTTTTAGTGATGTAGGACTCAAGTAATTACAGTGTACACTATATTAATGTATCTTCCCCCGCCGCCTTTCCCAGTTTCAGCTGCCCTAGGGCCACGTCGACCTCTTCTCACGAAAACGTCTCCCTTCCTACCACCGGTCTCGAACTCCCTAACTCCACCTCTGACCCCGCCATCTCTCTACAGCTCTTCTCCCACTCTGCCAGCTCTATGTTCATTCTGCCCTTTTTTACACTTCCCTTCAGGATTTCCCACAACCCTTTCTCTGTTACACACTCCCTCAACCTCGTTTCTACCTTCTGAAACTCCTCTATCTTCTTCCTCTCGCAGGTGCTCTCGAACTCACTCTTCGCCTGATTGGCCCTTTCACTTCACCTCTCCCATTTCTCCACTTCGCCATTGCTCTTCGCCAGCTCGATTTCTTCACCCTACATTCCTCGTTAAACCAACTCTACGTCTGCCCCCACTCTTCTTATTCTTCAATGCAGCCACTATCACTCTCTCCAACTGAAGCATCGAATGCACATCCTCCCACTTCACGCGTTTTAGCTTTTTTCTCATATGCATCCATATCAGGTTCGCTCCATCCAAACCTCTACTTCCCCTTCCTCTTTTCTCCCTTCACAACGACCACCTCCACCGGTACATGATCCGACCCCCCTACGTTTTCCACCTTGAAGCACTCCAACTTGATCCCTTTGACCACCACGTACTCCAAAACCGAGCCTCCTCCTTGTCCGCAGTAAGTTTTTTTCCCTTCCCAGTCCCCTCCACAGCAACCATTGAGCACATCCCATCCTGACTTTCTCACCCATTGCATCCATTCTCTACCATCCTGGTTGGTCACTTTATCCTGGGAGCACCTTTCTCTCCAGTCACCATCCTCTCCGATCCCTCCTTCCAGCTCCCCCACCCTCACATTCCAGTCGCCTCCGATGATTCACATATCTGCTGCCGTATCCAGTTCGTCTAGTACCTCCGTTAATTCTACCGGGTTTTTCTTGCAGTACACTGCTCCCATCCACACCGTACTTCTATGCATTTCCACCTTCCCTATTACGAGTCCTATAGCTTCTCTTAGCGTCTCTATGCTCCATTTTCCCAATATCTTCCTCACTCCCAATACGATTCCTCCTTTGGCTCTACCCATCTTAGCTTCCTTCTTCGCTCCCTGAGTCACCCAGTCCCTATACTCCTGCCTCGTAATCCTCACCCCCTTCAGTACTTTTTTGTCATCACCCTGCCAGATCCACCACTCCCCCACAACATTTTTTTTCGGTAACCCACCCTCACTTTCGCTCTTTCCTCCTAAGCTGAAGGTAGAGGCTTTCGAAAGACTAATAGAGGAAGGAAGAGATAAGTTACTGCAAGTTATCAATAGGGTGTTGAGCGGTGAAGAGGAGCTGCCGGAAGAGTGGCGTATGGGGGTGATGATCTCGGTACATAAAGGAGGAGCAACATCGGATGTAAACAACTATAGGGGGATTACTGTGATACAAGGCTATCATGACAATGGTGAAAAATAGACTAGATAGGGAAGTGAACAGAAGAGGGCTGCTGCCGGAGCAGATTTTCACGCTAGCGAGAATAGCGGAGGAAGCGTTGGAATGCAAAGGGAGAGTATATGCGGTGTTTGTGGATCTGAAAGCGGCGTATGATTCAGTTCCTAGAGGAAAACTCGTGGAGTATATGGATAGATTGGGCATGAAAGATGAAGGTGTGGAGTGGGTGAGAAAGATATATAAAGAGTCGTGGGCAAAAGCAAGAGTGAATGGAGAAGTGTCGGAGAAGTTTAAGGTGAATGTGGGTGTAAGGCAAGGGTGCCCGCTAAGCCCCCTCCTGTTTAATCTATACACAAGCGAGCTGGAGGCGGTGCTGAGCAGAAGACAGGCTAAAGGGGTCGTGGTGGGGAGAACCAAGGTGCAGATGTTGGTATATGCGGATGACATAGTATTAGTAGCCAAGAGAGTGGAAGAGATGCAAGAGATGTTGGAATGAATGGGAAGGTACCTGGATAGGAGAGGGCTAGTGGTGAAGGTGGAGAAGACTAAATGGATTATGTTTAGGAATAGGGGTAGAAGGGGTGGAAGAGCTGAAATGGAAGGGAAGGATGATTGAGTTTGACAGCGGATGAGGATTTAGGGTGCATGTGGAATGTATGCAGGCGAAAGCGATAATGGCTTGGGGGATAGCGAGAAGGAAATGGGAGAGTTTGTGGGCCGGTAACCTCGTAATGGCGTGCAAGATATGGGATGCGTGTGTAAAACCTATTCTGTTTTATGGAGTGGAAGTGTGGGGATTACGTGAGTGGGATGTAATAGAGAGAGAGCAAGGTTTGCTCCTGAAGAGTCTGCTAGGTCTCGAAAGGTCGACACCGAGACTAGTGCTGTTGCAGGAGACGAATCGTATGAGTATGTGGTGGGAGGCGTGTGTGAGGGTTGTGAAGTTTGAAGAAAGATTGCAGGAATTGGGCGAAGAAAGACTGGTGCGGGAGGTATGGATGAGGTGTATTGGGCCATTCACAATAAGCGCGGTAGGGGTAGCGTAGCGGTAAGCGAAATTGCAAATATCTATAAAACTGCGGGCGTTTACAGCAGCGCAGTAAAACTATGGCAGAACATGGGTAATTATCTCTACGATAATTGTCGCATAGCATTACTGCCCAATTCTGAACGTCTGAATTTTTATAGCCATGCAAAATATTGCTTACCACTACGTTGCCACTACCACGCTTATTGTGAATGGCCCATAAGAGTAGGGCGGCCAGTGGTTGGAGAAAGGATAGAGGAAGGATGTATGAAAGAGTGGGTATGTCTGAGGTGTGGGTAGAGGAGAAGCTGAGAGAAATGGGAAGTCTAGGAACTGAGGTAAGAGAGAGATTGAGGGATATTGAGTGGCAAGAAAGGCAGGTTAGCATGATGGAGAGCTCTTACAACCCTGGCTACGTAGAGTGGCAAGTGCTTGGGAGTTACTTAGCCAGGGGTGAGTGGAGCAGGGAGGACAAAGTATGCATGGCAAGAGCGAGGTGTGGGTCAGGCGAGTGAGGGAGGAAAGTGTGGGGTACACCTCGTGTAGTAAGGGAAACGACACGTGGTGGCACCTTAGCGAAGAATGGGAGGGTGTGAAAGCAGAGTGGGTGGGAGACTGCAGAAAGCTGAATGAATGGTTAAGCGAGGATGGGGAAGGCGTGAAAATCTGCAGGAGTATGACGTGGGAGATGAAAGTGGCGAGGGCAGAGAGAGTGGTTGTATATGATGTTAATTTGTAATTTTTGCGGAGTGTTACTTTTATTTCTATTTGTATTTTTATTTTTATGTATTTTTGTTTTGGTTGGTGATGTTGAAGAGCAGGTTTTGTAAGGGAAATGCCAATAAAGGTCTTTTTTTATATATTGATGTAGTTTATTTCTCAAAAGATTAAAATCCAATTTAATTAATATTAAGGCCCCAATCAGACCGGTGTGAAGTTATCCTCTAAGATCCCAGCCTCTAGATCGCGCGCACAGCGGATTGTTTGCGGGTCTGTACTGACCAACTGGGGAGACCAAAAATATCCGAATATTGAGGAATCCTTTGTTTATGCTTGTCGACTTTTACACTGCAACGTACAAAACCCGGCTTTGCGAAGCCACAGAGAGTAACAAGAATACGAAAAATAAGTAAAGTATTATGGAATAATGTTTGACTTGACCCCTGGTCAATCTCATCGTGAACAAATGCCTGAGGTAGTAAGATATGTTGGCAAACTTGACCACGGGCAACATAAGAATGGTCTAGCTACAGGATTGGAATTCAAGAATGCTCAAGTCTTGAATATCATGTATAAAAAGAAAACAATACAGGAACAAGTTTGACAGAAGACATACAAAGACTCATGAAGTATTGGAAGTTATTCATTCAGATCTTTGTGGGCCAATGGAAGTAAAATTCATTGGGGGGTACCTGTTATTTCTTAACATTAATTAACGACTATTCTAGAAAGGTGATTGTTATTTTTTGCAGAAGAAGAGTCAGGTGTTTGAAATATTTAGTGAATTTAAAGCCATGGTAAAGAACCAGGCAAATAAAAGGATCAAGACACTAAGAACTGACAATGGCAAAGAATATTTTAATACGAGCTTGACAGACTTGCTCAATAATTCAGGTATACAACACCAATAAATAGTTCCATGTACTTCATAGCAGAATGGCATAGCAGAAAGGATGAGCCGAACCATAGTAGAGAGGGCAAGTTTATGTTAATTGGAGCCCAACTTTCAACTGAGAACTGGGCAGAGGCTGCCAACACAGATGTTTTACTTATAAATCGTTCTCCTGTAAAAAAACATGAGTAAAACTTTACCAGAGTTGTGGAGTGGTGTGAAACCAGACCTCAAACATCTTAGGGTTTTTGGATGTAAGGCCATGGTTTATATTCCAATAGAGCTGCGTAGAAAATGGGATGAGAAATCAAGAGAGCTATTGTTTATGGGCTACTTTGGAGGAACTAAAGAATATCGCTTGATTAATCCCACAAGAAAATATATAATTAAATCTAGGGATGTTATATTTCTAGAAAAAAAGTTTCCATTGGATTCTACCAGTGAGAAGGCCAAACAAGAAGTAGTGGGTCTTAATACCGCTTCAGAAGTGGTGAGTGAAGATGAAGAAGCTGTGACTCCGGATGAATCTGCAGAAACCGAAGATAGTTCAGATGAGAACTATGAGGCAGACAAATCTGGGAACCCTCATCATGAGGAGGAGCCTGCAGATGTTTATCTACGTCGCTCTGCAAGAACTCCAAAACAAAAGGTTTGGACCGATCATCTCTTAAATATTGCAGCGGAAAGGACCGGTAATCCTGCAACAATAAAAGATGCCCTACAGAACAGAGAACAATAATTTTGGCAGGAAGCCATGGCAGCTGAACTGAAGAGCTTAATTGAAAACAAAACATGGAAACTGGTAGACCCTCCAAGGAACAGAAGAATTTTGAACACAAAATGGGTGTTTAAAACCAAAAAAATTTTGAACACAACATGGGTGTTTAAATTCAAAAGAATTTTGAACACAAAATGATGTAACAACCAAAAGAGACGAAGCCGGTAATATTGAAAGATATAAGGCTAGACTGTTTGTAAGAGATTGCTCTCAGGCAAAAGGCATATATTACCAAGAGACTTTTCCACCAGATAAGATATAGTTCCATCCGTCTTGTTTTAGCTTTATCTGTCAAATACAACCTTCAACTGAATCATATGGATGTAGTAACTGCATGTCTACTAGGAGAATTGGAAGAAGAAGAATATATAAGGCTTGCAATAAAAGGGTCAAGATACAAAGACGTGTCTCCTGAAGGAGGCAATGTATGGGCTGAAGCAATAAGGAAGAGCCTGGAACAGAAGATTGACAAAAGCATTAACTGAATTAAACTTCAAACAATCAAAGGCAGATCAATGCATCTTCTATAGAAGAACAAAGAGTGAGACAACTATCATAATAATATATGTTGATGATCACTGATTGCTTCAAGCAACAACGCTACATCGAAGGCGAGAAATAAGAGTTTAGAAAATACCTTTAAGATGAAAGACTTTGGTAACGTAACCAAAATCTTGGGCATTCGAGTCTTGAGGAACCCAATGAACGGAGACATCTTTATAGACCTGTCAGGGTATATAAAGGGATATCCTGGAAAAGTTCAATATGTCTGAATGCAAGCCTGCATCAACGTCCGCAGATCCTAATCAACATTTGGATAGGAGTATGGAATCTTCTCTGGAGGAAATGGAAGTAATGGAGAACATTCCATGCCAAGAAGCAGTCTGCTGTATTTATGTCAGGGAACTAGGCCCGGTCGAGCCAAAGACAGAACGCGTGCCATAGGTTCGATATAAACCAAATCAATGGTAAACAGATGCCAAAGAATAGTAATTAATAAACATAGTGCAGTTTTTGGTTTAAATATCTGTATATTCGGTAGGATTATTTGATAAACATATGTTCTCTAAGCTAAAGATTAACCACAACGTGGAGGGAAGTTTAAAACTCTTTTTAATCAATGACCATCTCTCAATTCGTGCGCCGACTGCATATAATTTATAGTACCACCAATAACTAGTCTCAAAGTGTTCTACTGAATTTTTCGGACGTAATCCGGTTTTAAAAGGCCCGTGGGGAATTTGACCATAAATTGCATCAATAGGCGCCGCTAATAGCAAGATATAATCAAATATAATTGGTATAATCAACACAACTTACGTCGTGTTTATCCCTCTTCTTCAGGTATTCGCGTCGATGCGGCAACGTTGCATATACGCGCAGCCAGTCGATCGGTCAGCTGTTTTTCATGTGTCAAACTTTGACAGTCAAAAACAATTGCCTTTTTCCGCAAAACGGAATGTGGACGTCGTAGTGAATTCCCTTCCGTGTAGGGGTTGTACTTGTTTAAGAGGTGCGCGTCGTGTGCGAGGAGGCGAGCGCGATGAATCTGCACCAGATCGTGAGTGGCGCGTGCAACGCAGGCGATAAATGCTTCGCTGTTGGGAGCGTCGAGGGTGTCCCGTTCACGGTAAGTCGTAATTTGGAAATTCCGATTATAAAAGTAATTAAGAACGTAATATTTGTACATTAGTAGTTATGAAATACATTCACAATTATGCTCTATTGAGTATATTCCACAAGTATAATTAATAAAAGCCTGCATTTACTATTTAGGTTTGATTAAAGAAATTAAAGTTTCTAAGTTTAGGTAAACTGTAATAATAATAATTACTCTTTATTCAAGTACTTTCAAGTACACAAAATCTATAGAAAAACCAAATCTAACAAGTGAATTACATTTACTTGAAATGCAGGGTGAGTTTATTTAATGTTACACACATACCCGATTGTGAAACTAACTCTGTCAACACAGTTGTTAGACCAAATGTATAAGGCACCTTACATGATCTATAATACTGTCAATATTTTAGAATAATAAATTGTATTACTGTATGATAAAAAAAAAATGTTCATTATTCTAAAATATTAGCAGTATTACTGATCGTGTAAGATATACTAATGATAGAATGAAGAGAATACTAATGTTTATCCAGATAATAGATTACTTGATAAATATAAAAGGAGGATTGAAACAAATACTGACAGTACTAGGACTGAGTGTTATTGCCTGTCTAGGTGCCTTTTTGATTCCTTTAATATGCATAACCCCAACACCAACATTCCATAAATCTATCAATAGCTATTGAACCTATAAGTATTCGTTGTTATATAACAATAAATACATTATCTAGTGAATGTAGTTACTTTAGATTCTCTCTATTGCAAACACTGAATAATTAAACAAAAGGGGTCATCAAAGCTCCAATTCAGGCGCTATTCAAGGGGTTTGACATTTGTTTTGGCATATTCTGTCACAATGACATCAATTTATCCATTCAATAGCTTATGGGACCTATAAAGTTTATAAGGCACCTTACATGGTCAATAATACTGTCAATCCTAGTACTATCAATATTTGCTTGAATCCTCCTTTTATATTTATCAAGTAATCAATTATCCAGATAAAGATCAGTATTCTCTTCATTACATCATTATTATACCTTACACGATTATTAATATTGGCAACATTTTAGATTAATGAACATTTTAAACATATTATCGTACAGTAATACTGTCATTATTCTAAAATATTGACAGTAATATTGATCGTGTAAGGTGCCTTTATGGGATGTTGGTGAATATGGGCATGAGAGAATTCAGATGTCACAGATAGAAAATATAGCATGGAAAATATAACACATACCAATGGAACACTAGCTGGAGACAAAACAAAAAGCAAGGATATGGAAAGAGTATATTGAGAAACTTTTTGATGATAATCGTATGTAATTGTTAATGTTCAGTGTGTTGAACATGAGTGAGAGGCCCCAAGATCATAAAAGATGAAGTAAAGAAAGCAGTGGCATCAATGAAGAATAGGTATTCAGCTGGGCCAGATAATGTTAATGACAATTCTAAAACTGATCTGTGATGTAGATCAGTATTTCTTAAACACCCTCACAAGTCTTTTCAATAAGATCTATGACACAGGAGATATCCCCCAAGACTGAATTACCTCAGAATTTGTTCCTATAGCCAAGAAACCATTATCAAAATCATGTGATGAATGCAAATTTATAAGTCTGATAAATCATATTTTCAAGATCTTCTTAAAGGCAGCTTACACGATCAATATTACTGTCAATATTTTAGAATAATGACAGTATTACTGTACGATATTATGTTTAAAATATTCATTATTTTAAAATATTGCCAGTATTACTGATTGTGTAAGGTATAGTAATAATGCAATCAAGAGAATACTGATATTTATCTGGATAATTGATTACTTGACAAATCTAAAAGGAGGATTAAAGCAAATACTGGCAGTACTAGGTCTGACAGTATTATTGACTGGTCACCTTATGCCTTTTAAAGATTATACATGAAAGGATACATAACAAAAGATTTTGGCATGGTTGCATTCTCTCCCCTACCTTGTTCAACATATACTCTGAGTGTATTTTCACTGAAGCACTGAAGTCCTATCAGATGGAGTCAAAATAAACGAAAAAAAAAACAATATAAGATAAGCTGATGACAATGCTGTATTCTCAAATAGCTAAGAAGGTTTGCAGATGCTAATGCAGTGTATTGAGGAAATAAGCAGCAAATATGGTCTACAACTTAATACAAGATGAAATATGTACTAAAAACCAACCAGCACCGTAGTATAAATGGTATTAAAATCAAATGTGTTACAAAGTACTCGTATTTGGGCACAGTCATAAATGAGGACTGGGATCAGGCATTTAAGATCCATTGCAGAATAGAAAGAGCAAAAACAGCTTTCAACAGTATAAGAAGCTTTTTCTGTGGCGGAAATATAGGTTTGGAACTAAAGATTAGAATGGCACAATGAATATGAACTTCCTTGTGTTGCTGTATGGGACTGAGGCATGGAGTCTGACAAAAGACAATATGAAAAGGTCGAAATGTTGATCTACCGACGTATTTTGCGAATCCCATGGACACAACACGTAACAAACTTGAAGGTTCTCGGAATTATCAAATATATTTTACAGTGTATTTGTAAATTTGTGTATATTTGAATTTGTAAATTTTTATTATTTAAATGTGACTTGTGTAAATAACAATTGTTTAGCACCAATGAATTATAAAGTATGATTTATGAATTATGATTTATGAATTATGATTTATTAATTATGATTTATGAATTATGATTTATGATTTATGATTTATGATTTATGATTTATGATTTATGATTTATGATTTATGATTTATGATTTATGATTTATGATTTATGATTTATGATTTATGATTTATGATTTATGATTTATGATTTATGATTTATGATTTATGATTTATGATTTATGATTTATGATTTATGATTTATGATTTATGATTTATGATTTATGATTTATGATTTATGATTTATGATTTATGATTTATGATTTATGATTTATGATTTATGATTTATGATTTATGATTTATGATTTATGATTTATGATTTATGATTTATGATTTATGATTTATGATTTATGATTTATGATTTATGATTTATGAATTATAATTTATGATTTATGATTTATGAAATTATTGTATTACATGCTTCGAAACTACCGAAATTATTTCATCTTAAAAGTTTGCATAAAAATAAGGACATTTTAATGCAAACTTAAATTATGATTTATGATTTATGAATTATGATTTATGATTTATGATTTATGAATTATGATTTATGAATTATGAATTATGAATTATGAATTATGAATTATGAATTATGAATTATGAATTATGAATTATGAATTATGAATTATGAATTATGAATTATGAATTATGAATTATGAATTATGAATTATGAATTATGAATTATGAATTATGAATTATGAATTATGAATTATGAATTATGAATTATGAATTATGAATTATGAATTATGAATTATGAATTATGAATTATGAATTATGAATTATGAATTATGAATTATGAATTATGATTTATGATTTATGATTTATGATTTATGATTTATGATTTATGATTTATGATTTATGATTTATGATTTATGATTTATGATTTATGAAATTATTGTATTACATGCTTCGAAACTACCGAAATTATTTCATCTTAAAAGTTTGCATAAAAATAAGGACATTTTAATGCAAACTTAAATTATGATTTATGAATTATGATTTATGATTTATGATTTATGAATTATGAATTATGAATTATGATTTATGAATTATGATTTATCAATTATGAATTATGATTTGTGATTTATGATTTATGATTTATGATTTATGATTTATGATTTATGATTTATGATTTATGATTTATGATTTATGATTTATGATTTATGATTTATGATTTATGATTTATGATTTATGATTTATGATTTATGATTTATGATTTATGATTTATGATTTATGATTTATGATTTATGATTTATGATTTATGATTTATGATTTATGATTTATGATTTATGATTTATGATTTATGATTTATGATTTATGATTTATGATTTATGATTTATGATTTATGATTTATGATTTATGATTTATGATTTATGATTTATGATTTATGATTTATGATTTATGATTTATGATTTATGATTTATGATTTATGATTTATGATTTATGATTTATGATTTATGATTTATGATATATGATATATGATTTATGATTTATGATTTATGATTTATGATTTATGATTTATGATTTATGATTTATGATTTATGATTTATGATTTATGATTTATGATTTATGATTTATGATTTATGAATTATGAATTATGAATTATGAATTATGAATTATGAATTATGAATTATGATTTATGATTTATGATTTATGAATTATGATTTATGATTTATGATTTATGATTTATGATTTATGATTTATGATTTATGATTTATGATTTATGATTTATGATTTATGATTTATGATTTATGATTTATGATTTATGATTTATGATTTATGATTTATGATTTATGAATTATAATTTATGATTTATGATTTATGAAATTCTTGTATTACATGCTTCGAAACTACCGAAATTATTTCATCATAAAAGTTTGCATAAAAATAAGGACATTTTAATGCAAACTACAATCATATTTTGTCAATATTGCCTTATTTCTGAATCCAACTTAAAATACACCTGTATCCTGCCATGTTCAAATTAAAATTGTATATAGTAATAAAAAGTCTTATATTAAATTATGTAATATTTTTCAATTAATTTATATATTGTGACATTTTATATTATTTCACTAAAGTTGATTCTCTTTTTATTTAGGCTTATGCTGCTGGTTGCAACATAGTAATACTAGCATCGACTTTTGAACGGGTCCAGATCATACCTGGGGCAGTCCATGATTACATCAGGATCAGCTCAATTGATTGCTCCAGTGATACAGGAAAGATTGCTGCTGCATATGACAATACTGTCTGTATTTACGAGCCCACACCACTGATACACACAAATTCAACACATGTAAGTTCACTGCTCTGCTACTAAGTGGCCTATTAAAAACCATTTGTTTACTTCTTGTTTGTTATGGCATTTTAATGGGTATCCTTGAATTTAGGATACTTGATTGTTGCACTACTTTCACTTCAAGTAAATTAAAAAAATGGTTTTGTGGTAAATTCATTTTAATTTACATAGGAATAGAATAATATTAGCTATAGGTATATTCCAAATTGACTAATAGCACATATAGTATCCCCAATCCATGATATTACTATTGATACTACTAATATCTAAATTTTTCCCTAATTCATAAATGCATGTATGTAGCCCATTTAATTATATAAGCAATTTGTTATTTTTAATTTATTATATTTATTATTTTACATTTATGTTTATATATAAAGAGGGAGCAGTTACAATTTGTAACTGCTCCCTTATATAAACATGCAATAAAAATAAATATAATAAATTGAAAATAACAAATTGCTTATATAATTAAATGGGCCACATACATGCATTCATGAATGGGAATAATTCACGTATAAGTAGTATCAATATTAATATCACGGACTGGGCGTAATATATGATTATTTACTCAATTTCAACTAATTTTTGGCACAAGTTCATATGATTTTTTTTAAAGACATGTGTCCCCTACAAGTTAAGAAAATTATATGTGGGAAACTGTATAAAGGGTCTCTCACAAAGGAGCATATTGTGAGACAAGATTGTCAAAAACTATTTAACAATTATCACACAAGACTCTAGTTTAGATTACAAAAAGAAAATACAAAAAAACAAAAAACTTACACAGAATATCAAATAAAGTATAACCCAATTTCTATCCTATCATTCTATTTAGCCTCACCTCCACCCCACCACCATGTTTTTATAAACGGCATTATAAGTAGATTTTTCAAAACTATTATTATATTATAATTATATCAAAATTTAATGTTTTGCTATGGAAGTATAGAAGTCTATATTTTCATTATGATCATCCCATATCTATCAACACTACCTTTGTTTTAAAATGTATTAAAACAAACAAGAAATGAAGCAAAACATTAAATTTTGATATAATTATATATATATATATATATCTATATATGTATATATATATATATATATATATATATATATATATATATTTTTCATTTTTCCATAATTTATTTCTTGGTATCATGTCAAATGCTTTTTCCAGGTCGATGAATCCTAAGTATGTGTTTTTATTATTTGCAATTCTTTTTTCTGTGATTTGTTTTATCGTGAAAATGTTGTCCTGTGTGGATCTTCCTTTTCTAAATCCACATTGCGATTCTTCTAGCGTCTGCTCTATTTTTGCTAGTATTCTTTTGTTAATTATTTTTTCTAAGATCTTCATACCTATGCTTATGAGTGTTATACCCCTATAGTTTGAACATTTTGTCTTATCGCCTTTCTTGTGTATCGGTACGATTAACGATACTTGCCAATCTTTGGGTATATTATTCGTCCTCCATATTTCGTTTATTAATTTTAGTAGTATTTCGTTACCTGCAGGTCCCATATGTTTAATCATTTCCGTTGTGATCTGGTCTTGTCCTGGTGCTTTCGCTATTTTCATTTCCCTTATTATCTCTAGTATTTCTTTTCCATTGATCATCTCTATATCTGCTTCCTAGTCGTTGTGGTGTCTTGTCTTCTATTTATTTCCACCATTTTGTGATAGTAAGTCTTCAAAATATTCTTTCCATCTTTCCAGTATTTTTTCGTTGTCCTTCAGCAATATTCCTTGATTGTCTTGTATATAATTTACTTCTTGTCCTTTTTCTTTTGTGTTTAGTTTTAGTGTTTTATAGAATAATTTTTGGTTTTCCTTTGAATTTTTCTCCATTGTCTCTCCGAACTTTTCCCATTCCCTGCTCTTTGCTATTCTGACCTTATCTTCTCTATTTTCCTCTTTAAACTGTATTCTTCGTAGTTTTTACTATTTTTGTCATTTAGGTATCTTTGCCATGCTTTTTTCTTTTCCTTTATTTTCTCTCTTATGTCCTGCGACCACCATGCTGTCTGCTGCTTCTTGTTTGTGTTTTGTTTTGTCCCATATGTCTCTTGTGCTGTCTCCAGTATATTTTTCTTTAATTTATTCCACATTTCCTCTACTTCTTGTCTATAGTTGTCCTTTACTAATTTCTCCTCTATTTTCTCTTTATAGATTTTTGCTATTTCTTTTTCCCTTAGTTTGTATGTTCTTATCTTGTTGTAGTTTATTGCTATATTTGGTCTCTGCTTTTTTTATCGCTATCTTGGTAGTCTTCCTTTATTTTCGCCTCTACTAGATAGTGATCACTTCCAATTTCGCAACTTCTCTTTACTCTTGTGTCTATTATTTTGCTCCTTTTCCCTTGTTCTGCTAGTACATAGTCTATTATAGATTTTTCGTTCCTGCTTATCACTTCCCTGGTGTATTTGTGTATGTCCTTGTGTTTGAATAGTGTATTCGTTATTACTAGATTATTCATTCTACAATAATCTAGCATTTTCTTACCATTTTCGTTGAGTACGCCTTCTCCATATCTTCCTCTCATCGCGTCATTATCTTTTACTTCGTTGCCAATTCTGCTGTTGAAGTCTCCCGCCACGTACACTTCTCCTTTGGCTTTTTCTGTTGTTTCGTTGAGCTGCTCCCAGAATGTTTCTTTGTTGCACGCAGTATCATCTTCGTTTGGCCCATACACTGCTATGATAGTTTTATGGTAGCCGTTTCTTTGATCTCTCCGTAATTGCATCCCATTTATATATATATTCAGTTTTTTATGCACTATACATCCTACCCCTGCTGCGGCTCTCCGATTGTTATCTACACCGCTATATATGAATATATGTTCCTTGTCCATTTTGTACTTTCCCTTTCCCTTCTTTTTTGTTTCTGTTACCACTAAGAAGTCTAGTTCAACTTTCTCAAATTCTTCTTCCAGCTCTTTTTCCTTTCCATTTATACTCCTGATATTCCAAGTCCCAATTTTCCATATTTTTCTTTTTTTTTTACTGTACTCTTTTCTTTGTTTCCATTTATATGTGTTTGTTCTTCTTTCTTATGTTCGTTGTCCCTTTCCTCGCTGTATTCTTTGTATTTTTGCTTCCGTCCGTTTTCTCTTTTGCTAGTAGTATTTTGGATAGGTTACTTTCACCCCATTATCTTTGGCTACGACTCCTTTCTCCTTTTTATCCCATATGTATATTTCATTGTCTACTATTATCTTTCTATATCCTATTTTTACGTGTTTTCCTTTTTCTTTTTCCAATTTTGCTGTTTCTTATTTCTCTTTGTATTTTTCTCTCCTCTTCCGTTAGATCATCGTCTATATATATCGTTGTATTTCTCAGTTTATATTTTGCTTTCATTATTTTTTGTTTTTCTTCCCAGCTTGGGATTTCCACTATTATTATATTTCGTTCTGGGCCTGTGTTTATTTTTTGTATTTTGTTAACCCCTGTCTCCACTTCCAGTTTCCCTTTGATGTGTGATCTTACCTCTTCTATGTTATCTATCTTGTCTAGACCTCTTATTGCTATGTTATTTTTTCTTCTTCTCTTCTCTTCAATTTCTGCTTTATTTTCTAGTTTTTCTATTCTGACTTCCAATGTTCTCTTTTCTTCTTTCCATATTTCTTCCTTATTGTTCATTTCGGTCTTCATCTCTTTTATTTCCTGTTTTATTTGTGACATGTTTTCTTCCATCTTCCTCATTAGTTCTATAATCATTTGTTTTAGTTCTTCCCTTGTATCTTTGTCAATGTTCGTTTCACCGTTGCATTTTTTTTCTGTTTCTTCTAATCTTCTTTGTGATGCTGGTGATCTCAGTATTTTTTTGTTTTTTCTAGCGGTTTCTTTCTGATTTTGTATGTCTTTGTCCTCGCTATCCGTTTCTCTACCTCTTTTATTTTTATTCATTGACCCTGGCGCTATTTTTATTTGCTATTCTTGTCTTTGTTGTCGTCGCTATATGCCGCCCTATATACTCCTCACCTTTATCGGCGCCAGAGGTTATTTACGGGTCGACCCCTCGTGCAAATAACGTCTACCCTCTATTTTATTTACTTTCACTTACCGCTCTTTCTCTCGACTTTTTAACTTTCCTTTTGTATCACTGTTTCTTGTCGCTGTTTTCACCTGTCGTGTATATTTCAACTCGATACGCCGCTATATTTCGGTAAAATATCGGAGCTGTCTATACACCTGTGTTATGTTGTAACCTCCACCGCTGGTACCAAGTAATGTGGATAACCTCGATGGTTGTTAAAACCTCTGGCGGGCAAACCAGGGTTGGAAATAAAGCACGTAGTATAAATATGAAATATTTATTTAATTACTAAATATCTCCTCCTAGGCGTATTACAAGCCTGTACTTCTGCGCTGACTGTAACTGTCTTCGAACTCTTCTTCAACTAACTACTGTATAAGTGACTGCAATGACTGACTCTAATGACTGACTAAGTGACTGACTGACTTCTGACCGTCCGAACCGTGGCGCAACACTTTTATAAAAGAATCTCCTACCTCCATTATTTGAGTGGAAATGTTAAGTGTTTGGCCGGTCAAGGGCTCGATACTTTCTTACGCTAATTACTAATCCTAATGGTTTTATTTACACATATTTAGAACTGTTAATTATGTTAGTAGCTGCTTATTTTTAACCTTACTCCTACAATTAGTTTTGTTAATGCTTTTTGGGAGATTTCTTGCTTTCTCAAAATACTTTAAATGTTTCCGCGACTAATGTGAATTGAACTATTTGCTTTTACTTTTACTGTTTATAATGAAATAATATATGAAATAGGAATATATGAAATACGAATATATGAAATATAGGAATGTTGAGAATACAACACCTGTCAACTCTCCCAACTGCTAATAATTATAATATAACTTAATAGTTTTGAAAAATCTGCTTATAGTGCCGTCTTCGATCGAAGGTTGGCGACCATTTTGACAATCTTGTTTACCGCAGTTCTGAATAGTTCATTATTCATTGTGAAAACCACTAATTTTAAAAGTAGCTTTAAGATATAATTTTTCATTGTGAGAAAATATAAATGAAATTTCTAAATGAAATTTTTCATTTAGGGTTTGGATTATCGTTGGGTCCAAACAGGTACGCTCAAAACAGAATCGCCTGTGCGTGCTCTCAGTTGGAATTTGGAAGGCACGAGACTACTAACAGCTGGATCAATTGTGCAGCTATGGCATTTGAAATCACAGCCCGCCGATGAAGCTCCGGAACCTGTTACATTCACGTTGGGTGGGGAAACAAGTGGAGATGGGTCAGAAACACAAGAGGAACCGAATAATGATAAAGGTAGGAGTATATGGAAATATACAACAAAATTACATTCTCAATATTATGAATAAAAACCTACATATCATTTGTAGAGTTCACTTACAATGTTAATAAGATAAATCCAGTTTTGTCATGATTTCATCATATCTTATGTACTTTATCTGGTTTATCTCTACAAGAATATATATCACTCAAAGATCTAAACCTATAAAATTGAAAATCTTGTGGGATTGCGTCAAATCTGGGCTATAAAGAGTTTTTTCATTTTGACGTTTCCTAGATGGATTTTTGCACAGGAAACACAAAGCGTGGAAACAAATAGCGCGGGAAACCAATAAATACAAACCCTCTTTCACATCATGTTCCCCTAATTTGAAATATTCGATTTCCTCTCATTTTGACGTTTCCTAGCACGATTTTTGCGCGAAAAACAAAAAGCGCTGAAAATCAATACATGCCTACCCCCTGTCATATCCTGTACTCCTGGTACGAAATATTCGTTGTCCACTCATTTTGACGTATCCAATCACAATTTTTGTGCGGGAAACAAAAAAGCGCCGGAAACTAATTCATACATTCCCTCTGTCACATGTACTCCTCATACGAAATATTCGATTACCTCATTTTGACGTTTCCTAATATTATATTATTATATAGACCTGCAGTATTTTGAGTTTATTCTAGTTAGAACTTAATAGTATGTTTTAGTAATTTTCGCCAGATGGCCATTTGCTCATTTGTAGACTTCCTAACTGCATTGGTGTTTGATCTTGTATCATAAATATTTAATAGTTTTATATATCGACTGTGTAGCGCAATAAGGACCAAAACTGATTTCAAGGATTTAATACTAATAGCTAAGTTTTAACTATTGTGAAATGAGATTTGAGGGGGAGCCGCAGATTGGCCCTTGTAGATTAGCCCTTTTAATTTTGTTTATTAAATCCTAAATCAGTTAACATTTTATTAAAAAACAGATTGGCCCTTATTACGCTACACAGTCAATATATAAGACAGAGGTGGCCAACAAGTCGATCGCAATTGACCGCTCGATCGCGAAACCAATTTTGGTCGATCGCTCGCGATGTCTTAACTTAGAAAGCCATTAGACTAGATACTTAATAAATAGAGTACTAATGACAAGTCGATAGCGACACAGTTGTAAGATGACAAGTAGATCTTGTGTACACAAAATGTCCTGATATAAAAGAACTCAACATTTTATTACCATAAATATATGAATAAATAATTATTTATATGAAAATTCAGATTAAAAAAGATCACAGTTTAGTAATTGAAATCAGAACACCTCAGATTAAAATCCAGTAATAATGAAAAACATATATAGATACCATCAATAAATCAAATCATTAATGAAGAAGCCCATGCTAAAACCACAATTCCTGCAGACAGGACGTGCTATTGGTCTCCTACCTGCTAGCCAGCCTTCGCGGGGCCTGTTGCTTTTTCCGCTCTTCCCGGGCCCATTCTTCCATAATGGTGACCACCCAGTCCTACCATGTTTTACTGGGCCAGACTGGCCCCTATCTTGTTTTCTGTTCTGCGAGGAGGAAATGTTCTAAAGCGCATGGGTAGTTTCGGATTAACCCCAAAAGTCCGTTCCCTAGCGTCTACCGATTAAAACCTAACCATTCGTTCTGTCACTAGGGTCTTGCCCGCCCCAAAGGCACCCTAGTGCCGTTTTGGGTCGGTCAGTCAGTCAGTCTAGTCCACTTTCTCTTCGTACATGTGCATATGTCAATTGTGTAGGTTTTCCTAAAACTTCTACCTCATCATATCTCTCTCTTGCGTACCTAGGCTGGTCCCTACCTGCACCTCCGTGTGCGCACTTACGGCAGCCCATCGGGTGCACACATAAATAGCGTGTTGGGCCAAAACCACGGATGTTTGCATAGGGGGCATTCCTCCGATATCCTCCGGGTCCAGCTAGTTTTATCCACCAATTCGTTCCACTTAGCCTGCACGTCGCCACTGTCCTGATTCTGGCGGTAATCGCACTCAGGCCCTGTTGGTACCTCTCCGTGCGCTCTAGGGCAAGCATCTCGATCGGGGGAATACCGGCGATAACCAGGATGTATACGGTCCGGTCTCTTTCTTTGCACACTCGTCATTATATCACGTGTGCTTTAGAATTACAGTCTATAGCCCCAGACGGGGACTCCATAGAGCATGTATCTCTCAGAGACCCGTGCCACAATCATCCTTTAAAGCTGGCCCGGGCCTTTTGTGTTAGGCATAATAGCCGCCAGGGACTTTGCGCACCTATTTACCCTTATCCCTGCCGTTTCTACCTATTTCCTGAAGTCCAAGCCCTCGTCGACGACGACCCACACCTACTTGACATCCTTCATCGGAATAACTTCTGTACCGCCAATATGAACTGTTTTCTGCGCATATCTTTTCCCATGAGGAAGGAGCACCGCATGCGTCTTTTTCCAAGCTACCTGAAGGGAGTTTTCGGTCAGCCATTTTCCCTCAAGGCTATCGTTCTTCCTCGTTTCTCCCTGTCATCACGAGGGCAATATCGTCTGGGATCTCTCCGGCAGGGGTATTCCTAGGATACCGTCATACATGACGTTCCACAGGGTCGGTCCAAAGTCCTAGTTTCCTAGCGACCGGTGCCGATACAAACGGCCTTTTTTGACATCATTTACACATTACAAGATACGTTTTAAATACATGTAATTGAATAACTCACCAGATTGCAGTGCAATTAATGACATTTTCCCAATACTTTGAAGTATACCGCTCTCTGGGTTACCAGATTTATTTAAATATACGTAATAGAAATGTGTGACGTCAAAATGACGTGAATACGGCCGCTTTTGTCGACATCCCTTCCTAGGAAACCGAGGCTTAACCGCGGACCCCTGTGGAACGCCACACGCCAGTCTCATGCACTTTCTGCGTCCACCCCAACTCTCCTCCGTGAGTCATCTGTTTTTGAGGTAGCTAGTTACCAGCCGCATGGGGTCCGTTGAGAATCCCATAGCCCACACTTACATAAGGTCCGCCCTTATCCGTATTGAAGACTTTTTCATGGATCTTGTCTTACTCGGCCGGCCACTCCCATTACTGTTTTTATTGCTTGGATGGTGGACCTATCAGGCCGTGTTGTTTGGATACGCCTTCAGGTGCCTCGGAGAGGGGAGTGATCCTCCCCAAGACGAGGTTTCCAGCAGTTTCACCATTGTATCTAGCATACAAAGGGCCGGTACGCTACTGGGTTATCTAGGGGTTTCCCTGGCTTGGGGATTAGCATGGCTCTATTACCCTTAACTAGATTTTTTTTCCCTTTTGCACGCGCCATACATTGCCGGTAAAATTACTTCGGGGAATCGCTCCACGGGTAGTTTCACTGCTCAAGTGGTACATCAACCGGCTTCGGTGCCTTTCCGCAGGTCATTCTCCTCAGCTACCTCCAGTTCTTCTACGGTGAACCTACAGGGTCACTTTGGTCGGGCTAGGTTCAGTGGTGGCTTCCTGAAGCCGCTCTCCACCATACTCAACAGCTCCTGCGAAGAGCCCCTGTACGATGTTGGTAAGCTCCTGCTCGCTGAACCTTGGTGGGGGAGGCATTGCCTTCAGGCGTCTGGCGATCTTGTATCCATCTATTCAGACGTCCTCCTCTATGGACTCCAGGAGCACTTCCCAACAGCTCATCTTTGCTGTCGGGATGGCTGCCCTAAGGGCGCCTTTGTCGTCCCTATAAGCTGATCCTGCTTCCTCTCTTTGGGACCCCCTCTACGACGATGCGTGTATGGGCTCGTCGTGTCTCTAGGCATGTGCGCCGTTGGTTAGCGTCCTACCAGTATGTATCTACTGTTTCCCAGACTCCTTGTACCCGCACAGAGACACCACACTAGGCTACATCATCCTTGCGGCCAGTTCCTATATCGCCCCAGCTCCATCGCGCCATACCGGTCGAACGTGTCCACGCTATCGAGCGTCTTTGGGTTATATCTACGACTTCCTTGTGTGCTTCGGGACCTTCATGCCCCTGTCCCCAGCACCTATAACATTCACGTTGCTCGTCCGTTGGTAATTCACGAGCCCCGCCCTTTCTACAGTTGGCGCCCCCCGTTTCTTTAGTGTTGGTGATTGTAATTGCCAGAGTATCGCCGTAGACCGGTCTCAGGCCTTCCGTGCTAAACTCATTCACTTTCTTCCCCATCTCCCTGGCTAGGACGGTTATCGCCTCCTCAGGATCAGGAATTCCATCAAGGTCTATGACCGCCGCTGCCCTTCTCACCACTGCTGTCGCCCCCTGGACTTTGTTCACAATGGCCTCTCTTAGTTGGCGACCTGGGCGCCCTTTCCCAATACCTCCACTCTCATGCCCCCTGTTCCCGTTTTAGTAATCTTGGTGACCATGGTCCCACCTCCCGGACTTCTTTGAGGAGGTCGGCGTAATTTACAGTGTTCGCCGCCCTGACTAGGATGGTCTCTTTTCTAGCGGTACCACGTTTGTTGATAGCCCTGTCTTGTGGCTAACCCACTGTGCTGGCCCCATTGTGGCTAACCCACTGTGCTGGCCCCATTGTGGCTAACCCACTGTGCTGGCCCCATTGTCTTCCTTTTTTACCTTCCCCTGGCACTAGCCAGCTAGTGGACAATGTCCGTACCCGTGTGGGCGAAAAGGTACTCAATCAGTTTTCTTGCTGCGGTATAGTTCACCCCTGGGGACTCAACAGCCAGCTTTGTTTGGCCGTTGTCCAGGCGGTCCCCCTTAATTGTGCGTTTCCTTTGAAAAAGGTTCTTATCTTATTCTCCTCCGTGGATTGGTCACACATAATATAGAAAAACTGCCGAACGCACTTCACCACACTGCCATTCCTCATGTACGCCTCGATAGTATGGGTTATATATCTGTATTCTCATGGTTGCTCCTTGATCTAGAAGGTCCTCCTTCCTACATTCCTCCTCTCTCCCTATGATCATGTGGCCCGTCTTAACTAAGCGGATCATGTCGTAGTCTCAGGGGGGCCTTGACAACCGTAGCCTCGGCCGTGGTGGTGCAGCGGATTGTCTGCTCTGGCCACGTATCCTCCCCGATTGTTCTTGCCTGTTTGTATGGTCCTTCTTTTTAAAAAAGGCCTTTTATAGCCTGTGCTGCTTTAGCCCCGCCGTCATCGTTGGTAGGCCTGACAGCGGCTTCTTATGCCCAATTCACACATAAGCGGCGTCGGGCTCAGGCGCGGTGTAGGCGAAGCGCAGGCGCGACATCGCACCTTATGTTTACATATAGGCGGTGTGGAAGAGTTTCGCCTCTTCGCCTACCATGTCTTAGGCGAAGAGGCGAAGACGCAGTGCCGGCGCGGCGAGAGGCACGAGGCAAACGCCCGCGCCGTCACCTAAGTGGGCATTGCACCACATGTTTATATAGAGGGTGCTTCGTGCCTCTCGCACCGCGTCTTCACCTTTCGACTTTCAGACTCGGTAGCCGAAGAGGCGAGAAGCATAACTCTTCCATGCCGCGTCTATGTAAACATAAGGTGCAATGTCCACCCCTTCACTGCATATGGACATCACAATCGCCTGTGCGACGTCGCGCCTGCGCCTCGCCTACACCGCGCCTGCGCCCGTCGCCGCTTATGTGTGGGCCTTACTGTCGCACCTCCAGTCCCACCTTCCTTAGCTCGTCTACTTGCTGCTCCAGTCTCACCTTTCGTTTCGCAAGCTCATAGTTGATCTGCAGCAGGTCATGCTGTCCTCTTATATTTTGTTGGTGCCCGGCCCCTGGTCAGATTGATCAGCTCTTGTAGCTGTGCCAGCCCCTGTACCACAGACGCGTGCATATCCCAGTGCGTGCTCGCGTTAGTCTTATTTCTGAGGAGAGAATCCATTAATTCAAATGTATCCTCCTCTGAACTGTCCACTTCAAGATCCAGGGATTTTTGGGCCTTACGCTTCCACAAGATGTTCTCCGTAGGGGAGGAGTTAACAGGGAACCTGTTGATGGTGTCCCTCCTCCGGAAGACGTCCATTTCGTTGTTGTTTTTTTCAACTTCCGCGTACTGCTACAATCCAGGGCCTTGTTGTCGTGGCCGTAGGCGTGGAAATGATCTGTTCTCTCCAACTCTTTGTCCTCACAACCAGTAGTTTCCTAGACTCTCCATCCGGAGGACTGGAGAGCTGTGGCGGTCGCTTGATGACGATGACGCACATTCCACCATAGAGTGCAACGTCATCGAAACTAGGGGATCCCCCTCCTGTTCTGTAAACCTATTTCTGACTTTATTTATCATGTTTTCTGTTCTTGTTTTGTAAGTTTTCCTTTTCTTCACACACTTTGGGTCGAGCCGTGTTACTGCTCCCATCCTGTACAGACTCTCAGTTCTTACAAAACGGTTAGAACCGAACCAGAAGGGAATAAGAAACTCGAGTAGAGCCTCAGTAGATTTAGAAGATGTTGAATATTACTCAGAAACTAGTTCGAATAATCAATAGACTTAAAATGAGTTTTATTTTTAGAACAAGATCAAACTGCATGGCAATGCGTGTGGAAGGCCAACACAGCCACCCCGGTTCAACATTTGGCTTTCAGTCCGGACGGCACCCTATTTGCCACGTCGGGCGAAAATGATAGACTTGTTAAAATTTGGTATGAAAACAAGCACTTTCTGTTCACATCGAAAAGTGTGGACGGGGCACTCGAACTGGAATACGGCTTCGTGTATATCGCCCATCCCAGAGCCGTCACGCATATATCTTGGAGGACTACCAGTAAATATATGCCAAAAGGTAAATATTTATTAAATGTACGTCCATTGCCTGTTTTAATATTTGTATTTATATAGGTTCTGTCTCGAATATGTTGGTAACTTCTTGCAAGGACAACATCTGCAGATTGTGGGTTGAAACAGTCTTGCCGGAGGATGGTTTAGTCAACTTATCGCAACTCGACCCGCAGGCGAATCATCCCAAATTTAGGACGCACCGCCACAAGCACAGATTTATACAACGGTTAAAACATATGAAGTAAGTTTATGAACTCTTGTCAAAAATTCTGTTTGGCAGGGTTGTTACTGTGTGGCGTTGTAATGCCAATATAATCGCTCTAAAAAATGTATACAAAATGAGAATTAATGATGAAAAACTTATTAAAATATGTGGCAAAAATGTATTTGAATGTTATCGAGGATTACGTGAATTTTTGTTTATAAAAAATTATTTATTGTTTTATTTTTTTTACAAATATATATTTTATTAATTGACCATTAACCTTCCGGCACTCGCGCCCAGTCTCTTAGACCCGGAGCATATGAGAATGGGCGCTAGTGCCGGAAGGTTAACGTTACCGATGGGGGCACCACTGCGCCTTCACTTAAAGGTCTTAAAGTAACATAACCTTTTAGCGCTAAGAGTTTGTTATTGAATCATTCACAGGTACAGGTACAGGTAACCAACATTCAGGATAATTGCAGAGTCCGTTAAATAGGACCCTTAACTAGGCTAACATTTTTGACACTAGATGTCTCACACTAGCGTATAGAGGTCAATTTCAACGACTATCTAAGGAAAAGACACCACTAACATTTAATTTTGAGGAATGGAGGGCCGACCTGTGCGGGCTCCTGTGTCACATTCTGACGCACACGAAACGCATTAATCCATCGTGCAACCGTCCTAACGGTTTCACGCAATCTTTGATAACATGCAGACGTATTTTGCCACGGGCAACCTCGATTTTACATTTTTTTTAAGTGTTCATCATTATTTTGAATTTTGTAAACATGCTTTAAGGCGGTCATAATGACTTCATTTCAATGGCACACAGTAACAATCCCATCTAAAACCCTGGTTTCCTCCCGCGGTCGCTTTAAAGCGGCCGGTTTTGACGTTATTTACACATCACAAAAATCGCTTTAATTATATGTCAGTGAATATCTCACCATAAATTATTGCCTTGTTGCATTACGTTGAGGTATTATTCTTTATATATATATATATATATATATATATATATATATATATATATCGAAATGACGTCAAAAACGGCCGTTTTTAAGCGACCGCTTCCAAGAAACCAGAGCTTCACTGAATTGACTATATAAAGCTAGTGCATTTCTATCTATTTTGCCACTACTTTATTTACAGCCCTTAAATACATACATACATCAGGCAGCCATAAGATTTTTTAAGAAATTTTTATTTCTTATATTATTTTGTTTTGCCGTTTTGCAGGACTTGCTTCCATATTCGTAGACATGCCAAACATCAGGCGCAAGGACTAGGTGGAGCATCTGCACCTATTCCAACTCTGCCATCCACATATAGCGTGCACGACTTTCATTCATACGGATATCACGGAACAGGTAATATATCTGTAATACAACAATAATAATAACATTAAAAATTATTACCGATTCTGCATCGGAGACGTGTAATAATTCTATAATAACTATAATGCACGTATAATTCACCGTTATATAATTTTGAATGTCTCTTGTTCATTATACATGATCTGATGTATTGAGTCTCCTGCCCTGCATAGTGCCTATTCTGCTCTTGCAGCTCTACACAAAAACAATGAACATATTTTGGGGTTCTGTAGGTATCTTAGATATTATTTTTTTCTTCACTTCTTGAAAACTATGAAATATATCATCAATTTTATATGATAATAATAATAATAAAAGTATACTTTGGAAAACACGAGTGAAAAACATCAAGAATTGTACATTTGCCAATTGGTTCTCTCTTCTTCTTCTTCTTTTCGGAAGTCATGTGGCTTATTTTGACCAAACTCTTATCCCGGATCCTGCTCCTGTGATATCGACGACCGGCTGTCCTTCCACCTCTTCGGTGGCCTGCCGAGAGGGTGCTTGGTGTATTTTTTACCGTCTCGACTATCTTGGCGATACTATCGTCCTGCATGCGTGTTACGTGCTCGTTCCACTCTTCTTCTGCTCCGCGCCCATCTTATAATATCCGGTGTGTTGCATTGTTCCCGTATACCCTTGTTTGTTTTTCGATCTGCAAGTGAGTAGCCAGTGATGAAACTGAGGGTATTCATCTTTGCACGTCTTGTCTAAAACGACCTTTAGTCGACATTTTGTCTCTGCCGTATCGGCTCTGGTTTCAGCGGAGTAAGTAAGAATGAGTCTCACGCATGCTTTGTAAATCCTTACTTTGCTCTCAGTTGTTATGTTTCTGTTTTTCCAGACATGATTTCGTAGTGCTCCTGATATTCTGGATGCTCCTCTTACCTGGTTTAAGACACTGGTTTTTAGGTCTCCGTAGGAATTTATAGTTATTCCCAGGTACTGGAATTCTGAGACTTGCTCAATGATGATAATCTTCACGGCTAGCTTGCACCTGATTGGATTCTTTGCGATGGCTAGGCTTTTGGTTTTAGCTATGGCTACTGTCATGTTTATTGTTCTTTCTGAACGTGTTCAGTAGCTATTGTAAACCGTCTTCTGATTCTGCGATTAGTACAGCATCGTCTGCGTAGCACACTGTTTTAATGAGTTTGTTTCCCAGTTTGTGGCCATGTTCTATTGGGTCAAGGGCTGTTATACTCTTATCTATCAGGAGGTTGAACAGTAGAGGACTCCTGGAAGTAGAGGACAGTAGGACAGTAGCGGAAGCTGTCCCCTTGCCGTATCCCCGTTCTGATTCGGATATCAATTTCCTTCCCGTTCGTCTCTCTTAATTTGGTCGTGGTGTTCAGTTGTTTTATTGTCTTAATTATGTTGGGGTGTATGTCTTTAATAATTAACGTCTTTAGTACATCTGAGAGCCGGACTTTATCAAACGTCTTATCTAGGTCCACGAAACAGAGATAGGCGGGTTTGTTGAACTCCAGCGCCTTCTCTGCAATTTGTCGCACCACATAGATAGCGTCTGTGGTGGAGCGATTTTTCCGAAAGCCCTGTTGCTCTTTCCGCATCGTAATCTTCTGTGTTACAATGTTCGCTAGCTGTTTTGTGAATGTCTTCATAGTTGCATCCAACAGGGAGATGCATCTGTAATTTAATTTTGTATAGTGTAATGCTTGCACTCTCTTTCCACTCAAGGGGGGTTGCGTTGTGATAGAACTATGTAAGGCCCAATTCACACATAGGAGGCGAAGAGGCGAAGGCGCGGTAAAAGGCACGACGCTTTCACGCCCCTCTATATAAATATGTGGTGCAATGCCCACTTAGATGACCAGGCGCAGGCATTTGCCTCGTGCCTGTCGCCACGCCGGCACCTCGTCTTCGCCTCTTCGCCATATGGTGCAATCCACCCCTTCACTGTATATGGACATCACAATCGCCTGTGCGACGTCGCCCTCGCCTCCACCTCACCTCCGCCCTACGCCGCTTATGTGTGAATTAGGCCTTATATAGCTTCGCCAACTGCCCTGGGAGTGGTTGTACCCCGTGTTTCAGCAGTTCGTTTTTGATGTTATTAGGGCCGGGCGCTTTTCCGTTTTTCAATTTTGTTAGAATAGCTTCGACATCCTCGGTATTGACTTGATCGAGTGCAGGCTGATGTGGTCTTGTTGTTATTGCCACTTTTTCAAGTTCTGTGTCTTCATGATCATATAGTTCGGTGAAGAAAGACTTTAGCTTGTTCGAGCTAACGCTGTTTATTTGTACTGTTTCGTTCATTTCTTTTCTCAGTTCCCTGAGAAACTTCCAGATTCGTTTTTGTGTGCCATATAAGTCGTTCTCCATTTCCATGCTAAATTGTTCCCACTTCTCACGGATTCGGTTGTTTGTTCTGTTTCTTATTTCCCTACACTTTTCGTAGTCTTCTCTGGAGTTCGTCGATTTGTGAATAAGATGGGCCTGTTTCTTTTCTCGTGCCAGAGTTTTTACCTCCTGATTAAACCAGGGTTTGGATCTTCTTTGGTATGTTGGGTATGTTGTTGGTGTATTGTTTATTATTCTCTTTCCAAGCGCTTCTATGGCAGCTTGGTTTATGTTTTGTTTCAGTTTTTCCTATGCCGCTTGGGATGTAGTATCACTGTCTTCGATGGGGTTATGCCTTACTTGACGAGCCAATCTTTGCTGGTAGAGCGTTTTTGTGCTTTCGTTTCTAAATGATTCTATGTTCAACTTTTCGATTTTAACTGCAATATGTGTTGTTCTGTACTGTGGTGTCTCTACTGCAAACTTACCTACAATCAGGTTGTGATCCAATGTTAGCAGATGTTAGTGCTCTAATGTCTAGTGCTCTGGTCTTATGTGTTTGTTGGTAATAATGTAATCAATCGGGGATTGCTCTCTTGCACCTGTAAATATTATCTTGTGCTGCAACTTGTGTTCAAAGAATGTGTTGCATATTCTTAATTCATTATGTCTGCAGAAGTCTATTAGTGTTTCTCCCCTGCTATTTAGCGTTGGCTCATTGAATCTGTTCTTTACGCTAGGGATTATGTCATTTCCCACCCGGACATTTAAATCCCCCAGTATTATAAGTTTATCTTCATGTGGAATTGTGTCTATCACCTACTGCAGCGCTTCATAGAAGGACGTTGCCGGTTCGTCTGGCAGTCCAGAATCTGGTGCGTATACAGATATTATGTGCATATGTTGCTTTCGATGTGTTTTCATTGATATTTGAAGTATACTATCAATCGTGTATGTTATGTTTGTGATTAGTTGAGCCAGTTTGTTGGTTATGAGTACCCTCATGCCAGATGCTGCTCGTTGGTTTTTGTTTTTACCTGAAAAGATCAGGACATAATTTGGGTATTGAGTTGTACCCTTACCTAACTTCTTTGTCTCTGCGACTGCGCAAATGTCTATTTTATGTTCATGTAGTTTCATTAGGATTTCCTGGTCTTTGCCGCTGAGAGATCTTACATTCCAGCTTCCTATTCTAAGTTCGGCATTGTGGTTTCGTTTTCTTGTTTCCCGGGCTCTTTTCCCGTTCCTTGCATATGTATCCATACAATTGGTTCTCTATATGGATTAAATGAATACAATAACATTGTTTTTCATAATTAGGGTTTAAGAAATGGTTTGTAAAACTGGTAAATGGTATAAACAGCTGTTCTGTTGAACCATGAAACTTAAAATAATTGAATGAATGGCACACATTTAAATTTTGCTACCATTACATTTGGACACCAACTGATTTGTGTGCTAACAAAATCCGTTAAAATGTAAGCAGGACAACAGGTTGAAGTTAAGCCTAGATTTCCTTGAAAAAATATGCATTTCAAGTGGCCACGAATCTTAAATAACGTTTTATATAAATGAACATTAATTGTTACCGCAATGTAAAGACGTGACGAACTATAGTGAGAGATACTGGCTTTAGGAAGTGCCGCGTTTACGGTTTCGTTCCTAAGAAACCTAAAGGCTCTAAGGATTCAGCTAGTCTCATTTTAAATAGAACCCATTCATTCGCGCCAAGTTTTTCAGACGGTTGTCCCCGAAAGCACATTATAACTGAAGAGTAACGGTCACATGAAAAGTAGCTCTTTAGTCTACGAAAGTAGACACTGATTACAATTTTCCTTGTGTTAAATTTGTATGTCATTCATTGTGTGCAAGGTCTACTGTATAAATACAAGCCCCTGCAAATTGTCTTATATCTCAGGTGTGACACCAGGACTTCATTTTCACCTTGCTGCATCAGTAAATGCTGAGACTGACATCCCACTGGTACCAAGCATTTCGTTCTTTAGTCCGAGGCCAGCGTTCGTGCTCCACTGGTTGGATAATAAGGAAATGCACTTTAGTCTACAAGCAGAATCACTACTGGAAGAACTTACTAGGTGAGCCCTAGGTGATAAGTTTAATGCTACAGTTTTGCGAATAATAATAAGAATCTACTACTAATCATAAGTACGCAACACGATAGTTTTTATAAACAAACTAATAATGTCCAAGCATTTAAATAAAACGTAAAGTTTTTATTAATAAATGTGGAACCATCATACACTCAGCATGAATATTATTGTCAAGTAAGAAGTATTTGTGATTTAAAGCCACCTGGTAGCGGAACAACAAACAAAATGTCATAGGTAGTCCTCTGATTAAATTGTTGTATCAGAGTTGAAATTTCGCTTTGTTTTCATTGTTTGCGCTGTGCACTGTGTTTGATGTTGGTTATAATAATCTCCAAGACAGCATCGAAGTCTGAAATGTTTTGTTGTGTTAATAACTGTAATTAGTTGGCAAATAAGAGCCCGAATTTGTCGTTCCGTCATTTTCCTCGGCCCGGATTTTGTGGAAATATTAAACAAATTCGGGGATAAGGAATTAGTTGATTGGCGACGAAAGTAAATACGGAATTTAAAAATGGAAAAAGCAATCATGAATTCTATGCGAGTCTGTTCCCTGCATTTAATTTAAATCATAGAGAAAGACTATAGATTTGATAGGAAATAAAAATTAAACCAACGGAAAGAAATAGGATATAAAATAGTTTCTAGAATCCTTCAATCAATCACAAAATATGCTTGATTTAAATTCTTTTAAATGTCTCATTATAGAACCTTGTACAATGTAATAAAACATCTGACACATGTTTGCACTAAGTCTAGCTTTACACCTACAAGCCATTTTCATAAGCTTGATATGTGTAGTTGAAGATTTCCTTTTATCTTCACATATGATATACATATGCAATTGTAATATATATATATATGTTTCTATCTGCCTTATGCCAATAATATGATAGATAGCCATTTTTAGATAGTGCAGTGCCAGGGCATATAAGCACACCTGTAATTTCATTTGGGGGGCTATGATAAATTACTTGTTTGTAAACACAGCCCAATCGAATTTAACCTCTGTCGCGCCGGCAATACTAAAACAGCGTTACATTTAAACAATCCATCCTTATTTACAAAAAGTTAACAAGGCGGCACACATGACTAGCCTGTTATAAGACGGGAAGACAATCAAAACACTCGAAATAAGACACAGGCGAATCAAAGACTGCAATTGCACACTGTAAACACAGAAAATGGCTGATTATTTATGAGATGGTTGGCTCCGCCCATAAACCATTTTGTTGCAGAACTGCAACATTATATTTTAAAATGTTCTCTGCCTAATTAAAAGTGTCATTTAAAATCTATAACTCTTATAAAAATCATCAAAATCATATCTATACAGATATGGCATAGATATGATTTTCATGATTTCGCTAATAAATGGCGATTCTTATGTTTTGTTGAATGGCGATAACTAATTTACGCGAGGTTGTTATATGAGAACATTTGTGCTATTATTTTGGCCAGTTCTAGTGTTATTTTTTTTTGGCAAAATTTATATTGTATTCTTTGAGGTAAGTAGATGTACTTAATCTACTTACCTCAAAGAACACAATATAAATTTTGCCAACAAAAGATAACAGTAGAACCCTGGTAGAACTGGCCAAAATAATAGCACAAAGGATAAATAAAACGATTTTTTACTATGTTTTTTATCACACTTCAGTTACACTTTGCAACTAGTTTCGGCTAAGCTCTAGCCATTTTCGAGCTCCTCCGATGACTAAAGCAATTGCAACCGATCGCTCTTTATATAATAAAAGTAAAAAGGAAAACTAACAATTACACAGAAACATATTAACTAAAATATATATAAAAAGGGGCTGGGGTGGGTTTTCTAAAAAATATGGAATTCCCTGACAGTCCCAATGTACCGAGCGAGGTCTGCGAAGTAATAAAATCTGAATTTTAATGCGACGCATTACTCGTATTCGAAATAAGAGAAAAAATTTTAAATGTGTATATAAAAAAAAAAAATAATAATAATAATGATAATAATAATAATAATAATAATAAATATAAAATAAAAATAATAATTTTTAAAGTAAAAACATAAAATAATTAGATAAAGGATTACAATAGAAATAAATAACAATAATAATAATAAATAAATGAAAATCATATTGTCTCTCAACTCCATTAAAACAGATTAAACAGGTTAGATCCCTTAAAATGAAGTTCCGTGAACTTAAAACAAATTAAATTAAAAAGAAAATAATACATTAAAATTATAAAACAAAACCAAACAAAAGGGCAAAAAAAAAAAAATAAATAAAAAAAAATATATAAAAATAATAATAATAATAATAATAAAAATAAAATAAATAACCGAATAAATGAAAATTAAATCAGATTTAATATAGGACCATAAGACGTGTTGGTATAGTGAATTTACTGTTTTGTTTTTCTAAGGATGTTTCAAGCTCATTTGTAAATCTGATTTAATTTTCATTTATTCGGTTATTTATTTTATTTTTATTATTATTATTATTATTATTATTTTTATATTTTTTTTTTATTTATTTTTTTTTTTTTGCCCTTTTGTTTGGTTTTGTTTTATAATTTTAATGTATTATTTTCTTTTTAATTTAATTTGTTTTAAGTTCACGGAACTTCATTTTAAGGGATCTAACCTGTTTAATCTGTTTTAATGGAGTTGAGAGACAATATGATTTTCATTTATTTATTATTATTATTGTTATTTATTTCTATTGTAATCCTTTATCTAATTATTTTATGTTTTTACTTTAAAAATTATTATTATTATTTTATATTTATTATTATTATTATTATTATTATCATTATTATTATTATTATTTTTTTTATATACACATTTAAATTTTTTTCTCTTATTTCGAATACGAGTAATGCGTCGCATTAAAATTCAGATTTTATTACTTCGCAGACCTCGCTCGGTACATTGGGACTGTCAGGGAATTCCATATTTTTTAGAAAACCCACCCCAGCCCCTTTTTATATATATTTTAGTTAATATGTTTCTGTGTAATTGTTAGTTTTCCTTTTTACTTTTATTATATAAAGAGCGATCGGTTGCAATTGCTTTAGTCATCGGAGGAGCTCGAAAATGGCTAGAGCTTAGCCGAAACTAGTTGCAAAGTGTAACTGAAGTGTGATAAAAAACATAGTAAAAAATCGTTTTATTTATCCTTTAAAATGAATTATCACAAAGTAGACGCCTTAACAATCCAATAATAGCACAAATGTTCTCATATAACAACCTCGCGTAAATTAGTTATCGTTATCGTCCACCTACAAAACATAAGAATCGCCATTTATTAGCAAAAAATCATGAAAATCATATCTATGCGATATCTGTATAGAAATGATTTTCATGATTTTTATAAGCGTTCTAGATTTTAAATGACATTTTTAATTAGGCAGAGAACATTTTAAAATATAATGTTGCAGTTCTGCTATTCTTCTGTAATAAAAATCAATCATATCTATACAGATATCGCATAGATATGATTTTCATGATGTTGCTAATAAATGGCGATTTCTGCAACAAAATGCAACGGTTTATGGGCGAGGCCAACCATCTCATAGGTAATAATCAGCCGTTTTTTTGTGTTTACAATGTGCAATTGCAGTATTTGGTTCGCGTGTGTCTTATTTCGAATGTTTTGGTTTTCAACAATTTACATTTGCAGTCAAGAATTTACTGTTTTTTTTTTATCCAAAAAGTCTTCACGTTTTCTAACCAAGATTGTAGAAATATGCTATAATTTTCCGGGGGGAAAATTACACTAAAAGGAAGGTATTGTTGTCGCGAACCATTTTGCAAAAAACAAACAATTTTCATTACGTTTTACGCCTAAAATATTCTAAATAAACCCTGTGTCTGTGTGTGTCTAAAATGTCAAACATATCAAAAAAGTCAAAGAAAGTAAAAAATGTTGAAAATGTCAAAAGAAAAAACAAGAAATGTTAAAAATAGACTAAAATGTCAAAAAATAGACTAAAATGTCAACGATAAAGCCTAAAATGTCAAAAATAAAATCTAAAATGTCAAAAATAAAGTCGAAAATGTCAAAAAAATTAAAAGAAGTCAAAAATATTAAAAAATTCAAAAAGTTGAAAATGTCGAAAATGTTATACAAATTTAAATAGGTCATGTAACTCGGAAAGTCGTGTGGTGGCCACACCAGATATTTATATAACTATAAACAAGAAATGATTTGTTGCTGAAGTGCAACAGCATGCATTTAGTGCTAGATTTCTTGGACTTGTTAAAATCAGTTATATGATATATTTTGCGTATAATTGTAGAATGGGGAATACAATTTTATTAGATGCTAAATTGGAAGAATATATAAACAGGATATTAGATAAAAAATATTGAATTTTCGAAGCGAATTGGCATATTTGTGGGTTGTATTGAAAATTCATCCCGACGTAGAAAACCTAGCTTACAACCAGAACCAAAACGGAAGAGGCTAGATACGCGAAGTGTGCCCCCAAAAGAGATCAGAATAGATCAGGTTGATCATTGGCCTGAGTGGTAGATGTAAAGGCCCCCCACAGACGCTCAGTGTCTTACTGCCAGAGCGTGTATGGATACAAGATTCCGGTTGAGTTTCCTATTGCCTGGCATGCACGATATCAGAACTGTTTGATATAGGCCTGCGCATACCCTACAAGAGCCTGTACGTGTGTCCATTGCTCAGTTCAGTTATCACAGTTTTTCTATTATTTTTTTTTGCAGTAACCTTAAAAGTATATGGACAAACTGAATATCTCTAAAGAATTTCTAAAGGTCGTTTTAGACAAGACTTAGCTCTTAGCTGTTCAAGAAATGATTTCATATATCCTCCCATACAATTTGTCCTTGACGAATAGAACGCGTTATATTTTTCCATTCGATCTACCATCCAATTCAATATTTCAAACAATTTGCTGTATGATACGAGACAATTTAGATTGTCTCGCATCTTGACTAACTTTTGAGTCAAGAAATTGTCTTGTCTAAAACGGCCTTAACGGAGTTTATTAAATTGTACCAAGGTTTTCCGTGTATGGAAAGTTAAAAGTAAAGAAAGTAGCCAGTCTTATGACTATTTACTTTAATTCTTTTTCTCTTTTCTATTTTATTATTCCTTTTTTGAACTGTATAAAATGTCTGCACGATAGCCTGAGCGTGTGTGGGGACCAGAAAAGCACCGACCGGTTAGCGCACATCGGCCTGCACAGCCTGGCCTGAGTAAAAAAAAAACTGAGCGTCTGTGGCGGGGTTTAATATGCAATATGCTAAGGTTTTACACAAACCCGATACACTAAATGTGATTTTTTTTTTGGTACAATAAAAATAACAACTACTACTGCTAAAATTCATTTTTATGCTATATAACCTATAATATATCATAAAAATTAATATTTTGTTGTATAAGATAAGTTTATAAGACATAACAAGTTTTTTTATATCCAATCACTAGTGTTTCATTTTGTACGTTAATGCATCATGTTGCATTCTGCAACACACATATTAACCATTGATATTTTTCAAAATTCCCGATATTTAAAATTTTATTTTTCTCATAATTAACGCTGAAACTCGAAACATACAATTTATTGTCAATTTTAAAAAATCATGCATTTAAGGCCCAATTCACACATAGGAGACGAAGGCGCGGTGCCGGCGCGGCGAAAAGCACGACGCTTTCACGCCCCCTCTATATAAACATAAGGTGCAATGCCCACTTAGGTGACGAGGCGCGGGAATTTGCCTTGTGCCTATCGCCGTGCCGGCACCGCGTCTTAGCCTCTTCGCCTCAGACACGGTGGCTGCGAGGTGAGAGGCACAACTCTTCCACGCCGCCTCTATGTAAACAAATGGTGCAAGGTCCACCCCTTCACTACATATGGACATCACAATCGCCTGTGTGACGTCGCACCTGCACCTCGCCTACACCGCGCCTCCGCCCGACGCCGCTTATGTGTGAATTAGGCCTAAGGGCTAACGTTTGAATCGCGAATAAGCTTGATATGTGTAGTTGAAGATTTCCTTTTATCTTCACATATGATATACATATGCAATTGTAATGTATATGTTTCTATCTGCCTTATATCAATAATATTATAGATTGCCAGTTCGATTATAAATATAATTTTCTTTTTTATTGTTGAATCAGTCGGACTTTCGATGCGAAAAAGCTTCAGTGGGTGGTTCCCATGAGAATTTACACGAGTGTTGTCACCGCGTCCCTGTCGGTGTTAATTTTTGTGTATTTTCTGCTGCTAATTTTGTTTTCATTTGTTCACAGGCGTGTAGTAGAAAATCCTGAATCCGAGGACGCATTAGAAGATATGGAAATTGGTGGTCATGATAGCCTGGACGCTCGCATTGAAACCCTACTGCGTGATTGGCATCATAGTCCTGACTTGCTCTTCAGCATTCATCCTGTGGATGGAAGCTATTTGATATGGTAAATATTTAATATTTCATATATAATGTCGTACAATTTTATAAAACTCGACGGTCTTAATTATCTAATTTTGCGGCCTTATTATCATCACTTCCATTGTCCAGGTACTTGCAAAGCTTGCCGCTATTGACTTTGAGTCTTTCAGTTTTCGTAGGATCCATTGTGAATCAGTGGATTGTGGTCAGATGCCATATCAGCACCCTGATATGATTTCACTAATATACTGCTGTTTAAAACCATTTCTTAACCAGAATACAATCTATTTGGTTTCTGATTATTGAGGTTTCTTTGCTGTATTTGGTGTATAGTTTTCTCGGTGGCAATTTCAAATATGTATTATGTGTGTGTATGTATTTATGTATTGTTCCTACTGCACGAATGTGTGTAGACGACGGTCTCCTCGTGTTTTTTTGTGCCTAGTCCATAATTGCCCATAAATTTTGATGTAGCTTCTCTGCTAATCTTTGCATTAAAGTCTCCCATGTTTCGCCATATCATGTCTTCTTTTTTAGTTGTTCCATTGTCTCCGTCAGCAATTCATAGAAAACTTCTGTCTCGTGATCTAGGTGATCTGTTATAGGTGCATAGATGTGTACAATATTTATGTTTACTAGACATTTAACTGGCTTCGTATTATCATTTCTGACACTGGTGTGAAATTTATTATATATTTTTCAATATGTTTTGTTTTCAATTTGATATTATCCATTTGGATATTTAATACAACGATTTCTCATTGCGTTTTACATATATACCGTTCACTTTTAAGGTGTTTTATCCTTCTTCCGGTTTAATTTCTTAGGCCCAGAACAAGTCCCCTTGTCTTTGTAAGTTCGTGAATTGTCCGTATTTTGCCAATATGTACGCGGCATTTGCGCGAGAAAACCGCAATTACAGTATCTTATAATATTGTTTATTGGTTGATAGGGTTGTTGAATGGCTAGATGAGTACCACCCGGGCTCATTCCGGCAGGCGCAAGTCTCATTTTCAACTCGAATTCCTGCTGCGTTTCCTCTTGGCGATTCGCTAAGCATGTCCACAACAGTCAGCCTCTATAGCACAACCAACTGTATTAAGCATCTAGTCAAAGACGCTGCAAGAGAAACGAATCTATCGATTGTAAAGGAAGAAGATGAAACCGTGTCGGCCACAGAGGTACATATATTAACAACCATTAAAGGATTTGAAAATAAAATATATGTTTTATCTCGGAATTAATTTAGATTCAGCCAGAACCAGCCGAAGAACCGAAGGACCCATCACCGGTTGTTTCATTAGTGACAAAACACGATAACGGTACGTTGAATCTTTGGCAACTAACATTCGCCGACAAAAGCAAGTTTAGCCAAGTACTCAGTATTGGACACAAAAGTCGCGCATCCGGTCACCGCTTTCGAGTCAACGACATTACATGTCACCCTGTACTACCGCTACTGCTCACTACTAGTCACCACAATATTGTCGAGCAGAATCAAACCCAGAGCAATACAGTAAGTTGTAATTACATTTTATTATGTGTATATTATATATATTAAATTATGTTTAGGGTTTCTGCAGTGAATTAATTTTATGGAGAGTTGACGCGGTCGGGCCGCTTTCAAAATCGGGCGGAATTTGCGAACTTGCCCGCATAAGCTCGCCTGAACCATCCGCATTTAGCAACGTCGCTTGGATTCCAACCCTCCTCCCCTCCTCTACACTGGGTAATCTTTCAAATTCACCTAGTGCGTGTTTCGTCGCATCCGATGGACATTGCTTACGTGTATACCAAGCCGTTATTGATGCGCGGACTTTATTGGCGGATATTTCTTGCAAGGACAACCATATAGCGGATTCCACCGAGAGCTTAACATCCGACCTTTCCTCGCTGAATGAGGACAGTTTGTTGGAGAAGATTAATATAGTTTCCCAGCAGAGTACGTCCCGTCCGGGGTGTATTATACAACTAGAAACCATTTCGGATGCGGTGCGTTACCAAAACACCACGTTTTTGCACGTTTATCAGGAACAGCTGATTACTGGCGAGCGTAGCGCGCCTATTAATTTGACGGGGCATGATGCTATGGTCGATTTGCAACAGAATATCATATTTGAGCAGCCGTTCTACATAGTTTTATTGGATTGCACCGATCAACACACTATTATACACATGTGGAAACTCACCATTGCGTCTAATGAGAGTGATTTGAATCTGACGGGCAGCCAGATGTATGTACCCGATTGCAATTTGGTGCAGGATGAGAACGATTTGTCGCGGAAGAATAGTATGGAGAGTTTACACGAGAAGCACGCAAAAGTTAGCCCGCACATCAGTATTTCGACAACAAGGGAAATCAAACAGGTTAGTTAGTTGCTTCTACTGTTGAATTTAATAGTCTCACCCCCCGTATTCACCAATGTTCTATAAATATAATAAAATATCTATAATATAACAGCTATTGAACCCATAAGTATTCGTTGTTATAGCAACAATAAATACATTATCTAGGGAATGTCGTTACTTTAGATTCTTTCTATTGGAAACACTGAACAATTAATCAAAGGTGTCATCAAAGCTCCAATCGCAAGCGCTATTCAAGGTGTTTGACATTTGTTTTGGCATATACTGTCACAATGACGTTGTCAATTTATCTATTCAATAGCTTATAGGACCTATAAAGTTTATGGGATGTTGGTGAATACGGGCATCACCCCTGTATTCACCGATGTTCTATAAATCTATCAATAGCTATTGAACCCATAACTATTCGTTGTTATAGCAACAATATATAAATTATCTAGTGAATCTAGTTACTTTAGATTGGCTCTGTTGGAAACGCTGAAAAAATAAAGAAAATGTGTCATCAAAGCTCCAATCACAAGCGCTATTCAATGTGTTGACATTTATTTTGACCATTTCTGTCATAATGACATTTTCAATTTATACATTCAATAGTTTATGGGACTTATAAAATTTATGGAATGTTGGTGAATACGGGCATCATACCCGTATACATAAACTTCAGTTTAAAAATAAAGCTCTTTTTTTAGAACTGATTTTAATCTTTAACCGGTCGAAATCGGTAGATGCTATGTTTAACCGAGGGTTAGTGCTTTAAAATAATGATGCAAATAAATAACCAATGATTAGAAATTGAATGGTTGTGGCATCTACTAACGTGGTAATTCATTTTCAATGAAGGAGAATTCATTTCCTTCACCGATGATTAGTATTTTAACAAGGCGAGAACTGGCGTAATAAATTTAAACAGCCCGTTTTGAAACATAACTAAGCATCAGTTGTCAAAATTGAAAGGACCATTTTGCATTAGCGGAACTTTATTTTTAACAGACCGTATTAACGTTTGCATGAGAATCGTAATCGTGGTAATTCCTATTCACACTAGCGTGTTTTAAATCTTACTGACTCGACAGATTTATGGCTTTGCCAGCGTGGACTACAAACAGTATTGGGAACTAGAAACGGCGACGTTAGTTCATTCTCACGATCTTATTACTAGTCACGAGCTGTTTCGCGAATATTAACGTTTAACTCATTTAGATCTCTCAGCCTAATCACGAGCTGTTTCGAACCTTATCGTTTTACTCATTTAGATCTCTCTGCCGGGAATAATAAGATCGAGTAAGTGAGAACGAACAATGCTTTTTTATATTTCGCCTGGGACGCAAAAATATGCACATATATGATAGTACAGGGGGATGAGAGATCCCCTACACTGATAGTGTGGCGCTTCTACCCACTTAAAAGGCTACTCCTGGTCCTGCCTTCAGCCGATACTAGCCGTAGCGTTTACTACGGAGACGCGAGTAATCTTTACCGAGGCACTGAACCTACATTTAAAAAACACATCATAGAAGACTATAGTATGCCAATTTTTTAAACTTGCTACCTACTTTAAGGGGTTATATACCTTTTTGTGCGGAAAAATTGAGGAAAGTTTGAATTTTTGTAAAGGTATGTAGCAATAATTTTTTTACATCAAAATTATAATTTAATTAATAGTACGTTTTTGAGTGAAAAAAAAAGTATTAGTTTATAAAAAAAATTCATAACTGGCGGAGTTATGGCCCTTTCCCCGAAACCCTCTTTTTTGATGAGGCTTGCGGTGATCATCATGAAAGTCAAGCAGGTCAATTGAAATCATTAAACCCAAAAAATTTCACTAGCATAGGGACCTCCTAGTACTTGAACCATTATTTAAATAAATATTTTGTTTTTTTCAGCATATATGTTTTGAGCTCTAAAAATTTTATTAAACCTTTCGTATTTGCAAAATAAAAAATTATGCATAAAAAAGGAATCGTTAAAGTATGACAACATTAATTACAAACAATTTAAAAAAAAAATGAAGAAGATCGGTCAAATAGTTTTTCGGCAATCGCGATCACGGCAAAGGCACTTTTGGAAAACACCATTTCGAGATAATCGAGTTTAGCGTGTAATTTTGTTTCGGGAATCCATGCTGATTTTGTGAAAAGACTGCAAAAGAAGCTGCAGAGAAAAAATCGATAATCGATGCTAACGCTTCGGAAGCTCGTATACAACTGATTATAAGGGATTTGTCACAAAACATACGCGATTTGTATGGTCGAGAATGGAGTAGATGTTCCAGGAAACATCGCACCCCGCTTCGAAACGCTGTAACTTTCGATCTATTGCTCGGATCTCCATGAAAATTTCGTAAATGTTTTACTTTCAGATAAAGCTTCCCTCTGTCTATGGGCCATGAGTCGGACGATCAGGCCGTTGATAACACTCCAGTTTTCTTTATTTCTAACCATGGTGGTGGTAATATTCTCTAGCGTGGTCTCCTCTTCCTCGCTTCTCGTCACCACGCTCCAATCTGTTGCTCACCTTATGGCATATGATGATTGCGTGATGAGCGTCATCGCGATCACCTCCACAGATCTGCTACTCCAGATCCTTCTTTTCAATAGTACCTGAAGTAGCCCTGCCCCGTCAGCACCTGGGTTAGGTGACAGCCCACCTCCCTGTCGCCCTATACCCGGACATACGGAATGACTCTACGTGCCAACACCGCCGTCCCGCCCTGGGACAAGCACCTCATTATCATCATCAAGCGACCAGTCGCGTCCACTGTTGGACATAGGTCTCCCGTAACTTTATACATCCTTTCCGATGCTGTGCTGCCTCTCTCCAGTTGGTTTTTATTCGCTTGATGTCGTCTGCCCAACTAGTGCTCTCCATTCTAGTATTTTCTTGGTCCAGCGATTATCGGAAAGTCGCGCTACATGACCCGCCTTGTTCCAATTTAAAGTTGTTACGGGTTATCGCATCTGCCACCCCGGACCTCTCCCTTATTATGTTATTTGGGATCCTGTCTCTTAGGAAGCTGCCTAGAATCGACCTCTCCATTTTTCTCTACGCGATGCTTATTTTGTTATTTGTGTTTTTGGTGAGAGTAATTGTTTCGGCTCCATAGGCAAGCACAGGCAACACGCACTGGTAAATACCTTCCTTTTTAAGCATATTGGAATGTCGAATGCGATAATTAGGATATCGTCGGCAAATCGCAGGTGGTTAAGATTTTCTAAAAGCGTTGTGAATAATTTTGGTGAGATGACGTCGCCTTGGCGCACTCCTCTTTCAATATCAAAATCTTGTGAGTCGTCCTGCAACCTGACACATGCTTTTGCTTTCTTGTATACGTATTTGATGACATTTATGTATCTATGATCAATACGGCATTCGGTAAGGGCCTGTAGCATTTTGTGTTGATTTATTGTGTCGAAAGCTTTTTCGTAATCGACGAAGATGATGCAGAGGGGTTTATTATACTCGATGCATTTTTCTATAAGAGACTTAACTATTTGTAGATGGTCATTTGTGCCAAACCCGGCTCGTAAGCCTGCCTGCTCGCGTGGTTGATAGAAGTCGAGTTTATTTGTCATTCTCTTGGTAATGATACTCATGAATAATTTATGCATATGCGGTAGTAAGCTTATGGGTCTATAGTTTTACAAGTCGGTGATGTCTTCTTTCTTATGCAGTATAATAATTAAGGCCTTTAATAATGTAGTTCCGCCGGTTTTTAGGGACTCGATTGCTACGTCGTCGTCACCAGTTGCTTTATTATTTTTCATATTTTTTGATATCTTTTCCCCTCTTATTTCACCTAAGGTAATATTTGGGACATCCTTGAATCCTTGGTTTTGCACCCTTTGTATGTTGGTGTCTAGGCTTAATGCGTTTTCGTCTCTATATAATGTCGTGTAGAAGTCTTCGACAGCCTTGAGGATTTCAGTTTTATTTGTTATTTGGCCATTTTGTTTTGTTATTTTGCAGACGTTTTTCCTGCCTTCCTAGAATGATTTCCGTAGTGATTTCATGCCTCTGTTTTGCTCAATGCGTTCGATATTTCATTTGTGTTCTAGGTTCTTGTGTTATTTCGCACTGCTTTAGAGATTTCTCTATTCAGCTGTCTTAGTTCTGCCACGTTTGTTGTATGTTTGTTTGCCAGATTTCTTCTCCTTTCCATTAGTTGTTTAGTCTACACCTAGCCTAACATTTATTCATGCAGATGGCCTTCTACTATTTCCTGTTTTTGCTCACATATCTCTTCGCTCCTTCCGCCGCCAGGAGATCTACTGGGGGCATCCGAGCAGTCGCCAGGGCTCCGTCCCGGGACATCGTTGGGAACACTGGGATAGCCCTCAGTGCGGCCCTGAGTCGGATGCAGCGTAATCTCTCGTCCTTGCCACCTTCGTTGTTCTGTAGAACTTCACCTTCCTGATCTTCCAAATGATTGTCAGCAGCACCTCCTCAGTCTTCTGTCTGATCAACTCTAGCTGGTTTTCCTAAAACCACTCCTCAATCCTCTTCAGACTCCCATTTACTGCGGCCTCCAGCTGTTCTTCTGCGCGCACGGTGGCCACGAGTGCTAGGTCCGCTAACCGGACGAGTTTTACCCGCCGCAGTACATAGGGTTGGTCCTAACTGGTCCGGCTGTGCCTCTTATTAGATTGTTGCTTCTTCTCTTCTTGTGGTGCCGTCTCCGCCGAGGTTGGTAATCCGATTGGTGATTCTAATCTTTGACGCTGCAGCTTTAAATAGACCGATAGATCCACATCTCAAACGACTCGTTTTTTATGTTATTTTTTTAATGGCCAATGCTTCAATCCCATACTGTAGTGTTGAAAAAATGTAACAGCGAATTATTCGGACTCTCAATGCTAGATTGAGATTTCTATTTGCGAAAAGATTTTTATTTTGACGAAAATTGCTCTTGCTATTTCTATACGTTTATTCACTTCTATGGTTTGGTCGTTATTGTCTTCAATACGTGTTCCTAAGTATTGGTAGCTTCTAACTCTTTCGATTATGGTGTTGTTTACTAGTATTGCTGGTATATTATTAACATTGATTTTATTTACAACCATAAATTTAGTTTTCTTCAAACTTATTTTGAGCCCATAGGATTGGCTAGTCGTATTTATGTCTTGCATCATTTTCTGAAGCTGGCAGATGAATGTCGTGTCATCTGCGTATCGTATGTTATTGATAACTTGACCGTTTATGATTACTCCACCCGCGTCATCATTGATGGCTTCTTTGATTAAGCTGAGTACATATTAAATAGAACCGGTGATAGTATGCATCCTTTGCGGACTCCCCGTCGGATATCCAATTTTTCAGAGTTATGTCCTTCAACATTTATTTGTGCTTTCTGGTTCCAGTACCAAAGTTTTTCTTATTCGTACGTCATTGTAGTCTAGGCCCTTCTGCTGTACTGTTTCCATTAACTGATCATGTTTAACTTTATCGAAGGCTTTCTCTTAGTCGATGAAGCCTATAAATAAATCTACGTTCCTAATGTGACGTCGACATTCATTCCAAATAGACCTTCTCTTGTGCCTAGATTATTTCGAAATCCGAACTGTGTCTCACTGATATTTGTTTCTAAATTCTTGTAAATGCGGCTGTGAACGATTTTTAGAAAAACCTTTAATGTGTGACTCATCACGCTTAGTGTTCTAAAATCTGAGCACTCCCTTGCGTTGTTTTTTTGGTAATAAAGAGAATGTAGATTCCCCTCCGTTCTCATCCGCCGATGTTTCCTTATGTTCTGCCGCTCCGGCCTACAATCCCATATAAAATTCTTACAGCGCCACTCGCAACGCCCGGATGGCGTATCCTGAACTAATGGCGAATTTTAGAGATAATATTCCATTTGAGAATGAAAACACATATAAATACATTTAAGGATGAAAAATATTTATTAATATATCGGTGTTAAAAGTTGAAGATACATTACTGCTGAAATAAAACACATACATATATATTTGTTTGTGACTTTCGTCTTCATCTTACATTTGAGAATTTCAAAATAAAATGTAATTCTAAATTAGGGACAATAAAAACTAAAATAAATAATAATAAATTATACTTAATTCTAAATCACAGAATAATAATAATAAGTAAATAAGTTTATATATATATATATATATACCGTCGTATGGTCGCCCATTCAGTTTCGTGTCCCCTCGGAGAGAGATGGGCAATTACCGCGGTAACTCGTCTACTCTCATGGCGACTGGTCCCCCTTTCTATTGAATATTTTACATCTCGCCCCTTCCCACTCCCAGATGGACGCCCAATCGTCCTCCGACGTCGTCCAGCTCCTCCAGCCAGCGAGCCCAATAAGACAGCAGCGAGTCTTATTGGGCTCGCTGGCTAGCACCGCCTCCCTCAACTGTGGCCCACAGCGAATCGGGGGCCATCCGGAATTGGTTGAGAGGATGATCGTGATCGCCCCACTCTCCTCCCGAGATGTCTACACATATTGTCCCCCCCCCCTGCCACCCTCGTCTTTTTGCCTGTTCTCCTGTATATTACTTTCGTCCGTGGGGATCCTATCTCACTTGTTCTGGCCATTTCCCTCGCCCTCGGTCACTGCTTACCGGAGAAACAAGTTGGTACTTGTAGGCAGATTTTCACAGCGAAACCTGAATTTCAAATAACACTTAGTATAATTCCGTGCGTATTTAAAGAACTGGTCCTGCTTATTATGACTACTATTATACATATCGCTGACCAGCAAAAATATCGAGACAACTCAAAAATGACCATTGACCATCTCTGGATTCAACTTTTATAAGTCTACATTTCGTGGGTACCGGAACTTTTCTAGCTACAATAGGTGCCGCGTAAGGTCGCAAGTCTCACTATTATTTTTATTATTGTTCTGAATTATTGTGAATGCGAGACTAAACGAGGACGCATTATTGTGAAACCATACTCAACGTATAGAAACCATAGAGCCTGAGCGAATACAATAAACCTCAACCCTCTATCTCTTTTAGTTATCGAGATTCAGTGCAAAATAGGCGTTTCAGAACGAGATAACACGTCTCTTGTGAAAACACTGCTTTACTGTAGCCGTGAATCTAAAATTGCAATTATCAGTCTATGCTAAAAATGAGATGCTACTTCCTTTTTTTCTAGTAAATTAGATTGAGTTATTTATTTTATATGTTTTTAGGTATTGCCTTTGCCAGACGGTGTTGAGATTGTTCACGCAACACCTGCAGCTGGTCACCTTAGTTCAGCATCAATTTACCCAGCATGCCTGGCGCCCTATTGTTTCGCCACTGCTTGCAGCGATGGAATGATCCGCTTTTGGACTATTTCCAACAACAAAAACATTGTTAAGCAGTCCAGGCAGTTGTTACTAGAGGAGGATGGCGATATTGTTAACACGGGAAAAGTAAGTATTATAGGTCTAAACTGTAAGGTGTTCAAGATTGAATGACATATATTTGAATGATTAATTGCTAATAATGTGTCATACGCGGCTCCTCGGTACTAAATTGAAATGGTTATATTGATATTGTGTGAATTCATCCTCACTAGCTGAGCTACACTGACGAGATCTAATAAGATCGAAATCTAGATATGTAGATTGCTAAGAGTGGGTTCACACTTATATGTATATAAATATATATATATATATATATATATATATATATATATATATATATATATATATATATATATATATATATATATATATATATTCTTGTTTATTAGGTATGGACTGAATGGAACATGATAAAAGAATCCGCAATAGAAATCGACGGCCAGATATTAAACATCAGTGTGGCATATTCTGGCCGTTTGGCGGTTGCTTACAAATATGGCAGAAGCTTTACGCGCCCCAACAAGGACGACCACGATTCGCGCTATATCAACCTATGCGTTGCAATCTACGAATGCGAGTCCACCGGCGGCTCCGAATGGATTCTGGAGGATATCATCCACTTGAAGAACATTCACTTGCCTCGCATTTCAATCGACCGTCATTTGGATTTGAGCTACTTATATGACTCGCGAACGTTGAAGAAGAAACACCGCATAAACGAGGTGTTGCACACGTTTTCAAGTGATGAGCGGCAGAATTTAGCTACTGAGCCTAATATTAAGCCCACGTTGCTCGCGGTGCCTAGTTTTAGCACTCTACAGAGTTTGAGAAAGTCGATATCTGAAATGGGCAACATCTGTCCGTTAACGCAGAAGCATATTGTGCAGCTAGATTGGGTGTCAAATGAGGATGGATCGCACATACTTACGGTCGCTTGTGGCAGCAAAATTATGCTGTACACGCCGCTTTCAACTGATTTAGCACAAGCTAATGTTAAAGCTATGAAGGTAAGCATACTTTATTTCATTATTAGTACGAAAAATTAAATACTTTTTCGTCATCTATTTATATTTATCGATTCGCGTCTAGGGATTGCAAAACAGGGATACTGAATTCCGGGATCAATTTTGGTGGTATTTAAATATTTTGGTATTTCGATAGTATGGGATTTTGCATGAAATAAAATCGATATTGTGTGAATGAAGTCTCTAAATCCAACCATATTGGGTTGAATGAGACTCTGAGAAAGAGAACTCGCGTATTGCCCATAAATGAACGGGAGCGAATAAAATCGTTGTTCTATAACATTTAAAAATGTATATAATCATGTATTATCCAATCATTTTCTGGGATATTGTTTATCGATTTATTTATCCATGATATATAATGTACATGAAAATTTGTTATTAAACTAATACATTTCTTAGAAATTATCTAATTACAATCGAATTTTTATGTACATGATATATCGTGGATAAATAAATCGATAAACAATATCCCAGAAAATGATTGGATAATACATGATTTGCGGGAAGTATTCGAATATCCGGCTCTTACTGAGCATTGGGGAGCCTGAGTTCGATCCCTAGCGGGGAGCCAGTTTTAACGAATCACCTTTCACAGTTTTTCAGAGGTTTTCTGTGAAGTTAAGGTGATTAAACTCCTCTGAGCTTCTCCCTTGACCGGTGGAAAAGCCTCACGGCTGATATCCCTATAAAAGATAGAAGTTTTTTTATTTATTGGATTTAATTATTATTGTTACAAATTTGACCCTGAAAATTTGAGCAAAATCTGGCATGTAACCTGAAATTTATTTTCACCTGAAATTTTGTTTTGCCTATAACTTTGGAGTATTCCATTTTTACGAAAATTAGAGAATCGTTAAACTTAAAAAAATCTTTTTTTTACTTAAAATATACAATTAAAATTTAATGATGTAAAAAGGCACCACCCTGGAAGGCATTCGAACCCATAACTGTTATTCTTACATGACTGCACACAAACATAAATGACCTATCATTTCGGTCAGCTTGAAAACATTTACTTCGCATTTTTATATAAAGAGATAACAATAAATGAATAATTCAAAGTTGGTATTTGCACTATTTCATATTTCCATTTATTAGGAAATTCGGTTAGGTAGTCCTAAACAAACACATTTTTTATCACCATTTCTACAATAAAAAACGTTTTGACCTATCGGCCGACACTTCAGTGTCTTCTTGATGCGGTCTATATTTCACGTCAGTATCCTTTATGATTCTTTATATTTCCTCATTAGGAGTCGATGACCAATAACAGGCCAATATTGCGTAAGGCAAGTTCCTTGGCGCAGCCCATGTTCGTCGATGATTTCAAGTGGATGACGTTACGGAAGATTGAGCTTGAAACAGCGGACGGTTTGCCTGCACTGCCAATGCAAATCAGCTGGGTCCGAGATGGCATTCTCGTGGTTGGCATGGATTCTGAAATGCATGTCTACACCCAGTGGAAGCCTCAATACCCAGCCTGTCAATCGCCGCATACTGGAGAAGAAGTAAAGTGAGTAATCAATATCTATCTGTATTACCTTATAAATATATATCACTGAATTACTACATGTCTGACCGAATCAGAGTTTTCAAGCCGACACCGAATTTCGCTTTAATCTTCATTTGAGACAAGTTTACTCAAGATTTGTCTAGTTTTTTTTATTATACTATATGCTCTACCAGCAGGATTGGGTTATGACCAATTACAAATACAATATTCAATGTTTCGAAATGTTTACTTTATATTGTCACAGCAGGGATATTCGATTAGATTAAAAATGGGTGGACTACACAACTGCGCCTTCTGTAGAGCTTTAGTGGTCCCCGGCGTGTCTTAAGAACTTCTATGAGCTCTGTTCTGACTAGCAAAGCCTCGATGTCGGTTCCTTCATATATTGGGATGGTCGTGGTTTGCCGTTCCCGAATTGATTCGATCTGCGTTCTCTTCCTCTTCCTCTTCCCAGAACCTACAGAGGAATTTTCCTGCCAAGCCTATCTGCGCCATGTGCTTCTTAAGCCTTTTTTTGGCTTGAGCGGGGGAATCTTCATAGACGCCATAGAGGCTTTGTTGGGATTCTCCCCCGAAGTGTGCTAGATTTCGACCCATATAGGGCCGACCTACCAGCTAAACCCTACCTCTCCGCTCCATTCTGGTATCCGCCTTTAGGCATTTCTTTAGAGGTGGGCGTTGTCTGCGTTTATTATTGCGTTCTACGTTCTGCCTCCTGCATTGTCCGTTCGTTTATCTTCTTTAACATTCGGTGATCGCTATCCAGTTTGACTGTGTCTCCAGGAGTCCTGCGATATTTTGTCGTGTTACTTGTGTTCGTCTGTCTTCTTTAACATTCGGTGATCGCTATCCAGTTTGACTGTGTCTCCAGGAGTCCTGCAATATTTTCTCGTGTTACTTGTATACGACATTTCCGATTTGCTGTTGATCTATACATCTGTCGCATTCGAATATTGTGTGTTCGTGGGTATCTTCGTTTCCACCGTACCAACATTGTTTTCACTCTTGCCGATTCGCTTTACGTACGTCCTGAATGCATCGTGTCCTATTAGGGTCTGCGACATGTAGAAGTGCCCTACTGTCTGTTGTACCAGTCCCTGATGTCTTTAATAAACAGTTTCGTTTTTTGTCCATTGTATTGTCGCCATTTGTTTTATCATTGTTCTAGCGTTTTCGCTTTTGCCTTGCATGCTCTGTCTGCCATGTTTGTGGATGGCTACTGTTTCTTCTACTTTCAGCTTAATTAGTGGTAGGCCGGCAATTGCCAGAACTGCAACTGTTGGTGCTGTCCTATACGCGGAAGTGATGCGTATGACAATTTTCCTGTTTTTGCGTTCTAGCCATAGCCTGATAATGTTTGTGCCATAGTACCCATTCCCATATTGGTGCCCTGCAAAGTGATGATACAGCCATGATTCGAATCTTCCTTGGTCTATATCGTGGTCCTCCGATGTTGGCTGTGACCCTCGCTAGAGCCATTAGGGCTTGTTGGCTTTCCCACATGTTTTCTTCATATGTCTTGTCATGCAAGCTTCATTGTCCAGGTGTACTCACATATATTTCAGCGACCTTTGGTTGGTTATGTTAATTCCTTCTATTCAAGACTTTCCTTCTGCCGACGAGGAGTACCAACTTCGTCTTGGTCATTTCAAGCTTAACTCATTTCGTTCTGAGTACTAGCTATACTTTTTCCAAGGAATATTTGGCTTTCTCCTCCAGCAGTGTATTCTTCCTGTAATGATGACAGCAAGATCATCAGCGCAAGCAACTAGCGCCACGCCTTATTGGATGGTGGTTTTCAATATCATATTGAAGAATATATTCCATAGGGTTGGCCCCGGACCGAGGAGGTCTTAATTTGTCTACTGTTGTAGGTGGGGATGAATCGACTGTCTAGGTAAGACTGGATCATTGTTATCAGGTAGTCACTTATGTTCGCGTTGTTAATGGCCTTAATAATCTCGTGCCATGGGCCCGAGTTAAAGGCATTTTGCACGTCCAGGGTTATCATTGCGCAGAACTCGATATTTCATTGTTTTGGTTTTAATTGGGTCCAGGATTTTCATGACGGTGCTGAGGGCGCCTATGCTGGATCTACCGGCTTTGAATTCATACTGATGATCGTGTAGCACTTGTTTTTCCTCCAACTCTTTTTCCAGCCTACCCTTAACAAGGGTTTCTAATAGCTTTCCCAAAGCGTCCAATAAGCAGGTGGGTCTGTATGAGCTGCGTGGGAGTCCTTTTTTGGCTTTCCTATGAGTACCAGTCTGGACTTTTTACATTCTGTTAGGAATTCCCCCTGCGCCAGGCAGTGGTTCCATAGCTAGTGGCTCAGGTCTTTTCTTCGCGATAGCTTTGATGACTTCTGGTGGTATTTGGTTCGGTCCTGGTACTTTATTTACCTTGATACCAGCGGCCGCCTTTAATATATCCGCGGTGTCGAAAAGTGCCCTCCTTATCTACTGGGATTTCGGCCATTTCCGGAGGGAGTGTGTAGGGAATAGTTTGTTTATATGCGCTTGTGTTTCTTCGTCGTCCAGGGCTGTTTGTAGGCGAAGTTTCAGTTTATTGGTGACTATTTTTTAGACCTTTCTCCAGATATCATTTTCCAATTCATCGCACCGTTCTCTCCAGGCCGTTTTTCAAGGTAGCTGTTCCACTAAGCTGGGCAGGCCGTTTTCATTTTCCTGGTAGGCGGTATTCACTGCGGCACTTACTAGTTACACTACCAAGTCTATTGATACTACCTCTTTCACACATTCATAGTATTCTTCCCAGTTAGTCGCCCGGGGGTTTCTTAAATTTGGACATGATAATTGAAGGTGTTCTTACATCAAACCTGATGTGCTTGTGATCGGAACACGATGGTTCGTCTAAAATATGCCAATTTTGTATTTTGTTACGAATGGGTCCTCTGCTTAGTCATATCTATAACTTCTCACCGGACTGCCGTAAAAAAAGTAGGTTTATTGTTCGTGTTGGCTATGTTTAGCCCTGCGCTTGATATAAATTCAAGGAGTGGCTCATGTCTAGATGTTGGTGTTTCCCCATGTAATATGGTTGGCATTGGCATCGCAGCCGATTATGAGTTGGGGGTTCCTTCGTTCTTAGTAGGCAACATTTTCGCTCAGTATCTGCGGGGGCACCTATCCACACCTGGGAAGTAGGCGGAACATACCTCCAGTCTTTGCGGGGGGCACCTATCCACTCCTGGGATGTAGGCGGAGCATACCTCCAGTCTCTGCGACCCCCCTTCGGTTAGTCCTGTTAGAAGAGCTGTAACGAAGTTCGAGGTGCATAGCCTCAGTATTAATGAGCAGTTTATCATTTTGTTGTATATTATGTAGGCCCGTGGTATATACCTTGTTTCGGGTTTAGGCCTGTAAATATCCCTCCGTTTAGCCAGGGTTTTTGTATCAGGGTCTTCTTGATCGAATCTCCGACATGTGATGGCTGAAGCGGTTCTGACATGTTGGAGATTAGAGCTCTCCATCATTCCGTAGAGGTTGCAGTCTTCGGCGAAGTTCCTGGCGGGACCGTTTCTTCTCCCTTCTCTGTCTCCATGCACGAGGCGGCCTGCGCCTGGGCGTTAAACCTACTGCGGGCAAGTCGGCGCTGCCTTCGGGGGTTTGGCCCTCCTCAGTGGGTGCAGTGGGATTTTGGGTGGGCTCGGTCGGGGCTGGTACCTCTATTTCCCCGTCTACTTTATGTATGTCCTCTGGTCCTCGACCGGAATTTTAACTTTCTCTTACCGAAGTAGGGTGATTTTACTGGCCACCAGTGCCACATGTGAACCTGTGTCCATGGAGAAGGTCCATACTTCTCCCTTTATTGTAGGGGTAACCCCCCAAATTGTTCACAGGCTCCTCTTGCCACTTGTAGCCTTTCAAGAATCTTGGGGGACTTTAGCCTTTCTCGGTATTCATCTGGTTGCATGCACCGTCACATGGTTTAGGGATACTTTCAGTGCCTCCGTCTCGCAGGGCTGCAGAGTTTAGCCAGTTCGCAGTTAGCTGGCCCGCGCATGTAACGACTAAGTAGCCAGGCCTGTGGGTTCATTTAGTGAACCTTATTTGTGTTCCGTTTTCTGGTATGTCCTCTTATGCGCGCCGCGAGGGTGGTTCTCTAGACGGCGACTAGCTTTTCCGGGTCCCTATGCGCAGAAGGAAAACCGTTTTGCACTACTGCCACTTCCACTGTTTCTTCTAGATTTCTTTTGGTATTCTAGGGGCGCTCGTGATGTAGATTTCCGCACTTTAACCCAAGAAAACCAGCGCAAACTAGCAGCCGTCCCCACACTGGGCAGAATCAGTTCAGTAAACTTGCAAATACTCGACCGCAAGCGCGTCTGCAAAGAAAGCAACCTGGACTACATGCCGGACTACGGTTTATTCGAGGCGTCCAGAATTGCATGCCCCGTACTCCCCCAGTACCACCCGAAACAACTAATGGAGTTGCTTAACTCTGGTAAAATACGCTGGGTAAAAGCCATTCTATCACACTTGGTGAAATGTATCGGGGGTAATGTGGAGTGTGCTGAGGATATGGCGGGCTGGGCACGTACCCGCACTTTATCCGTCAGCTACCCAGCAGCATCACCCGAACATAGGGCCAGCATTGGCGAGATCACGTTGGATTATGATGAGATTAAGAATATTCCACCATTGCCGCTATGGACTCTGTTAGCTGCTGACAAAGAACGTCCCGTAACGCAGGAAGATAAGAAAGATTATAATGAACTTTTTGATAATAACGTTGGAATGGATGAGTCGTTGGATACGCTGTTGGAGGATCAGGAGATGACTCGGCTTGAACGCAGGCCATCTGAGAGGATAGTTGGCATTGCACATTTTACACCAAGACAAGGTATTTATCTAGTAGTATCAACAAAATATTATATACCATTGCTATACCGGTGGCATGAACATCGCAGGAGATCTGTTAACCCTAGATTACGAAGCTTCGTTGAAACGACGATACAAATTTGAAAATACAGTCTAAAACTTGCTGGCTCGAAAATGGCTAGATCTTAGCCACTAGTTGTAAAGTGTAACTAAAGTGTGATAAACAAAAACAAACTAAAGTTGTTTTATTTATCCTACATATTATTATACATTTTATATCAGACCTATTAAGAAAACATTTTTTTTGTGAGCGTAGTCGTAACGACGAAGGATCGTAATAAGCGTCGGTAAAATAAGCTTAGTAATCTAGGTTTAATATTGCCTCTAGACGAATTAAAATATAATGAGGTTTCTTTCCTTCATTTATATAAAATTAGAATATTTCTTTTCTAAAAAAAACAATTACTTATAAGCATTAATCGGGAATTGAACCAGTACCCGACATTTTATACAACTCAGCCTTAATGCTATGTTATTTATACCTTTATTAAAGTTTATTTATTTTATATAATATATCTAAATTTGAACCTATACCTGATCAGAACAAATTAATGTTTTCATAAAACCGACCCGAACCCGTACGTGCTTTTATTGAAGACTGAACCTGCACTTGAACTAAATCTATATTTTTCAAGTTCATTGATACATTTTATACGTTTGTATGCCTTAAGGTAGTTTTAGAGAAGACAATTTCTTAGCTCCAAAGTTGTTCAAGAAATGAATTCATATATCCTCCTCCCATACAATATGTCCTTGACAAATAGAACGCGTTATATTTTTCCATTCAATCTACCATCAAATAAAATATTTCAAATAATTTGCTGTACGAAACGAGATAATTTAGATTGTCTCGCATCTTGACTAACGTTTGAGTCAAGAAATTGTCTTGTCTAAAACGATCTTTAATTTCTTGATTTGTATTTTAGGTCGCGTGCTGTCTCGTCTGCTGACCCACACCCACCTTCCGGGTTTGTCCAGTTTAGATCAAATGCATCTTCTGGCCCTTGCGGACACTGTCTCAACGTGCAATACAGATTTGGCCGAACGCTTCGCTATTGATGCCGCGAAATCGGCTCTTGCAAAAGAAAATCTAGTTGGGCAGTCGGATGAGGTCATCACTGACTCGTTGGACGATTGCGGTTTAAGATTTTTACTAGCAATGAAGCACTACAGTTACTTGTTGAGGTTAGTATTAACTGCTTTATATATTTGTAAGGCACTGATGTGATTTCCCAGTATAAGTCAAAGTATAAATTGGGTGACTAAGCTATTCCCTTTACCGGCGGATAAGTCAGGGCAATCGGCCGAAAGACTACACATAGAGTTTTTGTATTGGTGGAATTAGATTGCACTTTGCTAACAAAATAGATGATAACTTGGTGTATACAATATTACAATTTCATAATTAAATTCTCAAATTAAGTTCCAGCATTTGTTAAATAAACGCACATTTTCAATCAGTTGCTTTAATTATCCGACCGTTCTAACGCCCAATTCACACATAAGCGGCGTCGGGCGGAGGCGCGGTGTAGGTGAGGTGCAGGCCCGACGTCGCACAGGCGATTGTGATGTCCATATGCAATGAAGGACTGGACATTGTACCATATGTTCACATAGAGGCGGCGTGGAAGAGTTGTGCCTCATGCCTCGCAGCCACCGTGTCTCAGGACGACGAGAGGCACGACAAAATGCCCGCGCCTCGTCATCTAACTGGGCATTGCACCATATGTTCATATAGAGGTGGCGTGAAAACGTCGTGCCTCTCGCCGCGCCTTCGCCTCTTCGCCCCCTATGTGTGAATTGGGCCTAATGACTTATGTTACGTGCATTTGATTATTGAATGTCATTTAGCAATCCGTGAATCAATTTACTTAACTAACATATATTTGATATGTCTATATGCGGGAAAATAATGCAGCTTATGTAATTTATTTGTGGTATATATCTAAGAAGTTTCATTTTTTAAATGATTATTACCGCATAGTAAGGGTAGCAGCAATACTATTTATTATGTAACATTCATTTCCAGGTGTCTTCCATTAGCTCAGCGAGCTCTCTTCCAAAAGAACGGCGTCGGTACGAATAATTTGGCCTGGGCGTATCATTCTGAAAGTCAAGAAGAATTGTTGAATTTAATCCCAAGCTACGCCAAGGGTGAACCTACGTGGGCTGTCCTTCGCGAGTTGGGTGTTGGCTGGTGGGTTAGAGGGCCGGCCCTGTTGAAACAATGCGTACAGGTGCTCGCTAAAGCGGCCTATACGGCGAAACAAGATCCATTGGATGCCGCCCTCTATTATGTTGCAATGAACAAGAAGAGTTTGCTGTGGGGATTGTACCGGTCGAAACGCGATGAGAAAATGACGGCGTTTTTCGCCAATAACTTCACAGAGGAGAGATGGCGCAAAGCGGCTTTGAAAAACGCTTACGCTTTGCTGGGAAAGCAACGGTTCGAGCATGCGGCGGCGTTTTTCCTGCTCGCCGGAAATCTAAAGGATGCTGTTGAGGTATGTAGTTCGAAATTAAAATATAGATTTATACATAAGTCCTGTAAGGTAAAACTAAAAATTATTAGATATCCTAAATTTGTTATCTATTGCTCATTGAAGGTAGTCATTGAATAATTGTACCTTCCTTAGATGTCAAATTGTCAATAATGATTCACTAATAATCATAGACTAAAGAGTATTGACAGTCCAATACTATGTAATAACAATGATACTATCGAAAAAACAAACGCTAAAAAATTTCTGATGTGGACACCACACGTCTTTCCAAATTAATTAATTAAAATTAAATAATCAAAATTGAAGATATTTCTGATCCACTATAGAGATTTTAATTTCCATTACAACATAAAATCATTAATTCTAGATTTGCTTGCATAAACTTCAAGACCTCCAGCTTGCAATTATAGTCGTTCGACTGTATGAAGGCGATGGTGCTAGCTTAAAGAAGTTATTGTATGAAGAGATCCTTGGTTGTGATGCTGAAGGTAAACAATTATCCGTATATTTTACCTACATCAGTTATAAAATAAAATATATTTCAGGTAAAGATCAGGACGTAACTAAGGCCCATCCGGATCCATTTTTACGCTCAATGGCTCTGTGGACTTTAAAAGAGCATCGAAACGCGCTCAGTTCATTATTAATAGGAAACGCCGGAACGCAACATTACGCACACGACGATGACACGCGCGAGAGCAAGGAGGCCGATCCTAATGTTTTCAATTTCTATGTCTACCTTAGAACGCACCCACTGTTAATTAGACAGCATGTAGCTAATTCTGGAAAGAGGAAAGTTTGGTTGCCGGGCGGGAAACAGGTCAGTACTATGTTTTTATTTGTATTTATTTAATATCCCTATTATATAAAAAGGAAGACAATGTTTTGAAACCGACCGACCTGCCATTTATGACTTTTGTGCTGTCAGATGTCAGCATGTCCTGACAAATATTTTTATTACTGACAGTTCTGTTCGTTAAACGACAACAGTAACGCGATAGTAGGATAGTTGTTTCTATTGTTATCTTAGAAGTCGCAACTGCAAGAAGAAGCAGGGCGCTCACTATTACGTTCGATAATATTTTAAGAGGAAAAGTATAGAAATAGTCTAGATGGCCTCAGCGGAGTTGAAGAGATAGTTGATTCACCGTCGGACGGCGGTAATTTCATCTAGTTTAAATATAATTAATCGGTATTTTGCTCAGTTATCTACTATTGGTTTATCCGTATATTTTTCTGGCTGGAGACTTATGGATCATCTATTATATATACCACTTTCTATAAATTATTTTATATCCATCAGTCGATCCTTTATGTAAATGATTCAACTAACCCCCTAGGAGGAAAGTTAAACGCCATCTGGCGGCACCACATCAATTAGCAATGCATATCCATATGGTAATCACCGTCAACAATGCTCATGCCATCAGGATCACCAGATAATGCCCTCTATGGAATAATATTCCAACAGAGTTCTTGAGATATCAGCACAAGGCCATTCTTATAAAACATATAAGTGTGAATCCAACCCTTAGCAATCTAGATGTAGATGTAGGGTGGATTTATATTTATATATGATCTTTTATGTGTTGGCATGTAAATACTCTTGTCTTTTCCTTCCCGGTTTTGTTTATTGTCCTGTCGGGACGTTTTCCTAGAACTTTTTCCTCATTTTTCTCTACGGCCACTTTTGTATGAGTCCAACTAGACTATTTCTAAAATGTCCATATGCATGTTTATATCTCATGTCGAAAGCTTACAATTGGTCACAATAAAAAAACTAACGCAGGCTTTCGAGCCTTATACGTCAAGATAGCGCCGTGTCCAACTTTTCGGATTGCATTATTTCGCCTACATGTATACATACTCTATGTATTGTCACACCCAAAGACAGCCCTTCTGTAATTTTACAACACTATCCGAAATCGGCAGGGGGAAAGTCCATGATTCCTTACCTACTGCGATTTTCCGATTTAAAAATATACTACAAATGGTAGTACAAAATATGTATTTATTATTTCGAGTATTATATTAGAAATAAAAAAAACTACCGTTTTCGATGGGCTCTCGGTTCAGCATAAGTTTCTGAAAAATTATTATTCAAATCGTATGTTCACCATTTGTTCATGTTTGTCCAACAAATACTTTCCTTTGTTATATCGAAAATAAATTATAATAAACATATTAAAATTTTTAGTCACCCCCCACGTCATTGTTTGAAAATCGAAGCGGAATACGCTTGTCCCAGATCCACGTTTGTCCGCACAAAATTCGATTGTCCGCCCAACACGAAAACAATAAATGGACACACGATCCAATGATAATTAGTAGAAAAATACCTATTTAAAATTGTTAGTAAAGAAGGACGGACAAACGAAAATAATAAAACGACAAACGAGTGTAGTTCGTATTTACATAATATATTTCCTTTCTTATTTTAATTTATTTCTATCTCCCTATCTGGGGTGGACAATCGAAAACTGTGGGTACACAAACGGTGGTGCTGATTTTATTTTGGATATAACTTTTTTGATGGGTGCACAAACGAATGGCATAATAATTTTTCGAAAATTCAAACTTAGGGGTGCCAGCTTCACAGAGTTGCATATAAGTTAGAAAACAATTCTAACAGTATTATTAATATGTATTTTTTTTTTAATTATAGGTGATTGTAGAGGAATCCATTACTCCACTAGAGCGACAATTATATTTCACAACCGCGCATGGTCATTTTAGAGCTGGATGTCCTGCCCTTGCCTTGGAGGTTCTATCAAAGCTCCCATATGTCGTGACAGATCACACCAAACAAGCTACCACACCAGGTATGTTTATTTGTTTTTTATACCACAAAACCTTTAGTACTCGTGCTAAATTAGTATTTCGTTCGGGAGGATGAGGGCCGGCAATCAACTTATCTACATCTTGCAAATGTGACCTCTTCTGTACAAATATTTAGGTCAACATACGCCGGTCGTATTGTTTATAAGAATTTATAAACGACATAGTGTCACATTATACAATGTGACACGATATCGCTTTAATATAACTTTCCGAATACACCACTGCGGTATAAGGAAAGTATTTTTATCAAGAACAATTTAAAATGGCTATTTTCTTTACGTTTTACGACTAAAATAGTCGAAATAATCCCTTTTTTGCTGATGTATAATGTGCGTGTGCCCGCCGCTCAGGATGTCTGTCTATGTACAAAATTACGGGAACGAATCACGACCAAACTTAAAAATCGGCTAAGGACCAGCTGGGACGACCCTGCGAAACAATCGGTCCACTAACAGAGAAGATAAAAACTCAATAAAACCGATTTTCTGCACATATGGGCAGCGTGGCGCAGTGTTAAGGCATCGGGCTGCCGCGCTGAAGATCAAACCGCACAATGCGCAATACTTTTAAGCACCCGCACTTTCCAACCCGCCTGTCCAGCGTGGGATTTCATGGCTAAACACCTTTCTATGGTCCGCTGTAGATGATATTCTCATCTAATCGTACTCCAGTTGTTCTGAATCCATGTTAAACTGTAAGTCCACCTGTAGTTGCCACCACTATAGGCAGAGAAAAAGACCCATACCCCAGCAGTCGCGCGAAAGTGGTCGGAAACCGAACGCGTCGGGATATCAATATGCGGAATTTTCTAGCATTTACACATTTTCATTATTAAATGTGAAAATGCGAGAAAATATAAGAAATGTGAGAAAATGTTAGTATATATGAAACATTTCAGAAATGTGAGAAAATGTGGACAAACATGGGAAAATCTGATCAAATGTGGGAAAATGTGAAAAAGTAGGAGAATATGAGAAAATGTGGAAAATCTCTATGTGTATGTATGTCTATGAGCAAAATTGCAGGAAAACAGATGTATGGATCGGGACCAAATTTCGAAATTGGCTGAAAAAACGAGCTGGGAGGTCGGTCCAGTGAAAATGTGAGCAACATCTGACAGTGACGAGTTGAACTCACATTTTCTAGCTCCAAAAAAAAATTAATACGCGCAGTCAACAAGTGCGTCATTGGCAGTTGCATGCGTAAATCGCGCGGGGAATTATACACATATAATTATATTTTATTAATTATACATATAACACATTGCTGGCCGATGACGTATAAGTACGTCTTTAAAATTCGAAATTTAGTAGCCGTTGACGTAGTAGTACATCATTCAGTTCTCATTATCGAGGATACGTTCACGTAAGAATTCGTCATTTGATGTTTGTTTTCGAGTAGCCTTTGACGTACTTGTACGTTTTAAAAAATACTTTTTCGCTAGTTTGATATCCAATGTCAAGTATCTGGTGTGGGCTGACGACTTTCCGAATTACACGACCTATTTAATTTTGTATAACATTTTCCACATTTACACACTAATTTTTTTGACATTTTTGAAAAAACATATATAAAGTGTGAATCCGCCTCTTATCAATCTACATATCTAGATTTCGATCTTATTAGATCTCATATGGGTGTGCATTGCTAATTGACGTGGTGCCGCCAGATGGCGTTTAACTTACCTGCTAGGGTGTTAGTTGTATAATTTTTTTTGGAGATATTGTGTGAATTCATCCTCACTAGTTGAGTTACACTGATGAGTTCTAATAAGATCGAAATCTTGGTATGTAGATAAGAGGTGGGTTCTCACTTATATGTTTTTACAAAATTGGCTTTGTGCTGATATCTCAAGCACTCTGTTGGAATATTATTCCATAGAAGGCACTACCCGGTGATCCTGATGGCATGAGCATGTTGACGGTTATTACCATATGGTTGTGCATTGCTAATTGATGTGGTGCCGCCAGATGGCGTGTAACTTTACTCGTAGGGGGGTTAGTTCTATAATTTTTGAAATTTTTGAGTTTTTTTTCTCTCTTTGAATTTTCTTGACATTTTTACGTTAAACATTTTAACTTTTTGACATTTTGGCGTTTTGACATTTTTACATTTTTATTTTTCATATTTCTATTACCTTATTCATTTAACATGCGACCATTTTCGTTAGTTCCGCGCTTGATTTACGTCACGGCCGATGACGCCACGTGTTGTGACGCTGCGCGCGTTTCTTTTATTATTTGCCATATGCGCAATAGGAAATCGGTATTATCGAGAAATCTGTTTTAGTAGATCGATTTGGTCAAATTTTCACAGGGGCGTCCGAGCGCGAGCAGCTCTCAGCCGATTTCCTAATTCACGTTCCGTTGTGCCATTTTCACGCCGTGAGTAGTTGATTTTCCACGGCCCCGCCCAATTATGCGCAGTGCATCGTGTTGATCGTGTTTCCTTCGCTGTTAGTGGACCGATTTTGCTCAAATTTTCGCAGTGTTCGTAGCTAATTGCCAAATTTGGTCGCAATCTGTTGTACCGTTTTCCCGGAATTTTGTTCACATACTTCCAGACGGACAACACACATTTATAGGCATCGTAAAAATCGTGTTTATTTCGACAATTTTAGGCATAAAACGTAACGAAAATGATTTTTTTTTAAATTGTTTCCTTCCCCTATGGTGTAGATTTTTTCCCAGAAAGTTATCGCATGTGTCCACAATTTTATTTAGAAAACGTGAAGGCGTTTTCGGCAAAACAATACCTTCCTTTACATCCGTGATGTATTAGGAAAGTAATTTAACATTGTCAAAACGTGAAAGTGTGAAAAATGTCAAATCAAGTCAAAAATTTCAAAATGTTTAAAAAAAAAGTCAAATAGAGTCTAAAAAGTCAAAAAAAGTTTTAAAAAAGACAAAAATATGTGGTGTGGGCACCATACTACTTTCCGAATCACATGTACTATTTAATTTTGTATAACATTTTCGACATTTTCAACTTTTTCTGCTTTTTTAAATGTTTTGGCATTTTGACTTTTTAACTTTTTAGCATTCTGACATTTAACATTTTGATATTTGCATCATTACCTTACTACATTTAACATGCGACCATTTTCCCTAATTCCACGTTTGATTTTTGACATTTTTGGACATATTTTAATTATTTTTTTACTTGTTTGACTTTTTTTTGACACTTTACATTTTGACATTACCACGTTTTGACAATGTGTCTTAACTTTTTGGCATTCTGACATTTTAACATTTTGTAATTTTGACATATTTACATTTAGGCATTTTCATATTTTCATTACCTTACTACATTCAATATGCGACCATTTTCGTGTTTATTTCGACAATTTTAGGCATAAAACGTAACGAAAATGATTTTTTTTTTCTAAATTGTTTCCTTCCTTATGGTGTTGATTTTTTCCCAGAAAGTTATCGCATGTTTCCACAATTTTATTTAGTAAACGTGAAGGCGTTTTCGGCAAAACAATACCTTCCTTTACATCCGTGATGTATTAGGAAAGTAATTTAACATTGTCAAAACGTGAAAGTGTGAAAAATGTCAAATCAAGTCAAAAATGTCAAAACAGTTAAAAAAAAGTCAAATAGTCAAAAAAAGTTTTAAAAAATACAAAAATATCTGGTGTGGGCACCATACTACTTTCCGAATCACATGTACTATTTAATTTTGTATAACATTTTCGACATTTTCAACTTTTTCTGCTTTTTTAAATGTTTTGGCATTTTTACTTTTTTTTTAAATTGACATTTTGACATTTCAACGTTTTGACTTTTTAACTATTTGGCATTCTGAGATTTAACATTTTGACATTTACATCATTACCTTACTACATTTAACATGCGACTATTTTCCCTAATTCCACGTTTGATTTTTGACTTTTTTTGACATATTTTAATTATTTTTTTACTTGTTTGACTTTTTTTTGACACTTTACATTTTGACATTACCACGTTTTGACAATGTGTTTTAACTTTTTGGCATTCTGACATTTTAACATTTTGTAATTTTGACATATTTACATTTAGGCATTTTCATATTTTCATTACCTTACTACATTCAATATGCGAACATGTTCGCTAATTCCTCACTTGATTTTTGACATTTTTGACACTTGACATTTTGACATTTCCACGTTTTGACATTTTGACTTTTCCACGTTTTGACATTTTGACTTTTACTTTTTGGCATTCTGTCATTAATTTTGACATATTTACATTTAGGCATTTGGACATTTTCATTTTTCACATTTTCATATTTTCATTACCGTACTAATACTTTTAACTAGCGACCATTTTCTGTAATTCCGCGCTCGATTTACGTCACGCTCGATGACGTCACGTATTATGACGCGGCGCGCGCCTCATTTATTATTTGCCGTGCATATGGCAAATAGGAAATCGCTATTATTGAGAAATATTCTGTTTTAGTGGACCGATTGTGCTCATTTTCACTCGATCGTCCCAGATAGTGTTCACAGATATTTGTCAAATTTGGTAGAAATCTGTTCTACCGTCTTCCCGGAATTTTGTTAACAGACAAACATACAGACAGACAGACATACGTACAGACAGATAGACAGACATACAGACAGATATACAGACAGACATACAGACATACAGGCAGACATAGCAAGAATCGGGTTTATTTCGACTATTTTAGGCATAAAACGTAACGAAAATTGAATATATTTTTTGCTAAATTGTTCACGATCACGATACCTTCCTTTGGGTGTAATTTTTTTCCCGAAAAGTTATCGCATATTTCCACAATCTTAGTTAGAAAACGTGAAGACGTTTTCGGTAAAACAATACCTTCGTTTACATCAGTGATGTATGAAAGTAAAAAGTCAAAAAAATTTCAACATGTCACAAACAAATAAAAAAGCAGAAAATGTTGAAAATGTTATACAAAATTAAATAGGTCATTTTCCCAAAAAATTGATTGGATTGAAAAATGTCAAACGTGAAAGTGTCAAAAAAGTCAAAAATGTCAACAAAAAGTTAAAATCAAAAATGTCAACAAAGAAGGAAACAATTTCAACAATGTCGACCATTTCCAAAAAAGTTAAAACAATTTCATAAATGTCAAAATGTCAAAAAATTTCATAAATGTCAAAATGTCAAAAAATTTCAAAAAACAGAAAAAGTTGATAATGTACAAAATTAAATAGGTCATGTTCCTATAAATATGATTAGAACGTGTCGTGGGCACCAGTGTCCTTGAGAAAATTGCTAGGCTTGTTACATTTGCGGTGTGGTTGTTTCTATCGTGTGCCTTGCACTTAGTATTATATGAGTCCAATGTGTTTATAATTAGTTCATTAGTTTTGGAGCCATCTATAACTCATACTTTCAAATTAATACAATAAATAGTTCTCAAGAAACATACTTTAAATTACTATTGAGTCTTATGGAAAATTAATATCATTCATGTGACAGTAGGAAAAGTATACCGGATAATATCGCTAGGTGCAAATCTGTCACTTTCATATAGTGTTAGTGATTTGAATGAATCTTAGGATTTATGAATTTCAGGACATGCTAATATTTTAATTTTCTGTATCACCTATTAGTATCGCCCAAAGAAAAAGTAGCTGACGAAATCAACACAGGAATACTATCGTGGGACAGCAAACCGCAGCTGAGTCAATCCGCCACCGATTTCGATTGGGGAGCGCCGAGCACCGTTAAAGCCGACGAATTTGTTCTAAAATGGGACGATGATGAGGAGGCTGCTGGCGATTCGGAGGGCTCCGATGGTGGGTTGAGCATGCAGATCGGCGGCAAAACTGAAGAGAAGCAGGATGTTGACGACGAGGAAGAAAAAGATGAAGATGCCGCAGAGAATCCTGAACAAATTGATATAATGGCGCAGCAGTTGAAGTTTGTGGCGTGTCTCAAAATTCTAATGGAGGAGCTGTCAACACTAGCGACAGGATTTGAAGTTGATGGTAAGTCTATAACTGACACAATAGTATTTTTTTTAAATTTTGGCCGATGGTGCTAATACACGATACTTTATCATACGTAAATTGTATTGTTTAACAAAATAAATATAATATAATATCTATATAGGACAGCTAAAACATCAGACATTTGAAGAACAATTATTACAAGATTTAAATATAAAATGACAGTCAAATATAATAAAATCAAATATATAGTTAAAATTCCATTCCATTACATCACCACAGCGTAGGCTACGATCCAACAAAAAAACTCAACCAATAAGGCAGATGCTAATCAGCACATCGTAGGGAGTAAAAACGTGTTGAGTTATTTGATGGTCTCGAGATTCCGTTGATATGGCAAACGTCGCTCAAACTCGTGTGGAAATTAAGTAGCGAATAAATTCAATAAAACATTTGTTTATGATTTTTTTCAAAAAACTCGGGCATGCCGATTTGTAATTTTAAATTGCCAATTTTTAATTAATGAAAGTCATTTTTGAATGAGCAATGATGTTATAGATAGTATTGTTTAAATGGCCCTATTTTTTATAACAGTTCTGAAAGAGATAATTTTTCTGCGATCGGCGATGTATATAAGTCACAAGGAAATTTCCGAGAAAAATCGTTTCAAATGTCAGAGTGAACAATAACACGAAAGGCGAAATAATATTCAAATAACAATAAAAATCGTTTTCATAATTTGGAGAAATGATGAGTATGATAAATACAATACTATGTACTTTTTGCAGGTGGTCAACTCCGGTATCACTTATACATATGGCTAGAGAAAGAGGTGGAAGCGCTGCGGGAATTATGCAGCTACACTTCTTCTGATGTTACCGATCCCAATAATCTAGAGCAGTTACCGGATGCGGATAATCCAGAGTGTAAGGAACGCCCTACCCTACATGAAATACTCGTTCAAGAAAAGATGGACTTCGAAGCTAAGGTCCAACGAGCAGCCAAGAGAAAGCGATGGCTCAGAGGTATGTAAATTTCTGTTTATTTTCAATTCTAGTTAGACGTTTCCTGGTAGACGGGTTGTTCTTTGTGGTATCACATTGGGAATAAGGTAATCTTTTTCAATATCATAATTCAATTGGATTCTTCTGAGGTTACATAATTCTCTTAAAAAACTGTTTCTTCATAGCTTTAACCTTTTTTGAGAAAAGTTTTGCTGGAAGTTATATGTTTTTTTTTGTATTAGTATTATTATTATTATTAGTTTTATCTTTATACAAATATAATTCTTCATTAACATGTTTAAAGAGGTAAAATATGAGCTTATTATTTCGAATATTAAATACAATATTAATTAAACTAGAATTGCTTTTGGTTTATTTTCAATATCTCGTGCCAAAAAAATATATTTTTTACAGCAAATGAAACTTTATTGCGCACATTGTTGAGCTACTGTTCACTTCACGGTGCAACAGGAGGTCTAGCATCTGTGCGAATGGAATTAGTTTTGCTGCTACAAGAATTGCAACAGGAGAAAACACATCAGCAACTACTCAGTCCTCTGCCATTCCCAACTAGTTTGCCACTTTTGGCGGCCAGCGTGGCCAGCAGCAAAACCGTTATTGCGGATCCTATAAGATATTTACAGTGCTTGACGCACGATATGCTACAAACTGTAAGTCTACTATAAAACTATTGATCTTTTCTGTATAAATGATCTTTTATTTTTTTTATAATAGATTGTGGAACTACCTCAGCCAAATACCAGCCAGAGTCAGTTGTTGGTGTTGAGAGATTTAGCTGTTGCTTTGTCTGCGTGTATTTATCAGTCTTTGTGTGATTCTGATACTTTTAAGAGCAGCATTCAGGATACACAGGTAAGATAATATATTTCATGTTAAATTTTGTTTTCGTTATTATCAGTAATGAATGTAAACAATTTCAAAAAATAGTGTGATTAAGTGGAACATCTCACTAGCTATCAGCTATAGTAACATCACCGATACTATATTGATGGTGTTGGCTCTAATCCTCTGTGGTGTAGTTGGTAGACCTATGGCGTCGGAGACCAGAGATGTCCTCACGTTGTGTTTTTTTTTTTATAACAATTAACATTACCAGTAATTAATCTCGTAGATGTGTGTTTAAGTCCTTCCTGAATATTATTTTAAGATTAAGTATTATTTAAAATTTTAAAAATCTTAACTCAGTCACCTAATTGTCAAAGGGGAAACATCTCATTAATGTCAATGCGGCATATTTATTAATTAATTCTTCTTTCCTGCTTCAAAATCCTCTTTGATCTATGATTGGTCAATTGTCCCAATTGTGTGACCTCGAAAAAACGATTCTGGAACCTCCTCCTATTTGACCCGACGGTCAAGGTCATCAAGGAAGTGGAGGTTGACTCAAGGTCATGAGAAGTTTCTAGTTTCTAGAATTGGCGTGTTTCCTCTACGACTTCTATAAATAAACAGGAATATTTTTCAAAATAACACTTGGGATAAAAGTCTCATATTTTACAGGACGCCTGCTCGAGTCACCTAGTCGGCAGAAGGCGTCGTATGTCCATCAGCGAAAGCCAGCAAGTAACAACGTCTCCACCTAAATGGCCCGGAGTAACATCATTGCGAGCCCTATTAGCTCGCGAAAAGGACGAAGACACACCTCGTCTCACAGTCGTCCTTTGCGAATCATTCGTTGCCACCTACCTGGCCCTACTACTCTACGGTCTCGTTAGCTGCGATTGCGTTATATTATTCCATGTGGCGGCTCATACGTTCAGTACGGAAACGTGGGGCATGTTGTTTGGGGGCGGAATTAAAAAACTGTTACGAACCGCCAGCTTATCAGGCACGAACCAAAATGGCCAGCAGAGTAACCAAGCGACACCTACAGAGGAGGCTGGCGGTGCCGCCACATGGTTGAATAAACAACGCGTGAAATTAAACCACAAGTTGTTAGGACACCAACCATCCATTATGAAAGAGGATAAACCGACGTATAGGGAGCAGTTTATTGCACCGGAAATGAGCATGCTGGCGTATTTGCTCACAAAGGTATGTGTACAAACTCTATTATTTTATTTATTTAAGCCTAACCCTTTTCTACCGTTAGGTGTAAGGGTCTACATTTAACTGTCGATTTCTCACCATATTTTCCTGTCCTCAGTTGTTTAATTTCTTACCATTAAATGTCTTTTTCAGCTTCTCTTAATCTGTTTTTATTTTCTTTCGTTTTCGTCGGTCTTTCTTTATAGTTTTTTCCAATTACTATAGTTTCATTAAATCAGAAAATTCAATTAATGTATTTATAACATATGTCATTGATTCATTTTCGTTACTAAAATAAATTATTTTAGACATTCATTTAGTAAATAATTTACTCATCGAAGTCCTAGGAAATAAAGTAATTGTTTCATTTTTTCTAAAAGGCACCTTACACTACCGGTGTGAAGATATCCTTTAAGATCCCAGCCTCTATACCGCGCGGCGCCGCGGTACTGTGCGCACGGCGGATTGTTTGCGGGTCTGTACTGACTAATTGGGGTGACCAATAAAATCCAAATTTTGAGGAATCTTTTGTATATGTCTTGCTGACCATAATGTATAGTTATATATTTTTATTAATAGTTTTTATAGACGTTGTTGTATAATAAATGTTGTTACGTAAATTATTATTTTTACCAGCCCGCGGTTATACAATTGATTTGAAAAAATTACACAATGTTTATAACAAAATGACAATGGAAATAGGAAAGTCTCAACCTGAGCACCTTGTTCCTTCTATTTATTTTTTATTTTCCACTTTTCCGCACCTATCTGGACATGCCGATTTTAGAGGCTGGGTCGATACAAAAATTATGCAACATATTTTGTTTAATTTATTTTTGGATCTTGCTTCAGAACATATCAGTGCACCAGATGCCCAAAGGAAATTGGAAAATTTTGATTATAAGTATTTTTTTTTCGGCGACCAAGTCGAACATCTCATTATTATTAAGTAAAAATATTAAACAAAATATGTTGCATAATTTTTGATCGACCCCGCCACTAAAATCGAGATAGGAACGGAAAAGTTAAAAATAAAAAATAAATAGAAGGAACAAGGTGCTCAGGTTGAGACTTTCCATTGTCATTTTGTTATAAACATTGTGTAATTTTTTCAAATCAATTGTATGACCGCGGGCTGGTAAAAATAATAATTTACCTAACAACATATATTATACAACAATGCCTATAAAACTTATTAATAAAAATATATAACTATATATTATGGTCAGCAAGACATATATAAAAGATTTCACAAAATTTGGATTTTATTGGTCACCCCAATTGGTCAGTACAGACCCGCAAACAATCCATCGCGCACGCAGTCCGCGGCGCCGCGTGGTAAGAGGCTGGGATCTTAGAGGATATTTTTACACCGGTCCTTACACTGTCAATAATACTATCAGTATTCTTAAATATTGACAGTATTACTGATCGTGTAAGGTGTAGTATTGATGGATTGAACAGAATACTGACGTTAATCCGGATAATTGATAAATATTGAAGCAATTACTGACAGTACTAGGATTGACAGTATTATTGAACGTGTAAGGTGCCTTTATGACAACAGCAAGTTATTAACAACCATACTACTGAGTCACACGTTTTTTTTGACAGTTTTATTGACCGTTAAAAGAAAATAAACGTAATCCTTTGTAAAATGGTGTTTTGTTAAAAAAAATCAAGAAAACAAGTAGTTGAATTTTCAAATTTACAACTTACTGAAAAGGAAATGCGCTATTTTATACTCCCAGTGTATATTGATAGACCCACGTGTCGCACCTTAATCTTTTTGAACAATGCTACACGTATGGTAACTTATGTGTAAATCTTTCAACAATTGTATTAAATTGTTATAGCCTACAGCAGGACCTGACTGTGATGACGTATCCAGCGACTCGGAAAGCGAGGAGGAGGATGTATTCGATACCCCAGCACCGGAACGCGTGCACAATAACGAACATTCCGATCCCAACTCGTACTCTTGGTTGATCCTGAAACTGGCTGTTCTTCGTATAGTACAGCAGAAGCTGACTGATTTTCTCAGCGTATGTAAAACCCAAAATCTTTTCAGTTACAACCTTTCTTATAATCGTATTCTTAGGTGGCTGGTATTGAAACGTCGGAACTTCCAGTGGCGAGCCCGCTTATCCATTGCGGCCTACGCAGACTGTCGCACTGGCAAGATTGCCTGAAGAGCGAACTGGAATACAGGCACACTCCGCCGGAGTACATCCCTGGTTGTTTCGTGGAAAACACCACTGGACCCGCCATTCAAAAATATAGGTAAGTTTGCCACTATGCAAATATAAACTCAGCAAATTTAAAGGCATTGTGGATGCACTTGTATCCGGTTATCAATTTGTTCACATGGCAAACAATCGAGTCGATACGGCATATTTTTCAATATATATGTATATATTGAGGGTAGTTTTTTACCGAAAATCTAGTTAGGGGTAGACTATTGGGAGTGCGGCGATTTGGGCTGAAAGAAACCTCTTCTCTTTACATCGATATTTCGCTCTGACTCTAGAGTTTCATCAGGATTTACCAAAAAACAGACAGTTATTACAATGGTGTACAAATCCCTTATAATAATACATAAATATTTGAACAAGATAGATAAATCTATTCCCCTACATCTTTTGTTCAAACTGTCAACACCGGCGAGGATAATCAGGGCAGTAGAGGCACGCGAAAGTGTGTCACAAATTTACGAGTATTTACCGATACTATGAGGCCCTAGCAAAATTTACTATAAAAATATACTGATGTTATGTTCTATACCTCTATATAATTACATGGGTATTATTTTTGAACTGTGTTTCAATAGAGTTTAATACTATCCACCAAAAAAACTATCGATTGTTCGATGCCCGATAATCATTCCAATAATAAGACACTGTGCCAACTGTCGGCCGACAAATTTGTGTTTGGTGGCAACGTTAAGGCCAATTTGGAAAAAAATCGAGACAAATGGGGCCAACTGTTTGGGATGACATTAGTTGCAACGGTTTGAAGTTACTTGTTGGTGAGTTAACGGTATCTATTTTGCAAGAAACTACAGCTTGGAAGCATGTTTGTTCTATACAAAGTTGTTGTAATGTGGGGATATCATTTAAATATCTCAGTTTAATATTAAAATTATGTATTATTAAATCAGGAATTCGTGAATTTTTTTATTATTTTTGAGTTTACTATTCACATATGATGTGAATGGTAAACTATATACTATATATACTAAATATATCCTGAGCAAAATGTGTGGAATATTTTCAAACTGATGTGATATCAATAATCAATAGTATCGGACTTTTACCCACTAAAAAGACCTGCGTTCCACCCAGCCTTTACTGCCTTTAATACGGGCTGAATTGGTGCCACCGCACTACGCGCTGAAGCACTGCACCCACATTTTAACAGCAAAGGGGACACATAATACATATACACAATACGCCACAGTTTAAAACACAACACCTACTTTAATAAATATTGTTAAAAACACTGAGTTACCGGGAAGGTGCCAACTATCTCTCCTTCTCTTCCTTCTCTCTGCGGACCATGATTCGGGCGATCTGACGGTTAATGACGGTCCAGTTATCATTATTTTTCATCATGGAACAGGAACTATCTTCAATAATATGATAGAGTGCAATGGAAGCCACAGAGTAGTTTACAGGAATACATAATAGCATATTCTGGAATGAAAATCAGACAGGGACTGTTCGAAGCCGCAAAGTAGCTAACAGGATACTTTTTTTGTTCTACGGTGAGTACAGCCCTCGCCCTTAGGCTGTATGCACTGCGGCGCTTCACGGACCTATTGTGTCTCATACAACATCCATGATATGCTGGTCAACTCTTTGTAGAAAAGTTTCCCGACTAACGGTGGATTTGAACCACCAACGTTCCGCACGCAATGGCTTCAGATCGTCGCCTTAGACCACTGCGCCACGGACCGCCTCTAAATAACAGGATACTACTGAACTGTGTTGAATTATGGTTTATATCAGTCTTGTATACCTAAATTTGGTATAAATATAATATTTAAATGTTAGAAGAAAGTGGGGAATAGAAGCGCGCGGCAGATCGAACATAGTAGGGAATATCTATTTTAAATATAAAAATAGCTTAGTACAATACGGCGGGAACATTCGGAGCTGTGTTCCGGAATAACACGGTTTGTTACATGGTCATGTTCTCCGGCGTGATCTCGTCATCAGCACCGATCTGTTATCCACCTTGGACATACCAAGTCCGCGTGTTCGGCATTATCGTGCTCGCCTCCGCCGATACCAAAATCCTCCGGCTGCTCCAGACCCATCTTCTTGAGGCAGGACCTAAAGCAGCCGTGTCCCGTCACCGTGCTTACACGAGCGGACATCCGGAAAGACTATGGGTTTATTCATCCGTCCCGTAATGGGAATAGCCTTTAGTGCGGCCCTACGCTATACCATGGCGAGACAAACTCTCGTCCTGCCCACCTCCATTTGTCAGCCCTTATTGGTGCGTTGTAGAGCAGAATGTTTTGCGTGACGCTCGCCAGTAGCCTATTCTCTTTCCGCTCGGAACCCTCATGGACAGAGAAGGATCTTTTATAACCGAGGCGAGTTTAGATTGTACATTTAGAACTCGTTCGATAGCTCATGTCCCGGGCTGAATTTGGCCGCCCGCTAGGACTGGTCCTGCCCGTACTCGTAATAGACGAAGAGATGACTGAGCTGGCACCAGCCCACTCATGGTAGGCGTATACCATCCTCCGTCTATTACGAGTTCGGGCAGGGCCGGTCCAAGCGGGCGGCCAAATTCAACCCGGGCATGAGCTATCGAAAGAGTTCTAAACATACAATCTGAACTTTCTAAACATACAATCTGAACTCGGATCGGATATAAAAGATTATTAGATATTATCACAGATTAGAGTTTATCAATGATTTCTTAATTAACATATATCCCTACCATAAAATCCTATCGGTTTGGACACTACCCCCGCCGCTTCAATGTGGAACCTATCCTCCTTATTCTTCCATCTCCTTGTCAACAGCAGCGCCTCGGTCTTCTATTTGGCCAGTTCTAACTGGTTTTCTTTTAGCCACTCCTGAATTCTCCCCAGACTCCCGTTTAGTGTGCTCTCCAGTTGGTCTTCGGCGCGGGGCGTGGTCACGAGTAGGTTGTCAACTTACCCGACGAGTTTTGCCCCGCCGGACAGAGACACGCCGTTATATATTACATTCCAAATGACCCTGGCCCTGTCTGTTTGGCTACTACTAGTGACAAGTAGTAACACATACTGACATCACACTCATACTAATAGTATAGCGTGACGTCAACATGTGTCACTACTAGTTACTAGTAGTAACCAAACGGACAGGGCCAGGGTCATTTGGAATGTAATATATAACGGCGTGTTACGTCGGAGGCCATCTTTCATATGTCCGACCGTGCCTTCTGTCGGCCGACCACCAGTAACACTCTTGGAAATATGTATCTATTAAGCGGCACATATCCCGCTGCACCGCTATTTCTCCGCAACGATGTTGTAGGCGTAGCAAATATATATGGTCACAAGGACACGGTGATGTTTCATCCTCCCTGTACCCCGCGAGCCCCTTCTGCTTCCACAATCACCTTCCTCGCGGTGTCTACCGTGCCTTCCGGATGCAGTCCTCCGCTACCCGCGTCGGCACCTCTGTGGCCTAGCTGATCCGTCCCAGAATCAAGTACTCCAGAAGATTTCCCACCACGTCAAGCATACAAAGCGGTCTGTACGCCGATGAGCAATTTGCTGCCTTTGGAATGAGGACCAACGTCGCCCCTTTCGGGAATCGTCTCCTCCTCGTAGCCTCGTCGTAGAGCTTCAGGGCAGCTTCCGAGTATGGCCGTTGCTCGTATGCATGCACTTTGTAGTTCCCCTCCCCTTTTCTCTTCATTAAGATCGCATATACTATATGTTGCCTCTAGTCATTTCCGCGAGGGCTTCAGTCCTCGATCGCCTTGTCCAACATTTCCTGCTCCGTGGATCTTAGGCTACTTTCGGGATTACTCTCCTTCGCTCTCTTTTGGCTAAGTTGTCTTGACCAATGTGAAACGCAATAAACAAGTGTGCTGCCTGATTCTGTTTCCAGTACCTGCCACCTCCTGAGTTTCGTGCCTGGTCATCGCTACTCAGAGTGAGGTCTAGTATCGAATGATGATCTGTTGATCGCAACGGTTAGGTTGTGCGGCGCTACCAAGTCCGCTAGCACCCGTCTTCTCCCGTTCTTGCGACCATTTCTCCAGTCTTTTTTCCATGTGTTGAAGCCCGGCGTATCGTCTTGTCTAGGGATGGGATGGTCCAAGTGCGCGAAATAGTGTCGCAAATATGCGCAAGGAGAGGACTCCGATGCACGTCGCGCTCTCCGCCTTGCGTTATCTTTGAACTCTGTGCGCCTAGCCACGAGATAGCCCTGACCACGGGCGCCTACTATTATAAATTCACCCGTGTGAACACTACATAAGGTCCAATTCACACATAGGAGGCGAAGGCGAGGTGCTGGCGCGGCAAGAGGCACGACGCTTTCACGCCCCCTCTATATAAACATATGGTGCAATGCCCACTTAGGTGACGAGGCGCGGGCATTTTCCTCGTGCCTCCCGCCGTGCCAGCATTGCGTCTTAGATCCAATTTACACATAAGCAGCGTCGGGTAGAGGCGCGGTGTCGGCGAGGTGCAGGCGCGACGTCGCACAGGCGATGTTCATATGCAGTGAAGGGGTGGACATTGCACCATATGTTTACATAGAGGCGGCGTGTAAGAGTTGTGCCTCTCGCCTCGCAGCCACCGTGTCTCAGGCGAAAAGGTTAGACGCGGTGCTGGCATGGCGAGAGGCACGAGGCAAATGCCCGTGCTTCGTCACCTAAGTGGGCATTGCACCATATGTTTATATAGAGGGGGCGTGAAAGCGTCGTGCCTCTTGGCCGCGTCTTCGCCTCTTCGCTTCCTATGTGTGAATTGGGCCTTAACCTCTTCGCCTGAGAGACGGTGGCTGCGAGACGAGAGGCACATCTCTTCCACGCCGCCTCTATGTAAACATAAGGTGCAATCTCCACCCCTTCACTGCATATGGACATCACAATCGCCGGTGTGACGTCGCGCCTGCACCCCGCCTTCGTCCACCGCCGCTTATGTGTGAATTGAGCCTAATGTGGGCACGGGGAGCGCGTCGGCCGCTTTGCCTCCCAGGATCAAAGAACCACGATTGCCTCCTCTACCCTTATCTACTTAATACTTTCCTCCTTACCCCTTCTCACCCCCAGATGGACGCCACCTCGTGCTTGTAGTCGTCCCGCCTTTCGCTTTCGCTGCTGCCACGTTGGACTCGCTGGCGAGCACCAATCAGGCACCTCACAGAATATCGTAGGTTATCCGACAGAGGTTGAGGTTGATCTGTACCACTTCCAGATCCGCGAGGGGACCAGGCCCTCTCCTTCCGAGGTCCATGCGTTCTGGCTTCCCGCCTCCCTCTACTCTTTACTTTCCTCCTGTATATTGCTTTCGACCGTGGGTGTCATCTCTCGTGTTTAGCCTCACTCTCAGGCACTTGTTGGTCCTCGCACTTTGGCTCTCCTAGCAACAAAGCGCGTATTTATTATCTGCGGCCTGGCATCTGTCTCCGTGGTGTACCCAGGCATAGCAGCACTGGCACATTTTACCAGCATCTGTAGCAGAAATCTGCACCTGTCGCCCTGTTGCCTGTCTGAGGATTGCCATGCAGTGAACCACTCCTACTCTAATTAATCTGTTGTCGGCAGGTCCTCAGCCAGAGCCTTAGTGCACGTAATGTAATGGGTATCCTTATAGGCCGGTCTGAGCATTACTACTAGTACTACTACAACTAGTATTCAATATTACTGTTTAAGTAATAGTCCTGAAGAACAGTACCTTAAATATATGTGCATCCAATACAAAATCATGAGATAAAATTAATTAAAAAAAAATATTTTTCATATTGTTACATATAGGGCACCTTCACGGACGAATGTAGATTGATTAGTTTAGTGAGTAAGGGAAATAAAACATAAGATTAATTATACAAATGTTGGTCTGCCGGAGATGTACATTTGGTGATACATATGTATTTGGTTTTCTATAAATCATGACTTAATTTATTTATTAAATTGCGAAAAATTATATAGTGTAAGTAACTTAAAATTGTGAATGGATAGTTTAGTTGGTTTTAAAACACTTGCCCTCTCCATGCAATACACCTGTATTCACATAAAAAATATGCGAATAGCGGTGTGGGAGACGGGTGGGTACCAACCAAACAATGTCCCTTGCCATTTTAAGTAACTTGAACTCTGCATTAGACTGTTTCCTCAATTTTCTATAATCAATATATTTAATTTATTGATTAAATCTTTAAGGTAAGTAGGCAAAATGACGATGAGCATATAAAGATACAAGTTTTGGAGGCAATACAATCTTTGAAAATCGGCCGGAGATTGTTTCAGACTTGCTGACAAACGTTGTACTTGTACACAAGGTATCGAGATGTTCACTAATATTTTTATCAAAACATGAAACAATCTACTAGTGCCTGATGACTGTATAGTAGTAATACCAATATACAAGAAAGGCGACACGAAAATTACCAAGGTATCACACTACTAAACACTGCTTCCAAAGCATAGGAGAAAGTATTGAAGAAAAGGCTAAGAAACAAAGTGGAAAAACAGCTAAATGGAGCCCAAAATGGGCTCAGGAGTGAACGAAGTGTTTAGGACCATATTTTTTTAAACAAATAATCGAGAAAGCCAGAATAATGAACAAATCATATACCTAACTTTCTTTTCTGTTTCTTTAACAAATTGCCCACTATGTTTTGACATTGCTCTTTTCCCACTTTTGCGTTAAAATCGCCCATAACTATGGTGTCGAATTGGATCCTAGATTTAATGGAAAAATATAACGCGTTGTCAAGGACAACTACGGGAGGAGAATATATGAATTCATTCAAACTTTCGAGCTAAGAAATTGTCTTGTCTAAAACGACCTTTATCTGGCGTAATGTGAAATTGTATTGAAGTTTTAGCAAATATTATGTAATGAAATTAAATACAATGTGTAGATTAATAAAAACACTGTTGTTTTCTCTAAAACTTATATTTTATGAATTGATGACCACAAATAATTATTGAACGTATAAGATACTGTTATATAAGTTACTCTTTTACAGTCTTAGAGCTACTACAAAACATTATACTATTGCACCATTATTGCTTCATTATTGTAAATTCTTATATAAATTGAGTAAATTGCAACGGTACACTGTTTAGCTGAGTTGTTTGATAACGCCTAGAAACCGAGTTTGAATCGCAAATAAGGAAAATATTTTAGTGCGAGTGTTGTTTTTTCTTTTGCAGGCAATTACTGGAGCCACACAACACCCCATTTATTAATAAGAGTGGTGCTGGCGCTGCTCGTCATCTATGGATATATCTGGTCCATCAGGAAATTGTACAGGATGTTTTTATACGTGCGGTATTTGGTAAAAGGCGTAGCTTGGGAGCGCTGGATGAAGTACTACCGCATCCCGAACCTTCCGCCCCAGAACCAGTCCGGATCATACACAAGGAGCAAGACTCCATAGCTGCGTTCACTTTGAATCAGGTAAGTTGCTAAATTATACATGGGGCCTGAATCAGGCTTCTTCTTTTTCTTGGTGTCTTGATATCTCAGCGTTGGCTAATATTATTGCCACGTAGATTTTGTTGACATGTGGTCTAAAGAGTTAGATTGATTTTGTAAGTAAATTGTATTAATCGTATTTAAGACGATGTTGTTCTTGTGCTTCACTCAATTTCTTAATAATCATCAATAATACTCCTTTGCACATAATAATTGTTTTAGATCCACGCTATAAAAAAAATCCAGCGGTTACATGTCCTGAGATCTTATAGGTCAATAAATCAGATGATCAGTCTACTGATCCATCCCCCATTAAAAATATTCTTATTAAGCCACTCCCATCACATATCTTCTAACATGTGGTGCTCCTCCATCGTGTTAGTACCACATCATATTTTTTAACACAAGAGAAACTGTATCCAATAAATATTATATTCAAATTGATATTCTAAAAATGATACAACTCTAACTAGATGATGTGGTAAAATCTCTTATAAGTAACTAGTAGTCTCCTTTTGAAAACACCACATCAACTATTAATGGAAAATATTTGTTGAAAATTTATTTTAAGTGGATGTAAATAGGTAATTTGTCAGAACTGTATTTTACCACAAATTATATTTGTTGGCACTCAATAAATTTCCAGTACGCTATTAAAAGCTATTACAACAGCACTGGTTTGAATGTGTTCATTCTAATGTATTGTGCATGTAAAAATCACAATATTCGTAATAAGGTATTAATTTAGTTACATATTTTCACAGGTATCCTCAGGTCTAATTGTGGTGGCAACGCCGCGCGAGCTGCAAGAAATGGACATCTCCCTCCTGTTGGAGTTGCCCGCGTGGCTGGAAGATGAGTGCGAGCTGGATATCCTCAATTTGAACAAAGAACACGTGGACAGCACAGTACCTCCGTTCCTGGTCATTCAAAGCGCCGGAGACAAAGCAAAGGACACTCAACCGTCCAGTCCGCAGCCAGGCATCGCTGGACAGAGCGGCCGCGGCGCTAGTGTGGTAAGTGACTTCCCGAAAGGGAGGTTTTTAATATCGATTAATCGAATTACTTACAGTCACTCACTAATATTCGGGTGAATTAATTTTAATCTATTGTGCAATGCGACGAATACGTATGTTTATGTCTGTGCGTGTGGGCGTGTTGTGTAGATAAAAGGCGTGAGCTTCCCGGGCTGTCATGATGCAGGATTTGTCCACCTCGTGCTGCTACGGTCGGCTCACATGCTTCGACCGGTTTGTTTCTAAATTAAAACACCAGCTTGCTTTTGTTGCTTGTGTAAAATAATATACGTTCCAGCACAATATTAGTACCAGCTTTCAATGTTATCCCTTAAGCATATTTATTTATAGAATTTATACTATTATGAATCTTATAAAATTTTGATTACCAGTCGTTATCTGATATGTGTGATATTTATCAATAGTCAATAACTGTATCGTGGCTACTACATTGTATTGTATCCATATCACAAACAATATCTTCCAGAATGGCTACAATGTAATATCCTATTGCTTTAATTTCTGATGCAATGATAAAAGATATATTACCATAATTCATTATTCAAAAAAATATTTAGCAAACAGCAGATACCAAACTATACAGCATTTGCAAAACGATAACAAAATCTATACCATATCCTATATCTCTAGAATTTTGTGTGAATTCATCCTGACTAGCTGAACTACACCGACGAGATCTAATAAGATCGACATCTAGATATGTAGATTGCTAAGAGGTGGATTCACACTTATATATGTTCTATACGATTGGCTTTGTGCTGATATCTCAAGCATTCTGTTGGAATATTTTTCCATAGAGGTCACTATCCGGTGATCCTGATGGCATGAGCATGTTGACTGTTATTACCATAGGGGTGTGCATTGCAAATTGATGTGGTGCCGCCAGATGCGTTTAATTTTCCTCCTAGGGGGTTAGTTGTAACATTTTTCTAGATTTTTATTTATTTATTTTTTAATTTTTTATATTAAGTGTTTTGATTGCTTTTGGAAAATATATACCGCCATTTTCCATTGCCTACAAAAATCATGGGCGGTAATAGGGTGGCTTATGTCTATCGATAGAGGGAAGTTCTCTATTTACATTTCTGTTGGATTGGTTTCATTACATTGTTGTGCTAAGTTAAGCGAATGTAAGTAAGTGCAAACGAACGTACAGATAAAAAGCCTCAATCATCATCATCAACAACCAGCCACTTGATTCCACTGCTGGATATAGGCCTCTTGACCAATGTTTTCTATTTTGGGCAAATTGTACCCAATTACTCGCTTTAGGTCATCTGTCTATATGGTTAGGGGTCTGTCTCTGTTTCTTTTGTCCATACGGGGTCTCCATTCTTAGAGTTTTTTTTTGGTGCAGCGACCAGGTGTCCTACCTACTTCCGCTAATCTAATCTTAATTACGTCACATAATCTTTTCTACACTGTTGTCTGTCGTATGTGGTCATTTCTGAGATGATCTCGAAGTGAGATACTATTGCGCGCTCGATAGACCTCTGTGCTACCCTTAGTTTTTGTATAGTAGCCTTTGTTAAAAGTTAGGGTCTCTGCCCCATATGTTATTACTGGTAGCAAACGTTGTTGGTAAATTTTCCGCTTTAGTCAAAGTAAATCACTTTTTTTTAAATGTTTTTGAGTTCACCAAATGCATCCCAGCCGAGACCTATTCGAAGCTGAATTTTACAGGTCTCGTTATGACGACCAATTCATGTTCATGAGTTCATGACTAACGTATTAATATACGTCTATGTGCTCTATATGTTTGTCGTTTACTGATATTGGTTCCTCAGCACAAGGTTGGTCATGATTTTGGTCTTGGTCATATTCATCTTTAGTCCTACCTTGTGGTATGTGCGTTGAAGATCGCATAGCATAGATTTGGTGTATTTGATGTTATCCGTTGTTAAAACTATATCGTTGGATAATCTTAGATGGTTTAGGTCCCTGGTTTAGGTGTCCTCCATCTACTCGTATTCCTTTATTATCCCAGGAACACATCTTGGATGTATATTCTAAGACATCTGTAAATAGTCTGGCGGAGATTGTATCGCCTTGTCTGACGAAGTATCTTAAACGTATGTTAAATTTATTAGCGTTTGCATCCTTTTTGGCACTTGTTGTAGCGTTAGAATAGATGTGATGAATTAGTTTTGTGGATCGCTAGTCAATTCAGCGTTGATTCAAAGCTGTTATTATTGCCGTATCGAAAGCTGTTTGAAAATATAGTTAGTTAGCTCAGTGGCCGAGTGGTTAGAGGCGTCGTCCGTCTCGTGCTGAGCACTGGAAAGCCTGAGTTCGATCCCCAGCGTGGAACGAATTTTCGCGAATCACCTTTCAGAGGTTTTCTGTGAAGTTAAGGTAAATATCGGGTGATTAAACTCCTCTGAGCTTCTCCCTTGACCGGCGGAAAAGCCACACGGCTGATAGCCCTATATAGATAGAAGTTTTTATTTTAGTTAGAGGTTTCTTGTATTCTATGCTCTTTTGCATGAGTGTTTTAATAGCTTGAAGATGCTCTCGTTCGTTCGAGGGCCGGTCCTGGGTATACGTCCGCCCACGTTCCAGCCTGGTGTTCGCCGCTCTATTAAATTAATAAATAACTAAATTTCATATACAGGCCGCTGTAAATAATAATAATAATAATAAAAGTGTCTTTATTTCCTTTTCAATTACAATTTAACAGTTGACATTAGAACAATACAATAAAATAATATCTTGTAAAAGTTCTTTAATTTCAAGGTTTGAGAAATATTAGTAATTCTATGTTTACTTGTGTAGGTTTAATATTCGCTGGTATTCTTTTCGCTCGTGCAAGCTCGAATGTAAAACGTAACCCCGCCAGTTTTGGTTCCCGCGGCCGCCCCCTAAGTTCGCCGCCTATGGGCGCCCGTGTTTGTCCCCCTCCAGGACCGGCTTTGATTCGTTCCAAACCCTGGTCTAGCCTGTTCTTTTGATTGGTTAATGTATTCCTCCATGACTCGGTCGAGAGAGGCTCGTGTGTTTTCCAGCCGTGGGCACCAACGTGCTACATGGACAGAGATAACCCCTTACTCACCCTCAATCACATCTTAGACAATGGCTACCCTTGATTCGTAACTACTTTCACATCACTAACACATTTTTTCATTATAAGAAACTATGTACAATTATTGTATTCCTTCTCCGAAACTTTCTGTGAAGATATTCAAACTAATGATAAATTGACAACATTCGCTCGTTATTCATTTCACTCCCCCAAGTGAGCATTTACCAACTATAAATATAAGTTGTGTACCATTTAAACTGTTGTTCAAAATTATTGCACAATTCGGCAATTTAGAGCATTATCCGCTTTTATAAGTAATATATTAATCATAGGCAGCGTATACAGACTAAAAACATATGCCGCGACGTATACAATGTTATTTTGACACATGTTCAACGCGGAGTTTCAGAGACTGTACAATAAAATCTTTCTTACGCTCTCATAAGTCACTCCCCAATGCAAAATACGAGAGCAATTAGCAACTAGGTCACTCAGTTGATATTATTTTCAAACATTTCTATAAATGAAGGGTGCTTAAGGGATGACATTTCATAATCCATGCATTATCACAATTAGCTGTGCACGTGCTTTTGCACTTATAGTCGGATGTGTATGGGACTTTTGGAATATATTACATATGTGTAATTGAAAGAGTCGGTAATTTGTAGAATATGTCTTAATGTATGGGCCTAGCTTTATACAACTAATCCTATACACATCCGACTCTCGGTGTGGCTATTCTGATCCCGCAACACTTTTTCTTTATAAACGTTACGCAGAACTATATAAGATGCTCTTTTTTGTATTTACGGTAGGAACTAACAAAATAAAGAGAAATTGGTAAAAAAGAATGCTAAGAATTCATTAAACATAATATATAATAAATAATATATATATATATATATATATATATATATATATATATATATATATATATATATAAATAGTAAAGTCCGGTTTCTGAGAAATTCCGTTCTTCATAAAATTTCTCGATAATCAAGAGAATACTGGGTTATTCATTTAATACATCACATGAAAATACAACAGAATTACTGTTGTTGACTAGATAAAGCCATAATAGAATAGTAGTAAATAAGATGAAAATGGTATGTCTACATATGTGTTTATGCAAAATAGTAGGCTGTATTTTATGATTATTTATTATTGCAATATTTTGAAATATGTTTTGATGATTGAAACTTAAGACATGTTTCGAGCATATGTAAATAGATGTGCCCTTAGTATATGAATTTTGAATTTAGATGTATGAAATGTATCAGTGGTGCAATAGAAAAGTGACAGGTTAAAAAAAGCCATTTTAATAATAAACCTATAGGGTGGTTTGTATACAGGCCAATTAACTGTAGTTCGTGTTTACAGATAATCCACTGATAGATGTTACATAAATTGTTGCTTTTATTAGCCCCATGTACCTCTGTTTGCATATGACAACGACGTATTATGTGACAAAGTTATCAAATACGACGTCTGAATTTCAGATTGAAAATTGACTCGTGGACTCTTGAACAGCTGCTCTTATAGAACACGGCCTTAGAGAGTTATAAGCCCCTTTCATTGATCGTTCCGTAGCTGTTCTGTACTGGTCTTAGCTGGCTTAGAATAGCAACAGCTCCCGAACGATAAACGAAAGCGACTATAATAGTAGTTACTGTATTTATTACAATTCTATAACGGGCTATCGACCTTGGGGACCTTCTGCCGTGTGTATGTTATATGACTTGCTACTTCAGGAAATCGTCCCCGAGTTTTCTATAATGTCGTTAATTGTATCCCAACGACAAATGGTGTGTCGGCGTGTAGAGAGTAACTGTTAAGGTTTAACATTTGGCACATAGAAAAAGTAAATAGTATATATATATATATAAAAAGAGTAAAGTGTACTTCAAGTAAAATAGCGTTTTATTGCTGCACTACCCTAATAAGCTAGAAGCAAAGTTTTCTATTTTGAATTATACTTATACAGCAACATAAATATTTATATATATATATATATATATATATATATATATATTTGCCTTTTACCTTTCGGTGTAGGCTATTGTATTTACATTTCTTTACATTATATTTTACATTTTGTGGTTGTTGTGTATGCATTTGTAAATTATTTCCACTCTTTTCTGTTCTTCGCCAGTTCTCCTGCTTGTTTAACTGTCTTTCCTTTGTTGATTATTATTTCCTCTATTCTCTAGATGCTTATTCCATACACTGTGTTGCAGATTAACTTCATTTTCTGCTATCACTACGACATCGTCAGTGAATGCTGTGATATTTTTACCACTTGTATGTTTTAGTAACCTATATTTGATTTTTTGATTTCTGATTTCATAATCTTCATTATTTCATCCATGTAAATGTTGAATAATATAGGACTGAGCCCGTCTCCTTGTCTTAGTTCAATGGTTGTCTTACATGTTCTTGATGTTTGTCCCTTGTGTATTATTGCATGGGTATTGTTGTTATATAAACGAATTATAGAGGAATCCTAGAGGAAAGCTGGTGAAGTGTATGATAGATTGGGCATGGAAGATGAAAGTGCGGAGTGGGTGAGAAGTATATATAAAGAGGCATGGGCAAAAGCGAGAGTGAATGGAGAAGTGTCTGAAAAGTTTAGGGTGAATGTGGGTGTAAGGCAAGGGTGCCCGCTAAGCCCCCTCCTGTTCAATCTATACACAAGCGAGTTCGAGGCAGTGCTGAGGAGAGGACAGGCTAGAGGGGTGGTGGTGGGGAGAACCAAGGTGTGGATGTTGGCATGTGCGGATGACATAGTATTAGTAGCCAAGAGAGTGGAAGAGATACAAGAAATGTTGGAAAGAATGGGAAGGTACCTGGATAGGAGAGGGCTAGTGGTGAATGTGGAGAAGACTAAATGGATGATGTTTAGGAATAGGGGTAGAGTGGAAGAGCTGAAATGGAAGGGAAGGATGATTGAGAGAGTGAATGTCTTTAAATATTAGGGCTTTTGGTTTGACAGTGGAGGAGAATTTAGGGTGCATGTGGAATGTATGCAAGCGAAAGCCAGAATGGCTTGGGGGATAGCAAGAAGGAAATGTGAGAGGTTGTGGGCGGTAACCTCGTAATGGCGTGCAAGATCTGGGATGCGTGTGTAAAACCTATTCTGTTTTATGGAGTAGAAATGTGGGGATTGCGTGAGGGGTATGTGATAGACAGAGAGCAAGGTTTGCTCCTGAAGAGTCTACTAGGTCTCGAAGGGTCGACACCGAGAGCAGTGCTGTTGCAGGAGACGAATCGTATCAGTATGTGGTGGGAGTCGTGTGTAAGGATTGTGAAGTTTGAAGAAAGATTGCAGGAATTGGGCGAGGAAAGACTGGTGCGGGAGGTATTGATGAGGTGTAAGAGTAGGACGGAGAATGCTTGAAGAAAGGATAGAGGAAGCATGTATGAAAGAGTGGGTATGCCTGAGATGTGGGTAGAGGAGAAGCTGAGAGAAATGGGAAGCCTAGGAACTGAAGTAAGAGAGAGATTGAGCGATATTGAGTGGCAAGAACGGCAGACTAGAATGAATGAGAGCTCTTACAACCCTGGCTACGTAGAGTGGCAAGTGCGTGGGAAACTCCCGAGTTACATAGCCAGGGGTGAGTGGAGCAGGGAGGACAAGGTATGCATGACAAGAACGAGGTGTGGGTCAGACGACAGAGGGAGGAAAGTGTGGATGGGTCTGGGGTACACCGCGTATGCGCTGTGTAGTAAGGGAAGCGACACGTGGTGGCACCTTAGCGAAGAATGTGAGGGTGTGAAAGCAGAGTGGGTGGGAGACTGCCGAAAGCTGAATGAATGGTTAAATGAGGATGGGGAAGGCGTGAAAACCTGCAGGAGGCTGACGTGGGAGAGGAAAGTGGCGAGAAGCGGTGATAGATGATGATTTTTTTTGTGGAGTATTATTTATATTTGTATTTTTATTTTTATTTTTTTGTTGTGGTTTGTGATGTGGAAGGGCAGTGAGGGAAATTCCAATAAAGGTTTTTTTTGTTGTTATATATGTTTTTTATTAGTTTCTTTCTACACCTCTCTCTTCAAGGATTTTCGATAGTTTTTTTCTTGATATCGTGTCGAATGCTTTTTCCAGGTCGATGAATCCTAGGTATGTGTTTTTATTATGTGCAATTCTTTTGTTCTCTGATTTGTTTTATCGTGAAAATGCTGTCCTGTGTGGATCTTCCTTTCCTAAATCCACATTGCGATTCAATCTTTAGGTATTTTATTCGTCCTCCATATTTTGTTTATCAGTTTCAGTAGGATTTCGCTATCTGGGGGTCTCATGTGCTTAATCATTTCTACTGTAATCTGGTCATGTGCTGGTGCTTTCCCTATTTTCAGTTTCCTTATTATTTCTAGTAGTCTTATTCATTGATACTCTTTATGTCTGCTTCCGGGTCGTTCTGGTCTCTGTTTCTTGTCTTCTGGTCATTTCCATCATTTCGTGTTAGTAAGTCTTCAAAATATTCTTTCCATCTTTCCAGTATTTTTTCGTTTTCAGTAATTTTCCTTGATTGTCTTGTATATAAGTCACTTCTTGTCCTTTTTTATTTCTGTTTAGTTTTAGTGTTTTATAGAATAGTTTTTGGTTTTCCTTTGCATTTTTCTTCATTGTCTCCCATTCCCTGCCCTTTGCTGTTCTGGCCTCATCTTTTACTATTTTCCTCTTTAATCTGTATCCTTCGGAGTTGTTACTATTTTTGTCATTTAGATATCTTTGCCATGCATTTTTCTTTTCCTTTATTTTCTCTCTTATGTCCTGCGACCACCAGGCTGTCTGCTGCTTCTTGTTTGTGTTTTGCTTTGTCCCACATATCTTTGTCTCCAGCATATTTTTCTTTAATTTATTCCACATTTCCTCTACTTATTTTCTAATTCGCCTCTATTTTCTCTTTATAATTTTTTGCTATTTCTTTTTCCCTTAGTTTGTATGTTCTTATCCTGTTGTAGTTTATTACTATATTTGGTCTTTTTATCGCTATCTTCCTTTATTTTCGTCTCTACCAGATCAGTGATCACATCCAATTTTGTAACTTCTCTTTACTCTTGTGTCTATTATTTTGCTCCTTTTTCCATGTTCTGCTAGTACATAGTCTATTATAGATTTTTCGTTGCTGCTTACCACTTCCCTAGTTAATATCTCCAATATAAATATGTTCAAATGCCCATTATTTATGTGACATATCGTCGACTAAGCAGCAACATAAATAAAAACATCTAAAATTATATTCCAGTTTACTGGAGAGAGTAAAACTGATTATAAATTGTTTATTGGAGTAATTAATTTGCTCCTAGTTCAAATAAATAAAGTAGAAGCTTTAAAATCAAAAAAATGGATAACTTGTTGTCAGAGTAAAATAACTCCAATCAACATTTTATAATCCGTTTTTTTCTCTAACCTGCAAACCACGAAAATTTTAGATGTGTAGTGTTGAGGCGACGATATCGACATTATGTCATATGTATATCAATGGTCATTCAATGCTGTTTAAAAGTAACATGAAACTCAAGTTCATTCCATGAGATATTATGGGGAACAACTGCAATACTTTTTGCCATTTTCATGTCAACCAATATGGTTTTATATAATTTTGACCAAAAAATTGTCGAATGGATTAATTGCTTCAATCGGGTTGCCCAGACAAATTGAAAATAAATGTATATATATATATATATATATATATATATATATATATATATATATACGACATTATTTAATAATTTCCGCATTAAAATACAGTTGTATCAATAGCGACATTTCAACCTTTCCGCTTGCCCTCTTTAAGGGAGGATACACGAAGCCCGGGCTAATTTTTTAATGGCTTGAAAGACCTCCATTAAAAAAACAATACTAATCATGTAGTGTTGGAGATAACTAAGACCTGAACAATTAATTTATTGTTTTCTATATATGTATATATGTCTATATGCAATGTAGATGAGCGCGCGCGTTATCATTTTCAAGCAATGAGGAGGCTACATGGGGAAATTGTTTTGGGGTCGTAATTAGTCAAGTGGTTTATTTATCTCCGTAAATAGTTAAAAAACACTCGAAGTCACTACTCTATTCTACTAAATTTTTGTTACCAATAAGCTTTCGAAACTTTCGCAAGATTATAGTTCTATTGTTGATGCTCTAGCATGACAACAAAAATTTACAAAATAGATACTTCTTGTGTATTTACCTCCCGATTAATTATGATCAGCAACACCAAACAGTGCAACTTTTAAAATGATTCTTCAAATTCAGAATTCATTATTTGGTTCCTATCTAAGATTTTAAGTCAAATCAATAGTCAATTTTTTTATTCCTTGGTACATAATAATAATAAATGTAGAAAGCATGGAATCTCTAAATTGTGTATCTGGTGTCAGATTTTTTGCGCAAATCTTTGCTCCAATAGGGTTGCAATAAATTCACAAAAACCGGTTTTCGGGCCTATATGCAAACCGAAAAAATTATTAAAATAATTATTTAGTATAAGATCATAGAGCAGAAAGCAGTAAAAGATAAATATGAAATAATTACAAATAGTAAATACAAATATATATATATATATATATATATATATATATATATATATAATATCAAGATAACAAATATAATAACATAAAGATATACATCAATTGATTGGAACAAATCAAACATTGATAGTTTATTTTGCTGTGTTCCGAACTAGTATAAACTAGTTCAATACAATCTGACACTTTTCTTTTGCACCATAGTTAATTAATGCATGACTATCCTCTTAAATCCCCTATCATTATTTCTTGGATTATATTGTTATTATACTTCTTAGGTTCTCAAACATAAAATTGACGGAATACGGCGAATCACCTCGCATCCATTGTTGCCATTATGTAAGTAATGGACCCACCTTTTCCGAACAGCAAATTAATATCATTTTGTAGATTTAACCGGTTGCCAAGATGGATCGGTACAGTTGTGGGAGTGGGGTCACTCGCAACCGGTAGCTACCCCAAGACCGCCCGGCACCTACGCCAAAGTTACGCGTGTTAGATTCTCGCAGCATGGCAATAAATTCGGCGTCGCTGATTCCGATGGGAACTTGAGCTTGTGGCAGGTGGGATTATCTGCGAATGCAACCAGACCATTCTTTGTAAGATGTTACCAGATATGTAAATGAATCACCATAATCACAATCCATTTACTTACAGACTCACCAATGCCACAACAAAGGAATTACTGATTTTGTTTATCTGAATTCGTGCAGTTTACTAGCTACAGGTAATGTAAACTATTAACCTTGCGGCACTCGCGCCCAGTCTCATAGACCCGGATATATATATATATATATATATATATATATATATGACTGGGCGCGAGTGCCAGAAGGTTAAACACTGTTAGGGGCGCTATGGCTAAACTTAAATGATTTTGTCTGGTTTAAATATTGTTATATATGTATATGCGCGACCAATCCGATTAAATTTAAATACCGAATCATACAAAGAATTATCTTTTGGCTGCCACAATCCCCCATTCGGCTGTTCATTTAGGCGTATCAAAAAATATAATTGAATAAACGATGTTAATAGCGTTTGAATAATGCTGATTTTAGCTGCTGTTTTAGTAGGTTTTTAAACATCTTATTTTTTATAGCTGGGCACAGTTCTGAAAGTAAGAACGTCTGCATATGGGATTCGATATTGCCTCAAGGAAAATCTTTAGTAGTGGCATTTACGTGCCACGACCAGGGCGCCAGCAGTATGGTGTATGCACCTCAGCATCAAGTACTAATATCCGCAGGAAAGCGTGGCGATGTTTGCCTAATCGACGTTCGTTTGAAGACCATAAGGCACCGTTTCCAAGCGCACGACAATGCAGTGAAATGCGTTGCGATCGATCCTCATGAGGAGTATTTCGCTACGGGATCTGCAGATGGGGATATAAAGGTTAGAATAAAATTATAAATAGGTTTATACAATGAGAGCAACAGGAACTGCATACAGTTTCTATGTTGCTACAAATTTCGGTTGCTAAAATAGTTCAAAATTTATAACTGGGGAGCAGTGCTGTCGTTTCAGATAGTGATATAGTTGAATATAGATATATAGGGTAATAGAATATATAGGGTAGACAATAAGAAAAACACATGGGTTAATATTTTTACAGATGCTTATGTTCTCTTGTTAAATATTATTGATTGATGTTAAAACAATTAATAATTGTTGACCATTATTTGTTTCAATAATAGATTTGGGGTGTTGCTGTTCCCACGGTGCTGTTAAGTTTGCCCGCAGAGCACGCTCGCAGTAGCTTTTTCAAAAATATAGGCCAGGGCGTCACCCAACTCCACATTGACTCGCATGCACGTCTCTTCTCCTGCGGAGCGGATGGCAGCATGAAGGTGCGACAGTTGCCGGATCGTGAATCGCTGCTTAATAATTACTCGCACCATTAGTAGGATGAACGCATGGAACTGTGCTGGTAGGTTAATTCAATAAAGGTATAATCTTATCTTATAAATGTGTGCTTTGCACGTCTACGAAAATGGTATTTTATTCTAATTAGTGAGATAATGAAGAGGATATGCAACAGTTGTTATTTGTTATTATTTTGGACTTATTTAATGTCTATTGATAAATGTGATAGTTATATAGTTCAAGTGCATATATTGGAAATTGTGTATTATTCCTGCTAATTAATTGTATTAATAATAATGATTAAATTAATGAATTGTCTACCCTTATTACTCCTATCCGATGGTTCATATAACGTAAGATTTTATTAGTAGGTTATAGTATACACCAACAACGAAATAAATTTTGTTCCAACAAATTGTTTCGTTTTCGTTCTTCACGTTCGCACTCAAAAAATATCGTTTTCGTATTCGATAACATTAAAATACCATACCTCTAGTCTCACTGTCACCACTATAGCGTCCCTAGAGTTTAAATTATAACAACTTTTCTCTTGGAAAAAATATTGCTAACAGGTGTGCCTGTGAGCTGCTCAGGTTGATACGGCGGGAGTGGATTCGTTGTTAATTTGTGGGCGCCAGTAACATTGCAGAGCAAGTTACGTGATTAGTAATGATACAAATAAAACTCTATCAACGAACTGTATTGCAATAATACCACATGGGTAGTAGTTTGACCGTGTTTTTGGAACGATGCAGGTTCTTGGGTTCTCAGTAAGGGTATTGTGCAACAGTGTGCAACCCGTTTCCAGTCCATAGATTTCTCATTTTCATATCCAAGCTTCCTGAATAAGGACAATATCTATATTGTCGAGGCTGCTTATTTACCTGTATTATGTTTTTGAATCTTCCATATACATTGTTTTCTGTGTTCCTTCTCAGCGCACCCCTCGTCCGCCCCTGATATTCCACTATGAATCCCGGATAACTCTCCCACTGCAATGGTTTAGAGGGTGTCCATTCTAGGCCCCTCCTCAGGCTGCTCTTACTGTGAATGTTTGATTGTTGGCCCCTCACTAGACTACTCCCGGCGACGTGTATCGCCTGAAGTTTCCACTACAGGCCCTTACACAGGATTTGGTTGGCCCTTCTTTTTCTTCTTCGCCGCCCTTCTTTGGCCCGAGTAACTTTTAGGTTGCCCGAGATAAATTCAGCAGACTATCCCCTTGAGTGTATTCCAGAAGAATTTGTCCATCATGATGCGCACTTGCTGACCTTTAGGATCAGAATTTTTATGGCCTACCTTCCATTGGTCATCGTCAGTTCGGAAATCTGGGCCATTAGTCTGCGAAGGACTGGCGCCGGTTCCATTACTGGTCCCGGTATCCACGTCATTGGGTATCAAGCTCTCATCCACCGATTTGAGCTTGGACACTTCCCAGGTATGTCCCTCTCTCATCACCTTTGTCAGCCAACGTTTGGTGCTTTGGTTGGCGCAGGAGACATACAGATATCCCGCCCTGGCTTAAACTCTACGAAAGCCAATGGATCGCCGACTTTCAGTGCGACAATTTTTTCGAGCTGTTATGTTTGTAGACTTCCTAACTACTCTTAGTTCAAGAACGAGTCTGGATAATCCTACTCAGTCCGTGTATGGCTTTCCCTGCGAAGGGGCAGATTCTGTGGAGCCCCTAATTTTCTTCGCCGGTCTTCTATCGTTCGGCGGTGTGATTCCTGCAGATAGGTGTCTGATTTGAGTCTAATGATCAGCCTGCGCTATAGTCACTCCAGCTTGGTAGCCTGGAACTGGTGCTTGGTACCCTAGCTGCCTGCTTCTTTTGCTTTCTTGCTATGCCCAGGAGATTACGTGATACAATCGGTAATTACCCGCATGCTTTTTAGTTTTTATTTGTAGGTTCCATTTTTAGTCACACGAGTACACGGAAACTAAACATCCCCCACAGAGCCCGAGATGTGAAGACAAGGCTAGATAAAACTGCAGTCGCCAAGTGTCTCATATGTATCGTCTAGTCCCGCTGATCTTTTATAAATATATAGGCGGGTTAGATACAAACGTCTTCTTCTTCTTCATGTACTTATCCGATTTCGGATGTTTGCGATGAGCATGACTATCTTCACTTTATTGGTTGCTACTCTGAAGCGCTCGTTCGACGTCTTCCCGTACCACGCCCTGAGAATCTGCAACCATGAAATTCTCCTCCGTCCCGGCCTGCGTTTGCCGTGTATCTTGCCTTGAATGATGGCTTGTAACAGGGCGTATCTGTCGCAAGATGTGACCTAGATATTGGAGCTGGCGGGCTTTGATGGTGTCCATGATCTCCTTCTCTTTCTTGAACCTGTGGAAGACTTGTATGTTTGTTACTCGCTCTTTCCAAGATATCCGCAAGATACGTCGATATAGCCACAACTCAAAGGCTTCAAGCTTTTTTGTTGTTGCTTCATTTAGTGTCCAGGACTCGACTCCGTAAAGTAATATTGGGAATATGTAGCACCTCAACATGCGTACTTTGGTAACAAGGTGGAGTTCGTGATTTTTGAAGAGGTTATTCATTGTATTGAAGGCAGCTCGAGCTTTCCCAATTCTACTTTTTATCTCTTGGCTATTGTCCCAGTTTTCGTTCACAAGTATACCTAAGTATGTTGTTTGTCTCAATCTCTCTATTTGTTGATTGTGAGCGTAAAGATTTACATTGGCTATATTTTCTTTGCTTATGATCAAGATTTTGTTTTGTCGCTATTGATATTAAGTCCATATCGTTCACTAGCCGCTACAATTCTGTTTAATAGTGATTGAAGTCCTTGAAGAGAATCAGCGAATACCATTGTATCGTTGGCATACCGGATGTTATTCGGTCTAGCTCCGTTCAGTAAAATGCCTTCTTCTATGCCTTCTAACGCTTCTTTAAAGATCTGTTCGGAATATAAATTGAACAGAATCGGAGAAAGTATGCACCCCTGTCTTACCCCTATAGCTATTTTAATGTCTTCTCGGGTGTAAGGGGTAACAGCATACGCTGGCCCAAACGACAACCTTACCTGCACGTGGTGCACCCTGCCAGAAACTAACAAGGCTCTGTCGACCGAGTGACTACCGGTATAAGTAGCCCCCTTCCTGTCAATCAACAGCTTCTGGTGGAAGAATTGAGAGGAAGAAGGGCACTCTTTTGTCCAGGGATTGAGAAATCGATCCGAAAGCGGATGAACTACAGAAGGAACCCATTGCAGTGAACGGCATAAGAATGAGGAAGAAGATTGGACACTCATCTCGTTAAAGATCCAAGGAGATAAGTCCTAGCAAAGTGAAAACATGACTATGCTCAGACCTAAATTTCAATCCGGAGTTTCAAGTCTCCCATTCGGATCTCCGGGGGAGACAGTGAAGAGCGAACCAACTGCATCAATAGATGCAAAGAAAAGTAAAATGAGAATTTGTACGTGGAATGTTAAAACAATGGCACAAGAAGGTAAAATATACAACGAAATACTAAAATTAATGGAGCAGAGACGAGAACAAAAGAACAACAATGAAGAATACAGGAACATAAACAAGACAATTAGAAAGGCCAAAGAAATAGAAAGAGTGGAAGCATGTCAAGAGATAGAAGAGCTGCAGAAAAGATATGACGAATTTAATGTCCACCAAATAATTAGAGAACTGACAGGCAAAAACAAGAAAAAAGAACTTTGGGCTGGTGAACAACGAGGGAAAAATTATCATAAACTTAGAAGACAAGAAGAAAACGTGGAGCGAATATCTCAACAAACGATTTGAAGATGAAGAGAGAATTGCAACACCAAACATCGAAGGAGAAACGGGACCGTACATCTGGGTAGAGGAAGTGGACATAGCAATAAAACGAATGAAAGATGGAAAGGCGGCAGAGCCGGATGACCTACAAGTTGAAATCCTGAACACCGTTAAGTGAGAAGCATATCAAAACACTCACCAGCATATTCAACAGAATATACAACTCGGGCAGCATACCAGAAGAATGGTTGAAGTCGGAATTCATCGTATTACCAAAGAAAGTAGGAGCAAAAAGATGCGAGAAATATAGTCTCATCAATATCAGTCTCATGAGTCATCTTCTCAAAATATTCCTAAAAATAATACACAAGAGAATTTATAACAAGCGCGAAGAACAAATCTCAACAAATCAATTTGGGTTCATCAACGCTATAGTCACAAGGGAAGCGCTTTTCTCAGTGCAGGTGCTCTTCCAAAGATCTAGAGACGTAAATTGCGATATCTACGTATGCCTAATTGACTATCAGAAAGCGTTTGATCGGGTGCAACATCACAAGATGCTAGACATACTAAAACAAGTGGACATTGACGCCAAAGATCTCAAAATCATCACCAACTTTTACTGGAACCAGACTGCATCCATGAAAATAGAAGACATTAAAATACAAACGTAAGGGGAAGAAATGTTTACATTTTTCTGAGCGGAGAGGCAGACACTGCTCTCAGTGCCACGCAACCCTAGTCAGGTAGCTTACAACAAGACTTGGAATCCCCCAAGTCTTGTAGTTAGTAATTCTAATTATCTTCGTTACGCTTCTAATCTAATAGCCTTCTTGTGTTTTCAATCTGGTTTCAGTCTAATATCCTTATGGTATATTATACGGTCTTTCTCTTTTACTCTTTTTACTTTTACGTAATATCATGTACAAAAAATCATTGGCTATGAATAACTAACAGTATTATGTATTCCGTAGTGGAAATATATTTATAACTCATACAGATAAGTATATAGACAGAGCATGACGGAAAACAATTTGGTTAAACTACGCATCGTCGATAAACGCAAATTTGTTTTTATACATTTGATTAAATACCAACAACACTTCTTAATAATTAATTACTGGAAATCCAAACACCAGTTAAATTAAAACTAATCCGATTAATATTTTAGTAAACTCGGGGACGATTTTCTGTTTCAACTCACATTCTCATACATACGGCAAAAGAACTTGAAGGTCGATAGCTAGTTACAGAATTGTAACAAATACAATAACTACTAGGAATATTTATATAAAGGATGTGAAGCAACTTGGAAGTCAGGATTCTAATGAGTTATACTTCTGAACGAATGCAATCGTTTTTTCTTATGCGACATTTCCAATAGCTTAAAACTGAGCAAGATATATCTTAAGCGAACAATCCTGTCGTAAACCTAGTGTTATCCTGAACACATAAGATTCCCCATCTCCCACTTTTACTCGTGCCCACGTATTATTGTACATTCGTCAATCATTCTCTCATCATCTTTTCAGACACTTATATAAACATTCGCCCATCCCCCATATTTACTATGTCGTACGCAGCCTTGATGTCAATAAATACTGCATACAGTTTACCTCCCTTATTTTTTAACACCCGGTCTATCACATATTTTAGCGTCACGATATGTTCAACTGTACTTCCTCCCAGTCTAAATACATCCCGATTCAATATCATAGGCGCCCGGCTTTGTCCCGGGAAGTGTCAGATTCCTATACGATTCAGCGTGAAGACCTACTAACAAATACCCACCTCCGCCCTTACTTCAATCCTGTACTACTCTCGTGTTTCTTCGAGTTAAAGGTGTCTTATGCTATTAACACATCAAGGTTTTTTTTTCATCTGGTTCTATATTCTATATATATGGTACTCAGTTCCTGAGTGGTACATTCTTCTGCCTGTCAAGTTCCTCTTGCTCTTTCATTCTCAGAAAATTGTTAATGTAGCCCGCCATTTGCAACTAGTTACTGGGAACGTTACGCATACAATGTTACAGGATGAGTGTAACATCATCTGCGTAACGTTTCCAGTAACTAGTTGCACCCCGACCTCACTTGTTAGTTGACTTCTACACCAGTACCACCGTGGACATTCGAAGAGCTTGTGCTCTGCATCGTTAGATTCGAGACCGCATTGGGAACAGGCCTCGTCACGGGACTTCCAATCCGGCAGAGGCACTTTTGGAAGTATCCATGACACCTCGCCATACTTCCTGCCCACCCAGCTTCTTATTGTCAGGGATGACCTTATTCCAGTCAGCTTTTCCCTCGGTGGCATTCCAGGTTTCCTGCTACTTTGTTATGTTACTATCCCTAGGGATAGCCTTTGCTCTGCTAAAGACGTTTCTGGCTTCGAGTGCAACAAGCGGAACACATTTGTCGGGTCCTCCATGTGCCCTCGCGAGTTTTCTGAGTAGTAGCGATGATATTGGCTGTAGCCTCAATGGTGGATCTGTTCCGCCTAAATCCATGCTGATTCTCACATAGGGCATCCTGGCCCTCCATGTATGCAATTATCTTCCCAGGCATCAGATACTCAAGCAACAATCCCAAGCTGTCAGGCATACAGAGCGGCCTGAAGGACGACGGGTTGTCCATAAGCTCGCCTGGTTTAAGGATGAGAACCAATTTAGCCTTGTTCCACCTGTATCCAGTGTCTCATTCATGACTTGGAGCGTCTCTTCTGCAGTTATTCTAATAATTACAGAGGGCACTCCATTGGTTCTGGGGTCTTTGTTGCACCGTAACCGATGGCTGGCAGTAGTGAGCTATTGCTCGTCCCGTAGGGAATTTATGGACTGCATGTAGGATGAAATGGCCTCTTCCTTACCGGGTTCGGCCCGTAATCGAGTCTTCAGCCTGCTCGTGTACACACATCTTCTCCGGAGGTCCGCTATGGTCTCGGTCGACCAGTAATCCCATGCTTTTTACCACGACATTTGGGGGCCATGCTTGCCTCGTATGCCCTTGTAACTAAGCTACGGACTCCAGGTTATGTACGGCTCCATCAATCATGCCTCGCTCCATAACTTTCATGAACTCCGGCTTTTTAAATTTGCGGGAGTCGTACTTGTAGGCCAGCTGAGTTAGTACGCATTGGTACCTTGTGTCACAGTCGTAGCGGAAGTTTATATATAAATGGTCACTGAAGGTTTGCTCCTCCAGTACCTGCCAGTCCTTGATGTTAGTTACGACTGCGCCGACACAAACGTTATATTCAGAGTGGCCTCATAATTACCTCTCTGGAAGGTCGGCTGTCCTACCTCATTGACCGGGACAAGGTTGTATGTGGCTACCCACAACGCCAGCACTGTATCTCTCTAATTGGTGGTATGGGAGCCCCATTCTGGGGACTTGGTGTTGACATCTTCAGGCACCACACAGTGCCTTCCTGTTCTGTCCGCGACAATGCATAGATTAATCTCGCCCAGCGTCTCCGATAGATCTTCCAACTCCGCATTAGGAGAAGCGTATACGGTGTAAATATCCTCTTATGCTACCGGATTCTCCCCTACCGCACTGTTCCCTGGTCCCTGGCCCCAGTCCTGTGGCTATCCGCTCCGCCAGCAGTGTTTCTCTCTGATTGGTTGTGTGAGAGCCCCATACTGGGGACATGGTGTTGAAATTTGCAGGCACCACACAGTGCCTTCCCGTTCTGTTCGCGGCTATGCATAGGTTAATCTCACCCAGCGTCTCCGCTAGATCCTCCAACCCCGCATTAGGAGAAGCGTATACGGAGTATATATCCTGTTATGTTACCGGATTATCCCCTAGCGCACTGTCCCCTTGTCCAGGCTATCCCATCGCGAAACCATATTCCCTCTAGCCCGTGCTGTAGGTTCTTCCAGTACCCTCTGTGAGTTTAGCAATCACAAGGTCGTATGCATCTGCGGAAGTGGTAGCGCACCGCAGGCCGTGTACTGCACGACATCTATTCAGATTGTTTTGTGTGTGTGTTAAATTTAGTGGCCATTTTGCGGCACCCAGTCTGCGGTGTTGACATTCGACATTCAGCAGGACGTTCCCACCTTGGGTCCTAATTACCTGTTTCAGTACCTGGGTCTAGTCTCGTACCATTACCGGTGTCCTCTCCTGTGAGCTAGGCGGTTGGTTCAGTGCTGGGTCCTGGTTTAAGAAGTATTTTCTGCTTGTACATAAGTATTCCAGGATCTTCCTGGTCGTATCCTGATTGACTTCCGGGGCTTCTAACGAGAGCTTAAATGGTTCTCATGTAGCACCATATCACCGCCTCGATGAAGGTCTTCAGTCACCGAACTGGGGCGTTCGCACATGAGGTAATTGTGCCTTGCCGCTCCTCTGGCTGGACCGGTAAACACGGGACCTTCGTGATGTTCACGGTGTGTCCGCCTCTTCCCGGTGTTAGTCGATGGTCTGCGAGTTCCGTTAGCTCTGACCTCGAGCTCTCATTGTTGTTCCTAGTAATGACTTTATAGTCAACACTCATTAATCTGACCTTGTAATATGTTTTTGGGGCACGTACAGCCGAGCTCAGTTCCTCCAACTCTTCCTGTTCTTTCTGGCTTGCTGAAATCGGCTACACACAGTTTGTTTTTTCCTCGATCCCCTTCTGGGTCTGGATCCTGATTAGCTGGGCTAGTTTGGCTATCCCTCCAGGCACCCAAAGGCCCAATTCACACATAAGCGGCGTCGGGCGGAGGCGCGGTGTAGGCGAGGTGCAGGCGCGACGTCGCACACATAGACAACAGGCGATTGTGATGTCCATATGTAGTAAAGGGGTCGGCATTGCATTATATGTTTACATAGAGGCGTCGTGGAAGATTTGTGCCTCTCGCCTCGCAGCCACCGTATCTCAGGCGAAGAGGCTAAGACGCGGTGCCGGCACGGCGAGAGGCACGAGGCAAATGCCCGCGCCTGGTCATCTAAGTGGGCACCATATGTTTATATAGAGGGCGCGTGAAAGCGTTGTGCCTCTCACCTCGCCAGCACCGCGCCTTCGCCTCTTCGCCTCCTATGTGTGATTCTGGCCTTAGCCACAGGTCTAGGGTGTGCTTATGTTTTTGAGCGGTGGCCGTTAGTAATTTTTGGCAAGGTTTCCACCTTACGTCGTTTGCCCTTCCTCCGGGTTAATCCGAACTTACTCCAGTTCTAGTCAAAGTGGACTCGTCAATAACTAGTATGTTTACACTAAATAAAGGATTTTTTGCATGCCGCCGCCCAAAAAGCTATTCCCAAAACTGTAATCTTGCTGGATAGTTGACGTAATACTAAATTGATGTGGTGATTTGTAATGGTTATGCCAAACAAAGGTTGTTTTTAAAATATTTTGAGTTTTTCAATTCACACAGATTTAAATTTCAAGTTAGATGGACTGTTGCGAATGTTAGATTGGTAGTGCTGAATAACAATATACCACACTGCACGTTTCTGGCTGAATCTGCATTGGTAATTTAAAGCACGCTGTATATAGGATTAGGATTAATACATTAACTGCTAGTTTTATCATAATTACTTATTTCGAGAAATTCTACTGTAAAATATAATTGTTACTCTTAATTACACATACAGGGTGTCCCTAAAGTATGGAACAAATTCGATAAAACCTTTATTTATGATTTTATCAAACATTGCTCGGACACACAAATTTCCAATTTTTAATTAAATTGCTCGGACACTAGATTTAAATTTTTAATTTCCAATTTTTAATGAAATTGTCAATTTAGTCATATTTGAATGAGCGACACGTCATCGACCATTTTTTTAAATGGCAACCCCATTTTTTGATTACGGATTCTGAAAAGGATTATTTTTTTCAGCGATGTATATTATAGATACGCTGTGGAGTCATATTTAGCAGTATTATCAAGATATTTGGTTAAGGCTAGCCTTATTATAAAAACGTTGGACTAAGTGCATTACTGTTCTTACATTAAATAATAAAATTTTGTTTATCCTCAAACTCGCTTGTTTTCATAGCTAGGTAAAAAAAACTCCCTTCATACTCAGTGTGTATGTAATAAAAGTATAGGAACACTAAATGCCATACAAAAACATTCGTAAATATAATTATATATAATTGTTTATTCGAATAAAACAAAACAAATTTAAGATAATCTACGACAGGTCAAACATATCCAAACAAGACTAAACCGACTAAACCACTGCAATTGTCACATTCAAAGCCCACTGATTATAAGCGCCTGACCTTCGTATTAATTGCCGGCAATATCAATTACAACACATGTTTACAAGATATAATCCAAACAGTCTGCTCAGCTATATTTAGACGCCTATAAGGTGGTGAGAGGAACGGATCGATCGTGCGGTTAGTTGGAACGAAGAAGATGGCCCCGTTACCTGTTGATAATTTGACGGCAGTTCTGTACGGAATCAACGACCTTAGATTGGTAATATTATCATTTATTATAATATTATTCAATAAATAACATCCGGCCAATAGTATTTATAATTAATAACTACGAACAATATATTTGATTAGAGAGATTGTTACTTGTATTGTATTGGCATTTATTTAGAGAAAACTTCATGTACATACGTATAATCGTTGATTGAAGTATTGATCTAATACTTCAATCAACGGTATAATATACCGTACGTTTATAAATGTGGGTTTTTGGTTAAAATTTCCGCGCTATTTTTTCTTCCAGCCTTCTTTTAAAAAACATATTCAGAAGTTTTATGTTACTTCCAATACTGATACCGTTTCAACGTTATTTTTAAACCCTATTCAATTCAGGTTTAATGTTAATGTAATACAAAATTTCTATTAAAAATATTTGAAATTATTATTAAAAATTATTAAAAATTATAAAAATTTATTAAAATAAATATTATTTCAAACTATTGTCCTGTTCATATATGTTTAAACATTTGCTAGTCAAATATGTATCAATTATAATATTGGCTTCTAGGAACAACGGCCTATTCCTCAACCCAGCGATGACCGTATGTAGCAACAAATTAAATATAAATAGGATTATAGTAAAAGTTATTATTTTAGAGGTACTATTACGCATGGAAGTGGTAGGCATTTGTGGATCCGACGTTCATTATCTCGTGCACGGCAGAATCGGACCTTTTGTCGTGGAGAAGCCTATGGTGATAGGCCATGAAGCATCCGGAACAGTCGTTAGTGTTGGAAAAAATGTCACGAATTTGAAACCGGGTAATTATAAACACAAATAAGATAGATATATACATATATACATAGACTGGTGGTACATATGCATGTATTCATGATATTAATACATTATTGAACACAGGCATGTACAAATGTTGATGCCAATCACCTCACATATGTCCTGTAAGGAGGAAATCTTCGACAGACACCCATGCCTCACTATCACCTCCTGGTGTTAGAGGCATGGGTAGTATCTGATTCACCCCGCGATTTACTACGGGCGCCTACCGACTAAAACCATCCTCCCGTTCTGTAACTAGGAGCTTGCCCGCCTTAGTGTCACTCTAATCCCAAACAGTCTGTTATTCTTGTCTCTTGTCTTGACTTGGTAGTCATTGGCCAGTGTCCCTGCTGCAGGTTGTCCTCGTACTTCCAGGCGATGACTTGCTTGGCGCATTTAGCTACGCCCAGTTCGCTTCTCTTCCAACATAAGCATCCCCATCCGTCGCGGTGTCGGGTCATCTTCCCCCAGTTTATTCCATAGGGAGGCTCTCTCCCGGTACCATCTACTACACTCCCGTAATATATGGGCCTTGTCATCGGTCTTGTGCAGTAGCGGCACCTGGGAGTCGCCGCCTTGCCGATGCGGTACAGGTAGGACTGGAAGTCGTGCCCAGTCAACACCTGCGCCAACCAGTGGTCGATCTGCCCGTGCGCTATCTCCACCAGGGGTTTCAACTAGAACAAGAACTGTTTAGTCCTCGTCGTCATGTCCCATCTGTCCTGCCACTTCGTCATTGTCTGGGCCCAGGCTTCCACCTTCGCTTTTTTCGGGGATGTTCTCTCTTTAATGCTTCTGTACGCAGTGGCTCTTTCCACCAGGAGGTAAGCTGGTGCTGCTTGGGCCAGTGCTTCTGCCGCGTCTGTGAATACGGTTTTATAGACGCACATGATCCGCAGAGCACTGGTCCGCAGCGCCTTCCTCAGGCTCACCACGTTCCGGTTGGTCCTAGTGGCGGCCTCCCATGCCGGAACCGCGTACAGGAGCTGGGCCCTTGATACCGTCGCCAACAGCTTTCTTTTGCTGTGACCCGGCCCGTGAATGTTCGGCTGGATTCTCACCAATGCAGATTCCGCCGTCGCTGCCTTCCTGATCGCCTGCAGGACCTGGGCAGTATGGCTCGGATTTGCCTCCAGTATGGTGCCGAGGTATTTGAGCTGTCTCTTGACGGCGAAGACCTACCCCAGCATCCTAATGTCCATGGCGGCCTGGATACCTGTCCTCTTTGTCGAGAGCTGGGCGACTGCGGTTTTGACTGCCGCAATTGTGAGTCTTATTCCCGTCATCCAGGCCGCCATACTCTCCGTGGCCTCCCTGGTCCTGTCTAGCGTCCCAGCCAGCTCCCTTCCGCGGACGATTATCGCCACCGGCGAGGGCAATAGCCGACGCATCGTCCGAGAGTGGCATCCTCAATGCGTCATCGTATGCCACATTCCGTAGGATGGGTCCCAGGACAGAGCCCTGTGGGACCCCTCCCGTCACCTCCTGTCTCATTGTTCTTCCATCTGGCCCCTCGTAGGTCACCTCCCTCTCACTGAAGTAACCTCCGATTAGCCTTATGAGGGCCCCGGACACTCCCTTCTTCTTCAGCGCCTGTATGTTGGCCGGCCATAGTACGGTGTTAAATACATTAGCAACATCCAGGGTGACCATCATGCAGTGCCTTCTAGTCCGCCATGCCCTCATAGACCAAGGCTCGTACCGCCAGGATAGCATCGGTGGTTTACCGCCCTTTCCTGAAGCCAAACTGCCGGTTGTGCAAGCCTACGGCAGTCTCTAGGTGTTCAGTGGGACGGTCCACTATCGTGCTCTCAAATACCTTGGCAACTCCATCTAGTAGGCACAGCGGGCGATTAGACCTCGGATCCGCGGCCGGCCTGCCGGGTTTTGGCAGTAAGACCAGTCTGGCCGACTTCCAATTCCTGGGGAAGGTGCCTTCATCCATGTAATTGTTAGCAATTGCGGCTATTTATGATTTATGATATTCTCGTTTGGCAGCCCATCAGGTCCTGGCGCCTTCCTGCCCGGTAACCTGCCGATGACTGCCAATAAGTCCACCTCCTCCCATCTGCTCTGGGCTGGGGCTCCCTCCTCATCTGACTGGGATAGTGGCTTCACATCTGAGCTTGGGCTCAGTGGAAACGGCACTAGTCCTGCCTCTTTGACTTCCCCAAGTACCGTGGCTTCCGGTCCAGACGGGCGAGCATCTATTTTCCTCATAACCAACTTGTAGGGCCCCAGGGGTCATTGTCGACCTCCCTACAGAGGTTGCCCCTGCAGGCATTCTGGCTTCGTTCAATCGCCCGCCTGAATTCGCTCTGCTGTTCCCTTTACCTGTCCTGGAGGTGATCGTGTAGGGCCTCCGCTACTTTGCCCTCTGAACCTGTCCCCTTGCTCTATTTGCCTTTTTCACCTTATTCACCTACTGGTGGTGCGCAGAAGTGGCGGAGGCCTTCTTCCTTCCCGGTTTTTTTGGTTTGGCCGGCACCGCTAGTCGACACGCCTTCTGCCGCTGCCGGTCCAGAACCTCCGCCATTTCGTCCAGGTTGGATATTGTTTCAACGGTCGTGCCCTCGAGCTTAGCAGCCCATCGCTCGCTGTCCATTCTCTCAATGGCCCACTTCGTGGGTGGTGGTGTCCGGTCATGCGAGTGTGGGTGTGCAGCTCTTCTTTTCCCCGATATCCTGAACTTTATATATCGGTGGTCGCTGAGATTTTATTCTTTGAGCTCTTCCCATTGATGCACCCTCCCCATCAGTGGCATTGGCGCTAGTGTTACGTCAATGAATTCCGACCCACCTCTCACAAAGGTCGGCACCTCAAAAATTATGATTTTTATAAATATGTCAGCTTATTCTCAACCTCTGGTTGCATATAATTTTATTCTAGATATTTTACTAATACTACCACAAAATGGAAAATAATAATCGAAAATATATGTTTATGTATAAAATATCTCATCAACTTGTAGGGCCAGTAGGTCCGCATTAAAAGAGATTGTATATTATACGATTGACCAACGAATTTAATTATACTTCTCAACAATTATAACTTATAGAATAGAAATATAGGTAATATACCTTGAAGGAATCGACTTGCAGTAGTATAATACCTCAAACATTCTTTTTATTAAACTAGATCCTGCGATTACATGTCTGATTATAACATTGGTATTTTAGGAGATCGTGTGGCTATTGAGCCAGGAGAGGGATGCAGGAAGTGCAACTATTGCAAAGAAGGCCGCTACAATCTCTGCCCATCTATGGCATTCTGTGCGACACCTCCATTCGACGGAAACTTGGCGCGATATTATGTGCACGCAGCCGACTTTTGTTTCAAGTTAGTGTACATTGAGGGCGTCAATATAGTTGCTAATATCTAAATGATCATTCAGAAAACGATGAATAAGTCTATAATTCTGAATATGACGATATCATTACTCATTTCATTGATTTTGCTTTAAAAATTGCAATATTTGAAGCTAGAAGGAGACATTGATTTGATATTTGTGTGGTTACTAGATTACCCGATCATGTCAGCTTAGAAGAAGGCGCCTTGCTCGAACCGCTTTCTGTCGGTGTACACGCCTGCAAACGAGGTAACGTCGGCGTCGGAGCTCAGGTATTGGTTCTGGGAGCAGGACCTATTGGGCTAGTCACTCTACTGGCAGCTAAGGCTTTCGGTGCATCCAAAGTTATTATAACAGGTGTGTTTTTAAAACAAGGCGGTTGTAACGATTATAACATGCAACTCTCGTTTGTGCTCAATTGAACAAATAATTGCGATCGCAACTCTATAATACTTGTTTGTACAACTTTGCTACTTGGTTATTTGTAGACATCGCTGAAAATCGCTTAAAGGTGGCGAAGGATTTAGGTGCCGACCATACGCTGTTGGTCAAAATAGGAGATAGTGAGCAGGATGTGATGAAAAAAATACTGGATATGTTGGGCTGTCAACCAACTGTAAGTATGGATTGCAGTGGTGCTGAGCAATCTGTCAGAGTTGCCATTCAAAGTACTAGATCAGGAGGTGTTGTCGTGCTCATAGGAATGGGGAAGTCAGAAATAACACTTCCTTTAGCCGATGCTTTAATTCGTGAAGTAGATATCAGAGGTGTCTTCAGATACGTTAATGAGTAAGTAATTAATTTAGTTATTCAAATGTTTCCAGCTACGTTACAGAAATTTACAAGTTATTTATATACATTGCTATTTGTCTATGATTGGTATGGTTTAGATAAAGTGTCCGTTTAAACTATCTAATTTTGCTACAAATCTATTCGGTTTATGCCATCATGATTTGGTTTCGATACGTAAAGTCGTTTAAACAAACACAACTGGATATATTCTATTTGATTGAAGTATTTCGATAAAAATATTCAGAATACAATATTTTACATTATGGCGAATTCACACTAGGTTTTGCACATAATTAGGCGGATTTTGTTGGCAGCAATAGTAGTAGTTACTGTATTTGTAAATACTATTACTTTTCCTTGTATTAGTGTAGGTTAATGTGAGTGTTAGAACCTAATACTGGAAAATCGTACCCGAGTTTTCTAATGCATGAAGTACTAATATGGATATGATAGATAGATAGATTTATTTAATACTTAGCATACATTTAATGTCAGTATATCATACATGAACATAACAGAAACATTCATAATTAGAAATACAACATATATAAAATTTCAACAATTATTAAAATACTAGATAAAACAAATAAATAAATAGCTAAAATTAATAAGTTAACAATTTAAAATTTCAAAAATTCAAAAATTCGTCCACACTATAAAAAACATTATTTAATAAAATTGATTTTAGTTTGGTGGTAAATATTTTCTTAATAGTTATAGTTTTTAGTTCACTAGGAATTTTTTTCTAAAAAATATTGGCCCAATCGACGTGTGATTTTCGAGAATTAGAATATAAATAGTTGAATATGATACTAATACATAAACAAAAATAAGTATGAATAAGTTGTCCATAAAATAATAGTAAAAGTGAAATGGTTAATAAATATTTCTATTAAGTAGGATACAATAGAACAATTTTTAGTTTATTCGGAAAGTAAAAATGATATTTTATATATTTATCTGTATCTGTCTTGAATAAAGCGTCACAAGACGGCGAGAGCGATTGATCTGCATCTTTACTATAAACTTAGTGGACTGTACATTTTGAATAATTGGATATCTACATCGTACTAGATATTTTCTTATGCTGATATGTAAAAATATTTACTTGGTTTTAAAATTTCAGTTATCAAACTGCATTGGATATGGTTGCCACTGGTAAGGTGAACGTGAAACCGTTGATAACACACAACTTTAAAATGGAGGATACGTTGGAAGCTTTTCAGACAACGATGAATCCAGAAACGAATTCCATTAAGGTCCTAATTCATGCCAATCCAGGATGGGCCAACTGATTTATATGTCAACATTCCTACTCTTTATATTTTAATAAATAAAAATATTTTTCATGCATTTTAATATTTAGATTATGCTCACCGCGCGTGAGTTTTAAATTTCGAAACTAATTTAATACTAACGCGCCGAGTCGTACTTTTATTTGCATTTGTATTTATTTTTCAGCCTGAAGTCTGAAGTATATATTATTATATTTTAGTGGTATTAAAAAAAAAACAAAAACAAAAAAAAAAGAAGTCAACCACTCTTGAACATAGCCCTCTTCCAGTTGTTCACGTCCTACAGTCCTGCGCTGCGATCACATTCCGCCAACGTTTTTGAGGTCTTCCCAGGCTTCTTCTCATTTCTTTGGGAAGTCACTGTGTAATTTTGACGGTCCATCTGCTGGGGTCACATGACCCGCCGAACGCCACTTGAGTTGGGAAATGCGTTGCGTAATTTCCGGGATGTTTGACATTTTATGCATTTGGTCGTTTCTCACTCTGTCCCTCAAACTAATTCTCAACATAGCTCTTTCCATCGTTATTTATGTGGTGTGCAATTTATAAGCACATTTCTGGGCAGTATGTTGTGACTGGCAGAACACACGTTTGGTTTAGCTTGAGGTTTCCAGGAATTTATGGTTGTTTGAGGATGAATCCCAACTCGCCAAATGCAGTCCAGCTTTGTCCTGTCCTCCTCGACATTTCCGCGGTTTGGTTTTGTTTAGCCAATTTGAGTGTGTTGGAACACACGAAGAAGATCCGGTTCACCCCACAAACCCTAGATAAAAACAGATTTACGGAGGCCTTCGAACAATGAAAAGGAACCGGGCAAGGTGCGACGGAGGTACTGCTGTCGAGGATGCGGTGCAGGGCGGCTATGTGAAGAAACAGAATTAGGGGGACTAAAAGTGATGGTCGAAAACCAAACAAGTCACAACAATCTCAAAGCTATCACACATCCAGCGGACGGCGTGTCTTGCCATCACCGGCGCTATGAGAACAACGCCCGCAGCAGCTCTTGAGGCACTGTTATGTCTACAACCACTCGACCTTCTTATAAGGGAGACTGCAGTAAAAACAGCATTAAGGCTATCTTCACTCAACCTGTGGCATGATAAAGGTAGAATCATGGAACACAGGAGCATACTGAGTGAAGCTATCAAACTAGACCCCGCCATAGAAGGTAAGTGGGACAGAATTCTACCCAAACACAGTTTTGTCAAACATTTTCAGACCACCATCACAATGGATGGTATCCCACAAGGCGCCAACATAACCATGTATACTGATGGATCCAAAACTAAGACGAGAGCTGGCTATGGAATATTCTCACCAGAACTCGATCTCAAGATAAGTGCTCCACTTGGAAGGCTCACGTCAGTCAGCAGAATTAACAGGAATATTAAAGTGTGTTCAAATTTTAACTGAACGGAATATTAAGGATAAACATATCCAAATACTCACCGACAGCAAAGCAGCTCTAAATGCACTAAATGCCAACACATTTGTGTCGAAAGAGCTATATTCATGTCTACACAGCCTGGAGGAGCTAGCTAAACATAACAAACTAGAACTCTGCTGGATCAAAGGATATAGTGGCATCAAGGGGAACGAAATAGCAGATGAACTTGCCAGGAAGGGATCCTTACATCCTCTAACAACCCAAGAGGATGAAATACTTTCTGCAGGTACTCTGAAAAAAACAATAGAGCATAGGACACAAGCTCTTCACAAGGTAAGATGGCGAAAACGCCGGGCTGCAAGCAATCAAAGGTAGCAATTAAGCAACCTTGTAAAATTGCAGCCACGGCCCGCCTTAACTTATCTAGAACTAATCTGAAATTATTGACAAACATCCTAACTGGCCAGTGCCGGCTAAAAAAACACCTACACACGATGGGTCTGGTGGACAGCCCGTTATGTAGAGAGTGTAATGAAGAACTAAAAACAGCAGAGCATGTAATATGCCTCTGCCCAGCTCTAGTACTCTAGTACACTAGGCATCTAATACTAGGGAAGTGCTGGCCTAGTATGGTCAGTATTGGCAACTCCTCACCCGCAGGTCGCACGCAAAATTGACTGGTGGGACGAGTGAGCAGCCTTAAAGGGAGGTTTCACTATGGGCCCATTTTGAGGCCTAAGTGTCTGTAGCTATGCTACCCTCCAGCCAAGTATCCATAACTAACTATCCAGGGGGGCAAACGAGTGGAGGACTGGTGGTCCTAGAATACTGCTGCACAGCGACGTGAATGCCTCGCAGCACGCCGGGCGTACTACCACATAGAATGGCGATGGCGAGGCGACGGAACTCGCTAATGAGAATCAAAGAGTACCCTCAAAGCAGCCATCAAGGGCGCTAAGAAAAGATGGCGAGACGACCTCCTTGAATCCATGGAGGAGGATATATAGGGTTAGGGCTATAAAATCTCGATCAGACGATTGTGCGAGAGGCGCCCCCGCCGACGCTTAGCCCAGATGAGCTAAACATCATTCTGGAGCTGTTCGCTGGGGAGGTAGAAGATGAGGAGGGGCTGGCGGCGGATGTCTATACCGACCAATCCCCCAAGGACATGCTTAAAGTTGAGTTTTATACCTGGGGTGTGCTAATCTATTCTTAGGCATTTACTGTGATATTTTGAAAGGGGTCACCCCTAATCATGGCTTCACATGTTTTGTGGCTTCACCAGTGGTGTATTGGGAGGGGAACGCGGTGGAACGACGTTCCCTTACCTTTTTTCAGAACCGGAACGCGTTCCAGTACTTTTTTTAGTAGAATTTTTTTTAATTTCAAATGAAAATTATATTTTAAATTGGCGAATTTGAAAAACATTTCAAAAAATATGTTAAACTAACAGAGTATTTATCTTGCTTTTTGTGTTTTGTTTCTTTTCCCTTTTCAATCAAAAAATAAAAACTTACATGGAAATAAATAGTATATAGCTGAAAATAGGAATTTTTTTGCTCCCACTATGCGTTCCCTTACTTCTCATTTTACCAATACAGCCGCTTCGCCGGTGCACACGCTTGAATCTAGAGTTAGACTAACATTTTACTTATTTATTTATTTATTCTCCTCCTTAGTCATTTATTTATCTATCAAAGATGGAATACGTGGATGTCCACTTATGTCTAATGGTTACCCTCGCTCTGCCGGTACACAGGATGGGAGTGGTACCATAACGGATGCTCTAATTGGGCTTGAAGGGCAATGAGAGATCAGTTCCGGGCTAGGGTTTAGGGTTTAGTGGGTATTCCTTGCATGAAAATACGAGCCGAATCCTACACTACCCGGCGAGAAGCGCCGGTTGTGCGTCATTGCATATTCTCATCCTTCTCGCGCGTGTATGCAAGATAGAGGAAGGATTTATGAAAGAGTGCATATGCCAGAGGTGTGGGTGGATGAGAAACTAAGAGGCGGGGAAGCGTGCGAACTGAGGTCACGGAAAGAATGAGGGATGTTGAATGTGATAAGAGCGTCAGGAATTAGAGCTCGTACAACCTGGGGTATGTTGAGTGGCAGGTACGGGGAACCTCGGGGCTACATAACCAGGTTAGTGTTGTGCAGAGAGGACAAAAGGTCAATAGAATAGGAACATGGAATGTCAGAAGTGTACATCAATCAGGAAAAATTCATAATGTTATAGCTGAAATGCAACGAATGAACGTTGAGATACTTGGTATTAGTGACGTACAATGGCCAGATCAGGGAGAATACTCTACACTAATAACTCCCATATGTATTACTCAGGAGGATCCGACGCACGTCACAGATACGGCGTCGCTATAGTATTCTCACAAAAATCAAACAATCAGTTTTGAACGTTGTGAATCTATCTAACAGGGTTATATTGCTACAACTCAGATCCCAAACAGGAAAAATAAATATTATTCAAATATATGCACCCACAGCGGACAAGAGCGATGAGGAATTAGAAGAATTTTACAACCAACTAGACGAAATCATGAAGATAGTCAAAAATGTAGATGTCACTATTGTTCTAGAAGACTTTAATGCTAAAATAGGGAACGGAAGTCTAGAAGATTGTGTTGGGCCATATGCGCTTGGCGAAAGAAACGAGAGAGAGGAAACATTTATTGAATTCGCTCAGATTAGAAATCTGGTAATAAGTAACACTTGGTTCAAACTACCAAAAAGAAGGCTATACATCTGGACATCCCCAATGCATAGATCAGATAATATAGTACGAAACCAGATAGACTATATTCCAATTAACAAAAGATATAGGAACGCCATTCGCACAGTCAAAACATGCCCGGGAGCAGATGTCGGGTCCGATCACAATCCCCTTATCGTCACCCTACAAATCAAACTGAAAAAAGTCCAAATAAAATGTCGAAACCAGAAATTAAAAACCACTATGCTTCGAGATGAAGAAATAAGACAAAGCGTGAAGACGAACATCAACGAAAATCTCGGACAAATCATGCAACAAGTTATAGGCATCAATGTGGATGTTGGTGAGACATGGGGCACCATAAAAAGGAGCTCTGTGGGACGGCAGTATGGATAAATTGAAACAGAAAAACAACTCCCAACCCCCAAAAGAACAATTGATGACAGATGAAATTTTAGCAAGAATGGAAAAGAGAAAACAATACAAAAACAAGAATAGACATAAATACAAAGAAATTCAACAAGAAATACTAATATAGAAGCCAAACATTTATGAGAAACCAGTGTGAGGAGATAGAATCGCTTCAGCTGAGGTATGATTCTTTTACCTTACATAAAAGGATCAAAGAATTCACTAGCATGGGAAAGAAGAAACAGACTGGTATAATAAAAGATAACAACGGTAATATTATAGTGGACATAGAGAAAAAGATCAAAAGATGGGAGGAATACATACAAAAACTATTTGAAGACCCCAGAAATGAAATAGAGATAAAAGAAACGTCACAAGGACCAAGAATAACAGCCGAAGATGTAATGTATGCTATCAAGAACTCAAAAGATAGAAAGGCAATAGGACCAGACGAAATACCAGTCGATATTCTTAAACTAATTGAGGAAGACAATATTAGCCTCTTGGTAAATCTATATAATACCATCTATACGACTGGAATCATACCACAAGAATGGTTAAAATCTATATTCTCTTTATTACCAAAAAACATAACGCAAGGGAGTGCTCAGATTTTAGAACAATAAGGATGATTAGTCACACATTAAAGGTTTTTCTAAAAGTCATTCACAGCCGCATTTACAAGAAATTAGAAACAGATACACTGAGACACAGTTCGGATTTCGAAATAATTTAGGCACTATTCTATTTGGAATGTCATAATCCAACGATGTCTCGATATGAACGTAGATTTATTTATAGGCTTCATCGACTACGAGAAAGCCTTCGATAAAGTTAAACATGATCGGTTAATGAAAATAGTACAGCAGAAGGGCCTAGACTACAATGACGTCCGAATAATAAAAACTTTGTATTGGAATCAGAAAGCACATATAAATGTTGAAGGACGTAACTCTGAAGAATTGGATATCCGACGGGGAGTCGGCCAAGGATGCATACTATCACCGGTCCTATTTAATATGTTCTATTCAAAGAAGCCATGTGGTGTGGGGCAGCAGCAACATCAACAGCAGAGGAAAGGCTCTAATTGAGTACGTAACCAGTACAAAAATAGAGATATTAAACAGAGGGTGCGAACCAACGTTCGTAACACAAAAACGAGCCGAGGTGATAGACATCAGTCTGACACTGGGCAATATCTCAAGCAAAATAAAAAACTGGCACGTATCAAGTCAGGTATCCATGTCTGATCACCGACTGATACGCTACGACCTAGATTTGGTACCACGTGAACTACCGTCCTACAGAAATCCACACAAAACTAATAAACAACTATTTTGCAGATACCTATCGGATAGGATGGAGTATCATACAGCAGATAATATTCCAGAATCAGTGGATGATTTGGAGGTCTGTGTGAAGCACCTCCAAAAATCACTGATTTCATCATATGAGGACTCCTGTCCCATAAGAAAGGCGGGCTTGAGAGCCTCTGCACCTCCTTGGTGGAGTGCAGAGATCAACTGTCTCCGATCTAAGGCCAGGAAAACTTTCAACAAGGCCAAAAATAGAAATGATATTGTTCTATGGGAAGCTTTTAGGGAAGCCCGTAGACAATTCAAAAGTGAAGTCAGGAAGCGACAAAGAAATACATGGAGAGCCTACTGCAATGGCATTGAATCCACAGCAGCAGCTGCTCGTCTGAAGAGAGTAATCTCAAAAGACCCTGTACAACAACTTAACTCGCTAAAACGGGAGGATGGCACCTTCACGGTAACACCCTCCCAAACTATCGAGGTACTCCTAGACACCCACTTTCCTGGCAATCAACCTAGAGGTCTCAACTTGGCAACTGATCCTCATCTACCTGATGAGGAAGATTGGCTGCAAGCTGACCAAATGATAAGTATAACTAAAATAGAATGGGCAATATCAAGCTTTTCATATTTTAAGTCCCCAGGACTAGATGGAATATTCCCAGCACTACTACAATGGGGGTTAACCTACATTATAAACACATTGGTGTACATATTTAAAGGTTGCATTGCTTTTAGGTACATACCCAATACATGGAGAGAGGTCAAAGTGACCTTTATACCCAAACCAGGCAAAGTAGATTAATCACTTGCCAAGTCATTCAGGCCCATCAGCCTAACCTCATTTCTATTGAAGACGCTGGAAAGGCTCTGTGATCGTGAAATCAGGGACGGGCCGCTGAGAACGTACCCCATACATCCGAAACAGCATGACTACCAACCAGGACGCTCAACGGAATCAGCCCTACATCTGGTGACCTCAAAGATAGAGGAAACACTAGAGCATAAAAGTTCGTTGCTTGCCACCTTCATTGATATTGAAGGTGCTTTTGACAAAACAACATTTAAGAGTATCGATAATGCTCTAACATCTCACGGTATTCACCCCACTATTAGGGGCTGGATAAAATATATGCTTGGTCTAAGAACAATCCAAGTAACACTAGATGACGTAACATCAAAAAAAGTTGCAGGAAGAGGCTGTCCTCAAGGTGGAGTCCTCTCACCCCTTTTATGGGACCTTGTAGTTGATAGCCTCCTCCTGGAATTAAACAACTCAGGATACTATGCCGTTGGCTATGCCAACGACATAGTGATCATGATAAATGGCAGTTTTGAAGGTGTACTCTGTAGTCTCATGCAGAGTGCCCTACAGATTGTCGAGAACTGGTGCGATAGCCATTCGCTAACAGTTAACCCAAAAAAGACAGAGCTGATATTGTTAACGAGGAAGAGGAAACTCGAGCTCATGAACATGCCCACTCTTTTTAAGGTCCCTCTGACTCTCACAGATAAAGTAAAATATCTAGGATTAATCATGGATACAAAACTGAACTGGAATGAGCATATAACATCCAAGCTGCAAAAAGCTTGCATCTCATTCTGGCAATGCCGCAAAACATGGGGCCTGTCTCCCAAGATCACCCAATGGATATATACCGCGATCATAAGACCAACTATCGCATATGGTGCAATAGTCTGGTGGTCGAAAACCAAACAAATTACAACAATCTCAAAGCTATCACACATCCAGCGGATGGCGTGTCTTGCCATCACCGGCACTATGAGAACAACGCCCACAGCAGCTCTTGAAGCACTGCTATGTCTACAACCACTCGACCTTCTAATAAGGGAGACGACTGCAGTAAAAACAGCATTAAGGCTATCTTCACTCAACCTGTGGCATGATAAAGGTAGAATCATTGGACCATTCAGACCATCATCACAATAAATGGTATCCCACAAGGCGCCAACATAACCATGTATACTGATGGATCCAAAACTAAGACGAGAGCTGGCTATGGAATTTTCTCACCAGAACTCGATCTCAAGATAAGTGCACCACTTGGAAGACTCACGACAGTCTTCCAAGCGGAATTAACAGGAATACAAAAATGTGTTCAAATTTTAGCTGAACGGAATATTAAGGATAAACATATCCAAATACTCACCGACAGCAAAGCAGCTCTAAATGCACTAAATGCCAACACATTTGTGTCGAAAGAGTTATATTCATGTCTACACAGCCTGGAGGAGCTAGCTAAATATAACAAACTAGAACTCTGCTGGATAAAAGGACATAGTGGCATCAAGGGGAACGAAATAGCAGATGAACTTGCCAGGAAGGGATCCTCACATCCTCTAACAACCCAAGAGGATGAAATACTTTCTGCAGGTACTCTGAAAAAAATAATAGAGCATAGGACACATGCTCTACACAAGGTAAGATGGCGAGAAACGCCGGGCTGCAAACAATCAAAGGTTGCAATTAGGCAACCTTGTAAAATTGCAGCCACGGCCCGCCTTAACTTATCTAGAACCAGTCTGAAATTATTGACTAATATCCTAACCGGCCACTGCCGGCTAAACAAACACCTACACACGATGGGTCTGGTGAACAGCCCGTTATGTAGAGGGTGCAATGAAGAACTAGAAACAGCAGGGCATGTAATATGCCTCTGCCCAGCTCTAGTAATCACCAGGCATCAAATACTAGGGGAGTGCTGGCCTAGTATGGTCAGCATTGGCAGCTCCTCACCCGCCAGGGTTTTGCGGCTTGCACGCAAAATTGACTGGTGGGACGAGTGAGCAGCCTTTAAAGGGAGGTTTCACAATGGGCCCATTTTGAGGCCTAAGTGTCTGTAGCTATGCTACCCTCCAGCCAACTATCCAGAACTATCCAGAGCCATCAATGATGACTGGGGTGGAGTTATCATAAACGGCCAAGTTATCAATAACATACGATACGCAGACGACATTGCGATAATACCAACATCCATCTGCCAGCTTCAGAAAATGATGCAAGACAAGCAATGATAAGCAATCCTATGGGCTTAAAATTAATTTGAAGAAAACTAAATTTATGATTGTAAATAAAATCAATGTTAATAATATACAAGCAATACCACCACAATCGAAAGAGTTAGAAGCTACCAATACTTAGAAACACGTATTGAAGACAATAACGACCAAACCATAGAAGTGAACAAACGCATAGAAATAGCAAGAGCAATTTTCGTCAGAATGAAAAATCTTTTCTCAAATAGAAATCTCAATCTAGTCTTGAGAATCCGAATAATTCGCTGTTGCATTTTTTCAACACTACTGTATGGGATGGAAGCATGGACATTAAAGAAAAATAACATAAAAAAAAAACTAGAGTCGTTTGAGATGTGGATCTATCGCCGCATGCTCAAGATATCCTGGACGGACCTAGTAAACAACGAAGAATGCATAAAGAAAAGGAACTGATCCTTACGATCAAAACACGAAAGCTAGAGTACTTGGGACACATCACCCGGGGAGAGAGATACTCTATTCTCCAATTGATCATGCAAGGAAAAATACAAGGAAGAAGAAGGATTGGGCGTCGCAGAACCTCATGGTTAAAGAACCTTAGAGAATGGTACGGATAAACATCTGTCGGACTATTTAGAGCTGCAGCGTCAAAGATTAGAATCGCCATGATGATAGCCAACCTCCGATAGGAGACGGCACCACAAGAAGAAGAAGAAGAAGAAGAGATGAGACGGTATGCATGGCACGAGCACGGTGTGGTTCGGAATAGAGAGGAAGAAAAGTGTCGATGGCTCAAGGGTACACCACGTGTAGTAAGTGATATATAGTAGCACCTAAGCAACTAGTGTGAGGCTGTGAAGAAGAATGGGTGGGATTTGGCGTGGAAATCGGCAGTAGTGTTGGTAGTAGAGGAAGTGGGTGTGGGATGTGCGGTAGGGCGTTTTTTATGTGGGAAGGAAATATATGGGTATGAGTGCAATTTTGTGGCTGTTTTTTTGTGATGAGTTGAATATGCCAAATAACGGTCGTTGGTTTTTGTGATAAAATTGTTTTAGCAACTTTGAGTAAACAATTTAGGAATAATGGTAAAAATTGATAATATTTTCTGGTTTGGCTCATATTACTGATATTACATCAGTTTGTCAAGTTATTTACATGACCATAGATCATGTACATGACGAAACGAACAAACACCAAATGCATAGAAAGGGTGATAAATCTAAATATTTCACAATACGAAATTCGTTATTTTATATTATAGAATGCATCACGATTAGATTAAATTAATAATATGTCTCAACGTTTAAAATAGTAAATTCAAAATTTTACTAAATTATAATGTGTTAAAACCAAATATTTTAATTAAATTTTTATGTAGTATAATTAAATACACGTACAAATAGTATTACAATAGTTTTGCAACAATGCAATTAACACAAAAGAGTTATCTGCAACAAGCGATTGATAATGGTTTGGTATTTCCACTATTTATTACGCAAGACTTTTACAGGCGTTGCCAAGTAAATTATAGCACATATTTTCGTAATTAATATAAGCTAAAACATTTCACACTCATACTATTTTATAAATATTTACATGCACATTCAATCGCTTGTATGTTTATTTTCAACTGTACCTCATGTTTTCAAAAAATAACAGGCGTTAACCACGTTGGTTACATCCGGCAACATAGCAATTAGTGCATGCGGAAAATGGAAATGTCAAAACGATAATGTTTGTTGATACGGTGGTCTTCTTGTGTTTTATCAGCTAGCGTGTGATGTGCGTGTGCCCGCGAAAAAATGGAACACGACAAGGCGGTGCATTCCGGCCTTCTGCTGGTACCGGCCAGCGGGAAACTGTTGATGAAGGTAAGTTGAATATAAAAAAAAAACAACCCCCCTTTGTGTATATTTTAATCAAATATTATTGTTTATAGAAAAGCTGGCAACAGAAGTTTTGTATGCTGTACAAAGCAAGCAAGTTTGGGATTGAACGGTTGGAGATATATGATGGCATTGATGAAGCAGCATGCAAATCAACCTGCAAGATTATCACTCTGGAAAACTGCGTTAAGGTGGCTAAGAAGAGTCAAACATTCTTTTTTGTAGTGACGAAAAGTGGTACATATGAGTTTAGTACAGCAACAGAGACAGTGTTGAATGAGTGGGTTGTTGCATTGCAGTCAGTTGCTTTTCGAGATGACTCCTCCAAGGTGACAACTCTAGTTGAGGATAATGATCTGTATTGCTCAATTGGTGAGGGCATATTTAATGTGAGACTGTTTGAAACAGATGCTTCAACTAGATGCAATCTTATACCCAAGAATTATATATTAGTGCTTACATCTACAGCTATACAGCTGCGAGAGGTGTGTGATGATAATTTATTATTTACGTGGCCATATCAGTATATTCGGAGGTATGGCTATAGTAATGGGAAGTTTACTTTTGAGGCTGGAAGGAAGTGCGACTCAGGCGAGGGGAAATTCTTATTGGAACATTCAAATGAACAGGAAATATTTAGGTGAGTTTATTTATTGTGATTTCTTTCTTAGTAAGTGACTATATCTAGAGAGCCTTCATTGGTATAAATACACATACAATAGTGGTTAACACCAATGAACCTCCTCTTATCAAAATACTTTCCCATTATCTCTAAAATTTCCTACATCACTTCCACCCTCACCACCTTCATTCTTCCTACCACAATCCCTCCTGCTTATCCTCTCCTTAACACCTGCATCCCTGCCTAACCGCCAATCTAAACTCCACCTCTATTCATCTCACTCTTGCTCATGTCTCTCTGTACATCCTGCTCACTCATTCCACAGCCTACTACTTTTTCCTCAGGTTTAGCATTACCTGTTAATCCTGAAATAACTACATTATTCTCTCTTTTGCACAATTACTCGCTTTGTATCCCAGTTTTCTCTTCTTTCATTTAGAACTTTTTCTCTTTTCCCATTTCTTTGTGTTCTACTAATTCCTCCTTTGTTTCATCCATTTGTATATAAATAATTTGTGGTATAACTCTTAAAACACCCCTAATAACACCACTAAACCATCCCTAAAAATATCTTAAAACACATAAAAAACTTTAAAATATATTATCTATTTGCCTTTTACCTTTTGGTGTAGGTTATTTAAAACTTAAAAAACTAAAATCATTAAAACACCTTAAGGTGTTTTAAGGCTGTTTTAGGGATGTTTCTAGGGCTAAGGGTGGTATAGTGGTGTATTCGTTTTTAGGGTAAATCATGGGGTGCCTTTCCAGGATTACACCATTTATTTATTGAATTAACGAATCTAATTACTCCCTCTACATTTTTAAATTAATCCACTTAATTAGCATCTATTAAATCATAATGCTTAGAACAAAATTACTTTCGTTGCTGATCAGAAAAACCCAAATTTTCCAAGTTCAAATAGTGGTCCCATACCAATATACTATTATCTAAACCAGAAATTCTCGAAGTGTGTCGCGACCCCACTTTTCGAGGGTCGCAGAAAAAAAAAATACAGTTCATTTGGATATTTGTGTACGTTTTTCTACACATACCCAATTTTCAAGGGGTCTTTTGATATTTTTAAGTGCAAAATGGAGGTTGCAGACCAAAACGTTTGAGAAACAATGATCTAAGCTAATATGTTGTATAGATTATATGTCTATTTAATATTTACAGATACTTGACTATGAAAATGAAATCGATGAAGAAGTTGCTCAAATCAGATTCAGTCTCCAGTCTGGATTGTGGTGACAAACAATTCCAAGCAGTTCTAAGCATGGAGGCAAGATCTCGAAGCCCATTACCTCCCTCACCAACAACATCTACTTCCCTTCAAGACATCGAGCATTTATCCATAACCGATATTAGTGAGAAATTAGCGCGGATTTCCCCGCCGAAGAAGTTGGGACCAGTGCCACCGCCAAAACCGCCACGTAAGAACATGCCGTTACGTGAAAACGGTGCTTTCTACAAGGACGATTACGAGCTCATCAGTAAATACGATGAGATTGAGGTGAGGAGCAATGCGTGGCAAACTTTAGGTACCACCGATGTTAAACACAGTGAGAACATTGAGGCGGAGGAAGAGGAATATATTTCATGGGGCCGTAAATCGCCAGTTACGGATAACTTCATTTCCAAGGCCTCTAAAGTGATAACGGATGATTCAGATATAGGGGATGCATGCAGTTATGATAAACTCGATTTTTTCGGATCATCCAGCAAGCTCAATATGTCAGGTTACAAGCAAGTGAGACCCAATCCAAATCCTCCCATTATAACACCACCCTGTTTCAATGAGTATGATGAGGTACATATACTCGAGTGTATACGGCCAGCTGATGACTCCCACTTGGGTTATGCTGTGATTCGAAAAAAAGAGAATCATCCAGTGGACCATAAATCTTTTAATGACACAGAGTATGCAGTCATCAGTAAACCAAAACGAGTCTAGTCTCTCCAAATTGAAGTGCCACATTAATTTAGCTCAATTTAGAATTCATTGAGGGAGCACGTTTTAATTTTTATATTAAAGTGATTTTGGTGCAATCTTGTGAGTATTGTACTACTAATCAAAAACAGATTATTTATCGTGCTCTTAATTCTAGTGAACAATCGCATATAAGATTACAAAAACCTTTAAAAGTGCCTTATGTCTACCATTGTTACTTGATTATGTAGATTTTAAGGAAATGGTTGATCTGGTCTGTTGATTATTGATTTATGATACAATTTATTAATGTTGTTGATAATAATCTCATTAGACTTTAAATTTTCAACTCTGAAAATTCGGGGACTCTCTAGCTCAGGGATGAGCAGTCTTTTTATACTACAAATTTTAAAATGTTGTGTGGGACACATATAAGAATCTTATAATTACACAAACACTGAATGATGAACTCAAACTATCATTTTATTAACAAAATAAACCTAGTGTAAAAAATTACAAATATGTTGGCATCAGTACCTATAATATCAGTATCATTTCCAAAAATTAAGTTGACACACCTAGGGTACAATGAGGCTGCAGGACATTGTAGGAATACAAGTCAAATATTAGATCTTTGAAGGGCCACATTCAAATCGTTGAAGAGCTGCATATGAGTTGCTCATCCCTGCTCTAGCTGTACCATATTTAGAGGTGATGTCCAATATACACAATAATCTTGTGTTGATAGTTTTATCACTCGATTTTCTTTCCATATTTTGAGCGTTTTATTATATTTAAATTATACTCAATTTATTCTTAAACAAGGATTCATTAAATCTTGAAAAGTATATCACAGTTTTAGATTTACATTTAACCCTTTCAGCCCTAGATTTTTAAATTGGAAAATATCTTTTTCCTCGTTAATTATTGTTACCTTTATTCACACACATCAAAATTCAAAAGATTCTAAATCAGCACATGAATTTTCTTTAAAATACCTTGTTGGAATGAAATCTAGTGATTAAGAGCACACATATAGAAGTAGAGGCATGTAAATGTTATGGTGGCAAATACCACCAACAGGGCTGAAAGGGTTAATTCATTTTACTCCAATATGGCGATGCCCAATCCAATTAAGTTTTATCAACTACATTAATTTGATACATGATTTTATTGTAAAAATATGCTCTTGTGATCAGACAAAACCTGCTCCAATTTGGACAACATATCTACTCAGATTAATTGAGTATATTGCCATAGCATTGATGAGTAAAATAATGCACATTAACAATATTATTTGTCGTTATCATATACAATTGTAATAGTTATATGTTTTTGGAATATAGAACCCAAAAAAACATGTTGAACACACAACAGAATCTGAGATCTTACAGCTGTTTCAATGTTTCCTTATAAATAATTTGAAAATTACTCAGCTATTTAGTTATATTCAAAAATTTTGTTGATAAGTTATATTTGTTACTTATAAAAAATATGATTCGGTTAACATTGTTAATATTAGCTGTGTTCCACCAACTGATTAAGACCTATCAAAACCAAGCACAACAACATTCACAATCAGTGCACTGTGCCACCAACATATCAAAAAATTAATTATTGCATATTTTATCATTAAAAATAAACAAATATCTTCATATTGATAAACTAGTTTTTAAAACTCTGTGAACAAAGCACATTTGTTAATTTAATTTTAGCTTGAAATCAACAATAAAATTGCATCATCCATATGACTATAGCCACTTTCATTTATCATTTGGGAGCTGTTTTAAGCCAGCTACAAGCCCAGAACAGCTTCTGAAAGATACATGAAAGTAACATAAATGGATAACTTCTGTGCCAATAGGAATATAAAAACATGTTTTATAAATGAAACAGTGATTATGATAGTGATTACAATAACCATCACATATTATATATTTTAAATAAATTATTTACAATATTTTTTACATAATAAAAACAAATATATGTAATATTTTATACAAAACATCAAAATCTCAATCTAGTTTCTTTTCTATTGCTTCCAGGCACCCATTCAAGTTCACCTTTTGCACTGTCTCTCCTTTTTCTGCCAGAATCTCCTCAATGTTCCTTTTTCCATCAAGATCGGTAAACCAGTTCAGGTTGTCAGCAATTAGATGGTTGTTTTTGCAATCAGTGCAAGTCACAATAACCACACCTTTGTTGTAGGCCTGTTTGCTAATTTGGTGACTATTGCGGGCGTTGCATTTTTTGCAGGTGTAGCTCAGCAGGAGTTTGCCTTCAAGTTTTGCAAGTGGAATTGAAGTAGTTGTAGTAGGTATGTCTACTTTCAAAGGTGTATGTGTGTTATGGAATAGTTTTTGATTACTAGGAATGCTAATGGGTTGCACGAACTGATTTGGTTTTCGTGCCGTAAATAAACGCGATATTAACGCAGTTAAAGGACGTCTGGTACCCATTTTATATGGTTATGTTTATAATAATTTTTAAGGTTATATTTTTGCTTCAATGCTGCCAACTTTTTCATTATTTACACTAGCACTTAATTTATTAAAAATATAGTATAATTAAAGTAATTACTTGCGCATTAGTTGAATTATTTAGATAATTAGATACGTGTGTACTTAATGAGTTCTGGTTAGTGGGTAATGCAGTGAACCATAACGAGTAAATGTTAGTAAAGTTCAATGGAATCAGATGGCGGTAACATCGGCTGTCTAAACGAAGCGTGCGGAGTGACGTCACGTTATTGATCGAAATCCGCCGTTCGCTCTCTCGGCGTACGCCATTTTGAAATTAAGTGGAATAGTTACGATTAAGTGTTGAAAAAGAAGCCCACCGTTAACAGTATAGCGTGCACGGGGGGCCCTTGGAATCAGCGTGTATCCGTCCGATTCTAAGCAACTAGGAACCAGTTCGTTGTCGTTTTCCCGTAACCCATCTGGACGGACCAAGGTATCTGTTGATTTTTTTGTCCGTTTCGTAATTTGCCTGCCGCGGCGTTCCCCTGTCACGGGTACCGTTACCGATACGTTGCAGTTAGCAAGCTGCATTTACAGTGTTTGTGTATGTGTCAGTTCTGTTTTTGTGGGTGCCTTCGTTTGTAAGTCGGCGCTTGTTTTTGGCGGCGACAGGTAGAGTGGTGCCGGGCCGGGGCCGACCTTAGCTTACGTATACTGGCACCCCCAGTCTTTGTTTTGCACACGCGTCGCCGTTATACCTACAAATTCTTATCATGATCAATCCCAGCCTAATTATTTAAAATAACACTGACTCATACACATACACACAAAGCAATAATAATAAAATTCTTGTGAACAGCACTACTGCCAATTCTTTTGATAACAATATTTTTGACAGCTTATATTAGATACAATTGTTGAAATCACAATAATTAAATCAAATTTAGTACTTGACTCAACAGCTGACAACCTGTAAGTAGCCTTTTGTGTTTTTATTGATCATAATATAAATTAGTTTATGGTCATTTTGCCTGTAATAGCTGTTGCATCATTTTCTTCTCTTGTAGCACAAGGGTTCGTTCGCTGGGTCCTGAGGATCTAAATGGTTGTGTGCAGACAGCATGTCTACTCTGCCAGGGTTGGCCTCCAAGGGCGAGAAAGGAAAGTCAAAATTTCAGTCGCTAGATATTAACAATCTCTATCGAGTCAGTTTGGTAAGTACAAAACATATTATTTTTAGTTTTAACTACCCAGCATTTTTTAATATTCTCAATATCATAATAAACCAGTAACTTATTTACATATAACAATAGTGTAGTTGGTAAAAGTATAGTTTATACTGTATAAAGTGAGAGTTTAAGCAATACTTTGCACAGTTTTCTTTTAAATTAACTTCTTACTGTTCGCAGCAGAAAAACCCTTGGCCTGTTGATACATGAAAAATGGGAAATGTTTGTAATTAACATATCAATATTATGATTGTAGTAGCAGTGCATAACTTGGATTTATTAAGATTCACACACTTTCTACAATATTCATGTTTCTACAATATTCAATATACACAGTGAAATGTTAAAAGGCTGTTGACTTCAGCCCTTTGGCCAGATTGTACCTGTTTCTTGCAATTAAACAGACTAAATAATTTTAGCAGGCACTAGAATAAAACTAAATACAATAAAATACAATTAAAATATAGTAGTAGTAGCAATTACTGTATTAATTACAATTTGTAACTTGCTAACAACCTTTAGGGGTCCTTCTGCCATGTATATGTGAGTGTTAGGACTTGCTACTTCATACAATAATTCAGGGAGTTTCTAAAGTATGGTTAATTGATGACTACGTAGACTGGGATTTGAACCCAGGCCACCTGTTTATTAAGTAGAGGTGCTAACTCCTGCACTACATCAAAGTATATGATTATATTTAAGAATAATTTTATTTATTTATTTAGGGCCAGTTCTACAATTGACATTTAACTGGAGAATAAGGTTATTCCTGGAATAAGTTTGACATATTGGCATTAATATCTCAAACTTATTCCACGAATAGCCTTATTCTCCAGTTAAATGTCAATTCTATTATATATATATATATATATATATATATATATATATATATAACAATAATATATTATCTATTTGCCTTTTACCTTTTGGTGTAGGCTAAACAATAATAATACACAAAATTATCATTATTAACTCATAGCAGCTATTGTGAAATTGTTTACTGACTGGTTTTAACTATTTATGGCATCCAGTAATTGCAGCAAATTAACATTTGTAGATATACCTCTGTCAATCATTTAATCTAAGGTATGTTATGATTATTTTGATGCAATTCAGTGGCAATAAAGGTTTACCAATTAGTGGTTTACCAGTTTACACATTTAAGGACGATTATTAATAAATGTGGTGGTGGTAACATAGTGGCAAGCAAAATGTTACACAAAAAATATCAGGTATTTATAGCAGTATGGTAAATCCATGGCAGAATATTGATAATTAATGCTTAAAGTAATTATCCCACACAATTACTGCCCAATTCTGGATTTTTATAGACATGCAAAATATTGTTTACTTCTATGTTACTACCATCACACTTATTGTGAACTAGGTGATCATCCAAGGGCACAAAATGAATCAATTATGTGACCAACTCTTCTGAGTCTGTGTGACTATTTGTTTACTTTTCCTCTGAAAACATTATCAAATGAAATATTGTGTGCCCAGCTTTTTCTTCTAACTATGAGGTTGCTACTTCTAAGATAACAATAGATGCAACTACATCTACTATTGCATGTCAGTAATAAAAACATTTGGCATGGCATGCACTTGCAGCACAAAAGTAATAAATGACAGGTTGGTCAGCTTCAAAACAAATTCTATGTTTTATATTATAGGGATAGCCCTTTATACCTTTACTTCAGCTTTACCACATTCATAGATAGATACTCTTGATTTGATGATGTATTGCAAGCTTATATAATTATTATTCTTCCCTTGGCTCTACAACCTTTGTGGGTTTTGGCCTCTTATACAATTTTATTCCATTCATCTCTATTATTGGCAGCTTTTCTCCAATTCCATATTCCCATTCCTCTTAGGCCCTCTTCTATGCTGTTTTTCCACTTTTTACATGGAGTCTTCCCCTTGGTCTACTTGTAGCAGGGATCTTCTTGAACATTTGCATTCTGTGATAAGTTTTATCATCTTATTATCTGTCATTTTACAGGTTTGCATTCTGTGATAATTTTTATTATCTTATTATCTGTGATGTTATGTATTTTACTAAAAGAAAAAAGAATATTTGTCATATTCAACTCAACACAAAAAAAACAATGAATAATTTTAACTACTCAAACAAAATCCTCATAACTTCCCTTCCCAAAAAAAACCATACTATATTCCCCTGTTCCTCATCTACTTCATCTCCTAAAACAGTCTTCTGCAGATTTCCACGCCATTCATCTCTTAGCCATTAACTCACCTTTCTGCAATCCCACTCTTCTTTCACACCCTCAGACATGTTGCTTAGGTCCAACCATGTATCACACCCCTTACTACACAGTACACATGTGGTGTACTCTTGCCCCATCCATAATTTCTTCTTCTGCCTTCATCTTTCTTCTGACCCACCACACCTCCCTCATATCATGCATACCTCTCTCTGCTAAACCCCAATCTGGTTATGTAGCCCGGGGTTTGCCGTGTAGCTGCCATTCCACATACCCCTGGTTGTACGAGCACAAAAAAAACGATGAACAATTCTATCAACTCAAACAAAATCCCCATAACTTCCCTTTCCCAAAAACCCATACTATACATTCCCCTTTTCCTCACCTACCTCATCTCCTACAACAGTCTTCTGCAAATTTCCTTGCCTTCCTCTCTTAACGATTAACTCACCTTTCTGCAATCCTGCAGCCACTCTTCTTTCACACCCTCAGACATGTTACTTGGGTCCAACCATGTATCACACCTTACTAAACAGTAGACATGTGGTGTACCCTTGTCCCATCCATAATTTCTTCTTCTGTCTTCATCTTTCTTCTGACCTACCACACCTCCCTCATATAATGCATATTCTCTCTGCTAAACCCCAACCTGGTTATGTAGATTGGGGTTTGCCCCCGTACCTGCTATTTCACATACCCCTGGTTGTATGAACTCTCATTCATTCTTTCCTGTTGTTCTTGCTACTCAACATTCCTCATTCTCTCCGTCGACGCAGATACATACATGTTCCGGTATACCGGAGAGGTAAACCTATCGGTTTTCCTCTCCGGTTTGCCTGCACAGGTCCTGGAGCCGTCTATACACGTTGCGCTATACCGGAGAGGTACAGGTCACTAAGCCTGTGAAGGTTTACCGAACTTGTCCACACACACGCTCCGGTTTACCTGTACAGGTCTTTGCGCAGGTAAACCTCTCCGGTATACCGGAACGTACAGTTTCTAATACACTTACATATCATTCATACCCACTCTTTCATATATGCTTTCTTTTTTGCCCCACCCTTATCTCTCATCCAACCACCCACACTAGTCTTTCCTTCTCCCACCCCTGCAGCCTTTCCTGAAACTTTACCACCCTCCCACACGTCTCCCAACACATGCTCATGCGGTTCGTCTCTTGCAGGAGGATCGGAAAATGGGTTGACCTTTACAGCCCCAGCAATCAAAAGCGATCCCTGCTCCCTGTCCACTAGATCCCATTATCTCGCACCTCATACCTTTATTTGGCATATTCAACTCAGCACAAAAAAAAAACAGCGAACAATTCTAACAACTCAAACAAAATTCCTATAAATTCTCTTCCCCAAAAAACCATACTACATTCCCCTGTTTCGAACCAACTTCATTCCCTACGACGGTATTCTGCAGATTTCCACGCCTTCCTCTCTTAACCATTAACTCACCTTTCTGCAATCCTGCAGCCACTCTTCTTTCACACCCTCAGACATGTTGCTTGGGTCCAACCATGTATCACACACCTTACTAAACAGTGTACCCTTGTCCCATCCATAATTTCTTCTTCTCTTCATATTTCTTCCGACCCTCTACACCTCCCTCATATCATACATACCTCTCTCTGCTAAACTCCAACCTGGTTATGTAGACCGTGGTTTGCCCCGTACCTGCCATTCCACATTCCCCTGGTTGTGCGAATCCTCATTCATTCTTTCCTGTTTCTGTTGCCACTCAACGTCCGTCATTCTCTCCGTCAACGAAGGTCACGCACACGTTCCCCGCCTCTTAGTTTCTAATACACTTACATATCATACATACCCACTCTTTCATATATGCTTTCTTTGCCCCACCCTCGTCTCTCATTCAACCACCTACACTAGTCTTTCCTTCTCCCACCCCTGCAGCCAATCCTCAAACCTACATCTTCTCCTACGATGGTATTCTGCAGATTTCCACGCCTTCCTCTCTTATCCATTAACTCACCTTTCTGCAATCCTTCAGCCACTCTTCTTTCACACCCTCATGGGACATTCACAATAAGCGCAGTAGTGGTACAAATTCAGACATTTAGAATTGGGCAGTAATGCTATGCGATAATTATGGTATAGATAATTACCCATGCTCTGTCATAGTTTTATAGCGCTTCTGTAATCGCCCGCATTTGTATACAACTGTGCAATTTCGCTACCCCTACGACGGTTATTGTGAATGATCCTTCAGACATGTTGCTTAGGTCCAACCATGTATCACACACACCTTACTTAACAGTACACATGTGGTCTACCCTTGTCCCATCCATAATTTCTAATTTCTTCTTCTCTTCATATTTCTTCCGACCCTCTACACCTCCCTCATACCATGCATACCTCTCTCTGCTAAACCCCACCCTGGTTATGTACACCGTGGTTTGCCCTGTACCTGCCATTCCACATACCTCTGCTTGTACGAGCCCTCATTCAATCTTTCCTGTTCTACTCAACATATCTCATTTTTTCCGCCAACCCAGCTCGCGCAAGCGTCTCCCGCCTCTTAGTTTCTTATCCATCTACATCTCATACATACCCACTCTTTCACACATCCTTCCTCCAAACACTTTGGCCAACCCCTATCTCTCATCCAACCACCCACACTAGTGTTTCCTCCTCCAACCCCCGCAGCCTTTGCTCAAACATTAGCACCCTCCCACACGTCTCCCACCACCTACTCATGCGGGACCGTCTCTTGCACGAGGATGGGAAAAGAGGTTGACCTTTACAGCCCCAGAAATCAATATCTATCACTGCTCCTTTCCACTAGATCCCACTCTTTTGCACCTTCTACTTCCACTCCGTATAGCAGTATGGGCTTCACACACGCAAGCCAAATCTTGCATGCAATTCCTATATTTTCGTCTCACCATTTTACCCATTTTCTCGCTATTACCCACGCCAATATACTGTTCTATACCCACCTCTGTAGTCAAACCAAAAACCTAGCTATGTAAAACCATCCAGTCTCTCAATCATTATACCCTTCAATTTCAACTCTTCCACTCTACCCATCCTCCCCCTATTCTTAAACAACAACATGCATTTGGTTTTCTCGACATTCACAACAAACCTCCTCTTAACAAGGTACTTTACCATTCTCTTGCAACATCTGCATCTCTTTCACCCTTTTGAGGCGCTTTCGTTTAGCATGGTTTATCATTGCCAGTCACCCCCGTGGCGTGCAGTATCGCTCAGGTCTTGCGGTCGTGCGCCGTTGCAAGGGATGAGGTAGAATTATGCGCATCCGAACAAGAAACAATAAGCCCGTACCTGCCCAGAGTGATAAACCAAAGGCACTTTGGCCACATGTGCTGCTTCATTCGCATATGTCAGCATCCACACCTTTGTTTTTCCTACCACCCCTCTTGCTTGTTCTCTCCTTAACACCTTAATATGTTGTTGTTTATCAGAGTTTCAAGTTCGAAATTCATACTAATTCTGTGTGTCCCGTATATTTCTCTTATTGGGCCATATATTTTCGTTCAAATTTCCACATTTCACAGCTGTAGGTAACTACTGGCTGTACAAGGTTGCTTTGCATCCATAGTTTTGACTCTTAGTTTAATGATTAATAACTTCCTGTTTGCATATCAAGCTCTCTTTCCTTTTATTATCCTTGTTTTTGTTTCTTCACTTTCGTCGTTATTTTCGGTTACTAGAGATCCCAGATACGCGAAGTTCTCTACTCTTTCGAAGTCGTAATCATCTACTATGTATTTATCTCTATTTCTCGGCCTCGATGTCACTATGTAGTTGGTTTTCTGTTGATCTTTTGCTGATAGCCCTACTTTATTTCTTTGTCAAGGCTTCTGAATGTGTCGCTTATTTCGTTTTGTGTGAGGCCTACGATAACTTTAATAACTATATCATATGGTAGTAATGTTAGATTTATAAACGCCAAGTACTCTATAATAGCTTATATCAGCATGTTTCTGACTGAGACTTGTCTGGTTTTGTATGTTAAATTTCCTGATCTATTGCCGTATGTAGGATTAAGTTGAATAGCAGCGCTGACATTGCGTCCCTTTGTCTAACTCTGCCCCTTTGTTTCATCAAGTGTTACTTTTACTAGTTTGACTATCTCTATCGGTATGCCAATTGTATTAAGTTCTGGTATAACTTATTTCTGTTCATTGAGTCATGTCCGTCGACAGTCAATAAACAGGCAGTGGACATCGAAGTCATATTCGTGTCCTTTTTCCGACAGCTGTCTCATATTGGTGTATTCAGATGTTGATCTGTTATATAAACTCGAGAACAGAAATTATTTATTTATTTTAATTTCAGGGTGAAAATTTGGAAAATAAGCAACAAAAAAGTACACTATCTCATAAACATGGCATGCAAAGTCTGGGTAAGGTGCCCAGTGCCCGTCGTCCGCCGGCTAACCTCCCATCTCTGAAATCTGAACACAGCGGAACAGACGCGGCAGTATCACTAGTACCATCGAATGGTCCAGGATGGGGCAAACAAGAGACAACCACTTCTACTGCCACCACAACCGTAGGTGTTTCCCAAAACTGCAAACCGCATTGTTGTTGACGATCCCCTCTTTTGTTAATGTAGAGTACGAGCAATTCGACTGCAAGTTCAGCAAACACGAGCACATCCCAGCTGAGCTCACACCAAGCTGCCATTGCCCTGCCGGTGACGAATGCGATTCCGCAACCGAGCAGCGGCATCAAACCACATCCCATTACTGTGGCACCTGTCGCCACCGGCGACAAGTCATGGAGCGCGGTGATGACAGGCGCAGATCCGGCCGGAGGCCATCCGCCGCCCTATCAGAGCCCGCAGTTCCAGCACGAATTTCCAAGCCTGTCAGCTGGCGATGGCGTTCCAGCACGTTCTGGCACAGACACCCAGTACGGGCCCGGTCCAAGTTTGCGCCCCCAGACCGAGGGCTCGTGGATGCAGGGCGGATCCCGCGGGCCGCCGGACTGTTTGCAGCGCAACAGCTCGGTGTCGCCGGGTGCTCCACCCCAGCTTACGGCCCAGGTCGGCCTGCCCCCACAATGCAGAGGGTTCGTGCCCACGTTCATGTACAGAGGTAATAATACTTATCCCACCAATGGACACGGGACGCCACCGCTGATCGCACACCAACAGCCGCCGCCGGCGACTGCGGGCAACAGGGGCAGATCTGATCATCGGGCAAGGAGCTCAGACGTTGATGAGATGTCGCACCGGCCAATTATCAAAGAAGAGGATCTTAGTGGGATGGATAACTTGACTGGTGATATGGGATGGGCAATGCATGATGATATCGATTATAAGTAAGTGTAAATGATTATTTGCATGATACAATGTTTTCAAGTATTGTAGTAGTAAATTGGTTATAATTTGTAACTGGCTACAGTCCTTCGGGCCCTTTTGCCGTGCGTTAGTGTATGTGAGTGTTAGGACTTGCTACTTCAGAAAATCGTCTCTAAAAGTGTCCTTAATTGTATCCTAACGACAAATGGTACCTACTACCCGGGCCGAGATTCGAACGCGCAGGCTTACAAGTCAGACTACAAACAGTCAGTGCAACAAATCGCACCCCTGTGCTTGTATGTCTAGTGCTGTAGGCTTCAACTTCAACAACAAGATACCAGTTAGTTGCATTTCCCGTCAAGTCCTACGAAACACCTTAAATGGTTTTGATAGCTTTTAAATGACTTCCTTAAATATTTTTTTATATTAAATGATTCAATGGTGCTTTAATTTTCAGTCAGAAACTGGCATTCAGTGATGATGAATCAAAACCGGAAAGGGATACTCGTAAACCCACCCCTATACGCGTGCACAAGGAAGAAAAGCCAGAAGTGCAGCACCATCACCAACAACAACAACACCAACACCACCACCACCACCATCATCATCCACAAGAACAAGAACACAACAAATCCTGGGGAGCCCGATCGGGTCCTCCCCAGCCAAATCAACAAAACAACAGGACCCTCCGGCAGGAGGAGGATGAAATGTCCGTGCAACGTAGGCGCCAACAACAGGAGGTTCAAAATGCTGTAGAGCGCGCGAAACAACGTAAAGAGGAGGAAGAAAAGAAGTTCCTTGAAACTAAGCAAGCGGCCGCGAAAAAGCTGCAGGAACTGGATGAGAAAATCAATAAAACCAGACGTGATAAGGATAATGACGAGACGAGCGGGACTATTAATCCCGCGACAGTGCCGCCGAAACCGGTAGTGCCTGTGCCAGTTTTGATGCCGGAGTGGGATAGGGAGCGCGAGGCACGCCCCGCGAAACAGCCGCACGAACCGGAGGAGAAACCCAAACAAACGACGCAACCCCCACGAGAAAATCAGTCCGAGTTCAGACAACTGACGCAAATCGATGGACGCAATTTCCCAACAAGAAAAGAAACGAGAAGCAATGAAAAGGAACAAACCGGAGGACCCAGCTTCTCGCGACACTTCCAAATCAACCTTCCACCACGTTTCCAAAAACAACAACAAATGAATTCCACTGCCCAACCAAATTCATTCCATCATGAAAATAACAGGTGGTCTTCGCAAGGTGGCAACAATAAAACAAGCCCAAACAACAGAAAGAATCGTTCTGATCTTGACGAAAAGGAAGAAGATAGGTTTAGAAGGCATACCCCTGCGGATGATTTCCGTTCGTCGCATAGATCTTACACGGATTCGGGCCGAAAATCTGGAGCGGACATTCCAATCAATCCAAGATATGACGATTCAATATATGAGTATAAAAAAGATAAAGAAGAGGATAAACGAGATAGACGACATGAAACAAAATCAGAATCATTTGATAACATAAGCGTTAGTCGACAGAACAGTGATGAATGTCATAACGATCGCCGCTACGACCGACCCCAACGTCCGGATAGTCGCGATTCGCGTGCATCTAGGGACTCGCGTCATTCTGGCGACTCAACTCGTCATTCGGAGCCACGGGAGTATATAGCGGCATGGCCCGAGACGCAGTTCGAAGACACCTACGAGGGCAAGAAAAAGGAGCACCGTATGCAGGTACCCGGCCCCATCACCAAGGAGAAAATTGAGGCAGACGATTTGCGCAGCGAGAAACGTAATTTAACGCAGCTAATGCGTGGCCCTATGCCCGAAAAGAAACAAGACAAGCAAGACAATGATCCGTGGAATATCAAGAAGAATGAAGGTTCGCTCGCGTGGGCTGATTCGGCTCCGCCCAGCACCGTAGCACCTGAAATTCCTAAATTTATGGACGGTGAAAAGAAGATCGAAGCAAAAACATCTGAGGTGGATGATGATAGGAAGGATGATCGCGGGCACGGCTCGAATCGCAACAGGTCGGATTCCCAAGGCAGCAGAAACCAGGGGTGGGGTGGTGGTAATAATGCTGCGTTTGGCCGGAGCAGTTGGACGAAAAAGCCCGGCGTTGCTGGTGGTGGAGGTTCAAGTAGTGGTGGTCGTAGTTCAAGAGGTGGAAATCGGCCGCCTTCGTCTGCAAAAGGTGGAGAGTGGATCGGTACTGAATCTGAAGGTAAGCTTTTATAAGTTATATTGATGTTAATCAGATATTTTTGTATTATAAGGTTAACCTTTACCGCTGAAAAATATTAAATATAACATCTATACATAACATTCATTTTTTAATGAGTTTTTCAGTCATTTCATCTGATATGCTTACGGATAAAATTCATAATCATATATAGATTTACATAGATTTTTTGAAATATAAAGAATACTATATTTTACTAGTAATTTTTATTATTAATTTCAGGCTCTGCAGATGATAATTCAGTCTCGACAGACAACGCTATACAGAGGAGTCCTAAACCCGCAAAGAAATTCGATAAAGAAGATAAATCCAAGGACGCCAAGAATGAGAAGAACGAAAAGACTGTTAATAATGAACGTAGGAGCGACAAGGGGCATCGTGATTTCGTCCCCAGGGGCGAGCCATCTAGGCACGGTCGAGGCGGAGGTAGCAGTTTCAGAGGTGGCCGCGGTGGCTGCAAACGAATCGACGGCTACGGCCCTCCAACCGTCAAAAGTCCGTTCTCCCATCACGACAAGGACCATAAAAACGATGAACACTCGCCAACTAGTGATCAATTAAAATCTACTGGTGCAAAGGATTACGATCGCAAGGGAGACGATAGGAATAGGGGTAGAAAACCTGAGAACAGACGCGGGAAACCCCGAGCAGAAGGTGAACTATCTGATAATTCTGATGAAAGCTCCAAAGATAAATCAAGAAAAGGCCCTGCCAAAGTGCCGGCAAAACAATCAGTTCCGAATAGTCAAACAAGGGGTGGCAGGAGTTCTCAAGCGCCTCCAAGAGCAATCTCTGAGAAACGTGGTGGTTTCGGGGGACCTTCCCGTGCCGACCCACCGAATCGCCAAAATTCAAACGGATCTTTACGCGCTAATCCAACTAAAGAAAAAGATAACAAAGAAATAAACGTATTGGCCTCAACATTAACTGATATGAATCTGAAAAATAAGGACGAATCAGAAGTTGCACAGGTTGAAGTAGAAACACCAATTCAACCTGATGCGGACGGTTTCCAAGAAGTAAAGAGTAAGAAAACAGTTAAGGTAGAGCGCCCAAAACAGGAAGAGAAACCCAAACCTTTACCACCAAAAAGTGATAAGGATGTCAAACCGGAAAGAAAAGCAAAACCCGTTTCTCAGCAACTTTCCCAACAACAAATTGCCAATATACCTTCACTCATGGCAACACTGGTAAACCCACCAGCAAATCTACCACAACCACAGAATAAGGGACAGTTTGATAGGAACAGGCAGAGTAAATTGCCACCGCGATTCGCCAAACAAAGAGAGAATAACCGCTTACACAAAGCGCAACTGCAACAAGGAATGTGCGATGTAAACGACATTAATAAAATGAACCAAAACATGTACAGTGGCAAGGATGGCACTGGTGTAGCATCTGGTACTATTGCGAATGCATGGGAGAAACCACTTACATCACAAATGAGGGGACCCATTGATCAAGATAGTATGATTGGTGTTAGCATGGATGCCTGTAAGGGAATGGAACAGGTCCAAGTTACACACTGTCCAGGAACTGTAAACAGTAATGAGGTAAATAAAATTTACAACATACAATAATTAGTACCATTTCTTAATATGTGTGCATGGATCAGTGTAAAAGAGTTGTGTATATTTAAGCGCTGGTTTCCTAAAATAATGGTTTACTACCCCAATTTTAAATCCATACAACAACATTACGATTGAACTAGACTAATTACAATTTCTTATTGTTATTTTTGTTTGTAGGATAAAGCCGTTCTGGATGGAAGTAAACCGTTAAATACGATAATATTCGAAAACACAAATTTCAAATCCGCTCCGGGCTCCAGGTCCCGCAACGACAAGCCGCAGAGATCCGGCAAACTTGAGGATGGCATGGACACTGCCGTCATAGCGACATTCAATAAACCGATCGGCGATTTGCTGAACAAAACGGATAAGCAGTCCGAAATGCAGATGCAACTATCGTTCAACAAGGAGGACACGGCCGATATGAAGCTGGACTTCTTCGAAACCGAACTCTCTCATTTGACTGAAGATAAAGGTTCGAAAAATATTGGCCTGCCGCGCTCCATACATGCACTGACGAACAGCAATAACACTATGTCGACGGCGGATGCGCTGAACAAGAAGATCCAGAGCGTGAAAAAGGTTTGGGAATCGGTGCCGGCTGGAATCGAAGGTGTTGGCCAGGAAGAGGGCAACAGTTTTTCGACTTCATTCGGGCCCGATCCGAATAGTTTGGATCCCACTGCGGCTTTCAGTAAGGGAGCGGAAACGCCTGACGAGAATCACGAGGTTTACAGTACATCGCCCAACAACCAGAACGCGTCGAATAGCACCACAAATGTATGCAAGGTCAGTTGGTGGCTTAGTGGTGCGTTTTATTAATTTTTATAGTGTAATTTTATGCAGGTTAAACCCACACAACAGGTAGCCGGTAGCACGGGGCAAACCATTTTGAGTACGGGCACACACCAACATCCTATGATTGGTCCGACATTGATGGGCCATCCGCTATCGCCACCTCCAATGCAACCCGTTATTAGTGGTTTAGGTCAACCGCCACAGCAATTTTCTAGCCAACATCTAAGTTATCAGGTATTACATAAGATACAAAACTTTAGTTAGATGGGTTTATCAGATCCAGATAAGTATTGCAATATGAGTATGTGTTACAGGCGGGCCTCGGCGGTACAACTCAGTTTGGAATGCCAGCAATCCCATCGCCACCAACAGTGATGTATAATTCAACGCAACAGCTGCAAGCGCAAACAGCTGGTTTATATGCTCCTTTCCAAATTGATCAATCTCAAGTGCTAAACAGTCAAGGCCGATCACAGTATTCACAGTATTCTTATGGGCTTGGACAAACTGGTTCCAGTCCATATTCACAGTCTGTTTATTTGCAAACGGCGCAAGCACATGCACCACCAACGGCACAGGCTCCCCCTGATTTATATCAGAATATGAACAACTACAGACTTCCAGCAACAGGTCCGTTTGGGCAGACTCAACAGCTTAGTAATCCGACAACTGTGCTGATTTCGTCCACATCTAACTCACTGATGTCTGCATCTGTCAAGCCCAGCAATCAACAAATTAGTGCTATTGGTATGTACCATTTAATATTTATATTCTATAGTAATAATTATAATTATATGTATTTATTTTCCATAAGTACAAATACAATTGATACACGTATATATACATATATAATACATTGTAGTATTTTCACTATGAATTCAGTTTCTTGTATTACTTATGGCAGTGTTTTTTTTTTCTAAGAAAAAGATACCGGAACTATAATGAAATAACATTATATATTCAATTATTAATATAAATTCAATTTATTATGTTTTTCCGCCAACCTGCTAGACACAACAGGGTAATTCAAGTTAACATGGACCAATCATAAAAGTACTTCTACACTTTGAAAAATGCGTTGAGAAAACTAGCTGCTTATGGCTATGAACATACAAAATAGTAGAATTACAGAAACATTATTTTATTTTGTATCTTTTGCGCATCTGCAGTACAATACATAATGCTACTATTCTCAACTTCATTTTCATGTTGCTTATTGTATAAATATGGTTAAATATAAGTTTAGTATAAATATTGTCACACTGTCTTAAGTATATTTGTACATTATCGTATGATAAATGTTATACTACAACTCAGAATATTACATATATACAACTTTGTAAATAATTAACCGAAATGGTGGGACGTTTGGGCCACAATTGCCTGCGTCTCCAGTCGACAAATTTGTCCGGTCGCCGAGTCCTCCTCTCTCTGCTCATGCCGCAGGGTGGCTCGTCCCGGTGCCATATGACATAGTTGTGCAGTGTGTGGGCTGGGTCGTCCGTCCGGTTGCAACGACGGCACTTGGGGGTAGCCGCTTTTCTGATACGGAACCGGTAGCACTGTACGGTACACCCTGTACCTGCTTTAACCAGTGCTCTACCTGGCCCCTATCCCCCAGTGGTTCCACCTGGGAAGAATTGTTTCGTCCACGTCGCGTTAGTCGTGTCCAATGTGTCTTGCCTCTTCGTCCATGTACTTCAATTGCCTCGTGATCTTGAAGTTTTCCCCGAGCATACGAACCTCAGTGGCAGCCTGGATTCCTGATCTCTTGGACAAGAGTAGGGCGACTTCTGTCTTGGATGGCGCAATGGCTAGACTTGCCATTGTCCGTCATTCAGGCCGCCATCCTTTCTGTGGTTGCTTGGTTTTAGCCAAGGTCTCAAGTCCCTTCCGCAGACGACGAATGCCAGGTCGTCCGCGATGGCCATGGCCGATGCGTCTTCCGGTGGTGGAACCTCCAGTGACCCGTCGTACGCCATATTCCACAGGAAGGGTCCTAGGACAGCACCCTGTGAAACCCCTTCTGTCACCTCATGTCTCGAGGGCTCTTGATACCCTGTTCCTCCTCAACACCTGAAGTTGAAAGCATTGGCCAGATCTAAGGTGACCATCACGCAGTGTATCCGTGCTGTGGTGGACCCCGTGATAGCCTCAGTGACCAGTCTCACTGCTAGTATTGCGTCAATAGTGGAGCGCTCCTCCTAAACCCAAACTGCAGCTCATGTAGGCTTCCAGCGGCTCAATGAAGCGATCCCCGATCATCCTCTCCACCGTTTTAGCAACCCCGTGCAACAGACAGCGTGGGCGGTACGCACTCGGGCCTGCATTCGTTTTCCCGGGCTGTGGCAGTAAGCATAAGCCGGGCCAATTTTCATTTTCTAGGGAATGATCCTCGTCGCATACGTGCGTTGACGATTTCCGCCATCTTCCCCGCCACCGCCGGGGCAGTTGCCTTGCAACAGTTCGTTGGTCAGACCCGGGCGCCTTCCTGCCAGGTAGCTTGTTGATGGCTGCCCTCACGTCGTGCTCTTCCCATTCTCGGGTTAGGAAGGGGGTCCTCTTCCTGGTGCGTTGGTTCTAGTTCCGATTGTAGTCTCGGGCCCTGTGTGAATAGGGCTGTCGTCACTGTTTTGACCTCTCCTGGTACAGCCGCCTACCTTTTTCGTCACGTCTTTGTAGGAGGCCTCACGGGTCGTCCTTAACCTCCCTATAACCCGCATGCCTTCTGGCTGCGCTCAAGCACCCATTAAATTCCTTCCGCCGCTCACGGTAAAGGTCCTGCAGGTGATCGGTTTGGGCCCCTGTCGCTCGTGCATGCTGTACCAGTCTCCTTGCCCTGTTCGCTGTCTTCCTGGGCTCCGATACCTCCGGGAACCACTAGTAGGTAGAATAGCTTTTTGTGTTCGTTGACCTCACTGGCACCGCGAGTTGCTCGCCTCCTGCAGCTGCCGATTCAGGTCGTTGGCCGTCACGTCTGTATCGCTGTCTGCTCATAGGTAGCGCTGCCCCTGCGCCTCCATATCCGCTCTCTATCGCCCACCTCGTGGTCTGCGGGGGCGATCGACGGTTTTGATTCCGTATACGTGCGGCCTCTGAATTTTTGTTTATATTTGAATATTATGTGTTTATGGTCACTGAATGACTCATCATCTACGACCGTCCAGTCCTGCAACCTGCCCATCATTGGCTTTGACACGAAAGTAACATTTATGAAGGATGCCGAGTTGCCTCTTCTGAATGTCGACATCCCTCCTACGTTGTGCATTGACAAGCTGAGCGCAGCTCTCTTCTCAAGGATCGCTTCTCCCCGCTTGTCACTTGCCTCACTGTCCGTTCTAGCGGGACCCGTCGCATGCTCCCTGTCGCAGTTTGGCGACTGGTAGCACGCTATCCAGTCCTCTGTCGTTGCCCATGCTATGCCTCTCGTAGATGAGCCATGGTGTTTGAAGGCAATGCCGATGTCAGCCCCTCATCGCTGTGGCGAGCATCCGTTGGTGGACTGTTCGCCCCCTTCGTACGTTCGCTTGTAGGATTGGAAAGGAGGTGTCTCCCTCTGCCAGATACCCCCGCCCACCCCTCTTTTGGCCTTGTGTATTGCCAGCTGTCTTTTGGGCAGCAAATGCTCGCCGCAGAGTGGCCCTCGACCTCTCAGACCGCTTCCTTTTTTGGACTCCCTAGCCTGGTGCTCCACTACTCCGCAACTAAGGCACATATTCTTTCTATTGGTCCCATTGCAGGCGGATACGTAGTGTCCATCCTCCCAGCACCTACCGCAGCCGTAAGACACTTCCACCCTACAGATGGCCTTGCACTATACCAGGTCAACCCGTAGTTTGGTTGATGTCAATATCTCGGGTCTGGATTCAGATGTAGTTACGTTTATCGTCTCGCCTCTGGCAGGTCTGGGCTCTCCTACCCTCAATGGCAGCTTGCTTAGCTGCCTCCACTTCTGTCCTTGTAGTCAGCGTATTCCGTCTCCTGATGTGGGAGACTACTCCCGTCCTTGTCACTGTAGCATCTGCAGCTGGGACATTTGCCTTTATGGTCCCGCATAGGGCGTCTACTTTTGTCCCACTACCCCGGACTCTGATCCGCAGGTGTCCGCTGTTGGTTCCGTCCATCCATTTCGATATCGCGGACCCTACGGACCATGTCCGCATATATGTCTCCCTCGGAATGTCTATTGATGAACTATTATTGTCTCCTCTTTGTTTCGTTGTGACTTGGCGCCCCTGGTGTGTATGCTGGGTGCCAGTCGATGCTGCTTTTTCCTCATCGCCGTGCCTTAATCTCGCCTGGACGGTCGTCCCGCCGATCCGTATTCGAGGATCTTCCGCCTCTCAATCGTGCTAGGTGTCTCCGCAGGTTGGAACCGTCCTCCTCTCAATCGTGCTAGGTCTCTCCGCAGGTTGGAACCGTCCTCCTCTATCTTGCTCAGTCCCGCTGTGCCTCGGTACAGCGAGTTCTTTAGGCTGTCGATGCTTGTGGTGTCACAAATCACGTAGTGTGTTGTCCACACACTTTTTTCGGACGGCCTTCCTGGTGTTTTGACCTCCGTTGTCCTGGTTAGAGTCGCCGCTTCCCCTCGGGTAGCCCCTGGTCCACCTGTTCGTGCATAACTAGGGTCTTGCGCAACTCTTCCCTGTCCTCCCACGAACGAATGGACACTAAGTCTTTTGTTATTGACATAATACGAATTAATCTATCTGTCCATGTACAATCTGTTTCCTTCTGTAAATGGCACTACTTCCATCGCGGCTCTATTTTTCTCTATGTCGGTTTCCATTGTTATTGTGATATTGTTAAATAATTGCCGTTATATTTCTGTTAGATTGCTAAAAGTTGGACCGGACCTATTATTTCGTGTACGAAACTTCTGATTTACACGGTTCTATGATGATGAAAGTTGTTTTTTAACTAATCTAGCATAATGTAATTCACGCTTTATAATTGAACATTAGAACCGAGACTCGCGGCGCCTTTCGATTTAGCGCATTTGCATCGAGTCCTTGCAGCCCTATTGGTTACACTATTGTTGTGTTCATAACTATTCTACTTAAAAACTGCAATAATTTATTGTTTATTACAGGAACAAAAGCAGGCGGTGTCGGCCAAGCATACCAACAGTCACAGCAAGGACAACAATTATACATGACTTACGACCCATCGATGCAAGCGAATTACATGCAAAACACCGGAGTGATGCAGAGAGGACCGGGCGGACCTGTCCAGAGCAACGTCGTGCCTGGACTTCAAGCATCCGCCCTGCAAGCATCATCCTCATATTATTCAAATTCCACAGGTATTGATAAACTATTTTATTACCTTTATATTCCATAACGGCAATCATTTTCTAAAAGGAGGCCAAACAGGTTATTTCCAACAGCCTGGCAATTCTACTCTACAGAGCGCGCAGATGCCCCAACATCAAGCTGGCTATGGACTGCAGAGCAATATGTTTGGCATGCACAACCAATCCCATACCAGCGCCGGCACCCAGAACTACGGATACCCGTCCCTGACCGGTCCCATGCAAATGGCAGCGGCCGCTGCCATGAGTGCTCAACAATACCGCACCCCGAACTTGGCAAGCGCGGCGTATATGAAGAGTATGAGCAACCAACAAATGTCCGATCAAAGTGGAAGACAACAGCTGAAGAGTCCGGCCGCGCAGCAGCAGGACAGTCTTTCTTCTGTTTTTAATACAGGTGAATATTGATTTACTAATACACAATAATTATATTCAAAATTTTATCCAATGTTGTCACTTCTAATTTACTGTTATTTTATCGCTATATATAAATTTATAAAGTAACCTGTGTATTTTTTAAAACTACTAAACATCCTGAACCAGTCTAACAAAATCAATGCTTCTTCTAAATCCATTCATGATCAAAAAAAAACTTATCAGCACTTTAATCCATTAATGCCTAACACTTTAACAACAAACATTTTTTCCAAATTGAAACTCTTTAAAGATGTTGGCTTTGAATTTCATGGTTTTTATTACTTCCAAGAACTGGGATGTGGCGTGTTTGCGCAACATTGGGATGAACAACATAAGAGTGATTTGATTAAATACATCGGTTTACTTATAAAATTTACGCTCAGTTGTATAAAGCAGATAACTCTCTACTTAATTTTCAATTGTCACTTTTGACAACATTGACACATAATGCGACGTTGCCATATCTAAACAGAGGTGCATGAGGCTATGAAATGGAAAGTTATCAACAATTTATGCAACATCTAACCATATAATCTCGGGTTATAGTTACCACGTGTTTATACAACCGAGGCTTAATGAGAATAAATTATGGAATTGTAATTTACATTATTAGAACAGGAAGGCAAGTTTCATCTAACCATATAATCTCGGGTTATAGTTACCACGTCTTTATACAACCGAGCCTTAATGAGAATGAATTATGGAATAGTAATTTACATTAATAGAACAGGAAGGCAAGTTTCTCGAATGTGCGGATGAGGTGTATTAAAAGCGAATTCGGGAAACAGCCTTATTATTTTTTTGTACGAATAAATACTTAGTACTTATTTAAAGTTGTTTTGATAAATTGCTTATGTCATTTCAAACTCGTGTCAGAAATGTCAAGTAAGTACATTGGCGTAGACTACCCATTACATTTAATTAAAAACTATATTTGTTCAGTATGGTATTGTTCATGCTTTTTGAAGTATAAGAGGTGTATACTGTGCTTGCATGCATTCTCATATTTATAAATGCACATTAAATCATTTACATTGATACCGAATTTTGAAATGGCGATATTTCCCGCATCCAAATCATTGCGGAATATGACTTGTCTTAGAACATGAGTACACAAATAATATGAATGTAAGTGTACACTATATTTGATGCAAATATGCGAATGTCTATGGATATTAGTATCAGGTAAACGTCCGGAAGATATGTTATACAATAACAGCCCCATTTTCCATAAATTAAATGTTTACATTTTTCGCCATGCCTGTTGGCCTAGACGCCCTCAATCCATTGGTATAAGTACCATTCTTGTAGCTCTTCAAACAGGGCGCTACAGTTCTTCACGTTTTGTGCCAAAACGGTCTTATATTTTTTGAAGAAAACCTAGACGCCCTGGTACTTATACCAATGGGTAGATCCATTGATATAAGTACCATTCTTCCATGCTTTTATTGATACGGACGTATAATTACATCATTAAAATGCGTTCGTGAATTTACTCTTCCCAAAATAAAACTTCTATCTAGGACTTCTAAGGACTATAATACTGTCAATCTTAGCACTGTCAGTATTTGCTTGAATCCTCCTTAAATATTTATCAAGTGATAAACATCAGTATTCTCTTCATTACATCATTATTCTCTTCATTACATCATTATTCTCTTCATTACATCATTATTCTCTTCATTACATCATTACTATACCGTACATGATCACTGATACTGTCAATATTTTAAATAATAAAAATTTTAAACATGTTTTCATACTGTAATACTGTCATTCTAAAATATTGACAGTGTAAGGTGCCTTTATAGGGCTATCCGTCGTTAGGCATTTCCGCCGGCACTGAGAGAAGCTCAGGGGAGTTTAATCACCTTTTTGTTTTTGCTGTGGGGGAATGCATTTACGCACACCCAGCGCTTCTCGCCGTGTAGTGTATGACTTGCCTTGTATTTCTGTACAAGGAATACCCACTAAACCCTAGAACCCTTGCACCGGAAATGATTTCTCATTGGTCTTCGGGCGGAGTGTAATCACCTTGTATTGTTTAAAATCTCAGAAACCCTCTGAAAAACTGTGAAAGGTGATTCGCGAACATTCGTTCTGGTAGGGTTTGAACTCACGCTCCCCAATGCTCAGTACGAGACGGACGATGCTTCTAACCACTAGGCAGTTGAGCTGGGTTGCTCTTCCCATTTAACGATAAATCACAACATTTCCAAACTTCTCCATTTATCTGTCTATTTTGGGCATAAAAGTAACGCCGCAATCGGCTAATACTAAGTACGCAAATTTCATCAAAAAATTCCAAAAATCTCCATTTATCTGCCTATTGCAGGATTTTTTTTAGGCAAAAATTTAACGGCGCAATCGACTAATACTAAGAACACAAATTTCATGATGATTATTTTCCGAAAAAGAAGGTACATAAGTGTTTTCGCACAATCCCTATACCGGTGACAAAGTCTTTGACCTGAGAGCCCTTTAAAAACGTTCATTCCTTTGTTCCGAAAGTCGTGTGGTGCACGAACCAGATAGTTCTGATTAGGTTTGAAACAAGGGCATACAATACTTCTTAAGTTAGATATAGAAAAGTCTTCAATTGCTGCCAACAAAATCAAAATAGCCAATATGATCGCTAACATCCGGAACGAGGAAGAAGAATAACTGCGAAGATAGACCCAATGCCACCCTTTGTCTTTTATCATAGCTCAAGTTCCTTATAACATCAGACCAGCTTTCATGATTCTATCTTGTCTCTTAATTACAATACAAGTCCATACTGCTTCAAGCTTCGGTTATATTCTGAAGAACCCTATCACTCTGTATATGATCTAGATTGTTAACAATGAATTGCAATTTCACAAAGGTTTTCTAGAACGTAACTGCATGCCTGCGTGATTGGTATAAAGTTCAGACGTGCCGTAGGCAGAGTTAGGATAGCTTTGTTGGTGACCAATGTTCTGGAAGGACACGGAAGAAAACTGCAGGTGTCTGAATAGACCACTTATTTTAGGTTTCACACCAGAAAGTATTCATTTTTAAACCTTAACCCTATTGTAACGGTAGTAGGTTATGTGTTTATTATTTTCTTCTATAAATGTTTCTTCGTCTGTTCCTATCTGATCAAATTTGTTTAAATCCATTTCTATTTTATGTCTTCTTTCCATTTCTTCTTTGATTCCGTTAGTGTTTTTCTAAACTCTAATCCGCTACACAGAATAGCTCAGCCATTACCAGTAGTATCAGAGTACTAGTTTTTTTTTTGGCATAAAGTGGCACCTTTGTCTCACACTGCACTGCACTCTTTTGTAGCTGTTATACTTCTGTTCATTTCTCATTTTGTGTACTAGTTTTTTTTTTGCCATAAGGTGGCACCTTTGTCTCACACTCCACGTTCCCGCATCTTTTGTAGCTGTTTATACTTCTGTTCCATTTTTCATTAGGTGTACTAGTTTTTTTTTGCCATAAAGTGGCACTTTTGTCTCGCACTGCACTTTCCAGCATCTTTTGTAGCTGTTTATACTTCTTTTCATTTCTCATTAGGTGTACTAGTTTATTTTTACCATAAAGTGGCACCTTTGTCTCGCACTGCACTTTCCAGCATCTTTTGTAGCTGTTTATACTTCTGTTTCTCATTATGTGTTCTAGATATTACGTTTTCTTATTTTCACTGTATCTAGGACATCTTTGGATTTATTCCTATTTTGGAGAACATTCATAATACGGCCCTACATTCTTCTATAAAGCCATAGTTCGAATACTTCTAGCTTTTTACTTGACACTTCCGGCAATGTCCAACCCTCCATATCGTAGAATAGTATAGAGCAGTCTTTCTCTAAGTGGGGGGTCACAGAAAAAAATATCGGAATGTTTTTTTACACACACCCATCTTCGTCCTTTTTAGGTGTAAAGGGGTTCGCGGACCCAAAAGTTTGAGAAACACGGGTATATATATATAATATATAACAGCGCAAGTTTCTCAGTTTCTTTGCAATACTTAAGTCGTGTGACTTAAATATTTTATTAAATGCGGCTTGAGCTATATCTGTCCGTATTTTTGTTTCCTAGGAATGATCCCATTTGTCGTTAACGGTTATACGTGGATAGGATTCCAACCATTTTTTTTTTTCGAAATTTCCTAAATATAGTACTGCTCTATAAGGAAGGTATTGTTATGTTGAACATTTTCGATTTGGTAATTTTGACTTTACGTTTCATTACTAATATAGTCGAAAAATCCAATGTATATCTGTGTGTATGTGTATCTTGTTTGAACAAAACTGCACTGAATTAATCGGGACCAAATTTGGAAATCGAATGCGAAAGCGAGGTTGACCGATCCCATGAAAATTTGAGTAAAACCGGATCACTAACAGGCACAAAAACTTGAAAATAAAATGAGCGCAGTCAACAACTATGTCATCAGCGGTGACTGTACCGTACGTAAATCACGCGGGGATTTTGCGAAAATTGTCGAATGTTAAATGTATATGAAAATGGATGACGATGACGAGAATTATGAGAAACCGAAATAGCCGAATTGAACGGAATCGAACCGAAATGAATCGAATCGGACCAAATATATCCGATTAAAATCAAATCAAATAATAAAATTGAAAAATATTTTATATTTTGATTGACTATTAATTAATTAATTCGGAAAGTCGTGTGTCCAAACCAGATATTTTATGTCGATATGTTATATATAGTTTAGTTTTATGTATGGTGAGTCCATATTTCTCACTGCACACTGTATTTCTGCTTAGTATGGTTGTAGGGCTTCCAACCTAGCTTCCAACCTATATGCAAATATGCCGACAAATTTTGTCGTCTGTCTATCGTATATTATTAATTATTTCTCAATTCAGTGATATGACCTCTTCCATATTGTCTAGGGCTTCATCATAAAGATAACTTGCAATTATAGTTTAAAGATGGGTGGTTATAGTATGCACTCCTGTCTTACACCTATTTGATTCGTTCTCAGCATGTCCGGTTAAGTGCTAAACGCAGGTTAAAACGCATTGGCATACCCTTTTTAACCTGTCGTAGATAAATTTATCCTGACGTCCTGATAACGGGCGTTGGTATTTTTACACCCTCAGTATCCCATCATTTACTTTCTGAACTTCAGTTTGTTTCCAGTATAGGTTACAAATAATTCTACAGCCTTTGTCATCAAGCCCTATGCCTCTTAAAATGTCCATAATTTTCTGATGTTGGACTCACGCCTCTACATCGTTAGAAGAGAACTTGTAAACTGAACAGAGCTTCTCTTGTACCCAGTGGATTCATGAATTGTTAATCTAATTTTGTATAATATATGTTATCGTTTCGTCAAAAGTGCCGTTTAAGCCCTGAGAGTCTATCCTGTAAGTTCAGAGAGAGTATAGGTTAACAATGATTCTATAGCCTTTGTCATCAAGCCCTATGCCTCTTAATTTGTCCATAATTTTCTAATTTTCTGACTCGCGCCTTTTAGTAATCTCTGCATCATTAGAAGAGAACTTGTAAACTGAACAGAGCCTCTCTTGTACCCAGTGGATACATGAATTGTTAATCTAATTTTGTATATGATATGTTATCCTTTCAAAAGTGCCGTTTAAGCCCTGGGGGTCAATTCTGTAAGATCAGACTAGTCTGTTACCCATGACAATCAAATAAACAACCGTTGGTATGCCCCACATTCTGCGAACGCTAGTGTAATAAGAGTCTTATGACAAATGTCACAAATTTTGCAAAAGCGACGTTAAGATAGTGAAATAAGTTACACTCTTGACAAATTTATGACATCAGGCATAAGGCAGTATTACACTGGCGTTCGGCACACCACCGCATACCTACAGTTATTTGTCATAAGGCTGTATTACACTAGCGCAGAATGTGGGGCATACCAACGGTTGTTTATTTGATTACCATGTGTAACAGACCGGTCTGAACTTACAGAATAGACTTCCTGCGGGTCTGATATAAGGTCTGTTACCCGTGGCAACCAACTGTAAAACTGTTTCTGCTCTAAACTCCGCGAACGCTAGTGTAATACTGCCTTACATCCTTACATCTAATGTCACACGTAAAGTCCTGGTTTCCTAGCAAGCGGTGTCGATAAATACGAGCTTTTTTGACGTCATTTACACATTACAAGATACGTTTTAAGTACATGTAATTTGAATAACTCAGCAGATTCCAGTGTAATTCATGACATTATCTCAATACTTTGAAGTATACCGCTCTGTGGATTACCAGATTTATTTAAATATACACAAAAGAAATGTGTGACGTGAAATACGGCCGCTTTTGTCGACACAGCTTCCTAGGAAACCAAGGCTTTAGTGAAATAGATAGGGGACAAACACCTATTTAACTAAACGTCTTGACAAACTTGTAAAATTTGACGTACGGTAGTATTACACTAGTGTTAGCAGAGCGTAGGGCAGAAACAGTTGTTTATTTGGTTGCCATGGGTAGCATCTGATCTTTTACTAGACCGGTCTGAACTTGCAGAATAGACCCTCTAGTTTTCTAGGAAAATTGTACCGTAAAAGCGGCCATTTGTGTAGTCATTTACACATCACACAAATAGTTTTAAGTAGAATAACTCCCCATTTTTCATTGTAATTTGCCTTTTTACATTACATTTACGTATTACTCTTTATGGCAAACGATATTCATTTATATAGACGTACAACTATTTATGTGACGTACAAATGACATCTAAAGTGACCGCTTATGGCTAATGGCGTACCCTAGCTACAAGCGTCATACATTGTGTACGTATATAATAATATCTAAAACATGTACTTACCAATTAGCGGCAATCGGCTCTTTATTTGCAAACATACCAATTGCCGTATGTCAGAAACGGTTATCTCGCTCATAAGTATGTTTGACCGTACATAGTATAGCAGTGCCTTTTGGTTAGAATACCCTTAAATCGATAGTATCATGGCTTGAAATTAGTGTAGACACCAGACTGCAATGCGTTTTGATACTGTTTCCCAATCACATCCCTCCTCTCTGCTTTATTTTCCAAAAATACAAGCGGCGTCGTTCTATTTCTAGGTCCACAAATTCCATCACCCAAGTCACGCCAGACTTGCAAACAACCACCACCCCAGCCCAGTCCAACAGCCCAACATAAATATCTCTACCAGGGCGTGTCCTCGCAACAGTCCGGCCAGGTAACAGGCATCTCGAAGTTTGCATTGAAAATAAAACACCTCACTAGTTTTGACGTTTCAGGTCCGATATCCGGCACCTATCCAGCGCCCCGTCACGTACCAGCAGCCGATGGGTTCTGTGCAAAACAGCGGCCAAAACAAGCACAGAAACAACAACGCAAGCAATTCGAACAATAGATCGGCGCCGCGTCAATACTACGGACAAGGTAAAACCTATCAATCTGCACGCCAACAAAAAGCCAACGCATTTTTATAACATGCAGGTGCCCACATCAACAACCAAAACGACAAAACTGAGGAACCCAAATTGAACGACAACACGGTCGCAGCTTCTGCAAACATAGCCGCAAAAGCTGTTTCCTCCGTCACACAATTGACAGAAAAAGGCGACAAGGAGGAAAACAGTGCTATTAGCAAAGACTAATTATCCCTTTCTATTTAAGTACTAAAAAGTAACGTTACAACAAGCAGTACCCATAAATCTCGTTATTTATTTATAAAAACGAATCAAGCTGAAAGTGTTACATGGTAAATTATTTTTATTCGTAGCTTTTTAAACAAAAACCCGTTCAACTAAAACAAAACAATTCCGTTTACAAATCACGCAGGATCGGTGACGCGTAAATTGTTTTCGCCCAAGTGAATATATTACATTTCGGCTTAAATTGTGAGAGAAAAAAAAACGGACTTCGTTGACAAGCTATCTCTATTTATTGTATTGTGGTGTTCTTGATTTTCGTATTAACAGTGCAACGTATTAAAAGTGGCCGCGGTCAATAATTTAGTAATCCTTTCTAGCGCAACTAGTGCTTATCAGTAGGCTGTAGAATATGTATAAAAGTGGTCATATAAATTATTGTCAAAAGAGGACCCTTAAGTGTGAAAAATTGGTAACAAAAAAAAAACAGACTACTTTCCCCGAAATCTACTTACACTAAGTGTTTATAAATTGAAATTTAAAAATAAAATGACGGTTAGAACTGTTTCGTATCCATTTAATATAGTGGTGAAGTGCGTGAAAACTCGGAAAAAAAACTCTTGATATAATAAATATATAAAAGTACATTCGATCATATTTGTTTTAATAATTTTGGCAAATTTATTATTATTATTATAATATATCTTAACTAAAAGATAAAAGATCATTATCAACAGACATGCAATTAAAATAAATGGTTTATTAAGATTTTTACTGGTTGATTTGTTAAACCCCTAAAAACGCATTTTTTTTCTTATTAATCTGAATATTAAGGATATTCGGTAGCTTTAAAACTAAAAGTATGTGTTGTAAGATGTCCTATAGATCTACAAGATTTTTCACAACCTGAATATGTACAATGACTCATCTTTGGTTCAGGTAAAGTAATTGTATTTAGTAGTAATACGTTTGCAGTCTAAATATGAATAGATTAGGTATGTTATTAGAAACTTGGTAAGTATTTATACAGGATACTTAGTAAATAAAGCTACTTGTTACTGAAATATTTTGAGATGAGGCGAACTGACAAGGGGAGAATTCGCATACACTATTTTAGCGTTGCATAAGATTCAAGTTCATTATCGTGACAACATATCTTTCGTAACTCAACAGGGGTGAGATTCTACCATTGAATATACAACAGAAGTTCTTTATCGTGACAACACATACACGTACCGAACGAGTGGTGTGAGAAATCGCACTCCAGAGGTTTAATTACAATGTACAGCAATTACTTTTTCTTAATTTGGTGTTAACGTTGCGTAAAAGTGTCGTATTGATTCAAATTATCTTTTAAAAAACTTCCATCTTTATAGAGCTATCAGCCGTGAGGCTTTTCCGCCGGTCATGGGAGAAGCTCAGAGGAGTTTAAACACCCGGTATTTACCTTAACTTCACAGAAAAATTCTGAAAACGGTGAAATGTGATTCGTGAAAACTCAGGCTCCCCAATGTTCAGTACGAGTCGGACGACGCCTCTAACCACTCGGCCTCTGAGCTCGGTTTATGTTTTATATCTTGAAGTTATCCAAAAAATTGTGTGTCTTGTATTGATTTAACGCGTTTCATCAGATGATATTAATTTTTTACGTTTATCAGTCAGCCAATGAGAGACGTTGTTCAGCTGTTCTCCGTCGAAGGACAAGGTTAATAGAATTTCTATTTCGTTTGCGTCAAATTGAAATCAGTACTCTGGCATATATGGGATAGATGAATTTCATGCATAAAATGTTGACTATTGTTTGTAAACAAAGCAGTATTCTTTCAAGTGAGGCTGGAGTTAGTAATTTACTGTCTTATGCTAACTACTTGAGGTGTGTAGTATAAATGCACGGGTCTTCAGTAAATTTTAGAGATGGACAGTATCAAGAACTTTGTTCTCAAGACTTTCATGAATCGAGTACTGGAAAACAGTTTGCTAAGGTAGGTATCCAGTACAGAGAGCCGTGCACCGATAACAGTAGAGGGATCAAGTTAATGCTGGAACCTCTTCATGACCTTGAGAAATACAAGCTCCTCTTGGGCCTTGACCTGGCCAAAGAAGATGATTCCTTTTTCGAAGTAATAGAATGGGCCTATGATCTATCAACGAGAATGTTGAAGAAACGAACAAGAATTAATTAATAAATACGTCGCATTGGCATTAATGAGATATCCTCCCTTTGACGAATAGAAGAGGACTGAGGTAAGAATGCCAGAATGTATTTATAACCCATGTACTTCGAATAATATATGTGGTAAAGTAGTTGTAATAAATATGATTTAATTTTCAATAGTTTTCGGTTTTCAAAATTACGCATAATTACTTCCAGCTCTCGGCATGAGGTACTCGAAAATCGGATACCGGTTGTTGGTTAGTTAAAATCTTCATATTCTGTTCTCAGTTCTAACTCAAGTCCGAGAACTTTTAAGAATCGAGAACATCGACTCTTGATAAGAATCGAGAACATGGATAGTTCTGGATAGTTCTGGATAGTTGGCTGGAGGGTAGCATAGCTACAGACACTTAGGCCTCAAAATGGGCCCATTGTGAAACCTCCCTTTAAAGGCTGCTCACTCGTCCCAGCAGTCAATTTTGCGTGCAAGCCGCAAAACCCTGGTGGGTGAGGAGCTGCCAATGCTGACCATACTAGGCCAGCACTCCCCTAGTATTTGATGCCTGGTGTTTACTAGAGCTGGGCAGAGGCATATTACATGCTCTGCTGTTTCTAGTTCTTCATTACACCCTAAATCGAGAACATGGACTCTTGATAAGAGTCGAGAACATCGACTCTTGATAAGAATTGAGAACATCGACTCTTGATAAGAATCGAGAACAACGTTCTCGAAATCCCCCATCACTAGTACATTTATTTTCCCATTAATGGATGAATGCAGACACAGATACAGACAGCTGAAATATGACCTTTAGAGTATTCATCCATGAGGGCAACAGATAAGCCACCGAACATCCATCTTGGTATCCAAAAGTTCACTAGATAACTCAAGTGAGGTAATCTAAAATTATAAATTAATTCCTCGGGATCTGCCAATGAACGTGGACACAAACAGATTTTCAATGTAATGTAATGTAGTATAATGTATAAAATGCTATATAAAGTATAAAGTCACTACTAAAGCATGCGAAAGATTGTGCTGTAATAGACAAATCTCAATAGATACCACCACGTTCGTGACATACCAAGAGTCAGTAGTGTATTACTACAATTTATACCGGAACGCACATGGATTAGCTAAAACCATTTAGCTGTGCTGTTTATAATTGGCGAAATAAAGATAAGCATAATAATAGAACAATAGATATGTGAAAGAAAAAACGTCTATATTTATAGGGCTATCAGCAGAAAACCTCTGAAAAGATGTGAAAGGTGATTCTCCGGTGCTTTTGAACTTTAGCTCCCCTATGCTCAGTACGAGGCAGACGGGCCCCTCTAACCACTAGGCTACTGAGCTGGGTTAACAGAAACCCTATTTTTAAATCCATAACATATTAAAAAAAACTTCTATCTTTTTAGGGCTATCAGCCGTGATATAGAATTATATATAAATAATAACATATAATTCACGATTAGATTTCGTATAATAGAATATTGTTTTAATGAAATGAATGTACATTAATGGCGTTCAAACGCAAAGGTGGGAAAATTTAAAGAAAAGGCGAGATCATTACAATTAAAAACTTTTCTATCTATCTTTATAGGGCTATCAGCCGTGAGGCTTTTCCGCCGGCCAAGGGAGAAGGAGGAGGAGGAGGAGAGAAAACGATTCACGGAGTTAGATAAACAACTAGAAGTAATTACACATAATATGAAGAAGCAATGAGAGATATGGCAAGTCGATAAGCAAAATCTGGATAGAGAAATTGAGAATCTAAAAGTGCGGGAGGAACTGAAGCTCAGCCAGGAAAGAAGGAATAATCTCATATTAAATGGGATAAAGGAAAGCGAAAACGAGAAGGAGAGTATAAGAGGCTTCATCAGAGAAAAGTTTAACATGGAGGTAAATATCCTGGATGTTTATCCTTCGGGAAAAAAGGTCGGCAATAAGACAAGGCCACTACTTGTTAAACTAAAAGAGCTGGGGGAGAAAAGTATTATGCTAGGCAGAATTGCGCTTAAAGGAACGTCAATCTATATTGATGATGACATAACATACAACGAACGAGATACACAAAAGAAGCTCCGGGAGGTAGCGAAACAGCATAGGAATGCCGTAAGAACGGTGTACGTGGGCTACAGGAAAATAAGAATAGAGGATAAATGGTATACGGATGCAGAAATACTAGCAAAATAAAACTGCGGAGGACAGGAGAAGTACAGGGGGGAAACACGGCTATGAATAGGGATAATGAAATGAGGAAAATAGATTTAAAAAATAGGTTTCTGGAATGTGACTCGTCTAAAGAAAAAAATAGAGGGCTTTAATGATGCAGCGGCTACCGCCTTAAAACGGCATGACATGGTGGGGCTACAAGAGACATGGGTAGAGAGCAAGGTCTGGGCGGGATTTAAATCAAAGCTGCCAACGAGCTTTGAATGAATTTTCCAAGAAGCGACCAGAGATAATATTAGAGGCAGAACAAAAGGTGGAATTATAATGGAAATCAAACAAAAAAAGTACTAGTAAAGTAGCCTGGGATGTTATAGAAAGTAAGGAATACATAGTTGCAGTCAGGGGTCAATTAGGTGACGAGGAGTGGGTCATTGCAACTGTCTACAATAATGGTGTAATACGAAAAGTTACAGAGACGGTAGAAAGTATCCTCAGCACCGGGGACAGAGCAAATACAATTATAGGGGGCGACTGGAATGCGATAATAGGAGAGCAAGGAGGTTATATTAACCAGGAAACTGGAGAGGTAGTAAGGAGACGATCACAAAATGAGGGCATGTTCTCAGTTGGGGGGCGGGCCCAAGAGGGATTTTTTTCTTTTAAGTTAGGGCAGAATATTGTCAATTTACTGGATATCATGTATTTTAATTTCAGTTGGTGTAGGTATTGTATTTTATTAGTTATAGTGTATTCTTTTATTTTATTTTATAAGTTTTAGGGATAGTCTTAGTGTGCACAAATCTGTCACACTTGTTGTAAGTTTGTTGATGCCATATAAAAGTTAATTTATACACCAAGAAAGTCTTCATTCACTTAACAGTGAGGGTTTAATTACAATCACGTTGTTATTGCGAGGTGGTACTATTACTGAAAAGAGTAATAGCTATAGAAAAACGTTTAATCTCAATCTGTAGAGCTAGAAATACCCCACATTTTGACATATAAACCATCTATCTAGCATTTGAAATAAGTACGCTACAGAGTTGAAATATTATCATATATCATATTCACATTTTATCACCCCTACAACGCGAAAACCGTAAGAGATAGAGAAAAGAGTTTATTGCCAGAGCTAGAAATACTCTACATTTTCACTTGTAAACCATCTTTCTAGCATTTGAAATAGAGACGCTACCGAGCTAAAACTGGGGAAAACATTCACATTTTCTCACTTCTACAGCGCGAAAACTGCAAAAGGTAGAGAAAAACATCGACCCTAAATCTGTGGTGCAAGAAATACACTACATTTTGACATGTAAACCATCTCTCTAGCATTTGAAATAGGTACGCTACAGAGATAAAACTGGAGAAAAACTTGTAGTTTAACATATTCACATTTTCTCACCGCTACAATGCGAAAACTGCAAGAGCTAGAAAAAATCTTCGAACCTCAATCTGTAGTGCTAATAATACACTACAATTTGACATGTAAACTACCTCTCTAGCATTTGAAATAGATACGATACAGATATAAAACTGGAGAAAACGTGTAGTTTCATCATATTCACATTTTCTCACAGCTACAGCGCGAAAACTGCAAGAGCTAGAGAAAAACTTCGAACCTCAATCTGTAGTGCTACACTACATTTTGACATATAAAACAACTCTCTATCATTTGAAATGGATACGTTAGAGAGATAAAACTGGAGAAAAACATGTAGTTTCACATATTCACCTTTTCTAACCACTACAGTGCGAAAACTGCACGAGCTAGAGAAAAACGTCGAGGCTCAATCTGTAGTACTAGAAATACACTACATTTTGATATGCAAACCACCTCTCTAGCATTTGAAATAGATATGCTACAGAGATAAAACTGGAGAAAACGTGTAGTTTCATCATATTCACATTTTCTCACAGCTACAGCGCGAAAACGGTAATAGCTAGAGAAAAACGTCAGCCTCAATGTGTAGTGATAGAACTACAATACATTTTGACATATAAAACAACTCTGTAGCATTTGAAATAGATACGCTACAGAGATACAACTGGAGAAAAAATGTAGTTTCATCGTATTGACATTTTCTCACAGCTACAACGCGAAAACTGCAAGAGATAGAGAAAAACTTCGAACCTCCATCTGCAGTGCTAGAAATACACTACATTTTGAGATACCAAACAACTCTATAGGATTTGAAATAGACACGCTACAGAGATAAAACTGGAGAAAAACATGTATTTTCACACATTCACATTTTCTCACCGCTACAGCGCGTAAACTGCAAGAGCTAGAGAAAAACGCCGAGTCTCAATCCGTAGTAGTAGAAATACACTACATTTTGACATGTAAACCACCTCTCTAGCGTTTGAAATAGATACGCTACATAGATAAAACAGGAGAAAAATATGTAGTTTCATCATATTCACATTTTCTCATAGCTACAGCGCGATAACTGCAAGAATTAGAGAAAAACTTCGAACCTCAATCTGTAGTGCTATACACTACATTTTGACATGTAAACCATCTCTCTAGCATTTGAAATAGAGATGCTACAGAGATAGAACTGGAGAAAAACATGAAGTTTCATCATATTCACATTTTCTCTCCCACACAGCGCGAAAACTGCAAGAGCTAAAGAAAATCTTCGAACTTCAATCTGTAGTGCCAGAAATACACTACATTTTGACATGTAAACCATCTCTTTAGCATTTCAAATAGATACGCTACAGAGATAAAACTGGAGATAAACCTGTACTTTCTCATATTCACATTTTCTCACCGCTACAGCGCGAAAACTGCAAGAGCTAAAGAAAAACTTCGAACCTCAATCTGTAGTGCCAGAAATACACTACATTTTGGAGTTTAATCACCCGGTATTTACCTTAACTTCACAGAAAACCTCTGAAAAACTATGAAAGGTGATTCGCGAAAATTCGCTCCCCACTGAGGATCGAACTCAGGCTCCCCAATGCACTCGGCCACTGAGCTGGGTTATTAATAATTAATCAAATAGAACATATCTTCACTAAAAGGTGCTGGAACGGTGTTCCGTTTCGTTTCGGCGAAATACACCAACGACAACGTGAAAGATCCGACACTAAATACCTAGCGGACTCAATGGAAACTTAAGTTCAGTGAAGTTGACGCCTTGAACGCCATTGCCTGTACTGAGATCACCAAGTTCAAAGGGTGGCCATATTTTTAAGGACAAGTGAAAATAATTAGGTTTAAAGCACCAATAGTATAAGAAGCCGTAGAAACAAATATTACCTCGGACGTGCATATTTCCATAAAGAAGACGATGCCCGCCTCAATCATACAGAAAAGCCCGAAAAACGGAATAAAAGTAGCCTAGCCTGAAGTAAACGAAAGGGTCATTCACCATCTGCGTGTAAATCATTATATATTTAAATGATTTACACGCAGATGATGAATCCCATCATAGCTTACGAATTCATAATGGCTGGTGTCCTTCTATGCTTCAGAGAAAACCCTGTATACGTTTTCATACTAGCAACTAAAGGCAGAAAAAACGATACGATAGAGAAGAGCACACAACATAAGACATAACTTTTAAAATAACAATCTATTCATTAGAATCTCTATAATAATTCATATCATCCAAATATAACGTGCATTAGTGGAGTTATACTCTTATGAAACCATAGATTAGAGTCGTTCTGAATCTACTCTAATCTATGGCCTCCCAGGACCTCGGCGTATTATGAATTCTTTTGCATGTTTCTGCCTTTGCAGGTTTGTTCACCAGTCGACTTTATTGCCATCCATGTTTCCATCGCTGTATGTGATTAAAGGTTTTGTACGCCTTCTCGGGCGAGTTCGCCTGCCCTGTTATTGCCTCGGATGCCACTGTGCCACGCTAGGAACAGTCTGTTCAGTTTACCTAGCTCAAGGCTCTGCTGGCAGTCCCATACCAGCCGGAACCTAACCACTGTGGTAGCGATCTCTTTTATAGCCGCTAGCCTGTCAGTGTATATGGCAATTCGTGTATTAGTTATTTTGCGTCTCAATGGTTACCTTGCAAAGTGTTGTATGGCCTCTATTTCTGCCTGAAGCACTGTGGAGTGCTTTAAATATGTGTCTTCGGGTTGGCGCTGAAAATACCAGCTCCTGTTCCTTCCGCTGTTTTTGAGCAGACTGTAAACCGGAGAAAGCTGCTTTGACGGGTGGGCCATTTAACTAGGCGTCTCTTCCTGGTATTACGACATCGTACTCCTTACTTAAGTTGTATTTAGTTGTTACAGTGTCTTGGGGCATGCCCATTATGGTATCTGCCTCCCTCTTTTGCAGCTCTAGGTAGATCGCCACGTGCTGTTTGATTATGGGACTTTGGCCTTGAAGTAAATGAGGATGTGTAGTGGTAGAAAGTTCAGCAGGACTTCAATTGCGTCGGTGGGTGTTGCTTTCATGGCGCCTGTTGTTCTCAGGCAGGCAAGCCTTTGGGTGCTGCTCAGGAGCCTGGTCGCTTTGGCTTGCTTAGTCTTGGACCACCACACTACTGATCCATATATCATAGGTCTTACTACCCAACTGAATAGCTCATTTTGGAGTTCAGTTTCCGGTGGTCCCGCATATTTTACAGCATCTACCCAGTGTTATGTTCCTGTATAGATTCGCTTATGTGTAAGTTCCATGTTAGTTTTTTTTATCAAAGATTACTCCTAGTATTTGGCCTCTGATGCAAATGGAATGTCCACACCTTTAAGTATCGGGCGTTTTAGACCTGTTAGTACACTTCTTGTATAGTTGACTATTGTGGGTTTCAGAGGGTTTATGGACAAGCCTTCATCCTCAGACCATTTGTCCACTATATTCAGGGCTCTATGTGTGCGCTCTGACATTATTCACGCGAATCCTAGGCAGTGGATACCTTCCGGGGATAGCTTCTTCAGGAGATATAGGATATGGGTATACTAGGACTGCCCAAAGTAGCGGTGATAGTACTCCGCCCTACGTGCACCCCCATCCAATTCGCGCCTTTATTGTGGCCTCGCCGATATGATGAATATGATGATCCTGTTCTCTAGGCTGGCTTGTACTCAATGGCATAGAAAATGTGGTATGTCTTTCTTCCATAGTAACTTAACCATTGAGTGTGCTGCGGCATTGTTGAATGCCCCTTTAACGTCAAGGTGCGTGGCCGTGGCTAACTCTCCATCATCCAGTGTTTTTGCCAGTAGCCTGTTTAGATCATCCAACGCCAAGTCGTTTGACTTTCCCGGTTGGTAGGCGAATTGTTCATTGTTTAGGGGGTTAGCTATCAGTATACCATCCCTAATGTATCTATCTATGTGTCTTTCTAGCGTCTCGAGGAGGAAACACGCAATGCTGATGGGTCTATTTGACTTGCGTGTGTCGTCGTTCTTTCTTCCCAACTTGGAGTGGAAGATGACTGGCATTCTGCCACCCTTGCGGTATGTACTTCCAGGCTATGCTAGCTCTGAATAATTGGCACAGGTGTGGGACGAGAATGTTCTGTCCTTTCAGAGGTAAGACTCTGTATAATCCATCTACTCCTGGCGATTTAAACTGATAGAATTTGTTTGGAGCCCATCTTATCTTGTATGGTTTTGCTATTTCTGTTGCGAATTTCCAATAATCTGCAGTGGGTCTTGTAGGTCTCGTACTTACCGTGTTTGGTTACCCACGATAATTATTGCGGCCGCAAAGTACGCCATCGTGAGCATTAACCAGCACATATTCCCCCACTGTGTCCGTATAGGTTCCATCCTAATTTTTGAGGTAGCTTATTTGGTTTCCAGTACCTTCTTTCGTCAATACTTTCTGGATTCTAGCACATGCGGAGGCTTTATTTACCTGCTCGTAGAACTTCATCTAGTTGTTCCTTTTAGCTTTCCGGATTTAATGTTGTACACCTCTAGTTTCCTTTGGTATGTCGCACAGTCTTGGTTTCCCGTTTTGAAAAGCCTTCTGGATTATTTCCTTAGTTTTTCTAGGTAGCTGTTCCGCCAAGCTGTGCGGGCCCTTTGTCTTTTTGTTTTGTCCAAACAGTTTTCCTGGTAGGCGGTTTTCACTGCGTCACTCACCAGTTCGACTGCCAGTTCTAGTGATACCACTTCACCCGTATCTACCTTCAAGGCGTCAATGAGGGATTCATAGATGCCTAAATTTGGACATGATAATTGGACGTATTCTTATATCGAACCTGATGTGCCTGTGATCGGAACACGACGGTTCGTCCGACACATGGCAGTATTGTATCTCGCTACTAATGGGTCCTTTGCTTCGTGTCATATCTAGGACTGCTCGCCGGATTGCCGTAACAAAGGTAGCTTTATTGCCCGTCTTGGCTATGTTTAGCCATGCACTTGATGATGACATTTAAGGATTGACTCACCTCTAGGGTTGTTGTTAGTACTTCCCCATGTGATATCGTGGGCATTGGTATCGCAATCGATGATGAGTTGGAGGTTCCTTAGCCGTAGCTCAGTATCTGCTGGGGACACCTATACTCACCTGGGAAGTAGACGGAGCGTATCACCAGTTTCTTCCATCCCCCAGCTCGATGGTTCCAATACGATTAGCAACAGTGGTTGAGGAACTGCTGGTTAGATTTTACGTGGCCGAAGGAAAATATCTTTCACCACCTATACCCTGACCCTAATTTTGGTTGCATTCGCTTTAGCTCGATAGTTTCTATACGATGAGCAACAGTGGTTGAGGATACACCAGTTAAATTTTGAGTGGTTGCAGGATAATAACTTTTGTCTTTTGTAGGTCTCGTCTTCTTGCTACCAATGCCATATCATTTGCAATTGCCAGTGATGTGACGTCCTCCGTTCCAGTTCCAGTCTCAATGCGTCGTCATATGCAATGTTCCAGAGCAGGGGCCCAAGGACGGAGCGCTGTAGGACCCCTGCTATCCTATACTACTGCTACTACTACCCCCTGTTATCGTATAAGGGAGGCCCTACATTGTTTTTGACAGAACTAGCTCGATAGCCCGCCTGTACTCCAGGATGCCAATTCTGTTCTACTGAAGGTCGCTATCCCCCTACGTTGCAAACTGACAGGTCGAGCACTATAGTGGGTTCTATCACTGCTTCGCCTCGTGAATCGGTGGTTTGCCAAGCCCCATCTTACGGATTTCGCGTTTTGTCTCTTCTTGGTCCTCTGTGGCTGTTTTGATGGCCTGTTCCACCTCTTTCTTGGTGGTTAGAATGTCTAATCTCCGGATATGGCCCCTGTCTCTTCACTGGGGCCTCTGCACCTGGTGCCTTCGCCGTTATGGCCCCACATAATTCGTCTGCCTTGGCTCCATTCCCCTTGACCCTAATCCGCACATGTCCATTTCCGGTTGATACATGCGTGCGATGTAGCTGTTCGCGTGGTCCGCCTCTCGGATCCTGCGGATCAGGTCTGCGTGGGTGTCGCCCTCGATGGGCTTGACCAAGATTTTCGCTCGGGTTGGTGGTTGGGGTGTGGATCATAGTTTGTCGTCTCTTGTATAGTACTTCAACTTCCTCTCTATTGTCTTTTAGTATCACTTGGGTGGGTGACCAAGCAAACTAATACCCGAGTGTTATTCCGTGCTGAGTAGCTCTCGATAGCTCTACTCGAATGTTATTTGTGCCATCTTCTGAAGAGTGAGATTTTCGTTCTGTTCATATTTATAATGTGACATATCACATAATGGCTTATCCACTCGGCTCATTGCTGTTACTTACTTCTACCGTCCGGCATATGGTCGGCACTTCTCCTTTCTTTAGATTCTGGTCCACAAGTTCATGAGCTACTCGACCGTTTTCTTGGATCCTTGGCTGGCGACTGTCCTAGTATTATTTATCTAGGCTGTCCTACATTTCGTGTCCAACCGTCGGACTACCGGAGTGTTCGGGGCAGGCCTAGGTTCAGGGCCCTTTGCTAGGGTTAACTTCATAATGGTTATTTCTGTCCATTATAATAATAACAACTTTATTAACATACCATTTATAGATTACAGTAATTAAAGAAAAGATATATAAAAATACATATTTTGGTTTGTTAAAAAGAGCAAAATTTCTTCTAGTACTTTCGTGGTTTCGTTAAGGGTGGATTGGTCGCTGAAGAAACCTCTGATTCTGGTCACAGTTTCTTCCGGTGTCTCCGTTTCACCAGTTTCGTCTTCATAGTTGTCGGTGTTCTTATCATACAGACTCTTTTCGTCCCATTGTGCTTTATATGCCTCTGCTTTTCCGTAGTTCTTCGTGCCTAGGGGCCTGGGGCTGTCTCAGTGGTGTGTATATTCTTCCGAGGAGCATTTCAAATATCTTTCTGATAAATTGCCGCGTCCACTTTTGCCTCCTTTGCCAAGTTGCCTGTTCTCACTGCCGTGTCTGTTAGTCTCAGGACGGCATCCCGAACTGCGGTCAGTTCTCTTAGTAGGTCGTCCCTTTTTCGTAGTCCTTAGCTTGCCGCATACGGGGGTCTTTATATTACCGGAAAATGGCTCATGGATCAAATCGAAATATGGCTGAGAAAGCGATCTGGGGTGATTCCGTGAACATTTGAGTTAATTCTGCCCACTAACAGAGAAAAACTTCATAAATCTATTGCGCATATGGCTTAAAAAAATAAACGTGCGAGGCAGTCAACAAGTGACGTTATCGGCGGTGGCTGGACTACACGTAATCGCGCTGGGAATTAGCGAAAATGGTCGCATGTTAAATATCCCTGGTTAAATGTAGTAGTACAAATGATAATGTCAAAATGTAAATCGAACAGAGTGGAACCGAAGTACCTTAAATTTTGAATTAATTTGAGACAATGAATTCGGAAAATCGTATGGTGTCCACACAAGATATTTTAAAATTACAGTTTCGCTAAGTGTTGCCAACTCTGGATTTGCGGAAAAGCGTATATCGGATAGAATAGTTTGAGACTTTCAATCGTTCTCATATAACTATAATAATAACTATATTCGAAAGTATTAAGAACGCGTACATTAGTATAAATTATTTTATCTCTAAAATAGTCAATTCTATTAACGATATTAGTGGTTTGTGCCATTATAAATACATATTCCCCCCTAAAGAATGTTGTAATATGCCAACGCAGCTGTTGCATTGATCCCGAGCGGTGTAATTTAATAGTGAGCACAAATTAAATAAATATAATTTTTAATGGGCTCGGTGAAATTGCACATAGTTGGCAGCAATCATGTGGAGGCCAGAAACTAGATTTATATGAGTATTAAAATTAAATAAAATATAATCCACTTTTAAATACATTCGTAACCATTTTTACCAGCCTTTCATCAATAATTGCTGTTACCACTCTGTCATATAGCATAATTTTTGCTACAATCTATACCTCCTACACTCCTTCTATTTGTATTCTGCAGTAATATATACTTAGAGTTGATCTTCCCATGTCTTTCAATCTTTTTAAGTACTGCATTGCAGGCTGACTCTTGGACTTTTGTGACACTCTATACCTAAGCACCGTATAGCAATATGGACCTCTCTCACCCATCCCATGTCTTCCAATCTGTTTAAGTAGCGCAGTTGCAGGCTGACTCTTGGACTTTTGTGACACCCCATACATCAGCACCGTACAGCAATATGGACCTCATACACTCATCCCATGTAACCAATTGACCACTAAAGAATCATTTAACTCCTTCTCCCACACCACCTGCAATCGTCCACTTGGACTTAATACGTGATATACCGGATGTGCTCTTTAAATTTACCATTTTCAGCGAAAATGAAGCTCAGATTCTTACACCACTGCACCTTCTATACCTTTTGTCCTCTCCACGTCAAACTTTTTTCGACCCCCTTTCCTGAAGCACATTCTCTTGTTTCTTGAACATTTGCTTCCAGCCCCTGCCTCTCAAAGAGTCGCTCTAGCCACCACCATTATTTTAACCCACTGAAGGGCTATAATTACAACATCTTCCATGTATGATAAGGACTAAACGTTTTCCCTGCCTATTCCCAGCCGTGGCCGCAGTGCAGTGGGATGCAACAGCAGAATCAGACCTCGGCAAGCAAAGAAAGGTATATGGTCCATTGTGGACCTGCAGCTACGGAAACCGCATTACATTTCAGAGATAAGCGGCCCATTTTCCACCTCACCTTCGAGCATTCTCGCTATCAACGCATTATAAGAAATCGAATTAGCAATTCAGAAATTTGGGAAAGGACAAAAGTAGCGGACATCATGAAGCGTATTGCGGGTCAGAAATGAAGGTGGGCAGGGCACGTCGTAAGACAAAATGCAGAAAGATGGACATACAAAACAATTCAGTGGAGATCACGAAGAACACAGCCAGATAGAGGAAGGCCACAAATGCGATGGGAGGACGACATCAGGAAAGTAGCCGGAGGACAATGGATAAGAAGAGCACAGGACAGGAAACGCATGGAAGGACTGGAGAGGCCTATATCCATTAGTGGAAGATAGATGACTAATTAAATAACCTTGCCTAAAGAGCAAAACTCCATTTGGAGTAAAATATACCATTCTTGCAACTCGACCAATACTTATGTTTGCTATGAATATGCAAAATGTTTAATGTATTACATTGTCAATCCAGCCCACTATCCTGGATAGTTTTCAATTGGGGATAAATAATTAAAATCCGGGACATGTGATCTCTATGATGATTAATTTCTTTGAGGCTTTGATACAAGTTTCCGTAGTTTTATAACTAGTGATTGTAGTATTGCGCGCGCTGCAGATGCAAACACACGGCGGGAACCCCCTCCTGCTAGCCGTGGCGCGCTTCCAAAATATCGCATCATTGTCGCGTCGCACCGCTAGAAGTAGAACGTTCCCGCAGGATTTTCATTAGTTTATACTCGCACTCGGTATGAAATCCGCGCGCGTGTCATTTATAAAATAACTCAAAATGCCAAAATATTAGTGCTATTTGTTTATAAACAGACAATTTTGATGGATAAAAGTGCCATCCCAGGCGAACACGATTGTTCATCTGATGTGAAAAAAGAACGCACCGCTCATGAGGACATAAAAGTAAGTTTTGTGCAGATTATTAATTAATAGAGCGCTCGCGCGTGCGTTTCTTTTCTTTTGCTCGCGCCGGCTCGCGGGTTAGAGGAGCGCACGGGCCTAACATGGTGCGTAAGGCGATCCGGTCACCCGATACCCGGGGTATCGGGTCGCAGATGGTGTGGAACCGATATCCATCAGACATCGTAAATACGTGTGTTACTCTATACTTTTATACTCTTGCTCCCGCGCGGACGGCCGCAAATCACGTTAACATTTCGCGAGACGCTGGCGTAAATCTACACCGCGATCTCGCCCCCGTGCTCGCGCGCTTCGCGGAAAAACAAAAGGGCGCGCAAACAAATCGGCCGCATTTTTGCAACGGACGATGTAATTTCATCGCACCGAGTTCATTGATCGTTGACTGTTTATGTTTTTCATATGGACACTGCACAAATGCACCAAATAGTTTGGTTTAAATTTCATATTCACATTTTCAAACAATAGTGACAGTAATGTGTATATATTGTGCGAATCACTATATAGTATCACTTCACTTGGCCAGTCTTTCATAAATTGAGTAGTATTTACTTTACATAGTCTTATTTTAATAAAAAATAATTCATGATATTGAACGACATAATTAATTTACTTCTACAATATATTATTATAAAATAAAAGTTTAAGTTAATAATTTATTTCTTCTTGCTGTAAAGAAGAAAAATATTTGAATCCTTACTGCATTCAACACGTTTAGTATTATACTTCTACTCGTTGCTAGTAACTATGTAGTTTTATTTTCTAGTATATGCGTGTCGCTACTTATCGACTCATTACAAGATAATTAAAATAATAAACCATCGAAGTAAATAAAATAGAAACATAAAAAGTTACTTGGAAAATTATTATTACTTTTTATATTTGCTTTTTTTAAATATTTCTGCACTATGTCTTTTTAAATACGCATTAACAGTAATTAGCAACTCATTACGAACATTACATCGAATACTAAAACGGCAACAGTACAGCAATTATAATTAACATGTGACTAAATGACTGGCAGCTAAGAGAAAAACAACTACATTAAAAAATTAAAAATAACAATAGAACAAGAAACATATCAAAATATCTAATATACCTACAAAATTATAGACATATTAATATTAGAATAGAATATGTTTATTTATATTCACAAATTATAATCATTAATTTGAAAAATATTGCCCCACTGAGTAGAATGCTTTTGGAAGTGGAAGCAATGGAAATGGAAACGAAGTTAACACATCAACTAAACCTGAAAACAATAAAGGCACCGTAGAGAATATGATCGACCAAAGAAGTACTCACAAATATGTATAATGTGTGATTCGCATAACAGGTTAAAGTTGTCCGTGATGAAGAAGCTGAAGAACTTGGGATACGAGAATCAGATGTAGCACTAGAAGTAGAATACAGATACAGAATACAGATACTGAGATGCAATCGACACAGTAGAGTAATGTGCACAATCCAAACATTAAACGTGTGTTTAAAAAGAACACACTACTTTGCGATTGAATGGAACCATCATACAGCCGTAGAATACCTAAACTACTGGAACATATACCAAATACTAAATAGCCTCAGTGAACGCTCTTCTAATTACACATCCAAAACCTGAGTAAGCATAGCGTAACAATTACTATAACAAAAAAGGAGTACAACAGCCATGGGAACGGAAACTCGGCCATGATGTAACTACACCAGGGAAAGATATAGGCAAGCTAACATATAATAACACCAAAAGTAGGAAATTTAAACTATAACTAGATGATACAATTCGCAGGAATAGAAATGACAAAAATACCACCGCCACCACCATCCTAGATCTACTTAAACAAAAGCTTGGAGTAAAATCTAAACGGGTCCTCAGATACAGGATGTGCTCTTAGAAGAAAGCAAAGCGCAATCTTCAGCAACAACCAGAATGGATTTTACAGACAACTAAACGGATCGGTTTGCAGGAAGGAATGAATATATACAAAATCCCAAGAACCCAGAACAAACCACAGAATTCTGGAAACAAATATAGAGTATAAATAAAACGATTTTTAGTTTGTTTGTTTATCACACTTCAGTTACATTTTGTAACTAGGCTAAGCTCTAGCCATTTTAGAGTTCCTCCGATGACAAAGTGTACCTGAAGTGTGATAAAAAACAAAGTAAAAAATCGTTTTATTTATCCTTTAAAATTAATTATCACAAAGTAGATGCCTTAACAATCCAATATTTGAAATATGGAGTAACTATTAAACCATACTTCTACAGCCAAATGGACGAGGGATGAGAAAAGAAAAACTACTCAAATACCAGTCATGACAGACAACATAATAACCTTTGAAGATCTTCAGAAGTCTCTGAATACATGTTTAAACTGGAAGAGCCCAGCTCCAGACAGAATTCAACCTTTCTGGTACTAAAGATTTAAAAGTACACATACAAAACTGGCCGATCTTTTCTAAAAAAAACCCGATGAGTGTCTAACATTATTCACACAAGGTAATACCTACGTACTTCCGAAAACGGAGACCCCATGTGCAAACCCTAGTGAATATCGTCCTATAACATGTTTACCTACTATCTGCCTTACGCAAATTCATATCCTAGTGGAAGAACAGAAAGGATGCAGGAAGGGCAGCCAAGGATGCAAATAATAATAGACTCTATCATAATCGCACATGTCTGGAAAACCATGAAAGCATTATTTTATGGGTACATAGACTATTAGAAAGCCCCATTCATGGCTTTTAGATATCATGGGAATATATATCGTCTATGAAACTTGGAACATTAAGAATAAATAGTTCAGGGAGACTCACTAAGTGCAATATGGTTCTATATGGCGATAAACTCACTTTACAACCTATTAAACAGTACAAAACATAGGAACCAACTACCAGGAAATGAAGATAAAATCAATCATATAGCTTATTTATATCATCCATAGATATAAAACTAATGGCATACACTAATGAGGGGCTGACTAAACTATTCCAACAAGTAGAAATATTCACTAGAGATATCCATATGAAGTTTTGTATTGAAAAATGTAAAATCGGGTCAGTTAGGAATAGAAAATGGAAGATACACATAGGGTACTAATTGGTACAGGACAACGTCACTGACATAATGATGGGAAAGGATAAGAACGAGATATATAAATACTTAGGAGTGCTACAATCTTGCTGTATTAATAATAAACAGATGAAAGAAAAACTAACAAATACCTATCTTGAAAGATGTAAATCGCTCCTGAAAACGTATTTATCTGGAAAAAACAGAATTATGGCAATAAATACATATACTGTAAGAGTTCTGACATACAGTGTCGGTGTAATAAAATGGACTAAAACCGAGCTCGACAACCTAAACCGATAAACGAGGGACCTTTTTACGAAGCATCGTGCTCATCGTTCTAACGCGGTCAAAGAAAGGTCTCTAGGTAGGTGGAATCTTTCTTTGAACGCTTTAGGATGGTGAGCACGATGCTTCGAAAAAGGACCCTCGAAACTATATGTCAGAACTGGTACAGCGTATGTATTTATTGCCATAATTTTGTTCTTTCCAGATAAATACGTTTTCAGGAGCGATTTACATCTTTGAAGATAGGTATTAGAGGTAGACGGGTAACTGATATCTGTAGAGCAAATGGCCAACAAGTCGAAAACTTTTCTATGAAAGAGCAGAAAACAGCAACATCCACAATGCAGGTGTGTTGAAAATTAATACACAATTAAATTTACATAACAAAGACGAAGCAAAGTGTTAAGGAATGATAATACTGCTAAAATAGATCAATGGCGCAGTAAGGAGCTCCATAGTCGATATATCAAGGTAATAATTGATGACCATGTAGACACGAAGGCATCCTGTGAATGGCTATTTCTTTATAGAAATGGAAGGATTCATTTGTGCCATCCAGGATCAGGTTATAGCAACACTTAACTACCGCAAATATATCATTTCGGATACATCTGTCAATTCTGATATATGTCGATTGTGTAAAGGATGCACCGAAAACATTGAACATATCACAAGTGGTTGCCAAGAACTAGCTAGTGTGGACCACGCCTGATGACATGATAATGTAACGAATCTAATTCATATGGAATTGCTACTAAAAATGGGACTTACTAACATCCAAACTACTTACTACAAACACATACATAGTCCTGTATGCGAAACAAATATGGTAAAACTATGATGGAATAGATCCATGCTCACCAACTAGATCATTAAAAGCAATAGACCGGATATTGTTATTGTACATAAGACTGAGGAAAAAGCAATACTTATTGATGCAGCTTTCCGGCACAGAAAATCTAAGAAAAAACATGCTGGGAAACTAAATAAATATATAATCCTAGGCGATGAATACAGAAAGCTATACTACCTGAAGGATATTCGTAAATATCGGATCAACCGGTGAAATGCCGACAAACCTACATCATTAAGTGATTCCTTGAATTCGGTCGTTAATACTGTCATCTGCTTCCCTGAAATCTCTTGTTTGGTGGTTGGATTTCTCTCTAGCCTAGATAATCCGGCACTCCGTCTTAGGTAGTCCATCTCTACCGCGTTCAGACGTCGTTCCATTTTCGTACTTACTACCCACACTTCACTCTCATAACATAGTACCGATTTCACCATAGACTTCCCAATGTGATTTTTGGTTTTCCTCTATCATCCCACCACACAGAGTTGAAACATCCCAACACTCTACTTTCTATTCCACACTTGATTTCATGTGAGTCCAATCCATCATTGGTAAATATAGCTTCTGGATACTTGAATTGTTGTACTTTATTTTGTGTGTTGTCTTCCACCATGATTAAGAAATTACCTTACAGTTTATACAGTATTGAGTTTACAGCCAAAAATTCTGTTGATAGTGATTTTCATACCCCATTTCTTATACTCATTATTCAGCTGCTCTACCGTGAACTCCAAATCATCAAAAGAGTCCTGGCGCTATAACTACCTGATCATCCGTAACATTTAGGTTAAATAGGCATCTGTCTCCGTTCGGTACCCTCATGATTCTTTTCGATAACTTCAGCACCGTTTCTAGATATAAGTTGAACAGCGTTGGCGAAAGACAGTTCACTAGTCTTAGTCCCTTGAAGGATTCTATGGGTGAGGTATTGTTTTCCCATTCCTAATCAAATCTTTTTATCACTGCTTTACTTCGTTGCAGTAATAATGTTTGATCCCCATCCCTAATCTTCCAATGCACTCCAGAGTATGCTTCGTGGAATTGAGTCGTAAACTTTTTATAAGTCTGTAAAAACCAAAAATATATCCTCCCCAGTTGAAGTTTGCTTTTCACTGGTTGAAAAGCAAACTTCAACTGAGTAGGATATATTTTTGGTTTTTACAGACTTGGAAAAAGTTAGTAGTACAATAAACAAATTATCAATACGGGAGTGAAGCCACAATGATCTTCACTGACGTATTCCTTGCTTCATCTAGAATATATTTTATTATTCTACCTCAGTGAGCTGGTTATACTCAAACCTCGGAAGCTGCTGGGGTATTGCTTACTACCCTTTATATGTAATGATATAATATATGGAGTAGGCCTGGGAGTGTTCGTGCATGTGTTGGTTCATAAGATTGGTTAGTTGACTATAGAGTGGGTCAGCTCCATATTTCATTAGTAGTGCCAGAACACCCGGGCCAGGTGATCTGCCATTCTTTAGTGTCTTGACTGCCTTATGTACATGACCAATCCTAATTGACAGTACATCTCTTTGTTCCGGCTCTGTGCCTATGCCATGGATATTATACTATGGTCGATTTTCGGTCGGCAGATTTCTATAGTATTGTACATAGGATTCATTATTTATGATCGCTTCCGATCTGGTCTTCATTTCGTTTTCTCACTTCTCAAAATTCGCCATACCTCTGTAGATTACGATCCTCCTACGTAGCTCTCAATTTCCGTCCACTTCCTAACCTAAATGTTACGGATGATCAGGTAGTCATAGTGCCAGGACTCTTTTTATGATTTGGAGTTCATGGTAGAGCAGCTGAATAATGCGTATAAGAAATGGGATATGAAAATTACTATCAACAGAATATTTGGCTGGAAACTCAATACTGTATAAACTGTAAGGTAATTTCTTAATCATGGTGGAAGACAACAGCACACAAAATAAAGTACAACAATTCCAGGTTCTGTTTTCCCCTGTGCAACCAATCGTTTTACTTCTATATCCAGGTTCTTATACTACTGTCTTGTTACGTCCGATCTTTGCATACGCCAGTTGTTATACGCTGCTTTTTTTCTTCTCTACCTCTGGCTTGATATCCTGGCTCCACAGACCAGATCTCTTCTAGTCCTGTCCATAATATCTAAAGCTTCCCTTCCAGCTTGATACTTAGCGTTGTTAATCCGCGTCTTTTCCTCATTAATATTCCATTTAACCATTATTCCTACTAAATGGGACTGAAGTGTGCTTTGGTATAGAGTTCTTATACTCTCTTGTAGGAATTTCAATTTGTATCAGGGCCACTTATCTTTGATTTGATCTTTATTTATTCTTTCTTTGTTCTTTGTTCTTATTAGATTTACAATGTATAAGAAATATATATATATATATATATATATATATATATATATATATATATATATATATTCGCTACTAGGTAGTGGTCATATCCAAAATTCGCGTTTTTTGCTTGTTTCGTTATAGTTAGATCTTATATATATATATATATATATATATATATATTTATCATAGATTATTATGAATAATTTTCCACAATTACCTTTTCATTTTCCTTTTTATGTTTATTAATGTCCCCCTATATTAGTTTTGCACGTTTTTTAATTCTCTTATTGTTTATGTTAGTATTAGTGGTGAATAAAAGATTATTATTATTATTATTTATGTTTTTGAATAAATAGGGCATGAGTTGTAGATTGTAAATTTATTGAATACATGTTTAATTTAATATTTAGAATGAAAAACCAATTATGCCGGTGGAATTGTATTTTATTTATTTAATGTGTCACTAAGTAAAGACATGCAGTTGTTTTTATGGTACATGGGTTAGCATGTTATGTTTAGGAATGGTATGAAACCTGTTATTACTAATTAATTGATGTTGGCAATTTCAAACAAATTGTAATGTTGCTGCGTTATAAAATTGTGTTGTTTCTTCACAAACTATTATTAATAATACAATATCCGCAACAAATTCAATTTCATTAAAAAATACTACTATTTATATTGTTGTAATTTCAAATTCAAATACTTTTAATAAATAGTACCGCCATATATTTAATGATTACAACATTTATGGATATCTAAATACATTAGTAATTATAAAAGCAACATTTTACAAAGCATAACCAAGGAATTTTAGAAATACTAGTAGTAGTTACTGTATTTTTTACAATTGAGGACTTCCACGCAATAACACATTAGGCGCAGCGAGGTCGTCTGTTTCTCGCAACGCAAACTCACGTTTAACATAATTAAATTTAAATCCGTTTGTAAAACTAAATTTGCTGATACTTCAAACAACTTTCTTTTTCTTTTTTTTAAAGTGTTTCAAATTCGAAAATTCACTCGACTAACTATCTCGTTTTACCATCAATTGTCCGACGCTTGTGAATATAAAATTAAATACTGTTGCAAAAGTGGATAATTTTATTGTTTACGATGAATTGTTGGTAACCGTTGGGTTTTCTAAGTTAAATTCTTGAGTTTAAACTCATTTTGTTCATATCGATTGAAGTAATGACAATTTCATTTTAAAAAAAGGATTAAATTTTAATTTTTCTTATTTTTTTTTGAAAATAGCAGATGAAAACTATTATTATTTGTGCCTCTGCTTGTATTATTTCGTGACATTTATTTTTTCTTGGTTTCACTGTAATTTTTTCTTGGGTTCACTGACATTTTTTAGTAACTTTTTGTTGCGAGAAAGGCTACGATTTTTGAGCGATCGCAATTGTTATGCGCAATAAACCGTGCATCTTTCATTGCGATGGACATTGGCATTAGCATAAAAATTAATGTCAAAATATAACTACTGGCTAGCCTTTAGTTACTGTCAGAGATAGCGTTAATTTTCAAGTAAAGGGCTAAATATCGAAAACATTCACAATAATAGTGAACGTCTCTCGATGATCGTTATAGTTATAGCGATCGTTTATATTATATAAAAATTAACCCCCTGGCCGCACCTTACCTGTTATTGCCTGGAGGCCCTTAATTTATAACTGGCTATAGACCTTCAGGTCCTGCTGCCGTATATTAAGTGTGTGTATATTTGAGTGTTAGGAGTTGCTACTTCAGAAAACCGAGTTTTATAAAATATCGTTAGATGTATCCCAAAGGTAAATAATATTTAGGAAAATTAACGAAGATTTAAAAATATTTGTAATCATATCTTAATTCACAAATCTGGCAATTCTATTCGTGAAATTGTATTAGAACAATAAGGTAAGATGTAACAGAACCAAATAATAAAAATAAAGTGGAAGTATTAACATTAAAACATCCTGCCGCAGTAAATTCCACTTTTTCACTTCTAGCCTGCTGCGCGAAAGCTCGCAACTCCGCTTTCAACGCCAAATCTTTTTCAGAATCGGAAAGCTGTTGGATTAGACTGTAGCATATGGAAGGCGTTTTTTCCGCCTCCGTCGTACATTTATCGCACGCTAAAAAGATCGCCGAGCCCAGTATCTACAAAAAAGTATGCTGTAGATATAACTGTAAGGTGTCAATATTATAACACAACCCGAAAATAATGAACTGAGTGCGAACGGAAATATCTAAGAAAAAAACTTAAACTTAAAAATTTATATGATATAGAATTTTAATTTTTAATGGAGTCGTGCCCACGAACTAGGCTTGGTTCGTATGCACATGTCCATTTAACCCAATGTAAACCTCAATATAATCGTGTTTTCAACGGCCGATTAACTTGCCGGCCGGCGCTATTACCGTTGGTGTGAAACCACTCTTACACTATTTCGCCGGGCGGTGAAATAACTGTTAAAGTTAAATTCGTACACATAAAACAGTAGTCGTGTTGGGCTTCGATAGTGTGTATGTCTCCATTTAACCCAACGTAAATATTCAATATCATCGGTTTATTTTCACCGGCCGACTATTCTGCCGTTATATGAAAAAAAAAGGAAACGAAAAGTATGCAGACATTCATAAGGATCACGATTGTCTAAAATTCAATTACATTGTATTAGATTCGATTGAAATTATATACGCGTTAGTGTATATATTTTATAAGACTAAGGCGCTATTCACACGATGGTTTACGGTATCAATACAACATGCAAGGGATGTATAGCTTGGGTGTATATTAAAACCTTTCTTTGGTAAAGTACTGTAGTACATTGGTAATAACCAAAGAAAGGTTTCAAGAACATCCTCCAGTTGCAATCTAGACTTAAATCTCGTTCAATGATCAATTAAGACAAATTTCAATTAGAACGTGAAAGTGTCACGCGGCAAATGCTTATAGGCGACTTTTTTTAGAAATGTTGACAGGCAAATTGAGTCCCTGTTTTAAATATACAGCGGCACACCCAAGCTATATATCCTTTGCATGTTGTATTAATGTCGTGTACCATCGTGCAATAGCGCCCAATTCTTACATAGGAGGCGAAGAGGCGAAGGCGCGGCGAGAGGCACGTCGATTTCACGACCCCTCTATACAAACATATGGTGCAATGCCCACTTAGGTGACGAGGCGCGGGCATTTGCCTCGTACCTCTCGCCATAGACAATCTAGTGCCGGCACCGCGTCTTAGCCTATTCGCCTGAGACACGGTGGCTGCGAGGCGAGAGGCACAACTCTTCCACGCCGCCTCTATGAAAACATATCGTGCAATGTCCACCCCTTCAATGCTTATGGACATCACAATCGCCTGTGACGTCGCGCCTGCACCTCGCCTACACCGCGCCTCCGCTCGACGCCGCTTGTGTGTGAATTGGGCCTTCGCCTTACAAAATATATACACTAACTCGCATATAAAAATCGAATCTACAGCAGTTTCTTCATCAATTGAAATCAAATCACCTAATTTTTTTATTTGTCAATAGTGAAGTGTTCACGATAAATGTCGTGTCGTGTTGAAACGTTATTTTGGGAACATTTTGTTGTTGTAGTAGAGTTTGCATATTGTATTACTACTACTAAACTGGTCTACAGGAATCCGTAGTATGGCTCTAGTCGATCTAGTAGATCGAACCTAATATATATATATATATATTATATTATATATTATATATATATATATATATATATATATATATATATATATATATATATCATTCTGGTTAACTACTTTGTATACTTACTATCGGAAAACTAGTCCACATTAAGCAAAGCACAATCAATCCGATTCCAAATGTCATACCAGCAAAATCCTTCCTTCCAGTACCATAAACCAGAGCGAGATTAATAGGAGCCAGCAAATTAACGACAATACAAATATATAGGCTGACGAAGTGCAATCCAAAAATACTATTATAATTGTCCACACATTTGGAAAGTTTTGTATGAACACACGTCAATCTCTTAATAGTCCAGCAGTGCGAGCACTCAAAATCACGTCCAGCAAGACCATAATTCCTGCACACTCGCTTCAACACCCAATTAATATTCTCAAACCTATAGTTGATAGCAAGTGCGTAGTGGCGCACGATAAGCGACAGCACGAAGGAATGATATGTAAATAAATCCCGCATTAAGTAATATTTGAACACATCAAACCCCACGGAAATCGTCCAAAAGTATGTATTGTAAGCATAATGAATGAAACTATAAATATGTAGCAGACATAATTCAACGTAGAAACTACGACGCGAGTGCTTTTCTTCCACTACAACCTCTTTAAAACCATCATCCACACTTTTCATGACCCGCAAGAATTTCAACAGTCTGCTACCGTTAATCATATTCACACCTACAATCGAGCCAACTGCCACTACCATCATACTACTATCCGAAGAAATATCCAAAAAATAAACAGTGCTTTCAAGAAGTTTCGATAGGTACATCATTTTTCCATATAGCATCAACCCAAAAATTGCGATATAACTAATCGCCACTGCTGCCGGGTACATTTTGGATAACCCCGTCATGCTCGGTTCAACTTTAGGTGGGATTTTCGGCAGTATCCCCAAATAGTTGCCTATAACATGTAACGGCCGCAGTGCGTACACGTCGCTTTTCACACTAGACATTCTCCGCAACGACTGAAATGTTGCACACCCGTTTAATCAATTATAGTCGGGAAGACTGCGTAGATCTATTAATTTTATAACCCCTTCAAGGTAGTGGTGGTAAACATAAAATTGAAACAATAAACTGAGAAAGCGTAATTAGAGCCATGCATATTTAAAATTGCATGTTTAATGAAGATGGGAATACAATACATACAAACATAATTATTTAGTACCAGTAACTTCAATTTGTTGCAGTTGTTATAAATTAATTAACGGTGTCGTTTTTCATAATAAAATTAAAACAAAACTATATTAGTATTATATTTTATACTAACTAGTAATCATTTTAAAGGTTTATCTACATGTTAGTACTTTAATTTGATTTAAGATTATTAATCACCCGGTTGCTTAGCAGACAACTGCCAGGCTTAATGTATACTAATATTATCATAATCAAATTATCCTAGTTAGTAGAGTTAAATTAAAATATATATGTATACTTTAATTGTAACTATAAATGATAAATTTTACATACAAAATTGATATGGCCAATCCATATGAGCAATTCAAGCTGGTCGGATCTGGTGACAGAAAATAAACTAAAATCTAGTGGGTAATCTCTACGCATAAAATGTATTTTCTCATCATATATGTGACAATATGTGCAATGTTTGTCTAGTTATATATTAAAAGTTTATTAACAACCATGTAATACTTTTCTATAGCTTCAATTCTTCTCTGATGTCATCATTTCTTATTCTGTCTCTTCTCGTAGCTTGTTTTACTCCTCTGAGATATTTCATTTCTATTGCCTGTATTCTACTTATGTCCCTCTTCGTTAGTTTCCACGTCTCGCTCCCATATGTCAGTATAGGTCTATATATGCTTTTGTATATATTTATTGTTGTCCTTCTGCTGATCTCTTTTTTGTTAATCAGTATATTGCTCAATGCGAGGTATGTTTTAACTGTTTTGTTTATTCTGTTCACCTTCCATATTTCCGTCTTCTGATTAGTGCTACTCCTAGGTATTTGAATTGTTCAACTTGCTCAATTTTGTGTTGTTCTATCTTTATATTTATTTGTTCTTTCTGGTTTCCTATTATCATCACTTTTATTTTGTTATAATTCATTTTTATATTATACTTCTCTAGATGCCTATTCCATACACTCAGTGCTGCAGATTAGCTTCATTTTCTGCTATCACTACGACATCATCAGCGAATGCTCCTTTCGATATTTTTACCACTTGCATGTTTTTGTAACCTATATTTGCTTTAGTCCAGTGGTTGACTTAAATGTTCTTGATGTTTGTCCCTTGTGTATTATTGCATGGGTGTTGTTGTTATATATGTTTTGTATTAATTCGACTGTTTCTCTTTCTACACCTCTCTCTTCCAGGATTTTCCATAATTTATTTCTTGGGATCACGTCGAACACTTTTTCTAGGTCTATGAATAAATAAATATGTGTTTTTATTGTTTGTAGTTCTTTTTTCTGTGATTTGTTTTATTGTGAAGATGTTGTCCTGTGTGGATCTTCCTTTCCTAAAACCGCTTTGCGATTCTTCTCGAGTCTGTTCTATTCTTGCTATTATTCTCTTGTTTATTGTCTTTTCTAATATTTTCGTCCCTATACTTATTAGTGTTATGCCTCTATACTTTGAGCATTTCGTCTTATCCCCTTTCTTGTTTGCCAGTCTTTTGGTATGATATTTGTGCTCCATTTGTTGTTCAGTTTCCGTAGTTTTTCTTTACCTACCGGGTCCAGATACTTGATAATTTCCGCTGTAATCTGGTCTTGTCCTGATGCTTTTCCTATTTTTAATTCCATTATTATTTCTAGTAGTTCTTGTTCCTTGATACTCTACGTATCTGCTTCTGTGGTGTTCTTGTCTCTAATTCTTGTCTTTTGCTCTTTGTCGTTATTTGACGTTAGTAATTCTTCAAAATATTCTTTCCATCTTTCTAATAGTTCTTCGTTTTCCTTCAGCATTCTTCCTTGTTTGTCTTGTATATATCTGATTTCTTGTCCTTTTTCTTTTCTGCAATCTTTTAGGATTTTATAAAGTAGCTTTTGGTTTCCCTTGCGTTTTTTTCCATTGTCTCCCCCAACTTTTCTCATTTCCTGGTTTTTGCTATTCTAACCTCGTCTTTTACTATTTTTCTCTTGTCTCCGTATTTTTTGTAGTTTTTGCTATTTTTGTCGTTTAGGTATCTTTGCCATGCTTTTTCTTTTCTTTTGTTTTCTTTTGTTTTCTTTTGTTTTCTTTTGTTTTCTCTCGTATGTCCTCCGATCACCAGGTTGTCTGTTGTTTCTTGTTTGTGCTTTTCTTCATACCACATGTCTCTTTTACTGACTCAAGCATATTATTCTTTAATTTATTCCACATTTGCTCTACTTCTTCTCTATCGTTGGTCACTTCTATATTCGTCTCCATGTTCTACATATATTGTATTGCTGTTTCGTTTTCTCTAAGTTTGTATGATCTTATCTTGTTGTTGTTTATTGCTATATTTGTCACAACTAGATAGTGGTCACTTTTAATTTCGTAGCATCTCTTTACCCTTGTATCTATTATTTTGGTCCTTTTTCCTTGTTCTATTAAAACGTAATCTATTATAGATGTTTCGTTCCTGCTTACCATTTCCCTTGTGTATTTGTATATGTCCTTGTGTTTGAATAGTGTGTTCGTTATTACTAGGTTGTTCATTCTACAGTAATCTAGCATTTTCTTCCCATTTTCGTTTAGTACGTCTTCGCCATATCTTCCTCTCGTCAAGTCGTTATCTTTGGATTCCTTACCAATTCTGTTGTTGAAGTCACCCACAACGAAAACTTCTCCTTTGGCTGTTTCGGTTGTTTCGCTGAGTTGATCCCAAAATGCTTCTTTGTTGCTCATTTCATCATCTTCATTTGGCCCATATACTATAATTATTAATCTGGTTGTATTAGTTTCTTTTAGTGTTACGGTTAGTATCCTTGGTGATATTTCTTGCCATGTTTTTGGTGTTCGATGTCTCTGTGTATAATGCATCCTACACCTTCTGCTGTCCTTTTATCCTTGTCTACTCCGCTACATATTATTTTATGTTTGTGATTGGTTGTGTATATTCCTTTCCCTTTTCCTTTTGTCTCCGTTATGACCATTATGTCTACTTCCATTTTATCCAACTCTTTTTCCAGTTCTTCCTCTTTTCCGTATATACTCCTTATGTTTCAGGTTGCTATTCTCCATATTTTGTCTTTCTCAACAATAGGTAAATTTTTTTTTACCTATTGTGTCTCTTTCGTTTTTTCTAGTTTCTGTCTGTGTATAGTTCTGTCTTACTTCCCAGTTTCCTTAGTTTTTTTTGTACTCGGTACTAATTTTTCTTGTTCTTAGTTCCAATTGTACCAATTTTCATTTATGCACTAGCCAAGTAATTATGATTAATTTCTATAACAAATGATTGAATCTGGATGCCATACTGCTTATTATTTTAATTTTTTTTAATTAAAATAAATTAAATTTAGATCCAATTAGTTCCTCGTGGATGAAGTTCAATATACAGAATAAGAATTACCTAAATATTATTCATCATGATCATTCAACCAATTTCGTCCACTGCTGGACATAGGTCTCCTGTAATTTCATCTATTTTTTCCGATCTTGTGCAGCTTTTATCCAGTTGGTTTTTATCCTTTAGATGTCGTCGGCCCATCTAGTTGGTGGGCGGGCTCTATTTCCGTAGACACCTCTGCGCGGTCTCCACTGAAGAATTTTCTTCGTCCAGTGATTATCCAAAAGTCGCGCAACATGTCCGGTTCAATTTTAAATTTGTTATACGGGTAACAGTATCTTCCACTCCGGTCCTCTCCCTTATTATGTTATTTGAGACCCTATCTCTAAGATTTATGTTTAAGATCATTTTCCTCTACGTGATACTTATTTTATTCGTAGTGTTTTTAATGTTTCAGCTCCATAAGTATGCACGGGCAACACACACTTCGAACACTTTTCTTTTTAGGCATATTGGAATGTCTGATTTAAAGATATTACGCAACTTTCCAAAGGCAGCCCAAGTTTATTTTATTATTATTTATTATTCTTTTATAGATCTCATAGGTTTGGTTGTCTTTGCCCATCGAGATTTCGTGGCCAAGGTATTTATAAGAGCTCACTTGTACAATCCTCATTCCATCTACCTCAATAGACTCACTCATAACAAGATTTGTCATGTATTAGTTTTTGTTGCTGTTAACTTTGAGCCCAACAGAGTTTGAAGCTGCATGGAGCCTCTGTACCGTTTGCATTGCTTCATCCATATTATCTGCTATAATTAATATATCATCGGCGGATCTTAGATGGTTTAGTTTTTCGCCGTCTATCCTAATGCCTATGTAACTGAAGTTAATCTGTTTAAACATGTACTCTAGTAGAATGAATAGTTTTGGCGATATGACATCGCCCTGGCGGACGCCTCGTTCAATATCGACATCTTGGAAGTCATCCTGAAGCCTGACATATTTACAAATGAAGCGGAGAAGGTATATCCTTTTGCGATTTTCTCTAAAATGACAAATAAAATTGGTTTCCCTCTTTGCAACCGAATCCGGGAACACATGGTATATGCGATAGTAAGCTTATGGGTCTGTAATTTTGCAAGTTGGTGATGTCTCCTTTCTTGCATAGTATTATAATTATGGCTCGGAATTTGTTGTCTCGTTTTCTAAGCAAGCATGAAATAGCTTGTAGAATGCTCTTAATAATGTATCTCTTCGGGCATTTAACGAGTCGACGCCTTCATTGCCAGTTGCTTTGATATTTTTCATATCTTCTAGTGCCCCTCTTATTTCGTCTAATGTATTGTTTAGAACATCCTCGGATCCTTGGTTTTGCAGAGTTTGTATATACAAACTTATTTATAGTTTCATTATTTATTATCTGTTCATTAATCTGACTTTTGTTGTCTGATTATTCCTATAGTTCTATTAGTTGTTAAAAAGTTTAAAAGGTTTCGCGTTGTTTTATTTTGGCTACATTTTTTCGTTTTATTTATATCGTTGCCTTATTTATTATTTTTATTCAGATTATTTGTTACATTATTTTTACTATTTTTTCATAATTGTTAATATAGTTTTACTTTAAAATTTTTACACCACTAGTCTTTTTATATTGTATCATCCTCTAGTATGCTAGAGTATACTCTCGTACTGAATACGAATAAGAAAGAACTGATAAGTCAATTAAAAGCAGTTGTCAATTTTAATTTACTTATCAGTTCTTTTTTATTCCTTGAACGAGAGTACCCACGTTTATCAAGTTCCTCTTTGAATGTTTTGATTTTGAGATTTTCAATTCTGGTCGATGTATTTTGTATTGTTTTAATATTATTATTTTATTTTTCACAACATCAATAAATGTCTTTAAAATAAGAATATACAGAAAGCTTATTTGGGTTGAGAGAACATACTGTACAACAACTATCAACGATCAATATCTGATTATTTATGTAGTTCAGTCTTATAACTTTTTAAATTTGTTTCGAATGAAAATGTGGATTTTTATGAACCTACACACTTTTTGTATAAATCGACAGCTACAAAGATATCTGCAAAAATAGATAACTTGTGAGCTTTACCGGTTAGCCCTTGTTCTGACATTTGTTTGTAAATATTTGCTCTCAAACAAAGCGCATGCATTTACTGTGAGAGAAACACTAATAAGTTGCGTCCAGATCAAAGACAAAAACATGTCACATGCAATGAATAATGCTATAAATGTGTGCGACTTACGTGTATGTGAGTATAAAAACAAATGTTTCCATCCCTGATAGGATACAGTTTGTATACACGCTTTAAACAGTATTTAAACAGTATTTATACAGTTTTTATACAGTTTTTATACAGTTTTTATACAGTTTTTATACAGTTTTTATACAGTTTTTATACAGTTTTTATACAGTTTTTATACAGTTTTTATACAGTTTTTATACAGTTTTTATACAGTTTTTATACAGATATTTAAATGTATGGACGTCTGGACTAGGTTTTAGAATGTGCTCAAATACAATCAGGTTCGTTCTATATTATCCTGGTAATAAAACTTATGATTATATTATCCTGGTAATAAAAATACTCAAATACAAAATTTGTCCCGATACATAAAGAAATTTTCCTTCAATTGTGTTAAGACCTACATACTACACACTTGTGTATATGTATGTTCTTAACATAATTGAAGAAAAATTACTTTATGTATCACAAGCAAATTTTGATTTTTTTCTAAAGATATGTCTACTAAATTATTCATGAAATGCAAAGAAACATCAAAACTAGCAGTTTTGTTTTTGCGATAACAATATTTTACTTACAGAGCAGAACTGTATTCGGAAAGTAATAAATATAAATACATCGTTCCCCATTATAATTGAGTTATAAATAACGACAATATAGTTGTAGCCATCACATTGCTCTCTGCATTTGTTCCTATTTTGCAGCAATTGAAAAAATGTATATATAAAAACCTATTTTCATTAAGAATTAATTCTGATCATTTGCCTCTCACTCGTTCTCCATATTATTTCGGCCGTCGCGTTATAATTAGAAGCGTTTTGCAACCGGATCGGACTCGGTATCGACTTACCCCGTTGGCGTTGCTGCATCCCCCGGTCGGGCTGGCTGTAAACTTATATGGCCCGCTCTTGTTACAGTGGGCGACAAAAAAATGTGCAATTACAAATCTTCTCCGTCAGAAATAATCTCTAATTAAATTCGGGGACGACGACAATAAATTACGTCGCGACAATTTCAATATTAGAGCACTGGTAACAAGAATACCGACCCGCAATGGTGCTTTCTTTTCGAATTGAAATATGTTTTAATGTTAGTTATTTTCTGAAATCGCTACTAAACTCCTGAAGAAAATGGAACTCATCACTAAAACTTCTAGATATAACTCGATATTTTTTGAAGTTTTAAAGTTTTAAACATTTTATGTAGGTGATCTAGGATTTCCACTGTCACTACTGAACAATTACAATACATTGCCAGATGTATAATAATATTTTGCAATTGCTTGTTAATATGACAATGCGGAATTTAAATAGTGATTAATAAAATCAATTCAATTTTCCTAGTGTATTTGGTTTAGATGAAACCGGAGTCTTAATTCACCATATGGGCGTGAAACAGTTTGGCGGAGACCTGGAGAAAGGTTTGCTGCAGGCGGCACTAAGAAAATTGAATTGATTTTATTAATGAGAAATGTCGATCTACTAGTTCCTGTAGTCCGTGAAGGCTCGCTGCAATGAGGATGTGTCATCTGCATAGCGTAGGTTATTTATAGGAGTACCGTTTTATAATGATGCCCTCTTCCATATCCAGTGCTTCATTGAATCAGAATATATATTGAATATAAGTGGCGACAAGATGTCTCATGCCCCTTTCTATTGCCACATTATTGGTTAGTTTATCTCCTGCTCTGACATTCTCTGTCTGCTGCCAATATAGGCAGAGGTCTTTATCATCAAGGCCAGTAGATTTTAGTACTTCCATAATTTTTCCTAGATGGCTTTGTGGTGCTCTTTCAGTTGGTCCAACACTGCTTTGGTGTTTTCTTTAGGCGTATTGAGACGTTTGACAGCAGTAGATTATAGTTTGATGTCTTCATGGATTTTATAACATTCCTATATCTTTGCTTTATTGTGATGTAGTCGATTTGGTTTCTTACAATATTGAGAGGTGTATGTTTCAGTGATGTCCATTTGTATAAGAATAGTTCCGGTAGTTAAAAACAAGTACTGTAGATGAAGCGCTTGGGAACAAAAAAGGTCAATAGAAATAGCTGAAAGACAAATACACCATGGTACTCGAGGGAAGTGAAGGAAATAGCACTGGGAAATGGAAGGCCTACTTGCAGTACCTGGGCAATAAAACAGCCCAGGACTATGCCAAGGTATCGGAAATAGGGCGTGTGCAATGATAAGATAACTCACAGAGGAATACTGCGCCATTTTTATTCAGGATCTGGACCGTATGATATATAAAAGCAAATCCTTTCATAATTATTATACTTATTTAAAATAATTGAGTAGCAATTTGCAAGACAAATGGATGAAATGCGCCAAATATCATTGTTGCCTTGGACGCCAATATGTCTAGGCACGGGCCTAATAGCATATATTGCACATTTTCACGGACGTGCTGAATAATTAGAGGGAACATTGCCAGTAACGGGAATAGCAATGGTTATTAGAATAGAAAATTTATTTTTGCAACATATACACATACAAAGTATTTGCACATGACAAAAAGTTTCAATAAAATGTTTAAATAATATGCTTGCTTAAAAATACTCAGTAACAAATTTATTATTTTATTTAATTTTAATAATAAAAAAGCATAACACACAGAAGTTGATCAATTTTAATACATTTCACAAAATGCTTATTGTGAGATGATTAAAATTTGAAATCCGATATTAAGAAAGTTTGTTTCAATAATGTGGTAAAACCTTCTACCGATCAAATCTGGTGACCGAGCAGGAGATGGCAAAACAACAATGTTATATACTTGCAAACAACGCGTCGTATGAGAGCATGCATTATCTTGTTGGAAAATGGGATATACCAACCCCCGAAGAAATGGAAGTGCAACAAACTCCAGCGGATTGGCGATGTAACCGGCTGCATTTAAGTTGCCATCAATGAAGACCAAGGTCGATTTGCTATCATAACATATTGCACCCCATATCATCACTCCTTTTGAGGGTTGTGTGGCATTCCACAAAAAATGTTAAATTATTGTGTTCTCCCCGTATACGGCTGATTCCCCTATGAACACCGTGGGCCCACATACAAAATCGAGGCTCGTCACTAAACACAATGATAACATTCTTGAAACCAATTTGCTCTTTCGTTGTTGCATTCTAAGAATAGAATGCAGCAACGAAAGAGCAGACGCGGATCGGTGAAGAGGAGTAAGAGGAAGACACAAAAATGGATCGTGTGAATGCAGCCCATACCCCCGTATCCACCGACGTTTCATAAATCTATCTATGGCTATTGAACCTATAAGTATTCGTTCTTTTGCAACAATACATACATAATCTAGGGAATGTACTTACTTTAGATTCTCTCTATTGCAAACACTGAATAATTAAACAAAAGGTGTCATCAAAGCTCCAATTGCAAACACTAGCACTATTCAAGGTGTTTAACATTTGTTTTGGCATATTCTGTCACAATGATGTTGTTAATGGATTAATTATCAATAGCTTATGGGACCTATACAGTTTATGGGATGTTGGTGAATATGGGCAATAAGATTTTATCCGCCGTTATACAGATGACATTAACATGCTGCGTCCTGCACCTTAAATCCAGTATATTGCAATTGACCGAGTTGATGAAAATCTATCTCTTGTAGCCAAAAGTCTTTCTTCACGATCTGTATTCATCCGGGGACGTCCAGATCCAGGGCGGCGTTGTTGAATCTCTTCATCGGACAATCTGAATCAACATCTACCACCGTTACATCACTATTTACACGGCCAACAATATCTCGAATCAACGAAAGTCCGGCCTCTCTCTTACCAATAATGCAAAGCCACGCGCTGCGGCATCATTTTGGAACTTTGAAGCTTCTCGTGGTATGTCCTCCAGGATTCCAGAATGTTTCATGTTTCCGTTACCCCTTTACCAGAAGAGAACGAGATTGCTTGTTTATCTTCTTCACTATTTGAAATAAATCCTTTGTGTTTGATCCGCATGCTGCTGAGCTGTTCGGCAAATGTTTTGTCCCTTCTGCACATTTACTGGATCTAGCTGTGAATTTGTGAGTATTGTGGGCGTTTTTCCTGACTATCAAGCCCAGAGTTCCGCATTCTTTTCCTCTGCTCTATAATGTCTACGGTTTCATCGGATATCCAGTGCTGTCTTTTCTAAGCAGACGTTTATGAGGCGATTTCCTCTTTCATTCTCTATGCCAGTGCCATATTTCCTCGTGGTCATTATCTGTGGTGTTTCCCACTTTGCTATTAACATACTCCTGGATTATGATAAGCTCCGTGCCAGCGATTTTGTCCAGAGCTCCGTGTAATGCTCTGTCCTCTGATCTGGATTTCATCATCATCGGCTGTGATGGTGGGTGTAATATATTTAGCGGAATAGATTTATGATGGAGTTTTAGTGTTATTATTCTATCTCTCATAGAATTGTACAGTAGTATATGAGTAAATGCGTGACTCATCTCGGGAGTGAATGCATTTGCGACACAATTTCTGCTATTATAATCATTATTGACCAAAATAATTGTATTTTCATTGTTGATGATGAAATGGCCTTTATCTCTCCAGTGAGTTTAAAGAATCCATGTTTTTTCAACGATGTGGAGATTGCCGATCTTATGCAGACCTCTCACGTTCTAAGTACCAAGTCGCATAATTATATAATTTTCTTTTAAGTTATGTCCAGCGTCTCTCAAAGATATAAACCTCCAGTGATCCGTTTGGAGGACTATTTCTACCTCTGGAATATTAGTCTCTAAATGAATCCATGATTCTCTTGAGGAAGATGTTTGTTGAGAAGACTTCTCCTTGCCTTTGTCAACCAAATGGATTTAGTCTAGTTTTCTTCTATGACCGCCAATGTTCGGTCGCCAGAGCCTCGTTAGTTATGCAGCAAGGGACACCGCGAGTAGGTAAAGTTCATATTAGAATGTCTTGGTTTCAGAGATGTTAGCTGGCACTTCTTATCCCCTTATGCTATGTTTCATTAAACAATTCATAAAAAGAATAAGTGTTATGTTAAGTGTGTTAAGTTAATATGGGTAATATAGGATTCAAATTGAGCAACAAAGAAGTATTTTGGGAGCAACTCTGCGAAACAACTGAGAAGTCAACGGAGAAGTTTTCGTTGCGGGTAACTTCAACAGCAGAATTGGTAAGGAAGTAAAAGATAACGACTTGACGAGTGGAAGATATGGCGAAGACGTACTAAACGAAAATGGGAAGAAAATGCTAGATTACTGTAGAATGAACAACCTAGTAATAACAAACACACTCTTCAAACAGAAGGACATACACAAATACACAAGGGAAGTAGTAAGCAGGAACGAAAAATCTATAATAGATTACGTTTTAATAGAACAAGGAAAATTGAGCAAAATAATAGATACAAGGGTAAAGAGAAGCTACGAAATTGGAAGTGACCACTATCTAGTTGTGACGACAATTAAGGAAGACTGTCAAGACAGGGATACAGCGACCAAATATAGCAATAAACTACAACAAGATAAGATCATACAAACTTAGAGAAAAAGAAACAGCAATACAATATAAGGAGAAAATGGAGACGAAGATAGAAGTGACCAACAAATAGAGAAGAAATAGAGGAAATATGGAATAATCTAAAGAAAAATATGCTTGAGACAGCAAAGAACACATGTGGTATGAAGAAAAGCACAAACAAGAAACAACAGACAGCCTGGTGGTCGGAGGACATACAAGAGAAAACAAAAGAAAAAAAAAGCATGGCAAACCTAAACGACATAAATAGCGAAAACTACAAAGAATACAGAGACAAGAGAAAAATAGTAAAAGACGAGGTTAGAATAGCAAAAACCAGGGAATGGGAAACGTTCGGGGAGACAATGGAAAAAAGCAAGGGAGAACCAAAAGCTACTTTATAAAATCCTAAAAGATTACAGGAAAGAAAAAGGACAAGAAAAGAGATACATACAAGACAAACAAGGAAGAATGCTGAAGGAAAACGAAGAAATATTAGAAAGATGGAAAGAATATTTTGAAGAATTACTAACCACAAATAACGACACAGAACAAAAGACAAGAATTAGAGACAAGAACAACACAGCAGCAGATACAGAGAGTATCAAGGAACAAGAACTACTAGTAATAATAAGGGAATTGAAAATAGGAAAAGCACCAGGACAAGACCAGATTACAGCTGAAATGATCAAGCATCTGGGCCCGGTAGGTAAAGAAAAACTACGGAAACTACTGAACATATGGAAGGTAAATGTCATACCAAAAGACCGGCAAACAGCACTAATCGTACCGATACACAAGAAAGGGTATAAGACCAAATGCTCGAACTATAGAGGCATAACACTAATAAGTATAGAGGATGAAAATATTAGAAAGGAGAAAAAACAAGAGAATAATAGCAAAAATAGACACTAGAAGAATCGCAATGCGGTTTTAGGAAAGGAAGATCCACACAGGACAACATCTTTACAATAAAACAAATCACAGAAAAAAGAACTACAAATAATAAAATCACATATTTAGGATTCATAGACCTAGAAAAGGCGTTCGACATGATCCCAAGAAATAAACTATGGACAATTCTTAAAGAAAGAGGTATAGAAAACAAGATAGTCAAATTAATACAGAACATATTCAACACCAACAGCAATGCAATAATATACAAGGGGCAGATCTCAAGAACATTTAAGACAAGCATTGAACTAAGACATGGAGGAGGACTCAGTCCTACACTATTCAACATATACATGGACGAAATAATGAAGAGTATGAAAACAGAAATTAGAAAAACAAATATAGGATACAAAAATATGCAAATGAAAATATTAGAAGGAGCTTTTGCTGACGATTTGGTTGTGATAACAGAACACGTAAGGAATCTGCAACACAGCCTGAACGTTTGGAATAAGCACCTAGAGAAATATAATATGAAAATGAACTACAACAAAACAAAAGTAATGATAATAGGAAAACGGAAACATCAATTAAACATAAAGATAGAACAACACCTGATAGAACAAGTGCAGCAATTCAAATACTTAGGAGTAGTGCTTACAGAAGATGGAAAAATGGAAGGAGAACAAAGAATAATACACAGAATAAGCAACACAATAAAAACGTACTACTCACTGAATAACATACTTATTAACAATAAAGAGATCAGCAGAAAGACGAAATAGCATATACAGACTGATTGTGACATATGGGAACGAGACGTGGAAGCTAGCAAAGAGAGATAAAAGTAGAGTACAGGCAATGGAAATGAAATACCTGGAAGAGTAAAACAAGCTACGAGAAGAGACATAATAAGAAATAACGACATCAAAGAAGAAATGGAAATTGAAGCAATAGATAAGTTTATAGAAAAAAAAACTCAACAACTAATTAGGATGGAAAACACGAATCAAACAAAACAAGTATGGGAAGCAAGAAGAGGAGATAAAGGAGGAAGAGGCAGACCAAGAAAAGAGCGGAACAACATAATAGAAGAAATTATAAAAAACAAAGGAACAGTGAAGCAAGCAAGAGAACTGACGAGGAACAGAAGAGAGTGGAAAGAATTTGTAAATACATAATCATGAAGTACTTCTTGCCATCTTCGGCTATCTGAATGAAGAATCAGCAGATATATAAATGTATATAGCCGGAGACGTGGGTTCAAGTCCCACCGGAGACTGACATTTGACAATTATTATATATATATATATATATATATATATATATATATATATATATATATGTGTGTGTATTTGAATATCTTATCCTCTGTTGCCCATATTCTTTACCATCTCAGTTGGTATTTTATCAAGTTTTTTTTTGCGAGTTTCTGTTTTTCAGCTTTCTAATAACTTGGTATATATGTCTATATTTATATCATCTCCATAATGCTCTTCATTTATTATTTCGGTGTGTTGTCTGCACTGTACTCTCTCTCTCCTTTATTGAGCAGTTCTAGAAGTATTCTTTATACCTATTTTTTTTCTCTGTTAATATTTGGCGTTGTTTATACTTGATGTAAGGTGTATTTTCTATTTTGGTATTGAATTTTGCTCTGTTTTAATCAAAATCACATTTTTCTAGGAAAAATACAAAAAAAAACTTCTATCTTTATAGGGATATCAGCGGAAAGGCCATTTCGTCGGTAAAGGAAGAAGTTCAGAGGAGTTTAATCACCCGATATTTACTTATAACTTCACAGAAAATCTCTGAATAACTGTGAAAGGTGATTCGCTTGGGTTGGTTGAATCGCCAAGTACGAGACGGCTGACGCCTCTAATAACCACTAGGCTATCATTATATAGGTTTAATTTTCAATTTTAATAATTAAAATCCTGATTTTTGAGTAATTTAATAACATTTCTGAAAATGTATACAAAATTGCAGGATGTTTTCTTTTTAATGCGAAATACAGCATTTATATAAATTAGAATGTTTTGAATATAAATTACGTTTTTAGGAAAAAGGAAGAATTTTAATAAAACTTTTAAACTGCGATCTTTGTACATACTTTTGATGGTACATAACAATGTATAGATTAAAGCGTGCTCACACCACTACACCAACTACACCAGATAACTAAAATTGTACTAATTAGGATCGTACCACCAACGACAATTATTGAGTTGATAATAAATCGTAATGAAATTGTATAAATTCTATATTTTGTTATAATTTTAACAATTACTATTTTAAATAAATACAATGATGATAGTGCTTTTGTACGCATTACATACGCGAAACAATATCGCTCGCATTTGTATAACTCATTGTTGGTCTAGCGTAATTGTGATTAATTGAAACAGCGCTTCCATTAGGAAAGATAAATGCAACCGTAGTCGTTAATTGAACTCGAAATTTGTTAGTTTTTTTTTCACTATTACACGATGATTTTATGAATTAAATAAAACAATTGCAAATGGATTATAAATCAAATATAAAACACATATTTCTCGGATGTAAATTCAATTTGTTTGTTTCAATGAAAATGATACTATGGATTGGATGTAAATAAATTTTCTATGAATTCAATAATAAATATATAGTATATGACTATGGTGGCGTACATATATTTATAGAGTTCTTTATCCACTGCGTAGTCATTTTTTTAAACGCCCGTTTTTAATATATTCGGTAAATAGTACTACTGAAGGCTGGTTAAAAAGAGTACATATTCCAATGCGTTTTAGCCAACGTTCACCGTCGATTAACATTTAACCAGGTATGGTGAGAATCGGCCTTATTATGATAAAATATGACCCTAGACTAAACTTTTGAAAGTAGTATGATTTCATATGAAATCTATTCCAAGAAATATTAAATGTTTAAATCACTATACATACTTATTGCTTATTGTAAGACGCAAGTTTAAAGTTGGACATACCGGGGATAATATAAATGGAGAATGGAATAAACAAACGGTCCTTACGATCGGTTTCTCCAACGAATCTTAACTGGTTTAAGATATTTATAATAAGACGGTCTTAAAGAGGTGCACCAAACAAAATTCGGATCTTAAAACGATAAGACGGTCTTACATTGTAAGACTTACGGCCGGTTTCTCCAACGAATCTTAAAGCCTGTCTTATATAAGCTCATCTTATATAAACTCGTCTCATATATAACCACGTCTTAAATTTTTATTCTGTCGCACCAAACATATGTAGATCGTACTAAGTCTTACAATGTAAGACCGTCTTATCGTTTTAAGAACCGATTTTTGTTTGGTGCATCGCTTTAAGACCGACTTATTATTAAGAGGGTATTAAACTAGTTAAGATTCGTTGGAGAAACGGGGCGTAAGTAAGATCTACATATGTTTGGTGCAACAGAATAAAAATTTAAGTCGTGGTTATATATAAGACAAGCTTTAAGATTAGTTGGAAAAACCAGGCGTAAGCATTCCAAAGACAGACCCTAGTTGGTATCCGGTCCTCGATAGATGCATTTGCCCGTAGACGAATACTAATAATATTACGTTGTAATAAGCCGATAATTAATCAAGATGTACAATAGTTAAGAAACTATTTCATTATTCTTACATTACAAAAACTATTTGTAATGTAAGAATAATGAAATAGTTTATTAACAATCTTGATTAAGTATCGGCTTATATAAATATAAGAAAAACCTTAATTCTACAATAGTAATTAAGGTTTAATGCTACGAATTGTTTTAGAAAATCTGTGTGAAGTTTAGGATTTTAAATTCTTCACATTTTTATTGGTTCTATTTTAATGTAAATAAAGTTGGCTTTTATTTACATTAAAATAGAACCAATAAAAATGTGAAGAATTTAAAATCCTAAACTTCACACAGATTTTCTAAAACAATTCGTAGCATGAGAGTGTTGTTGATGAATTAAAACAAAACAATGATTAATATAATACGATCAAAATCTCGCAGCTGCTCGACACATATAAACACGTAATATTTTCATTACGAGTCAAATGTTTGTAATCTAACATTACAATGTATCATCGCATCAGCCCGAAATGCAGTGCTGGTTTCCCAGCGCGGCGTGATTCACCACTGGGGCGATCTTTGCAACCTACGTGCCCGCTACCTGTCCGACCAAAGTTTATAATTTCTGGTGTTTACTAAATTGGCTCATCATCGAAACACATTCTTCTTCGTTGATTAGCGAGCTGATCGATCCGCGAAACTGCGATGCAGTGTAAGAGGAATGGGCTATCGTTTTACAGAAACTGCAACGCGAAGTTGCTGTTGTTGCAGCCCGATATTAAAATAATATACGATACGGGATACGCCGGTGTCATGTTACCCGACTGCGAGAGGGGCTCACGTATCACTCGCTATTAATAACTCCTTTAATTAAAACACACATTATATTAGTTTGCATCGTTTCTACTGAAATATTATGGCCAACATTGTCAACAAAACTTGTATATTATGTTACAGTCTTTGCTGTACTGGCAATTATGAAGAGAAATGCGATTTTTCCAAATCCAAAAACAATAGTACTAATTTCTTTATGTCTTTAAATATATTGAATGAGAGATTAAATACATATAATAAAGTGTAAATAGTATATAAACATATACTATACTTTACATCAGAGTTCAACCATATTGTAATTATAATTATATAGGCCGGAGACTTGGGTTCAAGTCCCACCGGAGAGTGAAATTTTTGAGAAATATATATATATATATATATATATATATATATATATATATATATATATATATACCCTCTCGGGTAGATTATTTAAGCGTATTTTAAATCTATTGTATTTTTTAATAAAAATTCATTCCAGTCCTTTCTATTGCTCGCCATAATCCTTGCATCCTGCCATCCAACACCATTCCTCGTTAGTATTTCATGTATGTTGTCTTCCCACGTTTTGTGTGGTCTACCTCTTCTTTTCTTTCCTGGTATTCTTGTGTTCCATACACTTTTTGTCTGTCTCCCTTCTGGCATGCGAATTATGTGTCCATACCATCCGAGCTGTTTCCTTTCTATAGTTGTCTATCTATCTGTAGAGTTCTTCGAATTTGCTCATTTCGTATTCTGTCAATTCCTGTGATACCTTCTATCCTCCTTAAGTACTTCATTTCTGCTGCTTGTATTTTGCTTTTAAGTCTCTTGTGCAATTTCCATGTTTCGCTTCCGTATATCACTGTTGGTCTATCTATTGTTTTGAACATGAATTTTGTTTTCTTCGATACCTGCTCATTATTAATTATTAGTTTGTTTAGCATATGGTAGCTTTTGTTTGCTGTCCGTATTCTGTTGTTTATTTCTGGTTTCAGACTTCCCTTGTTATTTTATATTTATACCCAGGTATTTAAAATTTTCCACCTGCTCGATAAATTTTCCCGCTATATTGATATTGGTTTCTACTTCCTGTTTGGCGATAACCATAATTTTTGTTTTATCTGTGCTTATTGTCATGTAGTGTTTATTTAGTTCTTCGATCCATATATTAATGTTCTCTTGCAGGTTTTCTTCGGATTTGGCTAGTATTACAATATCATCAGCAAAAGCACATTCAGCTATCACTGTGCATTTAGTTTATAATATGCTATGTCCATTTTGCTTGTTTTCTCCTTTATATTTTTTTAATATATTATCTAGGAATATTATAAACAGTAGAGGGCTTAATGCTCCACCTTGTCTTAGTCCTTGTTTGGCTGTAAATTTCTGTGATATCTGATTTCCTGTCCTTATGTAATTGTATGTCTTTCTGTATATACCTTGTATTGCTCTTTGTAGTTGTTTGCTTATTTGGCTCTTTTGGAATATATTCCACATCGTTTTTCTCGGTACTATAAATGCTAGGACTATAAATGCTATGAATAATGTACTGTCATGGCCCATTGTTTACTCCATCAGTTTTCTTAGTGTAAATATATGGTCCTGCGTTGAGTGGCCCTTCCTGAAGCCACTTTGTGCGTTTTCCATCGATAGTGCTGTTTGTTGTCATAGTTTACTTTCTAGTATAACCTCATACAGTTTAGCAGTTGTGCATATTAGTGATATTCCCCTGTGATTATTGCATTTTTGTTTCTCCTTTTTTGTATGTTATATATGTTTTCTCCCAGTCATTTTGAATTTTTCCTATTTTCCATATAGTGTTTAGACGCTGTTTTAACAAATTTACTTCCTCACCCATATTTTTAAGTTGTTCAGCTTTTATTTTATCATGCTGCTTTGCCATTTCTTAATTTTATAAGTATATTTTTTACTTCTGCTTCTGTTATATTGTTTGGTTCTTCGTTCAGAGTAATTTCCACCTGTGTGTTCTCATTTTCTTCGTTTGTGCTTATCATCGTTTTCTCCTGCAAAAGATCTTCGAAGTGCTCTTTCCATTTTTTCATTATATCATGATCTTGTTTTATTATTGTTCCCTGTTTATCCTTTAGTTGTCTTAGTGTTATTTGTACTTTCTCGTTCTTGCTTTTCTTTAGTGTTTTATAAAACAACTTTTTATTTTCGTTAAAGCTGTATTCTAGTGTTTTCCCAAATTCTTGCTTTCCCTTGATTCTTTTATTATTTGTTCCGTTGTTTTCTCTGTATTTTATACGCTTCGTAGTCTTCTTCTTTCTTGGAGTTGATGTACTTTATCCACTTTTGCGTTTTCTTCTTTATTTCCTCTTTTATTTATATAGTCCACCATCGTGTTTTCTGTTGTTTGCCTGTCTGGTTGTTCCGCATGCGCGTTTAGTAGACTCTGTTATTATGTGTTTGAAACTGCTCCATATTTCCTCCACATCATTAGATTTTGAAAAAGATGTGAGTTCCTTAATATAATTCTGGTACTTAGCTTTTGTTTCTTTATATTTTAGTTTGTCTATTCTGAATTTCTCTGTTGTAGTTTCTTTCTTGTTCTTATCCTTTTTAGTTTCAACCTCATTTCCGCTTGTCATCGTTTTTGTTTTTATTTCTTTCTTAATTGTGATGTTAGATAGTGATCACTTCCTATCTCGCTTCCTCTTTTCACCCGTATCATTAACTACCTTTCTTTGTTGTGTGGTTGTTAAAAAATAGTCTATTACCGACTTTTCATTTCTACTCTTTACTTCTCTGGTATATTTGTGTATTTCTTTATGGGCGAATATTGAGTTTAGTATTACGACGTCGTTTAAGATGCAGAAGTCAATTAATCTGTTTCCGATATAGTTTCTCGTCGGTTCTCCATGAATCCCCATTATATGTTCTATCCCTGTATTTATATTTCCTATTCTTGCATTTATGTCTCCTGCAATGTAAGTATTTTCTCCTGCCTTCTCGTTTAATATTTGTAGCTCTTCCCAAAATTTGTCTTTTTCTGTTTTACTTTCAGCTTCTGTTGGTCAATTTACTATGATTAGGTTTCCCTTCCATCCATCTAAAAAAAAACCTTTATTGGCATTTCCCTAACTGCCCTTCCACATCACAAACTACAACAAAAATATACAAAATATAAAATAAAAATACAAATATAAATAAAAGTATTACAAATTACCCTCATCTATCACCGCTCCCTCTGCCCTCGTCAACTTTCCTCTCTCACGTCAGCCTCCTGCAGATTTTCACGCCTTCCCCATCCTCGCTTAACCATTCATTCAGCTTTCTGCAGTCTCCCACCCACTCTGCTTTCACACCCTCACATTCTTCGCTAAGGTGCCACCACGTGTCGCTTCCCTTACAGCGCACACGCGATGTACGCCAGACCCATCCACACTTTCCTCGCTCTCTCTTCTGACCCACACCTCGCTCTTGCCATGCATACCTTGTCCTCCCTGCTCCACTCACTTCTGGCTAAGTAACTCGAGAGTTTCCCACGCACTTGCCACTCCACTCTTATTCATTCTAGTCTGCCGTTCTTGCCACTCAATATCTCTCAATCTCTCTCCTACCTCAGTTCCTAGGCTTCCCATTTCTCTCAGCTTCTCCTCTACCCACACCTCAGACATACCCACTCTTTCATACATCCTTCGTCTATCCTTTCACCAAGCACTCTCCGTCCTACTCTTACACCTCATCCATACTTCCCGGACCAGTCTTTCCTTGCCCAATTCCTGCAATCTTTCTTCAAACTTCATAACCCTTACACACGACTCCCACCACATACTGATACGATTCGTCTCCTGCAACAGCACTGCTCTCGGTGTCGACCTTTCGAGACCTAGCAGACTCTTCAGGAGTAAACCTTGCTCTCTCTCTATCACATCCCACTTACGCAATCCCCACACTTCCACTCCATAAAACAGAATAGGTTTTACACACGCATCCCAGATCTTGCACGCCATTACGAGGTTACCGCACCACAACCTCTCCCATTTCCTTCTCGCTATCCCCTAAGCCATTTTCGTTTTCGCTTGTATATATTCCACATGCACTCTAAATCCTCCTCCACTGTCAAACCAAAAGCCCAAATATTTAAAGACATTCACTCTCTCAATCATCCTTCCCTTCCATTTCAGCTCTTCCACTCTACCCCTTCTACCCCTATTCCTAAACGTCATCCATTTAGTCTTCTCCACATTCACCACTAGCCCTCTCCTATCCAGGTACCTTCCCATTCTTTCCAACATCTCTTGCATCTCTTCCACTCTCTTGGCTACTAATACTATGTCATCCGCATATGCAACATCCACACCTTGGTTCTTCCCACCACGACCCCTCCAGCCTGTCCTCTTCTTAGCACCACCTCCAACTCGCTTGTATATAGATTGAACAGGAGGGGGCTTAGCGGGCACCCTTGCCTTACACCCACATTCACCCTAAACTTCTCAGTCACTTTTCCATTCACTCTCGCTTTTGCCCACGCCTCTTTATATATACTTCTCACCCACTCCACACTTTCATCTTCCATGTCCAATCTATCCATACACTCCACGAGCTTTCCTTTAGGAACTGAATCATACGCCGCTTTCAAATCCACAAACACCGCATACACTCTCCCTTTGTACTCCAACGCTTCCATCCATCTACCTCTTCAATTTTTACTGTCATTAACCTTTCGTTTACGCATTCCCATTCCGTTATTGACTAACCTTTTGTTTATTATACAACCCACTCCTGCTCTCGCTCTTTCACTTTCTTCAACTCCACTATACATTTGTATATGGTCGTTTATGGCCCTATCTAAACCTCTCTCTTTCTATTTTGTTTCTGTTATCGCCATTATATCTAATTTTGTATTTTCAAATGCTTCTATTAGTTTAAGTTCTTTGCCTTTCCGCCTGCGTATGTTCCAGTGTCCAATTCTCATCGATCTTTTTGTTAGCGCTGTTGTTTTTTTTATATCTATTATTTATTTTTTGTTGAGACTGCCTATTCTCCTCTCTTTATTTTTTCCAATCGTGTCCTTTTTCCTTGCTAGTTTCCTTATCATATAATTCTTTTCTGTAGATTTCACAGTTAGTTTTTTGTCTGCACTAATTCTAGTTTTTCCAGTACCCTATTCCATTTCCATAACTTTTCGTCTACAGTTAATTTATTATATCCAATTTTCGCCTCTCCTCCTTTATTTATCTCTTCCTTGGCCATTTTTCTTATTTGTGTGTTCCGCTCTCTTTCCTTTTTTTTGTTTCATCGTGGTTTATATAAATTCTTCCTTGTTTGTTATTTTTAAGTTTATATTTATTCTTCATTGTTTTTTCTTTATCTTCTTCCTTCTCTAATTCAATCAGGCAGGTTTTCCTAGTTTTTGAGCTTACCTGAATGGTTACTTCCAGTTTGTCAAAAAACAAATTCTCTACGGCTTCTTTTAATACTTTTGTTTCTCCTGTATCAATATCTAAGCCTTGCATAACTATGTTATTTCTCCTCTTTTGCTTTTCTACCCACTCCACCGATTGGTTTAGTTTTTCGAGGTTTTGTTTAAGTTCTAAATTATCTCTTTTTATTTCTTGGTTTTCTTGCGACAGCATTTTGATTAAATTATATTAAATTGTAAAAAATGCAAACATTTTAAGGACTCCATTAAAGAACACCAGTGTGTCCTTGAAGCATATTTTGAGAAAAACTGCTCTAATTAATTGAATACTACATAATTAATATAAAACAAGAAGATGGATGAAATATGATACAAAATAATTCAAAAGTATCTGAGTTGAGCAAAAAAATTTACAATATGTTTCACAAAACAAATCACTTTACATTTACTAATATAATATTGAGGATTTATAAATGCCCTGGGGGCGATTTTTGAGCGATTGCTATGATAATAACAATCGAGAGACATTCACTATTATTGTGAATGGTGTGGAATCTTAGCCCCTTTACTTCATGGAAGATGAACGCTAACTCTAACAGAAACTAAACACTAGCTAGTAGTTATATTTTAACATTCATTTTTCTGCTAATGCCAACGTCCTTTGCTATGAAAGATGTACGGTCTATAGCTCATGACATTGTGATTGCTCAAAAATCGCACCACAGGTGACGGAGAGCGGTAATCTTCCCAGAGATATAGATGGTACCTAGGAAATCAAATATTTGGAGTGGATCAATACTAGAAGGGATAGCGTAAGACCTGGAGCGGGCGGCTATCTACAGTGTCTTTTCTCCATGTTAGGGGCAGCTGAATACAAATCAGTGAAGGCAATGAGAAATCACACTGAAAATGAATATCCCAAGGAAACTTACAACATGAGCACACATCAAATAATGGCCCCTAGTATTGGGCAGCCCAAAGTCCAATCAAAATTGATACACGGAACGTTTTCTCCCGGAAAGCTAGCGTGAAAGACATGAAAAGGCTAGATACAAAAGATACACTAGATACAAAATAATCGGAATAAGTGAAACAATAAGGCTCTGGTACATGCATACATGAAGATGACATAGTCTACTCGGGAAATATAATACACCGCAGAAACGTGGGTATATTTGTAACCGCCGAATTAAGAAAATATGTCAATAGACCCAGCTCAGTGGCCGAGTGGTTAGAGGCGTCGTCTGTCTCGTACTGAGCATTGGGGAGCCTGAGTTCGATCCCCAGCGGGGAGTGAATTTTCGCGAATCGCCTTTCACAGTTTTTCAGAGGTTTTCTGTGAAGTTAAGGTAAATACCGGGTGATTAAACTGCTCTGAGCTTCTCCCTTGACCGGCGGAAAAGCCTCACGGCTGATAGCCCTATAAAGATAGAAGTTTTTTTTTTATGTCAATAGATTTGCGCAAATGTCATATAGAAACATGGTAATACAATTAAATGACAAGCCGTTTAACATAAACATACTACAAGTGTATGCACCAACAGCAGAACGGAAATATGACAAAAAAGTAGAACAATTTTATGAACAAACATTGAAGATTCTTAAGTTATCAGGGATTTTAATGTAAAAATCAGGCAAGCAAGGCGGAAAGACTTTGCAGGCATGTTCTTGGAAATAGTAAAGAACGCGGAGAACAACTACACGAGGAGTTATGGCATAAATATGATACGGTTATCACTAATACATGGTATGAACTACCAAAAAGTCGCCTGCCTTCATGGAAATCGGCCAAAGACTTTAATGTAAAAATCAGGCATAAAAGGCAGAAAGACTTAGTAGGAAAGTTCGGTCTTAGAAATTAGTAACGAACGCGGAGAACAATTATACGAGGAATTATGTCAAAAATTGTATATGGTTATCACTAATACATGATATGAACTACCAAAATGTCGCCCGTCTCCATGGAAATCGGCCAAAGATTGTAATGTAAAAATCAGGCATGCAAGGCGGAAAGACTTAGTAGGAAACGTCGGTCTTGGAAATAGTAACGAACGCTTAGAACAATTATACGAGGTGTTATGTCAAAAATATGATATGGTTATCACTAATACATGGAATGAACTACTAAAACGTCGCCTGCCTCCGCGGAAATCGCCCAAAGAGAACCTCCTTAAGCCTGCATCAACAAGAAATTTGTGAATAAACGTTTCAGGAATGCCATCAAGAGAGTATTGGTTTTTCTCATCACATGACCTAAGTACACTAGTTTACGTTGTTTGATGGTGTTTTGTAAAAAAGACCTTTATTTGGCATAGCCCCTCAAAAAATACAAAATCTCCCAATACACAATGCTTATAACATCAAGAACAAGAACAAAAAACATAAAAATAAAAAGTAACAATCAGCAAAAATACAAATTAACAGAATATACATAATCACCATACGCCCCCTCTTGCTCCCTACTTTCCTCTCCCACGTCAGCCTACCGCAAATTTGCACGGCTTTCCCATCCCCTGCTAACCATTCATTCAGCCTTCTGCAAACTCCAACCCACTCTGCTTTTACATCCTCACATTCTTTACTATGGTGCCACCACGTATCGCTTCCCTTACCACCCTTACTACATACGCGCACGCACCCCAGACCCATCCACACTGTCCTTCCTCTCTCGTCTGACCCACACCTTGCACTTGCCATGCACACTTTGTCCTCCCTGCTCCAATGGTGGTATTTTGTATTTCCTTCTCATTTATCATTCTTCTGAGAACCTGCAAGTTGGTTACGTGTTGTGTCCATGGGATTCGCAAAATACGTCGGTAGATCCACATTTAGAAAGCTTCGACCCTTTTCAAACTGTCTTTTGTCAAAGTCCATGCCTCTGCACCGTACAGCAATACAGGGAATATGTAACAATGAGAGATTCTAGTCTTTAGTTCCAAGCATACATTTCTACCACATACAAAGTTTCGCATGCTGTTGGGACTGCTCTTACTTTCTCTATTCTGCAACGGATCCCATTCCTCATTTATGACTGAGCCCAAATATGAGTACCATACATTTTTTATGTTTTTACCGTTTATACTAAGTGTCCCTGATGCTAGCTGGTGTTTAGTAATAGTCATGTATTTTGTCTCGCTAAATTGTAGACCATATTTGCTGCTTACTTCTTCAACATGCTGCATCAACATCTGCTAAGCTATTTGAGAGTATTGGCATATCTAATATTGTTTATTTTTTCTCCCTTTATTTTGACTCCCTCCGATAGGTCTTCTAGTGCTTCAGTGAAAATTCGCTCGGAGTACATGTTGAACAAGGTAGGGGAGAGACCGCAGCCCTGCCGAACTCCCCTGTTGAGGATAATTTCATCCGTGGTACTACCCTTAATCTTTGCAACTACCTTCTGATTTTAGTACGTATTAGCGATAATTCTTAGATCTTCGTCATGTGTTCCAGTATCTCTCAGGATCTGTATCATGTTGAGGATAATTTCATCCGCGGTACTACCCTTAATCTTTGCAACTACCTTCTGATTCTAGTACGTATTAGCGATAATTCTTAGATCCTTGTCATGTGTTCCAGTATCTCTCAGGACCTGTATCGTGTATTCATGTTACACCTTACCGAAGGCTGTAGAAAAGTCTATGAACATATGTGCACGTCAACACTTATATCCCGGCATCTTTGAGTAAGCACCTGCAGTGCAAAAACGGCTTCTCTGGTTTCTAGTGCACTCCTGAACCCAAACTGAGTAGTAGTATGTTACTCGCACTTGTTATGTATCCTTACATGTATAATCTTTAAGAAGATCTTGAAAATATGATTTATCAGACTGTATACGTGGCATGATTTTGATAATGGTTTCTTGGGTATAGGAACGAATTCTGAGGTAAGCCAGGTTGGGGGATATCTCCTGAGTCGTAGATCTCATCGAAAAGACTTGTGAGGATATTCAAGAAATCCTGATCTATATCGCAGATCAGTTTTAGAATTGTCGAGTTAACATTATCCGGTCCAGGATTTTCCGTTGTAGATGATTGATGCCACTGCTTTCTTTATTCATCCTTTATTATCTTGGGACAGATCTCACTCTTGTTCAGTGTGTATCTCGATATACTCTTTCCATATCCGTAGTTTGTGTTCTCTGTCTTCAGCTAGTGTGACGTCGGTATGTGTTATAGTTCTCATGCTATATTTTCTACATGTGCCTGTCATTTCCTTAATTTTCATGTATGTTGAAGGAATCATACTTTCGGTCCAATTGTTCAATTTCAGAGCATTTCTTAGTTATCATTTTCTTTAACTTATCTTGATCTTCTATTCTTCTTCTGATGGTCCAGTCCGGACATAGGCGATTAACATGGCGATTTTAATTATTTTGTTTACGGCACTTCGGAAGAGTTGAGTTGGGTTGAGTCCGAACCACTCTCGCAGGGTTTTCATCCAAGAGTGGCACCGCCTGCCTGGGCCTCGTTTCGCCTCGAGCTTTCCTTCGAGTAGTTGTTGTACTAGTTTGTATTTATTGTTTCTCATTATATGTCTACTATACTGCCTGTATTAGGAACATCAACAAAGCTTCCAAGCATCATGTTCATTGAAAGACATCATTTCATCTGATATTGCCTTTATACAATATTCTTTTTCGGGTCTATACAAAGCATCCTTCACCGTCATAGGATGGACCAAATTACTGTTTTTGATAGTCATGTAGGATATGTAGTGCTCGGTTTCGGTTCCCTTGCAGATCTTTTTAAACTTGACTCACCTTCATTTGTTTGGTGCGAATTGTAGTCCTCAACACTACTGGATAGTCTGGATAGTTCTGGATAGTTGGCTGGAGGGTAGCATAGCTACAGACACTTAGGCCTCTAAATGGGCCCATTGTGAAACCTCCCTTTAAGGCTGCTCACTCGTCCCACCAGTCAATTTTGCGTGTAAGCTGCAAAACTCTGGCGGGTGAGGAGCTGCCAATGCTGACCATACTAGGCCAGCACTCGCCTATACCTCATATTGTGTGCATTGCTAATTGATGTGGTGCCGCCAGATGGCGTTTAACTTTCCTCCTCCGGGGTTAGTTGTATTATTTTTGTATATAACTCGAGATATTGTGTTGAATTCACACACTAGCTGATCTACACTGATGAGATCTAATAAGATCGAAATCTAGATTCACACTTATATATGTTTTATACAGTTACATTATAATCCGGTTTTACGAATATCTGACAACATATCTGGACGGCAGAATATCCGTACAACGTAATAGCTTTTCATTCATGTAATAAAATTGAGATATAATTTTTGTCAAATAATTGTATAATGCAAAGAGTTAATAATTATTATTGTATTATTAAGAGCTATTCATACATTTTAGTTGAAAACTCATGGAATTGAGTTTAGAAAACAACTTATTTCATTGCATTGAGTAGATGGGAAGGAACCAAAATTATTAATTAAACTTTCTTCAACCAACATTCTTATATTTTCTCTTGTAGAATGTATCTTAGTTTATTTGAAAAATGACCATTTGTATTCCTTTGTTAAATTATGCAAATTTATATTTGTTCATTGGACGAAACAAATCCGCAATGATACGCCGGATAACTTGCAGTGGTATCAGCTTACCGGCCGTAACCGATACACCCCCGGTGCATTACTCTTTGCGCGAGTATCAATGCCCGTATCAAATAAATTCATCCAAATGCCGCCCCCAAATGCGGAAATATATTAACAGTATACAATTTCCGGTTTTATAATCGAACGCAGAGTTGTGTAAAGCTATATGAAAACGTGTGTGCTCGTATATTCAATACCGCACATACCAGTTGATGTTCAATACAAGCAGAATAATTAAACATTAAATTTCATATTGGTTCTATCCGTATCGAAAAATAAATAAAATTGTACAAATATGGCCTATGTTCTAATAGTAATATGTTTTATCAATACATTATACATATGCGTTATATGAATTAAAAAGAAAATATTGTTTGCGTAAAAGAAGTATTTAAATAAAAAAAATAAAAAATAAGGTTTCTTGTTAATTTAATAATATTGTATTATTATGTAGACTTGTACGTAGTAATTTTTATTTTGATGGAAAAAATATCAAAATAAGAAACGCAAACGACTTAAATATAAAATCTACACTTGAATTCATAGGCAATTACCGTGGTGGGGCTACCTACAACGGATGAATTAAGGCGAATCTTCGAAAAACTCGTTCGAGGATTCGAGCTGAAAATCTATTCGAAAAACGCGTTGTGAGACTAACGGAACTGCTGCTACTTCTTTTGCGGAGTGTATAAACCGTGGCCCCAGGAAAAACTGGAGGGGTGCGCACCGAGAAATAAATTTATTTCGAAATAATCAAGCATTTTGTGATAATTGCGCGGATGTCTATAAACTATACTACTGTACTTAAGCATTATCAGATTGTATTTATTAAAACTTGAAATCTTTTAGAGGAATTTCGGTTGAATTTTGATTACAAATCGGAGTAAATATATACTTTTCTGATGCAAATATTGACTACTTTTGCATATTTTTTATAACTATTTCGAGACAAAAAATTAACTTTTTCGTCCTAACAAAGGATCAAATCATCCTTAGATTGGAGAAATATCCAAACATATTTTCAGAAAATTATAAAATGTTGGCTAGAAAAGACCGCGCGATTAGGTCAACATTGAACCGTATTTCATTTTCCGAGATTCGCCTTAAATCAGAACTACTAAACAGGTATCGGAGGCAAAAACCCAAACGAGATGAACACCTGGCTATAGTATAAAAAATTGATGATCATAAATTAGCTATCATATCGCTTATAATTATATTTCACCTACAATATTATCTAGAACTTGTTAGATCTTAACTGTCACAGCAATTATGTTCACAGTTCGCTTTCTCACTATCTTATATTTTAATTTATTATATTAATATAATCATAGCAAAATAAAGTTCAGATAATATAATTTCTTTCTCATAAGGCGAGTTTTAAGAATCGTACTGTTGTCAAAATTTTACATTAATACTATACGTGTAATATTTTAACTCCCTATACAGATATTATTAATTACATATCCTAGATCGATCTATTACCCCTACCCCTATTCATAACACAATTACTCAGCCCCCTGACTTCAGTATTAACTTGAATTTTGTGCGTTTATTTGGAAACAACGACTGTTTTTCTAAATGGGAATTCTAGAAAGTATAAATGGTACATAGATTCAAGGGCCAGTATGCATTTAATCGCAGATGAATCATTGATTCAAAACATAGACAAAAACTTCAACCTACCTTAATTTAAATGTACACTACAAATGAGGATTAAGCTTTAAATTATTATTTTTGCAACAACCCATTTCTTTTCTATTCATGCATGATTCCATCTCCCGAAAAGAGATAGATAGTACTTGCTGGCGTACCTGAAATATTTTTTACCAAAAATGTAGTCAAAATATTATATTTTCTAGAATATATTTTCCAGAACTGCAAATGATATTATTTTCTGCCACGATTTATTTCCTATAAATATTGATTTGTAACTTATCAATAAATCGACGACAGTGTCATTTATTCGAGTGGAGGTATTCTATTTGATCATAACAATCCCCAAAAGTTTCCGTAATTCTCTTTTAATCAATTATCACGCCTTTTACTTCATCGTCTATCCAATCCAGGAAAAGTGCTATTACTAACATCCCATAAACTTTATAGGTCCCATAAGCTATTGAATGGATAAAATAAAATGTCATTGTGACAGAATATGCCAAAACAAATGTCAAAAACCTTGAATAGCGCTTGTGATTGGAGCTTTAATGACACCTTTTGTTTAATTTTTTAGTTCTTTCAATAGAACGAATCTAAAGTAACTACATTTCCTAGTAAATGTATTTATTGTTGCTATAACAACGAATACTTATGGGTTCAATAGCTATTGATAGGTTTATAGAACGTTGGTGAATACCGGGGTATGAGTTAAAAAATAGGAATGTATACACACATTTGCGTACAATCGCATTATAATTAATAATGGAAAATTGAAAATTGGAAAGCTATTATATTATATAATCTTTAATAAAATTCTAAAATGATACGTATGATAAAGTAATGTACACTGTATTTTTTATTAAACCTGTCTGATATAATTCCTTACAAAATATATAAAAATATTGTAAATATTTCTTACATTTAAATAGTATGGTAGTATTTCTAGCATGTTAGTATAGCATCTTAAACTATTTTAAATGTAAATTTCATGTTTTTCAACACTTGGTGATAATCATAAGTAGAAAACTTGTATTTATCCACATATTCACTATTAAGTAAATAAAATTGAAATGTATGGAATAATTAAAACTTAAACAATAATGATGTTGAGCATAATCTTTTTCCTTAATTACATAAAATGCTAGTAATATAATTAATATACCAGTAACGTCCATTATCATAATACTAAAATAACATGTTAATTAAACTGTTCCACTTGAAATGTAAATTATATACTTTCTCGGCAAATGTTTGATTTCCAATTACTTTTATTGATTACAAATGCACAACAGCACTACTATAAAATGCATCTCATTGGAAATTATAATCGACAAGTTTTCTTGGAATTTACTAGCTCAGCCCCTACGTCGGATTTATTGCAAGTAAGGGCAGTTCGTGGAAGCGTCATGTTATCAAGGATTTCAATGAGTTATTTCCTCGCTCAAATAGTACACAAGTCAAATTAATGACGCGCATGATTGAGTTTTCCTAGAAAACTGGTACCCTTTAAAACGTACAGGTGAGAGTCGTATATAGTAATATATAAAGGGATTGGTAATTGGTAAATTCCGTTTAAGTGAACATCATTAATTATAGATGCTTTTAGTAGAATGGTAATCGGTTTTGTACTCTAATTAGAGCATTTATTTGTTGAGATATTTTGCGAAATTTAATTTAATGAAATAATGCTACATATTTCATTAAATTAAATTATATATATATATATATATATATATATATATATATATATATATAAACTTAAACTTAAACTGCACATAATTTTAGCAGATATATAAATCAACATCCAATGTTTGTACAACAAAAGAATTCAATAGATTCTCAAAATGGGTGGTCGCAGAAAAATTGATTTCAAATTTTGATTCTTATTGATACTAAACATAAATCTCTTATTAATTAAAATTATGGGTGTTTCAATGCGATTAAAATTTGTCAAAATTGCCGTGCTTTTTTATTTATTTATTTAAGCACTACCATCCTACTGCAAATAATATTTTTAAATTCATTGATGAGGCTTTTGTGCCAAATATTCACTAAAATTATTATCTAAAAACTCCAAGCAAAAATTATAATTTTGTGTAAAATTACCGTAAAAATATTGGGATAATCTTGCCATAATTACTTAAATAAAAGACAATATTTTTCAAATATTATCTTCTACTGTGAAGATAATCATCGTTGATCACGGTTGCCCCATTTACAAAACTTTCCGTTGAGAAAATCCATTTATAGAGAAAAATCGATTTATAGAGAAAAGATCGATTTCTAGCAAACCGCACATATTGTTCCATCCATAAACAAAAATATAAAATATTGGATTGTTAAGGCGTCTACTTTGTGATCATTCATTTTAAAGGATAAATAAAATGAGTTTTTACTTTGTTTTTTTTTTATCATACTTCAGTTACACTTTGCAACTAGTTTCGGTTAAGCTTTAGCCATTTTCGGTCATCGGAGGAGCTCGAAAATGGCTGCAAAGTGTGACAAAAAAACAAAGTAAAAACTCGTTTTATTTATCCTTAAAATATTAAAGTTTGGCATCATCTCTTTCCTCCAAAATAATAATCATGTTTTATTTTATGAAAGTTTTTTTCCCTAATACATATATTTATCTTACAATAATACATACTATTTCACTTTTTCATCAAAATCAGATAATCACATTTAATTAACCTGTACAGATTTACACCAAAAACTAATCAAGTTAAATAATATAATAGCCACATGCAAAATTTAACGTGACACAAATTTGTTACAGACGACGGATGACGGATAGATATTCTCCTGAGATGGGTTTTAAATGATCAAGGGACCTTATAAAGAGGACTTCCGCTAAAATATTAATTTTTATGCACGTTTATAATAATGTATTCAAACTTGCGATAAAGTAAAAGCGCACCTTTAAGAGAAGTGGCAATTACTTGATTACATTAAAACAATGAACATTGGAATAAAACATGGAGAAGCGTTAAATAATTAGTAGTAATAATGAATACAAAATCGTAAACGTGTAATGATAGTCCTTTCATTGTAAGTTTACGAACTAATTAAATATTACAACGCCTCAAACGAACATGTGTGTGTGTGTGTGTGTGTGTGTGTGTGTGTGTGTGTGTGTGTGTGTGTGTGTGTATTAGAGTGGGTCAAAACATGCGATTATTTTTTTACACTTCCGAAAAAAATGTTGTTAGGCACCAAATACTGTCAAAAGATGAGCGCTTAATATTAATAGGAAGGTCCTCCTCATCACAGTTTTTCATTTTTACGTCAGTCCCAAACGATACAATTCATGTCTTGCCATTCATTGAACGTACAGTATTTCTCGCAGATATTCTTGTAGGAAATTGAACGCCCTATAAAAAGGTTTAAAACATATTGAAGGTCTAAGTTCGAAGAATTTTAGAAAAAAATTATTTGCTTCTTAATCTTATAACTCACTAAATAGTAAGAATCGTGGGATGCAAAATACATATTTTTGTAGGAAATTAACTGATCTTCAAAAATTGTTTAAGTTGTTAAATTGATTACCATGAGCGTTTAGATATTTGTAGCAAAAGTTCAATGCATCCTGATTTTCGAAGTTAAATAATAATAATAATTATTTTAGATATAAGATATATGTATGTAACCAATTAAATGATATTTAAGGCCAAAGTTTGAAGAATTTAAGAATAAATATATATTTGCTTCTTAATCGTATAACGCTATAGCTAAATAATAAGAATCATGGTGTCCATCCCATGATGCTTACTATTTAGCTATTGAGTTCTACGATTAAGAAGCAAAAATATATTTTTACTTTAATTCTTCAAAACTGTGGCCTTCAATATCTTTTAATTGGTTACATAAACGAAAAAATCATATGAGAACTTTTTTATAGAGCGATCAATTTTCTACAAGAAATGCTTAATGTTCAATAAATGGCGAGATATGAATTTTTTCGTTTGGGACTGACGTAAAATTGAAAAACTGTAATGAGGAGAACCTTCCTATTAATATTAAGAGCTTATATTTGAAGAGAAATTTCTAGAGGTGCCTAGCAACCAATATTTTTCAGTATCGGAAGTGAATAAAATAGTCGGTTTTTTGACCCACCCTAATGTGCGTATATATTGTATAAATATAGATATATCTATATATATATATAGATATATATATATATATATATATATATATATATATATATATATATATATATATATGGAATGAGAAAATTAATTATAATTCGTTAATTAAACATGATAATGGACATACTCATATAATAACATTTTCTTAACTCATTTTACATTGTATTTTAGTCGCAAATAATTTATTATCAACTTACTTGCATGTTTACTATGTTTAGGAATTTGCAGAAAACACGATGAATGAGCTACTAGGTTGGTACGGTTACGCTGGTGGCTGCAGAGACAATCGAGCGACCAACCCGCCATCCTACAGATCGCATTCGAACAGTATAAGTTCAGGACCAGATTCTCCCAAGTTTGCTGGTAAAAACAATTTACTTATTTAGTATACTAGTTAATTTTATGTTATAATTTCTTTTATTTGAATTTTAGACACCTTATTTTATTTTAATTAATATTAGCATTATATCATAAGGGCCGAAACATTTTTAGATAATTTCAACAGAAATAGTCAAAACTATTTATTGTATGTGGATGGGGGGTTATACATTAGACCCTTCCTTCCTTTTAATATTTCTTGATCTACGGTTCAAAAAAAAGATTGTGAAACAAAAAGAGCATGTATGTATTTATATGTTAGGCTTATTTATACATATACAGTCAGTACCACACTACTGACACAAACTGAACACTATAAACTGCTCCGCGATAGCGTGTAAAGATTATTTTTCTGCTATGTTTGGCTTGGATATACATACTTCTTGTGTCTTGATTCTCCAAGGATGTCTGATTTTCAAAATAGAGATCTTGTTGATTTACCTACCACTGACATAGATTCTTAAGCCATGATGTTCTTCTGCGGCCTGACCTGCGCCTACCATCATTTTCCCCTGTATACCCTGTATGATGGTTTGTAATAGATGGTATATATTATTTCTCAAAACGTAGCCGAAATTCTTCTCTTAATAGTTCAATACTTACAATTTATATGTTAAGCATCGCACTACTTCTATATTTGATATGTGGTCGATCCAGACTATTTTGAGCATTTTGCGGTAACTCCACATTTCGAACGCCCCAATCTTGCTGCACATGGCGTCTGTTAGAGTTCAGGTCTCGACATCGAAGTAGGCGGAGGCGTAGGTCAATATTTAAGTGACGGCTAGTTAAAAACGTGTACATCTTCTAGAATGGGCCTCTTGCTTGCTCCATACTGCTTGCTTGGAATCTGGAAGTGTTTTCGCATTTATCATCTTGTTTTATCTAGTTATTTATAAGTTGAGCCTTTCTCTACAATTTCGATTTAAATATTATCATCATCCCCAGTAATTGGGTATTTTAAATGAGCCATTTGGTTTTCTTAGTATTTATTCGCAGGCATATTTGCTTGCTAGCGTAACGGAATGCAACAGAACCTACAGATTATCTAAACGTGTGGTTAATAAGACTGTGCCATCTGCATACCTTTGTTTGTCCTATGAGGTGGAATCTTTAAAAGCCCCGTCACCACCCATTCTGGTGCCAGATTCACATCACCTTCTATTGGGGCGCCTACTTTTTTTTTTCATCTAGGGTGGAATCTTCGACCCATGCCTTCACTATCACCACTATGGTGATAGGCATGGGTAGTGTCGGATTCACCCCGCGTATTGGCCGGGGCGCCTACCGACTAAACCAAAACCCAGGTTCTGTCGACGAGGGGCTTGACCGCCTAACAGGCATTCCTAAGCCCCCCTGACCGTCTTACGTCAGTTCGCTATTCGGGTCTCTTGTTAATAAAAGCGGGAAAGGTATGAAACAAATAAAAAAATGGGGGAACGAGGTCAGTCCATCCGTTTCCGTCTTTCGTCTTGGTCCGTTAGTCTTGTGGGTTCCGTCAGTTTCCGTCTTTCGTCTTGGTCCGTTAGTTCTGTGGGTTCCGCAAGTCGTCGTCGAACTTTCTCCCCATCACTGTCCGGGAGAAAGCCGCGAACGCGTCCCACTTGTCTTTGTCCTCGAGTATACTCGTACCTATACTCTCCGGTCCTGTCTCTCCTGTCTGCAGCCAAAGGTGTGTCCTGTTGGACTCCCAGCGGGGGCAATGGAATATGGTGTGGACCGGATCATCGGTACCACCACAGTATCGGCATTTTGCAGATTCCGCCTTCCCTATCCGGTAGAGGTATGAGCACTCCATGTCCGGATAGGGTCTGGGTGGTCCAATGATCCAGGTCATTGGGGCGCCTACTGGCTAAATCCAAACTCACGTTATGTTGTTGTGGGGCTTGCCCGTCTCTAGGCACCCTAAGCCCCCTAATGCTGTCCCGGTGTTAGGTACGTCAGTTCTGTCTTCTGCCCTGTCTTGCTTGCCCGTTGTCATGTCTTATGTCTGCAGGTCGTCGTTATACTTCCAGTGCTCAGATGTTTGTAGCATTGGGCGTCCCAATTATTAGGGGGGGGGGGGGGCGGTTCGACCTCCCAGAGTTCTATCCATAAAGTGGTTCGAAGATTATACCACCTGTCGCAGTGGTACAACGTCTTCCCAATCCTCTATAAGGAAACGTCATGTCCTCTCAGTAGTTGCGTCAGCCAATTGTCAGTCTCTCCGTGTTTTCTGTCGATAAGTGGTAATAGTTGGAGGAAGAACGGCTTCGTCCATGTCGCGCTTGGCGACTCGATTCAGCGTCTTTGCCATTTGGATATATTGTCTCGTCTCTCGCTATCTTGGGTGTTGTTCCTCCTTTAATGCCTCGGTATACGGATTCTCTCTCTTCCACCATTAGGTCTGTCGGAATCGTGGCCGTTAGAACCTCCACCGCATCCGTGGAGGTGTCCTGTATGCTCGGGTGATCCGAAATAAAACCTCCTTAAGCAGTTCACATTCCGCTGGGTCTTTATTGCATCGACCCAAGCCGGAGCTGCGCACAGGAGTTGGGCGCGCGACACTGCCACCAGCAACCCCCTCAACGTTTCAGCCAGGTCTCCAATGATAGGCTAGTGCCGCCTCAGTCCGGGCTGCCTACTTCATCGCTTCCAACACCTGCGCAGTGTTGGACTCGAATAGGATTCCCAAGTATTTGATCTGCATTTTCAGCGGAAATGTCGACCCCATCAATCTAATCTTGGTGACGGCCTGAACACCTGTTCTCTTAGTGGAGAGCAGGGTGACTTTTGTTTTGGTAACAGCAATGCAAAGTCCGTTGCTCGTCTCCAAGCCGCCATCGTCTCCGTCGCTTACCTTGTCCTGGATATAGTTTCATCTAGAGTGCCTTTCGTTTATCACTCTGGGCTGGTAGGGGCTTATTGTTTCTTGCTCTATTTGCCGCCTCCGATGCGCATAATTCGGCCTCGGCCTTTACAACCGGCGGCGCAAGACCTGAGCGATACTGCACGCCACGGGGGCGACTAGCAATGATAAATCATGCTAAACGAAAGCGCCTTAGATCATGCCCGGCGGGAGACCAGTGCCATGTCGCCGCGAACGTGATGGCTGTCGTGTCCGTAATGCGTCGTCATAAACTATATTCCAGTGGTAACCCTCCCGTTACCTCCTATCTAATCAGGCCGTCCCTTCCTTCATGGGTGCTCTCCCTGTCTTGCAGGTAGCCTTTGACTCTCCTGGTGAGTGCAGGTGGTATGCCTCTTCTCCTTAGTACTTCCATAGCAGCGTGTTAAACGCGAATGCAATGTCCAGGGTGACCCTCATGCATTGCTTCCTCTTTCTCCAAGTGCATGTGTTGCCTCGATTGCTGAAGCCATACTGCCGGTTGTGCAATCCTGCGACAGGTTCAATGGCTTTATTAAGGCGGTCCGCAATCAGTTGCTCCAGCGTCTTTGCCACTCCGTCCAGCAGACATAGCGGGTTCCCATATGCCCGGATAAGAACTAGCCATGCTGTCTACCATCGTCTCAGAAAGTTGCCGTTTTCTAAGCAGCTGTTTGCGATCCCAGTGATTCGTCATGTTATCGCCGGGGCGGCTGCCATGATTATTTCGTTCGGCAGTCCGTCATGTCCTGTCGTCCAGGTTGCGGTTTTTATCTGATGGCTACTACTGGTGGGAATAGGGCAGCTATCACAGCCTTCCCACCTACAGCAACTGATGCGTCAGGGCCAAACGGGCGGGCACCCATCTTCTTTAAAACCAGTTTGTAGGGGAGGCTCCAAGGGTATTTCTACACAGCATGCCTTCTCTTCTGTTGATTTCCCGCCTGTACTCTTTCCGCTGTCTTCTTTAGCCGTCTTGGAGCTGGTTTGTTGGGGCTCCTGTCGTTTTATCCCGTTGGATTGTCGTCTTGCATTATTTGCTACTCTTCTGGCCCCAGGTCTTTGCGTCGTAGCTCCATTGGACGGGACCGCGATCTGATACGCTTCCTGCAGGTGTCTGTTCGGGTCCTCAACCATCTCATCTAGGTCGTCAGTTTTCTGGGATCCTCTCGAGTCTAGCTCGCAAGAGTTCCACACCCGTGCCGTTCAGTACCCATCTCCCCGCGCTTAGGTCCTGTGAAGTGTGCTAGTACTCTCCAGCCCCATAATCAGCTGCCTCGCCGCTAGTGTTATGTCAATGAAGGATACCGAGTCTCTTTTCTCAAAGGTCGGAATTCCCCTCGCATTGTAGACTGATAGATTGAGTGCAGCGGCTAGTTCCAGCACTGCTTCTCCTCTAGCGTCCGTCGTAGGCGACCCCCATTCTGACGATTTCGTGTTGAAGTGGCCCGCCACGACGAACTGTTCCCTCAACTGCCTTGTTTTCTGCTCGAGTTTGTCGAAAATAATGGGTTCACGTCGGATTATGGCTCAGGTTAGGTTCCCGGTCCCAAATATATCATTGAAAATTGTCGTATGGAATGTATTCTTTAACTATTGACTCAGACTAATAAATAAATATTTATTTATTAGTCTGAGACTGAGATCAAAATCGCTTCGCAGAATACGGACAATTCACGATTTGAGTTCTTTGAATTATGGAATATCGGTTTTTAAATTTATAAGACTAGTAAACCGAAATGTCATCATGTTAGTGGTGTCAGGAATCGAACCCCAGTACGGCTGCATTAATGCCTGGTCTAATAAAAACCCATAGTATATTTTAACACTCGGTATAAAACTAATTAGATAACATATTCACAAATTGTACAATTTGTTTAGGTAGTTAATAGTTAACTACCTAAATACAGTGAACAATTTCAGACAAGTATACATATGCATATCGTTACTACGTTTCTATCTTTTCATATAATCTTTCAATATGGCATTACAGTTTTTTAAATAGAGAAAATATTTAGATATATTATATATTTTAAATAATTAGGATTCATCGTCCTTACCACTGTATGTATACGACAACAGAGAAAAACTTTAAGATTTTCTTGAATCGTTACTTATTATTAAGCCGGAGTAGTGTTTATAACTTGTACACAGTTCATGTTCCAAAGTAACAATTACTATTTTAATTGGCCCTTTTTCGGCCGTGACTCAACCATATTTTGCGCAACACTCAAATTACATAAGAACTGCAACGCGAGTTTCCATTCTGTGGCGCCAAGAAACGTTTCTAATTTCGTCCATTCGCTGCACCCAGCTGATAGAAACCGAAAACGCGACGGTATTTATTATTACGAAGGTTTATTTTCGACCCTTTGAAACTTTACCGCAGATGTCGATTAAGAAATTTACTTCCGTATTTAAATACGTTAAGACTTACTTAATTTTCTTTAATTACTTAATGCATATTGTATTAAATTTCTCAAGAGCAAACAAGAATTACCAAATTCATATAATTATACATTTGAGCCTGTAAGAATGAAAGTGGTATAAGTCACATTTGATTTGTTTTGAAAAGGAGAATTTGCGTTTGGTATTTATGTAAATCGACGTACGCAGTTACATTTTTATTTATGAATAAAATTGATTTTATGTTTGTAACTACCAAAAATTACCAAAATACATAAAAAGCATTAATAGATTTAAAAAGGAATGCAAAGAACACATGAAAGCAAACAAATGAAAGAACGATAAATGGAAAACAAAGAAAACCGAGGACACAGAATAAATCTTCCAAAACCAAACCGCCGGACAAGCAGTCCGGGAGCTTGTAGAAAGAATACACCGATCACGAATATTTTTATATAGTATTTTTTTGTCATGTAATTAGAATACATTTTAATTTATGGTTGTACACATTTCGATAAAAAATTTAAAAAATACTCATGTCGATATACATTAATACCAAACGCAAAATCTTCTCCATTTCAAAACAATTTAAATGTGACTTATGCCCGTATTCACCAACATCCCTAATAGGCACCTTACACGGTCAATAATACTGTCAATCCTAGTACTGTCAATATTTGCTTCAATCCTCCTTTTATATTTATCAAGTAATCAATTATCCGGATAAAGATCAGTATTCTCCTCATTACATCATTATTATACCTTACACGATGAGTAATAGTGGCAATATTTTAGAATAATAAACATATTATCATACAGTAATGCTGTCATTATTCTAAAATATTGACAGTAATATTGATCGTGTAAGGTGCCTTATAAACTTTATAGGTCCCATAAGCTATTGAATGGATAAATTGTTAACGTGATTGTGACAGAATATGCCAAAACAAATGTCAAACATCTTGAATAACGCTTGCGATTGGAGCTTTGATGACACATTTTGTTTAATTATTCAGTGTTTCCAATAGATTATCTCTATAATAACTACATTCCCTAGATAATGTATTTATTGTTGGTATAACAATGAATACTTATTTACCAACGTTCTATAAATCTATCAAAAGCTATTAAACCCATAAGTATTCGTTGTTACAGCAATAAATAAATTATCTAGGGAATATAGTTACATTAGATTCGCTCTATTGCAAACACTGAAGTGAAATTCAATTTATTTTGGCCATTTCTGTCATAATGACATTTTCAATTTATATCAATAGCTTATGGGACCTATAAAGTTTATGGGATGTTGGTGAATACGGGCATTACACCACTAGAATTAAAGTGGTGTAAGTCACATTTAATTAGGGCTCATTTAAAGATACATTCATGGTATTCTCAAATACTAGGGGCACATTACGTTATTGTGGATTATTATTACATATAAAATTATCCATTCATTCCGAAAACACGGTGGAAACAATTATCACAGACAGACAGACGACAAATAATTAGGCAACGGACAGACGTCGGACGGACGACGGATTGACGACGAACAGATATCTCTAGAGATGGTCTTAAAATGACCAGGGGACCTAATAAAGAGGTTTACGTATGATAAAGTAATATTGTGTAGGGTTGATGCCTTTATTTCCTACCGATTTACATTTTTTATGTTATCATAAACTATTTTAGCAAACGGTAACTTACAAGCGATTACATTTGCCTTTGATTGATTTTCTTGTTGTCCAAAATGGCTTTGCCAACTACGTAGTTGCTATTAATGCTTTCGATAGTTGTGGTTATTATTTGTATTAAGGGGGCGATTTCGCATATGCTTTTCTTATAGTGTTAATTGTGACATTATATTTTACTTTTCTTGAAAGGTATGACGATATGACTAAGAATGACTTGCAAATGTGGCAAGTTAATAATTTCAAGTGTAAGCATTAAAGTAGTAGGTATCTATACGAAGGTGTGGTTGGACGGGTCAAATTCCCCTCGAGGGTGATTCTTTCTTAAATTTCTAATCACATGATTTCATTGCAATATTTTTTTAATGGCAGACGACGACCATTTTACCTAGCATTTTATAAACAAGATATTTAACATTCTACACACATAACATGTGCTTTATTAAGGGTGAGATCACGTCTATACTTTTTCTTATGGCGCAAAATTCTGAAATTGTAATGAGCTTTTAGCTAGAACTATGCAGAATGACATATAGTTTTTACTAGTTGATTAAAACATGTATTTTGTTGGCTCTGAAACTTATTTTGTAAAAATTTATGACATAATACTACTAGTTACAACGTACAAGATCATCAAATTTTATATAATAAGTTTCAGAGCCAACAATAAAGTATTTTAAACAAATAGAAACAAATGTATGACATTCCGCTGCATAGTTTTCGCTATAATTTCAATACAATTATGTGATTCGCACCATAATAAATGTAATACTTATAACGTTAGTCGCAATTTATGAAAATTATTTGACCAAAATTTTCACATATAAATTGATCCAATTGGATTTTCACATATAAATTGATAATTGATAAATTGGATATGATCGAATAATTCTGCGTTATTATTTATCTTAATTCCTCGATTCTATATGTATAGTTACAGAGTGAGAGGTACAGCATTGGTATAAAAAATCTGTATTAATCAGCGTCGAATTACGTACTGCCGAATCATTATGAAGTATTCGGATTACATGGAGATGTAATAATTAATGTTTTACGGATGCAACTCTATTCGTATCAATTATTATTTCGATTCAATTATTCATTAATAACAACGGCAATTCGATCCTGGTTTGCCTGACGGCGAGGGAGAGAAAAAAATGTACTTCGAATTGGCAAATGCTAATTGATTTTTAATTATTAGTGATATATTTACAAACATAATGTGTTCTCTTTTAATTTATTAATATATCTACACCTATATATTTAATTATGTAAGAAGAAAGGCATTTGTTCTATTGTATTCGATTAGCGGCCGCTACCATGCACAGCGGAATATCCTGATCTAGCAGGAAGCCTATAAAATCAAAACAAATTGTGTCCAAATTTCTTGGAACCAACGGTAATATAAAATACTAACAATACAGTGTATCCGGCTACGAAACTATTGAAATATCTATCCCGATTATTTGCCTTCTAGTCGATTTTTAATTTAATAATTAAAAATCGACTCGAAGGCAAATAATCTGGATAGATATTTCAATAGTTCCGCACTTTAAAGTTTACTCCAAATATGCGGCTCAGTTAACCGAAATTCACTGATATACAAATTGCGACATGTGCAGTTAAATGATCTAAACTATAATATATCTATGAAATTTAAATGTCCTATGTCTTCCTAAGGTTGAGAATCTTAATAGACTGTAGTTGTTTCAGTATGACTAATTCTACTACCCCTTTCTAATCTCTCAACTTTAGGAAGAACATTTAAATTTTATAGATATATTATAGTTTAGATCATATAACTGCACATTTCTCAATTTGTATATCAGTGTCTTTCGGTTAACTGAGCCGCAAAATTTGAGCAAACTTTGAGCAAAGTCCAGGGGTGCGATTTTTGTGTACGCGTTTCAAAGCAATGGACCAATAGCATTAACATAGGTAAAACGTAACTATATTGTTTAATTTCTTTAATAAGCAATATTATTATAATTATGTTCATAACCATCTTAAATATGCGGCTTGTCTGCACTACACACTACAATTATTATTCAATGAAGTGCAAACAAACAAATGTATTGATCAATTAGGTCTTAAAAATTCACAGTTCGATTTAACTCGAATCCACGTCCAGCACTAGAGATATTCGGCGAACTGAATAAATCGAACTATTTTGATGAAATCTTCCTTAGGTTCCCCCTGTTTTCGGATGTATGTAAAGCAACCATCGGTGACTGTCTCAGACTAATGAATAAATAATTTAGTAGTCTGAGGTGACTGTGTTTAACTTGTTTATGAATTTTTGAATCTAGCTATTTTTACTTAACAGTAAAAAAATGCATTTGACTAAGAAAGTGTCTGTTCCGAATTAACCGAAATGCACACTCCGGTGCGACTCAAAGGTTCCTACGTGCTGTCGATTCTACCCTCGTGGTATGACATGGATTTTATTGGAATGTGAAACGTTAAGTTCTACTTGATATAATGTTGCATTTTTTGTGCGTATTTCATATAGAAAGATCTGTTTATTTGGAATAGAAACTTCAACTGTAAATATATTCAAAATCTCCAAAATGTACAATTATCTAATAGCTATGAAAACAAGGAATTTAAATTTTATTTTTCATCGTAACAAGCATTATAAATACAGATATGCTAAAGTTTTCGTAATTAACTAATAATTAAAATAATATGACTACACAACATTTTCAAGTTGTCATTCGATAAAAAGTGATACCCTCCCTAGTGTTTTGGAAAGAGATAATAATTATAAGAAGTCGGGACTGTAAGGCGGATGTTGTCATTTTGAGTCACATTTGTTGGCTACTTCTTGAACAATTCGTATTTTTTTTTCAAAAAAGAATCACCCTATTATGCCATGATAGGTAACAGCGCACCAAACTTCAACGTAGTACTAGTGATTCGTGGTTTCTCTGAAACCTGGAACAAGCCCCAGTGTCATTTTTGTTCCTACTGTCTCGTTAGAATTAAATGTCGCTTTATCAGAAAATATGATGTCCCGATGAAACGGATTCTGAATATTTTCAAAAATACGGGATCCAACCCATAGACGAAAGTAAAGACGTTTTGCATCATCACCTGCTTCTAAGATGTGAATTCTCACTGGTCAGTATGGATGATATTGATGAGTTTTAAGGATTCTATGGATATGAGTCTTACTGATTCCAGTTTCGTCGGATCGGTTTTTTAGCGATAATCTTGGACTATATTGTACAGAGTTCAGGACGAGGACTGTTGCTACAACATCTTCATCAATAATCCGCTTTGTCTTTTTCACATTTCTCACAGAACCGGAAGATAGGAACATTTTTATTAGTTTTGTAGCTCCTTGGAGTGAAATGTGAGGTTCTGGATATTTTTTTATGAAAACAGTCGACCACATTGTTGATGCTGGCCTCGCCTATCCCGCGACCGAAAATATATTACATTGTGATTAGGAGTATTTAGGTAAAGAAATAATAATATTAGGTAGCCATCCTCACTCTCTCTTAAGCCTAGTTTGCATTAGGATGTGGTAGAGATATTTGTTTACTATTTACCCAAACCACTTCACTCTTCTCCTTGTTTGATAGACTAAAGGCCATTAAGATCACAATATCCCCCAGTGTTTATACTAGCATACTCTACCACTTTAGGTATTAATCATATTTCTAAAATATATATATATATATATATATATATATATATATATATATATATATATATATATATATATATAATACAAAAGTAGGAGAATGGAGGAGAAATATTAAAATCAATTAATAGTATTAAGCAGAGAGTGAGATAGTGACTAAAAGGACACATTAAGGATTCACAGTGAAATTAAAAAACTATCCAGTGCGAGTAATTTATTTGATGATTCTCCCGCGGTTAGTTGTTGGATTTAATATATCAATATGTGAAAACTGAAGAGTGAAGAAAAACTGTAATCAATTTGTAGTTAGCGTGTACCGGTGACAGGGTGCATACTGTTTTTATTCGGGCTATATTAGACTGGATGCATCGTGTAAACGCTTTGATATCGCGGCGGCGAGCATGAAGAGCGCGATCCTTTCAAACCGCGAGCGGAAAAGTGCGCGTGGTCTCAAAATATCTGGCGTGGGCACCACATGACTTTTCGAATTACATTGACTTTTAATTTTTGACATTTTGATATTTTTTTAAATTTTAACATCTTCCTCTTCTTTTCAGCCTTGTATTGTTCACTGCTGGGCGTATGCCTCCCTTAGTCTCTTACCGTTTTCCCTGTTAGGGGCAATGTGATACAATCTTGTGCCTGCGAATCTTTTTGCATCGTCTAGTCAGCGCTTCACTTTGACTTTCTTGGGCGCCAATCAACCAGTATATTAGTTCATTTATCAGATGTTTGTCTTGTTATGTGCCCCTGCTCCACGTGAGGGTCATCACTCTTTGTATTATTCAGTTATTTTAGTTTGGCGGATGATTTCGTTTCGGGTTTTACACCGAGCATATCACGTTCCATAGCCCTTTGTGTGGACCTTAGTTTGTCTTTGCTTCACTTCGTTATTGTTACTGTCTCCAGACCATATGACACAACAGGTAGGATGCATGCATCGTATACTTTTTCCGTCAGTGAGATGTTTAGTATGCGGCGGAAGTTTTCCAAAAGCAGCCCAGCCTAATTTCACCTTTCTTGAAATTTAGGCAGTTTGGTTTTACAAATATTTGACAATATTTGACAATATTTGTTTTTTTATGATTTTGGAACATAGCCGCAAAAAAATATTGGGGAGAATATGGGGAAAAAGGACACGTTTATACATAAAGAAGGAGTAAGTGGATGCAATGGATGAGAAAGGCGACGTGGGATGTACTGAATAGACGTTCAGAGGGACTGGGGAGGGGAGAAGACATTCTGTGGCCAGGGAGGCGGTTCGGTGATAAACTACGTCTTAGTTAAAGCGATCGGAAGAGAAAATCAGTGGAGCGGTTGAGGTGCATAAAGGGGGAGTAGCATCGAGATGAAAATCTATAAGGGAATGATGTTAATGCGTGCGAGGTATAAGCTAACTATGGCATGGCCAAAAAATAAACTGGTAAAGGTGAAGTTGACAGGAGAAAGTCACGGCCGGAAACTCAGGATGGGTTTAGAATGGGAAGAGGGACGACGGAGCAGATCACACTAGCAAGTATAGTCGAGGAAGTACATAGAGAGAATTTATCCGATATTTGTGGATATGAAAGCAGCATATGAGTCAGCGATAAGCTAGTGGTGTGTATGGAAAGGTTACGGATGAAAACGAAAGCGGTGAAATGGGTGAGAAGGATATACGAATAGTCAAAAAGGGTAAAAGTGAGAGCGAATGGAACATTTTCGGGGACATTTATAATTGCAAGGATACTGTCTAAGCTGTCTCCTGTTTAATCTGTACACAAGTGGGTCCTAGGCGTCAAGGAGAGGGCAAGTGGGAGGGATTATGTTAGGAACAACCAAGGTTTACATATGCGAGCGATGCAGTGCTTGTGGCCAAAAGAGTGGAAAAGATCCAAGCGATGTTGCAAAGAATAGGGGGATAAGAGGGGGGTTAGTAGTGAACATGGACAAAACCAAATGAACGATATTTAGAAATGATGAGTAAAACAGAAGAGTTGAAATGGAACGAAAGAATTTTTGATAGAGCTAATTGGTTAGGTCTTATGCGTTTTGTTTGACTGCAGAGCTGGGTTTAGGAAGTATTTGGAGTGATGGCGTAGAAATAAAAGGCTAGAATGTCTAGGGGGATGGCGCAAAAAAATGGTACCACACCTTCCATAACCTAGTAATAGCACGTAAGATCTGGGATACATCTGTGCAGCCAAAATTGTTGTATAAAGTGGAAGTGTGGGGATTGCGAGAGTGGGATATAATCGACAGGGCTAGTTTCTGGAGAATTTAGTAGGACTCGAAATATTGACGCCTATCACAGTGCCTCTGTAGGAAACTAATCGGATGAGCATGCGGTGGGAATCGTGTGGGTAGTGAAGTTCGAGGAAAGATTGCGGGAGTTGGGGGAGACTGGTGCGGGAGGCGTGTATGAGATGTAAGAGTAGGGAAAATCGGATGGAGAAAAGTGGGTTGAGGAAAAGCTGAGATTAATGGGTGTTGGAACTGAAGCCAATAAACGATGTTGAGTTGAGTGGCAGGTGAGAACGACGGAAGGCTCATAAAAACCTAGTTATTTGGAGGGAAACCCCCAGCTACATAACCAGGGGAGGATAGAGCAGGAAGGGCAAAGTTTGGCAAGAGCCAGGTGCGGATTAGAAGAGAAAGGGGAAGGAAAGTATGAATGGGACAATGATACATCACGTGTGCACTCTGTAAGGGGAAATACACCTGGCGTCATCTAAGCGTGTCTTAGGCCCAATTCACACATAAGCGGCGTCGGGCGCAGGCGCGGTGTAGGCGAGGCGCAGGCGCGACGTTGCACAGGCGATTGTGATGTCCATATGCAGTGAAGAGGTGGACATTGAACCTTAGGTCTATATAGAGGCGGCATGGAAGAGTTATTCCTCTCGTCTCTTCGTCTACCGTTTCTTAGGCGAAGAGGCGAAGACGCGGTGCAGGCGCTGCGAGAGGCACGACGCTTCAAGCCCCCTTTATATAAACATGTGGTGCAATGCTTACTTAGGTGACGAGGCGCGGGCATTTTCCTCATGCTTCTCACCGCGCCGGCACCGCGTCTTCGCCTCTTTGCCTAAGACACGGTAGACGAAGAGGCGAAACTCTTCCACGCCGCCTCTATGTAAACATAAGGTGCAATGTCCACCCCTTCACTGCATATGGACATCACAATCGCCTGTGCGACGTCACGCCTGCGCCTCGCCTGCACCGCGCCTGCGCCCGACGCCGCTTATGTGTGAATTGGGCCTTATAGACCATTCACAATAAGCACGATAGTGGTAAGGTAGCGGTAAGCAATATTTTGCATGGCTATAAAAATTCAGACGGTCAGAATTGGGCAGTAATGCTATGCGATAATTATGGTAGAGATAATTACTCTTGTTCTGTCATAGTTTTACTGCGCTGCTGTAATCGTCCGCATTTTTATACATGTGTAATTTCGCTAACCGCTACGCTACCCCTACCGCGCTTATTGTGAATGGCCCTAAGAGTGTGAGGGTGCAAAAGCAGTGGGTGGGGGATTGCAGAAAGGTGAGTGAATGGTTAAGTTTGGGTGTAAAGGGCGTATACATCTGCAATAGGCTGGTGTGAGAGAGGTTATATAGTTGTAGTTATTTGCTAATTTATTAGCAAATTTATAAGTATTTTCTAAAATAATGTTGGTTTTATATCTTTGTAATGTGTAGATCCGGCACTGTTAAGATAATAACTAACATTTCTATTATTTTACTAATTATGTACTATCTTTTGTGTTAATAATAAAAAAGATTAGTTGATTAGAAGTTGAAACGATCTTATTGGTTTCAGATGGTTGTGGATGGTGTGCTAAACCCGTGGATGAATCAAATGGATTATCGTCGGGATCTTCAATATTCTGCTCCGAGCTATGCTTTTCCCAATCCCGACGGGCAAATTTTAAGAAGAATAAAACATGCGATTGGTGCCGACACGTGCGACATACGGTCTCCTACGTGGATTTTCAGGTAAACACAGGCGAGCTTGAATATGTGCCAAAGTTTGAAATAGTAACAGGGATAATAAATATAAATGTATTCTACCATACATCTTAAACAAAATGAATATGGATTATTTCTAATTAAAAATGTTAGTATATCAAATGTTGCTATGGGCTACTGTTTAAATTACTATGAAGAACACACAAATTTACACACAAGTCAATTAAAATCTATATACAATTTTCCATACTAATTACCCATTACGTTCTTGTATAAACCAAAATTTGGGTACAAATTAATTTTAATCTTAATTATAGTAATCAGAACTTTATAAATCTACACGTAATATCTTAATAATTTGAAAATCAACCTATAGTAAAAATATCTGTCGGTAGACTTTCCGAATTTATTTAATAATTAATACTAAATCATAATTTAAAATATTTCCGATCGCAATAAATCGCAATTAAATTTAAATTTAATTTTTTTTTTTTTATAAAATTTCCCCCTTAAGCTCAGGTTTCCTAGAAGAGCGGTGGCTTAAAAGCGACGTAATACACGCAGAAAAAAAATCGTTTTAAGTATATGTAATTAAATAACTCACACTTTTTCATCGTAATTCATTACGTTTTTGGTGTAAGTTGAGGTATTTTATGGGAAATCATATTCGTTTATATTTTATTATGTTTACACGTACAATTATTTTTGTGACGTAAAAATGACGTCAAGAGCGGCCGCTTTTAAGCGACCGCTCTGCTAGGAAACCCGGGCTTTATTAATGCATTTAACGTAGGACATTTTCGGGGACGAAATTCCCATGCGATTCATGCCTGATACATCTACCGGCCATGGTTCGCTTGTTAATAACTGCGTACCTGCATCATGACACGATTTTACGTAAAAATCATTTTATTTTAAAAGATAAATAAAACGATTATTATATTATCATCATCACAAATGGCTAGATCTTAGACAAACTAGTTGCAAAGTGTGATAAAAAAAGTAGAAATACAAAGTAGTAGTCTATAAATGTAAATTTCGTACATTTAAAAATAGTTCGCATTACTTTTGTTAAAATAATATTACTATATTTAAATTAACTTTTTTGCAGGATGGGGCTTCCCAATTGCAGTTTTGTTCAGACAAGTGTCTCAATCAATACAAAATGCACATATTCTGCAGGGAGACACGGGCTCACCTTGAAATACACCCCCATTTGACACCAGAAGATACAACATCCGGTTTAATAACGCCCGATTTATGGATGAGAAACTGTAAATCTCCCAGTTCACGTTCACCTTCACCAATTGAGGACCCCCCACAAACCTCCCCATTACCACTAATATCAATAACACACCCGTCTAAACTTCTAGCATCCCCCGAAGAATCAAAACCTGCACCACGTAAACAAATAAAACGAACGAGAAAGAGGCCACCATCTACTATAACAGCGTACCCAAAAACCCCAGAAGTTGCTCAAGATCTGCGAGTACGGCATTCACCGCCGTTAGTCTTTGAGAATCCCAACCCGGAACCTCCACCATTTGTTGCATATCCTATTCCAGACCCGCGTCTTCTACACCCACCTATCTTCAACCCGCCCAGCTATATGCACCGGCCACCCAATTTACTACCGCCAGTTACTGTAATGGTACCATACCCTGTCGTTATACCCGTACCCGTCCCCATACCAATCCCGTTACCCCTGGCCAGTTTCATGCGGGCCGCCGAGCTACGCGACCCCCCACCGCCTGTCCCCGCAAAGCCTGAAGAACCTGATGACGCGGAGATCATCGTGGACGAGCCGAAGGAAACCAAACCACCTCCCCCAATCAGGCCTCTACGGAAGCGAAAACGTGTTGTTGATACCAAAATCAAAACGAAGAAGACGCTGTCAGTATAAAGTACAATTTTTTATTATTTATTTTTCTACAATTTTTATTTATCCACTGATATATTATAGACTGATTCCTCCTGATTTCATTTACTAGCGGTTGTATTTACATGTTTATTAAGTAAAAATCTTGATTGTAAATGCATTTCAATAATAAAAAGAAAATAATGCATATTGTTATATTTTCTACAGTCGAACTGATTTTTTTAATACGTTAGGTAAGGAACACTCGGGTAAGTTTTATAGGCTATTCCAGAATAATATATCAAGTACATTATATAGGTTTGTAACGATAGCATGTAATTTGAGATGTCACGAATTCATCAAAAACATGTAACTATTTTCCACGTTGACAAATAGACTGGTTGTCAAAATTCTGTTAACAGAACTACGTCAATTGATTATTCTATTCTTCTTATTTGGCCCTGGCGTTCTTATATGGAGTTTCCAAACGTATGCTAGAGATATAACTCGTACGCAAAATTCTATGATGGACTCATTTGATATTATAGACTCGGCTAACGCCTGAAAGGTTAATTTAGCATACATGTTACATAAATATCTATTAACTTACGGGCACTGAAGAACATTTTATGGACCTTCTATATATTAATTTCCGATACGGCTGCAGGGCGGTGCATTGGCCACTATACATTGGGCTTGCATTAACCTATCCGGTAAGTCGGTCTTGGCACTTCATTTACCAGGACCATGTCATAGGTAGCCATCCACTTCTCTGCTTCATCAGCCCCACGAGCTAATCTCCTGTATTCCGTTAGGAAGGAATCTGACACTGCCTGCAGCCTGATTTGTTGCAAATTGCACACAACGGTTGCTCCTGGCATGTCGTTCTTGTCATTACTTACGGCAGAGATTGTAGTGATCTATTCCAGTGCAACGGCAACTATATGGCCATATTTTCTAATATATGTAACACCGCATCTTATAGGAATTTCTCTCAATGACACGTCAACTTGCCCAGTCGTATTATTTTCCAATGCAAGTTGGCTATATCTTACGGTACAATATGTATATTATATATTTTTCCTCCTTGCGGCAATCTTTTTTTGCTGATCGTAATGCAATTGGGCACACCCGGCATTTCTCGCCAGGTAGTGTGGAACTTCCCTTGCCATTCAGTGCAAGGAATTCCCACTAAACCCTATACCCTTGACCTGCCGTCAGCGCGGAACCGATCGCTCATTGTAGCCTTCAGACTCACTTCTACGCATCACTTGAAAGAATTGTGTCGCAGCCAGCTACTGCACACCGAACTAAATTTAAAAATGTACAAGAGGGTTTCCCCCTATCATAGACGAAGTGCTTAAAATGCCCTTATCTCACGTCTCTGCTCCGCAGAGCGTTTTCCCCATCTAACCGGCCTCGCCGTCCCTGTTATTTTCTCTCCTCCCTGGTGCGTTCTTCCACGATGGTGGTAACAATTATTCGTTACTACCCACGCTTCCGGGTGCTTCACACAATGGTGTTTACCATATTCCTCGGCGTCAGATCAGCCCCGGTGAAAAGTTCCAAGATCGAACGCTGGACCATTCATCTGGGGCACGTGAACATAGCGTGCTAAGCTGTGACCCCCGGAGCCGCGCACATAGGGCACCCATCCGTCTGTTCCAGGCTCATGCGCTTGAGATACGCCCTAAAGCACCCTTGCTCCGAGAGAAACTGCGTGAGCTCGTGCCCTCCTCCCTATGTGTTCTCGTTACTCAAGGCTGTATCTTGGAGATGAGCCTTCTTGTCCAGCCGGCTTTATCCTCCAAGTTGGCCTAGTCCCTCTTCCATCTTAAGAAAGTTTTGCCTCTAGTAGCTGGGGTGTTCAGGCCTTCTCGATAGCATCAGCACGCCAGCGATGTCTAGAATGGCCTCTCTGGGCACCGTCCTATAGCCCCTCCCTACCCATAGCGCTTTCTTCCTCTAGGTCCGGCCCAGTATCTGCCTAACGATAGTAGATCAGTCTGAAGCTCCATACCGGGACGGCGTAGAGCATGACACTCTCAGCCTCCCTCACCATCTTAGTTTGCCCGTGTCCTCGCCGTTTGGATATGATCGCTGCCAGGTCCGTCGTATACTTGGCTGCACTCGCCCCTGCCAGTTCCACATGCTTGCGAAAGGTCAAGTCCTGGTCAATGACACTCCTCAGGTACTCGACGTCCCATTTCGGGACCCCGGTGGAACGATGAACCTCAGGGTGAGGCTCTTAATTTTTTCCAAGCCCACTCCCTCCACTAGGAGGTTTCGATTATCGAGATAACTCTCCATCAGTCTCATTGTGTCGTCGGGGAACACCATCTCCTTGCACTTTTCTAATGTAAGTCCACAATGTGCAGTATCGTTTCTCATTTCTATAGTCACGAGAACACGCAGCTGCCTCTTCCCCCTCGACTCTTCCTATGCCGTCCTTGATGCTTCTAGGACCACGTCCAGGGATTTGATTGTGGATCTACTCGGCCTAAAATTGTATTGGTGACCGGACAGTTCATCTGGCGCCACGATGTGCGCAATAATCCGTCCTAGAATCCGGTACTCAAGAACCTTGCCCGCCGCGTCCAGGATTTTCTACGCCAACGGGCAGTTCTAAGGCTTTCCTGGCTTGGGGATTCGGATCAACCTGCCCCTTCTATCTAGCTGGGAATTCCCTAAGTGCCCTATTCGTCATTGCTAGGGGGACCTCTGGGAACTGATCCGCCGCCAACTTGACAACGGAAACTACATCTGGCACTAGCGCCATGTTGCTGGCCAATCTCCTCACTGCTGTCTTTAGTTCTTCATCCGCAATCGCATAAAACCACCAGTAGATTCCCATTTTCGTACCACACTCCTTCTTGAACTTCATGGACGCTGCGCAGGCTTTGTCAATTATTTTCGCCAGTCCCTCGGCTGAGTAAACCCCCCCACCCCTCGGCCTGCTAACCATAAACCTTCAGGAACTGGTCCCGGTCCAGGGTCTTCGCGTTGAACCCCGCCATTCTAACTAGTTTTCTTCTGGCTACGCCTCCGATGTCGCCGTCATGGAGCCTCACATAAAGGTGGACGTGCGTTTGCAGGTGGAGCACCCTTCCCTCCCTGACATTTCGCGCTGTGGTGGGCGCATAGGATGAGATCGAGGATGCCCTGGTAGTTGCTTCTGATGAAGGTGTGGGAGCCGTTGTTAAGACGTGCCTCATACGCCCACGCCACGAACCCTGCGAGTACCCTCGTACGTTCTCCCCTGGGCAGCCGCGGACTTAGCATTGAAATCGCTCGCAATTACTAAGTCCGTCACCCCGCTGCCTGTGTTCACAGCCTGGATCCTGCCGAGACATCTCTCTAGTCGCGTCGTGCCGCTGTTAGGAGACACGTATATATCTCTCTATCAGCCTCATCCGTGTATGTCTCCTGGACCAAGTAGCTGCCCCCGCTCTTCGGCCAAAACCCACCCGTCGTGGGCCAGTCGACGCCGGTTCAGGTTAATTTAGAGTAGGCGCGGCTGCGTGCTGGCTCTGCGCTGTGTAGGCTTCTAGCTGGCCGGCCCCTGATCTCGTGCACCTCGTCGGGTACGTAGAGTGTCCCTCTTTGTCGCAGATATGGGAATGCGGGGCGCTGGCTGGACATCTTGTGGCATAGCAACCTCCTATCAGCTCCCCTACACTACGCTGCCTGCTGTCCAGAGCCACAGCACCGGAGACACTCCTTTCTAATCTGTGCGAATGGTGCCGCAGCAGTGGACGAGTACCACCCTCACGGTCCATCTCTCTGCCAATCGTCTCGCCGTCTCAGTGACTATGATCGGTTGCATCTCTCCGTAGGCGAGTGGCACTTGCCTAATCGACCATTAGGATAAGAAAGGGTCTCGTCTCCCGCTTCCGCCTTCATGGCGCTCAGTACCTCCTCTCTAGTGGTCCATTCCCTTCACGATTAGGGTGGCGCCGAGTATTTTTATGAGCATCGTTGTCCCTCTGGGCTGGGAGTCACGTTTCTTCCTCTTGTGTCTCCGGCCGTGCTAGAAACACTGACGCCAACCCCGCTCTGCTTGGCTTTGTGCAAAACCACCACCTGTCTTCGGCTGAAGCTACGAGCAGACCCTCCTCTTGGGCATCCTCAGTTTCGCTCAAGTGCCTCATGCCGCCATAGAAGGTCTTCAGCAGTTCTTCGTGTTGAACGTGCGGTAAATAACTTATCTTAGTCGTTTCTGCTTCCTTCCGTTGGGACCGTGGGAGCACGGCACGTCGGTGTATTGCAGCAGTATGTATATTATAGTACCTATGACAACGACCCCTGTCCAATCTGGTCTGCGCGTTCGTCTATTATCCTCGAGCGTCATCTCCTTCTGCTGTCCGTTCTTAAGGGCCTTGTTTTCCGCCGTCAGTTGGAGGATTTTTTTCTCTGCCGCTGGCACTTTAGTCTTTTTAGTTCTTAGCTGTACGTGTCTGTCATGAAGAAATTGCCCCCCTGCATACCTTTCTTTACTCCATGTGCAGGGTGCTATGTTTGCCTACAGTGGTGACTCCTGTTGATAAGCCTCTATCGTCCTCCTCGTCCTCAGAACTTAAGATGACCTCCGCTCACGTCCAGAAAAAGGAAGGTGCAGGAGTCCCCCGAGAGCGGAGGTCATCTCGGGCGGCTCCTGCACCTTCCTTTTCCGGAAACTTCCCACGCGCATAGGACGGGACCTATGAACGTTGCTCCATCTTCTGAAGGGCTCTGGTGTGTTTTCAGTCGCGGACTGGTATGCGTATTATATATATATATATATATATATATATATATATATCTGCCCATGCCGGCCCTCGGCCCTGAAAGTCGCTGTAGGCTCTTTTACTGCCGGTAAATGGGGATCCCTTTCTTTCACTTTCTTCCACTATCCGCATACGCTAAGAACCACAGCCCTTATCGCTTGACCTTCAATTTATATATCATCCAACTCACTTATGTCAAAATTGAACAACAGTGGGCTCAGAGGGCAAGACTGTCTTACTCCCACATTCCTTCAAAGTTTCTTACAACTTAAATACCGCATACAATCCCCCTTTACCCATTCCAAATCTGCTCTCTGCTGCCTCTTCTCTTTCTAAACCTACCCTGACTTTCTGGAACCAGCCCTCTATTGTCCATTTCCCTTTTCGGTCTGTTTTTCACCAAGGTCATCGTCAACTTATACCTTACTCATTATCGTGATCTCCCTATAGTTCTTTAGATCTGAAAGACCCTCATCAAGGTCATCGTGGACATATACCTACTCTTTATCGTGATCTATGGTCGTCTCGAGCTAAAATAATATAAATAAAGCTATTAACGGAGATCATTATAAATTATGCGTTCGTATATTGCTATTAATTTAATTAAAAATAATTCGCAATTAAAAACATTAATGAATATAAAATAATAAAGAGTAACATCATATTAAGTCAACATCACGAACAGTTCTTACAACCGCGGTGATTTTCTGTGAAGCCTAAACTGTTGTTGTTGACAGTTCCAGGCTTGTTCTGTCGATGTTATTGCAAAGATCCGTATCGGTTTCCGCACATTTAGTGCAGTTTTTATAATCTTGATAGTATTTTTTTAGATGCTCGCAAGTATCTAAACATCCTGTAGCATCCTGTAGACATCCTCTCGTAACAGAATCATTATTTAGAATGACTGTATAACAACACTGTGGTGAGACACAGGTTACGTTGGCGGTATTCGCCGTGGTTGTATCACAGTCCTCACAGCTGTAACAACTTATATTTAATGGTGGCTTCTCCACATACATTTCAAAGTTACAGTCATCCTTGTCACACATGCTGCAACTATCTACTGTTACATTAGAAAGTGTACTGTTTACTAATTCACAGTTTACCCCGCAACCTCTCACTGTAGGTTTAGTAGTATTTTTCAAGATGGCAATATAGCAGACTTTAGGGTACTCACAGTTCGTTCTTGGTGTACCACTTGAAACCACATCACAGTGCTGACATTTGTAACACACGATGTATGGTTTTGGTTTTATTGTTGTTGGCTCTAATGGATTCACGAATACTTGGTTATTACATTCATCGGTGGCATTTTCATCGCAAAGCAGACATTTCATAAAGGTTCCATTTGGATTTGACCATAGATGATTCGCACGTACATCCGTACATGATTCAGCACAAGACCTCGTACGGAATGGCTCGGAGCAACCTCTTATCACCTCGAAAGGTGTATCATTTTTAAACGTAACAGTGGCTGTATAACAACATGATGGTACGGCGCATTCAACTGCTTGCGTATCAGCAGTAACTGTATAGCAATTCTTACAACTATAACAAGCAACAGAATGTAAACCTCTTAGAGGTAGAATATTATTTGTAGAGAAATAGAAGCCGTAGCGGTTGCAATAATCACCAGCACTCCGGTCGCACGGAACACACTTATCAAGCGCCCCAAGTGGGTGTGCCCACCTATGGTCATTCTCAACATCTTGGCAGACTTCAATACAAGACCTACTATGTCTAAACCGGGAACAACCTCTAACCGCATAATATGAACTATATACGTGGTCTCTAACGTATGCAGTATAGCAACAAGCAGCAGCATGACAATCAACTATGGAGATACCAGGCGTTATTCGAGTACAATTCCTACATACATAACATTGAATGGGATTCAGCTCTTCTGATAGTTCATCGAAGAACTCACCCCGGGCTGCATAGAATGTTTGGTAGTTACATTTATCACCATCATTTAGTCGACATTGTAAGCAGACGTGTGTGCGACCTTCTGGATATTTTAAATGGTGGTTATCGCTGATGTATTCACAGGTTTTATCGCACGACTGACCGCGCTTGATATGCATACATCCCCTTTCCGCGAATATAGTTCCGTTTGGTTTTATACTTACCGCAGTTCGATAACAACAGTGCTTGTTTCGGCACGGAACCGTTCTTATAAGGCCCGTAACTTTATTGCAGTTGCTACATATGTAACATGCAACAACGGCGGGTTTCGATTCAACAATCTTAGGTACTTCGTGTTGGGTTAAAGGATAGTTATTGCACTCGTGAGAAGCATCTTCCGCACAAGTAGCGCAAGTTACTATAGAGCCTTGAGGATACGACAACTTGTGGAATTCTAAAAGATTACTGCACGTGCGCTTGCATGGAAGTTTCGGATACCAATTATCACAACCTCTGACGACGTATGGGTCGTCTTCGTCGCTATTTCTTAGGGTTGCTGTGTAGCAACATTCGGAGAGGCGGCAATCTTCATTCACTGTCATACTGGTTACTTTATCGCAATCGGTACAGTTGTAACAACGAATGGGTTCTTCTTTCTCTTTCTTGAAAATAAACTTGCGGTGATTACAATTGTCGCCATCGCTAGAATCGCATGTTATGCAGACGTGAAAGCTGCCATTGGGGTGGGCCAAGTTGTGGCAACGTTTTAGGTGGCTGCACGTATCCTGGCAGGACTCCGCGATCATTGGAATGCATCCTCTGACTGCAAACAACAAATCGTCGACATTCTCTCGAATAGCTAGTCTGTAACAACAGCTGGGCATCGCACATCGAACTGTATTAGTACTATTATCGACTTCATTGCATGTGCTGCATTCATAACAGGATATTGATGGAGGCTCGAGAGGTATGGACATATTAGCAGCATTTGTATTGCAATCATAATCTGGGTCTTCTGTGCTAACACCACCTTCTAAAAATAAAAATGATTGTATAATTTTATAATGTTAAATGTGAGAAAAAAGGTTTATTATTTACAAACATAAAATTAAACGCACAATCCGATTTACGAAACGGAAAAGAAAAAACTGACACCACCTCTCGAATCGCCTGGTAATTCAACCCCTTAGCAATAACAAGTCAACAAAACAACTAGAATAGCGAATAGAACATGGGAGATTTGTTGGGGCTGTAACCTCGTAATAACGTGCAAGATCTGGGATGTATGTGTAAAACCTATACTGTTGTATGGAGTGGAAATGTAGGGATTGCGTGAGTGGGATGTAATCGAAAAGGAGGAAGATTGGTTCTTGAAGAGTTTACTAGGTCTCAAAAGGTCGACTTCAGGGGGAAGTCCTGTTGCAACACAGGAATTATTCGGGTGAGCAGCTGGTGAGAGTCGTGTGTGAGGGTTTTGTGAAGTTTGACGAAAGATTGCAGGGTTTGGGTGAGGAAGGACTGGTGCGGATGGTATGGATAAGGTGTAGGAGTAGGACGGAGAATATTTGGAGAAAGGATAGAGGAAGGATGTATGAAACAGTGAGTATATCTGAGGAGAAGCTTAGTGACAGAGGGAGCTTAGAAACCGAGGTAAGGGAGAGCCCGAGGGATATAGAGTGGTAAGAATGGTGAGATGGGTGAGAGCACGTACAACCCTGGCTATATTAAGTGGCAAGCGCGGAGGACACTCCCAGTAACTCAGGAAGGTGGAGTAGGGACTATAAGTGTGCATGGCAAAAGCGAGGTGTGGTCAGAAGATACCGTTGCCGAGTTAAGCCCTGTGGGACATTATGCGTAGGCTGTTTTAACGGTGAGTACAGCCCCCGCCCCTAGGCTATGTGCAGTGTACTCCTTCACGGACCTATTGTGCCTCATACAACATCCATGATATGCTAGCTGAGTCAACTCATTGTAGAAGAATTTACCCGATTAGCAGTGGGTTCGAACTACCAACGTTTCGTACGCAATGGATTCGACCACTGCACCACAGATGCGTAGACTTGGTGCCTCACCGTTCAGAATCATACTATCCGACAGGTAGCTCTAGAGAATCCTTATTATATAAAGAGAGATATCCTTCTACCTCAGATCATCCATAAATCTCGCCCATGGTGCGGAGTTGAAAGCATGTTTTACATCTAGTGTAACTAGACAACGAATCCTCCGCCCATAGCTAGCCTAGTCTCTTGGTCCGTGCGTAGTACATTTACCGTAGATCGACCCTTACGGAACCCGCACAGGCGGTGGGAAAGTCCGATGCCCTTTCCCTATTTCCTTCTGCAGGCTGCTGTTTATTGATTTGCTCAAACAGTTTCCCCAACGCGTTAATTAGATACGGGGGCATGTATGCCTTCAGCCGTCCGGCCTTCTCGGGCTTCTCGAGGATCGTAAGTATGGCCGCTTTCCAAGAAGTAGGAAACGTACCTCTCTTTATCAGCTGGTTAAACGCAGCACATACAATTTGGGGAGCCACCTCCGTCAGCATCTCCATCCGGTCCCGCAGCCTTTCCCCTCTGAGTTTTCTGGCGTTTTTCTCTGCCGTGCATGTTGGTGTCGCACATGAGTCTAGCAGGATGTTCGGCCAGCTGGTTTCCGGATAGAATACGAACAGATCGGCAACTACCACGAGCTAGTCATGGTTTGATAAAGTGAACGAGGAGCGAGGAGCTATCTTCTCAGTCACGATCTGAAATCCGAGGCTCCACGTGACATTGTCGGCGTGGTGATCGCTTACTCCTCGGCCACGGTCCATCCAGAAACCTTTCTTACAAGATGCCGGAAGGACAGCGAAACATCGATGTATAAGAATTATGCCCTTCCTGTGGAAAACGCGAGCTTCATCTCGTCTTTCAGGACGTGAAGATCTAGTTCCGCCTGATTATAGTCCCTCAGGTCGTCCACCGGCGAACTCACATCCCTGATTTGCAGTTAAAGTCCCTGCATAGCAGGATGGGTTTGTCTTGTATCCTGATTCTGCCGTTTAGTGATGCCAGCATACTCGCCAAGCATGTAAGTGGAATATTAGGGGAATAGTAACAGAAGTAAACCGTATAGGTTTCATACTCCATCCAGACCTAGCCTGCGACCTCCGTGCTTCGGAGATTCAGCCTTCTTCCCTGTGGGTCAAATATGGCAGTCTACGAACCAACTGTACCAAAGCAAGGGTAACCTTAACGGTGAGAGACACCACCAATTTTATAACTGGTCCAGAATTTACTACCGGAAATCAGGCAGAAGCAGCCATATAAATTCTAATTAATGCTCTTGCCTTGCTTGGACAAGAGCCATTTAATAATAGGCTCGGTTTACTTTCTCGATGATAAAAATCACCCTCCACCAAGGGCAACTAGTCGCCTGCAAGCATTACATCCTGTGCTGAGGTGGAAACGTACACAATACGGAGTTAGGCAGTACGTAGGACAACAATCGAGATAAAGAACACCTTAAATATTTATGTACTAATGACGTCGAAGCTATTAACAAGGAAAACAAACCTACATTCAGTAACACAATCAGAGATCTGAGTCTAGATGATATATTTGCAGGGGTTGCAATTCAAGGATGGCGTGTATCTAATGAGCCATCAATATTGTTATTAGTCACCTAATGAATTTATTCTACTTGGGTGATACAAATGCAGGAGTAGTAGAGTGTAAAACTGACTTTACCAGGAATGCCAGAGATTGGAAACTGAAGGTCTCTACTACTACTATCCGAATAGCAACCGGTGAATAACAGTGTCAAAAGAACGAGCAATACAACAAAAAATTGAGAAGGTATAAAAGTATAAGCTGTGAGGGGATAGCAAGACAACAGCACGACTACAAAAAATGCTTAAACTCAAATTAAATTGTGCTTCTAAAAACCACTAGTAGAAGTTAAGCCAAAGACTGAAAGCCTTGGAGTTCTATGACAAACATACTTTCTGGGATGGTAGGGATAGGTTGACAATTCGGTCCAACCAGCATTTTTTTACAATGCCCGGCGGTGTTGCGAAGAGAGAGAGGGTGTCTACAGGGTAAGGTATTGTCATAAATAAGTATATGTGCCGTCAACTGCGCTCCCGCTCACCCTACCACCTCATATCATGCTCGTGTTACACATAAATACCCGTGCTCCTGGCAAAACTCTGTCAATTATTATCTAGTTTTAAGCTATAGTTAAGTAACATGTTGAGGGGGTATTACTTACATCTGAATAAAGACCAATACCTCTTAGAGTTCTTAAAGACTACAAGAGTTTAGCCGGCATATTGGTGGAGGCGCCGGTATTATCCCCACTGCTTTTGTGCCTCGTCGCGGATTACATGGTGAAATATGCGGATGATATTACCGTAATAATAAGTGCAAGATTCGTAAGTATGTTAAAATACTTACGAATCTTGCACAACTTGTAATAAAAAACATCAACTCTTGGAGCACGAAGGCGAGCCTTAGCATCAATCCAAGCAAATCAGTGATTTTGTTTCATTTACAAAAAACTTAACCTTCCTCCTTGAATGAAACATTATTCTGTTAACAACAGGGGCTAAGTAATTCTAGTAAAAATAAACACATGGAAGGGCATCAGCGGCGTTTTGGATATGCCGCAAACTCTTTACCAAGACTTCGGGCTAAACTCGAAGATTATATTAGAGACGTACTTTGCGGTTGTCAGACCTATTGATACATGGATTACTTGTTTAGTGGTGCAAGACAAAGAAAGAAAAGCAAACCAGGCTGGGGTAGTTTCAAATGCTAAAATCTTTCGGCACAATTGTAGCGATTTGTACTACCACAGCAATGGAAGTGATGTTAGACCTGGGGTGTGATTTTTGACCGATCGCTATTACCAAGCGCTTTATGCGAATATGTTTTATAGTACTGAACTAATAGAATTAACTCAAAAATTAATATCAAAACATAACTACTGTCCAGCAGTAAGTTCTTTCAAAGAGAAGCTGCACCTTTCACGAAGTGAAGGGTCACAAATCGACACCATTCGCAATAATAGAGAAGGTCTATCGATCGGTATATTCATTGCGATGGATCAAAAATTCACCCTTAGCTTCCATTCCACAAAAAAGTAGAAAAAGCAAGGCCTACTATGCAGAAGTTACTGGACTTGGCATATATAACATAGGATATGCAGAATACAGAGCAACAGGCCGGAAACCTACTTCCCTACGGGAAGAGATTATGGCTCTTCATAGCCTTGATGTACAATCAAAGGAATGCAACTCTGTTCTGAGACAAACTGTTGATCCCTCAAGCTTAGCATCATCAACGTCTCCACGAGAAAGCATAAGTACGGTATCTTAATACCGAATATTCTTACTCTGTATTCTGCTGCTTGGGGCTATTCAATGTTTAGCTTTGGACAGAATCCCTGTTGTGCCCTGCAGAGTTACTACAGATTTCTAGTGGCTCTCGCCTCTATACATAACTCAATAAAATCAATATATCACAGAAGCCATAAATCTTTAGGAGGTAGCAGATCTTAGCAGAGCCTTTGACTTAAGATTTCAGATCAAGTGAGAGCTAGGACTAATAGAAGTAACAGAGGATAATCTCGATTCACACAGACGACGGAAATTACTTTCAAAAAAATTAAGTTAAAATAAGTGCATATGAAGATCTGGGGACAATGTTTCAAGGTAGTGATTTAGAAGATTGTTCCACATACCCTGATATCGAGGAGCAAATGACGACGATATCATAAGCCCCCCCCCCCCCCTGTTTACTCCATATTCGGAGGCGGTAGTCGCTCAAACAGAAAAAAAACTTGACGAAGGAAGCCGACGAGTTTTCCGAGAAGGGCTTTTATCCAATCCGCTGGAGGGAAGCATACTGTCAAGAGTCTTAAATTGCTCTGTGCCTTTAAAATATGACGCCGAAGCATTATATCATGTTCTAAACCACATGGTACAGACGGGGTTTAATAGGAGCACTGGGTTGTTTAAACCGATGGATAGTACTATAGATACTAAGCGATCACTGCTATCTCTTCTCGTCTTCTTCTCCATCCAACCAAATTGTGCGGTCATCCAGCCAAATTGTGCGGTCATCCAGCCGCCACTCCATATTAAAATGTGGATACTGGAGGCAATAGACCAAGAACTATTACAGAAGACCCTGAAAAACGTGGGGGACATACAGCTAGCAAACCCAGACCACATGGCTGAAGAATTAAACCGAAGGCTACAATTGCAGTTTGACGAGATGGTCCTGGACAAAACAACGATAGTTAGAAGATGGAAAAGGGTATACTGGTGGTGCAGAGAGGCGCACGGAGACCAGCAGTGGGAGCTCGCCATGCTGGACCAGAATCCACGGGGCCAGGAGGGGTGAGCCCTCTTTTCGCCTGGCGGGCCCAACACAGGATTATAGCGAACTATCTAAAGGACAGGGCGATAATGTATGGCACCACAGTGGCGTCGAGATTTGAGGTGACTGCAGGGGTCCCACTAGGATCAGTCCTGGTCCGCACTTGTTGAGGAATGTCACCTACGACGACGCCCAGCTGCTGAAGCTGCCGTACGACGTGGTGGCAATAGTGTTTGCCTGGCACCAGCACAAACTCAGACGACGACGACGACGACGAAGACCAAGATACCCCAGATAAAACTACAACAAGATGAGAGGAGGAGGAGGTGCTGGACGCAATCACTATACTACACAGAACCAAGGCCCCAGGTCCAGACCGGATACCCAACGAACTCATTAAGACAACTGGACCGACAATCGCGGGAAGCAACACAGACATAGCCGACAGGTGCATGGAAGAAGGCGTTCTTTCAGGACGATGGAAGACAGCACGACTGGCGATGATACCTAAGCCAGGGAAGCTAGCCACCGACGCATCGACCCCACCGCATTCCGACCCATTTTCCTCTTTGACAGGATAGCGAACGGTAATGGAAAAATCTAGCCGAGGTCCTCGAGTCAACAGTAGGGTTAAACAGTACGGCTTCCCCAAGGAAGGTCGATACTGGTAGTCCGCAACATTGTCACCGAGGCGATGACTGGCTAATGGAGAAAACGCAGACACTCTATAGCGAGCTCACCAGTGGATACGCGAACCCTATGGCCCGCACTGGGGGAAATCACCCCTAAAGAGATCGGAACCCAGACGAGAGAAGACAAAGCCAAGTGAGAGACAATGACTAGATTCTCCCAAATAGTTATGAGACAGAAATACCAGGATCACCTACTACAGTGACGTCACGCGACACACAACAGTCAATGTAGATCCGCAACAATGCAGGAAATAAACAGGACCTTCAGGGGAGACATATATAATACAACCAGGACGAGACAAAAGACAAGGACTAATAAACGTGTTACGATGCTAGCGCGCATAGTATGCCTAATGGCGGTCAAGCCCCTCGTGGATAGAATGTGAGTTTTGGTTAAGCCGGTAGGCGCCCTGGTCAGAACACGGGGTGAATCCGGCACTGCCCATGCCCACTACCTAGTGGTGGAAACAAGAGTCTTAAGATTCCACCTCACAGGACAAAAAGGGTTATTTTATAGTAGTGGATGCCATTTGAGATCTAAGTCATTGAAAAGTTGTTTCGTTAATACAGGAAACAATATGTCACATTATGTTACAAAACTTATGTGTGAAAAACTTGTCGTATATAGCATGCCAAAACACTTACACAATCACACAATAAATCATATGGAAGGACCAAGTGTAGAGAAATTACGAGAATAATTTTATCTATAAACAGGCTTCTTTATTATGTATTTGTTGTACTCCTAAATAAATATCTACAGGTTTTAAAATTACTATAATAGGCCACTAAAATAGTCAACCAACAAACTATGATATACCAGGCTTTGTGATATAACAGATGTTTAAACCGATGTTGTTTTGTTGACGGCTTCTATTGGTGTTATTGGATTTATTTATGTGATTAGTGTTATCTCCTGACTTATTCTAGTGTTGTTATTACAAAGATCCGTATCGTTTACCTCACAATTCATACAGAATTTATAGCCTTGGAGAACTTGTTTGCGGTGCTCGCACGTTTCTGAACATTCTGTAACTAAATTACATCCTCTTGTTACCGTATCGTTATTTTGGATAACTATATAGCAACACAGTGGTGACCCACATATCAACTTAGGGGTACTCGCCGTTACTACGGTGCAGTTATCACAAGTGTAACAACTGATTTCTTTAGTTGGTTTATAGACATACATTTTCTTATTATTACAATCATCTGTGTTGCATGTGCTGCATTCATCTACTGTTACATTAGGGAATGAATGATTTACTAATTCACAATTAACCGCGCATCCTCTCACAGTAGTTTTTGTAACATTCTTTAAATATGCAAAATAACAGACGTTAGGGTATTCACAGTTGATTCTTGGTGTAATTCTTCCCACCGTGTCACAATCACGACATTTGTAACATATTATGTATGGTGGTAATGTGGTTGATGGCGCCTCGAATACTTGTTTATTACATTCATCAGTGGAATTTTCAGCGCAGAGCATACATTTGATAAAACTTCCATTCGGATATATCCACAAATAGTTCGCCTGTACATCTGCACATACTGTAGCACATGGCCTTTCATTATCAGTTTCAGAGCACCCTCTTATCACCTCAAAAGGTGAAGATTTTTTGGACTTAACAATAGCTGTATAACAACAAGCTGGTGAAACACAATCAACCGTGTGCGTATCAGCACTAACTTTATAACAATTATTGCAGGTATAACAAGAGATAGAAGTTAAATGTGGCGAAGGAAGTACTGTGCTGACTTTAGGAATAGTAAAGGCGTACTTATTACAATAGTTAGGATCACTAGGGTCACAAGGAATGCACTTATCAAAAGCCCCAAACGGGTGTGCCCATAAATGGTCATTCTCAACATCCAGGCAGGCCTCAATACAAGACCTACCGTGTCTAAATCGAGAACAGCCTCTAAGAGCATAAAAGGAAGTGTATGCGTGGTCTCTAACGTACGCAGTATAGCAGCAAGCAGCAGCATGACAATGAATCGCAGAAGTTTCAGAGGTTACCCGACTACAATTCCTGCACATATAGCACTGGATCGGATTCAGCTCCACTGAATATTCTCCCTGCTCCGTAAAGAACGTTTGATAGTTACATTTTTCGCCATCGTGCGATCGGCATGGAATGCAAACATGTAAGTGCCCTTTAGGGTGTCGGAAATAGTGGTTTTTGGTGGTATATTCGCAGGCTTTATCGCACGATTGTCCGTACATAATCTTCACACATCCCCGCACCGCGTAAATCGTTTCATTCGGTTTGGTGTTTAAGAGAGCTCGAAAACAACAACGCTTGTTTTGACAATGCACCGTGCCTGTACGACCCGTTACTTTATTGCAGTTGCTACATGAGTAACATTTAAAAGTGGGTTGTGATTTTGAAATATCAAGTTTGTGGCGTTTCAATGGATAGTTGTTGCATTCATGAAATGCGCCTTTTTTGCACGTAGTGCATTTTATTACAGAACCTTGACGGTAATTCGACATATGGTATTCTAAGACATTATTGCACGTGTGATAGCATGGGAGCTTCGGATGCCATTCCTCACAACCTCTGATAACGTATGGATTGTCTTCTTCGCCATTCTTTACGGTCGCCGTGTAGCAACATGTCGAAGAGCGACAATCTTCATTCGCGGTTATACTGGTTACTTTATCGCAATCAGTACATTTGTAACAACGAATAGGCGGTCCTTCTTGTTCTTTTCGGATAATGAACTTGTGGTGATTACAGTTGTCGGTATCGCTAGGGTCGCAGGTAATGCATACATGAAACTTGCCAGTGGGGTGGGCCAATTTATGGCGCTTTTCAAGAAGTTTGCAGCCATCCTGACAGGCCTTTTCACCTACCATTGGCATGCAACCTCTGACAGCAAATAATGTTTCGTTGGGTTCTTCTCGAACAGCAATTCTGAAGCAACAGCTGGGCGAGCATCTAACTGTATGGGTGCTAGTATCAACCTCGTTACATTTTCTGCAATCATAACAGGATATTGTTGTAGATCCCATAGGTATGGTACTACTTGCATCTTCACTTCCTATAAATAAAATCTATACTAACAACATTACTTGATTGAATATCAGAAGTCTTATGAAGCAATAGGATCTTGAAACTTAAAATTAGTTTATATGTTACATACGATATAATTCATCGTAAACTATAAATAGTGTAACGAGAATTGAGGTAGAGGTCTGTACGGACAATTTTTGGAAAACTACAATATAACTCAATAGTAACCAGATCAATTAGGCCACCATCGCCAAAAACCCCACAGTGAAAAAACAGTAAAAAAAGTATCTTGCGATCATTACAGCCCTAGACACCCTCTTCACAAATATAGGGAATCCGAACGACAGTATCCCGGGCCCAGCTGTTCTACGCAGCCCCAGTCTGGGCCAATGCAACACTAATCCAATGTAACGCGGAGAGACTGAGGAGGGTGCTGCGGACCAGCGCCCTATGCACCACGCGCGCATACTAGACAACGTCCACTCATGCAGTGTACGTTCTGGCAAGAGCGATACCTTGCAATCTCATGGTTGAAGTGAGAGCTAGAGTATACTACGAGATTGAGAAAGGGACAACTCAGAAAGATGCAAAAGAGGAGGCAAGGAGGGACACCCAATGTAGCATGGACAAGAAGAGTGATCCCCAACGTGGCCCCATGGAAAGCACGGTGAGGTAGATCACTGGACCACACAGGGCCTATCCGGCCATGATGTATTCTAGTCGTACCTGTACCGGATAGGGAAGGCGACAAGCTCGAAATGCCACTGCTATTTTGGGACAGATGATCCTGCCCATACCATATATCACTGCCAGCATTGGACGAAATAGCGTACAAAGATGTGGATCGAGATGGGAGGAAGGTCAGAAATAACGAGTCTGATGAGGGAGAGCCAGACCAGATGGACGCCTTCACAACCTTGGTTCAATCAGTCATAAAGGGGAAATACAAGGACGACCCTGATAGACACCAAGCATGATAAACAAATGATATCCGCGTCTTTTATATTCTACTGTCGTTAATCGTTTCTAGATACCCCGAATGGTTCGCACCGGAGCTACTAAATAAACGCACACACGGACGTTACAACTGTTTCTTGGAAAATTGTGTATAAATTGAAATGGTGAATGTGTTGTACCTGATGAAAAATAACTTAATAAGTTTCTAAAATTCCGCAGTAAGGAACGAGGTAAAATAGTGCAGTCTAGGAGCGGATCGAATCGATAATCGAATACGAGACGAACAACCCAGAACAGCTCCCGGCCGATAAACAAAAGCGGCTATAATGTACTATGATGCCACCTCCAAGGGCTGAGAATCGCAGCATCATAATGCCTACGAGGGATGCTTAAGGTCCAGCAAAAGTCATACGTCTCTCGGTACCCACCAGGAGCTGCATCAACTCGACTTCGAGCACCATCACCTTCAAAGGCACCACAAGCAGAGAGACCCTCCACAAGCCCATTTCTCGATATTATATAGAATAGTTTTAGTAATTCTCCATGTTTAGTATTACTATTTTTCCTTTCGAAGTTGTCTGTTCATGCAAGGTTAGGGGCGCGGCAGCACCGGTACACAAAACTACCCTCGTGATCTGTGAGGTTCGACTTTTAGTTCTCGTGTCCCGAGACCTATTATGGATAAACGCAAATAGAAATAATCTAAATCAAATACTGCGAGATAAAACCACAAAAAATGCTTTTGGACTCTGCTAGGGGAAAATTAAAGTTTCTCAGCAGACAGCCCATTCTACCCATTTAAAGTTTAGCACTGCAAGTTCTATTTCTAAGCCGCTTTAGAATGAAATTATATGTTCCTCCTAACCGCGATCGACCTTCACGTCCTTTTTCTTTGAGCTTCATGACAACGAAATTTCAAACTTCAAAATCAATATTGTACGCCTATCTGAAGATACAAAGATAAGTTATCCTTTCTCGCAAACTACTGCCCTATGTTCCACAAAGTGTAAAGTATACAAAAGATGTATCCTATGATTTAACTTGGAAACAAAGTTATGTATTCAAGATAATATGTACGAACCTAAAATATTACCGCAGAAAAAGAATAAAAGAAAGAAAATGTTTGAACTTACCAGTAACGGCGTAAATAACGACGGAGCAGATAACGGAATACTGGCAGAAGTATACAAATAGTTTCATTTTAAATAAAACTGTTATTAAAGGTACGGGTAGTTATCTTTCAGTGAGAACTCGCTGACTAAAGCCCCTGTCCGCTATGTCCTCCTTTTTTCCACTTGTGGAGATATTATAGTAATGTCAACATTGACATTGACATCACGCCAGTGTTTACTTCATATGAGTGACAGCAGTACGAACTGGGCAGTAAAGTTTAAGGTCGTTTTAGACATCCTCAAAAGTTAGTCAAGATGCGAGACAATCTAAATTGTCTCGTATCATACAGCAAATTATTTGAAATATTGAATTGCATGATAGATCGAATGGAAAAATATAACGCGTTCTATTTGTCAAGGACAAATTGTATGGAGGATATATGAATTCATTTCTTGAACAACTTTTGAGCTAAAAAATTGTCTTGCCTAAAACGACCTTTAGAGTATTCCTACGAAATTCTGCCATCCCGACAACAGAGGCACTAAACGTATTTAATATTGAAAGTCTCCGGTATAATATGACCCAACAATTGACGGGAAATGGCAGTTACATATTTAAAGTTCTTCAGGTGCTCAAAAATCGAATAATCGCAAAAAACCTTTCATGAAGGGTACTCTGCCTCAAGAAGATGTCTTGCAGTAACCAATATTTTGACCATTTAGTCCTCTTGTTCCTCTTTTTCACAATTAAACACGCGTGGATGATTGGAGTAATGATGTATGTGCTAGGTTTTTGGATGTCATTCATTTTGGACGGTTCACCAGGGCGGAGAGGAATGAAAAAACAGGCAGTTTCACCCAATGGTTAAAGGCGGCAAAACCGAGATCGACACGCTCTGGAAAACTATAGCCGAAAAGGTACAGGGGGCAGAGACAAGAGTACGCAAACCCAGGGTGATACTACACCTGAGAGGCCTAGACTTCCTCACCACTAAGGATGGGGTGGAGCGGGCAATGGACACGGCCCTAAACGGGAAGGTGGAGTTCAGGATGGGTGAGCTTCACCCAGTCAGGAACTCGACACAAGCGGCCACGATCACCTCCGATGACAAGGGGGCTCAGAGGATCGCCAACACGAAGATCCGCATTGGACTAGTGACGTGCAAAGCGGTCCGCCGAGAAGAGCTTCCCATCGGATGCACACGCTACTAGCTGGATGGCACCGCGTGGCCACGTGCGCGGGCGAAGACCGGCAGAACCTCTACCTCAAATGTGGCGGGGCATGACACCAGGCACGACAGTGTGTGTCTCAGGAACCTCATAAAAAGAAAAGCCCAAGACGAGGAGAGGAGGAGAGAAGCCGACGGAGGGGCCCACTCAACGGCTGTATAACACAAAAGTCTTACAAGTCAATATGGGCAGGAGCAGAGCAGCACACCAGCTACTGTTTACCACAGCGACGGAGAGAGAGACCCACGTGGTCCTAGTTAATGAGCCTAACAACGTCAAGCTCGACTGCTCGTGAGGGACGTATTAAGATGTTGCGCGACCACCATGGACACATCGCGTCCCATAGTACATCCACAAGAGGGACCGCGTGGGTCAATTTAATGGACACCGCGATAATAGGATGTTACCTCTCTCCCAACTGCGGAAGAGACCACGCTAGCAGATGGATGGGAATACTCGAGAGAACTGTGAGAGCGGTCGGCGAGCCGACCAAAGTCGCGGGCGACTTCAACGCCAAGGAATCGCCCATCACGGATTCCAGAGGGGAGGACCTTAAGGAATTAGTGTCAACACTCAACCTGTCAGTGTGCAACGAGGGTGAGATGCCGACCTTTGGACGCATCCTACATCGACGTCACTCTCGCATCTGCACAGCTGATGGGGAGAGTGAAGAAATTGACAACGCTGGCAGAGGAATTCCTGACTGACTACCGTTACATTACATTCACGGTGGACTCTTCCAGGCCCCGAGGACGACCGACAAGGCCTACTAGCTCTGGCCCCAAAAAATGTAATACAGTCCGGTTGAAGAACCGGGCCTCGCTTGAAGGAATGGCCACCCTGCCGGTTGGGGACCCTGACCAGTGGGCTGAGAACATTAACACCCACATGCAGCGATCATGTCTTGCAGCTGTGCCGAGCAGGACCAATGCGAAAATGCTAAGAACATATTGGTGGTGCCAGGAAGTCGCGGACGCCAGGAGAGAGGCGAAACGTGCGAGAAGGAGGACCATATGATGAGGCCATATGAAGTAAAAAGACATCCGCATAAGCTGAGTAGGAGAGGAATTCCAGGCCCACTGGTGAATCTGGTTGGTGACCGTGAAGTTACGTACACAGCCGCTAACGAATCAACGACATGCGCAGTGAGGGAGGAGGAGCGCAAGACTATCTTTATGGAACACTGCGCACGTTGACGCCCTCAGAGTTCCCCTCCCTGATGACGCAACAGCCATTCCTTCGCGGACGACATGGCGATAGTCGTCCGCCGCAGGGACCTATCTGAAACACTACATAGGACCGCCAGAGCGAGGCGGACTGGATGACAAGCAAAGGCAAAGCCGTTGCCAAGACCAAAGTCGCCCAGCTCTCCACTAAGAGAGAAGGTGTGCAGGCCGCCATGAAAATCAGGATGATGAAATCTACGTTCCCAATACCCAGACAATTCAAGTACCTGGTGATAATCCTTGAAGCGAACACCAGCCATGCAACAAGAAAGGCGGTACGAACGAAAGCAGCCCTGGCCAAGATACTGCCCAACCTGGATGATGGCCCCAGCCCAAACAAGCGCAGGCTTCTGGCGACAGTATCTCGCGCGCAAATCCTTTACGCGGCGCCGGCGTGGGTCGCGACCACGGGAACTGAAAGGAACGTAGACAGACTGAGGAGGGCCCTGCGTACCAGTACCCTGCGAATTATCTGCACATACCGTACCACATCTACGGAAGCAGCAGAGGCACTAGCCTTAGCATGCTATGTTATCTCTTATGGGGGTAAATTGCATTTTCTCTAGTTCCTGTGAGTATCCACGTAGTATTCATCTAGGAGCCTCAGTAACGCTAGCGGACCTCCTAGTTAACGAAAGGACAACAATATACTATCGCATTAAGAACAGCGCAATACCTAGAGCGGCGAGGGACGAGGCCAGGGCGGAAACAATGACGAAATGGACACAGAGATGGGACAGGACGATGAACACGGCATGGACAAGACAGCTGTCAGCCTTAGCAGACAGACGCCATGTGATCACTGGTTGACACAATTGATGACGGGACACGGCGTATTTCAAACTTATTTATACAAGATAAGGAAGGCCAGGACACCCAGTGCTTTCACTGCAGCGGCATTGACGATCCCACCCACACCATCTTCACTGCCCCCGGTGGTAGCGGGGGCGGGCAGTACTGTGGCTAGAACTGGGAGAAGAGACACCGACACCACGAGACTCCCCAGTCTCTGCGTCCCAGTTCTTGTCCGTCGATGTCATTAATGTCCCCACATTAATGACGTCGACAGACAAGAACTGGGACGCAGTCGCTAGGTTCGCTGGATCCGTTTATGCGGCGTAAATTCCTAGACGACCTAGGACACCAAAACACGCAATAACAAGACAAGAGATATAACGAACTGATCGACGTGAGACGGTGCTAGGACGCTTTGTACTGACGGTCAAGCGTCTAGTTACAGAACCTGAGTTGTGGTTTAGTAGGTAGGCGCCACGGCCAAAACGCGGGGTGAATCCGACCCTGCCCATGCCTACCACCTAGTGGTACTAACAGAGGTATGGAGAAGATATTTAGAAGATTCCACCTCAGACGAAAAAAATGTATAAAATGTCTACGTGAGCGTTCATGATATCTTGTTTACAAGTACCCCCTTTTTACAATTACCCCGTTAGACCCTACTCGACACATATGTTTCACTACATTTAAGATGATATTATTCCGTTTTAATAACACGAACCAAGTAATTTAGCAGTCATACGCATAGACTGCTAATTGACTAAGAACCAGTGTAATTTTACCCGCCATTAGGGCCAACGACTTCAAATTTCCATTTTGCGATTTGGGCCATTTTCATGTCGTCCTTTAATTAAGAACTTTGCCAATGCCGGTCCCAAGCCCGGATGAAAAAGAAGCCTCCTTCTTTTTCATCTGGGCTTGGGAGGAGTAACAACCTCGTTTAAAACCCCAGGGTTCAGCTGGCTCCGGCTGATAGTACCCTGTAAGGGCCCCTGTCTAGGGTACGGGTGAAACTGGTTAAGGGTCTCGAGGGCAGAGGACGATTCATTTCCCAATGGCCAAAGGAACCAAAAGATCGGACTTAGCGCTTAAGTCTAGAAAGACAGTCAATCTAAGGGAATAAACCCTGAAAGAAAATTCAAGATCCTCCAAGATGGAGGGTTGGGGTAGTAACCTAGTATTTGTAAAAAGGAAACCTTCTACTACAAACTTTGCAACCAAGCCTAGGGGAATGCGATAACCACAGACGACGACAACTGCAACGAAAACGGACTATGAATGTTGGAACCTGGAACGTGCAGGGAATACGGGGGGAAACTGAAGATGTACTGAATGAACTAAATAGAATGAAAATCGATATAGACGCTCCTTACGGAAACAGAAAAGAAAGGACAGGGAACCGAAGAACTAGGCAAATATCTTAGTATCCATAGCGAGGTACCCAAAAATGATAGAGCAAAGAGAGGCGTATCAATACTTCTGAGAGAAAACCTAATAAAAGTATATAACAAACTGGCAAGCTATCAATGAACGGTCAACATCAACTACCAAACCCATCGCTTAAGTGTAATCGGTACATATGCACCGAATGAAGACGCAAACATAGCCAAGAAGGAAGAGTACGCAGACACACTAAATATTCTGATCAGTCAGAATGGAACCACCAGGGAAATCCTTATCCTCGGCGACTTGAATGCAAGAACTGGAAGTGCAGAAAAACACCAGGTTGTTGGACAATATGGCGAGGAAATCGTGAACGACAACGGCCAACGACTTATCGATATATGCACCCAACACGATCTGAACATAATGAATGGGTTTTTCAAGCATAAGGCAATACACACATATACATGGCACCAAGAAACAAGATAACTAAAGACCATAATAGAATACTGGAATATAAAACAGCAGTTAAAATTAAAGGTACTTGACGTTAGATCATACCGTGGTTTGGAATGCGGAACAGACCATTACCTAGTGAAAGCAAGAATCAATCTACCATATTTCAAAACACACAAGCAAACAGCCGATACCGGAACCAATGAACTAGAGAAGATCGAAATTCCTAGATATGACGTTGACAGTTTCAACCATGCAAGTACGGTCGACTTATATCAACGACGCCTAGAAGCCCTACGGTCAGATAACATAAGGGATAAACCATCGCTGCAAATGTATGACCATATAACATCGTGCCTGCATTCTGCAGCCAAGGATGCAATAGGGTAAAAAGATGGAAAGCCGATGAAGAGGAAACACTGGTGGACTGAAGAACTCCAAGCAGCAAAGAGGGAAAAACAAGACCTATGCCTCAAATGACTGCAAACTAAAACGGGGGAAGACACAGATGCATACAGAACCTCTCTTGCCAATTTTAAACGTACTTTCATCACCGAAAAGAACAACGGCTGGGACATGAAATGCAAGGAGCTAGACAACTATATCGGAGGTAAAAGCTCCCAGGAAGCATGGCGATTCATAAGAACATTAAAGTCAGACAAAACTGAAAGATCAGGAATTAACATAATAAAACCCGGTTAACGAAACACTACTACGAAAATCTGCTAACGGAAAGCCGCCCAGACTACACTACCGAAAATCGAAGTGTACAACACCTCCTAGAAGGTGATAAAGTCCAAATAAGTGGAGAAGCTGTTGGAAATGCCATTAAGAAACTGAAGTTCACCTGGCCCAGGGGGTACTTTGTACTTTGTACTTTCAACCACTTTCACGCCATCCTGGCGTATGGGTCTCTTTCTCTGCCTATAGTGCTGGCAACTGCTTCTACAGGTGGACCTACAGTTTAGCGTGGATTCCGAACCACTGGAGTACGTTTTTAGATGAGATTATCATCTACTCCGGACCAGAGAAAGGTTTTTAGCCATGAAACCCCACGCTGGCAAAGCGGGTTGGGGAGTGGGGGGCGCGTGCAAGCTGAAAAGTATTTCGCTTTGTGAGATTGAACTCACGATCTTCAGCGCAGCAGTCCGATGCCTTACCACTGCGCTACGCTGCCCAGGGGGTATTCCAGCTGAATTGCTCAAGTATGGAATCAAAACACTATTCCAACTGATATCTGCCTAACTCAACTAATAGAAAAGCGGATCGCCAGAAACAGAGAGGTACACCTTATGTTTGTAGACTTATGTAAGGCATATGACGGCGTGCCCGTGAGCAAGATGTGGGAGGTACTGAACGGAAGCAACATTAACGTCAATGTGATTGGTGCTTTGAAAGAACTATACAAGGAACAAACATCACAAATAAATCTTGGAACCCTCCTAACGAGTAGTTTCGCAGTTACAAAGGATCTCCGACAGGGCTGTTGTGTATCGCCAACACTGTTTAACATATATCTTGATGCCGCCTTGAAACAATGGAGAAGGAAATGTCATGGAATGGGAATGCCGGTGGGACATAACACCCTATATACACAGCACTATGCCGATGATCAGGTCGTTGTGGCTCAAGACCACGATGATATGCAGTATATGTCCCGAAAACTTCATGAAGAATACGGAAAATGGGGATTAGAAATGAGCTCTAACAAGAGTCAGTACATATGCATTGGTGGTAGAGCTACGGACCTGATTATGAAAAATGGCGACAAAATAAAAACCTGCAGAAAGTATATTTACCTTGGCACTGAAATTGATGATAATGGTAAAGTGGAAAGTGATATAAAGAACCGTATCACCAAGGGTAGGAAAGTAATAGGGGCACTAAACTCTACACTGTGGCAACCTAACATAAGACGCCGAACGAAAATGCTAATCCTTAATAGTACGTTAACATACGGATGCGAAGGATGGCCTATTTCTAAATCGTTGGAGAAGAACCGTCTTGCCGTAGAGATGGACTTCCTGAGAATATCAGCAGGAATATCCAGGCTCGGCAAAATACGAAATACGGTGATTAGAGACAAAATGAAAGCAAAAGACACAATCATACATGAAATACAAACAAAACAACTGATCTAGTTTGGGCATGTGAACAGGCTGCCAGCTGAACGACTACCGGAGCAGCTTTATGAATGGGTCCCTCCGGAAAGAAGACGAAGAGGTCGCCCAGCGTTTGCATGGAAGGTTGGGATCATGAAATCGATGTCGGAAAGGAATCTCAAGGAAGGAGATTGGCTCGATCGCCGAGCCTGGAGGCAGGCAGGGTACCGGAAGACGAAACCACTCGCTATGAACTCGAATTATATATATATATATATATATATATATATATATATATATATATATATATATATATATATATAATTAAGGGGACCATATGTCTCGAATTTTCCGGGACAGTCCCGAATTTTCAGTCCATGTTTTACAACTCGCTTGTTGGTCCCAAATGTGTACATGTCCCGAATTGTCCCAAAAAAACCGTGATTTGAGAACGTAAAACTTTAAATACATATATTTATTTAAGTAGTGGAAACAGGCAAGAAGAAGCTAGAAAATTCATACAGCAAAAGCTGGGAAAGTACGAAAGTAAAAATGTTAAGAATAAAACAAAAAATTGTATAAACATAGTGGAATTGGAATCTTTTGAAGACAAAATGAAAATAATGACAACCAAATACAAGCTGAGAGGACAACAAATATACATAGAAGATGATCTGACTCACAAAGAGAGATAAATGCAATACGAGATAAGGAAGATAGCAAGGAAGGAAAGACAGGACGGAAAAAGAGTGAAAATATCATACAAAAATATGTGCATAAATGAGAAATGGTACAATTGGAACGAAGAATAAGAAACATTTGAAACGAGTACAAAAAACTAAGGAAAGAGGGAAGGAAGACAGAACTAAGCTATGTAAATAAAATAAATGTAATAAAATGTAAAGCAAAACATATTTATAGATATACAGAGTGATCCAAATAAGAGGGGACACGCTGTACCACGTAAACTCTTTTGTGACATATTCAAAAAGTAACATTCATTTCCGGTTTGGCCGGAAGTGTATACAACTTTCGTTTTTCAAATGACAGTATATACTTTTTTTGCAGTTTTTATATTATTCGGTTAATTTTCTTTACGATCGTATAAAAATTGTATATGGTAGGCCAGGAGTTTCACAGTATCACAGAGAAAGAATCATAGACAATGTATATAGATGGCCCACTCTAATATTTATTTGGGGAACTGTTTTTGTTTTTACCTCCTTCCGCGCGCGGCGCTGTTGAAATGGTGGCGGCGAATTTCAAATAATAATATTCGTATCGGTCCACATAATATCCACAGGAAAAATGCTATCCATGCGGTGCCTTTTGAAATACGATGTATTTCAAAAGGTACACGTGTATAGCATTTTTCCCTGTATATGCTATGCAACAATATAATTTAACAGGAAAATATAAAAGTAGGCATGAATACAACATTAGTTTAAAATAAATATATTCAAGCAATAATATTGAAACATACAATATATATATACAAATAATTTCTTAAATTTATAATTATTAACTATTATGACTGGAAGATAAAAGCAATTAATTACAAGACACATCGAAAATTTAAACTCATCTTAAAAAATCTTATTTCTTAAAACTAAACCTATACAAATTAGAAAATTTGGTTGCATGGGAACATACACAACATAATAGATATCAAAATAACTTTTCTACAACTCCTACTGCAATAAAACAAAGTTAATTTAATAAAAAATGAGGAACGTTTCACTGATCTACAAAACCATATTGTTTTTCCCTTTCCCAGATAAAACCACAAGCACCTACATATACATAATATAAAAATATTGTTATATTTATATAGCAGCACAATTCCAATTTGTGGAGTAGTATAACCGTAAATAATATTTACCTTGTCTTTTTCGATTTTCATCAATTGATAATAGTACCGAATTCTCCTTTGTACTTTCTTCATTAAAAAATTGCAATTGCAGGGTGGGTAAGCTTCTCTTGCATAAATTATTGCGGTTCCTGTTTAAAACAAATCTACTATGTTCACTAAAGTGAACATCGCAGACTCTGTAATTTTTATGGACCTTCACTGGATCCATAGTGAATAGCCGATCACATTGAATTATTTGAAGCCATATATTATACACCTAAACAAAAACAGTAAATTTTGTAATTTGGAAATTTATTTAAATGCTATTTAAAAATAATCGACTATTTAGTTAACATAACCTTACCTCTTCATCATAGATTGGAAACGAATGTAATGTAGCTTCTTTACAACTGTTACCGCAGTTTGGAACACAACACTTATAAGCCATGGCTCGCAAGGCAGAGTCACAATTAGCATTGTCTATGCACAATTAGTAATATGAGATAAATACTCGAATGTCGACATTGTTGATGTTACCGTAATATAAACAAGATTGAAATGTAGGCGGGGGGTGCAGCGGAGGCGAGGGCATAGACAACTATAGATGGGAATGTCAAATAATTAGGCTCTGGTGCCATCTTACGAAGGGCACCTGAAACATATGGTTCCCGTCTGAGCTAATAAGCTGAGACGCGAACCACATTCCACTGAAAATTCAATAATACGAGTATTTTGAAACTGCAGTTGAAATTTGAGTACTGTTTCATTAAATATCTTAATGTTTTATATTAAGTGTTTTTGTAAAGCATTCAATGATATGTATTTAAATTATTTAAATACATTAAGTTCTTGTTTCCCATTAAAACGTACAACAAAAAACATTTTAAAACATTCAAATATTTAGTAAACAGTTTTTCAAATTCCAATGCAGTTCCTTTTAAATATATATTTATATTTGGGACAATAATAAAAGAAAACACAACATGTAACAGGAAAAAATAACTATTGCAGTACATTACAAAGCATGTTTATTTTATTATAGTAAGAATTGTAAGCTAATATAGTTGTGGGCAAACACTGTAGTATAGATGATCATGAAGTGTTATCCTTGAAAATTGATTAGATTCTACCCTAAAGAAACAGTATTAGAATGATATTTGATTTTATTGTTTATACATTTACTATTTTGAATGAGAAGGCAGTTCATATGATACAGAATCACCCATTGATACTCCTGTATCACAGCTTGTGGCTTCTGTGTCACAGGGTTCACAATCCAATTCTATTGCTAGATTTACATATGATTGGGCAGCCACAGCTAGTTGGTATAATCATCATAATTATCATATGTATCAAAAGCAACAACAATACTACTTGGTTACAATCATCGATATACTCTACCTGGCAAAAATAAGGTAGGTATCATTTCAGAAGTCCTGTGTTTAATAATCCCTTCAAAATGGACAGCGAGAGTTAGCAGTAATTTTGCCTGAATTTCCAATTACTGCAACCCATTGTAAATACTGCAGGCTGTTCTTAGGAGGTAGGTTACACAAGTAGTGTTGTGAGGTATTCTTGCAAGCTTCAACAATACACCTTCTGTAGCCCATTCTACTAAACAATAACATTATATACAGAATTACGAATAATCTTACTAAATTTCATAATTACTTTAAAAACAAAAAGGCACTTCTCAGAAACTACACACTATACAGCAAACTAAAACAAGTTTTAAAATATTAATAACACACATATTCAATAAACACTGATACGACACTAGGAAGACAATCGTATTAAAAATACGTTCAGAACTTCGTACGGTTGTACATGCTTTCGCATAACCAAAAATGAAATGTGTCCAAATGTGTCAAAGATGATAGCGCCAACCAAAGAACTAACACATTTTAACCTGGAAAACCCTATAAAAATTAATAAAATCTTAATACTCTAGCGCCATCTGTTGTAGGGCACCGTAAATAAAGACTCCACTTCCATGGCCCTGGGCGAGGGCTTCAGCGACACTAGCGACACTCGGAGCAGGACAGAATTAAAAAAAGTGCGCGCGCGTTTTCAATGGGAGATAACAGAGCCTGGAAAGAATAGTGCATGCTATGTTATCTCTTATGGGGGCAAAGTTGATTTGCCTCTAGTTCCTGTGAGTACCCACTTCAGCGCTGGTGTCGCACATGCCGCAGTGTTGGTTTGCTGCTCGGCTATGTTTACTTATTTTGTCGGTAATGTCTGTTAGTTGCTGTCAGCGCTGTCATTTAACATATACATTGCCTATGGTCAGTTCATCACGTTTGTGTCAGTGAAGTAGTTAACTTGTTCTGTACTGCTATTTGTTCATTCTTGCTAATCAATTTTGTTATTACAATACAAACATGGTGCGGAAGTGTATTGTACGAAGTTGTACGTATAGAGAAAAAAAATCCGTAAATTAAAGTATTGTTGTATTCTCAACATTCCTATATTTCATATATTCGTATTTCATATATTATTTCATTATAAACAGTAAACGTAAAAGCAAATAGTTCAATTCACATTAGTCGCGGAAACAATTAAAGTATTTTGAGAAAGCAAGAAATCTCCCAAAAAGCATTAACAAAACTAATTGTAGGAGTAAGGTTAAAAATAAGTAGGTACTAACATAATTAACAGTTCTAAATATGTATAAATAAAACCATTAGGATTAGTAATTAGCTTAAGAAAGTATCGAGCCCTTGACCGGCCAAACAATTAACATTTCTACTCAAATAATGGAGGTAGGAGATTCTTTTATAAAAATGTTGCGCCACGGTTCGGTCAGTGTGTGATTGTAGTCAGTCATTGCAGGCAGTCATTGTAGTCACATATACAGCAGTAGAAAGAAAGAGTTAGAAGACAAGTTACAGTCGAAGACAGTTACAGTCAGCGCAGAAGTACAGGCCTGTAATACGCCTAGGAGGAGATATTTAGTGATTAAATAAATATTTCATATTTATACTACTTGCTTTATTTCCAACCCTGGTTTGCCCGCCAGAGGTTTTAACAACCATAGAGGTTATCCACATTATTTGGTACCAGCGGTGGAGGCTACAACAGTATCTTCAAAAATAAATACCTTATAATTGCTTAATATACAGTGTATTATTTCTATTAACCTTCCTACTAAACCAGAAATAATTGTATTATTATTATATTTATTTTAATTGTTGATAATTATAAATTTACAAACACTTTTTTCTAATGGAAAACCAATAAATGTGGAGATCTTTTATTGGTTTTTCATTAGCAAAACTAATACGTGTTTGCGACTTAATAATTATCAATAAATAAATATAATAATAATATAATTATTTCTATTATATAAGTAAACCAATTTATATATAATTTAAAAACCGCGCCAATCGCGACACCAGCGCTGAAGTGGGTACTCACAGGAACCAATACTACCTTCATCTCTCTTAACATTAGAGTGGCACATCTATAGTATTCATCTATGGAATAGTGTGAAAAATATAGGTCGACCCTGCGCCAAGTAAATATTAAGCATAACCTCAATCTTCAACCATAATAATCAACCATTATAGTGCTCTGTGATAATAACACAAATAAGTAGATTTGGAAACATATTAATGGTTAACAATATTACATAATCATGATTACAGCTAAGCCTGCACTTACATTAAAACAGGTAATAACTTATTAAATCACATTTGTTTCAGTTATATATTTATATTCTAATACAATTTATTGTCTAATACAATTATCTGCATTCAATCAAGTTGCAAGTCTGTTTATTTTGGACAATTATTAATTAGGCAATCTCTTGCCCAGTTCAGTGGATGAGTGGTTAGAGGCATTATCTGTCTTGCACTGAGCATTAAGGAGCCTGAGTTTGAACCTCATCAGGGACATTTTTATGAATCACTTTTTAAGAGGTTTTCTGTGAAATTAATCACCATCTTTAACTACTGTGTTTGTTCATGGTATCCATTCTTATTTACTTTTTGCCCCTACCATCAATGAACAGGTGATTAAACTCCTCTGAGATTCTCCCTTAACCAACAGAGATCCCTCACAGCTGATAGCCCTATAAAAATACAAGTTTTTTTATAATCTCATTTATATTATACTAATATTAATTAATTTCAAATGTATACAAAACATATAGAATAACACATTGACATATTGTTGATAATATGAAAGAATTGTTGATGTTGAACCAAAGTAAAGTGAATTATTTTCAATAATAATAATGACCTGGCAACTATGTAAACTTTAAAATGAATACAGCTAAGTTCACTTATGGTCTATTGGGGTTCTAATTTTAGCACCCTACAGTTTATATAATAGCTATTTATGTCCATAGACAAATAATCTTTATAGGGTTTCTCTGCTAGTAAAGGAAGAATCCCAGAGGAGTTTAATCACACAGTAATTACCTTAACTTCACAGAAAAAACTGTGAAAGGTGATTTGAGAAATGCAATGCTCATGAGTTGGACTGCACCTCTAATCACCAAGTTTTATTTGTTTTTCAAGGCTAAATATGTATACATAAAAATGTAAATATATTAATTCAATAATTTACATTTATTTCAGTTTATGCTAAGGCAGCAAGTACTGAATCTATACAGACGCATTCTCCGTGCCATAAAGGAAATACCAGATGCCCAACAGAGAATTGAATTAAAAGCATGGGCCAAAGATGATTTTAAAACTAACATGCACCAAACAGATGAAATATCCATTAAATTGCTTGTTACATATGGGGAGAGGTGTTTAAAAGAATTAAGCACAAGTATTAATTTAGCAAAATAAACTTTATTTAACCAATTTTCAACCAAACTGAATAAATACAGTGAGCCAGCAATATCAGTGTACTTAATAAAGAAATGAACATAGAAATCATTTGTGTATTTTCCCTTGTATACCCCTTCATAATAATCTGGACAACAGCCCCCATGATGTGTTGTCCATCCATAAACAAGCACGGTATAACATTTACCAAAACTAGTCCTGTAGAAAGCACAATTACATATTCTAAAAATTTCATTATAATATCTGGCATTAAAATAAAACTGTAAATATACTTTGGAATGTAAGGAGACGTCATTACTGTTTGTATAATATCACCAGGGTGTCCAATGTAAATAACATGTGGTTTATCAACACGTGCAATCTGCAGCAAACATGTGCTATTATCTAACAAAGGTTTAATACAGTGCAACTTCATCGGACAATCAATGTGATTTCCACAAGAAAACTTTGAGGACTCAATTACAACTCTAGCAGGAAGGCAGGCATGGGGTGGTATTTCCAATACTCCATCTTTTTTCTCAATGTACTCAAAACAAATACTATCTGTTAGAGTGGGATCACAGCAATCAAAACCATTGTTAGTGTATCGTAGAGGTACACTTTCATCCAATGTGTGCACTACATCAGTATCCACACAAAATCCAGCTTTGTCTACATAAGCCTTCTGTAGGCACTCATACAGAGTATCTTCATTTGTAACTGTGCATGAATTAATTCTAGTAATCACATCACCTACATTCAAACCACGAGGGCCCACTAGGGGGGAGCCTTCAACAAAACTACGCACCAGAACGCCGGCGTTAATTTGGAAAAATGCTGAATAGAAGTAGGGAAGACTAATATAAATAACACAGGCAATTAAACTTAGGACTAGATTGTGCCAAATGCCAGCACATAAAATTTTGAGGGCTCTCCAAGGGTTTAATGCTAATAGTCTATCCGAGCTTAAATTTACGTATGCAACTGGCAGGATGAAAAATATATTAACACCAACATTTATAATATGAACATCTTCTTGAACAGATGCTAATGCATGACCTATTTCATGCACAATACTGGACAGAATCAGACTAAGACTGTAATAGCCTATTTCTGATCCAGGGAGGTTAATGCCTGGTATTAAAGGTTCTACTACTAAATTAGTTGGGCTTTGATTATGTCTACTGTAGAATATATTCTGACTTATAGCTACTAGTAGGATTATCACTGAGATTGGTAGTAAGATTAAAGTGGTGTAGAGGCCACAGGTAAACCAAACGTTCAGGAATCGTATGCTGTTGCCCCATCGCAGAAACATACGATTGAATGCCGTGGTTTGCCATTTGATTTGTAGGAATTTGACGGTGACACCGGTGCCGTTTAGTAACCGAATGTAGGGATAGTGGGCACAACTCTGTAAATTTAAATTTGTTTATGAATTACATTTATTGAAGGATGTAATTTAGTTACCTTAAAGAATAAGTCGAAAAACAATAAAATACCGTATATGACGGCAATTACCACGAAAATTGTCGCCAAGTCCATCTCGTTTTTAATTTCATATTTTTAAGATATCTTGTGGTTTGTAGGTTATGTTGTTATGCGGATGGCATTGATTTTATGGTTGTGGATGATTCACCACGACTTATTTCGGATTTAATAATTCAGGTACATTAGTGTACCATATAATTAATCAATAAAGTTTGATTGTGAAATAAAAGTACTGTAAAATGTATCATTTACAAGCTAATTTATGAGAGAAACTTAAATATTCATGTTTTTTTAACAAGGATACGCCGTGAATGCCTTTCAACCCATTTACATCTCTCCATATTCTGTGGTTTGGGCTCGTATTAATGCCCTTTAGTTCTTTTGGCCTGGCTCCTAACAGGAGTGCTGTCATCAGATCTCTGGCGCTTATTTAGCGAAATATTTGTCTACGGTTTGACGCTGAAGATACCAGCTCCTGTTCCTTCCGCTTATTTTTTACTGATAAATATTAATATACATGATAACATGATAAATGTAACTGTAAATAACATATATGATAATGAAATACGGGAAATGTAACAATGTTCAAGGCGGCCCTCAATTTACAAAACGTTTTCTTGTGATACTTCATTACTACGCCACTGGAATGCTCTGAAGGTAATCAGTAAGTAGTTCAAATGACTCAACATTATTATATTTTAGTTCCAAAGCAAATAATTGTAACAACAATTAAGAGCATATAGTAATTATATATGCTTCTGAATATATGTTTTAATAAATTAATTTTAAGGTTTATGTTTATGTTTTTTTTTTCAATGTTGGCATTTACACACGGCGTCCCTGTTGTACGATTAATTACGTCACGGCTCCCGACGAGTAATCAAAATGGCGTGTGCTGTGTGTAATTTTAGTTGAGTTCCTCGCAAATCTGTTTATTTTCTGTAGGGGCCCAAGTGTGTGCATTGCGAAATTGGATTAATAAACGAGTGCCTGCAAAATGACGGCGGATATGGATGCGGTGAAGTCCTTCAATGCGGAGGTATGTGTGTTTGTGTTTTACTACTCCCGTGTTCGATATGACGCCAAACCTCCGGCAATAGAAACCCGATATTGTTTTTGGATGCCTAAAGAATATGTTCGGTTTTATCATTATACAAATTGGGGTGTTTTGTATTTGTACAGCCAGCACAGCCATGTAATTCTATTAAGTTATTATTACGTACTAGATACATAACCATAAAATATCATGAGGGGTAACGCTAGGTTTCTAAAATATAACATAATTCTTGCAAGTACAACTGTGCTTTACAATAAATTCTAGATAGGGAAGGTTTTTAATATTACAAAGAGTTTCTATATACTATGGACCCATTTTCTATTAATTTTCCCTAAATTTAGCTGTTTCTAACAAAAGTAAGATAATATAGTTGTTCACATAGTCAGTCACAAAAGTCTACATATGCTCATCAAATGTGCAACAATTCAGAATTACATATTTTTATAACAATAATAATGATACATATTTATTTTTCTATCAACAACATATTTAAAAAAAAATCAGAATTGTAATACATATATCCTTACATATATAGAATTTAAAGGTCACAAAAGTCTACATACACTATACAGAATAGCGAAAACAACTAAATGTTTGATTATTTAGTAACACAAATAATTGTTTTAGATGACTGATTAGTGTTTGGTAAGTCCTGCTTTCCTCCAGTCATCTTAGCATTGACATCCCTAAACTTTCCATGATACTCGAGGAAATTTCAGCCAAAACTTTCTGTAGTGTAGCCTTTAGTGTTACTTTATTTCTAATTTTATATTTTTGAATTTACATTCTATTTCATCCTAAATATGTTCAATTGGGTTGAGATCAGCTGACTCAAGTCAAAAATGTAGTTGTTTCAGTATCCATTCTTTAACGACACATGTGATGATGTTTTGGATCATTGTATTGTTGAAATTTCCATTGGTTTCCAAGCCCCCCAAATATTTAACAGATACTTTTAAATGTATGAAATCCAGTTATTTTGTATGGTTCATTGTGCCATCAATAAATACTAAAATTCCTAGACTAGTTGCTGGCATCGGACCCTAACCATAACTGATGCTGTTTTTATCAAATATTTCCATTCCGTTTCTTAAATCCTTCTGCAGAAAGGAACTAATCCACCTAATTTTAAGTTTTCCATATTTCAAAATCTTTATTAACATGTTCCTTGGCAACGTTAATCTGTCTTCATTGATTTGTTTTTGAGATCAATGGTATTCATCTAGCAATTCTACCATTAAATCTATTTAATCTCAGTGTTCTGCATGTACTCTTTTTCCAGAAATGTTATTAATTTATTGTTTCTTTGGCAAGTTTGGAATGATCTTCTAAGATTTTGTATGATGTGCACATATGATCTTAAGCCCTAGTCCTCAATATCATATGGTCCATCTATCAAACAATTTGCTCATGTCAATAAAGCCAGCTGAAAAGAACATCCTGTTTTCTATGTCATTGCTGATCTTCTTTACTACTCTGTGCACCTGTTCTATAGTGCCATGGTTCAAATTGGTGATTTGTTATTACATTTGATCTTGATAGAATGGGATCCAATCTAGCCAGTAATAACTTTTCGATAACAAAATTGAAAACATTGCTTAGACATGTCAATTTTTAATTTTAAATTGCCAATTTGCAAATTTTTTCGACCATTTTTTAATGTGCCATGGTTCTTTCTGAATCCAAATTGGTGGTTTGGTATTAGTTTTGATCTTGATTGAATGGGATCCAATCTAGCCAGTAGTAACTTTTCGAAAAATTAAATTATAATACTGGCAATAGATTATTGATATAGAACAGATATAATTGGTCTATACGAGATTATTTCACTTTGGTTCTTGCCGGGCTTGATAATCATGGTTATTTCAGCAATTTTCCATTAAGATGGGAAGTAACTGAGTTGTAGCAGACCGTTGAATATTTGCAGGATTGCCGTTATCGTTTTTTTGTTATTCTTTGAAGTATCCGACCTGTTATAAGTTCATATCCGGGTGCTTTATTTGGGTTAATGTCTTTTAAGATTATTTACTTCACTCCACTATACATGAAGGGCTTATTGGTTTGTCCATCTGGAATGGGGTCTTGTGGAAGTTCCTAATTTCTTCTACATCACCCTGGGGGTCTATTTTGTAAGTTCAGACAGGTCTGTTACCCACGACCACCAAATAAACAACTGTTGGTATGCCCCACGCTCTACGAACGCTAGTGTAATACTGCCTTATGTCAAATGTCACAAATCTGTCAAGTGACAAGATAATAACCTATTTCACTATCTTAACGTAACATTTGACAAGTTTGTGACTTTTGACATAAGGTATTACACTGGCTTTCGCAAAGCGTGGGGCAAAGCAACAGTTGTTTAGTTGGTTGCCATGGGTAACAGACCAGTCTAAACTTACAGAATAATTTCTTCTATATTACCCTGGGGTAATATAGAAGAAATTAGGAACTTCCTTAAGACCCTATTCCAGATGGACCATATGATATTGAGGACTAGGTCTTAATATAATAATAATAGTACAGTCGTAATACACATACCAAAGACCTATCTGCTCTGGGGTCCCACAAGGAGGTGTACTGAGGCCAATACTATACCTGGTAGACACCACAGATTTGCCTACTACAAACCTAACTACAGTCTACTTCTTCTACTTCGCTGAGGACACGGCAATATTGACTTCCCACCAAAACCACAAAATAGCATCAAGAAATCTCATCTAAACATAATGGTATTGTGGTTGAAGAAAATTAAGGCAAACGAAACCAAATCTACATATGTCACTTTTACTTATAAGAGTTCAATGCCCTCCCATTACCCTAAAAATCTGTCTGTTAACTCAAGCAAACAGTGGGAAATACTTAGACATATATCTGGATAAACGCGTGACATGGCAGACTCATATCTTCAACAAGAGAAAACAATTGGAACATAGATGGCAACAATAGCCGCTTTCGTTTATTGCTCGGGAGCTGTTCTAAGCTAGCGAAGAGCAGCCAAGAACAGCTCCCGAACGATAAACGAAAGCGGCTAATGATACTGGATCACTGGTAAAAAATCAAAACTATCGTTATAAAACAAACTACTGGTTTACAAAGCAATTATAAAGCCCATCTGGACCTATGGGATGTAGCTCTGGGGATCCGCCACCCATTCCAATCTTAAAATTATCCAGAGGTCCAGACCTAAGTTCTAAGAAACATGGTTGACGCCCTATGGTATGTCTCTAACCACATAATAGAAAACGACCAACTAATCCCCTCCATCAATAGTTATGAAATCTTGGCCCTGTCCGTTTGGCTACTACTAGTGACTAGTAGGGACACATGCTGACGTCACGCTGTACTATTAGTATGACCGTGACGTTAGCATGTGTGACTAGTAGTCACTAGTAGTAGCCAAACGGACAGGGCCATAGTATCAAATACAAGTATACAAGTGCGCCGACAAAAACCGCTACAAAATAACAGACCCTTTAACTAGATTTAACTAAGAGCCTACCATAATAAAAAGGAAATAACTATGGAATTATCTCGTATTTCTCAGAATGTTAATTGTATACGTCAAATCATTTACATCATATTGACTTTATAGAGACATATTGTAAATAATAATGGAGACAAAAAAGAAGCCATGGTCATGACCTGCCATAGTGAGACAGAAATGATATTACAATACCTGAACACAAGATGCAATTCTTCAAACGAAGTTTCTCATATAATATTGCTCTCACCCAACTCAGTGGCCGAGTGGTTAGAGGCGTATTCCGTCTCGTACTGATCATTGGGGAGCCTGAGTTCGATCCCCAGCGGGCAACGAATTTTCGCGAATCACCTTTCACAGTTTTTCAGAGGTTTTCTGTGAAGTTAAGGTAAATACCGGGTGATTAAACTTCTCCCCCTTGTCCGGCGGAAAAGCCTCACTGCTGATAGTCCTATAAAGATAGAAGTTTTTTATTGCTCTCAAATATAACTCCAAGAAACCAAAGCTCTGAGTGGAACAAAAAATTAAAGAAAAGCGTTACTTACTTGTTGAATTAAATATTATTTCACGTTTCATGCTTTTTTCACTCTAACTTTTGATTTGATTTTTCTCAGACATTTTCTTATGTAACCTATATCATAATCTAAATCTCTGACTCTGACTATTGATACGATTTTTCTCGTAAATTTCCTTATGTAACCTATATCATAGTATACATCTCTGATCGAAGAAAAATAATCCCTTTCAGAATCCGTAATAAAAAAAATAGGGTTCATTTGAAAAAAGTGCCGATGGCGTCGTTGCACATTCAAAAATGGTCGAAAAAAACTAATCAAATCAAATAAAAAAACACACTATCATTAAGAATTGGCAATTTAAAATTAAAAATCGAAAGTGTCCGAGCTATTTTTTCAAAAATTATAAACAAAGGAATTTATTCCAAAAGCGACACCCTGTAGAATATATGAATATACCAGGCCTGAGTGTAGTAAATTTCTATTATTTCATTGGAATTTTCACTCGTTTTCCAAAACGCCAAATAGGACTTTCTTTATAGGTTTCTCTCTATAGGTTTCTCTCTTGTCATCATTTAGTTGTAAGCAAATGCACATTCTGAAAATCTATTGGATTTAACTTGTAGCCGACTTGAACTTTGTGTGCTTTCTATCTTATCTTAGTATCTTGTTTATTTGAGGGATGGGGTTCATTATTTCACCTTATCGTAGCATCTTGTTTATTTGGAACTCATGCTAATGCTAGTTCAATATTTTCTTTTCTGTGATTTAGACTATTATATGCCTCTTTCTGTGAGACATAGCTAAAAGCCTTATCCATGTCTAAATACTAAATATGTCTTTGAGTTAGTTGTTCTTAATTTTTCTATTAGTAGTTTAATATTAATATTGCCTTAACACTCCATCTCTTTCTGAACTCCTTTTGAGTACCTGTATCCCAAGCTTCTTTGTTGAAAATCGTTGTTATCGTATTCATTCCGTATGCTCCTAAGAGTGTTAACATTTCTCTTGCTATTAGGTCATCTTCTTTTTCTTCTTTAAGTGCCATATCCGTTCAGCGGACGTTGGCTATCATAATTTTGTTAACCGCCGAACTGAACAGGGATTCCGGGAGTTGATCGAACCATTGGCGAAGGTTTTTAAGCCAGCTACGTCTTCCAATACAACTTTTTCCCGCAACATATTGTATTTTTCTGGATATCTGTCATTGCTGTGTGTCCGTAGTATGACAGTTTTTTATTGTTCTGTTGTTTTCTGTCTCCTTTTTAACGCGCTCCAGTACTGTAATGTATGGTGTCACCGAAGTAGATCTGAAAAAAAAGCTAGAATCATTTTAGATGTAGTGCTACCGACGCTTGCTATGTGTAAGCTGGACAGATAAGATTCACAATATCTGTCCAGGTTACACAGCAAGCGTCGGTAGCACCACATCTAAAATGATTCTTGTTTTTTTTCGAGCTACTTCGGTGGCACCATACATTAGGGCAGACAATACGTAGCACCTTAACATTTGCATTCGAAGGCCCATCGTTAATTCATGTCCACAGAGTACCCTTTTCAGGCGAGTAAATGCTCGATACGGCATCTAATTTTTAGGAAATGACCCCAGTCCCTACTAAAGACGCATTCTAGGTATTTCATCATTTCAATCTTTTCTAAGAGTATGCCATGTACGTTAATGCCTATATCGATCACTGGCTGTTATCATATTATCATATATTTGGTCTTTTTTATCCTTTTAAGCCGAATCTCTCGCTCACATCAGTGACTCCAGTAAGAAGTTTCTGTCATCCTTCGAGGCTATTTACGATAACGACAGTATCGTCTGCATAACGCAAGTTTGCTGAGATTCTATTGATACTAATGTTCTCAAGTGCTTCATGGAAAATCTTTTCCGAGTAAATGTTAAAAATCAGTGGTGACAAAATACAGCCCTGCCTCACCTTAATAATGGAAATCAAACAACAGTAGATATGACACCAAGTATGGAACAATCAAACGATATGCAAGAATTAAAAGGCACGATGAAAACTCTCACGCCTTCTTCTATTATTGTGCGTTCAGTTAGGTTATCAATAATTTTGACAGCAGCTACTAATATATGAGACGAAGGCCCTAGTCGTCAAGGCCTGTAGACTTTAATGCTTCGACCATTTTGTCATGCTGCACTGTAAACGAAACACGAAAGCCTTTTCGAATTCAATAAAGCACAAGAAAACTTACCGATTCACATCTCTGCATCGTTTTACTAAAACCTGTATATTAAACAAAGCTTTTCTGGTTTCCATGCCGTTTCGAAATCCAAATTCGGGTTCACCTATATGTGCTCTTACGCTATATCCTTTCGTGAGTGACTCGTAGAAATATCTTCAAGACACGGCTCATGAGACTTACTGTGTGGTGGTCGCTACATTCTTTTGCGTTTGTTCTTTTAGGTATTGTGACAAAGGTTGATAGAAGCCAATCTGATGGAATCATACCTTTATTATAGATCGTGTTGAAAAGCTGGACAAGAATTCTCATGCCGTTTGTTTGAAGTAGTTTTAGTACTTCAGTTGGTATTTCGTCAGGATTCACGGCTTTTCGATTGCCCTTTCTACTTCTAAATCAGCCATAAGTGGACCGAATGACGCATTCTGCACTTCTGTTGTTCTGGTGATCGTTTGTCAGAAAGCAGTACTGCTTCCGGCTAGCAAGTTTGTGTTCTAAGCCCCATATCAAGTTACCACTGCTTTCAGTTAGATTGTTAGTATTTGGTGGTCTTCTGAGGCCGGCGGCTTCTTCAATTTTCTTGTGTAAGTGGAATGTATCGTGTTTCTTAAGGCTATCCTCAATTTCACTGCATTGCTAAAAGAACCATTTAGATTTTGCTTCTCTTATCTTTGTTCTTAGATCTTTATTTACTTCTTTATATTTAAACAGTACATCTTACCCTCGTAGAGGGAAGTTAAACGCCATCTGGCGGCACCACATCAATTAGCAATGCACACCCATATGGTAATAACCGTCAACATGCTCATGTTATCAGGATCACCGGGTAGTGCCCTCTAGAGAATACGAATAATATTCCAACAGAGTGCTTGAGATATCAGCACAAAGCCAATCGTATAAAACATATGTAAGTGTGAACCCACCTCTTAGCAATCTACATATCTAGATTTCGATCTTATTAGATCTCGTCAGTGTACCTCAGCTAGTGAGGATGAATTCACACAAAATCTCGAGATTTTGTGTGAATTCATCCTCACTAGCTGAGCTACACTGACGAGATCTAATAAGATCGAAATCTAGATATGTAGATTGCTAAGAGGTGGGTTCACACTTATATATGTTCTTTATAATTGCTATCGTTTCAGTATTTATAGTGTCTTCTCTTATCCATAATATCCAGCAGCTCATTAGTCATCCATTTCCTCTTTTTAGCTGGTCTATCTTGTATTAACGTAAGCTTAGTTATTTTGTTCATAATGTTTTAAATTGTGTCCTCGATGTAAACTTCCTTGGTTTTATTTTTTGAAGTTTTTTTCGAGCACATCGCCCAATTCTTTCCTTATTTATGGGGTTTTCAGTTTATTTATATCTAATCTTGGTGGATGTTTATGTTTTGATATTTTTTATAGTCGATTTGATTACGAACAATTTTAGTGGGTAAAGCCTTGGTTTCCTAGGAAGTGGTGTTGACAAAAGCGGCCGTATTTCACGTCATTTTTATGTATATTTAAATAAATCTTGTAATCCAGAGAGCGGTATACTTCAAAGTATTGAGAAAATGTCATGAATTATTATTAATCTGGTGAGTTATTCAATTACATGTACTTAAAACGTATATTGTAATGTGCAAATGACGTCAAAAACGTCCGTATTTATCGACACAGCTTGCTAGGAAACCAGGACTTAAGAGCTGGGAACGTCCATGTATATAAGCGATGATCAGGTAGTTTGGAGAAGGTGTTCATTATGGCCAGTTCGTTTTCTATGTGAAACTCGAAAAACCGTTCACCTCGTTCGTTTCTAATAATAATAATAATAATAATAATAAAGTGTCTTTATTTCCTTTTCAATTACAATGTAACAGTTTTACATTAGAACAATACAACATTGAAAAAGAAAACGGCGGTTTTCATGTGATTGTACTTCTTATACAAGATGGACAATCTCTGCTTTTCAAAATACCTAGTCCATTGTTTTTTTACGGTGAGTACAGCCCCTGGGCTGTGTGCACTGCGCGGCCCTTCACGGACCTATTGTACCTCATACAACATCCATGATATGCTAGCCGGGTAAATTCTTTGTGGAAAAATTTCCCGGCTTTCCCACCAACGTTCCGTACGCAATGGATTCAGACCATCGGCTTTGACCACTGCGCCACGGACCGCCTCCATAGTCCATAGTTGCCAACGACACTTACTTCGCGTCCTGAACCTACTTTCGCATTAAGGTCAACCATTACAATTGTGATATTATTATTATCTTTAATTTGAGAAAGCACATCATTTAGTTCCTCATAAAACTGATCAATCGCGTCGTCTGCACATTCTGATGTTGGTGCATAAACTTGAACGAGCGAGATATTAACTGGATTAGCCGGAATCTGCAACTCGATAATTCGGTCTGGCACTGCAGTGAAATTCAAAACGAATCATACTTCCTTACTGACAATAAACGCGACTTCCTTGTGGTTCATGGAGCTATCATCGCCCATTTAGTACACGCTATGGGTGTCCACTTGGCATTTTCCGTTTTGGGGCCATCGCATTTCGCTAATGCCGAGTATGGAAATACTCACGCCTAGTTTCTCTAACGAATCTTAAAGCTCGTCTTATATATAACCACGTCTTAAATTTTTAAACTCTTGCACCAAACATATGTAGATCTTTTTTGTTTGGTGCAACGCTTTAAGACGGTCTTAAACTAGTTAAGATTCGTTGGAGAAACCGGGCGTAATAAGTCTTTTCATTTCTTTGATGATATTATATATTTTCCAGGTACCTTCATACTCCTAACGTTCCAGGTTCCTATAAGCGCTTTCGTTTAGAAATTTAGCATTGCTAATCGCCCCCGTGGCGTGCAGTATCGTACAGGTCTTGCGGTCTTGCACCGCCGGTCGTAAGGGCCGAGGTAATCTACCTCGTGTGCGCATCTGAAGCCGCAAATAGAACAAGGAGCAATAAGCCCGTACCAGCCCAGAGTGATGAAAACGGGTTAAATTTCTCTTGAATGATTTACTTGGCCGTGGGTGGCCGAGAGATTGTTTACACCCACATTTAAGAGGCAAATTTGCAGCTATGTCATGATTTTGCTGGGGAGAATAATATAGTGGTTTCCCGTTGCGTTCTACACGGCTGTATAAACGACGTATTCTTGGTTGCCACTGCGATGTTAGCTGTCCAGATATCAACCATTCTGATTTCCATGATGACAGCTTGATAGTCGGTACTGGATTGCCAGCTGCCGCTTTCTAGGTTGCTAGTTTTGGTCCGCCCCGGGTATTTTATTTCCCCTGTATCCATCATATTATCTGATGAGCGTTTTCCTATCCGCCAGTTGGGGAGGCGTCCTAAGGAGACCAGCAACTCCACATGGATTTGGTCATGTTTCGCCGATTTCCCTCTCTTGATTGCTTTAATTCTTTTCTCCATCTCCTGTAGCATAGTCTTGTAATGCCATGTGCTCTCAACTTCAATTGGTGTTTTCTTATCCTTCACACTTTTCAGCTTGTTGAAATGTTCCTTTCTCCTTTGTATTATTTTTGTTTAGTTTATTCAACTAACCTTTCTTTATTTATGTTTTCAGCACATTAAATATAGTATGTTTTTGCTTAGCTAGTATGTCTTCATCCATTTCATTCTTCCCATTGTGACGCTGTCTTCAGGTCTTATCTTGTGTTCTTTGTTCGATATATTTGCGTAGAGGAACTTTATCTTCTTATCTTAATTTTTTTTATGTGTTTACCACACCTAGTTTGTTGCTTGTTGTTTGATTTACTTCCGTTATTCCAGTATTCTTTGTCATTTATAACATTCTGTTAGTTGCTATTGTTGTTATCCTCATTTTCGTCTCCAGTGGCAATTACCCTAGTAGGGTACATTGACAATTATCTAGATGGGGTTATTACACTGAATATAGCACTCTTTTGTCACGTGATATATTATGTTGAATAACCCCCTTTCGTTTATCGTTCGGAAGCTGTTCTAAACTGTTCTAAGATCAGCCCAGAGGTAGACTGGGGGAGGTTCAGGGGTGCGATTCTTGAAATTAGTCGTTTCGAACGTATTCGTTTACCTGTTAAAGCAAAATAGGATCAATTCACGATTTGAGTTCGTTCAATGATCTAATTTAGGTTGTTGGTGTTTTTTTTAAGCTAGTAAACCGAAATTTCATAAGTTTACGCGCTCCTATCGTGAATTGTCCGGATTTTGCCCAACGATTTTGATAGTTAAATGAATGCTTTCGAAATGAGTTGTTTCAAGAATCGCACCCCAGGTTTGAGGTATGGTACTAACCAGAATCTAATGTGCACAGTCCATTTATCTCGTGTGGCCCATATTATTTTATAAATTCTGGATCTATTAATTCAACACATTTCATTAGAACTCCAGTAATTACCCAAAACCCTAAAAACAGTTAACTTACACTTGAATTTACAGTTGCCTCCTAATTCACTCAACGCCAGACTATTCATTTGTTGTATAGTTCTTCGTATAAAACACGAAACAGACAGTATGTACTATGAGAACGGTAGCCTTCTCATATATTTTTTTTATTGTTTTGTAGAAACACCAGACTATTCATTCGTTGTATAGTTCTTCGTATAAAACACAAAACAGGCAGTATGTACTATGAGAACGGTAGCCTTCTCAAATATTGTTTGTATTGTTCTGTAGAAACGCCAGACTATTCATTCGTTGTATAGTTCTTCGTATAAAACACAAAACAGGCAGTATGTACTATGAGAACGGTAGCCTTTTCAGATATTTTTTGTATTGTTTTGTAGAACAACTATTATAATTATATGGCATCATCCTTTGCAGAAAAAGTCTTTTAATCTGTTATTTGAGCCTGACCGAAGGATTATTTTTAACCCTCTATGCCCAACTCCGCCTTAAGGCGAACCACGCTTAATCGCATATAAAGATACATTTAAATATTTTATAGCTTCTATGCCCAACGTCTCAAGGCGGGCACACCTTTAGCAGGTGTACCAAGTGCCGCTATACCGAGAGCCAATATTTGAATACAGATTCATTCATACATACATCATCGGTCTGAAGAATATTTTTTCGCGACCATAAAAAACTTAGGCATAGATGATAATAATACATACATACATCAGTGGTCTTCAATTATATGAGGAACATTTTTTCGCGACGATAAAAAACTTAAGTATTAATGCCCAAGTTTTTTTTATTGTCGCGAAAAATGTTCCTCATAATCCTATACCCCAATATTGGACTTTTCTAATCCATTCAACCTAGCGTCATTAGAGTTGGTAACAGTTATTTTTATTAAGTATTTTCTAGTAACCATCAGGACACAGTAACCGTTTGCATTTCTAGCGGTTATACGAGTATATATAACAAAAACAAAATGTTGGCTTAAAAGACAAATATTAGGTTAGTGTGAGCTTTAAGTTTTACATTTCACTGTTACACGCGCCTGCAATACAAAGGGTCGTACACAAAGGCCCGCGGTAGTGGTAACGTAGCATATTTAACACATTAAAGCCCTGGTTTCCTAGGAAAGCGGTACCGTTAGGCCCAATTCACACATAAGCGGCGTCGGGCGCAGGTGCGGTGTAGGCGAGGTGCAGGCGCGACGTCGCACAGGCGATTGTGATGTCCATATGCAGTGAAGGGGTGGACATTGCACCTTATGTTTACATAGAGGCGGCGTGGAAGAGTTTCGCCTCTTCGCCTACCGTGTCTTAGGCGAAGACGCGGTGCCTGCCGAGGCATAACTCTTCCACGCCGCCTCTATGTAAACATAAGGTGCAATGTCCACCCCTTCACTGCATATGGGCATTACAATCGCCTGTGCAACGTCGCGCCTGCGCCTCGCCTGCACCGCTTATGTGTGAATTGGGCCTAAAGCGGCCACTTGTGACGTCATTTGTACATCATAAAAACCGTGTGAACTATTTGTAATTGAATATTTCACCATTTTTCATCGTAATTCATTGCCGTTTTGCATTACGTTGTCGACAACCATATTAGTTTATATACACGTAAAACTATTTTGTCATGTAAAAATTACGTCAAAAGCGGCCGCATCCGAGAAAACCAGGGCTTTAGATGAATCAAATCGATTAATTGGTCATACTCGTGGCAAGAAGTTCAGCACGCTCCAACTTTTACGGTAGAACAGGCAAGGGTTAATAGGTTGATTTATTGACTAATACTGTTCACGGGACAATACTTTGCCGGTTATTTAAATGCTTTGATTATCTTGATGCTAAATCATCTAAAGGATTGGCGGGTTTGCTGCTAATTTGAGAAAGATCATCTTTCAATGGCGGGGATTCATATTTGTAGTAACTATTAACTCGTCTACCAAATAGCCGAAATATATGCATTTCATTCAAGTAAGGTTAATAGATTTTTAAATTGATTATGCGTGCCACATAGATTGGCTGATAAGCATAATCGCTAAACTCGTTAAGATCTCGTTACATTAACTGTTGTGCGATAGATTATCATCACTAAACAAGCGATATAATATGAATGTATGTACAATTATTATTTATTTTAGATTTAGATAATATTGATTAAGCAGTGGTTCTATAAAAGCGGTACACTTAAAAACGCATTATATAATTTTAATTGTTGATTTTAGCAAATACATCTATTTGAACACTATTATGGTTCATTATGTAAATGTAACATTTTAAGCTTGTGGATGTAATATGAACTTAATCTGTTCATATTACATCCACAAGCTTAAAATGTTAAATTTACATAATGAACCATAATAGTGTTCAAATAGATGTATTTGCTAAAATCAACAATTAAAATTATATAATGCGTTTTTAAGTGTACCGCTTTTATATATGATATTATCTATAAGGTACCTTACACAGTCAATAATAAGGTCAGTCCTAGCTAGTCAGTATTTTCTTGAATCCTCCTCAAATAAGTAATCAATTATTCAGATACACATCAGTATTCTCTTCATTTACTCATTACTATACTTTACACGATCAGTAATACTGTCAATATTTTAGAATAATGAACATTTTAAACATGCTAACGTACAATAATACTGTCATTATTCTAAAATATTGACAGTATTATTGATCGAGTAAAAGGTGCCTTTATGAGTTAGACCAATACAATATACAATTACATACATTTCTAATGTATGTTTTGAAAATTCGGAAATTCTCAAAAATAAAATTAAAGTGTTTATACGATTACAATAGTCTTAAAATATCTATTTTCACCTTACATGAGTTTTATTTATTTTTTCGCGCTATAGATGAACATATTTCCATTAAACATAAAAATTAAAAATATATAATTTTCTTAATTAAAGACTATAAAATAATGTATGAGAAAATGCTAGCATAAAATAATCATCATCAGCCTGTAGACGTCAACCCTAAACGAAATCATCCTCCATCTGACTCCGAGATTGTGTTTTGGGCTCTTTGTATTCAGTTGTTACCCTTCATTTTGCGTTTAGTCGATACACGGGCCGTTATCATTGCTCTGCACTGCATGACTATGTCCATTTTTTGTCATACCTGGCGACATGGATGGGCGGGTCCATCTCCATTTGCTTTTGGCGATCTCTTCCATTACGCCTGTGATAGCTGTTTTTCTTCCGGTATTCTCGTTTTTGATTTGATTTCATCTGATCTCTAATGCTCACCCTCTCATCGTTCTCTCTATTGCACTCAGACACACCCGAAGGCGATTTGCACTGCTTTCAGTTATTGTTTCAGCTTCGAGTTCGTATGTGATTACTGACAGGATGCAAGCGCTTCAGATTTATAAGAATTTTCGGTTCCTAAACTCTTAGGGGTTTCCCAAGTAACATTAAAGTTAAGAAGTTATTTTTTGTTCATTAAATGTAATCATTTGCCAGCACAGATGTACAGAACAATTTGAACACATCCAATTCGTGCGGATTGGTTTTTCTTTAGTGCTACATAACGCACAACGTCTCCTTGTGAAATACTTTGGCAGGTGGTAGAGTTACTGTGCCTAACGGATTAGCTTGGATGTAGTCAGTTGTACGTAATCCTTTTCTAAAGCCTGTCGTTTCAATTGGTTGATAAAAGTCTAGCTTATTACTCAAGCGTTTAGTAATAATCTTCATAATTAGTGTGACAAAACAGGGTTAGGGTTAGCTCTGCCCCAACAAAATCTGCTGTGTCTTCTTTGAATCAGTTGTTTTCACGAGTTATTTATTATCACTCACACAGTTGGCCGAGCAAGGGTCGTTTAAACAGATCCGTCTCAGTAGTTTGTAGAACATGGACAACTGACTTGTAGGCCTATAGTAGTATTTTATTTACAACGCCAGAATATAATGGTTGTAAAAAGTCGATACAAAGAACTAAAAATAAAATGTGATATATATATATAAAATAAAATGTGAAATTATTCAAATTTTATATATGTATATATATATATATATATATATATATATATATATATATATACTAGTATATATATATATACTAGTATATATATATATACTAGTATATATATATATATATATATATATATATATATATATATATATCTTCTTTTTTGTACAGTAGGATTACCTCTGCGGTTTTTCCGGCAATCAGGTATTTACCCTCTTCATGACGTTAGTTTAGTAGAACTAGTATTGCTTTCTCAAGCTCTGTTCCATCCGTCTTTAGCATCTACACGTTATACTATCCTCTCCCGAGACATTTGGTTGTCTATGTTAGTTCCGTTATATCTATTTTTGGCATGTCTTCTGAGCCTACATTCGTGATTTTGTTATCTTCTTGCTTTGGTGGCGTTGGGCTCATTTGGCGATACAGATCCTCATAGAAATTTGTACGATGTTCCTTATACCGCCTTTTTCTGATATGATTTATCCTTGTTGGTTTTTCATCTAATGTATTGGGAGTTTCTTCTTTTTCATTCGTACAGTTGACTCTTCACAACAACACGGATACTGTTGGTAAATATTCATTCTGATGTTTGGTGTAGGTTTGATTTTTACCCAATGTTTGCATTTAAATCCCCTATTACATCTGCGACCCTAGTTTTTTTCGCTTACTTTGCTGTGGTAAGGTCCTCGTAGACTTATTCAATGACTTCGTCTGTCAATGCAGTTGTAGGTCTATAAGTTTGTGTGACTTGTATCTTGTATATGTTATTCAGAGTGATTACGATGTTTGACTCGATCTGATATAGCTACTGTTCTGGAGATGAAGCGTTTTATCCTAGGATTGCTACTCTACCTATGTGGTGATTTATTTCCGTGTTCCTGGGGAATTTGAGTATTTTGTTAGATTCGCCCTTTAACCTGGTTTCACTGAGGCCCAGAATGTTCTATTTGCTAGTTCGCTACATAGGTTCTCGAGGTGTTCATCCTGTCGCATCGTGCGTATGTTATAGGTCGCCATAAAGAATGTCCTTCCAATCTTCTTGGGAGTTTGTTTCTTTTCCGGTACAAATTTTAAGTTATATTTTAAATAATGTCAGAATTACTTACTATTTTTATCGTAAATTAAAAATATGCTTTAAAGTATAATTTAGCTAATCAAAATTTCCAATGATATATTAAAGCACGACACACAAATACAGAAATGCATAGCATTTCATTGTAAAGAAAATATTCCGGTCATTTCGTATTCATATTTATTGATTTCACATGAAATGTTTACATACATTTGTACTTATTTTCCACATGAAATCATAGGAACTCGTAACAGATATTACTTTGCGAATACAGCACTAGTTTTGATTTTTCTTTACGTTTCATAGTCAAAACTATTGACTATTTTTTGAAAATGTCTGTCTATGTATGAGTACGTCTGTGAAAAAATTGCGGGAAAACGTCTGAATGTGAAATCGGGGGCAAATTTGTGCCAAATTTGGAAATCGTCCGAGAAAGCGAGATGCGGTGGTGATCCCGTGATTTGGTCCACAAATAGAGAAAAAAAAAGCTTGATAAAACCATTACCTATTGCGCAAATAACTATTCAATTTGTACTTATTTTCCACATGAAATCAGGAAGTCGTAACAGATATTACTTTGCGAATACAGCACTAGTTTTGACTTTTCTTTACGTTTCATAGTCAAATCTATTGACTATTTTTTGAAAATGTCTGTCTATGTATGAGTACGTCTGTGAAAAAAATTGCGGGAAAACGTCTGAATGTGAAATCGGGGGCAAATTTGTGCCAAATTTGGAAATCGTCCGAAAAGCGAGATGCGGTGGTGATCCCGTGATTTGAGCAAAATCGGTCCACAAATAGAGAAAAATAGCTTGATAAAATCATTACCTATTGCGCAAATTACTATTCAAAAAAATGAACACGCGGCGCAGTCAACAAGTGACGTTAGCTACTGCCGCACAGTGGGACCGTTTCCCGAAAACGTGGCCAATATTATTAAACCTTCTTTTAGAAGACCAATTTTTGATCCTCGAGGGTTTTCGAGGTCGCTGATTACGAATCCGATTTGAAAAATTCAAAATGACAGACAAAAAAGTTAATTTTGCAAATAATATTGTTCGAAATATCTTACACCGGGGGGTTTGAGGTCAATGAATATAAACCCGATGTCGGATTAAAAAAAATCAAAATGACGGACAAAAAGTAAATTTTACAAATAATTGGTTCCAAATTACTTGCAAGAGGGTTGTTAAGGTCCCTGATTACAAATCCGATCTTCGATTTTCAATATTCAAAATGGCGAACCCAAAATGGCGGACAAAAAGTAAATTTGAATATAATTTATCACTGAATACGAATTCGATATCCAATTTAAATTCAAAATGGCGTACAAAACGTAAATTTTGTAAATAATTTGGTTCGAAATTACATGCACGGGGTTTTGTGAGGTCAGTGAATACGAATCCGATATCCGATTTAAAAAATGCATAATGGCGGACTCAAAATGGTGTACAAAACGTAAATTTTGCAAATACTTTGGTTCGAAATTACTTGCACGGGGTTTGTGAGGTCAGTGAATACGAATTCGATATCCGATTTAAATTTAAATTCAAAATGGCATACAAAACGTAAATTTTGTAAATAATTTGGATCGAAATTACTTGCACGGGGTGTTGTGAGGTCAGTGAATACGAATCCGATTTCCGATTTAAAAAATGCATAATGGCGGACTCAAAATGGTGTACAAAACGTAAATTTTGCAAATACTTTGGTTCGAAATTACTTGCACGGGGTTTGTGAGGTCACTGAATACGAATTCGATATCCGATTGAAATTAAAATTCAAAATGGCGTACAAAACGTAAAATTTGTAAATAATTTGGTTCGAAATTACTTGCACGGGATTTTTGAGGTCACTGAATACGAATCCGATTTAAAAAATTCAAAATCGCGTACAAAACGTAAATTTTGCAAATAACTTGGTTCGAAATTACTTGTACGGGGGTTTGTGCGGTCACTGAATACGAATCCGATTTAAAAAATTCGAAATGGCGTACAAAACGTAAATTTTGCAAATAATTTGGTTCGAAATTACGTACACGGGGGTTTTTGTGCTTATTAATTACAGATCCAATGTTCGATTTAAAAAATTCAAAATGACGGATAAATTATATAAATATATATAAATTATTAATTTATATATAAATAATTATAAAACATATTTTGAGAGTTATTTCATACTTTGAATCACTTATTGCATGTTAACAGACGGTGAAAGTTACGAAAAATTATATTAACAATATGCCCCTCTAACAGCGCCGCGCAGCATGGCCGTACTGGATTTTTTTTTATAATTGGTTAGCCAATTTTGATATATGTTAAAAGTAAGAATATAAGGTACAAAACCCAAAAGGAATCAGGAAGCCTTGATATGCTTTGATTTTTGTAAAAATCTATTTAAAATATAATATTTAAAATTTGTAGTTCATTTATGTCATTTTTTAATTACATTTATACATATTAACACTTTATACATATACGAACATATAGTACATACCTGCAGGAGCATTTTCTATTTTACACAATTAAAGGTACACAAGTCTGTGAAACTTTATAACACTTTGAATTTTGCTAAAATTGTCGGCTCTGTCGTAAGCTCAGTGCGAGGGTTAACTTCAGATTGATTTACCGGGATGAAGGGGCAGGTTGAAAAGTGTACCCTATTACAGATGAATGCTCGGACAATCCCTGAACCAGTTAAGACAATTTTCATTCGAAAATACGAAAGTCAGTTTCCTATTTTTAGCCACGTTCTCGGGAATCGGCCGATATCAGGGCCGATACCATACATAAATCGCACGGGAAGCTAGCGAAAATGGTCGCATGTTAAATGTAGTACGGTAGAAAATAAGTATGACAAAATAAGACACAATGAGACGAAATTCGACAATATGAGACAAATAAAGATAAAATAGGATATCGAACCGACTCGATTCTAATCAAATCAAATACATTTTTTGAGAAATATCTTAAATTCTGATTTAATTTTAATTAATAAATGCGGAAAGTCGTGTGGTGTCAGATATTTTGTATTGTCATCAATGTCAAATTAGTACTTAGAAAACTTGTATTGACATATTCTCTCTTACATTACCATTCTCACGTTATATAATACAAATATAATACAATCTACATCACTATGATACCAGCTGCTCTTAATACATATAACTATTTTCTACCTTATCTTATTGTATAATATTATAAAGCTTGCACACATACCTTCCTAATCTCTGTAGATAACAAGACCCCCATGCACTTGGATTATATATATTTTATTTTATTTATTTTATGGTACCTGTTGGTATCTACCTCCTTTTGTTTGTCTTGCTCATCCACTTCGCTAAGTCTTTCTTTCACTACTTCCTCTCGCCTCTTTCCGCTAGGTTTTATTCTAATCACTTCCCTGTCCGACATGCCCACGCTCTCTTATACATTTCTTCTATCGTTCCCCTACTTTGTCCTTCCCTCTCCCATTTGCCACCTGGTGAAATACCTCTCTCATAATGCGTCTCTTCTTTTACTGCTTCCACCCTTACCCTATCCTCCCACATTTCCTGCAATACAATTTAAGCTGGTGTTGCTCGCTACATCTCCAGTTAACGTTTCAGATTATTTTGCTATTTCACTATCCGTGCCCTCTATATATGTTGCACAGAGCCGGACTCCGAGGGCGTCCTTGCCGTAGCCCCAGTGCGGTCACAAATACCTCCTCTCAATGTTTAAACTACAATTTTTATATATACTTTATACTTTTTTAGAAGCGATAATTATTCTTAGGATTGATTGAAAGATATTTATAAGTGTGAGATCTAATAAGATCGAAATCTAGATATGTAGATTGCTATGGGGTGGATTCACACTTATATATGTTTTATAAGATTGGCATTGTGCTCGTATCGACTCCGAGGGCGTCCTTGCCGTAGCCCCAGTGCGGTCACAAATACCTCCGCTCCCAGGCTTACCCTGCAGCTGATGGTTTAGTACAGATAAACTCACATGGATTTGTTAAGGAGAAAAGGGGTATCACCAAGTATAGTAACGAACATACAGCGTTACTATACTTAGTGATACCTCGTTTCTCCTTAACAAATCCATGAGAATTTCTCTGTCCATACTATCGTATGCTGGCTTCAGGTCCACAAACGGCGCATACACCTTTCCCTCTACCGGTCTGATTCCTTGATCCACCCCAATGTTCCACATTACAATGTGTTTAGTGGGTCCTCGCCCCTTTCTAATCCCCGCTTGATGTTCCGGTAACACCCATAACTCTAACAGCCCTCACCACTTGTAGTACAAATATTATATAGCTGGAATTTACCAGCGTAATTCCTCTGTAATTGTTGGTGTTACTCTCGTCCTCCCGCCTTATAGATAGGCATCGTCCCTCCCTTTCTCCAGCTCTTTGGCCACTTATTCCTCCTCGTCCAGATACCTTAAATTTTCTCCACCATTTTTTCCTTGATACTCACCCGTCACCCACTTCCACGGATTCTCTACCCCGTCCGGTCCGGTCGCTTTCCTGCCCACTAAGCAATTTATCGCCTCTCCCGCTATTCCGCGTGATTTCTTGCTTACTAGGATAGACGACTGATGGAGATATCGTCAATCCTCTCCGTCCTGTGTGCCTCGGTTTCTGGTATCCCTGCAGATTCGGGATACACGCTTTTCTCTAGTTCTTATTGTTTTCTCACCGCTACAGCGCGATGTAGCGGTGAGAAAATGTGAATATGATAAATTGCCCCAGTTTGAAACTCTGTAGCGTCTCTATTTATTTCAACAGCTAGAGATGCTTTATATGTGAAAAATAAATTAAACTAACCGAAAACAAACAGACGAAATGCTTTTTGTAGTCGCCTTTAGAAAATTACTACCCCTGAATCGCGAATATAATATCATTCTAGTTAATTCTGCTATAATTTATAAAAAATAATAGTTGTCTGTAGATTCAATGTTTCTTGACAAATCTTGTACAATGTAATACACGCTACTTATTAAGTTACCGACGGTCGATCCTCTCCGTACTGTACGCCTCGGGATTCGGTATATCTCTTAGTAGCCCTGTAGATTGAAGCTACACGATTTTCTCTAGCTTCTCGCAGTAGCGGTGAAAAATGTGAATATGATAAAAATTCATGTTTTCCCCAGGGTAAACTCTGTAGCGTCTCTATTTATTTCAAGAGCTAGAGAGATGATTTATATGTGAAAATCATACCAGCCGAAAACAAGCAGACAAATTGCCTTTTGTAGTCACCCTTAGAAAATGGCTACCCCTGAATCGCGAATATAATACCATTCTAGTTGTTTCTGCTATAATTTATTAAAAATAATAGTTGTCTGTAGATTCGCATTTCTTGACAAATCTAATACAATGCAAGGCACGTTACTTTTAGTTAACCGACTGTCTATCCTCTCCGACCTGTGCGCCTCGGTTTCCGGTATCCCTCTATTAATAACCCTGAAGATTGAGGCTACACGCTTTTCTCTAGCTCTTACCGTTCTCGCGCTGTAGCGGTGAGAAAATGTGAATATGATAAAAGTCCATGTTTTCCCCAGTTTAAACTCTGTAGCGTCTCTATTTATTTTAAGAGCTAGAGAGATGGTTTATATGTGAAAAACAAATCATACCAGCCGAAAACAAGCAGTAGTCACCCTTATAAAACGGCTACCCCTAGATCGCGAATATAATACCATTCTAGTTACTTATGGCTATAATTTATTAAAAATGATAGTTGTCTGTAGATTGGCAGTTTCTTGGCAAATTTTGTACAATGTAATGCACGCTACTGATTAAGTTACCGGCTGTCTATCCTCTCCGTACTGTGTGCATCGGTTTCCGGCATCCCTGTATTAGTAGCCCTGCAGATTGCGTCTATACGCTTTTCTCTAGCTCTGACCGTTTTCGCGCTGTAGCGGTGAAAAAATATGAATATGATGAAAATCCATGTTTTCCCCAGTTTCGACTCTGTAGCGTATCTATTTATTTCAAGAGCTACAGAGGCGGTTTATTAAGTTATTTAAGTATATGAACAAACAGTCGTCCTCTAAATTTAAGCTAAAGGTTTTACATACATCACTGTTATTTCTAATACTGTTTGAGATTCTGCACCAAGATATTTATAGAGAAACACGACTTGACGTCGTGACAGTAATTTGTTTTAGTAACCTTAGCATCTCTGATACCCACACCATATTTTGCGCCTAATTAAGGGTTAAATATATATTTAACACTTAATTAGGCGCACTGGGGTATAGCGTACCCCATCGGGATATCTTGTGGCATTTTGTACCGGGATAACCCTCCCCGCGCGAGTAGCAATGTGTTCCAAAAACGCAGTTGAGCTTTTATCAACCATACATGACCAGGAGGAGATTGCTGTAGAATTAGGGAAGCCTGAGATCATTTTAGATTTTAACCAAACGTTAACTCTAATTTATTTGAATATTGTTGGAATTGTTTGTATTGATTTATTAATGATTGTATATAATATCTCAATGTTTAAACTACAATTGTTTTATATACTTTACATTAAAAACGATCATTAATCTTAGGATTGATTGAAAAATATTTATAAGTGTGAATCCACCCCTTAGCAATCTACATATCTAGATTTCGATCTTATTAGATCTCATCAGTGTAGCTCAGCTAGTGATGGTGAATTCACACACTATGTCGTGTGTTATATACAAAAATGATACAACTAACCCCCTATCGTCTTATTTAACCCTTAATTAGGCGTGCCGTGTTTCATACCATCGCACGGGGTATTTTGTACCCCACCCACTTTTAATTATAATAGTTTGTAATGCAAATAAATAAATATTTTTTAAAAATGATACAACTAACCCCCTAGGAGGAAAGTTAAACGTCATCTGGCGGCACCACATCAATTAGCAATGCCAATGGTAATATACACTACACTGATGAGATCTAATGAGATCGAAATCTAGATATATAGATTGCTAAGGAGTGGATTCACACTTATATATGTTTTATAAGATTGGACTTGTGCTGGTATCGCAAGCACTCTGTTGGAATATTATTCCATAGAGGGCACTACCCGGTGATCCTGATGGCATGAGTATGTTGACGGTTATTACCATATGGGTGTGCATTGCTAATTGATGTGGTGCCGCCAGATGACGTTTAACTTTCCTCCTAGGGGGTGAGTTGTATCATTTTTGAAAAATATTTATTTATTTGCATTACAAACTATTATAATTAAAAGTGGGTGGGGTACAAAATACCCCGTGCGACTACCGATGGTATGAAACACGGCTTAAGGGTTAAATAAGGCGATCCATATGTATATTCTCATTATCACAGTTTTGCATCATATTTTAAGAAATAGATGATAAGAAAAGCCTCATCATACTCGGGCAGTAGCAACTTGAATTTATGCTGATGAACACACCCAGTACATTACAATTGTCTTTACATATTATGGGAATAAACTTCCTTATTCATACAAACTTTCTACTTTCAGCTGTCTTCCCTCTACGAGGTGAAGCCTCCGATATCGAAGGCAAAAATGACTGCGCTCACCAGAGGCGCGATAAAAGCAATAAAATTCTACAAGCATGTGGTGCAGAGCGTCGAGAAGTTTATCCTGAAGTGCAAGCCTGAATACAAAGTGCCTGGACTCTATGTGATCGACTCGATAGTCCGTCAATCGAGACACCAATTCGGAACGGACAAAGATGTCTTCGCTCCACGATTCGCAAAAAACATGCAACAGACATTCCTTAATTTATTCAAATGTCCACCCGAAGACAAGGTATGGTATAAGACTTAATAATAACACTAATTTAGCTAGTAACTACAATAAATCATGCATGTTTAAATATTATTATTATTATTATTACTTAGTACAATTATTATAATTGTACTAATTAATAATATTTTTATTATTACTTAGTACAATTATTATAATTGTACTAAGAAATAATATTATTATTATTACTTAGTACAATTATTATAATTGTACTAAGAAATAATATTATTATTATTACTTAGTACAATTATTATAATTGTACTAAGAAATAATATTATTATTATTATTACTTAATACAATTATTATAATTGTACTAAGAAATAATATTATTATTATTATTACTTAATACAATTATTATAATTGTACTAAGAAATAATAATACTTAAACATGCATGATTGGCAAACATGATAATAAGGAATTATTCCTCAGATGTTTACCAACATGTTTAATGAGGTAAAATATGAAATAAAAATGTAATTATAATAAGATGTAGTATTCTATCATTTACGAGTTTAAATTTAGAATTGCTTGTATTCTGCGGAACTACACATTGAAATTATGAAAGCGGTTTTACATGATGAAAAGTAGTTTCTTAAGTTTCCTTAAATTGTATATCTAACGACATTGTAATTGTTTATTTGAATGAAATCTGCAATGCGTATGACAGCTCTAGCGTCAAAACATGGTTTTAGATAGGTGCAAACGCAGTAAAGGAAAAGGTAAAATCGAGCGTTCTGAGAGTGACTTGCACGGATAATCGAACACGTGATGAACAGCTCCCGAACTATAAACCAAAACGGATCAAATAAGCATAGTTATTGTATATGTAGTTGACGATGCTTTTACCCTTCTTCTTCGCAGCGCTACAACCCGGTGTGGGTTTTGGCTGCCTTCACCACTTGTCTTCATCTAGGGCGGTCTTCTGCGGTTTCCTGCCATGTGGTTAGGTCCATGCCTATTGGTGTGAGGCCTTTCCTGATGTTCTGCTGCCATCTCAATATTGGCCTTCCTAACGGTCTTCTTACCCTTTAACTTACATATATATATATATATATATATATATATATATATATATATATATATATATATATGTAAGTTATATATATATATTATAGTCATTTTGAAACTGCATATTTTCGCGCATGCGCCTACAATATTTACAACTGAAATCAAGGATTATATCCATATACTTTATATTCTTAGGATTAGTCTGCTCTAGTTGAGTTCTAATAAAAATTAATTTGTAAATGTCCTTTTATATTTGCAGAGTAAAATTATTCGTGTACTAAATCTCTGGCAGAAGAATCAAGTATTTGCCCCGGATGTAGTCCAGCCCTTATTCGATTTGGCGGATCCGAATCACCCGATCCATAAAGAGCTGCAACAGCAAAATAACGGCACGACGTCGCAAGGGAACGCTATGAAAGGTTTGTTAATTTCATTTATATACGGTATTAAGGAGGTTAAATTGCGTACAGCGTGCCAATATTCAATCATAGTGCAAGCATGTATTGACTTCGGCAATTTCAGTGAAATCACCCAGCTAACCCATTTTCAAGCCACTAATAGTTTGTATGATATAATATATAAATTTATGTTTGTATGAGGTAGGTACCTATGAGGCTAATTTAACTAAATTGTTAAATTATATAAGACTACAAAACAACGCAAGAAACTGTTGATGAATTGTCAAAATAATGTGTTTCTCAATATTTTTGGTCCACGAATCACTTTTACACTTTTTTTCAAAGGACCCCCTGAAGAATGAATATCTCGTCGCGTAAGCAGCAAGATTACACATCGAAAATTTTATTTGAGGTTGACAGAAGAGAGAAAAGGTGATTATAAATAATAATTTGAATGGTTAAAGATATTTTACATATAAATAATTTTAAATCAAGTGGAAAACACAAAGACAAGAAAATGAATACAGCAAACTTTAAGGGAACAGTAGTTGCTAATGCATATTTCCATTTGTAACTGGCTGGCTATTGGTCCTTCTGTCTTATGTTGTGAAACTGTCCCTGAGTTTCCTAATGTGTTGTTACCCCAACGAATAATGGTACCGACTACCCGGACCGGGATTCGAACCCGTTTCAAGGAACATTTTGAAACATGTGAATATTATCTATTATAATAACCACATTTGGTGAGATAAAACAATGATATAATAATAATATTGGGACAGTTTTTGTTTAATTTGTATTTCTCATGGAAGGCGAGTTTATGGTGAGAGATGTTGAATTATATCAATTTTTAACGTGATTTATAGTTGGGAAAATGTTTTTCTAAGGAACTAAATAGTTTTATAAGAATTTGTGATAATTAAGAAGTATGTTCTCCAATGTTTTGAAAGCAATTACAAGGATAATCTAGACAACCAAAATTCAAACTTAGGTAAATAAATGTAAATTTTAAATTAAAATTTAATTTACTGTTCAATTAAAGTACTAGCCAATGAACCAATATATAGCTACAACTACAATAGATACAGTTTGAGATGAATGTAGTTATATTCATTATATAATTAGTAAAACATAATTTGTTGGGAAATAATATAGATAAAATCTTCAATTACAGATGCTATTCAAGAATATTTTTCATAATGCACTTTTGGCATTTTCTGTTACAACGAGTTGTCACTTAGTCAATTCAAAGGCTAATAGTACCCCTGTATAGTTTATGGAACATGTCATAATATGTTACTACTTTTTATCAATATCCTAACAGATGGCAGTTAGGCTAGGAAGTTGAATCGATAAAAGCGGCCGGTTCATTTACATATTACAAGAAACGTTTTAAGTATATGTTATTGAGTCACTCGCCATATTCTACTGTAAATTTGATGTATCCTATTACATTGAGGTATACTGCTACCAACTTTGTGACGTTAAAATGTATCCTCACGGCTTCCTCGGAAACCAGGGCTTTACGTCTATCAAAATACTTATTATACAAGATTTCAAAGGAAAATCCTAAAGTCCTGTCCAGATTTGTAAATATTTTCGTAATGTCACGCATTACGAAAATATTTACAAATCTGGACAGGACTTTAGGATTTACCTTTGAAATCTTGTATAATAAGTATTTTGATAGACGTAAAGCCCTGGTTCGGCTATTTTTTTATAGTTGTGTGCATAAATATAACACAATTTTCATGCAAAAACGTAAATATCTGCAAGTGCGGACACATTTAAATATTTAGGATTATACAGATATATAATATGCGGATATAGTTAAATTAGCCTCAGAACATTTCTCTGCATTTGTCCCATTAAATATCATCTAAAGGTAAGTCTGTTGAATTTATAATAAGTTGGCTCTGAAAATCGGTTAGTGAGAGAGTGTTTTGGCACGCTGTATAGATATAGGCATATGTCTAAATAAGTTGTTCGTAATTAGGTTCGCCGGCGCTACAGAAGACACCGACGAAGACGTCCGCAACCGCCGATCCGGCAGCACTAGCCCAACTAGGGAACATTGCTAATAATACGGTACAAACATGCGCTATTAAATGAGTAAAGCAATGACTCCATGGGGGTAGCCAACCAACCAAGGCAACGGATAATAATTATGAGCGCACAAGTTTTTACGGAGAATTTGATAGAGAAGTGCTACACAGTGTAAATGAAAACAAAAAAAGTGCTATGGGTATGACGGTAATAGTTTCAAGTATCGAATTTAAAGCATAATACATACAAAGAACGTATGTCAGCAGTTATGAGAAATAAAATCAAGGATATTTACTAACATAACAGATGGGTGATGTAAAAAGTAGTGTATTTATTATGGTTATAATGGACAGTATAATCAAATGTCATCCATAATCATAATCAAAAGCTATAGAATATCATAATTTCAATTATTAAATGAATTCATATTAGGCATACAGCTGTAATACGTGTAGAATAGTGTAGAAAATGTTGATAGAAATGGGTTCTATTTTATGTTGAATAATTATTCTTCATCTTCTATAAAATTCACTTATATAGCCATGGTGATTATGTTTTAACAATAATAATATGAATTTCAAAGTCATTATAGATCATACTAAATTTCATACCAATATTAATTTCAAATGCATTATAGATCATACTAAATTTCATACCAATATGAATTTCAAACGCATTATAGATAATACTAAATTTCATACCAATATGAATTTCAAAGTCATTATAGATCATACTAAATTTCATACCAATACTGAATTCCATTAATTATGGTTGCTCAAGATTTATTGTTTGTAAAGATATGGGTGAATTTATGTTTTTAAATGAAAATAAATTTTAAAGCAGTAAAACTGTTGAAATGACAATAATTAAAATTAAAAAATAAATAATAAAATAAATTTATTTGTCTAAAATGTTGCTCAATAGCTCTAATAAAATTCACATACAATATTTGTTAGATTTGCTTTTCAAATTAGAATCATGAGTAATAGAAACTAATCCAAGTAACAATTTGTCAGGTTGTAAAGTACAATTGGAAATATAACCAGAATTAGTAGGATAATAGTTTATTTTGGAAAATAATAATATATACCTATATGAAAATTCTAGTAATAAAATGAAAACTAAATAATATGTTAATAGTACACTAATATTTTCATAGAAAACAATCTTTATTAGGCTATTTTGGCTGTTGGGTTTTCCACTTTAATATTTTCATTTATGTTATAAAATGTAATTGCTCACATTCTGAATTATTTTGATATTAATTATTTAATATTTTCCGTTTCTGTCTGAACTGGAATATAAATGGGCTGCCCAAAAGTATGTTTCAGTCTTTGCTTGTTGATTTAACATTTATTTCAATGCCTTTTATGGAGAATATCTTTTCTTTATTTATTATTTCATTTGGTTGCTCTCTTTGCTTGCCGATTTAACATTTATTTCAATACCTTTTATGGAGAATATCTTTTCTTTATTTACTATTTTATTCTGTTACTCTCTTTGGGTCATTTTTACAGTTTCTATTCAAATATTATTATAGAATACTTTTCCCAAAATAAGATTCCTTGAATGATTTGATTTTCTTGCACAATCTCCTTTTTGTAATAATTTCTCTGCCCTTAATCTGTTATTCTGTATATTCTCTTTTGTTTACTGCTTTATCTACACTATCTGACTACTTTCTTTCCTCTACACAACTACATTCTTTCCTTTCACTACATTCTTTCCTCTCCTATTATTATTATTATTTTTATTCTGTATATTCTCTTTCGTTTACTGCTTTATCTACACTATCTGACTACTTTCTTTCCTCTACACAACTACATTAATTCCTTTCACTACATTATTTCCTCTCAATAATAGGATTTTATTTCACTGGAACTAACTCTTTCTGTGGGTGACAAAGCAGTTAAGAGAGGGGCAAACCATTCTTAAGTATGAATTTGAATTCCAAAAATGTTCATCCAACATTGAAGAAAGCTAGTAGGGTTAAAATGCCTGTCCCAATCAATTAAAAGGTGCTCTATATTTACTTTGTAAACTCTTCTATCTAAACTTTTAGACATCTCATTCTATCCATTCATGGTTTTCTACTTCTGACAAACTGTCTATAACTTTTATTTATTTAATTTATACTCCCATTGTTCCTTTCTCAAATTTCTTTATTCCTTTTTCATACTTCTTGTTTCTCATGCATCTATTATTCTTTTTCTTACATCTCTTGTTTCCTTTCTCAGATCATAATTATTTTATACTCTCTTCTTTTCCTAGAGGGCTTTGGCCGTTTGTTTCTCGAACTTCCTTAATTCTTTTTTCAGGAGATAAGGCTCTATATTCCTTTATTTATTTCTTTGTTCCTATGGTTTCTTGTGTGTTTTTGCCCTTTTTACTATCTTCCTGTATTCATTCCTGTGTTGTAATGTTCTCCAATTTTCCTTAATTATTTTAGATTATGTTCTACATTGTCTGCAAACCTTGTTTCCTCTTCTGTTTTCCTTGATTTCCATACTTACTGTTTACTATTTTTGTCTTTGCAATTTTATTTCCTTGACAATGATTCTCCCTCCATTTTGTTAAGTTTGTTTGTGCTCCTTATGGTATCCAGATTTCCTGATTTAATTTTATTTCTACATTGTCTGCCCACCTTGCTTCCTCTTCTGTTTTCCTTGATTTCCATACTTACTGTTTACTATTTTTGTCTTTGCAATTTTATTTCCTTGACAATGATTCTCCCTCCATTTTGTTAAGTATGTTTGTGCTCCTTATGGTATCCATAATTCCTGATTTAATTTTATTTCTACATTGTCTGCTCACCTTGCTTCCTCTTCCGTTTTCCTTGATTTCCATACTTACTGCTTACTATTTTTGTCTTTGCAATTTTATTTCCTTGACAATGTTTCTCCCTCCATTTTGTTAAGTATTTTTCTCCTCCTGGTATCCATTATTCCTGATTTAATTTCTGCCCCTATTATTTCTGATACTATTCACTATTCTCACTCCACTTTGTCAATCTGTTGTTCCTAACCCCTGACACTAGTATCTTTCACTATGCTTCATTCTTATTCCTATGAAGATTCTGAGGTGTTACTCATCTTTTTTCTCATACATCTTGTTTCCTGTTGGTTTTCCCACTATATTTTCTTGTGCATCTCTCATATCTATTAGACATTCTTATTTTAACTATATTTGCATTACTTACTTTTCTGATGTCCCTCAGTCCCTTATTTGTAATCATTCCAAGCTAAGTTTTATATCTCCTTTCTATTTTGAACTATATTTGCACTACTTCCTTTTCTGATGTCCCTCAGTCCCTTATTTGTAATCATTCCAAGCTAAGTTTTATTTCTACTTTCTATTTTGGACCTCTATTATTCTGATTATTCTTCTTCCAAAGCCTTTTGACTTTTTGCTTTCAACAATCTGATTGTTTCTTCTTTTTTCAACCATCTTTTTTTTTGTGGGTATAACGCAATTTATATTTGTTTGGTCGTTAGCCCGTTATTGATGTTCAGTCTTCAATTGTAGATTGTTAGAAGACAATCTAGAATTCAAGACTGGACATCAATAACGGGACCAAAAAAATATAAGTTATACCCCAAAAAAAAAGAAGCTAATGGCACATAATGGCTTCTTTTTTGGGGTCTAACTATTTTTTTTTGCACTAAGCCCGTTATTGATGTCTAGTCTTCAATTCTAGGTTTTCCTAGTCTACATACCTGATTCGTATTTCTTCTTCTTTCAACCATATCGGCCTCTTCTTCTTTCAACCATATCGGCCTCTTCTTCTTTCAACCATATCGGCCTCTTCTTTCAACCATATCGGCCTCTTCTTCTTTCAACTATATCGGCCTCTTCTAACAATCTTCAAGGCTACGTTTCCTAATCCACATACCTCACCGCAATGAGAAAAGTATTGTATTACGGTGAGGCAAACCTTTCCTTAAGCCGTGGTTTCCTAGGAGAGCGGCCGCTTTTGACGTCATATACACATCATAAAAATAGTATTTCAAGTATATGTAATTCATCACTTCATACTTTTTCATCAAATTTGAGGTACTACTCTTTATGGAAACCATATTCGGTTATATAGACGTAAAATTATTTTTGTGATGTAAAAATAACGTCAACTGTGGCCGCTTTAAAGCGACCGCTCTCTTAGGAAACCAGAGCTTTATGAAACTGCATTAACGTATACACACGTAAATCCTTTTTGAGACATTCACGACTGTTTTCCTACGAAAGAAGTACTTTACTCAATTAATCTGACACTATTCACTATTCCCTCTCCACGTTGTCATTATATTTTTCCTAACCCCATAACACCATCTTTCACTATGCTTCCTTCTATTTCACAACTTGTTCTCATCTATCATTACTCTTACTTCTATCACTACTATTTATTCTATCTAACAACTCATATTTCTCTACTATTCCTTCTCTCTTGTCACTTATCTTTCCCTCTTATCACTTATCCTTCTCCTTCGTCATTCCTCCTTCTATCTCACTACAATTCCTCATCTTTTACTACTCGTGCTTTGCTTTCACTACTCTTCCTTTTTATCACTACTCTTTTTTATCACTACTATTCCTGTTCTACCACGTCTTTTAATTTTGGCTCAGTACTTCGCCGCTCACTACTCTTTCTTTTAGTTACTTCTTATCCTCCTGCTCCCACACACTATTCTTCCTGCTACTGCTTCTCTCTCACATTACACTTATTACTTATTAGTCTTCCTTCTGTTTCACGGTTCTTTAACCTCTCTGTCATATACACACTATGCCGTTCACTACACTAGTCACTATAATGAATGAATCAAAATAGTGAAATCTGAATAGATAGAAAAACGTTCCTTCTCATTCACTATTGCTTGTTTCCGTACTACTCTTGCTTCTTGATTACTCTTCTACCTTATCACTACTATTATACCTCCTCCCCCCCCCCCCTACCTTTTCCTGTCTCAGTCTACTGCTCACCCTATTTCATTATACATTGCTTCCTCTCACTCTCAGTCTTCTTATTTATCTTTTGCAGCATTTTTTATTAGTAATTCTAGTGCTCTCTATGTCACTATTGCTTGTTGTCACTTTTAGTATTCCAGTTATTCTTTTGCAGTTTTCTTTCTCCACTCTCATTCTAGTGTTTCTCCTGTTTTGCAGTATTCTTTCACTCTCTATCATTCTACACCTGTTTTAGTATTTTATTTTTCCTCGCGCTACTACACATTTTTTTCACTTTCATCCGCCTCTGTTTTAATTGTTTGCCACCCGCAGACAATATCTGCAAATTGTCACCCTTCATCTTCTTATATATCTTATGTCTTTAGTCATCCTTTCCCTGATTTGTCTCCAGTATATCTTTCCTTCATCTGTGAACCTTGCACTATCAAAATAATATCATTTCCTTACTGTGCCCCGCCCACTCTTGCATTCTTTACTGCTTTTCTGTAGCTTTCTTCTTTTTTGTTCTCATCAATGCACACTGTTTCTATTGTCTTTAATTATTTGGTTTCTCTTTCTTTATTCAGGTTCCTTCACTTACATTACTCTCTTTCTGTTATTCTACTAACTGCCGTTCCCTTATTTAGCCCTTTTTTCCTTCTCGTCTTTACTCACGTTCTTTCACTTGCTCTACCCACTTTTTTTTGCTATACTCACTTTGTCTCTTGCCTGTGTCTATTTATTATATTGTTGATCTACTCTATTTATTTAACCTCTTCATGGTGCCTGTAAGCAGTACAAAACCTGGTGCCCACGACCTACAATAATAATCTTAATTATAAAGAAAAATAAATGACAATAATTTATCTAGGTTCACTTACTTTCTCTCTGTCTCATGAACTCAGATCTACTTTGCGTCTTATCTGGCATCTAAAATTACCTCCGTAGAATTATTTATTTAGCCCTCTTCAAGTTTTGCTCTCTTTACTTACTGCTTTACTTTCCTACCTATCCTCCCTACCTCCCTTCCACACTATTCCAACAAACAACTAAAATTCAGTTGTTATCCCACTATTAAAACTTTCTGAACAAAGATGGAATGGAGGGTTGGTAAGACCAACCAAACAGTGCCCATTCACTATTTCAGCTGACTTGAACTCTGCACTTCACACACACTTTTCAATAATTTGAATTTCCTTAATTAATTAAGCTTTGCTACACTGTGAAAAACATTCAAGTTGCTTGAAATATTGAATGGGCATAGTTTGGTTGGTGTTGACCCATCAGCCCAACATTGTTCACATAGTTTTGAACACTCTTTTTATTGTGAAAATTATGTGAAACAGGTGGGTGGATCAAAACCAACCGAACTATGCGTGTTCACAATATCAAGCTGCTTGAATTCTGCATTACATTGATTTTTACATCTTGCTATGGATCAAGCTAATTAATTCATTAATGAAGCTTTGGAACATAGAAAACTGCGTGCAAAGTTCAAGGGTGCGATTCCTGATATCACTTTAGAACGTTTAACTGTCAAATTCTCTCCGCAAAAAAAAGGATAATTCAGGATTCAACCGAACTATGCGCGTTCACAATCTCAAGCTGCTTGAATTCTGCATTACATTGATTTTTACATCTTGCTATGGATCAAGCTAATTAATTCATTAATGAAGCTTTGTAACATAGAAAACTGAGTGCAAAGTTCAAGGGTGCGATTCCTGATATCACGTTAGAACGTTTAACTGTCAAATTCTCTCCGCAAAAAAAAGGATAATTCAGGATTTGTGTTCATTAATTGATGGAATATCGGGTTATTAGTGTTATTTAAGGCTAGTAAATGGAATTTCCATCATTTTACAAGCTCACATCGTGAATAATCCGTATTTTACCGAACTATTGTGACGTTCGGAATGAGCGGTATTAAGAATCCCCACGTCCTTTAAAATTGTGAATGAGCATAGTTTGGTTAGTCCCTACCATTTGGATATTTTTAACTTCCTTTTGTTTTAATTTAAATTATCCCTTGGCCTCATTGTAACTCCCTAGGCATTTTAACTTTATGTAACCCTCATTTTAATTTAAATTAACCATCACCCTTGGCCTCATTGTAAGTCCCTACCAAGCATTTTAACTTTATACTCTCATTTTAATTTAAATTAACTATCACCCTTGGTCTCATTGTAAGTCCCTACCAGGCATTTTAACTTTAATCTCATTTCTGTTGTTCACTTTGAATTGTCTTTTCAATTGTAAGTAACAATGTTCAATAGACATTTTCCTGCTGATTTAGTTGTTACTATATTTTGCATCTTTCTGTTTCACATTTATACTTTCTCTAATGTTAATTTTAACTTCATACTTTGCCTACTACTAATTGTAACTTTATATGTCCTTTATTTTATTGTAACTTGTAACTTTCCTTTGTCCATATTTTAACTCCTTGCCCATAATATTCCTCATTTCAAGTCATTAGTTCTTATTTTAAATCTTGCCCTATTATGTTATACTTTCAGTTGCACTAATTTATTATTTATCTTATATATTATCATTTGCCTTCTACCTAACGGTGTAGGTTTATCCATATTTATTTTACGATAATTAAAAATGTTCAAGTGATCCATTAGACATTCCTATTTTGTTAGTCTGGATGACTTGAGCCTGATTATGTTCATTATGGCATATGACATATTTGAAATGATCAGAGCCCTAATTTGAACTCATTTCCCTTATTTCAACATTCTCTAGCCTTCATTTCAACTTTCTATTGCATATATATCCACTTTCTCATGCCTTCATTTAATATCTTCAGAAATAATTTAATCATTATTTTGATCTTATTAAATTTTATGCTTGTCCTCATTGCACTTATTTAATCATTCTCTTGCCATTGCACTTATTTCATCATTCTCTATCCCTTGCACTTATTTAATCATTTCCATCCCTTGTACTTATTTAATCATTTCCATCCCTTGTACTTATTTAATCATCCTCTTGCCCTTGCACTTATTTCATCATTCTCTATCCCTTGCACTTATTAAATCATTTTCCATCCCTTGCACTTATTTAATCATTCTCAGTCCCTTATTGAATATTTGTTTTGCCATCTCTTATCCATTCCTTTCTATTTGTGTAAACTTATGTTTCCTTGTCCTCGTTTTATTTGTTTGGCGTCAAATTTTTGTAGCTGTTGTAGTTTATAACTACATAACTACCTTCCAAATCCAGAATGGTGTTATATTAATTCTCTACTATTACTGTTTGTAATCCTCTGTTCTTGTTCTCTACTGTTTCATATCTTTTTCTCTGCTATTTGTTACTCTTTAATCTTCTGTTTCTACATATTATTTCGTTTTGCCTTTACATTTTCTATCTTCCAAGTATTTTATTTTCTATCATACTTTTGTATTTTTCTTTTGTTCGATTTATCTCTATCCCTACCTTAAACCTTTTCTTGTCTCTGCCTTCAATCTTTTATATATCTAATTATTTTAATATTATCCTGTTCTGGGTCTACTATTTGTGTTCATCCCCGCCATTCCCTATTTCTTTCCCAGTTTGGTTGCATAATATCTTCCAATACAACAAAATTTAATCGTTGCCCTTTCCAGTTTCCTTTCTTTTACCGTACTGCTGCTCATAATATAATATATAACAATATTAAACTCAGCTTAAATATAAAAAGATAGGAAGGTGGAGGAATATATTATATAATATATTAGGTGCAACAGGAACGCGAACAGGGCGAAGAGCCCGTGGTAAAATAAAGTTAACGGCAACGAGAAAAGATTATAAACAAAATGTTTAGGAAAATAGTACCTAAACATTTTGTTTATAATCTTTTCTCGTTGCCGTTAACTTTATTTTACCACGGACTCTTCGCCCTGTTCGCGTTCGTGTTGCACCTAATATATTATATAATATATTCCTCCACCTTCTAATCTTTTTATATTTAAGCTGAGTTTAATATTGTTATATATTATATTATATATTCCTGCACCTTCTAATCTTTTTATATTCAAGCTGAGTTTAATATTGTTATATATTATATATTCCTGCACCTTCTAATCTTTTCATATTCCTGCTGAGTTTAATATTGTTATATATTATATTATATTATATATTCTTACACCTTCTAATCTTTTCATATTCCTGCTGAGTTTAATTTTGCTATATATAATATTATATATTCTTGCACCTTCTAATATTTTCATATTCCTGCTGAGTTTAATATTGTTAGGATTCTGTTGACTTCACCATTTTATTTTATTTGCATGTTCCTCCACATTTATTCTCTTTGTTCATGTTACCTCTAATATTCCTGGCTCTTATTATTCATTTTTATATGCAAGGATTTTTAATGTTCTTGCCTCGAAACTTTTTCTGTCCCTGCCTTTAATTCGTTCCTGTCTCTTGGCTATAATTCATTCCTGTCCCTGCCTTTTACTTGTTCCTGTCCCTACCCTTTATTTGTTCCTAGCCATGCGTTTTATTTGTTCCTGTCCCTGCTCTTTATTTGTTCCTGTCCCTGCTCTTTATTTGTTCCTGTCCCTGTTCTTTGTTCCTGTCCCTGTCTTTAATTTGTTCCTGTCCCTGTCTTTAATTTGTTCCTGTCCCTGCCTTTAATTTGTTCCCGTTACTGGCTTTAATTCGTTCCTGTCCCTGTCCCTGCCTTTAATTTGTTTCTGTTCCTGTCCCTTCCTTTAATTTGTTCCTGTCCCTGTTTGTAATTCACTCCTGTCTCTGCTTATAACCCGCTCCTGTCTCTGCCTATAATCCGCTCTTGTCCAAGCCTTAATCTGCTCTTGTCCAAGCCTAAAATCTGCTCTTGTCCAAGCCTAAAATCCGCTCTTGACCCTGCCTATAATCCCCTCTTGTCCCTGCCTATAATCCGCTCCTGTCGCTGCCTATAATCCGCTCCTGTCGCTGACTGTAATTAGCTCCTGTTCATGTTCTTGTTTCCTGTTCCGTTCCTGTTTCTTCACTGATTTCTTCCTATCCCTGGCTTTAATCTTGTTTAAAGTGACCTAGACTTAATGTGAGGTTGCCTGCCTTTATTTGACTGTTTCTATTTCCCTTACCTCTTTGTCACCATTTCATTATATATTCTCTGCTAATTCAGTTTGGTATGTAGGCAGTTTAAAACTAGTTTTCAGCCGTTTAGTATTGTATATTCAAGCGCAAAAGGGTTGAAAATCTTTGTGAACTTCTTATAAATCTTATATCTTTCCATTTTAATATATATTTCTTCCTGCTTTCTATTCCTCTTCCACTAACGAAATATATCTTCTGTCTTTTCTGCAAATTACCAGAGGTAATTGAATATTATGTACTTGAATTAAAAATCGAATATAATAATGATGTGCATTACCAAATGCTAACTAACAAATAAACTTGAAATACACTGGATGTAAAATAGCACATATACTTTGTAGTCTGGTAATGTCATTGCATTTAGAAATATGTTTATATATGTTTTTCATTTAAAAACATGATATATTTTTCCAAGTTACAGTTAATGTGAGCACATTATTATCATAGCACTTGAAACAAGATGATAAAAATACATAAATTGTTTTAAAACACAATAAATGGAGACTGAAAATAACGTGAGGAAAGTACGAAGTTCTTATTTAGAACCTTAATATCGCACAAGTGTCGTAACTTCCAAAATGACAATTTTCAGGTTATGATTTTTGCTTTGATGATTTTTATGTATATTTGAACGCTCCTTTTTGTGTTTAGAGTAAACCAAATTATTATTTAAAAAAATAGATTACATTATATTCAATGGTAAAAATATTGGAACCATTGCAATCTTTTTGATGCATTAATCTCAAAAACTGTTTTTGGAAGTTACAAACAAATGTTGTAACTTCCAAAAACAGGTTTTGCAATCTCACAGTGTGATATGTTCTTTCCATGTTTACAGTATTTTCCTAAGCAAGTATTAGGATTATTCACAAAATGCTTTAAAAAGTAACTAGGAAGCTTGTTCAGTGGAAATGTTGAAAGTAAATGTTTAAATAGTTTCTAGTTTACAAAACCATACAAGTGGCTTATAACAAACATTGTTGTAGCAAAGTAGTACCAATAATATGCATTAGCACATACATATTTTAAATAGTACCTGGTGGTTAATAAAAGGTCTACAGCTGAATTCCAAATTCCAATCAAAATTCTAAACAATTGATAGTGGATGAACTGCTTATAGAAAAGTACCCTATTCTGATAGGTATATAGCACTTAAAGATAATAGCAAGCTCAGCACAATGGTTGGTTGGATATCCTCATATAATAATCTATTTTACGAACAACTTATTTAGCGTAATTTTATTATAATTTTACATACCAAGTTTTTAAATTTAAAACTAATTCAATTGTTCATTGCAGAGCACGTTAGATCCGAATACTCTAGCCCAGCTCCAGCAGCTGCATAGGCTCTTGCTGAGACAACAAGAGGCTGCGTCCAAACCGGAAGGTGGCCAACCAGTTCATTTTGACAGAAAATTATTGGACTTTGATTATGGTAGTGATGAAGATGATGACCCCACCAATCCTTCTCCAAAGCCAAATACCAATAACACGGCTATTGATAGTGTTGGCAGGTAAACCAATCTATTATTTTAACCCTTACAAGGTTTTAAAGGAAATATTAGTTTTAAATTAAAGTTAATCTAATATTCTGATTCCGAGTGGCGTGTATCTATTTTACCCTCTAATGCCCAACTCCGCCTCAAGGCGGACCACGCTCTATCGCATATAACGATGCATTTAAATATTGTATAGCTTCGTTTGATATGTTTACTATAAACAGTGAATATATTATGTAGAATTGTACTAAAAAAATATAATTAGATTAGTCCCGTAAAATAATCAAAAATTGCACGTTCTGCCAGTTTGTTATCAAACCCGGAAGTGCTGCGTCAGCTCCAAACTCTCCAGCAATCGATGATCACCAACCAGTCGGCCCACACCGAATACGACATGGACAAGCTGCGCAAGTTGCAGGAGATGAAACAGCAAGAGGACGAGTTCGACAAGCACCTGGCGCAAACTCTGCCGGTAAGTTGTCGTTGTTGTGTTGTGTTCCTGCACGTATGCCCCTCCCTAGTGTGTTCTCTAACAAACGAATTCATCCAGAATTTACCGTTTGCTGCTGAATGTGAGTTCAAACCAAGTAACACAAATTCACCGGCTCTCCTGCAGAACTATTACCTGCCATCCGGGGCCGACCTGTCGCAGCCGCCGCCCGGCTACAAGTCCACGTCCCAGCCGTACGACATGCAGGGCGACGACAACGCGATCGAGTCCGAGGTTGAGTTTGTGGGTGCGAATGATAACGATGTTGAGGTAAGCAACAATAACATTTCGGTATCGCATCCTTATTGTCCCAGTTGTTTGCATCTGTAATATTGATGTCCAATGCATGGTTAGTTTTGATTGTAGTTTCTGCCATTTCCTAACTGTTTGTATAGGTGATTGATATTGATCATGGCGACTCGAGGAGTCCATCAAGAGATCGCTATAACCGTCGCAGAAGAAGCCGTTCGAGAGATCGTAATCGACGCCGCCGATCCCGATCGCGATCCCGCTCGCGATCTAGAAGACATAGATCGCGTTCACGCGATAGAAATCGTGAAAGGGGGCGAGAAAAAGAGGAAGAAAAAGAAAAGGATAAGGAAAGAAGAAAGAGGGGACTACCTCCAATTAAAAAAGATAATCTTAGTGGTTAGTGTTCGTTATAAATGATAAATAAAATTTGATTAATTTGTTTGATAGTTTGCAGCACTACTTTATGGGTTGGGCACTTGTCAAAGTTAGTCCACCAAGAAGATCTATCGGATACCTTCGGAGAATTCGGCGAAATCGTCAGTATTGATTTAATTATTCCAAGAGGTTGTGCTTTTATCGTAATGCACCGTAGACAAGACGCTGCGCGTTGTTTAACTAAGTTGAAAAGTCATAAAATGCAAGGGAAGGCAATCACGGTAAGTTATTAGCACTTGAATTATATTAGCATTATACTAATCATTTAATCTAAATTAGCTTGCGTGGGCTCCTGGTAAAGGTGTGAAGGGCAAAGAATTAAAAGACTACTGGGAAGGTGATTTAGGCGTTTCCTACATCCCTTACTCGAAAATAAAACCGGACATTGATATTGAATTGTTAGAAGATGGAGGTATGGTGGATGAAGATACGGCTCCTAATTGGATGAAAGAAAGAATGTTACAAGGGCTGCCAAAACCTGAAACATTGGATCTTGCAGCACTAACTGCATTAAATGCCACTGCCGCTAGTTTTGTCCCAATGCCCGATTCTGCGCCTCCACCGGTTGACACTAGCCAACCACCCCCACATCCTCCCACAGGGTTATTACAACCACCTCCGATGCAACTGCCGCTAGTCTCACCATTCCAACTAAACAATCGCTTGTTAGGAATGCCACCAGGGCTTATGCCAAATGTGCCGTTGGGTGTGCCGCCTCCGAGCTTACAGGGCGCCCTTTTGCAAAACCAGTTAATTGGTTTAGGATCTCCATTCGGTCAAGGATTGTTACATCCTCAAATGCAGATGCCGCCGCTTGATAAAAATCCCGATGCAATGCCCGCGCTGCCTGAGCAGTTACTACCATTTAACATCATGCCACCGCAACCTCCACCACTCAGCTCGTTGCCGCACGACGAAAATATGGATGTCGAAATGGAGGACGCTGATAAAAACGATCATAAGCCGCCTAACGATTATAGCAGTAGCAGCAGTAGGAGCCGCGGCCATGATTCCGACCGTCAACACGATCGCAACCGTAGCCGCGACCGGGATAGAGAAAGCAGTCGTAGTAGTAGACGGGACCGTCGGGATAGCAGGGATAGCAGTAGGAATGATAGACGTGACAGGTCAAATCGTTGGGGTGATCGTGATCGCAGGGAAAATCGTGACGGAAATCGAGAAGGAAGTCGAGAGGAACGGCGCGATCGCGAGAAGACATTAAACGACAGGTTACGTGAGATGGCCGGAGACAACACGTTCAGGGACGAAAAAGAAATTCAACCTCCACTTCTTGAACGGCCCCCCATGTTCCCCGATTTGGATAAACCTGAACGATTCGGACGGAGTAGAAGGCATGGCCCGCCAGAAATTGAGGACTTCAAACCTCCTAGTATTGATTTTAAAATGCCGCCTAGGGACTTCGATGGACCTCCAAGAGATTTTGAAGGACCTGCTAGAGAGTTTGAAGGGCCTCCCAGAGATTTTGATGGTCCATCTAGATCCACCTTCGAGCCCCCGCCTCCAAGAGATTTTGAAGGTCCACCTAGAGATTTTGACAGACCTCCTATTGATTTCCCGGGGCCTCCAATGGACTTCGAAAGACCGCCTGTTGAGTTTGAACCACCTATGGGCTTCGAAGGTCCTCCACGAGACTTTGATGGTCCGCCCAGAGATTTCGAGGGACCGCCACGAGACTTCGATGGACCGCCAAGAGATTTTGATGGACCGCCAAGAGATTTCGACGGACCACCTATCGACTTCGACGGGCCTCCAATGGATTTCGATGGCCCTCCGAGGAACATGATGCATCCACGTGATGCGATGATGAGGGATCGGTTTGACGATAGGAGACGTGGACCACCCGACTTTTTCCAACCGAGGGATGGATTTGGCGGTCCAAGAGGTAGATTTAGAGGTCCTGATGGATTTGCGCCGCGTGGGCATATGATGCGACCACACATGTTCCATCCGCGTGGACCACACCACATGCGAGGAGGACCTAGACCAGGTATTTATTTCAATTTTATAATTGTATAACTCATTGCATTTTGTATCTTGATAACCATACCTCAATTAACAAGTCTTCATGTATCAGGTAAATGTAAACATTGGTGTTATTATTTAACAATATAATTTAGTATATATTAATGGTGATTATGACTGACTTTTAATTTGTAAAGTGGTTTCTATGGTATAAGGTATCATAGAAACCCCCTTACACTATATGTACTGTCAGTATCTCCACCATTTTATGGGCGTGGCCTGAGATATTGAAGTACTGAGCTTGGATTACAAAATATCCAGATAAACATCAATATTCTCTTCATTCCATCTACACCTTACATCATCAGTAATTGTATCAATATTTTAATATATTGACAGTATTATTGACTGTAACTTTGTAAATCATTATTTGGAATTATATTTGCATATGAATATCAGCTTGAATTTAGTATACTTTATAATACTCAAAACACTAATAACTACTATATAGATTTTAACAATTTTAAAACTTATATGATCTCAAGTTTGATGTCGTAATTTGGAATCAACCATCCAACAAACAAGAATAAGTCATTTACCATTTTTATAACAACAGCCATAATTTATTTTTTGTTGCTCGCTTGCTGCTATTATCTTAATATTCCGCATGTAATAAAATACCCGCCCCTGCTTTGTAAATGTTAATTTTTAATTTTCTTTTCTCTAAGACGATGACGTTTTAGGGCCATGGATGGACGCCGGCATGCGTCCGAATTTCCCGCCGCGCTTTGAGCCTCCACCGGACTTTTTCAGAGGCCCTCCCGTTGCATTCGAGGATTCGCCACATCCACGCCACAATAGGCGGCACGACGAACGCCGCCGCTTTAATAGCCGCAATGAGTTCGATTCGGAGCTAGAACCGCCCCCACACCCAGACTTTGAGTGCCCCCCACAGCCTGAGTTTGAGCGGCCTCAGCAGCCCGAGTTTGAGCGGCCTCCACAGCCGGAGTTTGAACCTCCGCCACAAGCAGAGTTTGAGCGGCCGCCACAGCCCGAGTTTGAGAGGCCGGAGAGGCGCAGTCGGTGGGGAAATAGCTCGCCGCTTGAGGAACCTCCGCAGCAAATTGAGGAGGCTTGCAATATCGAGGAGAATATTAAAATGGAACCTCCGCATGAAAGTAGTTTTGAAGAACCGTGTGTTGAGGAAGCTGTTGAAAATAATGAAGTTGAAAATACTAATGAAGATGATCATCGGGGGAACACAACGCCGCTGCATGATGAACCTCAGGAGGCTGCGGCGGCAGACCAACAAGAAGAATGTGTACAGGAAGAGGGTGATGCAGAACCTGATGCCTGATGATTACTTAGTTTATACACTCACTCAGTGGGTGTTTCGTTTTTAAAATCGCATGTTAAATAGTAGGGTCGTGTCCGTGAGTAATATTAGTGTTGCAAATATGGAGAAATAAGGGCTGTGATAGTTTAATGAACACAGGTGCATCTTACAAGCATTTTTATATTACGATACAATAAATTGAGAAGACAGAAATTGTAACCTAATTACATTTGTTTACCGCGCTTATTAGTGGTAGTGCGGATACGTTGATATAAAATTAATTTATGACTACAAAAGGTAGGTCCATCTGTGTTCATTCGGACTCACCATAAGCGGGGAAGGAACAGGCGCCCGCGCTCAAACTGAGTGCCGGGTGCAAGGTATGGTCACATTTTTTTTTGAGATTCATATTTGCAGCTTGACGCACGCGACGTTAATTAAATCACGTCAAATTGGAGATTTGTACATAACTGTTATGTATGATGATGTGAACTTGTTTTAATTGTACGGTTTTAGTTGTCAGTAAATATTAATTATTATAATTACATATTTTGGAATCTTAAATAAGTTCATTAATTAGGTGTTTAGTGTGTATTTGATGCTTTTCTCCTTGTAGAGAGGACAACAGTCCGCAACTTATTTGTACAATTTATATAATTATTTGGTTTGTTTAATATGGAGACTTTGTCTATGTGGGCTTCTTCCCACACCCTAATGAACTAATAAATTTGATTCAAGGATTAATTATTGATTTATTATTTGAGGATGATTTGTTGTCAATAATTGAATGTACAGTATTATTTTGAAAACCTTGATGCATGTCCTTGTTCATTTACTGAAGCATATTGATGATTGGATTAATATAACCCATAACAAAACATGTTTTCATGGCTTCTAGAATCCTGATTTTTAAATAATACTGTATTTAGCAATTGAAAATTAAGCACCTGTTGATCTTAATTTGTTTCTCTTATGGTGTTTGGAAATCTATTATAGTTGACTTTTTATTTGATTAACACAATGTCTTAACCATAACATAGAAGGCAAAATTCACTGTTTATGTTCTATTCTATTATATGAGGGTTATTAACTAAATCTTGTAAGATTTTGATTGACACAATCCTATAAGAATAGAAAATATTTGGAAATCAGTACTATTATAGATATAACTACAACATTTACATACCTTTAATATATATTGAAAATGTACTTATTTATCTAAGTAGGGATTTGAGTGTATTTTTGCTGTGATTGATATCTTCCTGGATCCTCTTTTCATTTGAATATGTAAAGTCAGAGTCATCATAAGTATCTTCTACATTGATGAACAACCAGGTTAAAATCAAATAAGTGCATGTATTTTCTACTAAATCAGTCATTACAAGATTTATATCAAATAGATTTAATATACCCGATATAATTTAAATTATTAGTAGTATGGGTAAAACATAGCAGCTTTCGTTTTTCGTTCGGGAGCTGTTCTAGGCTGCTCTTAGCTAGCTTAGAACAGCTCCGGAACGATACACGAAAGCGGCTCATATATCTGATGTCCTTCCAAACTTGTGATTAACTTTTTATTGATCTTAATTTTCCATCATTTTTTCCTACTTCATCTCTCATGATAATTTTGTGAATTCTGTTAATGTTTTTCCGTTATTCTGAATGGGCCGCAACGCCGTTTTGGTACCTTTATCAAACCGGTGGAACATTCCGATAAAATTTCATTTAATTATTAGGTGTAAAAGGATTTGACATACCCATACAGTCAAATACATAAATTCAACTCTAATATCTTGAGTTGAATTTATGTATTTGACTATATCAAAAAGTACAATATAAGCATCAAACTTGAAAAATACCCGTCCTCCCGTTATTCTCTCTACCTCACCAACTGTCCAACGAGTTGTCTATGCAACTGTCTCTTCCACGTCAGCCTTTTGCAGGTTTCCACACTTTTCCCATAATCTCTTAGCCATTCATCCGCTTTCCTACTATCCACCGCCCACTCTGCTCTCACACCCTCACCTTTTTTTGCTTAGATGCCACCACGTGGCACTCCCCTTACTACTACGCGGTGTATCCCTGCCTCATGTACACTTTCCTTTCCCTTCAGGACCTCACCACGCTTCTGCCATACATACTTTGGCGTTCCGGATCCACCCTTCCCTGCTTATGCAGTGCGTGGGTTTCCGCTGCACTTGTCACTCCACATAACCAGGATTGTACAAGACCTCAGTCATTCTTACCACTCAACATCCTTCACTCTCTGCCTGACTTCAGTTCCATTTCTTTCAGCGTTTCCTCCACCCACACCTCAGAAGTATCTACTTTTCTATACATCCTTCATCTATGTTTTCTACATCTGCTCTCTGTCGTACTCTTTCATCTCATATTCACCTTCCTCACCAGTCTTCCTTCTCCCAACTTCTGTAATCTTTCCTCAAATTTCACCACCGTTCCACACGACTTCCGACCACATGCTCATCCGATTATTTTCCTGCAGGAGCAACGTCATAGTCGTTTTTCAAGTCCTATCAGATTCCTCAGAAACTAGTCTTGCTCAGTTTCGAGTATATCCCATTCTCGCAATCCTCATACTTCCACTACATTCAATAATATTGGCTTTACACATGCATCCCAGATCATATACGCTATTACTAGGTTACTACCCCACCACTTCTCCCATTTTCTCTTCGCTATCCTTGAAGCCATTCTCGCCATGTCAAATGCTTACTAAATCTAGAGCTTGCCCTTGCGGGCGTGCTATACACGCGGGCGGCCTAATTCAGTCTGGGCATGAGCTATCTAAAGAGTTCTAAACATAAAATCTGAACTCGTCTTAGTTGTAAAAGATCCTTCTCATTATTTTCACATCATTAGCATTGTCTCTAACTAATTTATTTTCTGATCACTTTATTTAATTCTCGGTAATCTGTTGTCTCTTGCCATTTTCTACCTTTGCTCTATTATCATTAATGTATAATTTGTAATCTTTCTTGCACTAGATTTTGCTCCAGATTTCCTTAGTAGCAGTATGAATATCTATGGTGATTTTCCTATTTAGTGCTTTCTTTTTTTGTACTCAGGGTGGTAATTGAACCCAGTTTTTTCTTTGGTTCTTTCTGATACTCGCCTTTATTTCGTTCTCGTCGTGAGTGGAATACTTTTCTTTTGTATAAGTTTTTATCTTTCGATCTTCCGGTTAAATTTGAGTGTTGCTCTTACCAATCTGTAGTCAAACCGGTTTAGAAATAAGACATTTGTGCAAATTGCAAATTTTCTAGTATTCAATCTCGTTTTTTGTTTTGCCATCCGAACTTGCCTATGTCCACTTCCTTTGTTTCGGTTTTTTAAAAAAGGTGAACTTTTATTTTTTATAGCAATATATGGGCCCTTGTGGGTTAGATACAAACGTAAGGGGAAGGAATGTTTATATGTTTCTGAGGCGCTGTCTGCCCCTAAGACAATACAAATAATCTTTGATTCCTACCTAATTTAGAGATTACTAATTTTAATGTATTTCAATTTTATGTGATTTTTATCTGCATACCTTCTACGTCTAAACCCACCGCAGCCACTGGTTTCAAGTACTACATTTTAAACTATGTACAATGCTATATTTAGGGTGTTTCTGTTGATAGTATACATGATGCCCCTGAATTTCTCGCTTCACTGAGCGTCCTTTTAGACCAGTCGACAAGTACATTCTACATGGACAAAATTCAGAAATTTTAGAATATTATTCGGGGTTGGTGTGGGGTGTGGAATCTGAGCTTTCGACCTCGAGGAACCTGTGGAAACTTGTCGGAGGCAAAACACCGCGAAATGAATGAAGTTTTTTGCATATATCTTCTGAGCATGAAGTTTTCGAGGAAAATAAAGTTGTAGATAGTGATGGGGGGATTTCGAGAACCGAGAACAGCTGTTCTCGATTCCTATCAAGAGTCGATGTTCACGATTCTTAAAAGTTCTTCAGAACCAAGAACAGAAAATCCAGAACTCGAGAATTAACCGAGGACCGAGAACGTGAGTGAGAACCGATAACAGAAAATCGAGAAATTTAATTAACCGAGAACCGACTTTCGAGAACTTTAAACGTTTATAAAAATCGTACTTGTACAGGAATAAACGAATCTGTAAAGTACGCCGACTAGACAACACAATTTTGAATTTAATGCCTTTGTATACTCTCGAAACCGAGACCTTTCTTGGTTCTCGGTTTTCGGTTCTTGGTTCTCAGTGTTCGGTTCTCGGGTCTCGATTCCAAGTTCTCGTTTCTTCAATGTTCTCGAGAATGAAGTTCTCGATTCTCCCCAGCAGTACGTAAACCCTCCATCACTAGTTGTAGAGCATTAAATTCAATTTAATTTTCATTGGTCAACGTTATTTTTTATCCAATTCTTACGGAGATACAGCAGTACAAATATGGGAAAAATGTCTCAACTTGTGAAAAAATCGAGTAATTTCTGCTTCTACTTCTACTTTTATTTTTCGACCTATCTATATTAATTATGCATACTATATATTGGGGTGTATACCCTACGTCGCACTCCCACCCCCTTCCCACCACAAGTCACGTCCTTTTCCTACCCTTGTAGATATATAAACTGAAATCTATTCTTCTATCCCAAAACATGTAAATGAAAGTAGTTATAGAACAAAATCATTGCTTATACTTATGTATTTAAGACATCATGATAAAAAAACTTCTATCTTTATCCGTGAGGCTTTTCCGCCGGTCAAGGGAGCTCAGAGGAGTTTAATCACCCGGTATTTACTTCACAGAAAAACTGTGAAAGGTGATTCGCGAAAATTCTGTCCCCGCTGGGGATCGAACTCAGGCTCCCCAATGCGCAGTACGAGACGGACGATACCTCTAACCACTGAGCTGGGTGACATCATGATATTTTACAATATTAATTAAATATATCAGTAGGTTGAGTGTGACTTAAAATACATAGCAGACAATATTAGATCTCCGTCTGCCTTGATCTTTTTGGAGCAAGTCGCAAATCGTCATCGCTGTCGTCATCATTGTTTCCTTCCTCCTGGACTCTTATTTGATCAAATAGGGTGGGCTGGTCCTTATATTCTTCGTCCGTATCGTCTTCATTGAAGTCGGTCTCGGGCGAATTCTCACAAGCAGTGCCGGTGCAATGCTTGCACATTAGTGTACCATACACCTGCATGACTTTCTTGTTCTCAGTGCCAAAGGGAGTTGATGTTGTGTTACATTGAAATATGAAGCACTGGGAATGTTGCCTCTCCCACTCTTCTGGTAGTAAATGTTTTTTTTAGAAGAGGCTAACGCAATAAATCGGGCAAAAATTTACCTTTTGCCGTTTTAGGAACTGCTTTCGTTTACGAGTTATTACGAAAATGAGCCTCACAGACTTCTAGTCACCGGTTACAGATTAAGCAACGAATATGTATCAGAAGATATTGGAGTTATAATTACACTATCAAAGTCCCCCGCTTGCGAGGTGGCCGTTTATACTATCAAGACATCGGTATCGTCTGTTGCCTGCTTAACCTGAATCCCCTTCGCTTCCAATTCCTTCCAAGTTTTGCTTGTTGGTGTCATTAGCTAGACATTTTGCTTGTCTACAGGACGTTGTCACAAACTTTCTGGACGAGTTCAGCAGTGAGCGTCGATATCGTTTGGCTGCGTTGGTGCTCTGGTAATACAAGATACCCGTCAAAAACTACTATAGCTTTGTTCCCAAAGTGTCGCACATAATCAACGTAGGAGGAACACACCAAATAAATTGTGGCTTCTTTTGATTTGCTCCCTACAACCATATGCAACAGGCAACCAATATCATGACTGCACACTTGTTATTGCCAAAGTCTACTTCATCTATAGGACTGAATACCTCGTACAACATTGACTTCCTGCCCTTCTGCATACCTTCCTCTGTGAAGAGGGACACTGGGAGGACAAGCTCATAGTTGAATAAGTTCCTGACGTCAGCATCTGACTATTTTGTGATACAAATCCGTTGAAACAGAGTCAGAGGGTTTACTGTGAAGGTCTTGTTTTGCATTATTAGAGAACAGCAAACGGATGCTAGAGTAATCACCTTATCATTCCATTTCAACGTCTTCGTCTTGAAAGTTGCCACGTTCCAATCAGGTCTTCATACTAGTGATGCCAATAGTTCGCGCTATATAGAAGTCCCATCAGGAGCAATGGCCCCCGTGCTAATTGGCAGCAAATCTTGCATATCTAGGAATGGTGGGTGGTCAGCCAACCAATAACTAAATCTCTTGATGTACTAGCAATGCGGGAAGGCCTAATATACACGTGCTCCGTGGTCTCTGCGCGTACTCCACTGAAGACTTCCATCTGCTCATTGATACTTTGAACATACAGCATTCCCACAATCCATTTAGAGAGCATTGTCACTGACACAAGACCACCATAGCTGTTCATGGCTCGCATGAGGAGTTGCTCTATGGTCATGTCTGACTAGTTGCCTGACTAGAATGTTCGGCGAAATTCTCTGACTGAGGCAAGTTGGAGGTTCCGGTCTCCGGTGCGCTCAGCTCGGATTGTGCACACATGCGAAAATATTGGATCCACAGTGCAGCTGTTGGCCTTCTCTCCTCAATTTTCTTCAGCACTTGTAAATTGTAATAATGCACATTTAGCAGCCACGGGGAGGTTCTTCTATTCCAGTGGCCTCGACCCGAAAGGGCTCTCACATTGAAGCTTTTTGTCAAGGAAATGGAATTTCAATTTCTCGAAAACCGTCGGAATTTTACCAGATTTATCAAAATGGAATGGACCGCAAGGGCAGAAATGACCTGAGGTAGACACGCGTATGTTCGACGGCGTGTAGTTTTTTTGTGCTGCCTCCCCTCACAATAGGTTTACTTGAAGGGGGCTGTGTGGAAAGTTCCGCCAAATTTCATCATCGGGTGGTTCTTTCAAAAAGTCAGAGAACCAAAACTGGTAAAACAGCTAAATTCGACGTGGCTTGTGAGGGTGAACTGGAGGGGAGGGCAGTGGGTCGAGGGTTATAAGTTGTATGTATATTATACATAGATATGTTGAAAAATAGAAGTTAAGAACCCAGCTCAGTGGCCGAGTGGTTAGAGGCGTCGTCCGTCTCGTACTGAGCATCGGAGAGTTCGGTCCCCAGCGGGGAACGAATTTTCGCGAATCACCTTTCACAGTTTTTCTGTGAAGTTATGGTAAATACTGGGCGATTAAACTCCTCTGAGCTTCTCCCCTGACCGGCGGAAAAGCCTCACAGCTAATAGCCCTATAAAGATAGAAGTTAAGAAGAAAAATATGCATTTTTTCGTATTTTTTCACAAGTTGAGAAATTTTCCCCATCTTTGAACTGCTGTATCTCGTAAGTAATCGACAAAAATAACGTTGATCAATGATAATTAAATGAAATTTAAAGCTCTACAACATTGTATATAAACATTTTCCTCGAACACCCCATGGTTTAAAAGATATAAGCCGAAATCTCCAGGTTTTTGCCCCTCCAGAAGTTTTCACAGGTCCCTGGAGGTCGAAAACTTAGATTCCACACCCCATACTAACCATGATCAATATCCCAAAGTCTCATTAACTTCGGAATTTTGTCCAGGTAACCTCCTTTTTTGACTGGACGATTACTTAATTCTAGAATGCTGATATTGCACACGATCGGTTGTTCTGCCGACCGGTGAAAACACTGTGGCCATATGATTTATATATTGTAAGATTACATAAAACTGCTAGAAATATACAGATTTCGTGTTAATTGCGATCAAATAATTTAGCTGCGGTAAGATTATATGGAAAAAGATTCACGAATAGAAGATTTCCCCCACAGAAGGGTATTTTTTAATCATAACCAGCGGATGTTGTACAATTTTTGCCATCGAATGTTGATGGAGGACGCCTTGCAAACCACAAACGTGTTCTATGAACACCATTTGTATATATTACTATCGGTGGTGTTGGTTCTATTCGGGAACCTTTCTTCATTAACATTAACATTATTATAGTTTACAATTACTGTTGTTTATACATTTGTAAATTCTTTCCACTCCTTTCTGTTCTTCGCCAGTTCTCTTGCTTGCTTGACTGTTTTTCCTTTCTTGATTATTATGTCCTCTATTATGTTGTCCCACTCTTTTCTTGGTCTACCTCTTCTTCTTTTATTTTCAGTTCTTGCTTCCCATACCTGTTTTGTTTGATTATTTTTGTCCATCCTAATTAAATGACCCCACCAGTTTAGTTGTTTCTTTTCTATATACTTATCTACAGCTTCAATTCCCAGTTCTTCTCTGATGTCATCATTTCTTATTCTGTCTCTTCTCGTAACTTGTTTTACTCCTCTGAGATATTTCATTTCCATTGCCTGTATTCTACCTTTGTCCCTCTTCGTTAGCTTCCACGTCTCGCTTCCATATGTCAGTATAGGTCTATATATGCTTTTATATATATTTATTTTTGTCCTTCTGCTGATCTCTTTCTTGTTAATCAGTATATTGCTCAATGCGTGGTATGTTTTAGCTGTGTTGTTTATTCTGTTACTAAGTTCGCCTTCCATTTTTCCGTCTTCTGTCAGTGCTACTCCCAGGTATTTGAATTCTTCTACTTGTTCTATTGTGTGTTGTTCTATCCTTATATTTATTTGTTCTTTCCGGTTTCCTATTACCATCACTTTTGTTTTGTTATAGTTCATTTTCATGTTATAACTTTTCTAGGTGTCTGTTCCATACACTAAGGTTGTGCTGCAGATTACCTTCATTTTCTGCTATCACTACGACATCATCTGCGAATGCTCCTTTCGATATTATAATTATATTATAACTTGCATGTTTTTGTACCCTATGTTTGCTTTTTTGGTTTCTGGTTTCATGCTCTTCATTATTTCATCCATGTATATGTTAAATAATGTAGGACTGAGCCCGCCTCCTTGTCTTAGTCCAGTGGTTGTCTGGAATGTTCTTGATGTTTGTCCCTTGTGTATTATTGCATTGGTGTTGTTGTATATGTTTTGTATTAATTCGACTGTCTTTCTTTCTACACCTCTCTCTTCCAGGATTTTCCATAATGTATTTCTTGGTATCATGTCGAATGCTTTTTCCAGGTCGATGAATCCTAGGTATGTGTTTTTATTATTTGCAATTCTTTTTTCTGTGATTTGTTTTATCGTGAAAATGTTGTCCTGTGTGGATCTTCCTTTCCTAAATCCACATTGCGATTCTTCTAGCGTCTGCTCTATTTTTGCTAGTATTCTTTTGTTAATCTTCATACCTATGCTTATGAGGGTTATACCCCTATAGTTTGAACATTTTGTCTTATCGCCTTTCTTGTGTATCGGTACGATTAACGATACTTGCTAATCTTTGGGTATTTTATTCGTCCTCCATATTTCGTTTATTAATTTTAGTAGTATTTCGTTACCTGCAGGTCCCATATGTTTAATCATTTCCGTTGTGATCTGGTCTTGTCCTGGTGATTTCCCTATTTTCATTTCCCTTATTATCTCTAGTATTTCTTTTCCATTGATCATCTCTATATCTACTTCCGAGTCGTTCTGGTCTCTTGTCTTCTGTTCATTTCCACCATTTTGTGATAGTAAGTCTTCAAAATATTCTTTCCATCTTTCCAGTATTTTTTCGTTGTCCTTCAGCAATATTCCTTGATTGTCTTGTATATAATTTACTTCTTGTCCTTTTTCTTTTCTGTTTAGTTTTAGTGTTTTATAGAATAATTTTTGGTTTTCCTTTGCATTTTTCTCCATTGTCTCTCCGAACTTTTCCCATTCCCTGCTCTTTGCTTTTCTGACCTTATCTTTTACTATTTTCTTCTTTAAACTGTATTCTTCGTAGTTTTTACTATTTTTGTCATTTAGGTATCTTTGCCATGCTTTTTTCTTTTCCTTTATTTTCTCTCTTATGTCCTGCGACCACCATGCTGTCTGCTGCTTCTTGTTTGTGTTTTGCTTTGTCCCACATGTCTCTTGTGCTGTCTCCAGTATATTTTTCTTTAATTTATTCCACATTTCCTCTACTTCTTCTCTATAGTTGCCCTTTACTAATTTCTCTTCTATTTTCTCTTTATAGATTTTTGCTATTTCTTTTTCCCTTAGTTTGAGATATAATCTTATAAGATTTTAAAAACAAAACTCTTTTTCGAGTGCGCAGGGATAATACATGCCGCTGCGAGCTGGATTTACAGCTTATATTTGCTTTAGCATCCCCTCAAAAATAAATAAATCACATGTAATATATTTATGATATAGACGAAAATATTTTTTTTGTGAATAACATAGGTTGAATTTATGTAAATTATAGAAGTTTTAGAAACAGAAATATTTTTATAAGATAAAATTCTAAGTAGCATTGAGATTTTCTTTTATTAGTGCCAGCGACCTACTAAACAATGACAATATTAATTGGTCTACCATAAAATACATACATTGTATATATTTTGTGTCGATTTCAATTTTAAATTGCGCAGGCATGGCCTTTATAAATATGTATAATACCCTTTAAGTAGCCAACCGTTTTATATTAGTATTGTAGGGAATACAAATTGTTATCAGCTGTTACGGCGGCGGGCTTATTACCATGCAATCGCATTAACAATTGAAAACAAGACATGTTTACTTAAAAAAATATTTATGGGTCCTTTTCTAGTGACGTACGTAGATAATTATCAAGCGAATATTACATAATTTAGAAAAATCCGTGTACAAGATTAATGTAAGCGATTTTCAGAATTTATTCTACATTTACCATATCAATACAAGATTTTGTTTATTTTGTTACTTCATTTTATTTAAAAAAACTTGTAAACTTGTTGTAGCTATCACTTCGAGTGCTTTTCCGCTGGTAAAAGGAAAAGCTCAAAAGGACACGGTAGATACCTTAATCCCACCTATGAAAACTGTGAAAGGTTTGAACTCTCAATGCTCAGTACTAGACGAACGCCTTTAACCACCAGGACACTAGGCTGGGTTAATTTTGTTATTTTATCGCATTATTCAAAATGGAATTAAGGCTTTGTTTGTCTTGTGTTATTATTATTATTATCTACAACATTTATATATAGAGAAAGTGTCTTTTATTTTCACTTTAAAATACTTTTTTATTGAGTTTTAAAAATTAAATAATAAATTTGATATCTACAAAAAAAATCTATATATATATATATATATATATATATAGATTTTTTTGTAGTTGTCAAATTTATTATTTAATTTTTAAAACTCAATAACAAAGTATTTTAAAGTGAAAATAAAAGACACTTTCTCTATATATATAAATGTTGTAGATAATAATAATAATAATAACACAAGACAAACAAAGCCTTAATTTTGTTTGTCTTGCAATATGCTGTATAAGTAATAGGATTCACAGTGCCAATAGATCAAGCGTAAATATTTATAAGATTTTAAAACGGAATGGCTAACTACACGCCGGGACCTGGCCCTTTCCCCGAATATTTGTAGTACTTTTGTCTGTATTTTATGTTAATATTGGGAAAATAAAGACATAATTATTATTATTTTACTACGGCGTAAATGTTTATCCGGGTCCTAAAGACCAAGGGAGAAACTTCCGTTATTGCTGCTAAGTTTTCTGACAATGGCAGTGTGCCCTATTACTATTGTTATTATTATTATTATAATCAGTTTTGCAATGAAAGAGATTTTATGTATCTTATAAGACATCTGTTCATATACTCGAAAATTAATTTTTAATCCGGACTTACCTGAACATAATGAACAGATGTAACAAATTCAGGACACTGTTTAGGTATAAGAGGGAGTGATAAAATAAAGTTACATTCATTAATGGAAAAATGTTTCAATAATTTACAAATTGGTAAGTTACACGCTAAAATACATAACAATTTGTCAAGTATAAACACATTTGCGGACATTATTTATCTATGTGTATTAAGTAAAGGTGGGTTTATGCTGAAATAAAATAAGAAAAACGTTTTTGAACCCAGTTATCATCTACAATATGTAGCTAAGCGACATTGTCGCACACCCCAAGCATTATCGGAAGAGTAGTGTGAATTTCGGTTAATTAGAACGACGGTTTATTGGGACAACAACCTTTGTGTCACAATAAAGCATGATCAAATTTATATATGTAATTTATATTTGTATTCCCAGTGTTATTTTAAGTAAAACCCTTGTAATAAAACTTATAGCATAAACATGACCACATTATTTGTTAATATTTGTTGTCGCTATAGCCAGGCGATATTGTCCGCCCTTTACTATAAATTAATTACATACATTTTAAAAGAGAGATGGTTACATATTTTCCAAATCTCCAGTGATGCTAAAAAAATAAAGCGGCCATGAATACAAAAAAGTAGTGAATTTTAAAGAACAAACTATCCGCAAATATGTCACACATACACAATTATAATATTTTCACAAACAATTTTCATCACGATATTTTTTTTAATAATTTGTCTTTTTGATATTAAAAGCGCCACCGAAACTTCATGGCTGTTGTTGCCTACAGTTTGTTTATTTATTTACACTTTTGAGTATATTTTTCACATTCAAAACTACCTCAACATTAACTATTTCGTGCGTCATTAATGGTCGCCGGCAAGTTCACCTCTAACCCATCTAATTTCTCAGTTAAATATATTTGGCAACCCAATCTTGAGGTGTCTGTGATTTCGAAACCCATCTCCAGCATATCCAACTCCTCGTCGATTGGTTTATCGGGGAGCTGGTCAAAGTCGGACTGTTTGAGTATGACGTGGCACGTGGAGCAGGTGAGCGTGCCCTCACACGCACCAAAACCGTCGAGGTCCACGTTGTTGTTCACAACCACATCCAAGAGGGAATCTCCTAGTTTGCCTTTTGCTTTTAAACGCTCGCCGTTAGCCTTAATGAACGTTACTGTTACTCTTAAATATAAACAAAATAGATATTATATTAAATTATACGGAATTAATTTATTAAACAGAAAATACAGTAATAACATGAGATTCTACTGCTTATATTTTACAGGTAGGGTTGAAACTAGATTAGATAAGTCGGCGACGTAGTTTTCCACATATATAAACTAGGTGTGAATAATTATTTATTGTATTGGCACACCGACGCGAAATTCATGCCGATATTCGTTGGAAAAATGAATATGATAAACTATTTGACAACAACAATGATTATTAGTATCAAATTTTTTTTAAAAAAATATATCAGTCAGTCTTTATCTATTTTACATGTTGAATTTAATAACAAATTGTTTTAGAGGATGGAGAGACGTAAACTTTTAACGGACAAATCGTGGACATTAATTGGTTGCTTAATAAGAATGAAGACTAAGGGTTTCCGCAGATTACACACAATAGTATCGGCCGACAGTTTAGTCGGATTATGTTGCATACTATAGCATTCTGAATAAGCAGTCTACCGATAGTCTACCGATAGTTAACTGTACAAATAAAAGGTAATCGGGAAGTGCGTCAAACTATTTTTCGGTGGGCTAGAATCGTTGTCTATGGCTAGAATCCTTTGGTTATACGCACTTACGCAAGTGTTCATACTAATTAAGCAACCAATTAAACCATAGGCCGGTCAAAAGTCTGTACTGTGCGATTATCAAACGTGAGTCCACACACATGAGGCATTGTTCTCGGTCGGTAGGTCGACAGAGAAATAATTTGCTATGTAAATTGGACGAACTATCGGCAGACTGTTTATTCAGAGTCTCTCTCTCTCTCTCTGGTGGACTACCAGCCGCAAGTACTCAAGCTAATCGAGGAAGAACACCTCCACATCTTAGTAGATTTTTGAACGCCATATATTCAACAGGAATAATACCAGATAAATGAACAAGAACTATGCAAAACTATGTACAGACTACCGTACATAAGCCTTATGAATCATATTTCAAAGACATTCATAAAGGTGATACAACATAGGATAAACGGTAAACTAGAACAAGAAATAAATTAAACACAATTCGGATTCATAAATGGACTGGTCAAACACTTTTGCTCTAAACGTCTTGATACAGAGATGCCTAGACGTAAACAACACCTATACATATGTTTGATCAATTATAACAAAACATTTGATAAAGTACAACACGGCGCACAGTAGGGCCGATTCCCGAAAACGTGGCCAAAAATAGGAAAACCGAATTTCGTATTTTCGAACGAAAATTATTTTATTAGGTTCAGGGATTGTGCTAGCATCCATCTGTAAATTATATATTTTTTCCGCTATTTTGAATTTAATAAAACGGACATGGATTTGAAATCAGTAAGCTCAAAAACTCCCAAGTAAATAATTTCGAACCAATTATTTGCAAAATTTACTTTTTCGTCCTTTTTTGTTTTGGTGAACCAAGAATATGATCCGCCATTTTGAATTTTTAAAATAGAGCATCGGATTTGTATCAGTGACCTGAAAACCCCTCCTATAAGTATCGAACCAAATTATTTCCAAAATTGACTTTTTTATCCGCTATTTTGAATTTTATAAATCAGACATCGGATTTGTGTACGTTATTTTGAACCAAATTATTTGCAAAATTTACTATTTTATCCAACTCCGCCTGCATCTCACTGGGTGAACAAAGTAGCTCAGTGACGATGTTGCCGGTCCCAAGCCCGGATAAAGGAGGAGGGTTTGCAGGTGAGGTCAGCACCCTGCCTGCAGTAAAATAACCCACAAGCTCAAAGAACCAGCAACAAGCCTCGGATACGGACTGATACAACGATGACGACCTCAGCTATAGACACGGATATGAGAAGAAGACAAAAAAAAGAACTGTGGACGAAAAATATATTAAGATGCGCTTGCTGGAATATAAGATCTTGGAACGGTAGAGAACAGGAAGTTCTACTAGAGATGGAAACACACAAAATAGATATATGTGCACTATCAGAAACCAAACGCAGAGGGAAAGGCGATCTTACAAATAAAGGATACATACTCAAGTATTGTGGGACTGAAAAACACCAACGAGCCACAGCTGGAGTAGGTCTGCTATTCAGTGATACATTCACACAGAATATAGAAGATACAATCTACGTCAATGAAGGAATCCTCAGAGTAGTCCTAGACACCGTCAGGGACAAAATACATATTATCAGCGTTTACGTTCCCGACACTAGCCCAAGCAAAGAGGAAATTGACACCTTCTACGAGCATCTGCAGACCGAAGTCGACAAAATACGTACCGAACAGAAGATCCTAATCATGGGCGATCTGAATGCCAGAATTGGTAATGCAATCGTAGGCGTAAAAGAACGTTTCAATGAAGCACACTTCAACAACAGCGGAGAAACTCTCACCACAGTTTGTGCACAAAACTAGATGAGAATAGACAAGACGTATTTCAATCAGAAGCCACAACACAAGATAATAGATATTGAGCAGTATACCCGAGTCAGATAATCGACGTACGCTCGCTAACATCAGCGAACATTGGATCAGATCACCAACTAGTCATGACAAAACTTCGACTCACAACACAATTGAAAAAGAAGCTACCACCTATCTACGTAGACAAACTGAGCATCGAATCCATTAGTGACCCCACCGTGAAGGACTTGTATGAAAAAAGATTAACCCAAAAGATCAGAGAACGGCCAATTCTAGACGAGAACGACGTGGAAACCAGTTGGAAAAAAGTAAAATCACACAGAAACCCGCCAATGAAGCACTAGGCAGAAAGAGGATAAACAAAAACCCAAAGAAACACAACACACCATGGTTCACGCCAAAAGTAAAACAAATGGCAAGATAAAAACGAGAAACCTACCTGAGGTACCTAAATAACAGAACGTTGGAAGAGTGGCTACGTTACAGGGATACAAGGAACAGAGTACAAGCATAAATACAACGAATAAAGACCGAATACTGGTAAAACTTCTCTACGGCAGCCAAAAGAAGATATGGGGAATGATCCGTCGAAGAAAATGCGAAGTCAACGAATACGTAACAACAAAAACTATTCCGGAAGAGGTATGGATAAACCACTTTAAATAAATGTTCGAAGATGATAAGATACAAACATCAGGAAGCGCCACCAAACGCAAAAACAACTATCCGCATCAACCAGGACTGGTAGAAAAATACATCAAGGAGCTAAAAAAAACAGGAAAGCTCCAGGTATCGACGAACTGAATAACGAACTGATAAAATATGGAGGTAAACCACTAAGCGAACAACTGGCTAGCCTTTACCAGAAGATCCTAAATGAAACAACCATACCAACTAACTGGAAGAAAAGCGTCACTATCCCTATCTTCAAAAAAGGCGACAAAAAGCAACCAGCAAATTACAGAGGAATAACTCTCCTGATTGCCGTTATGAAACTATTCACAAAAGTCATCTGCAACATAATCTCAGAATGCATACCCATGCGAGAAGAACAACAGGGCTTCCGAAAAAATCGGTCCATAAGAGACGCCATATTCGTCATCCGATAAATAGTAGAGAAATCAATGGAATACGAGAAACCGGCGTATATGTGCTTCATAGATTTAACCAAAGCGTTCGACCGAGTGAGGCTAAAAGACATTACAACCATATTCAGACAGGGCAATACCCCGGAAGAACTCGTTAGATCCGTTGAAAACATGAAAACCAATACAACGACCAGACTATTTGTTAACAGCTTCTCCAAGGAAGTGCCGATCACAACAGGAATAAGACAGGGGGATTCACTAAGCCCGACACTCTTCAACCTAATTATGGACAAAATAATAGTAGACGTAAAAAACTCGGGGCATGGATTCAGAACTAGTAAAGGAGAAATATCAATACTGTGTTACGCAGATGACGCAGTAATCATTCCGAGAACGAGGATTAAGTACAGAGGCTATTACATCAATTTTACCTAACCTCTAAACGCTACAATATGTTGATTGCGGCACAGAAGACAAAAGCACTAGTTGTAGCAAAAGAGCCCACAAGATGCAAACTGGCCATTAACGGCGCAATAATAGAGCAGGTAATATCCTTTAGGTACTAAGGGTAGAAATAACCGCCCATCAAGACAGGACGTCGGAGGTAAAGAACCAAACTGATAAAGCATCTAGAATATCCGGGTGCTTAAGGGACATAATATGGAAGAACCCATTCCTGAAACTGGAAACGCAGAATCTAGAGCAGACAACAACAGAACCAAGAGCATAACCCGAACGGCAGAGATGAGAACGCTCCGAAGTATCACGAGACACACACTACGTGACAGAATACTCAACCAAGAAATAAGACAAATGTGCGATGTACAGGACATAGTAATGGATGAGGCAGAGACGACGAGAATGGAACCAACACATTAACAGAATGGAAGACATCAGAATTGCAAAAATCGCCAGAGACGGAAATCCAAACTCTGAAAGGCCCCCAGGCAGACCACCAAAGAGATGAAGGGATAGCTGGGTGTTCGGCCCCTCTGTCTTATCCAACTTTTCGAAGAAAAGAAGTATGGCAGCGCATCAAAAGAGATAGTAATAAGAAGGGGGTCCGACACGGATGCGTACTATCAGTAACAGCTTGCAACATATATGCAGAATAAATCATGAATAAATCACTAGATAAATTATAGGAGTAAATGTGAATGGCATACCTATCAACAATATATCATATGCGGACGATACGACTATAATTGTAACCAAATTAGAAGACCTTCAGAAAAGAGTAACAGTGATCAACGAAGAATGGGGTTTATCACTAAATACGGGCAAATTTACAGCAATGACAAAAACAGCACAAAACAACGACAACACTATCTAATATAAATAATACTAATCTATGTTCACACTGAACCCATAGTAAAAGTAGCAAACTACAACTACGCAAACATTAGCCAAAATAACGACAGTTCAACGGAAATAAGAATAAGAACAACGTTCATGATGAAAATGAAAACGAAATGAAAACAAGACCAACAAAATGCTACATACACAACGTACTATTATAAGGAGCAGAAGAATGGATACTAAAGAAAGCAAGACATTAAAAATAGTATAAAAGAACCGATGTGAACATATTCACCCATACTACTTTCGGCCGCCGCGCGACCCCGCACCGTTGCGCTGTATTTCTTCGGACATTGTGGCTCAAAGAAAAATGCAACCAAATTTTGTTTGTAAAATTGTTCATGCAAAATAATGTAAATAATAATATATAACTTGTATTTTATTATATTTTCCTGAAAAATTAAATAATTAAAAAAAATACCAATTGTGGTTTTTCAAAATGTTCCCCAAACCTTGCAAAACTTAAATTGTATAGATTATGTTTAGAATTTAACAACAGTCAATTTGCACATACCCCGGTGTTTCAGAGATTTTTACTTTTTTTTAATGAATTTTTGAGTTGTATGTATGACTTTCATTAAATCGTCATAAAAAAATAGTAGAAATAAAGTAGGAAAGTTGCAATTTTCAGAAATCATTAATATTAACAAGAGTAATTACAAAACGAAAGCAAAAAATCCAATCTTAATTGTCAAGTCCACAATAAGGCGTAAAGGTAATTAATTTTCTTTACCTGTAGCCCAACTCAGCCAGCGGCGGCCGATGGGTGAACCGAGTAGCCTATCGGTTGTCGCTGCCGGTCCCAAGCCCGGATAAATTAGGAGGGCTTTAAGGTGAGGCCAGTAACCTGCCTAAGTTAAGACAAACTTCAGGCTCACAGAACTGGACGCAAAGCCTCGGATACCGGACTTATAATACTGTTGACGAAAATTGCTATACCACAGAAAACGAGAAAACGCCACCACCTAAGAATAGGATGCTCGAATGTAAGTTCTTTCAACAACAAAGACCAAAACATAATAATAGAACTAAACAAGCATAACATCGATATATGTGCGATCTCAGAAACAAAAAAAGAGGCAGAGGTACATCAAGATACCAAAACTACATCCTATTAGATAGCGGTCGCGCCAAGACCGAAAGTGCAAGCTCAAGGGTAGGACTACTTATCAAAGACAATTACGAACAAAACATCGAGTTCATAGAATACATTAACAACTGAATATTGAAAATTACACTCCAAATAAACCACAAACCCATGTACATTCTATTAGTATACGCGCCGAGCACCGGCAAACCGGAAGAACAAGCCATCGAATTCTATGAACAAATACAATCATTACTTGACAAAATACCAAACAACGATACAATCGTCCTTCTTGGAGATTTAAACGCCAGAATCGGAAACGAAACAGTAGAAGGGGTCCAACAAAGATTCAACGAAGATACGTCAAATTCCAGAGGAAAGATCTTAATACAAATCCGCACCTTCAACGACCTAAGGATCAACAACACCTTATTCGATCACAAACAGTAACACAAGGTCTCTTTCACCGACAGCCTACCGCAACAACAGCACCGACCTAGACTACATTATCACGAACAGAGCCATACCCCCTGGACAAATATTGGACGTCAGAAGCCTAACAACCGCAAATATTGGCTCAGATCATAACCTAGTACTCTGTAAAATAAGAACTACCACCAACCCAACCAAAAAAAGAATACCTATACACGTGACAACATTCAACAACTATCACTGGACACACAGAGCACATGAGAGTTCTATGAAAATCGCCTACACCAACACATCACAAACAATCCGACCTGCGAGACTGACAACATTGGCACCAGCTGGAACAAAATCAGAAACAACATCCACAAGGCAGCAGAAGAACCACTATGGAAGAAGACAGTAAACTTAAACGTGAAACCATCCACAAAACTGTGGTTCACCTCAGAAATTAAAAGAATCTCAGAAGAGAAAAAAAAAGTATACCTAGACTCCAAAAGCAATCAAACTAGAGAGGCCCACAAGAACTACATCCTAGTGAGAAATCAAGTAAACAGGAAAATTCGTGAAATAAAGAACGAATACTGGCAACAAGTCAGTGCAGATATGGAACACGACATGTATGGACCACAGAAATGAGTTGAAAAATACTCAGAAGTCTAAAGAAATTAACAAACGAGTGCATAGAAATCAATGCTATATCAGAAGAAGAGTGGGTTAACTACTTCCAACGACTGCACGTAAGCGAGGAATCAGATAATCTAGAGGAGGTAAATGAGGAACGCAGAAAGAAGAATGAAGAAACGGTAACAATGGCAGAAGAACAGATCAAGAGTACAATAGCAAAACTAAAAAACAGGAAAACCGCGAGCGAAAACGAAATAGTTAACGAATTCATTAAACGGAAGAACCCCCGGCCAAGGAATTAATAAGACTGTTTAACACAGTAGCCCACAAACGCTAATTTATTATGCAAACGCGGTAAATATACCATGTCTCGCCTACGCGGATGACATAGTATTCCTAACTGATAATTTAAGGCAGTCTTCTTCAATCTTTGTATCTACGCCGAACCTTTGAGGTAATTTTTTTATGGAATCCTGCGTTCAATAGCACACCCAGATATTAGGAGGAACTCATTGGGGCGTTCGCCTTGAATGGACAGAACAGGTTGCAGCTGTTGATTGACTTCAGGGCAAAACACCAAGCGAATGGAAAAAGAGCATCACCATCCCAATATTCAAAAGAGAAGACAAGAAGGAGCCATCGAACTACAGAGGAATAACACAGCTTAGCTCAACGATGAAATTCTTCAGAAACATAATCGCAGGGGAGTTACATACCATTGCCCCAATTAACGAAGAACAACAGGGCTTTAGGAAAAACCGATCCATACCGCAGTATTTTTAGCAACTTTGCTGTCAATATTTCCAGAATATATACGACTGCTTTTACTTTCAGATTTCAGCACGGCTGTATAAGGACGGTATTCAATAAAAAAATCGAAATGGTAAACTTGATTTTACTTTACGTTTCATGACTAATTAAGTCGAAATATACTATTTTTAGAAAATGTTTGCGTGTGTGTGTAAAACGACGAGCAAATTTGGAAATCAGTTGAGAAAGAGTGCTGGGGTGAAAATTTGAATAAAAATCGTTCCACACCACAACTTAATAAAACCATTTCCTATTCCGATATGGCCTGTGCCCGCTCAAAACTGACTGCCATCGGCGGTGACTGTGCCGTACGTAAATCTCGCGAAGAATTAGTGAAAATAATCGCATATTAATAAGGAAATGACAATGAAAATGTCAAAATGTGAAATAGTGAACACGTGAAAATGTGAATTGAACCGAAATATCTTGAATTTTGATTTAATATTCATTCATTAATGCGCAATGTCTCGTGATGCCCACACCAATATTTTTATAATAAGTAAATATCGTGTACTACACGAGCTAAAACACTTATAACAAGAAGAAAACAGTTATTATTTAATATTTCATGTTATTTTTTATTATTTATTTTATTTTATATCGTGCAACTCTGCTGTTTATTGCAAATTACTGGTACTAATTTTTAATAGTCCTTAAGATTAGGTAAACTATTGAATGTTTTCAACTTTAAGAGAATATTCCTACTTTCCGCTTTTATACACCCCAACCTTAATCTTTTAAAATTAAATAAGCTAATTCAAGTAATAAATTACAATTACGAATTAATTTCCATACCAATAAATTCAATTTACATTTTACAATTTACATAGAACAGCCGATTTGAATGTAGTATGTACTGTCCAATAAGAATCCAATTAGAATTAGTACAGAATAATTTAAAAGGGTAACCTAAATAACTTTTTAAGATAAGCCACTCACTCTTTTTGGTTCAATTTTGGGGCAGTGGTGCAGTAGTTGTTGGTTTTGCTTGCGGTCGTTCTTATCAGCGTCCTCCCCGCCGTTTGAATTCCGAATTTGAGTGCGCTCATCATGGACATCGTTGGTCTTCTTTCGTTTCTCAACGCAGTTCGAATGGTTTACGTAACGATTGCGCGTGTAGAGGTTATTATGCGGAGAAATTTGATTTCACTGCGGATTTCAAAAGGCACGGGAGGGGAACTCGCCTCGGCACACCATGCACTGGCAACAGCTGATAGCAACTGACATAAATGTCACGTGCGGCCTGATTGACTGTAGGCAACTGGTGTTTAGGTTGCAATGTATGTTGCATATAGTGTAGTTGTGAAATTGAATATGAAGAGTATAAGGCAAAAAGGAGGGAATGTCGCTGGAAACTGAAACTCTAGATAACTAAATTTCATGTTTAGAGTAAATTTCTATACACAACCCCCCATTTATATTTAATAAATGTAATACCACTAATTTTAAAAAGTTATTTTGATTAAAGTTTACAATAAAATTTGTACTCAAAGTCTTCACCGACAATATTTTCCCTTTCGATGATAACTTTTGTCCGTAACAAAAAATAGGAATATCAAAAAAAAAACATAAATTTATCACGTTAGTTCTAGTTTATTAATAAAATAATTAAATCTCAAATTCTTGTTCCAGGTATGTTGTAAAATTCAGTGAGGCAGTGTGTTCAATAAGACATGGGCCGGTGCCCAATTTTTAATCAGTGGCTGATCAACTTCAAACGCCTCAAAGAGTTGCTTTTAATAACTGTAGTAATGTAAATGTAATACCTTACATGTAAAATGTAATACGACACATACAATCCACCCTCCTAATATCTAGGTGTGCTATTGAACGCAGGATTCCATAAAAAAAAACCTCAAAGGTTCGGCGTGCATACAAAGATTGAAGAAGACTGACTGCCTTAAATTATCAGTTAGGAATACCATGTCATCCGCGTAGGCAAGACATTCTACTGGCGTTCCCTTGTGTTTGCTTCCCATCCTTATATGTTATTCAATATTCCCTTGTTCTGCAGAGCTATTTGTGTTTCTTTTCTAACACACAATTGAACAGGATCGGCGATAATCCATCCCTTTGCTTCACTCCTATATTTATTGCGAATTGTTCCGAAAGTTCTCCCAGATACTTAACTCTGGAGGTTGTATAAGTGTGCCCCAGATGATGTATAATAGCTTTGACATCAACTGAAATTGTTTCTGAATGTAATATGGCGTTTAACTGTCGACAGTTGACGAAAATGACCAAGAAAGTTTTATCTTCTATTTCTTTCTCTTATGATTTATTTCCGGTTAAATATCTGGTCGATGCACGACCTGCCTGTACTGAAGCCAGTTTGATATTCACCGACTTCTTCTTTCGGTAGTTCAATTCGAAAGACTCTCGTATATCGTCGGTAGTAAGGATACGCGATAATTATTCATCTATTCTCTACAGCCCTTCTCATGCAGCGGATGAATTTACGTTCTTTATAATCTTTTGGTCCCTTCTATTTATCCCAGATTTTTTGAAGAATAATCTCCAGGGTTTCTGATATTTGTTTCTCGGTGTTTGACGATGATAAGATTATTATTTGGTGTTACTGGCATATTCCTGTTGTCCTTCCGCTTTTGGAGTCTTTAGCGTGGTTGCTCACAGTGTAAGAGTTATTCGAAATATTTAGTTGATACCTCACAGTTATAGGCCGTGAATGCCTTTCAACCTCATTACCTTGCTCCATACCCTGGTTTTGGCACGTGTTGATGCCCTTTAGCTCCTTTAGCTTGGTTCCTATCAGAAGTGCTGCCTTCAGATATCTGGCGCTTATTCGTCTTACTCCCGGTTCACCGACGTTCCATAAATCAATCAATAGCTATTGAACCCATAAGTAGTTGTTGTTATAGTAACAATAAATACATTATCTAGGGAATGTAGTTACTTTAGATTCTCTCTATTGCTAACACTGAATAATTAAACAAAAGATGTAATCAAAGCTCCAATTGCAAGCGTTATTCGAGGTGTTTGACATTTGGTTTGGCATAATCTGTCACAATGACGATGTCAATTTATCCATTCAATAGATTATGGGACCTATAAAGTTTATGGGGTGTTGGTGAATACGGGCATTAGAGTCTTTTGGGAGTTTGTAAAGTTGTGGTGCCTTTTCCCTAGCCTCTCCTAGCAATAAGACTTAATAAGATATTTCATCCCCTGTTTAACCATTTTTGCCGCACATCTTCATCCTCTTTTTTTTCCTGTTATCGTAGGCATATTTGTGTCTTTAGTGAGGTTTATGATCACCCTATAAGTTGGATGCACTTCAGTTAGCGTCATCACCTTTTGTTTATGTACTTTGGTCCATAATTCGGTGACAGGATATTTCCCTAGCTACTCGCGGAGCTAGGTAAATATCCGATCACTCCTAGCAGAACCCCGCAGTATCAGGAGAAGACTAGTGTAAACGAGGTGCGCTACTTTCTGGAATCCGCTATATTATTAACCAATGCTCTCCCTTGGCCGCACAGCTGTGGGCATGGGCTGTTCCACTTTTACCTTGTAGACACTATTTAGTGTGGGTATCATTCCGCCCGACCCGTGCAGTTATGCCTAGGTCCCCGTACCCGCTGCCCGCAAGACATGTCCAATGGCAATGGAGTCCGGTTTAAAGGATCAGATGTCGGTGCACGAGCAAACTGATCTGGTGCCGTGTGACCCTTGACCAGAACACGACAGCCGGGTGGGTTCTGCATGCACACATACATTCATACTATTCACTCAGCTTACATGCAACTGGGGTCCGTAGGGGCGTGACTCCCCAAGCAGTAGTCGAGACTACCACCCTATGCGGTTCGACAAGGTGATTGGTACTTCTTTTTGAAGATCTGGTAGTCATTTTGCGTTTTTTTTTTGAAGAAGTTGTCTAGTTCTTGGAATTCTTGTTTATTTGCCTTCTTTTGCCGGATTGGTATATTGTAGATGCTTCCTTTCTAGCTGTGCTGAAGTTGTCTTAGTTTACTTTCCCCATGCCTCTTGTCGCCGGCTTGATCGCACTTTTCAGACAACCACTGATGTTTTACGATGCAGTTTTGTTGCTTCATTGGTCTTCTATAATTCTTCTTTGGTTTCTTCTCGTGTCATATTCGACTTCTTGTTCTGGGATAACAACAACAACAATGTTCAGGTAGGAACTCGCCCTACGCTTTACGGAGCTACCCGTTTACAGCAGTGGGGGTCGGGGTACCATCTGGGCCCGAGTATCATCATTTCACCGAAGTCTGGTCCGAAGAGCTGAATCCAGTCAGAAATCACAAATTGCATCGGGGTTAACGATAATCAGTACTTAGAATGTGATGATTTTCTCCAGCGAGAACGCCGAGTGCCATCACTTCCTTTACAATAGCGGATTTTTAAAATTTGGAATATGCCTTTGACGATGTACGAGGCATATCCAGAAAGTAAGAGTACTGAATTTTTGTAGGTGTTAACATTTTTTATTTATACAAAAAAATTACGTGATTTAGTATATAATAAAAGCTATTTTTCGACATAGTCGCCATTCCTCTCTATGCAGGTGGTGTAGCGAGGTATCAATTTTTTGATACCTTCCTCGAAGTAGTTTCCCGCCAACTCCTTCGTCCACTTCTCCAACTCCTCCTTTACCTCCTAGTCGGTTAAAAACCTTTTTCCGCCCATGTGCAGCTTCAGGGAGGTAAAGAGATAGTAATCTGAAGGTGCTAGATCAGGGGAATGCGCGGGATGGTTCAGGACATCCCATTTAAACGAGGCGAGCAGTTCCTTCGTGGCGTTGGCCGTGTGTGGTCTGGCATTGTCGTGCAGCAGGCAGACTCCTTTTGTCAGCATGCCTCTCCTCTTGTTCTGAAATTTTTTTAAGGTCTCACAGTATCTTGCAGAGTTGATGGTCTCCCCTTGAGACAGATATTCGATTAAAATTAGCCTTGACAGTCCCAAAACACGGATGCCATGACTTTCTTGGCTGAAATTGTGATTTTGAACTTTTTGGCGGAGGGTGAAGAGGTGTGACGCCACTGTTGAGACTGTCTTTTGGTTTCGGGCGTGTGGTGTGCTACCCAAGTTTCATCTCCAGTTACGATGGAGCGGAGAAATTCATCTCCATGGAGTTTCCAGCGCCTCAAAAACTCTTGCCCGGCCTCCACTCGATTCAACTTGTGCTGGTCTGTCAGTTGTTTTGGGACCCACCTCGCGGACAGTTTCCGATATCCGAGGGTTTCTGTGATTGTTTCGTGTAGTAGAGATCTGGAGATTTGCGGAAACATCGCAGAAAGTTCACAGTCAATCTGCGATCGTCACGGAGCGCATTTTCAATTTTTTCCACAATTTCGTCAGTCACAATTGAAGGGCTTCCGCTCCTCTGATCATCATACACAGACGTACGACCGTTTTTAAACTCGCGACACCACTTGTACACATTCGTACGATTCATAGCTTTATCACCATATGCAGTTTTCACCTCATTGTAAATCTCAAATGTAGGTTTTCCCTTCCAAACGAGATAACGGATGACGCCGCGTATTTCGCACTTGGCGGGAGATTGGATTGACATTATTCACGAAACTTGTTGTCGTGTCAACAGTTCTCAACGTACTGACCACGAACCGGTCGCGGTGCAAAGGGGAGGAGTCAGGCTACACTGCCGTGTGGCCAACATGATGAAAATAAAATCCCTCCGACCGTGAGAGCCTCAGTACTCTTACTTTCTGGATATGCCTCGTATATTGATGCACACCACCGGTAGCAACATGCAAATTTGTTGCAGTTAAGCAGAGCTTGTTGGGCTGTTATTATTTACATTTTGATTTTAGCCAAGGACATTCTAGGCCTGCCTTGTGTAGTCCCTCCCTTATCGATAATCGGATCGAGTTCAAAATTTAAACTCATCAAAATTAGATCAGTTTAAATTTTTTATTATCGATAAGGGAGCGACTGCACTAGCCAGCATGCCCACCCTGATGCACCAGTGACCAGTACACCAGAGGGTGCCTGCCGTCCTCTGAGGGAAGGTATGCCGACAGTTTCTCTGATTCTCATCTTTTTCTCGCACACATTTTCTCCCATACATTCATACACTGGGAATTTTGAACACTCGCCACTTTTGAATTCTCTGGCCTGTATTCACTCCTGCAGTTCATCTAGCAGTCAGGGATAGTTTTTTATGAGTTGTATTGCCCATTGTCGGTAGGCACCTCCCTGTTTGCGATCGGGGGAGGGTTCCTCCTCTACACCTTAGAATTACAGCTGGCTAGTGTTCTGAAATAGGCTTTAACACAGGTGTGTCTTCAGTTTTTCGTTATTAAATGTATTCATTTTCACAAATTGTTTTTTGGTGGCTTTCTTGTCTGGTATGAACTTACACTCTAGTGATGTTAGGTGGTGGCCTGAGTCTACTCTGCGTATTTATATTGATTTTTTGATCCTTCATTCTTTTACTTGAGATTACAACAGGGTCAATTTGAAAATCACCCAAATTTGATATGGAGATAAGAACTAACTTTATTATTTATTTATTATATTGGCAATAATTACGGAACGTTTCGGAGCCGTACAATAACTCTATCTAGGTGCGTTTCTTTTTTTTGGCGGACATTGCATAATTAAGGATTTTTTGTAAAGAATATTTTGTTTCAATTTTCTTTTATTATTTTCATGCGATTGTTATATATACATTCGTAATTTTTAACAAATAACACAGTTTTTTTTTACAACATTTTGTAAACAGCGTATCGAAAATCTTTTCTCTAATAGATTTCCACCAATAACTATTTAAGGCGTAGTTATGTGAGTTAATAGTATGTAGCTATTAACTCACATAACTACAAAATAAGGTTTGAAAAAATTTGAGTTTCTTCTCACACGATTACAATACGTTATCGAATCAATTCCAATGATTAAGTTAAAAAAAACATAGAAGTATAAACACAATTCGAATGATTAAGTAAAAAAACATAGAATAAAGTATTAAGTATCATTCATACAATAATTTTTAGATGAAGAGAAACTATTAAGCACATATAATATGCATTGGTATATTATCTCCTATACAAGGCCGTTTTCTTCGGGTGCCTGAATGGCAACGAATGTTTGCTTATCAAAATCATGTCATATGCCTCATATATGGATTACAGCAATTGTGTTCTATATAATTCTATATAATTTTATACTGATACTGCCTTATTTCTAAATAATAATAATAATAATAATAACTTTTATTTTTCAAGTTACGGACCATAATATGGATAACAGTTTGTATAAAGCTCAGGCTCCCATTTAATTTTCTGAGCAAAAATTATTTTAATTAGAATGATTTTGCTCAGAAAATTAAATCAGAGCCTGAGTTTTATACAAACTGTTGGAGTATTATCCTCATTTCCATTAATTCATCTGTCGTATTTTATATTTTATTTCTTATTTTAAGTTAGCATAAACTCAGCGTTAAGTACAATTGTATACAATTGTACTTAACGTATACAATTGTACACAATTAATTTTTATTATTATAATCTTTGAACAGGAGTAATGAATATAGCCTATAAGGATTTATAAAAAATTAATATTCGATTTAGGCAATATATCACTTTTAATAGAAATATGGAGAGAAGTTATTGAAGTTAATTAAGTATTCTTTAATAATATGATTATAAGATCTATACACAGTATGTTCCGTATTCTTGTTTAGGAATTGCTTGAGGGTTGAATTGTTAACTTTTATGTCGCCCTACCTCTAGGGCGACATTAAAAGTACAACAAAAATATCAATCGGGCCACCATCGCCCAACCTCTACGTGTTAAAAGGTCAATCCACCAGCAGCTATCAACCACCGCGTTTGAAGATCTGCCAAGTTACTGAAAGCATCTGGTATTTAACCACACGACCGTAGGGCGCAGTAAATGTCGCCATCGTTTTGTCGTCCGGGAGATCAGGAATATAACCTTATAACTTCTCCGATCGTGTTTTTGTCCCTTTGTTGTGGCGTCATATTGCCTCTTCTTTTTCTTTGCGTGCCCTATCCGGTGTGGACGTTGGCTATTAATGATAATAGCCAACGTCCACACCATGAGGCTATCCTGATCCTGTGTACTAAAGGTGCTTTTGTTTAACCGCCCCGTGGCGTGCTGTATCGCTCCAAGTTTTGCCGTCGTGCACCGGTTGTAAGCGACGAGTTAGAATTGTGCGCATCGGGAGCGACAATAGAGCAAGAGAAGACAATACACCCGGAGCAGCAAATAGTGATAAACGAAAACAGCTTTAATTACACGATTGCCCCCTCCCTTGAAACCGTTTTTTCTTCTTGCAGGAAATTCGCAGTATAGGACGATACACCCACATTTCAAAAGCTTCCAGCATTTTCAATAGACTATATGGAATTATGGTATTCAATTCAATTATTACAAAATAACCTCAGATTAATACTCAGAACCAAAAAGAAAGTATTCTAAAACTTTTGTTCATTGCCTAATTTTTATTAAAAGCTCAGTACAAATTTACAATCGCGTCATAGGAAAGTAATAGACGTGGTCCCACCTTATATTCAAGGTTCTTGAAAATACTAAATATTGCGTTACTAGTATATACGTTTGAATTTATCAGTCCAGACAGCGGTACGGCAACATTCCAAGTCACAAACACACAACTCGCGCAACCCGCCGCTCGATACCCACCAGGCTCCGGTTTTCGTTTCTCACTCTCTCGCCACACGCAATCGGCCCCACTTTTCCCGTTCGCAGCGCAACCATTGGCGCTCACGGGGCCATATTAATTGTCCCGTAGTTTCCCATTGGCGTCTCGTCCTGGAGACGGGAGCACGCCGCGCCCGCACGCACCCCACCCGCACGAAAGCTCCCGTTAATCGCTAAATCAAACCGTCGTTATCTGTCGGCTGCAGCTAAAGCTCCGGATGGGGAACATTATGACAAAATCACACCTTTTTTTTGCACCGAAATTATGCTACAAGCTAGGAGAGAGATTTAATCGGGTGTCACATAATAATAAAATTATAATCTGGCCTTGTGGGAGTTTTTACATAAAAAATGACTTTTCAACTAAGAACATGATTATAATTTTATATATATATATCTATATATATATATATATATATATATATATATATATATATATATATATATATATATATATATATATATCCTTTCAGTCTTTTCCCCTTTTGGAAACTTAAAGAACTGGCATTTCAAATTTAATAGAAAGAATATTGCTTTAAGAGTAGGATCATAGGTTTTTTGGAGCACTAAGTTAGCAGCCCGTTTAATTTTGATAGTGATAAAAAAAACGTAGTAACTTACTATTAATATTATTTTATTTTTTCACGGTGCTCACCGGTAATTAAAATCAAAACCGGCTATTTTTTATATCAAAGTTCAAGTTACTTTTCTTTAGAGATAAATGACTATGGCCGGGTATTGCATCATTTTCTTTTTAGATTTTTTTTTTTATTTTGTCTATACATATACAGTATAATCAGAATTATATAATTGTAAAAATTAAAATAAATTGCATATCTACAAAAAAGAGAAAAATAAATTGTTTTGCATCTCGATTTTGCCAATATATAGCTACTTACTTCCAATTCTATTAGATGTTCTTTATTTTTGTGTGTAGATGATGCCAATTGTTGTTTTTACTATTGGAATGGTCTTGACTGATTTTAGTGTGCCATATGCGATATTGTCCTAATATCGCCAGATATTATTGAAGTGTTGAAAACGAATTTGTTCTTAGATTATCTCATAGTCAGACTGTAAATGGTGCACACTTTGAGCATTTACTTTAGCTGTTTATTGTTTAATTGAATATTATATTTTTTTTCACTATGACTTTTCAAATGATTTTTGTCGGAAATCATAATATACATTTCTGGTCGCAGAAAAATAATCACCTTTAGAACCCCAATTTGGCGTTGTCATTTGAAAAAACTGTCGGTGACGTCGTTGATCATTCAAAACTGGTCTTTGACACTTTCATTAAAAATTGGTAATAAAAAATTTAAAAATCGAATTTTTGCAGAAATCATTAATAAAGGTTTTATTAAATTTATTCTATATTTTAGGGACACTCTGTATAAAAAAAGACCTTTATTTGGCATATCAGCCCAACCCAACACACACATTCCAGCCGAAAAAAAAACAGTACTTTCTCAGAAAGAAATAAAAAAAGACACAAAAAATAGAACAAATTAACATAAAATACATTTTTCTATCTACTAAAATAAACCCCCTCTACCCCCGCCAATTTCCTTTCCCACGTCAGCCTCCTGCAGATTTTCACGCCTTTCCCATCCTCTCCCAACCATTCGTTCAGCTTTCTGTACTCACCAACCCACTCTTCTTTCACTCCCTCACATTCTTTGCTAAGGTGCCACCACGTGTCACTCCCCTTCCTACACAGCGCACACGCGGTGTACCCCAACCCCATCCACACTTTTCTTTCTCGCTCTTCTGAACCACACCTCGCTCTTGCCATGCATACTTTGTCCTCTCTGCTCCACTCTACCCTGGCTAAGTAGTTCGGGAGTTTCCCCTGCACTTGCCACTTTACGTAGCCAGTGTTGTATGAGCTCTCAGCCATTCTCAATTGCCTTTCTTGCCACTCAATATCCCTCAATCTCTCCCTTATCTCAGTTCCTAGGCTACCCCTTTCTCTCAGCTTCTCCTCTACCCACACCTCAGACATACCCACTCTTTCATACATCCTTTCTCTATCCTTCCTCCATCTACTCTCTGTTCTACTCTTACACCTCATCCATGCCTCCCGTACCAGTCTTTCCTCGCCCAAATCCTGCAATCTTTCCTCAAACTTCACAACCCTCACACACGACTCCCACCACATACACACATACGACTTGTCTCCTGCAACAGCACTGCCCTCGTTGTCGACCTTTCGAGCCCTAGCAGATTCTTCAGAAACCAACCTTGCTCCCTTTCTATTACCTCCCATTCACGCAATCCCCACACTTCCACTCCATACAACAATACACTCTGTATATGTATACTGTTATTGTAAAACCTCATTTTGAAAATAACTAGGCGAATAGTAACACGATAAATCTATAATGTTTACAATTTCATTGCCGAATTAAATGATCGTGTACATTTTTGAATAATTTTATTAGATAAACAGAGCGTGATTAGAGGTGATCAATTTATTTCGAGTACCTATATAAAAGATAATATATGAGTGAACATTTGCAAATCAAATAAAAACGAATTATATATAAGTGTGAACCCACCTCTTAGCAATCTACATATCTAGATTTCGATCTTATTAGATCTCGTCAGTGTAACTAAGAGGTGGGTTCACACTTATATATGTTTTATAAGATTGACTTTGTGCTGATATCTCAAGCACTCTGTTGGAATACTATTCCATAGAGGGCACTATCATCGGGTAGTGCCCTCTATGGAATAGAATTCCAACAGAGTGCTTGAGATATCAGCACAAAGTCAATTCTGATCGCATGAGCATATTGACGGTTATTACCATATGGGTGTGCATTGATAATTGATGTGGTGCCGCCAGATGGCGTTTAACTTTCCTCCTAGGGGTTTAGTTGTAATATTTTGAAAAACGAATTAATCTAATATTTGTCACTTTGGAAGTGTCGTTTTGCTAAAAATAAGTTGGTGTATTATATTTTTTGTTTGTTAAAATAGTGCATGCATTAGTTGATTTAAAATCAACTTCATCATGGATGCATTTATGATGACTAGGTACTTTTTTGCTATTTTTTTCACATATATTATTTATGAATTATTAGTTTTTTTAATGTAAATATTTATAACAGGCATTGTTACTCAATAAATGGTATTATAACTATTATTATTATCAAGTGAAAGCCAATATACCGGCAAATTAGGACTGGGGTATGCAGGGGGCGAAGAAAGAAGCGAGGATTGGTAGAACCAAATGATGAATTGTGATGGGCTTGAGGAAGATAGTGGGAGGATGAAACAGAGAGTCGTTGAGGGAAGCTATGAGATTGGCAGTAGAGAAAGAAGAAATGGGTAGACGGATTTTGTGTATGAGAACAGTATACTGCAATAAAACCTGGAGGAGTTAAGTAAAATAAACATAGACCTGCCAAAGTGGGAGATATGTTATAGAGAAATGGCGGGGACAGGTGGTAGTAGGAGAGTAGTTGGAAGTGACACAACGGAAAATCGGAAAAGAGGCGGGAGCCGACGGGTTGAAGGCGGAGGCATAGATATCAGATACGGTTATCAGAAGAGGGCGAGTGGCGCGTAGAGGAGTAGTGCTAGTGCTTAGCGGAGGAGAGTCATAGAGGGGTCACGTTGATGAGTGGAGGGAGAAGTTAACGACAACAATGATGAAAATCATACTGGTAGGTAAATTGGACAGAAAAGGGTTGCTGTCGGTAAGTCACTGTGTTTTTTTTATATATTTATATAACAAACATGCCCCGTTACAAGTAACATTACATGTCTTCAGATCTATAAAATTTAAACTTAACATTTATATTGTTTTCTTAGGGTGGGTTTAGAAAGGTAAGAGGGACGAGGGAGCAGATTTTCTACGTAGCGATAATGGCGAATAAAGTGCTGGAGAGCAAAGGGATAATTTATGTAGTATTTGTGGATCTGAAAGTAATATATGAATCAGTTCCTAGGAGTAAGTTTGAGGAGTGTATGGAAAGATTAGGGATAGAAGAGGTGGAATGGATTAAAAGGATGTATAAAGAGTAGTGGGCAAAAGCAAGAGTGAATTAAGAAGTCTTGGACATATTTATGGTGAATGTGGAATTAAGGTACGGATGCCCGCCAATCTCCCTCCTGTTTAATGTTATTATTACATGGTATTACAGAGTGGGCAAGAGGGAGCCTACTCTGTAACACTTCTGTACACATTAAATATGGGTTGTGGTAGGTAGAACCAAAGTGTAGATGTTAGGATATGCGGATGATGTGGCAATTGTGACCAAGAGAGTGGAATAAAAACAAAATCGGTTGGAAAGAATAGGAAGCAACTCTATTAAGAGGGAGTTAGTTGTGAATGTAAAAATAATGGAGGTCGGTTGAGGAAGTATTTAGAGTAGGTGTGAGCAAAGGCAAGAATGGCTTGGGGGATAGTGAAGAAAATGTGAAAGTTAGTGGGATGATAACCTTGTAAGATCTGAGATTTGTGTGTGTTTGTGTGTGTGTGTGTGTGTGTGCGTGTGTGAAGGCAATATTCATGTATGAGTGGAAGTGTGGGGATTGTGTATGGAATTTAATAGCAAGGGAGCAATACTGATTTCTGGAAAGTATGCTAGTAAGTGTTAGACGTGTTTCTACAGGAAACGAATCGGAGTTGGGTAGAGAGAGGTGTGGATGAGATGTAGGACAGCGAGTGGATGGAGAAAGGATACATGAAGGATGTATGAAAGAATGGGTATATATGAGGTATGGGTGTATAAAAGCTGATAACAATGTGAAGCCTAGGAACTGTGGTCAGGGGGAGAATGAGGGACGTGGAGCAAGAAAGGCAGGTGAGTATGACTGATAACTCGTACAACCCTAGTTATGTGGAGTGGCAAGTGCGGGGAAATCCCCGAGCTACTAATCAGGGGTTTGTGAAGCAGGGAGGATAAAGTGTACCTGGTAAGAGCGGTTCGGAAGAGACAGGAAGAAAAGTGTGGATGCGGCTAGGATAAGGAGCGACACTTGGAGGCACCCAGAAAGGTGAGTGAGTGGTTAAGACGAGGAAATCTGCAAAAGACTGGCGTGGGAAAGGAAGTTGGACAGAGAGGGAGCATATGGGATTGAAATTTTAATCTAAAACATTGCTTCTTTTACTTTAATTTCTTTTGTATAGGTTTCGTCTATTTATATTAGACATTTATTTATTAGTTATTGTAAACACAATTAAGGTTAATAATTTTATATTTTCACATTGTAAGTACATCTTCACTTTTTTCAGGTATAAAAGAAAAAATAGTCATAATTTATGTTAAATTTTGTACATAGCGAAATCGCGAATAAAGAACTATTGTTATTATATTTGTGGTTGTATAGGGTATTATGTTGTGTTGGTTTTCTGGGGTATACTAAAGGTCTTATTTTTATTCTATGTTTCTAGCTAAAATGGCGAGGTTATCTGGAAGTGCTATCAATCCTATAGATTATTTTTAGTTTGTAATATACTAGCTACATTTTTATTTTTATCAATCCAAGTTTTATGAAAATATTATATATAGTACATATATATATATATATATATATATATATATATATATATATATATATTATTTTTAGAAAATTTAGATTGATTGAAATAAAAATGTGCTGAGTGATCTTCCTTGTCTTAGTTGTCTTGTCTTATATTCGTCAAAGTTATTATTACCAGTTACCGTTACCAAGTTTTTCTCTACACTATTTTTATTCCCTTTATTTGTATGCCTTGTAGCTTTCCATTTTTTCTATTATTTTGAAAATCCTTTTCGCGACAGTCTCTCTAGATTTACTAATGTAAAATACCATCGCTGGTATTAACTCACTCAACACGACATGTATAAACGTACGGTATTAGTCTACATTTTGTTTATTTATTCATTAATTGCTTAAATTTTATTCGATAGTGTGTATCCGATAGTTATCGATTAAACGCACTAATACAACTTGTTATTAATATTTTATTAGATATTTTTATTCGATTGATATTACTCGATAGTTTTACAATAATCGATAGTTCGATTTGATTTGATGGTGCCCATCTCTAATAGAAACCAACTTAAATCCTTCAATACCAATAACCCGAGAGAGCAACCACGGATGGAGGGATGAGAAACATATTTTCAAAACACACGAGCTAACCAATATAAGCGGCCTAGTGGCAATGCAGTCCGTCTCATTCTGTGCATTGGGAAGCAAGTTCAAACCCTATTGCGGATGAAATTTCGCAAATCACCTTTCATGGAAATTAGATAATTTCTGTCAAGTTAAGGTTAATACCGGTTGATTACATTTCTCTGTGCTTCTTCCTCTACCAGCAGAATAGCCTTTGGGCTGCCCTATGCCCTATAAAGATATAAATTAGAAGACCTATATAAGAAATAATTTTGTAATATTTAGTAACTTCAGTGGGTGAGGAAATAGTGCAAGGGAATAGGATTATATTTCTAGTTGTAGTGTCATATTATGTTGAGTTGATTTTTTCTGTAATGGTTATGCCAAATACAGAATTTTTTTTATAATATTTTTGTTGTGTTTAGATATCTCTAATTAAAAAAAGTTATTGTCAAATTGTACTAAACTGTTCAAGGCCCCATGAACTCTTAATATACCACCGCTCCATTCAGTCCATGGCTATCAAAAGTAGTCATTGTAACTATATTTTAGAAACTTGTTCTAAAAAATATCAAATAAACATTTCCTACAAATAATAATACTTTAATTTTTTAACGTCTGAACTTTTGCTTGCTTACATATTTTTTTGCCACTCTAGTTTTTTGTGTTTGTAAAGATAATACAAACTATAAGGGGGTGGGCGGCTGGCAGTTGAAAACAGTTAGTAGTTTAACAGCTGGTACTCTCGAAATTTATCTCCTGCCGCCGGTTATTAGTTTGGTATTTAAATATGCCTAAATCCGGCTGGATGGCAGAAATCACACGCACGATTTGCTCCCCTTGTGAAAACGAGCCGGGCATATCCTCCGCCTCATCACTTTACGGAGAGGGGCGCACGGGGGCTTGCGTCCTCTATATGTGTGAAATATAATGGGGCATGTGTGTGTGTGCTGTTCGTCACCGCCCCTCTTAACGGTGGAGCAGGACGGAAAGTGAGTGAGCAGGAAGGAGCAGCCTGCGGAGAGCTTATCTCTGAAAATGCATGGTGGCGGAGCCCAGTGCACGGCGCTAAACGGTCGCGGACGCTGAAATCGTGTCGAAAAGTGTGTTTTCCGAGAACAACGAATACGGCACACCCAGAGACATTTTCTATAGCAAAAAGGAGGTCCTTGTTTTGTGTTGCAACTAGAGCAAGGTAAGTGAAGTGATTACTCAGAGTTGCGAACTGAAGGATTTAATCCATAGATGGAATTGTTATAATAAAATCTCAAAACAATTTATTCTTTACCTTATCATAATTATCTTAATTTCTTACTCACGGCGGTGGACTATTTTAATCCTGAACTAAAGTTTATTGAATTATTTACAGGGATTTAAGTTGGAAATTTCTTAGTTGTGCGGTGTCAAGTGATGTTTTTAGTCTATTTTGTCTGTAAAATATCCAGTAACTATTAAAAGAGTTATTGGAAATTATACCAACTATTATATTATTATATTTTGGAAATTTGGCTCGATTTCAAACCAACTCTTTTAGCGGATTGAAGGTTGGAAATGTCTTCATTGCGTCGTAGAAAATGATTTTTTAGTTTAGTTCTTTAGGTGAATTTGTTATAACAGAATCTGCGTACAACAATATATTTCTTATCTTATTATAATAATCTTAATTTGTTACTCGTGGTGGTCTATTTTAATTATAAACTAAACCTAGCGAAATCTAATAACAATTATTTTATTACCTTATCATAATTATAATTGTAGGTCCTGAGTACCAGTTTTTTTTTACTGCTTACAGGCACCATGAAGAGGTTAAATAGATAAATAAATAAATAAATTTTATTTTATTAATCACCACGGTGAATATTTTAATCCTAAACTAGAGTTTATTGAATTTACGGTGGTTTTAAGTAGGAAAAGTCTTACTTATGCCGCACCAAGTGATGTTTTTGATTTATTTTGTAATATAGTCGGTAGCATTTCTAGTTAACTCTTAGTTGTACTGTGCCAATTGATGTTTTTCGTTTATTTTATAGTACAGTCAGTAACATTATCCAGTAACTCTTTTAATATTTTGCCAATTTTGCTACATTCAAACCGAATCTTTTACCGGAATGAAAGTAGGAAATGTCTTGCTTGCGTCGCAGTAAATGATGTTTTCCGTTTTGTTAAGACCGGTTTATACTAGCATAAAATAAGAACTAAGACAGAGCACATCAGTGAAAATACGGATTATTTTGGTTAATTTATGCTCACAAAATAAGAATATTCACTTAACATGTAAGTCCTATAACTTATGTTGTAACAATATAAATAATATTGGCAATACCGCTATAAAAATTATTATTTTTTCTAATTGCTTTGGCCTTTACAAATAAAATGAAAACATTTCCTGCGAGCAAAACATTTCTAGTTACTTATCAAAAAATTTTTAGTTACTTTTATTCCTGTAAATAATCTAATATCTCTTGTTCGGGGCTAACTACTAAACACTATTTTGATAATATGCTCAAAATAGTGTTTAGTAGATAGTTAAGTAGGTGGAATAAGTTAGTCCTAACCTATAGTTGTTAGATTTTTATAGGGATGAAAGTAGGAAATGTTTTGGTACACCACAGTAAGTGATGTTTTCGCTTCATTTTACAGTATAGTCGGTAATATTACAGTATAGTCGGTAATATTTCTTATTAGCTCTATATTTTGACAATTTGGATAATTTTCAAATCTACTTGTATGTGTTTCGGAGTGTTCTGAATTACACTTCTAATTATTTCAGTCACTGATTAAAAACAATTGCTTAAGTTACTTTAAAGGTGGGTTAATAGTAATATATAATAAGAAATAATAAATAACATTACATAACACAGAAAACATTAAAAATAAAACTAAAGACGTCAGATATAAGGGTTATCTTACGTTCACTTACCATTTGGTTCTTATTTCTTAATTTGTCACACTAAATAATATGAAACAATATTATGGATAATAACTGTTTGAAATTCATTTCGTATTTCTAGTTTTATTTATTATTTTTTATTTTATATCGGCGTAATTCCACATTCACCCCGAAAAGATATAATTAAGGCAAAATAGTGAAGCGTGTTACCGGCCAATTCAGATCAAATTAATTGATGATTTTGTTATGAAAAATTCTTCAAGCTCAAAATTAATGGCTCCTTCGTCTTAAACTAGATTAATTTAATTTTCTTATTTAGGTAGGCCTAACTTTTTTCTACCATTAGTTGGAAAAAGGTTAAATTTAATTCAATTTTCAATTAGTCTATTCAATTATTATTTTATTTGACTTTTCCTCTTTATTTAAGCCAGTGATAAATTTTGGTGACACGTTTTTTTAATAATTTTTGGTGGAAATTAGTTGGGGCATGTTCAGAATTGTGTTAAGCTCAATAATTCTAAAATTTTCTCAGAATAAACCATATCTTCTAACCAACCTCATAAAAAGTAATCAAGTGGGTTAGCAGGCGTTGCTCCGTGTTTTATATTTATAAATTTATTATATTTATTTTATTCATTGATTAACATTATACACAAATATATTGAGTATTAGTGGATATTATTAGTATTAGTTATACTTCTGTGTAACTTTCTTGAAGGATAACTTTAGTTCATGTTTACTTTATGGGTGTGTCTTGAAAACTATAGTCTTAGTAGTACAACTTACCCCCTAGGAAGAAAGTTTAACGCCATCTGGCGGCACCACATCAATTAAAAATGCACATATGTTTTATAGTCTTAGTGTTAAAATGTCCACTTGTTCGTCGGTGTCCTCAATAACAACCATTAACACCCTTGAGGTAGAGTTGGTATGCGGGTTTGCGGAAAATTCTTCAGATAAATCACACGACAATGTGTTCAAAGTGACTTGTCTGTGCATAGGGTATGGAAGGCTTGCATCTAGCTCCGTACCACACGTCTAAGAGGTAGTGACGACATAGCCAGAAGATCTACTTTATCGACGTACTATAATTAGACACCATGTGGAGACTTCTCTGTCTGTAGAAGGGACTTGGGCGAGCGGAGTAGATCATATAATAAAATTTATGTCTCATCGCCCACATTTTCTCTCGCCAGGGAATACATTCATATAAGGCTTCTATGGCAGTAGATTGCGCATCAGATATGGTCCACTTGCTCTCTGTTCAAATGTGCCACACTGTGTGGGGTTGGATTCGCCATGGACGTCGGTCAGCTCTAGTATTCATTGAATGCTGGTTCTAAAACCTTCTAGAACCTTCTAGACCCTTCTAAAACCTTCTAGAATCTTCTATAATACCATAACTTCACCACGTCCCTAGAAGCTCTTTTCAGTAAGATAACGCTCGGCCACATAATGCAATAATATCAGGAGAACTCCTTCAACCGAATATAATTAAACAAAATATCTTCCTGAATTTAAGTTTTGTCGCAAAACTTATGGACCTATAACTTATATGTTCAAAATTCCACAACAAATAATTATTTTTTGCGGTTATTGTTATTTGCAGTGAACTCGGAAATTTGAATTTTCTGCTGCCCACCAACGACAGTATTATGAGTGAACTACACTATTTCACCTTGTACCATGAAACTAAATTCAGAACGGATGCAGTAATCCCAATCTTGAGTTTGAATATATCTTGGTTTAATTGCTTGTTATTTATTCACACAAACTACATTATGAGATGGTTTAGAACTTCCCCAACTTACAGGGGTGTTCCGTGGGGAAAACTACCCCACTTTAAACCCCTATGGAGATTAAACTACTTTTAAACCGAATAACAAAGACCACATCGCAAGGTAGATGGCAAGCGATAGTATTTATATATATATATATATATATATATATATATATATATATATATATTTGAAAACATTGACACATAATGCGACGTTGCCATATATAATTAGAGGTACATAATTATATCAAATGGAAAGTTTTCTGCAACATCTAACAATATAAACGGGTTATGGTTACCGAGCCTTCATATAACCGAGCCTACAAGTTCCAGGCTGCGTTGTGTAGTCTCGATTTAAAAAAAAACCAACAGAGAAAATCAAGAGGGATAAAATTAGGTGATCTCTCAAATACTTCTAATCGTATTAGAAGTTGGTGATTCGTTGTTCTTATCTATTCCGTAGATATTTGGCTATAAACAAGTTTAATTTTATTTTTTAATTTCTCTAGATTTTGAGGGGGATCTGCGTAAATCACAGTCTTTAGGTTTCCCCACAAAAATAATCTAACGGTGTTAGATCTGGTTATTTTGGGGGCCAATACACGGGTCCATTAATTTCTATCAAATGTTCGTAGAATAGTTCACCAAGATATTAGTCTATAGGGGTTATTCTTCCTTCCCATATTTTGTTTATCAGCTCCAACGAAATATATGTTCTCCATGTTTGACTATAAAATATTACTGTACATCCTCTAAAAAATATATGTCGGCGCCCGATCAATTGCGGTGCTTAGAAAAGGTTTTATGACAGCCCAAGGGTGCATTACGCAGCGAAACATAGTGTATAATTGTAAAACATATTATAATCATGATATTTATATAAAGCCGTTTGTAAAACACTAACAATTGTATATAATGTATATAATGTAAGATAGAAGTTTTCTTGCAGCTTCGACGCGGCGCACAATGATTCGTTTTATAACATCATTCTCGCTGTCTTTAAATTACCTGCTGGCGCACACTCATTGTCCGGTTGTCGCTTAATTATCATGGCCATTGTTCCGGTCACTCATATCCAGTTTTTTCTACCGCCAATATTTCGGGCGAAAGTGCATTCTTGTGACAAATATCGCTACATATCAATAAAACACTATTTCAGATTAAGTAAGGTATAAATACTCACATAAAAACTAGAAAAAATCAGATTTCAATTAGAAAGGCTGCGACTTCGAATTCTAACTATTCCATATACAGAATTTACAAATAGAAAATCGAATTCTTGCTAGATTAACTCACCTCTGCCACCACTTAAGAGATTGCCAATCCTGTACCTATCTAGCTTTAATTTTAAAATCCATATACAGAATACATATCTATCTCTAAGAAATAATCTTATTGCTATCTAAAATTAATTACATAAATATTATTTGCGGCACCCAGTTCAGTGGCCTAGTGGTTAGAGGCGTCGTCCGTCTCGTACAGAGCATTGGGGAGCCTAAGTTCTAACCCCACCGGGGGGCGAAATTCGCGAATCACCTTTCACAGTTTTTCAGAGGATTTCGGTGAAGTTAAGGTAAATACCGGGTGATTAAACTCCTCTGAGCTTCTTCCTTGACCGGCGGAAAAGAATCACAGCTGATAGCCCTATGAAGATAGAAGTTTTTTTAATTATCTGCGGCAGTTCCACAAACGTAACGTAACCAAATTGCAATGACAACAAAACAAAATAATAAATATACGACATACCTGAAATGACACCAACCACAATATACAGTAACAAAATTACTGAATTAATTACACCAAACAAATGCATTGTTTAAACACAAACAAAAGATATAAAACAGAAATACTAAAACTAACATATTAATTAAACTAAATAACCAATGAAACAACAACAACACTTGACAAAAAAGTGACATGCTCCTAATAAAAAAAATACAAAAGGAACAGAAAGCATTTTAACAGAAGACTATATATATATATATATATATATATATATATATATATATATATATATATATAAATATATATATTATCATTCTTTACTTGGCTATCGACCCATCCATGAGTCGTTCCGCCATCAAAATATAATAAATTACTTAAAAACACAAAGAGACATACAAAAAATTAAAAATCAAACATCAGACTTAACATGCTAGGCATTTCTCATAAATAGGGATTAGGTTTCCCCGCAGTTTCTGCAGAATAATAATCATAAGTTATACGTCGGTGTAGTGCAGTGGTTAGAAGTCCAGCTTTACGAGCAGACGGCCCGGATAGTCGGTACCATTTGGCGTTGGGATACAATTAACAATACTTTAGAAAACTCGGGGACGATTTTCTGAAGTGGCAAGTCCTAACACTCACATACACATACACTAACACACGGCAGACGGACCCTAAGGTCGATAGTCAGTGACATAATTGTAACGAATACAGTACCTACTGCTACTAAAAAGGTTTATCAATGTATTGTATGAACATTAGACCTAATTTTATAACGAAGGCGATCCTAAAATCAAAAATAGGTTTCACCATGGCTTTATGTCACTAGAGACTAAGGGTATACATACAAATAGTTAAGAAATTACAATATTTCATTACCTGATTGTGATTCCTAAAAATTCACACAATGCGATTTTGTAAGCTGCGGACGATTTTCGATACATTACTTAGTCAGCGCCAGATTTGTCCGTGTACGGCTGACGTTACTGGCACGGACAAATCGTACGGACAGACATATGTATAGAGACTTACTTTATTCAGGGAGAGTGTTGTCAGTGAATAATATAAATAACTTTTTCGTAAATCTGCGAAAGTAATAAAACGCGTTACTAGTAACCAATACGAGCGTGCCTTTAATATAAATACTGTCTTTCAAACAAACACCAATTATTTATTGAACGATAGAGCGAGAATCAATCTTTATTCACATTAATATTTACATAAAATACAAAAGAAATAAATTATAAAGGACTCCATCATAAACGGTTTTCTAGAGAAGGGGTCCCAAAGACTGAACCTTGTGGGACTCATCCGGTCACTTCGTACTTCGTTTCCATACCATCTGGGGAACTGTGGCTTAGTGTTCTGTCGCAGAGGTAGCCTGTCATCGATACGACCAGGTCCCCGAGCGCTGTCATGATTTTGTCCCAAGGGAAATAGTTGAAGGCATTGCTGGCATTTAATGTGACCATCAGACAGTGCCTCCGCCTCCACTATGGATCCGTTTTTGTAGCCTCGACGTACCACCTCACCGCCTTTATGGCGCCCACCGTCGAACATCCATTTCGGAAACCGTATTGTGTTGGTGCTATCCCACCTGCGTCCTAGATTGCCCCCTCCAGTTGATTTGCAGCCAGCTGCTCCATTACCTTACCCAGTCCGACGAGTAGGAATAGTGGCAGATACGACGCATGTTCTGTTGGTGGCTTTCCTTTTTAGATACCACTAGTTTGACTGATTTCCACCTCGCGATTAATGTGCCTTTCGAGAGTCATTGATTGTATCTGTTAATTGTGTCCCATCTTAAGGTTGTGGCCGCCGTTCTTAGTACTTTGTTGGGTAAACCGTCTGGGCCGGGTGTCTTTTTTCGGAAGGGCTGCAAGTGCCCTCGTCACTTCCTCTTCGCTTCACCTCGTGACCTCTCGGACTTATTTCGTAGTTTGTTTTAGTTCCCATTGGGAAGAGCGCCACCATTACCGTCGCTGCTCAGACGTATACCGTTGCATTCGGTCCTGGCTGTCTTGCCCTGAGTCTTCCCGTGACGATCTTGTCCCAAGGATCATCCACCACGGTTTTAGTTGTGCTGGATGGCGGCTCGGAATTCACTCCTCTTTGTTCTGTATGTTGCTAGTAGTTGGAGGGGTGGCCGTACTCCCTTTTTCCCGCTGAGCTTCTCTTGGCACCTGGTTCGTTTCTTTTCTCGCTTGCACCACTTCCTCGCACCACCAGTGTTGCTTATGTCCCATCGCCGTGCTTCCTGGTATTAGGGTCCAGCAGGTCTCCTGTATTTTTATTACCAGTTTGTCTGCCATTTCCTCCGCACCCCCGTGGGTTATCTTCATCGTGCTTTCAAGGTACTGGTTCAGACCTCTGGTTGTAACTGATCCGATCTCCTACTGTGTGTGGCAGTGGTTAGCTTGCTGTCTCCTTCCCCCTTCTCATCTCTTATTTATCACATTTGTATCATTTATATATATTCGGTTTGTAGCCGGTCTGAGTACCATCTCCTGTTTTGTGTTGTAGTGGTTAGCTTGCTGCCCCCTTACTTATTCTCATATAGTTCTGGGTACACTATAGAAAGGTTTATGAATCGTTAAATGCTGTATATATTTATCTCCTGCTCTAGTTGTTTTAGAATCAATTGCTTTAATGTATATGACCTTGTATTCCAGCTCTAAATTCACTATGTGTATTTATATATATTTCTGTCTCTATTAATGATTTCACTTTGTTGTTGGTTTATTTCTTGTTTCCTTTTATAAATTTTGGCACTATCATTGCTATCTTTCAGTGCTCTGGCTACTCCTCTCTTGCCCATTCTGTGTTGAGAATATATAGTAGTGCATTTTCGCCTGGTTCTCCTAAGTATATACTTAATAATTTCTGCCAACTTATAATCTTTTGATCACCACTCTTATTTCGTTCATTGTGATCGTTTCCGTTTATTTGATTTCTGTCTTTCTATCAGTTCTGCATAATAATACCTGGAAATGTTCTTTCCATATTATCAGAGAGAAATCAATCTTTATTCGGCTATCGCTTCTCGGCCTTTCAGCCATGACCATATTTTCATTATATTAACCTCTTCTGTAAAAATATCTGCCTTATTATTATAATACATGAAAATGTTCCTTTCATAGTTTCAGAGAGAAATCAATCTTTATTAGGCTATCGCCTCTCGGCCTTCCCGCATGGCCATATTTTCATTATATTAACACCTTCTGTTAGAATATCTCCCTTAGCATTTGTCTGATGATGTATTTTTCCTTTTTGCAAGTTTTACACACCATGTATGTTGTATCTTTCCAGTTTTTCTCCATTCCTTCCCCTGTTTTCCTTTGCTGCTATTACATCTTTCACGTGTATCTTTGTAATTTGTAAATTTTGTATTTTGCAGCAGTTCTGTTTGTTCTGTAGTTTTTCTTTCCGTCTTCTTTATTTTTATTATATTCTTTATTTCCATCAAACATCATTTCTCAGATTGTTTTTTAACTCTTTAAAATTATATCTTTAAAGTTACTCCAGATTTGTTCTAGATTTGATTTCTCCCTCTAGTTTTTTTTATTACCTTTTTGTATTTACCATTTCCTTGTATATCATTTTGTATGACCTTGTGACTTTCAATTCAAGGATCCTATTTTGCCGTTTTGGATTGTGGATATTGGGTTTAATGCTAAGCAGAACCATAGATCAATTAGCGAGTCGCCTTGAAATTGCCCCGTCTTGATATGAGTCGGTTCAATGGTGATGCTACAAGCCTACAGACGTCGTGGAGAGTGGCGTTGTCCGGGTTTCTATGAGAGTTCGTAAGATGTTGATGAGGAACGGGTGGATTTTATCAAGTTTAAGGACTTCCAGCAGCCACAAGGAAAAAATACTATCAAACGCCTCCTTAATAATAATCTATATATGCAAAGTTTATGTCTTTTTTTCTTCATCCTGGCTTCCTCAGTTATGATTGAATCTATTGTGATCGTTACTCCCTCTGTTCTATTTGCTGTATCCAGTTTGTTCTTCATCTGGATTATTTCTAGGTGATAACTGATATCACACAATATAGACATGAGAAGTTTGTATGAGGTAGATAGGCATATGATTGATCTATACTTTGCTGGATCTGCAATGAGTCTGGTTCAGTAGTTTTCCAGTTAATAAGTTTTTTGGACCCAGCTCAGTGGCCGAGTGGTTAGAGGCGTCGTCCGTCTCGTACTGAGCATTGGGGAGCCTGAGTTCGATCCCCAGCGGGAGCGAATTTTCGCGAATCACCTTTTACAGTTTTTCAGAGGGTTTCTGTGAAGTTAAGGTAAATTCCGGCCGATTAAACTCCTCTGAGCTTCTCCCTTGACCGGTGGAAAAGCCTCACGGCTGATAGCCTTGTTTTTTGTTTTTTTTGGTAGCTGTAGCAACATCCGTTTCGACTATTGTGCAATCTTGCATTGTTGTTATTTCATTGCGCCATTATCTCTCACCTTGTATCTATTCTGCCATTGTTTTGTGAGTTACAGGTAGTCACCATGGCTTACCCCAGAAATATTTGACTTCGGTAGCAGATGTAATACTGTCTATATGTGAGACTTCTTGTGATTCGTTCTTCGTGGTTAGTGGCCTATATAATATCTTTGGTCTGTGTTTAACAAGCTGTTTTGCTATCTCAGATTGCTCACTTTATATCTTTTGAATCTATTACACGTAACTGCTAGGCGATGCTTCAGAAGATCGAGTATTTCTTCTCGTGTTATTTGTATTCCCGATGTTTTGACTATTTTTCTACTTATTTGTCTCTTTGACTTGTCGTGTCTCTGATGTACGAGGCATATCCAGAAAGTAAGAGTACTGAATTTTTGTAGGTGTTAAAATTTTTTATTTAAACAACAAAATTACGTGAAACTTTAGTACATAATAAAAGTTATTTTTCGACATAGTCGCCATTCCTCTCTATGCAGGTGGTGTAGCGAGGTATCAATTTTTTGATACCTTCCTCGAAGTAGTTTCCCGCCAACTCCTTCGTCCACTTCTCCAACTCCTCCTTTACCTCCTCGTCGGTTAAAAACCTTTTTCCACCCATGTGCAGCTTCAGGGAGGTAAAGAGATAGTAATCTGAAGGTGCTAGATCAGGGGAATGCGCGGGATGGTTCAGGACATCCCATTTAAACGAGGCGAGCAGTTCCTTCGTGGCGTTGGCCGTGTGTGGTCTGGCATTGTCGTGCAGCAGGCAGACTCCTTTTGTCAGCATGCCTCTGCTCTTGTTCTGAATCGCCCTCCGCAATTATTTTAAGTATCTTGCAGAGTTGATGGTCTCCCCTTGAGGCAGATATTCGATTAAAATTATGCCTTGAAAGTCCCAAAACACGGACGCCATGACTTTCTTGGCTGAAATTGTGATTTTGAACTTTTTGGCGGAGGGTGAATAGGTGTGACGCCACTGTTGAGACTGTCTTTTGGTTTCGGGCGTGTGGTGTGCTACCCAAGTTTCATCTCCAGTTACGATGGAGCGGAGAAATTCATCTCCATGGAGTTTCCAGCGCCTCAAAAACTCTTGCCCGGCCTCCACTCGATTCAACTTGTGCTGGTCTGTCAGTTGTTTTGGGACCCACCTCGCGGACAGTTTGCGATATCCGAGGGTTTCTGTGATTGTTTCGTGTAGTAGAGATCTGGAGATTTGCGGAAACATCGCAGAAAGTTCATCCACAGTCAATCTGCGATCGTCACGGAGCGCATTTTCAATTTTTTCCACAATTTCGTCAGTCACAATTGAAGGTCTTCCGCTCCTCTGATCATCATGTACAGACGTACGACTGTTTTTAAACTCGCGACAGCCCTTGTACACATTCGTACGATTCATAGCTTTATCACCATATGCAGTTTTCACCTCATTATAAATCTCAAATGGAGGTTTTCCCTTCCAAACGAGATAACGGATGACGCCGCGTATTTCGCACTTGGCAGGAGATTCGATTGACATTATTCACGAAACTTGTTGTCGTGTCAACAGTTCTCAACGTACTGACCTCGAACCGGTCTGGGTGCAAAGGGGAGGAGTCAGGCTACACTGCCGTGTGGCCAACATGATGAAAATAAAATCCCTCCGACCGTGAGAGCCTCAGTACTCTTACTTTCTGGATATGCCTCGTATATTAGCATTAATCCTATATCAGATCTAAGGCTTTCAATCCTTTGTCTGAGTCTCATTTCCCATGGTAGAATTGTCTGTTTATTCACTTTGGATTTGCCATTCTGCCATCCCTATGTTTTCGTTGTTTGTTACAGCAAGGACTGTATACTATATATAAAAACAACCAAATAGGTTCTACCATGGGAAATGAGACCTCAGACAATGGATCAAAGGCCTTAGATCAGAGGAGCAAGGGAAGTGGAAAGGTGTTGATGCTTATATATTAGTCCATTAGCCTTCAACTTCATATCCGCATATGCTGTGTTGCTACATCTGTCCTGTGCTATTGTATGGCGCCGGTGTATGAACACCATTATTAGATAAACGAATTGACGTGTTTGTTGTTTTTGTATAGAAGGGTCCGACGAATATCTTGGACAGAAAGAAAAACTAATGAAAACGTACTAGGGCGGCTGAACAAAAGCAAAGAAACAATTACAACAATTTAAAAAAAGGAGCTACAATTCATTAGGAACACAAAGAGAGGCGAACACTACGATATCCTGCGTCTAATCATGGAGGGCAAGATCGAGGGTAAAAGGTCGGTAGGGAGACGGCAGAAGTCATGGGACCTAAGAAATTCATATGAAAGAATATAGGTCGAAATTATCCGAGCATTTGTTTCATATGTAACCAGCATAAATTTGATCGTCAACCTCCGATAGGAGAAGGCATCACAAGAAATAGAAGAAGTATGTTGGTAGGGACGATATAGGTATTAATTCTACCTCCGATGGTCTCTACAAACTGCTAAAAAACATTTCCATTGGTTCTGATGTTGGTGTTATCCCTGCTAGTGTTGCATTGTCCAATTACTTTACTAGTGTCTTTATCCGTTGTATCCTATTTGGCGGTATATGGTTTAAATCCGGAGTCCGATTGGGCTCCCGCCGATCATGTTTTCTCCTATCCTATTCTGAGAAACAAAAGTATATACTTTATATCTTCCTACCAGGTGACTCCGGGTCTGTGGGTTCGTGAATCCCAAGTTGCTGCCATCCTTGTGGCTTATTTATTATTATTACAAATAATAATAAATAAGCCACTTGTGATTCACGAACCCACAGACTATTATTATTATTATTATTATTATTACAAATAATAATAAATGAGCCACAGGGATGGCAGCCACTTGGGATTCACGAACCCACAGACCCGGAGTCATTTTTATTTTTAAATAATTTTAAAATTTTGAATAGCTTCAACCTAACTATGAGACACGGGTTTAGTTATTATTCTCAGTGGAAGGATTCGGGTAGATCATACTTATAACGTTCTGTTCAGAAAGTTATTACAGCTGCTATTTGATTTAATTTTTTAGACTTGTATGTTATTACGATATTATATATTAATATAGAATAGCGGATGGCGTTAGTTAATGGGAAATAATTAGTTTTATATGAATAAATATCAACATAAATTTGTTATAACAAACAAATCACCCTGTAAGTATACTAATATCATTCGTAAATATCAACCGCTAGACTTTTTTTTGCCAGCAAAACAAATAGCTTCCAGATATACTAATATCACACGAATATGCCGGAACGGATAATAATCTCGATTGTTTTCTCACGTACGAACCCGCTTCCGGCCACCCTTGTATACCGGCACATCCTATGATCAATGGATCAATCAATAAATCTCACGCCTGTGTATTAATTTATGCATATTTATAAATGGGGGAGCTAACGTTTTTTCATGTATACAAGAAATAATATCGAAATCCCTCATCAGTTTCTAAAAACTTACAGGCATGGGAATATAATGAAAGATACAAAGTGATTTATAGGGTGGGGTTTTCGACTATAAAAATATTTCTGAAACTAAACATTGAATAAAAAAATAATTTGTTTGAACTTTAAACTAGTTGCCTACATCGCTTAAATTTTATTCACATTATTAACCCTTTGTAGCCGGAATTAATATACTGAACCTTAAAAAAAGCTTTGTAGAAATTCAAATATAATTCGCAAAGATCATTATGTATGTAATATATTTTCAGTAGTATACTACAGTAGGCTTCAGGACGTGTCCTCGGTCTGGAGACACTATGCAATAAAAAACGTCAAAATTGAACATATAAGTTTTTGCTTGTTATTATAATCAAAATGAAATTGACTCAAATAAAAAAAGTCTGACATTTCAAATTATTAACTATTAACAATCGCTAAAGAGCAGTTTCTTTAAAATTCTAGTTGGATTGTGTTTTAGTATAGAAAACAATTCAGGTCGTTTTAGACAAGACAATATCTTAGCTCAAAAGTTATTATATATTTGTCCTTGACAAATAGAACGCGTTATATTTACCCATTCGATCTACCATCCAATTCAATATTTCAAATAATTTGCTGTATGATACGAGACAATTTAGATTGTCTCGCATCTTGACTAAAGGTCGTTTTAGACAAGACAATTTCTCGACTCAAAAGTTAGTCAAGATGCGAGACAATCTAAATTGTCTCGTATCATACAGCAAATTATTTAAAATATTGATTTGGATGGTAGATCAAATGGAAAAATATAACGCGTTCTATTTGTGAAGGACAAATTGTATGGGAGGAAGATATACGAATTCATTTCTTGAACAACTTTTGAGCTAAGAAATTGTCTTGTCTAAAACGACCTTAACTTTTGAGTCAAGAGATTGTCTTGTCTAATACGACCTTAAATATCCTTATAATATAAAAATGAAGACAATGTATTGAAGCCGCCCAACCTGTCATTTATAACTTATTTGCTGTCAGTGCATGTGCTGACAAATATTTTTATTACTCTTTTTTAATTCCAGTTTTGTTCGTCAAGGAGAGAAAAACAATTCGATAGTAGAATAGTTGCGTCTATTGTTATCTTAAAAGTTGTAAATGCATAGTTAGAATAAGAAGAATTCTTCTTATTCTAACTAATATTACGTTTGATTAAGTTTTTAGAGGAACAATATACACATTGTCACATGTGCTTAGAGAAGTTGTAGAAATAGCTAATTCACCATACGCCGTCGGACGGCGGGATTTTCACTAAAACTAAAAACTAAAACTGAATATTTCTCACAATAGTAGTTTATGTTAACTTAACAATAGATATCTATGATTACTTATTACTATTATTTTTTGCTCTCCTTAAATATAGGAATTTTTGAGTATTTTTTTTACTTTTCACGTGTAACTATATTTAGAAAATGTCCCGTTATAATTTGTATAATTAAAAGTACGTGTAAATACTATAAATCTCCAGTAAGTGATAAAATATACATCTTCGTAACAAGTGTTAATTGTATAATAGAATATAATAACACCCATTGTAAATACAGCAAACGAACCGCACGGGGGGTGTAGTAACGTCTACAGGCCTACCTAATCCCGCCCGCGGCCTCCGCCATAAAGCAATAACCGAAATTTCCAACATTTACGGGTTTCCCAGCGAAAAATCTGGCGAACATATGTCTGCACCTTACCAGGCCAGGTACAGTGCCCCGTTAATTAATTCCGAACACGGCGAAACATCTGGAACGCAAATTTGTCCTGATGCGTTTGGCAGACGCTGCGGGCCCAGATAGCCGGCCCCCATATCCGCCCTGCTAACACGGTGGTCCCGGGGCCCTTACAAGCCGCACGACATCCGATATCTTGTAAAACACGGGGGTGTATCGGGTGACGAAACGAGCGCAACTAATTCGGGGGACGATTAAGCGATTACATGCTTGTTTGATAATTAATTGCAACCAGAAGTGAGAATTATTTATCAATTAGACGTTTTATTCTGACACTTCTGTTGACTAACTTACAATCTTTTTTGTCTGCACCCCATTTCTTAAACAATAAAACATAACTATATAGTGGTAAAGTGCATTAGTATTTTTTTTAAATCATTGGAATTAAACGTATTTTTATTCAAACGTTTGGGGCTATAAAGTATAATATTTATATAATAAAGTATTGATCCGAATCAAAATTTCAATCTATTATAAATCTACATATATTTTTTCGTACAAATGAAGTTTTTTTAGATTTTTTGTTTAGATTTTGCTCAAAATTTGCGTTCGTCCTATGATACAAACTCAGTTTTCGTTTTGTGCTTAGTACATAGTCTTTTCGTTCACTTTTGTTTAAAGACACATACATACATTCTCTGAAATTAGTCTAATAGTCGAATTAGATTAGGCATGTAATGTCAAAATTGTATATAATAACGCACTGCTGTGAATCTAACAAAAACATTAATTTTCAACTACAAAATCTAATAATAATAGTGACATCAACACGCCGATATAGTGTAGTGGTTAGCACCATCGTTTTACGAACCGGCAGTCCGGGTTCGAATCCCGGCCTGGTTGCCATTTGTTGTTGGGATGCTATTCACGACAATTTAGAAAAGTCGGGGACGAATTTATAAAGTAGTAAGTCCTAACACTCACATAAAGGCACCTTACACGGTCAATAATACTGTCAATCCCAGTACTGTCAGTATTTGTTTCAATCATCCTTCAATATTTATTAAGTAATCAAATATCAGGATAAACATCGGCATTCTATTCATTCCATCATTACTATACATATATACACGATCAGTAATACTGTCAATATTTTTTTATTTATTTATTTATTTGTTTCGGGTACATAACAGGTATGGGATAGATATACCCCAACCCTATGACAATGCACCACAGACATACGTTTTACATTACATGTATATACAATATACAAGAAATAGAAATAGAAATAAAATAAAAAAGAAACCACTAACTACTAAAAATAATAAAATAAATAAAATAAAATTTTAGAATAATGAAACTTTTAAACATATTATCGTACAGTAGTACTGGTAGTACTGGTAATACTGTCAATATTTTAAAATATTGACAGTAATATTGACCATGTAAGGTGCCTTATACAGTAATACACGGCAGAATAACCGGAAGGTCAATAGCCAGTTATAGAATTGTAACAAATACAGTAACTACTACTACTATTAATAATATCATATACGATTATTATAATATATTTGTTCTAAAATTTCCATACTAACAATATGCTGGACCAAATTACTGAAATATTGGCATCAATTCTGCCCTATACAAAATAATCCAGGTATAGAAGCGAAACTAGGCTACCGGTTTATAAGCTTACTACCCTAATCACTACACTAATTGTCAGATAAGAGCGACAGATTAAAAAATTCTACATGTCTACAACTTATATAACTTTTTTTTGTATTTTATTAAAACTGGTCTAACAGACCAACCATACATTTTACTCTAATCTTAAATGCTAACATGAAGGTGCTTGGGTTCATCCAGTGATGCTCCAAGTTTATATCTAATTTAAAATAAATATGCTCCTACACTATCCAACTCGCGCACTTCTACTCTGTTTTTGTCACAATCAGTTTCCTAAATCGAAAGGTTTCATTCTCTTCAGTATTCTAGGATGATGTTGTTTGTCAAGCAGTTGGGTCATTTCCGCATTGACATGCTGGTGCAGCCTATTTTCATGTTTGGCAGCAATTCTCTTGATATCTGCTTTGACATAAGGAATACCAAGGTCACTGTGAATATCTGAGTTGCGTATGTACCACGGTGCATTTGCCGTAGTGCGTAGTACTTTATTTTGGAATATTTGTATGGAGTTTATAATACTCTCTTTAGCGCAGCCCCATAACTGGACTCCATACAGCCAAACTGGTTGGAAGATTTGGTTGTAAATTAGAATTTTATTATATGTATATTGACAGCCGAGAATGTCTGCCCAGCAGCCAATAATACTGTCTGTATTTTAAGTTTAGCTCAGTCTTTTTTTTCTTTACATGCTCGTTCCATCGTAATTTCGCATCCAGTGTTATACCAAGATATTTTGCGTTATTTTCATTTTGGACAATAGTACCATTGATAGAAAGAGTCGGAGGATCCACTAGTTTTTTATTAGTAAAATTAACATGGATTGATTTTTGTTAGTTTAGCTTTATTTTCCATTTTTTTGGTCTAGTTGGCTATCTTATCACATGCATTTTGTAGCTTGGATGTGGATTGTTCGGCATTTCCTCCCACAACTATTAGGGCAGTATCGTCTGCAAAGGTGGCAATTTTAACATTATTCATGATTGGTATGTCACTTGTGTATAGTAGGTACAGTATATGTCCCAGTACACTTCCCTGAGGTACATCAGCTTTTATTTCTTATATTTCAGAATATTGATCTTCTTGTTTTATTATGAATAATCTATTTATTATATACGATGTTAAAATCTCGACAAATTGATTTGGGAGCATTTTATTTAATGTAGGTATTAGGGCCAGACCTTATCAAATGCCTGAGACACATCTAGGAAGAATGTTGAACATACTTGCTTTGCTTCAACTGCCCTTTCTATAGCGTTGGTGATGCGGTGTACTGTTGAGTAGCTGTGTCGAAATCTGAAAAAAACTGAAAATCAAGTTCAAGTTCAAATAATTTCGATACAATTGGCAACAATGAAATTGGCCTGTATGAATTTACGTCGTTTGGCGACTTTCCTGGTTTTGGTAACATAATTACCTCTGCCACTTTCCAACTATCAGGTACATGTTTTAGGCGGAAGGCTGCATTAAAGAGGTAGGCCAGCATGACTAATCCTTTCCTTGGTAATTATTTTAGGATTTCACCGGTTATAAGATCAAAGTCAGGTGCTTTTTTGGATTCAGATTTGTTCTTATTTCTTGAGCTATTTCTTTTAGTGTAACGTGGGTGTTCTCTTCTGATATTGGGTTATACGTTGTTTCAAGAACGAACTCTTTCTCCACTTGATTTGAAATAAAGATGTTCGCTAGGTACTCTGCAAACATATCAGCCTTTTGTTTGTTTTTTATTCCTAGCCCACGGTTCTCGATCTTTTCTAATGGGTGGAATTGATATTATAGGTCATTTGATTTTTTTGGTTGCCTCCATAGTGAATAATCGGTTTCTTCCTTAGAATCGAGGCTTTGCAGATAAGTAGTAATAGATTCCTGTTTGATTTTCTTGATTTCTCTTTTCAGCTTTTGTGTTTTGTTGGTTAGAATCGTCTTGTCGGTTGGGTTTCTAGTATGTTGCCATCTTCGTCGAGCCGCTCTTTTTTCTCTGACAAGTTTTCTGATTTCGACTGAATAGTTTATCCTTATAGTGGTCCGGGACATTTTCCTAGTGTTATTACAAGCTACTGTTTGTAGTAACTTTGTGAATTTTTCCACTTCTTCTTCTAATTGTCCCTTTGACCTTAATGCAACATTTAAATTTATTCGATCATTAAGTTTGAAACTCACCCAATTAGTGGTTTTATTGACAAGCATTAGGCGAGCTTCATTCTTGATGATTCTTTCACTCAAAGTTTACATGACAGCTGAGTGATCGGAGTCTAGGTCGAAACTTTCCTCAGTTTCTATGAAATTCGGTGACACTTTTCTTGAGATGAAGAAATTAAGCATATCAGGGTTTTTATTTGGGTCGGTTGGCCAGTAGGTGGACTTTCCTGTCGAATGGAAGTTGCATCCTGTCCTACGAATAGCTTTTCTTAATTCATTACCTTTTGTTGTTGTTAGCCTTATATAACATCTTATATAAAAAAGACTTTATTGGCATTTACCTAACAAAAAAACTGCTCTTCAATATTACCAACCACAACAAAAATACAAATAGAAATAAAAGTACTCTGCAAAAATTATACAAATTAACCTCATATGTAACAACTCCCTCTGCCCTCGCCACTTTCCTCTCCCACGTCATCCTCCTGCAGATTTTCACGCCTTCCCCATCTTCGCTTAATCATTCATTCAGCTTTCTGCAGTCGCTAATGTGCCACCACGTGTCGCTTCCCTTACTGCACAGCGCACATGTGGTGTACCCTAGACCCATTCACACTTTCCTCTCTCGTCTGACCCACACCTCGCTCTTGCCATGTATACTTGGTCCTCCCTGCTGCACTCACCTCTGGGTAAGTCACTCGGGAGTTTCCCAACCACTTGCCACTCTACGTAGCCAGTTGTAGGAGCTCTAACATCTTATATAACATCTCTATTTTTTTCATTCGCGTATTTCCTATATTCATTGTATCACATGTAACATGTCATCTCTTGAACTTTCGCGTTGGAGTCGAGAAGGGAATACTATTTCAGTCGCTATGCGCCTTAAATAATATCACATCAATATATGCACGTACTTTTCACGGTGGTATCAACAAGTAGTGCCCTTGTAGACCCAGAATATACTGATATTAAACTTTATGTTATGTAATTTAACCCCGAAGCCTCTTTAAGGAAATAAATGAAAACTAACTCAGAGTTTTTATATCTAAGATATTGAGAGCCATTCTAGTATGTACTTTGGTTTATAACTTTTTATATAAATGTTTCAGCTGATCACGTGTAAACTCCATTCTGTTACATGTTTTAAACATGTAAAACCCTTTTCGGTTCAAACTTATGTTTATTACTCACACAGTGGCTTCATTCGGGGTGATAATAAAAGTTATTATATTGTGAATTATGAGCACATTGTTAGCCGATACAATTGTATTACTTTTAATTAAAATGATAAAATTATATATATATATATATATATATATATATATATATATATTTATTTAGTTTTTCCGTTATATTTTATATTTTTCGAAATAATATGTTTTGATTTTTCTGCGATTTTCTAGTTTTTGTCTTTATTTATTAGATAATACCAATACCAAGATACAGACAAAAACTGTTAAAAAATATATATTTTTATTTAGTTTCCGTTATATTTTATATTTTTCGAAATAATATATTTTGATTTTTCTGCGATTTTCTAGTTTTTGTTTTGTTTCTATTTATCTTGGTATAAGATAATACTAATATCAAAATAGAATTAAACACTGTTAAAACACACACCAATTGCAATAATCAGAGCCCACGTGCGAAACAACTTTCGCCGCCCTAGTATACCTGCTATTAAATTAATTAATTAATTAATAAATTAATGTTCAGGAAAAAACTTCATATGCAAGCCATTGTAAGTTAAAGATTGTCAAACCAGGCAAATGTAGTTAAATATTTGCATAAACTGTTGCCGATTTTTCTCAATCAATTTATAGAATTATCTATAAATTGTTTGAGAAAAATCGGCAACAGTTTCTGCAAATATTTAACTACATTATAATTATCATAATTGTATATGAAATTACCCTAGAAGTGCGACAGGATATATATATATATATATATATATATATATATATATATATATATAAATAATTAAAAATTTACCAATATTTTTGTGGTAATAAAAAAAAAATGTCAGCACGGTCCGATAGTTCAAGCAACCGATATCATCAATCTTTAAGAGCATTAGCACCGCCACAATATTTAAATTTGTAATTAATTAATATACTGATGAATTTATAAATAAAATTATCCAATAAATTAGATATCATTAAATGAATATATATGATGGAATAGAAATAATAATTCACATTTCAAGAATGTTTATAAAAAAAAGACCTTTATTTGGCAAACTGCTCACAAAAAAAACTCCACCCCCAATACACAATGCTCATACATCTAGAGCAAGAAACAAAAAATATATAACAATAAAAATAAAAAGTAACACTCCTCACAATACAAATTAAGAGAATATAAGAATAAAGGAATATACATATTCGCTCTAAACCCCCTCTGCCCTTTCCTCTCTCACGACAGCCTGCTGCAGATTTTCGCGCCCTTCTTATCCTCTCCCAACCATTCATTCAGTTTTCTGCAGTCTCCAACCCACTCTGCTTTCACCTCCTCACATTCTTTGCTGAGGTGCCACCACGTGTCGCTTCGCTTACTACACACGCGGTGTACCCCAGACCCATCCACATTTTCCTTCCTCTCTCGTATGACCCACACCTTGCTCTTGCCATGCACACCTTTTCCCTCCTGCTCCACTCACCCCTGGCTAAGTAGCTCGGGAGTTTCCCCAGCACTTGACACTCTACGTAGCCAGGGTTGTAGGAGCTCTCAGTCGTCATTCTCTCAACTTCTCCTCTACCCACACCTCAGACATACCCACTCTTTCATACATCATTCGTCTATCTCTTCTCCATCCACTCTTCGTCCTACTCTTACGCCTCATCCATACCTCCCGCACCAGTCTTTCCTCACCCAATTCTTGCAATCTTTTTTCAAACTTTACCACCCTCACACACGACTCCCACCACATACTCATACGGTTCGTCTCCTGCAACAGCACTGCTCGCGGTGTCGACCTTTCGAGACCTAGTAGACTCTTCAGGAACAAACCTTGCTCTCTCTCTATCACATCCTACTTGCGCAATCCCCACAGTTACACTCCATAAAACAGTAAAGGTTTTACACACGCATCCCAGATCTTACACGCCATTACGAGGTTACCTACCCACAAACCCTCCCATTTTCTTCTCGCTATCCCTCAAGCCATTCTCGCTTTCGCCTGCATACATTCCCTGCACCCTATATTCTCCTCCGCTGTCAAACTAAAAGCGCAGATATTTAAAGACATTCACTCTATCAATCATACTTCCCTTTCATTTCAGCTCTTCCACTCTACCTCTTCTACCCCTATTCCTGAACATCATCCTATTAGTCTTCTCTACATTCACCATTAGCCCTCTCCTATCCCGGTACAGTCACATTCTGTCCAGCATCTCTTCCACTCTCTTGGACACTAGCACTAAGTCATCCGCATACGCCAATATCCACACCTTGGTTGGCCCCACCTCCTCCAACTCGCTTTGTGTATAAGAATATTTATAATATACTACTTTTAAATTTAAAAAAAAACTATTTTTTATAGGTCTGATCTTTATTAGGCTTTTCCGCCGGTAAAGGGAGAAGCTCAGAGGAGTTCAATCACCCGGTATTTACCTTATCTTCACAGAAAACCTCTGAAAAATTGTGAAAGGTGATTCGCGAAAATTCTCTCCCCGCTGGGGATCGAACTCAGGCTTCCCAATGCTCAGTACGAGGCGGACGACGCCTCTAACCACGCGGCCACTGAGCTGGGTACTTTTAAATTAATTTACAAAGAAAATAAGAAAACTAACCATAAAAATGAACTTGAATTTAATTAATCTGGCTTTCAAAGTGATGAAGAGAATGCATATATTTTGATAAATCTATGCTTTCCGATATTTCATTCTATCTATCCAAATGAATATTATATGGGAATTTCAGAGATTTCGATATCGGTTATTAGTCGATATCTCAAAAAAATATACTACTCACCTAATAATTTATCATTATTGCCTTAAAAAATGAATCAGGCTATACAAAATTGTACACACATAGTTATTTTCTTGAGAAGAAATTAGTTTTATAGCTTACTGAAAATTATCTAAAATCATGGTCTTAGTTTTCAGTCTTTATTTAAAAAATATAGTAATGATCTAATTATTTCTATTATTATCTGAAATTAGATTAATTACCCAAAGACTTTTTCTTGTTCCTATTGAACGCGGCTTGGCTTGTGATGACAATACTTCCTTTCTGGTTCTGCTGATATCGGTGTCCAGCTATCGGTTAATTTCTTTGGTGGTCTTCCTAGAGGTCTTTTGTGTCAGTTTTACTATCTGGGACTACCTTTACCAGTCTCTTCGTTCTTCTTCGTGTAACCTATCCGCTCATCGAATGTTGGTGATCATGTTTGCTATTAACACCTTGTGGCAGTGGTTTGGCCAGACTTAAGAATCGCTTTTCAGAGTCGCTGCCAACTCTGAAAAGCCTGGCCAAACCACTGCCGAGATTTTTCAACCACTAATTTCCTCGCCGTCCAACGATACGCTTCCCCTGGATTTTCTTTTGAGTAAAAAGGTGTAGCGTGTTATACGTATCCGGGTGCCTCATAACATGCTCGATATAGCCCAGTTTCCGTGCCGTGAGGATTTCTTTGGTCTTGTTCATTCTTCATTACGATGTCATTTGTAAGTTATCCTGTCTACACAGCTAATACGGACCATGCGACGATAACACCACAGTTCGAACGCCTCAAGCCTTTTGATAGTTGCCTCGGTCAGCATCCAAGCTTCCACAACATAAATCAACACGGAAAACACATAACTTCTTATCATTTTCTTGTGCAGTTTCAAGGTAGATTATTTCCTCGCAAGATTTTCCCCAGACGGATAAAAGCAGCTCTGGCTTGTGCGATGCGACATCGTATCTCTAGCGAGTGGTCCCAGTCATGGTCTAAGGTATATCCTAGATATTTGAATTTTGTGCTATATTCGAGATCTGGACCGTTAATCTGAATGCCATTGCGAATCATCACATGAGAAAACTTGATCTACTAGTTAATATACTCCGTGAAGGCTCGCTACAATGAGGACGGTGTCATCTGCATAGCGTAGGTTATTTATAGGGGTACCGTTTATAATGTTGCCCTCTTCCATATCCTCCAGTGTTTCATTGGATGCCTTTTCAGAATATATATTGAATATAAGTGGCGGCAAGATACAACCCTGCCTCATACTCCTTTCTATTGCCACATTGTCGGTTATTTTATCTGCTACTCTGACGTCTGCTGTTAATATAGATTTGAAATAATTCTGTATTGAGGTCTTTATCATCAATGCCAGTAGATTTGAGTACTTCCATCATTCATGTTGCACCTTGTGAAAAGCCTTTTTAAAATCAATGAAACATAAGAAGACATCACGATTCACATCTCCTCATCTTGGAACCAGGACTTGCATGCTGAAAAAGCTTCTCTAGTTTCCCCTATATGCTCTTCTACTTTTCGATAAATTCTCTGGTGTATTATTCGTAGAAAAATCTTCAGGACGTGGTTCATGAGACTTATTGTGCAATGGTCGCTACACTCCTTCGCTTTTGGTATTGTCACAAAAGTCGATTTTAGCCAGTCTGATGGAATTTCCCCCCTATCATAGATGGAGTTAAACAGTGAGATGAGAACACGTAATCCGTTTTCTTGTAAGAGTTTTAGTAATTCCGTTGGTACGGAATCAGGCCCTGTCGTTTTCTGCTTTTAGATGTTTTAATTGCTCTTTCCACTTCCATTATTGTGATAGGTGGCCCGGTTCTGCATATCCGGTTTTGACCTACTGCTTATCTGCAGTTTCTCCACGTACTCTTTCCATCTTATCAGTTTTTCGTTTATATCCATCATAAGATTCCCATTCTTGTTAGTCAATAAATTGTCTGAGTATTTTCTGACACTAGCAACTTCTTTTATGTTTTTATGTAGTTGGAACATATCATGTTTTATGTCTAATGTTTCAATTTCTATACATTCTTGTTTAAACCATTCGGCTTTAGCGTTTCTATTTTTCTTCGGATGTCTTTGTTAAGTTCTTGCTTTCATCTCTGTTTTTATGTGTGTTTCTTGTTTCCATGAAATTTAGCAGGTATTCGGTCATCTATTTCTTATTTTTAGATATATATTATTCGGGCGGGAGAGTTCGAACCTGAATTTTCGCGAATTACCTTTTGCAGTTTTTCAGATGTTTTTTGTGAAGTGAAGGTAAATCAACCGATATTAAATCCTCTGTACGAGACGGACGACGCCCTTAACCACTCGGCCACTAATCTGGGATATATTGGCAATAAAAGTTTCAGAACCGTACGATGATAACTCTCTCTGGGTGCGTTATTTTTTGCGAACAATTTATTAACAAACATATTTCTTGCAATTTTTATTTTTACATTTGATACTTATTTTTGTAGATGCCCTAGTGGAGCAGTTAATCTTAATCCCAATCATACATATTTATGAATAAAATAATATTATGTGTGAAGGGTTAAGATTTCAAACCTTTTTTTCCCGATCACAGTAAACAAACACGCCTCTGTTCTCGGCATTTCGTTAGTGAAACCGTGTCGTGCCATTCGTTTTTATTGTTTTTTTTGTGCTGGTGGCGGTAAAAAATAATAATGTCCACGGTGCGTCTGTTCAAACAGGAGAACTGGTTCTTTCTTTCGCTGCACACACACATTCATAACGCGCGCTTATTTAAAGATCCATAATATTGAATATGGGCGTTGTGGTCGTGTGTGTGTACATATAGTATAATGTGCTCGACATTCTTTACGGACAGGGTGTCGTATGACAAAGAGTTATGGGGCCCGATTTATTGGAAACGGCGAGAGCGAGTGCTCAGCCGGCCGGCTGTTTTGTCTGCGGCCGTCATTTGCCTTCAGACAAATCAAAATTGTATATGAATGTATGATCGTAAAGCAGCAGTATTAATAACAAAGAGAGTATAATATTTTCCGTCGTAAGGACACAGTGGAAACGCGTAAAATTGCTTGTTGTTGAGTTAGAATTTTAAAAATGTCCATTTCTGCAGAACCAAACCATTAATTAAAATATCTTTTGTTGCTATTGCCAGAGCTGGCCCTGGCCCGAGAAACAAGGGCTTCGTACGCTGGCGGGCAAAATAGGAGGTACCTAGGGTGCTTAGGGCAAACACCGATCTTGCGCCACTGTCCGACCGACCGATGATTTAAAAAAAACTTCTATCTTTATAGGGCTATGAGCAGCCGTGAGGCTTTTCCGCCGGTCAAGTTTAATCACCCGGTATATGCCTTAACTTCACAGAAACTCTCTGAAAAACTGTGAAAACTGATTCGCGAAAATTCGCTCCCCGCTGGGGATCAAACTCAGCCTCCCCAATGCTCAGTACAAGACGGACGACGCCTCTCACCACTTGGAAACTGAGCTGGGTGCTTACGTTTTATTTTCTAAAACACACTTTTTCGTGTCCCCTTCAGTGGCGCCCATGGCACGTGCCCTGTCTGCCATACCCTAGGTACGCATCTGCGTCGTAGTCTCGTTAACTTTGGAAATTTTACAATAAATAAAAATAATAAAGGGTTAAGTTCTAAACTATGAACGGAATAAAATGTAATATTAAAGTTGTTGAGAGCTAAATTGAATCTCATTATGTTACACAATTCAGATAATAAAATTATAGCAAAAATGTTTTTCTATAATACTAGACATAAGTCATATGGACAAGAAAATGGACTAGGGATAGTCACAGATAAAGAATGAAATCGATAATGACATCCCATCAGAGCATTATCCTCGACATGTTGGTACTAAACAGCTTCAACACCGGCTGCGACCAGGCGCTATATTGCTACAGACCACAAAGATTCGGCAAAACGTCGCAATATCAAAAGTTAGACCAACGCGAGAAATAACAACGAAGGTGATACAAACGAGCTGTATAAATGAATTGAGAAGACCCAAATTAAGAACGGAGACAACATAAACTTAAAGTACGAGAAACTAACCAAAGCCATCATAACAAGATCATTAGAACAAAGAAGAATGGTTTAAAAAGTAGACTAAGCAAAGAAAGAAACGCAAAAATAGAAGAAAGAAGAACACTTTCACAAACGCAGCAAAGAAACACAATACAATACAGAGTACTGTACAGGCAGATCCGCAGAAACATTAAGGCAGATCTATAAACATATCACCTACATAAGTTTGGAGTTTTACGTTAAAACAGTCAATATGATTTTCTCCAAGTCTTTAAACGTAATTTCCTTGAAAATTTGTTTATATAACCATATAAGATACGATCGTAAAGAGATTTAACCGAATAATATAAAAACTGCCAAAAAAGTATAGTATTATTTGAGAAATGAAAGTTGTATACACTTCCGATCAAATCGGAAATGAAATGAATGTTATTTTTTAAAAATGTCCCAAAACAGTGTACGTGATACCGAATTAAATTTTTTTTAACCGTTTTGTGGCAATCGTGAAATACAAAGTTACAGAGTGTTCCCTCTTATTTGGATAACACTGTATAGCGCCTTTCATTTATCACTGTGAGCTGCTACGAGCTTATTGTCTCTTGTTCTATTTGCCGCTGCCGATTCGCACAATTCTATTTCGGCCCTTACAACCGGCGGCCCACGACCGCAAGCCACAACACGCCACGGGGCGACAAGTAATGATAAACCATGCTAAACGAAAGCGCCTTACATGTGCTAATAATGTATGCATGAACCCAAAAAAAAGGAGAGATATAGTTGGTTCTTTCGTCTCAAAAGTTTGCCAACCCCTAACCTAGTGCAATTTACATTTTCAATTAGTGCTTCTGAAATACGATATCAAACTTCAATTGACAAACCAATACACATGCGTTGAGATAAGTTACCGTGTCTTTAATATGAGGTATATTTGACAATGAGAGTTCAACAGATGCAAAAAATAGCTGTTGTTGAAAATATCGATTCAAACGCTTGATATTGGATAATCCCGATAGTATCAAAATTCCGACATTCAAAATTCTGATATTCTAAAGCCCCACGGCAAATCTCTGGTACGTTGACAAACATTCCTATTGTCGCAGATACTCTGCAGAATCATAGTCGAAATGTGTTGTAGGCTGTAGCCTCTTAAGAGACCCCCGTTGATATACCGTCCCTCGCCTCCGGTGGGAGCGGACAAGTGTCTCCACTGCTTCAGTTGTGTGATGCATTTATTTTTGCATGAAGATCTTCTCGGGATTTCGACCTTGTCGGGATTTCAATACTGCCCGTATTTTGAATGTCAGCATTTCGATACTGTCGGTAGTTTGAACTGTTGAGATTTTGAATGTCGGCATTTCGATACTGTCGGTAGTTTGAACTGTTGAGATTTTGGATGTCGGTAGTTCGATGATATTGTCGGTATTATGAATGTCGAGATTTCAATACTGTCAGAATTTCGAATGTCGGTCTTTCGATATTGTCGGTGATTGATATTTTAATTTTAAAGTCAGTACTATGATAGACTCTAAATTAAGGATCAACCCTCAAAATTTAAAAATTTAGTTGTGTGTTATTATTATTAATTGAATTTCTCCATTTTATTGGATAACATTCACCAATCCCGGTCGTATTGGGATTGGCTTTGTGGAGGGAAGAACTTCATCCCATCCCTAAAAAAAAATTGTACGATGTGACACGTCTATAGTATCACAGCCTTCTGGATGGTATATATTAACTTCTCCTGCATGCCAAGGGCTTCTAGATGTGGTGTAAGGTAATAATTACCGGTATACATTTTACATGCTCCATTCCCCACACATGCTTAAGTTAAATTTTTATATTTGTTTTTTTTTGCGATTCAGTTCTGGCTATGTTTTGGGAGAGTGGGCAGCCTATATCGATTATAAGGGCTTTCTTTAGTACATATCCCATAAGTACAATATCTGGCCTATTGTGATCTATAGTATAGTCCGTGTTGATTGGGGTGTCCCAGTATAAAAGATAGCTGTCCGATTCCAGCACCGGTACAGGATCATATTTGTAATAAGTGGCAAGATTTTCGATGAGATTGTGTTTTTGTGCAAGTCGGCCGTGGATTACTTGAGACACTTGGCTGTGTCTTCTTAGATACGTCGAGTTAAATAATGCAGGACATCCGGCTATGATATGGTCTATGGTTTCCCCTGACCATTGGCATTTTCTGCTTATATCTTCCACCGGTGCTTTCATGTTGTATTAGCATGGTTACTCATATTGATTACTGCATCTCTGGACGTAAATATCCTTACTTTAACCACCATAACGATTTTAAAAAAATAATAAAATTTTATTTTACGATCATACATTGCTTGTCTCAATTTCATTAAATTAACAAATTAATAGGAGTTTCCCTAGCAGTGCTTTCACCAATCGTTGAGTTGATCTGGAAAACCTGGTGTGAAAGGTGTTGTTTGTTGTACTAGATTAGTTTTTTATTCTTAATTTGTATGTTATTAGTTCTTATTGTTTTACTGCGTCGCCATGATGTGTTTTTAAGGTTAATTTTAAATATCTTAACATTTTTTATGTTCTATAAATATACTGGTAGCTTGTTGTACTCGCTTATTCCCAAATTAATGTTATTTTGTAGAGCAGAGGTTCGGCCTTTAATTGTATCTATTTCACTTCTTCTTCTGGTTTCATAGGTGTGTATATCTTTTCGTTTATTAAAGTTGATGTTACTTTTAATAATTTTGTTGTCTATTTGCATTGTTAATATTATACTTTTAAGTTTGATTTTGTTTAGTATAGTTAACTGATTTGCTTTCTTATGTAAGTCTCTTGTAGAGTGATGCATTGATTTATTTAAAATTACCTTCAGGGCTTTACTTTGTTGTACTTGTATCTTATTTAAGTTTTTTTGTTGTTGTGGCCCCTATATGTTAGTTAAATAGTTGGTTTGTGATACATAGAGTGCATTATATATTTGCATCTTGTATTTAGCCGGCAGATATTTCTTATTCTATATAAGCCTGCTAATGCCCTCGTGCTATTTTTGAGTATTTTTTCTATATGTCGATCCCAATTGAAATTGTCTTTGATGTAGATACCTAGATGCTTTATCTCACTAACTTGTTTTAATTTTTGTCCATTTATCTTGAGCTCTAGCTGTGCGAAATTCGTTTTCCTATTACCTATAATCATGTAGTTTGTTTTCTCTTCATTTACGACTAGTGTATTATTTAGGCTTATAAATATTCTCCAGTATTGCTGGGTACCTTTCGTGTAAAACATTTGCTCTTCAGCTTTCTCTCCTTTCCTGTTTGTTGGATCTTTGCAACAGTATGCTTCCGATTTCCTAGATTTAGTGTAGTATAGCCATTTTCTGCGGTTGATAATTGTATGAGGTATTTGGTTTTCATTCCTAGAAAGTAGTCTCTAAATATGCATTCGTAGTTCCTACACAGTTTATGAATGTTAAGAAGGCCCCGTCCTCCTTCTTTTCTAGACAGATGGACTCTCTATTGCCGGGTTTTCTGAATTTTGTTTATAGCATACGTGTGGATCTATACAGCTCCCGAATATATGTGTCAGAGTTCTTGATAATCCCAAAAGAATATACGAGTGTTGGTACCGCCCATGCATTAATTGAAGTTGTTAGGTTTCTTGCATTCATATTTGTAGTGAGTAGCTTCGTTAGATGGTATCTGTATTTTTTTTTAACTCTTTCTTAAAGTTTTTGTGACCTACGATAGCAGGATGCTATGATATACCAAGATATTTGTATGACTGTTCTAGGCCCAGGCACCTTATTTCTTCAGTAATTTTATTTTCTAATTTCTTTATAGTTAATGTGGCACACTTTTGCCAAAGATTTGAGTACCTTTTATGAGTGACTCCATTTGTGTTTTCTTTCGGCGTAGATGCTTATCCATGGGCGCCTTTGAAGGGGGCGTAAAAAAGCGCTTTTGAAAATTAAACGTAAGTAACATATCGTCGGACTGTGTTTGCCTTAGGCGCAATTTTTCCTAGGTATCCATACATTGTTTTTGAGAGTCAGATTGAACCATAATGGGCTCTTGGAAGATACCTCTGTTCATGTTTATGATGTCTAGATTTTCTCGTTGTATGTGTATTTGTGTTTTCCATTTTCTCATGAAAGAGCCTAGCATTGTTCTTATTTTTGAATGGATTTTATATATTTCTAGCACCTTCCTGAGCCAGTCGTGTGGCATCAAAACCTTTTTGTTGTCTATACAATACATTAAAAAGTTATCTTTTTCTTTAGTGGATGTTTTACGATTACTGTGTCTTTTACCAATTGTTCCTTGCAGCCTTTACTATCTCGATTATTTCCTTTTGTTTGTTTGATAACATACTGGTATAGTTTTTTTTATCAAACAATGGGTGTATATTATTTCATATAGAACTGATGTCACAATCTTAGAAGAACTAGAAACAGCAGAGCATGTAATATGCCTCTGCCCAGCTCTAGTAAACACTAGACTAATACTACTGGCCTGGTATGACCAGCATTGGCAACTCCTCACCCGCCAGAGTTTTGCAGCTCGCACGCATAATTGACTGGTGGGACGAGTGAGTAGCCTTAAAGGGAGGTTTCACAATGGGCCAACTTTGAGGCCTAAGTGTCTGTAGCTATGCTACCCTCCAGCCAACTATCCAGAACTATCCAGATGTCACAATCTTATATAGCGCAGCTATGCATGTTATAGGTCTATAATTTGTTGGATCTGATTTATTTCGTTTCTTATAGAGAAGAAATGTGTTGGCTTGTGTGAGATATTGGGGTAGGTCGTTCATTAGATTATTAGAACAACTAACTGCTGTACTTAGGCAAGGGAACGCTTTGAGCCAGTAATTATGGATGTTGTCCGGGTCTGGCCATCTCCAATTCATTAATGCTGTTATGTCTGTTTCATACAATGCTGTTTGCGTTTCTTGTTCTATATATACTATCTAGAAGTTTTGTTTGTTAATATATATTATGTTGCGATAGACAAAAAATATTTTTCCAGTACCTGTGAAATTGTTCCTTATTTTCAATAGGGCCTTATTCGTTTTTTTTCGTCTTTTCTAGTTTTATGTAGACCATCGGTTGGTTGTTTGCAAACTCACGATTCTGTTGGTATCTCTTTGTTGCTAAATTATTTTGTCCTTGTCGTGCTTCTTTTGCCTTGCCCGCCCGCCTTAGCTTATCCCTCAATACCTGGAATTTTCTAGAAAACTCTGGACGGTTTGCTTCCAGGTGAAAGTTCTCAATATCACTTGTATCCTGTACTTCATTTTCCGACTTTTGTTTCCGTTTGCGTATTCCAGTAGTAACTCCACCCATCCTAGTAGATTGTTGGTTTGTGTTTTCAGTCGTTTCCTCCATGCTGGCGTTTTGTCGTGTTATTATTTGTTGGTTTTTAACTCTCGAACGTTTTTTGACCGTCCTCCTCTCTCTATAACAGTCTTTCCTGCTACGTATGTTATGTGAGTAGGTGTACTTTGTCTATATTGTCTGTACCAATTAGATGATGGTCTAGCATTTTATTGACTTGTATATATATATATATATATATATATATATATATATATATATATATATATATATATATATATATGGCCTTCATCGAGAATTGCTGTTTTCTATTATTCTTAGGTTTTCTCTACACCTCTGTGTTATTAGTTCCCCGGTGTCTATTTCCTTCTCCGGTTCTTGTGTCATTTCTTGGTCTTCTCCCTGCGCCTCTGTTTGTTGGTTGTGGAGCACTCTTCCTACTTCTCGTTTTATTTCATCTAGTCTATTTCGCTTGAGGTAAGACTTAATCTTAATCTATCTGTTAGTGTTACGTCTGGGTACAGTTTTGAATATTCTGTATGTAGTTTGTAGCTTCACCCGCTATTGGTTCATCTCTGCATTAATTTATTCGGAGAAATATTTTAGCCATGTGGAAATTCTTTTCATTACTCCATTTTATGCAGCTTCCGATATTTGACCTCCTAGCAGCTCCCCCTATGTATATTGCACTGGTTTTCGAACTAGATAAGATTTCTGTTTAGGTCCTTTTATCCTTCCGTAGTGGTTAATTCACGTCCTGTTTATTGCGCGAGTATATTACAGTAGAATATTCACGATGGCTCGGATCCGAGTACTGCTGCCTCGGCCCTTCTGAATATCTTTGTCTACAAGTATTGACAGCTATGTAAATCTCATCTATAGGATTGCTAACCATACAGATGGTAATATGAGTATATGTCTCGTAGCTAGGGACCGCGGGTTCGTTACCTCCGTAATTGTAACGTAGATACCTGTGAGATATTAGTATTATTAGTAGTAGTAATAATATAAAACTAGATTTAAAATCTAATAAATAATTGGGGGGTTAGTCCACTTTTGCCCAATGCCTCAATTATGAGTTGCATTATAGATTCAGGGAGTTATAGATTATTGTGCATTGCTCAATATCTTATTAATTAAGTTCGCAGTGAAATTATTTGCCGTAACAATACAATTTACTTCCTCTTCTTCCCGTGCCATCTCTTATTGAAGGTAGGCGACCATTAAGGTAATTTTGATTTTTGACACAACAGCTCGGAATAGCGATTTGGTGCTATGGCCCTACCAAACCCAAAGATTCTTCAGCGGCCTATATCCATCCAAATTCCTTCTGCTCTCTATTTTTCCTGTATGACCAACTACAGGATTATGTATTTGTAGTGCTACATAACATGTCCGAATTTTCGTTTCTTGATGTTGAAGACAGCTTCAGATTGAGTGTCCATCCGTTGCAACACTCCGCCTTTGGTTACTTTGTCGATTCATTAGATGCGGAGATGACATCTATATGTCTACATTTCAAACGTTTCCACTATTTTTTGCAAGGTTTGCTTAAAGGCAAGACAAGACTCAAAAGTTAGTTACGATGCGAGACAATCTAAATTGTCCCGTATCATACAGCAAATTATTTAAAATATTGAATTTGATGGTAGATCGAATAGAAAAATATAACGCGTTCTATTTGTCAAGGACAAATTGTATGGGAGGAGGATATATGATTTCATTTCTTGAACAACTTTTGAGATAAGAAATTGTCTTGGCTAAAACGACCTTAAGGGTCCATCCCTCGATTCCATACAGCTGTATAGAAAAGATATAGCATTTTACCATTCGCACCTTAGAGCTGGATGTAAACTGTGACTGGTCAATAGTTTCTGCATTTTTACAAAGGTACTTCTAGCATGTTCGATACGAATCTTGATCTCCTGACTGTACTCCCACAGTTCATTCAGACAAGATTCAAGGCATTTGTGGTGCCGAACGCGTTAAATCACTTCGTTATTATCATTAACTGAGCAATGAGAGTACGTTTCGCCATTAGCATGAATTTCGTTTTTTGTATTCTTTTTCAGACCCATATTGAGATTTACACTATACGTTAATTCTATCCAGTAAGACTTGTAGATTTTCTAATAATAATAAAAATATTTATTGTGATACATAACTTTTACATTACATTACATACTACAATGGGCTAACGACCGGAGTTTTTCTGCCCGCTAGATCTTCTAATTTATCCATCAAGGTGGCAGTGTCATCGGCGTATGTTATGTTATTGATTCTCTCACCAATGATATTAATGCTCTATTGCATCTTGTAGAGCCTGCTGTAATATTGTTTCCAAATAAATATTAAACTGTAATGGCGATAAAACACACCCCTGGCATATATATATATATATATATATATATATATATATATATATATATATATATATATATATATATATATATGTCATTTATTATTTTAGTTAACCTACCATGCTGCACTTTGTCTAAAGCTTGTTCATACTCGATACATCTTGATTCATATATTGACTTTTTTTGCACCAGACCCTGCATGCAGAGTAGGAAATCTTCTGTACCTAGATCCCTCCTGAATCCAAATAGCTATTAAATCCTTGTATCTGTTGTAGATGCTTACATGTATTATTTTCAGGAATAGTTTACATTTATTGAAACTATTAGCGGAACTCATTAAGTTTTCCTGGGTAAGGTAATGAATGTCGACTTCAGCGAGGCCTCTGGGATGATACCTGTTTAAATAAAGATGATATATATATATATATATATATATATATATATATATATCAATATATATATATATATATATATATATATATATATATATATATATATATATATATATTAACACACATATATATACGTGCTGTGTGGCTGGTTTTGGCCTCCAGTAAGGTTCCCAGGTACTTGATGTCTCTGCGTATCGAATGGTATATCTCCAGCATCCATATGCCATTGGCGGCCGCCCTATGTATGTCTTCTTTCCTGGTTGACAGGACTTCTATCTTCGCTACTACGATCTTGAGTTCAGAATTTTTCATCTACGTTCATCAATGACCTCGACTGCCTTAGCTTTGTTTTCATTTCGTCAAGGTCCCTCCTTCGAGCCACCACGGTAAGGTCGTCCGCAAAACAATAGTAGTTACGCCTACCGGTTGTAGATGAAGAACGTCGCCGAAGGCGACGTTCCAGAGGAAGGGTGCTATGACGGAGCCTTGCGGTACCCCTCCCCTTACTACGAAGCTTTAGATGTCCGAAGGGCCTTCGTATATTACCTCACTCTCATTTGGGTAGTTTCTGATTAGATCTTGTAGGGCGTTTGATATTTTCCTGCGCTCCCACGCTGCTGTGATGACCACCCAAGGATTCGTGTTAAAAGTTGTTCATGTTCAGGGTGGGCATCACGCAGTGCTTCCGTATCCCCTACACATACCAGAGTTCGCCTCTGTCACGATCTTGCGGAGCGCCAGTATGGTGTCGCTTGTCGAACGGTGTCTGCGAAAGCCATGCTAGTTGTAGTGAAGCTGGTGGAGCCTTCCGGTTCCGGACTCGAGGAACTCCATGATCCGGTCCGCAACCAGGCGCTCCACCACTTTATCCAACCAGTCCAAGAGACAGAGTGGTCGATGTGAACCAGTTCATGGTGGCTTTCCCTGCTTAGGAATCAGCACTAGGCGGGATGATTTCCATCTAGCAGGGACAACGCCCTCCTCCAGGTGTCTGGCAGTAATCGCTCGAGATGCTACCCGAATTAGCTCGTTGGGGAGCTCGTCGGGCGGCGATGTCTTCCTTCCTGGAAGCTGTACCACTGCCTGTTGTATCTTCTCTTCATTCCAATTTCTTACCTCGTTGTCTAGAGTACATATATCTAGGATACCCAATAAAATTGGGCAAAGGAAATCAGGCAGCAGAAATATCCAGATCAATAAGTCATAGGTGGGCAGCATTCGCCAAACTGAGGAACCCTGACATACCACACTGCCTAAAACGAAAAGTATACGATATGTACATATTGCCCACGACGTATGGTATCTGTATCTGTTTCAAATATGATTAATGCATAAATGTATATGTTATTTTGATCATTTTTATCACAATTTTTTTAATATGATTCGAGTATTAAATAAATAATATTTGCAAAACAAATTTGTTCCATATTGCGTTATTTTTACTCACTGTTTCTATCGTGAATTGCGAGAGTTGGGTAGGGGTTGGGCAATGATCGTTGTTCCGTCGTCTACAATAGACAGAATCATCTGTGTTCTGTACACACAAATAGCGACAATTCGAGAATTCATTTTAGTAGTCTATATATATATTTTCCCGTCGGTCGACGGGTATTTCACCTAGTATTTGTATATGCAACCCCTAATCTACACATTAGTAGTATTGTCTATTAAACCAATGCACATCGATCGATAATACTTTCTCATCGTTCCACTTTTTGTTCTCCCTAATATCCCAGTGTTTTTCTTTAATTGCTCAGGCAGGGTGTCCCCTCTTTTGATTTGATTTCACTTTCGAAAAGGCGACCGGTCGAAATAATGAGGGCACGCTCCGCGCGCGTCTCGTAACTCGAGGGGGTTGTTTCGAGTGGACGCACTGTCGTCGGCCCCTTTTGCGCTCCACATTATTGCCCTAATCCCAGCGCCCTATAGCCGCCCGTTGTTTTCACAAATGATCGCTCGCTTCCGCCGCTATTTCCTGAGACCTAATCCCGTGAAAAAACAACGCCATAGATCAACTCAACCAACAAAATACAATTCACACCGAAACAAAAAAATGCATTTCTACGCGAATTTTATGCATGCGTTTTAAATTCGGCGATTTCGCCCGCGTGAAATCGGCTTTTCAAAGACGTAGGTGTTAAAAATCGCGGCCCTTTCTAACGTCGGTCCACAAAAGGGGCAGCGCTAATTAGTGGACCGAAGAATGTCAAGCGAGAAAACATACAGCGAACTCGTGCCAAATTGATTCGTGCGGTCGGGCAATTTTTGCCACAATTTTACGAGGCAACAAAAGATTTGATCATAAAATTAAAGGAAATTCAAATGTCTGGATGCGCGTAAATTTCTAATTCCACTAATTTGTTCCCATGACATTTTTTTTAATCTAAATTATGAACGTTGCAGCTTGAGTTTATAGTCAAAATTTGTATTGAATTTGTAAATCTAATAATGTGGCGTCCCTTCTGCCACATTATTAGATTTGCAAATTCAATACAAATTTTGACTATAAACTCAAGCTGCAACGCTCATAATTTAGATAAAAAATATCATGGGAACAAATTTGACCGATATCTTAAATGCTAATTAATTCTCTCTATCGCCAAGGATGTTTGTATGCTGAAATAAATAACGAATTAATATTAGAGGGTTATTTGGCATTATTATTATTATAATGAGAATAATAATAACAATAAATTAATTTATGTTAGTGTTAGGCTATTTATAATCTTCAAACGTATAGAAATTATCGTCTACATAGTAATTGCGATGCAGAAAATATTCCAACTCAGTGGGTTGGATGTTCGACGCGCATCCATCTCATACTGAGAATTGGGGAGCAAAGGTTCAAACCCTATCATGAGTGAATTTCTGCGAATTACAGGTTTTCACAGATGTTTTGTGAAGTTAAGGTGTATACCGAATCATTACACTCCTCTGAGCGTCTCCCTTTACCAGTGGAAAAGCCCTTAGTCTAAAACTATAAAGATAGAAGCTTTTTGTTACAAAATAAGTAATGAGAACTAAATGTTATATGCGTAATCTTTCTCTATATGTAATTATTGCGATCCAGATTGAATTTATTACTTGAAAATAAATCATAGTTGACTTAAAATAAGAAATAAAATAAGTGAAGTCAGCACATTAAGGATTATTTTGGACCATTTATGGTCATAAAACATCAGCCACTTTACTTCTATTATTTATTAAGTAATTAATTTAATCTGAATTGCAATAATTAAAATAATAATAATAACATTTTATTTCCCAACAAATGCCAATTTACAGGAAAATACACAGAAGGAACTAATAATAATAAATTAATTCATAAATATAAAAGTATAAATATAAATATAAAAGTATATATCGAATAAGAAATTTAATTTAAAGATTACTATACCAATGTCAGTATTACTCGTTTTTTGTATGTGACAAGGTGTCGTGTATATCACAGTAATGTGATATATTATTAAAAGTTTGTAATCGGGCTATTAACACCTAAGTTGGTTTTTCCTGCAGAAGCAAATTTCACGAGCAATTCTGAATTACATATGGCCTCAAAGAAAACTAGAATTACATATGGCCTCAAAGAAAACTAAACTGACCATTTAGGAATACGGGTTATATTAAAAGTTGTATGGACTATACAATAGCACCTATAATTAGGTAAGTTACTGACTGGTTTGCTGTTACAAATAGATTATACAATTATACAGGACAATTTGTGGAAAAATGTATATTCCAACTTAAACAGAGCCCAGGAAATATGGATAAAGTATTGTATCGTGCACGTTTTTAAGTTTAGCGTAAATGCCGCTTCTATGCGCGATTAAATTTTAGCATTTAGCTGTAGAGCTAAAAACAGCCTGTACCTATGAAGAGATTGACGTAAAAAATGAAAATGAATCGCTTGCATAAACAATGTCTCGCTTTTAAAGAAGTATGTTAAAATAAAATAAAACCTCAGTGTGCCAAATTGGGTTTCGTAGTTAAACAATAAAACGTATTCGCCGGGCACAAGAACAAAGAAGTCGCGACCGCTTCTCGGTAACAAAGAATTTGACGAGAGCAGCTTATTTCGCTTGAAAAGCGACACGGCCATTACGCAGGTGTTTTGACTGGTTTTGTGCTGCAATCTCCCACGACGCGCTGCCCCTTTTTATTCCTGTCGGAATCCAAGCAAGCCGATAATTAATCACGATAGTTTAATCGACATTTAAAGCAATTAGACGGCTAATAGCTGCGTTAATTAGGCGATGAAAAGCGTACGTGCTACCGGTGCTACTGCGTAACGGATATGCAGAGCAAATTTTAAAATGTTTTCCAGATGTTATGCTGGAAACCAGGCGAGAACGAGTAAATTCGAGATGCAAATTCCACACACTAGCAAGAATTTAAATTGAGCGATGTAGTGGATATGTTTTTAAATTACTGCAGTGGCGGATCAAATTTCGGTAGTTAATGCTAAAAAATATTGCCGTTTATTGTTATTACTCCATTTATTGTTTATACATACAAAATTTCCAACAAAATAATTTTAATACAAAAGTCATTAAAATAAATATTTAAAAACACGAACCATTTTAAAATCAAAATTTTCATTGTTTATCTAGTATGAATAATAATAATAATCACATAAACGTAGGTTCGAAACTTGTTTTTATACTCGGATGATATAAATTTTAATATTATCACATTTGTACAAAATTAACTTTAATTTTCAATCTATTTAATTTGTTCATCTTATATTTATTTCGTATCCTCAAATTATCCCTACATTATCTACTATTACATCAGGGCCCCAACATTATTCTATGCGTAATGGTACCACGAACCACAAGTCAATAACATAATATCAGATGTTTTCAGAAAAACTGCTACATAAAATCGAATGGCTATTAGCCGTGAGGCTTTTTCGCCGGTCAAGGGAGAACTCAGAGGAGTTTAATCACCCGGTATTTACCTTAACTTAACAGAAAACCTCTGAAAAATTGTGAAAAGTGATTCGCGAAAATTCGCTCCACGCGGAGGTCGAACTTAACAGACAACCTCTGAAAAACTGTGAAAATTCACTCCTCGCTGGGGATCAAACTCAGGTTCCCAAGGTTATAAACTATTTTTACAAAAATTAATAAATTGTATATATTAATCAAGTGATTTACCAGTGCAGAATTTTCTAAAATACACATTCAATTCAGGTAAAGTTCAGTCAATGTTAAAAATTCAATAAATTTAAAAATTAAAAGTATATAAATATTTTCATCAATCAAGCAATCGCATAAAAATTGAAACAGTAATCGAACATTAATGCGAAAATCCTCTATATTATGTTGATCATTTTAAGAGCATCCCTGGAAAATGTCCTACGTCATTTAGTCCGTCCGTCAATCAGTTTTTCTCCACGTTTTCGAAAATACAACTATATATATATATATATATATATATATATATAATTTGAAACTAAATTTTACATGTGGTTGCTACCTTATGTAACTTACTCTTGAGTGTCCAGGACACATAATAAGAAATGAACAGAGGTATAAACTACAAACTATACTCAAGGAAAAATATCTAAAAAGCGATGTGAGAAAAAAACGTCTCGTGTTTAAGAAACCTCAGAACTTGGTCTATCTTTTTCTTTTCGGACTTGTATTGTCAACTGCTAAACATAGGTTTCCTTTAATCTCTTCCACATTTCCCTATCTTGTGCCTGCGATTATGGGGTCGGACAGGGCTTCTCTTTGATGTTCTTGGGCTTGGTCTATTAGTTCCTCTATAAGATGTTTGTTTTGCTACGTGCCCTACCCAGCCCACCTGAGGGTCATCACTCTTTGTTATCGTCAATTATTTTAGTTCTTTGATGGATGATTTCGTTTTGGATTTTATCTCTCAAGCTTACACGGAGTTTGGCACGTTCCATAGCTCTCTGTATGGTCCTTAGTCAGTCTTTGCTTCGCTTCGTTAGAGTTACTGTCAGGTAGGGTGTATGTATTGTGTACATTTTTCTTCAGTGAGATTGGGATATCTGTAGTTTTTAGTATGTGGCCAAGTTTTCCAAAAGCAGCTCAGCCTAATTTCACCCTTCTTGAAATTTCGGCAATTTGTTTCTCTTTACCCAAATTTGTTAGGTACACTAAATAGATGTAGTCTTGTACGGTTTTGAAGGGGTGATTATCAATAAAATTATTTTTGGTATTCGTACTCATAATCTTAATTTTCTTCAGAATTATTTTTAGGACCACTCCTTTTGAGGCCTGATTTAGTTGATTTAGTATGCATTCAACATCATCGATATTTGTGCTCACAATAACTACGTTATCAGCAAATTGTAGGTGACTCAAAATGTGTCCATCTATTTTGACGTCTTTATCATTCCAGTACAGGGTTTCAAAGATATTTTCCAGTACGAGAGTAATAAGCTTTGGGGACGGCGATACGATGTCCACAAAGCCTATTACTCCTCGTTGAATATTTTGTTTTAAATATTTGTGAATTTTAATATAGAAAGTAGCACTTTGGGATATATTGCTAATCAGGTCTGTATATCTTGAGTCGATTCTTGCGTCTTTCATAGCTTGGAATATCGCCCATAGTTCTATCGAATCAAATACTTCCTCGTAGTCTATGAAAGCGAAATGGAGCTGTATGTTCTACTCTTTGCAGTGTTCGATTAGTCTTAATTTAAGGGTTTGCAGATGGTCGGTAGTGCTAAATCCTTTTCTAAAGCCGGACTGCTGATAAAAATCCAGTTTAATTGTGAGACGGTTATAAATTGTTTGTATAGGTGTACCAACAGACGTATCGACCGATAGTTGTCAAGCAAATCGTCCTTCTTGTGCAAAATTAAAACTTCTGCATCTGCATCATGGTTGTATCTTGTAATCATTTGCATGCACCAATTAACAAGAGTTTATCGATTGTTAAATTGTGTGGAATCCAATGCAAACAAATGTTTTTGTCGGCTAAATGTTCATGCAATATCTTGTATCCTTATATATAATAACCCCTAGGATTGTCTCAATCTCATAATAGTTCCGTGATATGAACTATCCTGAGATTGAGGCAATCCTAAGCGTTAGTATATATCTTCCATTATCAGTTCTTACACATTAATGTTTTCTGACCGATTTCGTACGACCTTCTTTAAATTCGTCCCGCAGTGAAGTATAGCCAGTATAGCCACGTTTGAATTCACTAAACCATCGATATATTGTGGCCTTGTATGGTGTTTCATCACCAAAAGTCGCAGTAAGTGGAACAATACACTGCTGTTGAGATAATCCACGTCCAACATCGTAAAAACTCATCGCAGAGAAATGTTTACGATTCAAATCCATTTTTTGCAGAGAAATGTTTACGATTCTAACCCATTTTTTGTAGAGAAATGTTTACGATTCAAATCCATTTTTTGGCCCAGATAAATTTTAAATTCACTCATAACAATACAAATTGTGCCTGTATGACAAAATGTTTTGGTTACATATACTGTCACACTTTGTATGAGGTGGCGCAGACAGATTTGCATATGTGCATTCTCGTAGATGTTTTTTATGAGTCTTGGGTAACGGGTGTCAACTTTTGCTTTATAGAGTGCATCTAGGAATGCCCAAAAAAATGAATTTTGACACAGTCGAATACTTTTCGATAGTCTACGAAGGCAATGTGTAGTGCAGCACATTCTATTAGTTTCTTTTTCTTCTTTCCGACTCTATTTACCTACTCCTGGATGTAGGCATCTTCCTTATTTTTCTACGTCTCTTTAATTTGGGCAATTTGGTCACAGTTTTTCCCGGGGTCTTCCTGGATGATATCACTCTTTATGTGCGCCTTAGGTGCTGGGGTCTCGCCAGCCTATGTGTCCATCTGAATGGCTCCTGTCTCCTTCTCGCAATATCGCGCCTGGCTCCAATTTTAGTTGTGCTATTCTTTCTAGTTTATTAGGTACCCTTGTAAGCTTATGCTGATTCCCATCAGACCTCTCCATTGCTCGTTGGATGGCTAGGAGTTTGTTGGCGGTCTTATGTGTTATTGCTGTGGATTCAAAGCCGTAGATAAGCACTGATAAGATACACGCTTCATATACCTTTCTTTTTAAATTGATAGAGAATTGTTGTGATTTAGATAGACCCTAACTCATCGTTATTTCGGTTGTTGGGTTTTCATTATCTAACCTGATCTTGTGGCCCAGATTCGTCAACGTTCTCGAATTGGTGTGTCATTATTTTTTTTATCCAGGTTCATTTGTAGTCCGATTTTCATCGATGCCTGGTGGAGTTCCTTGGCCATTTTCTTTATTTTTTCTATTGAACTGCTGCGTAAGCAGATTGTTTCTAGGAAATAATTCTTCTATTGAACTGCTGATTATGACTACATCGTCTGGAAATCTTAGGTGACTAAGATATACTCGAATTAAATTACTGTTTCTTCCCAATTGTTGTTTTCGAATGCTTCCTTTAGTATGGCAGTGAACAGTATTGGAGAAATTGTGTCCTCGTGACATACACCTCTCTTTGTCGGTATTTTGTCTGTCTTGACATCTTCGTCGATTTTAATTTGCATATGTGCATTCTCTTATATGTTTTTTATGAGGTTTGAGTACCATGTGTCAACTCTTGCTTTATCGAGTGCCTCCAGCAATACCACCAATCCACCAATCGTTGACACAGTCGAATGTGGTAGTCAGTAGTCTACGAAGACAATGTACAGTGGTACATTGTATTAGTATCTTATCTCTGTCAGAGTCCTCAGTATCTTAAGATGATCGCTGGTGACGAAATCTTTCCAGAAACCGGTTTATTGACTGGTTGGTGAAACTCTAGTTTTTCTGTTAGTCTATTTGTTATATATTTGCGAGGCGTTTATGTAGATGTATTAGTAGGCTTATAGACCGATCATTTTGAATGTTGGTTCGGTCTCCTTTTTTGTGCAGAATGATGGTCTCAGCGTTACGGCAACTGCTTGGTATCGTCCTCTTTGTAGTTTATTTGTGTTAAATTCTATCTAATATGGGTTCCAGTTATTCTTCAACTATTTTGTATAATCTTTTTAGTAAAACAGTTTTAGTAGATATCTCCTAAGGCTTATAGTTCTGAATTCTTTGGAGCTTTTTGCTGCTGCCCTGGTTGTGGGGTAACACCAGTACTATAGATATTGTACATAGAGTATATCGGATATTTAATTTCTTTATTCTTTATTATTTTAGAAATTCGGTATAGAATGTTTCTGTCCTAGGGATTTCATTTCTTTTATGATAGTTCTTATTACGGCTGCTGAGATGCTTGGGAAAGTGTCTACTTCTTTCTTTGTGGTTCTAGTCTTTCATCTTGAAATAGTTTTGCCATGTGTCTTTGAGATTCTTTGCGGCGTTTCGGTCTATTACTACATTGTTCGCGTTGTTTATGACAGTATTTGCTAGTTTTATGTTAAAGTAGCTATTAAGCTTGATGTCGACGGGGTTGGCGAAGGAAGTTGCAGTCCAGTACCGGCATCAGCTTTTCGTAAAACGGGCACGAGGAGGGTATATAAACCATTAGGCCGCCTTACAGGAAAGAAAAGATGGACCCGAAACGGTTCTCTGAGTCGTGCTGAGGGAGAATTGAGGAATAAGCTCACAATTATCAACGTAAGCTGATTGCTGCTAGGAAAATAAATCGATCCTCTGAGTCTCTAAACAGTATCTAGTACTAAAAGTACGGTTTCAAAGTAATAGTCGAGGAAAGTGAATCGGCCCTTTGAATCTTGGTGAGGGAGAACCGACTGCCGTTTAGGGGGTGCGTACACGTTTTGTATAGGGGGCAAACAGGCCCACTACTCTTAGAATCCGCTAAAGAGGCGCACTCAGCCCGATTTTTCCTAACCTACTAAACGTAGATTAGGGGTAAGCGACACGTTCGGCGAAACGGTAACATAGCCATGTTATATATCTGTATATCATTCCTTCTTTCATTTTCTGTTGCTTCTTTTCTAGCATCAGTCTGATTATTTTATATGTTATGTTGTATTATGCGTTATCCAAGTTTTTGGCGCTTCTACTTCTACTTACTTGTACTACTTAATTGTAGGATGTTCCAACTTTTTCTAGTTTCAGGTGGTTTCTCTTGATGATGATGATTGGAAATAACAAAAGGGTTGCTGAGGGCTCACCTCCAGACTGCACTTAGTCCACTTGTGTGGGACCTTTGTGCTTCCCCCAGTTCTCCCTCATTCATCCTTCTATCTCACAGTTGTGAGTAGCGTGCGCTGGTCTAGGCTGGCGGTGCCAACCAATCTAGCCTAGTGACCGCTGGGTATTCACAGAGAGTATGAACTAGCGTCTCCTCCTGTCAGCTGCATCCTCTACATAGTGGATCGACATCCTATCGAGGTGCTTTTTCAGTGCACCCGTTAAAAAGTAATTTTTGCTGGCTAGAGTGTACTCCGTAGCCAGAACTTTATAATTTTTCCCTCAGTTGGTTTAATCGGTATAGAATCCTCCTTTTTTGTCATGGGTTGTATTGACACGGTGGTAGTTCCCTAAGAATTTGCAGTTGTGTGATGATCCTCCACGTTCCTGATAGTTGTTTGCACCATTGAGAGGGCGAAAACATATTCTGTGATTTTTCTTGTATCCAGTGTTGGCAGTCTTGGCGCCTCAACTATTATTGCCTCTATCTCGTTTGCCTCCGCGAATATCCTTACACGCCGGATGCTATAGAAGGTGCGTCCCTTCATCTTCTCTTCGCTGGTGGTGTCGTACACGATGTAGTGTGGGAACCCATCAGCTTTCTCCGTTGGGCCTGCGAGGAGGTACACCTCCATGGTATGGGCCATATCACGCACCTCCAGGTTCAGGTTTGAGAGGTCCTGTCCGGTTTTCCTCTTCCGACCGCTTGTACTGCTCTGCATTCCTCATCTATTTGCCTTGCTACCTTGAAGCTTGAGGGCCATTTTGTTTATTTTCCTTTCCACCACCTCTACCTTCTGGAAGGTGCCCTGGGGCCAGTGCTCGGCCACTGATTCGGCTGCTCCGTTGTAGGTTTTAAACCTACCGAATATGCCCTGTTTATGGCTTCCTCCTCTGGCATAGGGTTTGGTGCTTGGCTGGTCAGCTGGTTCAGCCGTGCCTGCATGTCCCCCATCTGTGAATTTTCCGCCTTCAGGGCTTCTTGATCGCCCTTGATGCCTATCGCTTTGGCGCTTTGGGGAACTTCCAGCGGGTTTCCGATTTTACCAACGAGCCGCTCGTATTTCTCGCAAAGAATCGCCGCGTACACTTCCGCGTTCTTGGGTCTATTTCTGTTTGTTACTGTCGTGTCAGTCTTAACACTATGTCTCTCAGTTCTGCCAACTGGCATCCTGTCCTCGCTGTCTGCTTGGCGATGCTTTGGCAGATTCTTATTGGCTCCTGATTGTCTCCCCTTAGGGGGCGCGGTGTCCTTTCTCTTGGTTGTCTGAGTTTGGTGATTATCTTCCTCTGAGTCCGAGCCTCCAGACCTTGACATTGACTAATCAACAAAGGTTTCCTTACTGATCCTTCCAGGGCTTTTGCTCAGTTCTGGCTCCATCTGCCTTTTGGTCGTTGAGGTCCTTGGTGTTATGCCACCTTCTCTAAATAAGTTGATGTTCTCCACCGGCTCTTCTCCAATATCCGCTTAATCTGCTGCTGCTAGGTGGTAGTCGTTTGAGGGGAGGGGGGTGACGCAGCGCGATGCCCTCTACGACCGGTGTTGAGGTTCCCCTCCTATGCACGGTAATCCGTTCGTTGTTTTGTTTCCTTGCCATTTAGTTTAGGGTAAAACTAGTGCCCTTTCTTGGTCGTACGTAGTGTACGTCATGGTAGTTCCGTATTGGACAGTCTATATACATCTACATTTTTGTTTCCTTCGTTTCCGCACAGGATCGGCGAACTCCTGTCATTTGTTGGTGTTTGCGACACGGCGTACGGTACCGCTCGGTTGCGGGGAGGCACCTGGCTAGGCTCGGCGACGACTCCGTTGTTTTGATATAAAGAAGTGTGTTGACCCCATCCACCCTCGGAACCTAATAATGTCGGGGATCGAAAGGCTTAGAGCGACTGAAGAGTTTGGCTAAGGGAGGTCATTAGTAAAAAGATTTAAATGATTCTACTAGAGAGATTCGGTCACACAAGGAGACGCCATCCTGGTCCCTGCTATATCCTAACATCATAACAAGGCGTTTTGCGGATGACGTCTCACTGGGCCCACACCACGACAAGGAGTGTTTCTTCATGGGGGATGGCATACGATCTGTATGAAGACATTGGGATAACGTCTAGAGTTATAGAATGGCAATTCCATTATACTTCTAGCCTTCATTGATTTCAGTTTAAATGCTCGCATTTTGGAACCGATTGCATTACCATTACCTTTTATTACCATATCTTTACCACGCATTTTTCATACAGTAATAATGTCACAGGAATTCAATTCATATGCATAATGTGAATGTTAGCAAGGCCTGCCAGATCTCCCGATTTATCCCCCATAGAACATGTATGGGATATTATAGGACGGAGATTGCATATCCCAAATATTTCAGAATTTGGTCCAGGTAGAATGTACTTGTCGACTGGACTAAAAGGACGCTCAGTGAAGCGAGAAATTCAGGGGCATCATGTATACTATCAACAGAAACACCCTAATAGGCGAGTTTAGATATTGCATATACCACTATTACTATGCTTTGGATTATTGGTAACGAGATTAACTGGCACTTTTGGGTATGCATACATTTTTTTTGTCTTTTTAAAACATATTGTGTGCTTTTACATGCTAATATCTGAGGAATGTAGAATGTATGCTTTAATTAATCAATCAGTTTTAATTTTCGTATGTGGTTTTATTAATTATTTGAATTTGTACTGCGACTATTGCTTTTTATATTTGCTAAATAAATATTTTGTATTATTAATATTATTAAGGTGATACTGTATACTTATCTAATAAGTATTTATTTTATTGTCATGAGTACGGTAAAACTTAAACGTTCCGCAAATACTGCTCACGTAAGTTTTTTCTGTGTATGAACGTGCTGAAAAATTAAACGTAGCTGTCAAACCTCCGACTGTAAACTATTTTTTTTTGCGTCTACTTTATTATAGCCGCACCCTTCGAAAACAAACCATCGTTGTATTTATAAACGTATTAGCCCCCTGTTTTGATTTTAACATGGCACGCCCGAAATCGCATTCCCTCACGCCGCCGCTGTCGTCTACCTAGCATCCCCCTGTCGATTTCTCTGTCACTCTGTCTTTTGCGATGGCCGACAATTAGAAAAGCGCGCGGCGTTTCTAATTATAACCCCGATTGCGTCACGCGTTATTGTTATTGCTAATTGTGGAAAACGCTGCGAGTGCGCGATTCCCCGCGATGGCATTAGTCACGGATATTGCGAATGTTATTACCTCTGAATTATTAGATAGATAGTGTTTATTTTTTTTTTCAAACAGAATTACATAAAAAAATACATGGTTAGAAACAGCGCTCGAGTGTTTGTGAGTTTAGTTCATTGCGCTTGTACTATTTATAAATACTATTTGCGTAAAGGTTGATTGATCAATAATGTTTGTAAATATTATAATTTGTTGCACCCGTCTTACGTGAGAGTCTCGCGGTGCGAGTGTCAAAAACCTTTCTCGGGGTATTCATCATTTGCTTTTGTTTTGTTTTTTCGACATAAAAACAATTTGTTGGGTCGTTGTACGTTGCTGTTCGTATGCATCATTCATATCACCGATCTTTGAACTATACTAAGTTGGAATGTAACATACAAATGAATCAGATCAAAAATAAATTAATCACACTAGATAATATTGGTAGGCTTATTAAATCATGCATTGCAAATTTATATACACAAACAAATTAACAATCATTATTACAATATCATTATTTTTCATATTCATCAAGAAATTAAACTTAAATATCTGGTGTGGGCACCATACGACTTTCCGAATTCATGACCTATTTAATTTTGTATAACATTTCCGACATTTTGGCTTTTTTTATTTTTTTGACATTTTGACATTTTCGAGTTGTTTGACTTTTGTGACTTTTTAAACTTTTTGACATATTTAACATTTTTGACATTTTTCCTTTTTTGACTTTTTGAAATTTTTAATTATGCTCCGTGTGTCGGGTTCATTGTGATTCCTTCGCTGTTAGTGAACCGATTGTGCTCAATCAATTTTCACTGGATCGCACTGGATAGTGTGCGCAGATATTTGCCAAATTTGGTCGCAATCTGTTGTTCCGTTTTTCCGGAATTTTGTTCGCAGACAGACAGATATACAGACATACAGACATATCACACACAGACATCGCAAAAATCGGGTTTATTTCGTCTATTTTGGGCATAAAACGTAACAAAAATTGATTTTTTTTGTGCTAAATGATTCACGGCAACAATACCTTCCTTCTAGTGTAATTTTTTTCCCGAAAAGTTATTTCATATTTTTACAATCTTAGTTTGGAAACGTGAACACGTCTTCGGTTAAACAATTCCTTTACATGAGTGATGTATTCGGAAATTAAAATGTATAGATTATGAGAAGAAGAATATGAATTTATTCTATTATTCTATACAAGAAGAAAAATAGAAGAATATTGCATTCAAATTTTGTTTGCATTCATTGTGTCGAATGCAAAAATATTATAATGCAATGTTCTTCTATTTTTCTTCTTTTATAGAATAATAGAATAAATTTATATTCTTCTTCGCATAATCTATACTTTTTAAGTTTAAGAAATTAAGATGAATATGAAAAATAATGATATTCGTAGTTTCAATTAATAATGTGCTATGTTCAGCTCGTAATATGGCCAATCGCGTCTTGAATAAAACACTTACGCAGTACGTTTTTGTTAATAATACGAGATGAATATATTACATGAATTATTGAAACTAGAAACTTTTTCAAGTTTCTTGACGAATCTAGTACAACGTAATTCACGTTTTACAACCTTTTCGGATTGGACATTGAGGCGTGTACTAAGTTGTTTGTTTTTTCTTGTTTTTCTTCTTCTTACAATTCAGGAACGTACATAGTTGAATACTAAAAATACTATCAAAAATTAAAATTAAAGTATATAGTTACAAAATCCATAAATATCTAAATAGAAAAATTACATTCTGTGCTTGTTTCTTGAAATGGGAATTGGCATATTGGCAGTATTGAAACACCTTTTCTATTTTATTCGATATTTAGTTTTCAAATTTGTTAGAATATTTTAGTTATACATTTTATGGTGTTAAATTTTCCATCATAAAATATATAACTAAATTTGTGCCTTACCAAAATATTTCTAGTTGGACTACATGACATTATGAAAATAAGTAAAAGACTTCTATCTGGTAAAAACACATAGAAGTTTTATTTATCCTCTGCTCCGGTTTGTTTTGCATATTACAAACAATAATTTAATTTCAGCTATGTAGAATATTGTATTACATTACATTTCACTCTTAATATTTCATGTCGCGATAAATCAGACTTAGCCATATGTGTAAATCATGCGTTATTAGCGATTTTGCGTAAAAGCAACAAAAGAGGGCAATAAATCGGTATTTGCATGGCAAGCGCTGCCCCCAATGCGTTCGCGCCGGAATTGGGGTGCCGCTAAATCCGCACCGTCGACACCCTCAAGTGGCCGGCAGCACTTACGCGTATTGCTTTTATTGTCGCGATTGAGGGTTGTAATCTTTTCACAATAATAAAGAGCTACACGCGTTAATAAGATAACAAGGGGCGGCACAATGTAAATACTGTAGGAGATAACTCGGTATTACCAGGGTATTATTGTGGTTTTCATTGATATACAATAAGTAGAGTAAGATTTTTTTTAAATTTACGTCCACTCGTTCTAATCTATAACCTAAATACTCGTGCAATTCATAAAATAACACAGTTATGTTTGATTTATATTAATTTTAATTAATAAATTTAAAAACTTAGTCCATCTCGCATATCTCATATAAGCCGCACCCAGCCCGAGGAAGAAAATAAAACCACAAACCTCGCGGCGAAGACCGAGAGAAGAAACCACCATTCATCTTTTTTGTTGTTGTAGATATGCAATTAATTTTAATTTTACTTTCTATATCATTATAATTATGTGTATATATGGAGAAATAATATGTGGGCTTAAATGTTAATTTTTTAGATTAATTTACACGTAATGTAGGCATTTGTTTTCTAAACATTGACTTGGATATAATATGTCTTAAACGTGATTGAACACGATTCGTCAAGAAACTTTCTAGTTTTCTTGTGCTACGCTTAGATCGTACTATGGCCAATCATGTACTGCATTCAAGAAATGATTGGTCATAGTACGAGCTGATTATAGCACATGAATAATTTGAACTAGAAACAAGTTTCTTGATCGAAGCCACTTTCGTTTATCGTTCGGGAGCTGTTCCGGACTGTTGTTCTTGTGTTAGGAGAGTTCGGAACAGCTTCCGAACGATAAACGAAAGCGGCTAGTACAATATAATTCATGCTTTATAAAACTATATATATATATATATATATATATATATATATATATATATATATATATATTTATATATATATATATATATATATATATATATATTTATATATATATATATATATATATATATATATATATATATAAACAGGTACTATAGATTGAAGTTGCGCTAGCATATCTATATTATGAAAAGTTAGTTTTAATATATATTAACACCATATCCCTATAATATAAAAACGAAGACAATCTTTTGAAGCCGGTGAACTTGTCATGTATATCTTTTGTCTTTTGTTTTGCAGTGCATGTCGTGACTGATTTTTATTACTGACAGTTTTGTTCATCAAATAAGGACAGAAACAATGCAATAGTAGCTTCTATTTTGTATTTTGCAACTGCATAGTTAGAAGAAGAAAACGCAGGGCGCCTAATATTACTAATGTTTTGAGTATACAAATAGTCACACGAGCCCAGAGGAGTTGGCGAGATGGTTGATCTGAATCTGAATGAACATTTAAGGGTTAACACAGGATTATGAAAGTATTCTTCTTTTACACAAACTCTAACAGCATATAACTTGTATACATACGTCCCAAGCTTTGACAACTTTTTTTTGTCAAAACAATAAATTATAAAGCCTGAAATGTAACCAAAGTAGCCAAGTCGTTTTTTTTTGTTGTTTTGTGTCAATGTGTTCTGCGTAATGTCCGCGCGTTCAAGGTAGCACCGGTCAGCAGTATCGCGGGCATGTTTAACAAACACGGCTGACAAGGTCAGGTCGGTTCGGCCCCATGCAGGAGAAGCTGGAGACACGCGTTTCGGCTGCGTCAGCAGGTCCCATGCAGCACGCGGGGGCCGCGGCGGCGGCACCGCGCGCGAACTCTTCAGCGGTTGATCGCTCCAGTTCGTTCCGGCAACACGTGGTGGCGGCGCGCGGTGACATAACGAGAGCGCGCTTTCTGTTTATAATTTGAGTTCGAATTTAGTGCGCAAAATATAGCAGTGTTTGTGATTTATTTTTGGGTTTGATTGGTATGGACGATCTGAGTACGTTACCAGGTAATTAAAATAGTTTTTTTTTAATAAAACGTAAGTTTTTTCCCTTTAGTTCGCAATACAAAATCACATTTCATTTACATGTGTTTCAAAGTGTCTACTATAATTTATTATTCACCAATCAAATACTGTTCATCTTTGTTATTCAATTATTCTCAAAAAATGTCACATGCTATTGTGGGTTCAAGTCCCACCGGTGAGTTCATTTTTGAGTATTAACAATTAATATTGAATTATTGTATGAATTTCCCTACAAGAAACGCACAAGCATGTACAATAATAATAATAATAATTAATAAATAAAGTAAATAATGAGCAGAGCTTTGTACACAAAAAAAGTAAAAACAGTTTCTATCTTTATAGGGCTATCAGCCTTGAAGCTTTTCACGAAAATTCGCGCCGATGGGGTTGGAACTTAGGCTCGCCAATTCTCAGTACAGAAAAAATCATATTATAATTAATTATACATTATCTATGCTCTTATTTGCATGCACAGAATTATAAATTAGGAGTAGTAGTAGTTACTGTATTATAATATAATATATATGTCATAATATCACGTATCGTCATTCGGATCCTTCTACCATGTGTTATTGTATGTGTATATGAGTATTAGGACTTGCTATTTCAGAAAATCTATTTGCAGAAAGAATATTATCCCATGGAAAAATATACTAACAGAAAGGGGTGGCTGGTGATCCACCCACCCCTGTATATTTTTTCCATGGGATAATATTCTTTCTGCAAATGTTTAAACGATTTAGAAATAGCAAGTCCTAATACTCATATACACACACACTAACACATGATAGGGCCCGATTGGCGATAGCCAGTTAAAGACCAACAAAACTATGCCCATTGTTGACTGAAATTTATTTTGTTAGATTTGAAGATTGTCATCATTCCTACAAATTAAGTTTTAGAGCCAAGAATAAAGTGTTTTTTTTTATCAACTAGCAAACATTGTATGTCATTCCACTTCATAGTTTTTGCTAAGAGCGCAATGCAATTTCACAATTTGAGCCATCAGAAAAGAACTCAATAAAGCCAATATACGAGACTTCCATAAAACATTGTTTTCGCTGTTCATGGCAGTGTTACACTAGCACCTGGGTCGCGGTTAGTGGTTCTCTGGTCTCTAATCCATTCTCTAAAACCAAATTGTGTCTCCCCAAAAATGGTTGCGCACTTTTGAAATAGTATTTCGTGTAGCCTGTATTTTCTGCATTTCCTGGCATATGTACGAAGGTTGATCTCAGTCAGCCAGCCAGATATGCCCGTAACATAGATTTTGTTGAATATTATCTGTAGTTTTGATATGTTCTCGTCATCTAGCTTGATTATCTCCACTAATATCTCGTCCTATTCAGCTGGTTTGTTATTTTTGTTTGCTTTTGTGGTGTTTGTTCGTGATTTCCGGTTCCATATTTATCTGTGATGTTCTTAACTAGTGTTTTCAACTGTTTTATATAGTATTTCTAAGTCGCTTTTTCTTCTGATGATTCTGTTATTGGCTTGCCTTGGTTGTTCGTCAGTATTTGTGTTCTTGCTTTATGCTGTATTCCTTCTCTCTTTAGCGTTTTGTGTAGGTTCATGCTGTCGTATAAGGCTTAAATTTGTTTCAGGTACATTTTAGACCTGAGTTCTATATTCTCGAATATTCCTTCTTATTGTTATATTTCCTGATAGAGGACCGTTGCCCCATCTTTAAGGGATAAGGATTTCAACCGGCCATTTTTTCTTTGTTTCTCGCGTTGCGAAATCTAGTTTTCGTTTTTAAGATGGCTTCTTTCATTTGTCCCATGTGCCTTCTGCATCTTCTTTGTTTCTGTGTTCTTTATCTTTGTAGCTTCAATTTTCCTGTATCTAGTGTTTTTGTTATTGAACTTACCTACCTATATGTTACGTTGCATTGGTTTTTTGGCCAGTTTAATTTTGATGTTGGTACAGTAAGTTGCGCTCTGTAGGGATATCTGCTCCAGAATAAGTACACCCCTTTCTTACTGAAGAACAGAAACGTTTATTTATTGGAATGTAGCCGAGTTGCTTTCAGATTAATCTTCCCTGGTAGTCTCCTGGAGATTTCCAAGTATATAGTCTCCTGGGTAGAAGATTGAACCATGTGTTGTCAATTTACATGTTTTCTTCCTTGCAGAATTGCATGAGGCGATATTAATCTTCCCTGGTAGTCTGCTGGAGATTTCCAAGTATATAGTCCCCTGGTAGAAGATTGAACCATGTGTTGTCAATTTGCATGTTTTCTTCCTCGCAGAACTGCATTAGGCGATCTCCTCTTTCATTTCGAATACCCTTTTTTGCTGTGTGTGTGTGCGGGGGGAGGGATAATACATTTACGCACACTGGGCAACGCTTGTTGCCGCGTAGTATGGGACTCGCCTTGTGTTTCGGTACAAGGAATACCCATTAAATCCTAAACCCTTTCCCGGAATAGATATCTCTTTTACCTTCGGGCTGGGAGTATAGACCTGCATTTAAATCCCATAGATGAAATGCCCAGAAATAGAATTCCTATTAATAATTAGAGACTGGCCCCAAGTAGGTATATCATATGAATGTTGATTACATAGATGTAAGCAATATTCATATCATGTTATGTTAGCAAATCATAGGTTGAAATTGTAACATTGGATAGTTGACTGGAGGGTAGCATAGCTACAGACACTTGTGCCTCAAAATGGGCCCATTGTGAAACCTCCCTTAAAGGCCACTCACTCGTCCCACCGGTAAATTTTGTGTGCGAGCTGCAAAACTCTCCACTACTGGATGTTGGCCATACTAGGCCAGCACTCCCCTAGTATTAGATGCCTAGTATTTACTAGAGCTGGGCAGAGGCATATTACATGCTCAGCTGTTTTTAGTTCTTCATTGCACCCTCTACATAAAGGGCTGTCCACCAGACCCACCGTGTGTAGGTGTTTATTTAGCCGGCAGTGGCCAGTTAGGATGTTGATCAATAATTTCAGATTAGTTCTAGATTAATTAAGGCGGGCCGTGGTTGCCTAATTGCTACCTTTGATTGCTTGCAGCCCGGCGTTTCTCGCCATCTTACCTTGTGAAGAGCATGTGTCCTATGCTCTATTATTTTTTTCAGAGAACCTGCAGAAAGCATTTCATCCTCTTGGGTTGTTAGAGGATATAAGGATCCCTTCCTGGCAAGCTCATCTGATATTTCGTTCCCCTTAATGCCACTATGTTCTTTGATCCAGCAGAGTTCTAGTTTGTTATGTTTAGCTAGCTCCTTCAGGCTGTGTAGACATGAATATAGTTCTTTCGACACAAATGTGTTGGCATTTAATGCATTTTTTTGCTAGAAGCATTTGTAAATTAGATTGGGATTAGCTTCCAGAAGCACCAAAAGTTAGATGAACCATCATGTAAATAAATAAGTTAGTGAATAAATACATAAATAAATATATTACAGCTAAGGGCAGCGATGAATAAATAAATATCCGGTTGCCTGCAGGATGAATTTGGTTATGTCACCCCAATAGTTAGATAGCTATTCAGATACATAAGTAAATAAATAAATAAATATATCACAGCCTACGGCATCGATAAATATCACTAGATCGTTAATAATTAAAAAAAAATAAAAAAACCACACCCATTAAAGAGTAAATAAATAGTTATATCACAGCTTATATCACCAAGTAGTTAATCAATAAATAATAATTAATAAATGATAACCCATGTCTAGTATGCAACATTATGAAAGGCGGGAGGTACTTTTCAGCCACCTACCCCCAGCTTGCCTTCTCGGGGCTTGTTGTCGCTCGCGTTCTTCTCATAATTGTGGTAACATGTCAATCAGTCCATATTGTCTGCAGTCAGGTCACCTCCATCCGCTCCTCAAGTTCCGCTCACCAGGCGCATTCGAAGATGACGTGACGTACTGAATCAATTAGACTCCTTACAGTGGGCATCCCTATGCCTGCTCTAAGCACATGCGCGTCAGGTACGCCCTGAAGCATCCATGTCCTATCAATGCTTGTGTTAGAGCGTAGCCGACTTCATGTTTTCTATCAAGCCTGCGGGTTTATTCTCCGGGTCCAGTTCTCACTGCGTTCCAACTCGTTCCACTTGGCCGGTCATCTTCTCATGGTCGGAGCTCTGACGGTCTTTGTTCTAATGCCCTCCTTGTACCTTTCTATGCGCTCTAGGGCAAGCATCTCGATCGGGGGGATACCGACGACTACAAGGAAGGCATCCCTAGATAATGTCCGACACCCCTTAGCCACCCTGAGCGCATTATTTCTCTGTCCCTGGTACTCAGGTACTCCATACGATGCCCCCAGATGGGTGCACCGTATAGTATGATGCTTTCTGATACTCTTTACAGCAGCCTGCGTTTATGCTGGCCTGGTTGTCTCATGTTTGGCAGAATAGCCGCAAGCGCTCTAGCACACCTGGCCGCTTTTGCACCCGTTGCCTATGGTCCAGTAACACTGGTCCACCACCACTCCTAGGTACTTGACCTTCTTCCTAAGAATCACCTCGGTATCTGCAATAGTAATTCGGATCTCTGCACACCCCTTCCTGCCAATTAGTAGCACGGTCTCCGTCTTCTCCTTCGCAACTAGTAGAATTCTCTAGATGTGATCATACATTATATTCCACAGAGGGGCCCCCAGCGCCGAGCTCTGTGGAACACCGCACCCCAATTTCATGTGCTTTTCCCCTGCCGCATTCTCGACTACTTCGCTTAGTCTGGGAGGGTTCGTTATCATGTGAACTATCGTCGTTTTCAAAAATACGATTTCCTGCTTTTGAGTTATTCACAACCATTATTATGAGTTGGTATTTAGTGTATCTTTGTCAGTTTTAGTAGTTCGTTAATTTCCCCAATGAAACTATCATGATTGGCAGATTAGCCGCAAGCGCCCTAGCGCACGTGGCCTCCTTTGCACCCGCTGCCTCTACTTGCCTCCTGAAGGTCAAGCCCTGGTCCACCACCACTCCTATATACTTGACCTTCTTCCTAATAATCACCTCGGTATCTGCAATAGTAATTCGGATCTCTGCACACTCCATCCTGCCAATTAGTAGCACGGCCTCCGTCTTCTCTTTCGCAACTAGTAGAATTCTCAAGACGCGATCATATATTGTGTTCCCCAGCGCCGACCTCTGTGGAACACCGCACCCCAATTTCATGTGCTTTTCCCCTGTCGCACTCTCCACTATTAATTCCCTGACCGTTAAGTTCTATCAGCCTCATGAAGTCAGCTGGGAGATCCATCGCTACACATCTCTCTATGGTCTTTCCCAAGTAGGCCATATTGAAGGCGTTCTTGGCATCAATTGTAACTAACGCACAGGGCCTCCGCTTCCGCCTCCTCCCCGTCCCCTCACGTGCCCGGTGGTCACCTCTATAACTGCTTCTAGAGCCTGGATGATAGACCTTCCTGGCCTGAACCTGAATTGTTGCCGCAATAACTTTCCGAGGGTCTCCGTTATTGGGGTTATCCTTCCCAAAACCAGGTATTAAATACTTTGCCCAAGGCGTCGAACATTCATAAAGCTCATAATGCAGCTGGGCTATCCAATGGCCTTCTTTTATACTTTGGAAAATACGCTCCTCCTCATCGGCTCATTACCTGCTGAAAGTATGATACCAATTCATCCTCTGTGAAGAGTACCATATCCGGTAGGACTTAGTCGAGCCTGGCATCCTCAGGCGGCTCATCGCTGTCCTCCACTGCCTCTTGGTCAGTTTTTGTCAGCTGTTGGTATGTAAATTTGTTTGACGTTGAGGTGTATTGGCATAGCGTAGATTTTCAGTATCATCGTTCTATCGGAGTGTGGTACGAACAAGCCAATGCACTTCGCGATCGTGTTGTTAACGTTGATGGCAACTCCGTATCGATGTTCCTGTGTATCGTATCCGGAGTAGAATATTGTTCTTCCAGGTTTTCGGCATATGCCAGGTTCCTGCCATCTGGTTTCTGAAATTTGTATGTTTACATTGAGTCTGGTCTTCTCGTGAATGGTGTTGAGGTGTATTGGCATAGGGTAGATTTTCAGTATGATCGTTCTATCGGAGTGTAATGCGAACGAGCCAATGCACTTCGCGATGGTGTCGTTAACGTTGATGGCAACTCCGTATCGATGTTCCTGTGTATCGTTTTCGGAGTAGAATATTTTTCCTCCAGGTTTTCGGCATATGCCAGGTTCCTGCCATCTGGTTTCTGAAATTTGTATGTTTACATTGAGTCTGGTCTTCTCGTGAATGGTGTTGAGGTGTATTGGCATAGGGTAGATTTTCAGTATCATCGTTCTATCGGAGTGTAATTCGAACGAGCCAATGCACTTCGCGATGGTGTTAACATTGATGGCAACTCCGTATCGATGTTCCTGTGTATCGTTTCCGGAGTAGAATATTGTTCCTCTAGGTTTTCGGCATATGCCAGGGTCCTGCCATCTTGTTTCTGAAATTTGTATGTTTACATTGAGTCTGGTCTTCTCATTAATGGTGTTGAGGTGTATTGGCATAGGGTAGATTTTCAGTATCATCGTTCTATCGGAGTGTAATGCGAACGAGCCAAGGCACTTCGCGATGGTGTCTTTAACGTTGATGGCAACTCCGTATCGATGTTCCTGTGTATCGTTTCCGGAGTACAATATTGTTCCTCCAGGTTTTCGGCATATGCCAGGTTCCTGCCATCTAGTTTCTGAAAATTGTATGTTTACATTGAGTCTGGTCTTCTCATGAATGGTGTTACCTGTTCCGAATATGCTACGGGCTTGTCTTATGTTTGTATTTGTTCTATCGGCTTCATTCAAGACCGTAGCGCCCACCCCGTCCCGTCCCGAAATTCAATGGGGAGGTTATATTTTGTATTTTGTACTTCGATACATTTTGTAATGAATGACGTCATCATGATGTGATTCACTTGGGAACAGTAGTGGTGGAAATTTCCCGTTGCCTTCCTCCATGATATCCATATTTAGTTTGTATATTTTGTGCTAGGTCTGTATTTGTAAATCTAAACGCGATATGACCATTTTAATATCTAGATCTTCACGTGTAAAAAGAAATAAAGCATTTGCAGCTCCTGTGTCAAGTATTTACGATTGTAACTGTGTAGTCTAGAGTGTAAAGCCAATTAATTGGTTCTATGCCAATTGTAAGAAAATTATATGATGCACATATTATTTTAAACCAAAATGCATTTTGATACATCCAATATTGATTGCTCTATATTAAAAAAAAATAGTCATAAAAATCGCATGAAAATAATAGAAATAGAGGAATATTTAAAACTTAAGAATCTGGTTACCTAAAAAAATAGTTATTTGTAAAATATATTAATTTTATAAATAACGATCTTTTAAGGTAATATATATGATAAATTAACGTGCATTCCTCACATTTTATACAATTGATTACACGAAAAGCTGCTATTCATAGTACCTTTCGTTTATCACCCTGGGCTGGTACGGGCTTATTGTTTCTTGTTCTATTTGCCACATCCGATTCGCATAATTCTAACCTTGGCTCTTACAACCGGCACGACCGCTAGACCTGAGCGATACTGCACGCCACGGTGGCGACTAGCAATGATAAACCATGCCTACGAAACGAAAGCGCCTCATATTAGTGTTACTTTACTGTCTATGTTGTTTGGTTTTCTCGGAATTATTGTATATATGTTGATCCTCAAAAATATACATTTAAACATTTCATGACATATTGTAATGCACGCATAACAATAAATTTCAATTCTTAAATAAAACGCACTGATAAATAAAATCGCTGACTAATACTGATTAACAAAAACATTATCCACATCTTTTATTAATCATTACGTTTCAATTATGACACGATCGCTATAAATAGTGACAATTACGAATGTGGGTCAGATTCGTTCTCACGACCGGGAAAAAATTCGCCGTTTCAGCGAAATCCCCTTTTCACACAATATTTTCAAATTTTTGTTTAGCGCTTAGATTGCCGCATTCCGGCGGCAAAGGCGAACGAACCCGCCGCGCAGTGTTTGTTTACAAAGAAAAAAGTGTATTATTTTTCAATGACCATAATGTTTTTTATCACTGCCAGGCTGTGCGGCACCGATTAAGGGGAAACGCGCTGTCCTGGGGGGCATTAAACGGGAACGAGGTCGGATGGAGGGACGCGGATCATTAGCGCAATTTGCCGAACTGACGAGCAGCGACCCTTGTGATTACAGAGATTTCGAGAGGGGGTGTGAGGAGTATAGGATGATGTTGAGAGTTATCGTCTAAGCACCTATAGTCTTTTCAGGTTCTAAAAAAATCTTTTCAATGCAAGAACTTGTAATTTATATATTAAATTACTTACATAAATATATTCAAAATTGATTATAGGTGTAGTATAGATATCGCGTCCATATATTTTGAAAATTTACTTTACATAAATATATTAAATTTATTAGGTATAATATAGATATCGCATTCTAAATATATAGAAAATTTTGAATTCGATTATATTTTATTCAATACCTTCAAGCTATTTTGTAGGAATTTATATGCATCCATTCGTAAACCCCAACAAACATTCATAATAGTATATTTGTTTATTTTGAAACCATCGGGAAGTCAAGTCTTCTCAACCCCGTTCCCAAAACAACAATTTGCGCTCGCCCAAAACTAACAAACAAAAAGGTGACGTCGCACCTCCGCACGTTTTCGCACATTCCAACAGCAGGGCTAATTATCCGCGTCGTTTATGCGCGTGGTAACCGATACCTTTTTTCCCTTCTTCCTTCCGATCTGCGCTGCCCATTCACCGGCGCACGTTTTTACGATCTCTTCCGCGGCACCCACGAAAATTTTCTCACGTCCCAAAAAGCCGGCGGGAGGGAGCGAATTGCCGTGATTCAGGTCGGCACGAACGTGGAGGACGTCGCTGTAATTAGCACCGAATTTAACAGCCCCTAAAAATATAAATGGCCGAAGTCAATGAATGAGTATTGTGGAACTAATAGAATGAGGAACTTTTTCAATGAAATTAAATCTGATATTGTCAGTACACGTCGCTCATCACGAAACAGATTCAGCTGAAAATCGTATTTTATTTTCATGATCTGATATATCAGAGAATTCTGTCCGGATTTATTGTTTAAATATAAAAAAAATCTATATATCTATTTTCGTTGGTATGCTCACAGGAGTATTAACCGGTATTTACCTCAATACGAGACGGACAACGCCTCTAACCACTCGACCACTGAACTGGGTATTTGAAATTATTAGCTACCATATTACAAAACTTGCGTTTTAATGAAAATCGGATAGCAGTTTTGTTGTTAAAAAAAAGTAATAATCACTAATTTATATTGTGAATTTGGTTGTAAATAATACAGTAGTGTATTTTTTTCAGAAAATCTGTCACATAAAGACATTTTACATGAATTACAAATGTCATAGTAGTTATTTATGTAAGTACGCAAAAATGAGTTCAGCCGATGAATTTTGATGGAGCTAATTGATGTATTGGTTGTTGAAATTAGTTATTTACAAAAACTCTACCAATATATGATCTGTATTGAGCAGTTTTTTTTTATATTAAATACAAACCAATATTATATCGATATTGATTATCGATGAATTATTTTTGACAGATTAATTATTACCTAGTAACATTTGTGACTTGTATATGAAACAAGTATTTTAGGTTTGTATACCGCAAATAAATTATTAAATCTAATATTGTTTTCCATAATAAGTCCCCCAATATTTCAAACGAAGTGATATTGATTATCGATGAATTATTGTTGACAGATTATTTATTACCTAGTTACATTTGTGAATTGTATATGAAACAAGTATTTCAGGTTTGTATACGGCAAATAAATTGTTATATCTAATATTGTTTTCTATAATAATTCCTCCAACATTGTAATATTAAGTATACAAGGACATTACGTACTTTGTTGACGAAATGGGGAAAAAACGTCGGAACAAATCCGCGTCCAACGCAATCTTAGTCGCGTAATTAAATACTTTATAATTGAGGACGTTTATTAGGCCGCTGAGAGAGATTATGCGACATTGTAGAAATTAATATGTTAATTAATTATGTAACATACAGTCCATGAAAATATACACTGCAATAACAATAATTGTACTGTAAACCATCTAGAGACCAAGCATTTATGTCTAATTTAATTACACATTATCTTAATGTCTGGAAAATAAAATTCTTTTTCTAGGTTTTATTCGTACAACAATCAGGTAGCGTGATTATTCTTATAAAGTTGTAAAAGATTCATATAAATTTAATTAAACGAATAGAAACATAAACAAAGCAGAATTTATAAGATTCTATTCCCACGCGGCGCTGCAGGTCATCCTTTACTTAACTATAGTGCAGTGCTATTTGTATGAAAATTTTTCTTAAACAGAATTTTGTTTTGTTTTCAGTTTCTTATTTTCTCTATTTCTTCTATGGTTAGTGAGTCATCCTAGTTTTGGTTGACCAGTCCTGCATCGGCCTCGTATTGGCTCGTTTCATAATGTTTTTCAATTTATTGAAATATACATGGTATACCTCAAGAACATCCTCCTTATCTCCGAATAATTGTTTTTATAAAATAATGGTATGTTCTGGAATCTCTTCTTTCTTCTTTTAGCTTTCGATACAAGTTTCTTATTCGTTGGTTTCTATATATAATTCCTTGGATACCCAGCTTAATGGCCTAGTAGCGTTGATTGAAGTATTATATAAATACTTCAATCAACGCTAGTAGTAAGAGTCCTTCTTCGAGCATGCTACCGCCCTTCGAGCATTGCGGAGAGTTCAAATCCCGTTGTGAGCGAAATATCGTGAATCACCTTTCACTGTTTTCTGTGAACTTCTCTGACCTTCTACCTTTATCAGCGGCCTCGGCCTGATAGTTATAAAGATAGAAGTTTGTTTTTAACTTCAATGTTCTTCATCTTTTTCCCCTTTGTATTTTTTACACTTTCTTCTTTAGTCCTGGTATGATTTCCACAGTTTTACGTAGGTTTTCTGTGAACTCCTCTGACCTTCTACCTTTATCAGCGGCCTCGGCCTGATAGTTATAAAGATAGAAGTTTGTTTTTAACTTCAATATTCTTCCATCTTTTTCCCCTTTGTATTTTTTACACTTTCTTCTTTAGTCCTGTTATGATTTCCACAGTTTTACGTAGGTTTTCTGTGAACTCCTCTGACCTTCTACCTTTATCAGCGGAAAAGTCTCGGCCTGATAGTTATAAATATAGAAGTTTATTGTTAACTTCAATGTTCTTCCATCTTTTCCCCTTTGTATTTTTTACACTTCCTTCTTTAGTCCTGGTATGATTTTCTATTTTCATGTGATTCCATTTTCGGCAACTCTCAGTTTTAATTTTTTTAATTTAATTAAAATTGTATATTCATTTTGTTGGATTTTTCATCCTTTTATTATCAGAGCTCTCTCTCTCTCGCTGTCTCATTCATCCACGTTAATGTTTTAATTTGTGTTTTCTCCCTCTTGTGATACGAATATCCTGCTTTCGTCCCATTTTTTTGAGTTTCTACGGCATACGTTGAGCACTGATCGTACTAAAAGCGCAATTCGCTTTCTGTGGACATGTACTAGTTTCTCCACACGGCCTAGTCACATCTTGTATTTGATATTCTCTTATTGTCGGGCTTCTTACTTGATTTTTCGCTCTTACTCCATTGATGTTTCGTGAGGTATTCATCTCTTTTGTTCTGTATAGTTTATTTTATGTTTTTTTGTGTTTCGAGTTTCTATGGCATTGAACGTATGCCGTAGATCGCACTATGCTCTTATAAATGCACAATTCGCTACATTAGTGAGCATTTCAGACACTATCAAGACATTTCCTTTCTCTCTTGTAGAATTCACTTTTTTCCGGAACTTGGTTCCATACTGATAGGTTTTGCTGTTACATTAGTAAATGCGGCTCCCAATATTTCTAGTTGTGGTAAGTAACATTAGTAAATGCGTCTTCCAATATTTCTGGTTGTGGTAAATTTCTATATCCCATGATAATTTTGGTCGAGAAACTAGATGATTTATTTATTTATTTACGTACAATAATTAATTCTGTGTCTTTTTGGTAGAAGCGAATGTTATTACCTTTTCTTAATAAATTTCCATAAATTCACTCAATAATAAATGTGTTATTTTAATTATTAATTTGAAATTGTAATAGCTCCCGATTTTCATTTCCATATGTAATTTATTACTGATATAGTGGCTTTCGTTTATTGTTCAGGAGCTGTTCTGGGCTGCACTTAAATGGCTTGTAATAGCATGGAATAATTCTCGAACGATAAACGAAAGCGGCTTATATAACAGAAAATATAGTAATTTAAAGTTAAGTAGAATAATTAGAATAGACATATAAGTTTTTCGCGAATTTCCACATAATTAATACATACATATATTGTCTATTGTTTACTGCATCAAAAAATCTGATTTGTAAATTTATGAACGCGCCTTTAGTTTGGTAATATGTGTCATTTTAGTTATTGGCTTATTTGAATAGAGAACAAAATAACTTTTAACCATATATAGCAGAAACATATTATTTTTACAAGTATACTTAATATAAAATATGTAATAAAATAGAGGAATTGTACAATTGTGTCCATTCAAAATGTCAGTTAATAACTAAATTAACTATTGACGAGTATTTCAACATTATTCACATTATTTGGTACGTGACATTTACAATTTCTACTAGTCTAAAAAGCATTTTCATCCTGCAAAGATTGGAGGCCAAATAAATCATTTCAAATTTATCTCCCAGAATAACTACCTTATAAATGTATGGGGAAATACAACTAAAAAGAACATACGCAAAATACAAATTCAACAAAATAAAATTCTAAAAATACTGTACAATCTAGATAAGAGAACCCATACAAATGAGGTATTGTATTGTACATGTAAGGGTGTAAAAGTGTAAAAGAAATAAATAAATAAATAAAATAAATTTAAAAAATATATATATACAGCGTCTTCAAAAACTTGGGACTTTCCACTTAGGGGACGATAGTTTTTGCAAAAAAAAAATCGAATATAAGTTTTTATAAGCGAGATAGATTATAATTAAAACCAAAATAAAAGATTTGATTTTAAAGGCACCTTACACGGTAAGTAATACTGTCATTATTCAAAAATATTGACAGTATTACTGATTATCTAAGGTGTAGTAATAATGCAATGAAGACAATACTGATATTTATCCGGATAATTTGTAATCCTAGCATCTATATTTCAATTTCTTAAACATATCCACAACATAAGGAGACAAAGTAATAGAACCTACCAAAGCAGAGTTCACGAAAGTAATAAAGAAGCTAAAAAGCGGAATAGCACCAGGGGCAGACGAGATAACTGGAGATATACTGAAATGTTGAGGAAAAGAACTACATAAGATTCTATTCACACGCGGCGCTGCAGGTCATTCTTTACTTATCTACAGTGCAGTGCTATTTGTATATATATATATATATATATATATATGTTTTTCTTAAACAGAAGTTCATATATACATATACGACCTCATAGTAAAAATATGGAGGAATGAAGAAATACCAGAAACCGGGAAAACTGAAATAATTGTGCCAATGCACAAGAAAGGAGAAAAGAAGACCCGAGAAACTACAGAGGAATCACCCTTCTAAACACCACATGCAAAGTACTATCAGCATTAATACACAAGAAACTGGAAACACACACACAGAGAGAAAGATAAGGGACTACCAAAACGGATTCAGACCGGGAAGATCGACAGCAGACGCCATCGCTACGTTAAACCAACTACTAGAAAAATTTCACGAAGCAGGTATAGAAGCCCACATACTTTTCATAGACTTTAAAGCCGCGTTTGACACAGTGAGCAGGAAGAAAACACTAGGAGAGATGCAAAACTTGAACATACCACAAAAACTTATAAATCTAATGAGAATGACAATGGAGGGACTCAACGTTGTAGTACGAACAAGACAAGGAAGATCAGAAAACTTAAAATATAAATACAGGAGCAAGACAAGAGGACGCACTATCATCAACACTATTCAAAGTGGTTCTGGAAGGAGCTATAAGAAAGATCGCTGCAGTCTTCAAAGAACTGTTCAAATTGTATGTGTATGTAATTAATAATAAATCAAATTTCGAAAGTATTACAATAAATTTTACATACATATTACACGTGATTACATATTTTATAGTATAATAATGCTATTCTTCAGTCCTGAGGAACACTAAAGGACATGGAAAACTATCGACAAAATGACATAAATACTGGCATACGCAGATGACATCGTGATCGTAAGTAGGAACAAAAGCTGGCTGGAAGAGGCCTTCAGAATGCTGAGAGTTGCATCAAAAGAAGCAGGACTACACATAAACAAAGAAAAAGCAAAATACATGAAAACACAAGAAAGGAGGTCACAAACGGAGACAAAGTACAATTAAACAACATCGCCATTGAAGAAGTCAACAACCTTAATTACCTAGGGACACAAATAAGCACAGTCAACTGTAATATGGAAATAAAAGCGAGGATACAAGCACGGCACAGATTACACGCAATACACAAGAAGCTATTTAAGTCAAAAAGCCTTAGTAAGGGGACCAAAGTAAAAAATTATAAGACAGTGGTAAAACCAGCGGTAACATACAACTAGAAACGAGAAGCATGAGAAAAAATACGAGGAAGAACTCTTCGTAAGACGAGTAATGAGAGCAATCCTCGCAGTAAAAAAAGTAAACGGAGAATGAACACAGACATACTAGATCAAAATAGAGGAACAGACATAGTAAAAGAAATAAGAATGCAATGGTTTGGACATGTACAGAGGAAAGACATAAATGCAACAATAAGAGGAATGATGGAATGGCAGCCAAGGAAAAACAGAAGAAGAGGAAGACCAGGGACAAGGTGGACAGACAATGTAGACCAAGACCTAAAAAAACTAGGGGTACAAAACTGGAAAGAAAAAGTGCATAATAGGAACGAATGAAAAAAGATAGTAGAAAAGGCTAAAACATACAAAGAAAGAAAGAATGAAGGAAACAGAGGCTGATCCTCTCAAGACACAGATCAAAGGAATTCGGGAAACGAACGACCGAAGCCCCCCGAGGCTGTGGAACCAACTGATGATAGTGAAACATACCCACACAGTATGTTCATGTATAAATAATACTACACTAGTCGATGGCTCGAAGTCTGAAGAAGAAATATGACAATATCGAATCGTCGTATTGAATTAAGGATTGAAGGAAACACTTATAACATCACTTCTTACTCTATCCCATAACGTTCTTTCAGTTATCTTCCTTAGTACTTTTATCTCTGTTGTCCTGGTCGCTATTTTTGTTCTTGTAATTGACCGCCCTCGTCTCTCCTTCGTTGGAGGTTGTCTTGCCATTTTCAGAGACTGGTACAGCATCGGTGGTCTAATATATTAAATTCATCCCATTCTATAGCCGCTGTCTGTCTCTTTTACCGCTTCTATGATTTTATACATAACTAGATTACATAGCAGTTGACTTTAAACCTATCGTCTTGCCTGATTCCAGTAGATATTTGTATATTCTGGGTAGTTATTCCATTGGTTCATAAAGGCACCTTACACGATCAAAATTACTGTGAATATTTTAGAATAATGACAGTATTACCAGTATTACTGTCCGATAATATGTTTAAAATATTCATTATTCTAAAATATTGCCAGTATTACTTATCGTGTACGCTGTAGTAATGATGGAATCAAGAGAATACTGATGTTTATCCAGATAATTGATTACTTGACAAATATAAGGATTAAAGCAAATACTGACAGTACTAGGACTGACAGTATTATTGACCGTGTAAGGTGCCTTTTATACTCATTGCATTACCGATGTTAAGTTTTGTATGATATTAATTATTTTGGTTGCTAGCCCCTTGTTTTATTTAATACTTATATAACATCGCCTAGCCTCACTCGGCCAAGCACGTTGGACAAGTTCACGAAGCACAAAAATACTGACTTATTAAAATCTATTAATCTGCCTTGGTGTAAATAGTATCTAGAGTGAATCTATTGCGTCGGAATCTATGTTGCTCTGAACTATATCATTGAGAGTGCTTGCTATTATATGCTTATTGTGTGATGCCGAGGGATCATTCTCGCCTTTTTTGGAGGTTGGTATTGTAGTGCCCCAGGTTTCAGGAATGGTGTCTTGTGTTATGTTCTAGAACAGTTATAACATTGCGAGTAGTATACCGCCGCTCTTGATTAGTTCATTGTTGCTGTTATAAGTTCCCGGAGCTCTGCGATTGTTCAGTTTTATTTATAGATGGCTCTACTTGTTGCTTGGTAATTACCCAGTCTCCATCTTCTGATATCATAACGATGGATATATTTACTGTTTCTTCATCCTTAAATAGGTTTCTAAAGTATGTGTATGAGGTCTACTTACCATTTTGTGTTCTCTTGAATCGTTCTTAAGTTGTCTCCGTTCTTCCATAAATTGTAAGAGTATTATTATTAATTATTTTTAATCCTTCATTCTTGCTAAAATTTATAGCCCAAGACCTATTCTGCACCAGTTTTAATTGCGTCCCTGAATTGTTACCATGTTTCTTCTACAACAACAACAACAATGTTCAGGTAGGAACTCGCCTCACCCCTTACGGAGCTACCCGTTTGCAGCAGTGGGGGTCGGGGTACCAGCTGGGCCCGAGTATCATCATTTCACCAAAGTCTGACTGGCCCCTAGCCCAAAGAGGTGAATCCAGACAGAAATTCAACATGCGCTGGGATAATAGTATTCAGTAGTTGGATGGGGTGATTTCCTCCAGCGGGAACAGCGAGTGCCATCACTTCCCTTGCAATAGCGGATTTTTAAAATTTGGAATATGCGATGTGTATTGATGTATACCCCCGGCAGCAACATTCATTTTTTTTGCAGTTAGCGGAGATGGTTTTACGGCTGTAATTAAAAATTTTGATTTTTGCCTTGCCATAATTTTGATGAATTTAGAATTTTGAACTCGATTCTTCTACAGGTGTAATATTGGTTGATATTATATCTTTTATCTTATAGTTTAAATTATCAACAAGGTTAAGGAAAAGGTTAGGAGGAGAAGGTTACGATCCCCATCCACCTCCCCAGGTGACGAAGACGAGGTTTGGAGGAGGAGGAGGTTCTAATTTTATATGACCAATCACAGATTCAATTACCTTAGTCGCCAAAGGGGTAACATCTCATTACTGTTAATGTCCCCAGCCACCTACTCATGGCCTGGTCAATGACACCGTGACCAATGAGGAGGTTAGGCTGTGGTTAGGGTGAGGAGGTTCTTAAAATTGCCTCCTTCTATTTTTAATGACCAATCACAGGTTCAATTACCTCAGTCGCCTTCTATCCGTCGAAGGGGTAACATCTCGTTAGTGTCAATTCCTTTATTATTGATCTTATTTCTGCGTTCACTCGATTTCGTGCCGGTGTGTGTGGCGTATTCTTCGATGGTCTTGATACTTATAGATAAGCTGCTCTTTTCTCTTTGACAGGGATTTTAACTTCCTATTTGAATCAAGGTTTCTTATATCTTGTGCTGTTCACATTCACCTTAGGCCCAATTCACACATAGGAGGCGAAGAGGCGAAGTCGCGGTGCCGGCGCGGCGAGAGGCTCGACGCTTGCACGCCACCTCTATATAAACATATAGTGCAATGCCCACTTAGGTGACGAGGCGCGGGCATTTGCCTCTTGCCTCTCGCCGTGCCGGCACCGCGTCTTAGCCTCTTCATCTGAGGCACGGTGGTTGCGAAACGAGAGGCACAACTCGTCCACGCCGCCTCTATGTAAACATATGGTGCAATGGCCACCCCTTCACTGCATATGGACATCACAATCGCCTGTGCGACGTCGCACCTGCACCTCGCCTACACCGCGCCTCCGCCCGACGCCGCTTATATGTGAATTGGGCCTTACGCGTTCCTAAAGCTTCCGATGTTACATGCTTAATATTTGTGTTCCAGCTTTCATCTACTCCGTTCAGTTCGGAAATGTTGTTTTCTTATATCATGTGTGATAGTCTGGATTTATACAAGAGTGACGTTCTCTCCTGTATTCTATTTTGAGCTCTTATATATACTATATATATATAATACTATTGTGGCTCTTTTTTTGGCTAATATGGTTGTCATACGTACCTACTTTACTTAATACCATTATGTGACAAGATCTTACGTTGAACGAGGTAAAGTAGTGGACATCAAGAATATGGACCGGATTAGTACCTCTATTTAGTAGTATATTATAGTCTCGAGTGTTGGGCCATGAATACTTGTGGTTTTTGTTATAAGTACGTGGTATTTATTTTCAATTAGTTATATGCACACAATTCTGTTACTATTTCCCTATGTTCGTTGATTGCTTATTCCCTAATTTTGTGTTTTACGCCTTTCCGAATCTAGAATGAACGTTTCCGATTATAAAGGTTTTTCCAAACTGGGCATTTCTACGACAACCTGTAGAAATTCAGAAATTCCTGCCTTGCCTGCCAACCCTCCACTTTTACCTGGACTTAGGACCGGCAATGACTCCAGGTGGGCTTCTCCATCTATCCACCAGCTACCCCAGATGGAGCATGGAGTATTTTAAGTAAAATAGTATGGCTGTGGCGTCTACTACGTGGTAATTCATTTTCAATGAAGGAGATGAATAAAACTAGTATGTTTTTTAAACACTTGCACAAGTGGTAAAAAACATAGTAGATTTATTCATCTCCTTCAGTAAAATAGAACAAATTTTATGACTTTTCGATACATAGTTTTTGCCAAAAGCTCAATACAATTTCGGAATTTGCGCCATAAGAAAAGTATAGATCCCACCCTTAAGCCTTTATTAAATATATACATATATAGTTTTTAGCTTCACCGTGTTAAACACAGGTGTGTTGCATATTAACTATGTAGAACTTTTCATGAACTTAAAACAAATACTAACTACTCGAGTACTGCGTGTAAATAAAATAAACGGTTACTCGCGTTGTATGTCCTTACTTGAAATATAATGTTTCAGCGTTTCGCACTTCAACCAACTGAAGACATAACAAACAAAGCGATTCATTATTGCTAATACGACAAACACTGAACGGGTGCGTTTTATTTTAACACTCGTCAGTGAGAGTGTAAATTTACTTATGTGCAGTTGTCGGCCGGCAAATAACACGCGTGTCGATCAAACAACGCCGGCGCTGCTAATCTTGGCTCAGCACTCCGTGCGATAACGACAATGTATTACAATCTCGCGCATAGCCCGCGAGGCGATTAACCGCCGGATCGACACGTACGGCCAATCGTAATTGCCCGCGACGGCAATTGTTTATGGACTGCACCAATCGCCTGCGCCCGGCCCGCGACGACCAGAGCGAGCAAATTATTCACACGCGCGCCCGATAACACGACCGATTTAGATAGACGCTAATTACTACTGCGAGTTTATTTTTAACGCCTCTGCTGCCTACAAACTGGTTACAATAGTAACACCATCTGGCAGACACGTGCAAGATGATAGATTGCGGAAAAATGTGCATATTAATGAATACATAGTTCATATTACATGATTTTTTATTGAGGATAGTTATGACGTAGTACCGTGGGCATTAATAAATTTGGATTCTTACAATATATGAAAAACAATCTATATTTAGCACCCTTACATAAAAATCATAACCCTCATCCCTTGTACTATTCCCTCACCAATTTCATTTCCCACGCAGCTTTTTGCATATTTCCACACTCTTTCCATTCTCTCTTAAGCATTCACTCACCTTTCTACAATACCCCGCCCACTCTGTTTTCACACGCTCACATTCGTTGCTTAGATGCCACTCCCCTTACTACACAGTACATACGAGGTGTATTTTTGCCCCATCCACACTTTCCTTCCTCTCCCTTCTGAACTGCAACTCGCACTTGCCCTACATAGTTTATCCTACATACTCCACCCGTTCCTGGATATGTAGCTCGAAGAGTTTCCATGTTAATCGAGATTTATACTAAATAAAACCTGTGCGAACGAGGATAGAGTGGATTAGTGGCCATTATGACTTACACTACGCTCTTCGTTGTTTTATCTATGGATATAATAATGTTCTTTTGTTATATACCCTACAAATCAAAGTATGCTTTAAATTGTTTTAAATTATAAAACAAATGAGCATAACTGCAATCAAAGCAAAGTATTGTTTTATCACACAAATACAGCATAAATCAGCATGATTTATTATAACCCACAATATGAAATAGTGTAGAGAATTTGATGCATAAGTAAGAGAAGAATATTGTTATATCCTTGGATAAAACAATGAATAACGTCTTTCTTGCCTCTCAGCGTCCCCCATTCTCTCCCTGTCTGTAATTCCTAGACTTTCCATTCCTCCACCCACACTTCAGACATACCCACACTTTCATTCATGCTCCCTATGTCTTTTCTCAATCCGATCTGCTTACTGCCCTACTTTTACATCTCATCCACAATGTCTACTCCAGTCTTTCGTCCCGCAACTCCTGCAATCTTTCCTCGAACTTCACTACCTTCCCACATGATCATCCGATTAGTTTCCTGCAAGAGTACAATCAAAGGTCTTTCAAGTCGTAGTAGATTCTTCATTAAACAGCCTTGCTACTTTTCGATTATATGCCACTGTCGTAATCTTCATACGTCCTCTCCATACAACAATATTGGCTTCACACACACACATCCCAGACCTTACATGCTATTACTAGGTTACCATCCCACCACCTCATCCATTTTCTCTTCGCCATCCCAAAAGCCATTCTCTCGCTTTGCTTGCACCCACTCCAAATGCTTAGTAAACTCGCCTCTGCAGTCAAACCAACAAATAACTATTTAAAGCAATTAACTCTCTAAATCATTCTTCCGTTCCATTTCAACTATTTTGCTCTACCCATTCTATCCTTATTTCTGAATATCAACCATTTGGGTTTTTCCACATTTACTACCAACCCCATTATTTTCCACATCTTTCCTACATCTCATCCATTTTCTTCGCCGCAAGCATTTGCAAACATCCATACCTTAGTTCTGCCTACCACAACACCGCCCACTTGCTCTCTCGTTAACACCTACTCCAACTCAGTTGTGTACAGATTAAACCGAAGAGGCCTTAGCGGATCTGCCTACTCCCACATTAATTCTAAATTTCCCCGAAAACTTTCTATTTACCGTTTGCTTTTGCCCAGGGTTCTTTGTATATTCTTCTCAACTATAGTACAACTTACCACTCGAGATATTGTGTGAATTCATCCTCACTAGCTGAGCTACACTGACGAGATCTAATAAGATCGAAATCTAGATATGTAGATTGCTAAGAGGTGGGTTCACACTTATATATCTTCTCAACTATTCTACCGCTCTGTATCCTTTCCATACACTCCACGAGCTTACCCCTGGGAACTGAGTCATATGCTGCGTTCAGATCAACGAATACTGCATACGTTCTCTCTTTGTACTCGTCCTCTGCCCTAGCGTGAAAATATGCTGCCTCGTTCCCTTTCTAAACTTAACTTTCCAGATTGTTTCTCGCCATTGTCATCGTAGGAAATCATTAACGTACAGCCCATAAAGGCACCTTACTCGGTCAATAATACTGTCAATCCTAGTACTGTCAATATTTGCTTCAATCCTCCTTTTATATTTATCAAGTAATCAATTATCCGGATAAATATCAATATTCTCTTCATTACATCATTACTATACCTTACACGATGAGTAATACTGGCAATATTTCAGAATAAGGAATATTTTAAACATATTATCGTACAGTAATACTGTCATTATTCTAAGATATTGACAGTAATATTGATTGTGTAAGGTGCCTTTTAAAGTCACCTTACACGGTCAATAATACTGTCAGTATTTTAAAATATTGACATTATAAGGTGCAGTATTGATAAAGGCACCCTACACGATCAATATTACAGTCAATATTTTAGAATAATGACAGTAGTACTGTACGATAAAATATTTAATATGTTCATTGTTCTAAAATATTGCCAGTATTACTCATCGTGTAAGGTATAGTAAAGATGGAATGAAGAGACTACTGATGTTTATCCGGACAATAGATTACTTGATAAATATAAAAGAAGGATTGAAGAAAATATTGACAGTACTAGTATTGACAGTATTATTGACCGTGTAGGGTGCCTTATAGATTGAACAAAATACTGACAGAATCCGGTGTTTTGTAATCCAAGCGTCAGTATTTCAATGTCTCACTGACAGTTGTGTAATAGTGTGTTTTGCGTACTCATATATTATTTATTTATTTCTACAATAATGGATGATGAGACACCCTTTTTGTCAGAAACATACTATAAAGAAGTTCCTGATGGCAATGAGGAATTAAAAGACCCTAAAAAATGTATATTGAAGCAGTAATGTTTTATCCACAGCATTTACTACTACTGTTGGTGACATGATTGCGGAAAACTTCAAGTACTCAAAGTACCTTCCCGTAGCGAGTTATCTTAAAGTAACTGCTAATCTTTCGTCAGCCGAAATGCAATTTCTCATGGTTGTTTCTTGCCTCGCCAAGAAAGGTTTTAACATTATTAACAACTTTTTGTATGTAACATCCGACATGAGAATTTCTTTTAACAAAACAATGTGCGAGTACTGTTCATACTTATTTAACCAATCCATCTTTTGCACACAGTAGTACGCTTTGTAGAAAATGCCAGAATGTTTGCGAGGAACGCTTTTTTCGATTAGTCTGGGACAATATTGACGAAAATACTGAAATATGAATTGACCGTGTAAGGTCGATAAATATTGACGGTGGATTGACGTAAATACTGACAGTACTAGTATTGACAGTATTATTGACCGTGTAAGGCTCAATTCACACATAAGCGGCGTCGGGCGCAGGCGCGGTGTAGGCGTGGCGCAGGCACGACGTCGCACAGGCTATTGTGATGTCCATCTGCAGTGAAGGGTCCATCCCTTGCACCGTATGTTTACATAGAGGCGGCGTGGAAGAGTTTCGAAGAGGCGAAGAAGCGGTACCGGCGCGGCGAGAAGAGGCACGAGGAAAATTCCCGCGCCTCGTCACCTAAGTGGGCATTGCACCACATGTTTATATAGAGGGGGCTTGAAGCGTCGTGCCTCTCGCAGCGTCGGCACCGCGTCTTCGCCTCTTCGCCTAAGACACGGTAGGCGAAGAGGCGAAAGGCATAACTCTTCCACGCCGCTTCTATGTAAGCATAAGGAGCAATGTCCACCCCGTCACTGCATATGGACAGCCTAAGACTAAATTCACACATAAGCCGCGTCGGGCGAGGGTAGGCGAGGCACAGGCGCGACGTCGCACAGGCGATTGTGATGTCCATATGCAGTGAAGGGGTGGACATTGCATCTTATGTTTACATAGAGGCGGCGTTGAAGAGTTATGCCTTTCGCCTCTTTGCATACCGTGTCTTAGGCGAAGACGCGGTGCCGGCGCTGCGAGAGGCACGACGCTTCAAGTCCCCTCTATATAAACATGTGGTGCAATACCCACTTAGGTGACGAGGCGCGGGCATTTGCCTCGTGCCTCTAGCCGCACCGGCACCTCGTCTTCGCCTCTTCGCCTAAGACACGATAGGCGAAGAAGCGAAACTCTTCCACGCCGCCTCTATGTAAACATAAGGTGCAATGTCCACCTCTTCACTGCATATGGACATCACAATCGTCTGTGCAACATCGCGCCTGCGCCTCGTCTAAGCCGCGCCTGCGCTCGACGCCGCTTATGTGTGAATTGGGCCTAAGGTCGATAAATATTGATGGTGGATTGAAGTAAATACTGACAGTACTAGTATTGACAGTATTATTGACCGTGTAGGGTGCCTTATATAGTTTTTCAGCTGTAAGGCTACTCCCTTTTTATGTACTGGAACAATCAACCCTCGCACCCTCTATTCATGGACTGTATCAGTTTCTACTTTCCCTCTACTAGCAACCTCTTGTATGCTGCAGTTTTCACCCCGAATATCAATTGTACAGGCGCTACTTCTTGCTCATTGCAGGAGAACGCGTCCTACCACCTGTCTCTCCCCATTTCTTCGTAGGTCCCCGCCATCTTACTGCAAGTCATTTCCCATTCTGGAAGATCTATGTTTATTTCAGCCTTTGTTTCCCTTCTCTTCTAAATCTTCCACTACCTCCTCTCCAAAATACAGTCCTTTAGCCTCGTTTCCACGTTCTGAATCCCCTTCACTTTGATCCTTTCATACACAGTTTCAAAATTCTTCGGCCGGTTGGTTCTCTTCAACTCACGTCTTCCATATCTCCATATCTCTATTCCGCCATATAGTCTTCTTTCTCCTACACTCCTCATCAAAGCAGATAACACTCTAGCTTCCGTAATTCTTCCTCACCAACAGTCTATCAACTTCCCCAACTGCTATACCGAGTGCACCTCTTGCCGCTTCACTTCCTTTAGCTTTTTCTCAGTTTGAAAATTCTGGTTTGACCGGTTGGTCCTCTCCAACTCACGTCATCCATATATCCATATCTCCATTCCGCCGTTTCGTCCTCTTTTTCCTACACTCCTTATCAAAGCAGATAACCCTCTGGCTGCCGTAATTCTTCCTCACCAACAGCCTATCAACCTCCCCAACTGCTATATCGAGTACACCTCTTGCCGCTTCACTTCCTTTAGCTTTTTCTCATATAATAATATTTCCGATGGAGTGTACATCAATACTCCTGCTGCCCTTCCTCTTCTCATACTTCCTCCTTTAGTTCACCTTAACCGCCACTCCACCGCCACTTCTGTGTAGAAAATAAGAAGTGGAGACGCTCGCATTCCATCAGAACACCTGAGAACATCAAAGCAGTAAGGGTTTCAGCTTTACATCCCCGTAAACGCAAACATGCGTCCTTTAGAATTTCCGCTACTTCCGTATGTCTGCACGAAGGACTTTCCATCCGTACAAGTTGGTCATTGTACAGGAAATGTGTTGCGGGAGCTTTTTCGATGGCGCCTCTCCCTGAGGAGTGATTTCCTTCACCCAATTTGACCTTTTTGACTACTCTGTGTAGGGGTATTAAAATCCCGTGTGTATACCAACTACCCCACAGACTCTGGGTGTCTTGAATAAAAAGAATCAGGACGAAACGGCCATAATACCATATCAATACGGCTATAATACGACCATAATACGATAATATCATATCAATATTCTGGAGAGAGTAATAAGAAACAGCAGAATTCGGTGCAACCAGTGGATCGATAATGGGGGGCGTCACTTACCCAATATGATTTTTAAAACGATGTAAACCATAACTTTAAATGTTTAACTTTTTAATTAAAAAATATTGAAAATATATGTTTACTACTTTTTGTTTTATTGCTTTATAAAATGAGGACCTTTTGCATTATTAAATAAGGACTACCCTTGCCCATTCAGGTGTCAGCCTCTATCATTTTTTTTTTTGGTATGGCGTCCGCTCGCACTTTCCCGCTTGCGGCTAGAACGAATCGCGCTCATATCGTATGGAAAACTAGTATTATGTAACAACTACTTCCTATACAATAATCATTTAATTTAATTATTATTTTATTTATTTCTGCATATTTGTTATCGTTATTTTCTGTAACCTGCAAAATAATATATTTTATTTATTTAAAAAGAAAAAAAAATATTTCCCAACACAAAGTACATCTGCAGGGAAATATTATACAACAAAAACTTAATTAATTAAATAACATACATTAATAGCCAGGACATGTATACCACAATAGCAAAATTTTAAAAAAATAATCTTTTTAGGGCTATTAGCCGTGAGGCTTTTCCGCCGGTCAAGGGAGAAGCTCAGAGGAATTTAATCACCCGGTATTTACCTTAATTTCACAGAAAACCTCTAAGAAACTGTGAAATGTGATTCGCGAAGATTCGCTCCCCGCTGGGGATCGAACTCAAGCTCCCCAATGCTCGGTACGACGCCTCTAACCATTCGGACACTGAGCTGGGTTATTTATTAACTAAGAAAAAAACATTATTTTAAACCATAGCAATAGTATCCTGAGGATTATAGATAATTACGTATTTATAGGGATGTGTTTACGGCCTTCTGTAGCTCGCATTTTACTTTAAAGTGGGCCCCAGTCTCTGACCAGAAGAACCAGACCTAATTAGGAATGTATATACAAACTTTAATAACACTGGCGTGAAAATTAAATTATAAAAGCTAATTAAATTATAAAATTTAAAGTAAAAGATTATAAAATTTAAAATAATTTCTATCTCTATAGGGTTGTCAGCGTAAGGACATTTTCGCTGGTATCAGGACAAGTTCAGGGAAGTTTAATCACTAGGCGAATTTTCATACACCATTCACAGTTTTTGGAGGTTTTCTGTGAAATAAAGGTATTTCACAGAAAACCTCCGAAAATCTGTGAAAGGTGTAAATTTGCCTAGTGATTAAACTTCTCTAAGGTGTAAAAATTCGCCCGTTAAACTATTTTTATTTATTTCTTCAAAAATATTTTCTATTTTAATGCCTGTATTCATAAACGGCTATTAAAAGTTAACGCTTCCTCAAATGCAACATAGACATTTATATTTTGACAGTTGACAGTTTTGTTGCAAAACGGGCCGTTTAATTTTCTTACTCTTGTTCTGACCATGTTAAAGTACTAATCGCCTGTTATATAGTTGCACCATTACTTTATTATCTATCGTTTATGAATACGGGTTAATAAAGAGTACATATTACTTTATTTATCATACGTATATGATAAATAAAGTAATATGTACTGGGCTCATCAAATTGTTTATATTCCCAAAATAAGACCAACTTAGCAATTTTCCCGGAACATTTCTAAAGTAGCAATCTTCCTTATTCGTAAATTGTTCGTAACAATCCGCATATACTGATATAAACACCACAATTGGAATTAACTCTGAAGGTATTTTAAAATATTTGGTTGTACCAAACAAGAATATGTTTCTTGCAAAATTTAGCCAGGCATTTATTAAGAAGAAATATATTAAAATTAATTTCACAATTAGTCTCGTACCCGCATCCCGAACTAATTCCTTCACGCGACAATTAACATTTCAGTCCCTAATTCATTACCCGATACGCGTGACATCTTATTTTTGTTCCCCCAAAAATCCAATTCACGCGCGGCATTGTTCGCCAGCGCACCGCCATTCATCCTTCGCGCCGCGGCCCATTCGGCGCGCTTCATAAAACCGCTCGCGCTTTTTTTTATCGTCCGCAAGTAATCGGCGTGCGTTCCGGGAACTCTGCGATTTTCGAAAAACCACCCCGTTTGGCGGGCGCACGGTTTTATTGCGGGGCAGCCCGTCCAGACGCGCCACCATCTGGCACCGGGGTATACGTGTTTGCACAACGGGGCCCGATTTGAATTTTATCATTTTGAGAGTGAGCCGGCCGACAGGTTCCCACACCTTGCGCTGCCCTGTTGATGGCCGCAATAACAATAAATTGTAAAATTCATTGTCGAAATCGCAACTACCGTGCGTACACTTGCCGGCACTGGGCGAAAGAGTGAGGGAACTATGAGCGTAGCTAATGCGGAAGGACGAATTTTAATTGGGAAAAGTCTTACACAATGTAGTTTTTTATTCACATTTTCAATATTTATAATCATAGTTTATTAATTTTATTACAACCATGACAAAATGTATTATTTAGTAGTAGTTACTGTATCTGTTACAATTCTGTAACTGGCTATAGAACTTCGGGTCCTTCTGTATGTGTATATGTGTGTGGACTTGCTACTTTAGAAAATCATCCACGAGTTTTCTAGTTTGATTAATTGTATCCCAACGACTAACCGGGCCTGGATTCAAACCCGCCCGCTGAACGGTTGTGCTAACCACTTCAAACATCGGCGTGTCTATTTTTTATATATTTAAGATTATTTATTAATTATTAATTTTTAATTAGGTTTATAAAAATGGAATTTTATATATACGGATATTTATATATATATATATATATATATATATATATATATATATATATTTAAGATTATTTGTTAATTTTTTTTTTAGGATTATAAAAATGGAATTTTATATACACGGATATTTTTTTTATATATTTAAGATTATTTATTGATTATTATTTTTTCAATTAAGTTTATAAAAATGGAATGAATAACTTCCACTCGTTGTTTAACACACTGTAAAAATATAAATCTAATAAGAAAGTATAATTCTCAGAATATTATTCACTAATCGTTCATAGTGCTCTACCCACATTGAACTCAATCCGCGCGCTGAACGTGTGATAGCGCATATTTCAGTAAACCTTGTACGTGAGCAGGACTACAGGTCTGTGGGAGATGTTTACACCCCGTGCCCCTCATAATATTATATATGTGAGCTTTCCTTAGTTTTAATTCAGTATTTCTGTAGACTTGAACCAAGCATCAATACATGTTGTTGCAAATTACAATTACAATTTAAAAGAAAATATAGTAATGTGGTTAATTATAGTTAAAAGTAGTGAGCAGAATACATAAAATTAGTGATGAGAGGCGCATCAACGAGATTATTTGGAAATACAAGTTTAATAATTACAAATCATTATAAAATATATGTAAGTATTGTTTATATAAAATTCTAATTATTAAATTATTGTTTTGTAAATCAGTACAAAGCAAAATAAATTCAAATTATAAATAAAATTTGGCCGGTAGTGGTTAGTGCATGGTGTACTAAGCATTGGGGAGCGAGAGTTCAAATAATAAAATATTTGGAATATATATATATATATATATATATATATATAGAATGAAAATGGTGTAAGTCACATTTGAATTGTTTTGAATAGGAGAAGATTTTGCGTTTGGTATTTACGTAACTCGACGTGTGCAGTTACAGACTTCATATCAATTCATTCTAAAAATGTAACTGCGTACGTCGATTTACATAAATACCAAACACAAAATCTTCTTTTAAAACAATTCAAATGTGACTAACACCACTTTTATTGTCACAGGCTCATATATTATTAATTACCTTTTACCTTCCGGGTAGGCTTTACATGTTACATTACATTAAATCAAAGTTTGTTATTTTATGAATTTCTTTCCCCTCTCTGCTTTTCGTCGCCAGTTCTGTTAGTTGCTTCACTGTCTTTCCATTGTTTTTATTATTTCTTCTATTAGAAGAACTGTTTTGTTGGTCTGCCTCTTCCTCTTTTGTTTCCTGTTCTTACTTCTCATGCTTGTTTTGTTTGATTCGCGATTTCCATCCTAAGAAAATGTCCCCATCAGCTGAGTTGTTTCTTTTCTATAAACCTATCTATTCCTTCTATATCCATTTTTCTCTGATGTTGTTATTTCTTATTCTGTCTCTTCTCGTAACTTGTTTTACTCTTCTCAGATATTTCATTTCCTTTGCCTGTATTCTGCTTTTATCTCTGTTTGCTAGCTTCCACGTCTCGCTCCCATAGTAAAAATCGGTCTGTATATGATTTTGTAAATATTTTCTGCTGACCTCTTTCTTGTTAATAAGTATGTTGTTCAGTAAATACTACGCTTTTATTGAGTTAATTCTCCTTCTATATTCGCATCTTCTGTAAGCACTATTCCTAAATATTTGAATTGCTTCATTTATTCTATCGGATATCTGGAGAGTTCTGGATAATTGGCTGGAGGGTAACATAGCTAAACACACTTGGGCCCATTGTGAAACCTCCCTTTAAGTTTACTCACTCGTTCCACCAGTCAATTCTTCGTGCGAGCTGCAAAACTCTGGCGTGTGAGGTGTTGCCAATGCTGAGTGCTGGCCTAGTATCCAGCTATTATTAGATGCCTAGTGTATACTAGAGCTGGGCAGAGGCATATTACATGCTCTGCTGTTTCTAGTTCTTCATTGTACCCTTTACATAACGGGCTGTCCACCAGCCCCATCGTGTGTAGGTGTTTGTTTAGCCGGCAGTGGCCAGTTAGGATGTTGGTCAATAATTTCAGATTAGTTCTACAAATATTTTCAATTCATATTTGGTGCGTTGAATCCACGTGCGCGGATAAAAACGTTAATTCACGTTGTCTCTGTTTATTAGTTAATTTTTTTTATTACAACCGCCCTACCATCCTACAAGCAGAAATCATAGCTTTTGCGAAATGTGCACACATCTGCCTAGAAAGACGACTCAAGGGAGAGCGACTCTATTCTTAAAGATAGCCAGGCGGCTATAAGGAGACTGAAAGCCTATAGCTATGACTCCAGAGTAATCTGGAATTGTAAACAAACCACGAAGCAACTAGTGAAAGGGAACAGACACTCTGATGTGGGTACCTGGATATGAGGATATTCAGCGAAACGAAACTAAAGTCGCCGACGCACTCGCCAAAAGAGGGGCTGAGGCTCACCTTATGGGACCAGAGCGAACATGTGGACTCGCAAGAAACCACTGCAGGCAACATATCCAAAAGTGGGAGGAGGAGAAAACGCAAGCCTACTGGAGACATTTCAGGACAAAGTCAAGTCAAAATACTCATTGTCCACTCGACGCTATTAACAACAAAAATCCCAAATCCCAAAGTCTCTCAAGAAATGAGGTAAGAAATATCATAGCTATTCTAACGGGACACTATCGGGTTAAATATCACATAAAGAAGTGAAAAGTGCGTGTGCGCGATACATCAAAGGGCTACGAGAGCATCCACACCTAGCCATGAGTTTATTGAACAACAGTAACGGAACCACATACTGGACTTACCATACATCTAAGCTCTTTGGGGATTTCAGAGTCGAGAGTCCAGCAAGCAACCCACAAACATTAGAGCAATTGAAACAAAACATTCGCACCGAAATTAATCAAATACCGGCGGAAGTTTGTGCGAGTGTCATGAAAAATGTTATTAAACGAGCTCGCATGTGTGTTGCCACTAGACGTGGCCATATAACTGATGTTATATTCCATAGATAACTGCAATTTCTACATAATAAATCAGTCAACAAATCAATTTTGTTTCGTTTTATTTCAAAGTGATAGCTGAAAAAAGTAGTAAACCTCTTTATGGAACACCCAGTGTATAGAAATAATAAGATTTTATTATGTTTTACTTGTAAGTTCCTCAGCATACATATGTTTTCCCAAACATTGTTGAAGTAGTTGTTCTTGGGATATGAACAGTGCATGGTAAACTTGTTTTCTTCTTTTTGTCGGGTATATAATTTATAATTTTTGAATATCCTGCTAATATTTTTGAGTTTCTTTTGATTCGTTTATTTATATGTTCGTCCCATCTAAGATATTCATATATTCATAAGTAGCCTAACGCTTTTATTTCCTTGACTGTATATCCATTTAATATTTATTTCATTATGTTGCTGTAGGTTATTTTAAAAGAACATATATTTTCTTTCGTTTTGAGCGAATTAGCCTCTGCTTTCCTTCATTCTTTCTTTCATAGACACCTGTGTGTATTAGCCTTTTCTACTATCTTTCTCGATTCTATCCTGTTATGTACTTTTTCTTTCATGTTTTGTACCCCTAGTTTTTTAGGTCTTGTTTTCTGTCCCCCTTGTCCTTGGTGGAATGGAAGCCAAGGGAAAACAGAAGGAGAGGAAGCTTCTGTTTTCCCTTGGCTTCCATTCCATCATTCCTCTTATTGTTGCATTTCTGTCTTTCCTCTGTATATGTGGAAACCATTTTATTCTCCACGCTTTTATTTCTTTTACTATGTCTGTTCCTCCATTTTGTTCTAGTATTTCGGTGTTCATTAATGGTATCCATTCTCCGTTTACTTTTTTTGCTCTCATTACGCGTCTTTCGAAGATTCTGATTTCCTCCTCGTCTTTTTTTCTCTCCTGCTTCTCGTTTCTAGTGCTTATGTTACCGCTGGTTTTACCACTGTCTTATATATTTTTACTTTGGTCCCCTTACTAAGGCTTTTTGACTTAAATAGCTTCTTGTGTATTACGTATGTTCTGTGCCCTGCTTGTATCCTCGCTTTTATTTCCCTATTACAGTTGACTGTGCTTAGGTAATTAAAGATGTTCACTTCTTCAATGTCGATGTTGTTTAATTGTACTTTGTTTCTGTTTGTGACCTTCTTTCTTGTGTTTTTCATGTAATTTGATTTTTCTTAGTTTATGTGTAGGCCTGCTTATTTTTCTGCGACTGTTAGCATTCTGAAAGTCACCTTTTGCTCCTACTTACGATCACGATGTCATCTGCATATGCCAATATTTGTGTCATTTTTGTCGCTAGTTTTCCATGTCCTTTTATGTTTCTTATAGCTCCTTCCAGAATCACGTTGAATAGTGTTGTTGATAGTGCGCCCCCTTCTCTAACTCATGTATTTATATTTAGGTTTTCTGATGTTCCTTGTCTTCTCCGCACTACCACGTTGGATCCCTCCATTGTCATTCTATTTATATGTCTTCCTCTCTTTGTTCTATTTTTGTTGTTGTCTCGTTCATGTTTGTCGTACTTTCCTTTTGTTTGGTTATGGTGTACCGTTTGCCTCTTCTGGCTCTTGTTTTTCTTCCCTCTTTCTTTTTATATAGATCGTACTATTCTCCAGGCTGCTAGCCCTGGGTCTATTTTCGGCACCTTTATTCTCTTTGCTCATGAATATGTGGCTTTGCTTTGTGGTCTGACTAATAGTAGTCGTGTATCAGCTGATTGTTGATAGGCTTAAGGGTGTAGTAATTAGCGCAGGTATATCAGTAATATACAGATTTAAGCTCCAAGCACTAGCAGGAAACCAAGTTCTCACAAAGTTATTATTTAGGGCGGACAGACATAGAAGAGACGCTTTCGTTTAGCACGGTTTATCATTGCTAGTCGCCCCCATGGCGTACAGAATCGCTCAGGTCTTGCGGTCGTGCGACGCCGATTGTAAGGGCCGAGGTAAAATTATGCGCATCGGAAGCGGCAAATAGAATAAGAAACAATAAGCCAGTACCAGCCCAGAGTGATAAACGAAATGCACTTTTGACAGTTATTCACGTTCGTAATTCGTATAATAAAGTAAAAATCTAACATGAACAGCGCACATTATTTTATCGTACGTATCATAATAATTAAAGAAGATGTTTTCAATGATATGTTTGTTTAAAGTATCAATTAGAATATTAAATGTACTTACTTGTAATGCATCACTGTAAGTACATAAAAAATTAAATCTTAAAAGGAAAAGTGTCATAGCAACAAAAAAAGTCTAACATCTGCAAAACGGATTATATAGCGTGTGTATAAATGGGCGAAAAAACTTCACGTAGCGATGTTACAAATCCAATATACCAAACTCAGAATTTGATGACCAATATCGCTACCTAAAGTTCTTTCGCCGATTTATACACAGCCTGTATATGGGAATGTTACAAATCCAATATACCAAACTCAGAATTTGATGACCAATATCGCTACCTAAAGTTCTTTCTCCGATTTATACACACCCTGTATATGGGAATGAAATACTATAATAATTTTCTTAAAGAAATTTAAAAAAAATAGAATTTAAAAATATTTAAAACAAAATTAAAAGAATAGTTAATCCTGAGACAAGGATAACTAAATTTAAAAACACCACTACTATCAAAAATACTCACAACTTCTACACAACAGGCTGTGAATTGTGTGAAGAGAAGGAGCTGACAATACAAACATTATATTAAATAGAATTTTTCAAATAAATAAATAAATAAATAAATTGAATTTATCTATGATTACTTTATTATTACATTTAAGGACATTATAATTATTATGTAATATAATTACGATTATACAATTATAAATAGATTTCGACTTAGAAACAGATGTTTTACTATTTATTAGACTGAAATATAAGAAAACATCTCATTCTACTAGATCTACCAAGTTCGCAAGGCTGTAACTATTATATCGTTGATAATTTAATAAATATGTAATATACTCGTACTACTCAAGGATACTATACTAGAGAGGATATCCATCAGCCAATCATAGAGCATTTAAAATTGCGTCAAACGCGAACCTTTCTTTATGAAGGTTAGTCCTTGTTATTGTTTCAGTTGTTTTACTTATATTATAAAATATATTTATAAGATAACTTTATTTGAATAAATGATAAGTATATAATTTATTCAAATATTGTGTGTTGAGTATTTATGTATTCCTTTATATTTTACATATTCGTCCGTACATAATGTCACAGTGTGTACAAAGGTTAAAACCATGGCATATACTGCAGCTATCGTCTCTAGTTACAACTGTTTTGAACAGCATCAAGATATACGAACCTTGTGTATATTAAATCGTGCAATTTTTACATCATTTATCCCACAAATTTGTGCGATGGTATGCAGAAATGATGAATGTGGTAAATGTGCATTGAAAATCAAAATGGAGAGTTTGAGCACTCAATGGAATTTGCCTGTTTAAAATTTATATTAATAAAAAACATTTATCTGACAGAACCATTACGAATCACCACATCAATATAATATCATAAAGACATCTTATACGGTCAATAATACTGTCAATATTTTAGAATAATGACAGCATTACTATACGATAACATGTTTAAAATATTCATTATTCTAAAATATTGCCAGTATTACTCATCGTGTAAGGTATAGTAATGATGGAATCAAGAGAATACTGTTTGTGTTTATCCGGATAATTGATTAGTTGACAAATATAAAAGGAGGATTAAAGCAAAAACTGACAGTACTAGGACTAACAGTATTATTGACCGGGTAAGGTGCCTTATACACGCATAAAATAAATTAAGTATTTACTCCGTCCTTACTTGCATTGTACTATCTCTCGCCTTTCCTCTTAATCTAAAATTGACGAATCTCAACGATTCTGATGTATGACATATGTGCTACATGAGTTTATAACGCCCGGTGTTTCCAACGAATCTTAACTAGTTTAAGACCGTCTTAATAATAAGACGGTCTTAAAGTGTTACACCAAACAAAATTGGGACCTTAAAACGATAAGACGGTCTTACAATGTAAGACTAAGTGAAATCTACATATGTTTGGTGCAATCGAATAAAAATTTAAGACGTGGTTATATATAAGACAAGTTTATATAAGACGACTTTATATAAGACGAGCTTATATATAAGACGAGTTTATATAAAACAAGTTTATATAAGACGAGTTTATATAAGACGAGCTTATATAAGACGAGCTTTAAGATTCCTTGGATAAACCGGGCGTAACTTATGTGCTACATGGTTTTATGACTTATGTGCTACTACATAAACAATAAACATGTGTAATATGAATGTTTTTCTTAATTTATTATAATATATTCAACTCGTTTTCCATGCGACCTTTTCCGTGATTTATAGCCTTCTAAGTATGATTAAAACAATTACTTTTATATATTTAGTTATCAAACAAAACACAGTAATTATGATCGATCATGTTACTTAGACGATTGAAATTCCCCATTTTAGTGGGCGTGCTACGCTCGTCCAACGAAGCACCTTGCACCCATCCCACCTTGCATTCACCTGAGAATCCATTTTTACGGAAAGCTGCAGGTTGGCGGTCGGCCAGCTCGGTCCTCGATTAGCAATCACCGGATCGTTTGCACCTGTGCGGCTGGCCGACTGGAAACGGGCAGCTTTAAGGTGGGCCCTTAGATTACTGGTGAATTTGATAAAATAAGGTGCGAGGAAGTGCCACGGGCAGTTGACACGGGGGCTGTGATTGCAGTGCGTGGTATGCGGTGCAGGTGATCTTTGTGTATTTGTGTATGTGTGCAAAAAAATAAGTGAACGGAAAACATGAAGGTCGTCAAACAAAACAAGGACAATCTGAAGAAGAGTGCGTATAACATAAACATAACTTTTTATTTGTAGTAAAATATATAGTATATAATATATAGTATATTACCGAACTTTGTATTTATAGTAAAATATATAATTGTAGCTTTTTTATGTTTTCGAATTTCCAACACGAACATTTGTAAATGTCCAATTCTGCTTGGACTGCTAATAATAATTGTAAACAATTTATTGTGATTTTGTATAATATAAACAATTATATAAAATCGCAATACATTTTTTGTAAAAAATTGATTGCGATTTTATATAATATAAGTAATTATATAAAATCGCAATACATTTTAAAAAAATATTATTAGCCGTCCAAGCAGAATTCTTCATTAATTGGAACGACAACCCGCGGTTGGTTTAAATTAATACTACTAGACAATTCGAGTCCTGAATCGAGTCGGCTGATTTTGACATTGCAAATTATATACGTTATAGCTGGGTTCAAGGGAACAATAAATTAAAATAAACTAATATTAATTATTTATTAATATTAACATACAAATTGTTAATGTTTCGCCTTTCGGCTCCATCAGAACAAAATTGATATATAGGATTTGCAATCATAAGATCAAAATTCATCCTAACTATTGTTATTATTATTTTGTTTCTGTATTTTTTAGTTTGTTTTAATTATTCGTGACATATCTTTTGTGTACGGATGACATGTTATTATTTCTACTAAAACATAATTCTCTACCGAAATAGAAACCTTCCAGCCGTAATAAAAATAAAACTATACGAAATGTTTCACAATTTCACGATGGGAACATTGTAGTGGATCCATTGGAAGGGTGCTATGTGTGTATAAAATATCAATTTTTCTACCACGATTTCGAAAAAAACTACTGGATTTTTTCAAACCGTTTAAATAAAATTAAGATTACGTAACGGAGTCAATACGAGTATCGGTATTTATTAATAGCATCTATATCTATATATACCACATTTTCGAAAAAAAAAACTACTGCATATTTTCAAAACCAATTTTGCGGCTATTGTAGCTATTATCTGACGTATTGCGTCGTGATTAGTTTTTGGATAATTTAGAAAATCGGAAAGGGAAAATCTAAATACATACAATGAATCATGTATTTAGATCAAACTTATTGTTTTATTCATTTTTATGTTCATTTCCTAATCGGAAAATTGCAGTAGTCAAACATGGACTTTGCCCTATCCAATTTTTCAAATTATCCAAAAAAGAATGAAACTCCAGCTACGTCAGATAATAGCCACAGTAGCCGCAAAATTTGGTTTGAAAATATGCAGTAGTTTTTTTCGGAAACGTTATATAAACATTGATATTTTTCAGAGATCTCATTAATAAATACCGATACCCGTTTTGACTCCATTACGTAATCTTAATTTTATTTAAACTGTTATTTTACCTCATTTCTTTATTTGATATTATTTAACATTCTCCCAAATAATATGGTATCGATAGGGGTTTAAACAAAATCAAAAACGAATGAGCATGAAGACAAGAAAAATATTTCCGTATATTTTTTAATCAAAATTCAATAAATCAATTTTAGTTTACTCACTCGTCATTGTTAGCCTGTTGAGTTGACATTTTGGTAGATCTGGTTTCGTCAAAACGTCTTACACGAAGTGATAGCGTTAAGTGAAGAATCAACAATTGATTCTTCACTCAAGGGTGATATTGAGACACGGAAAACCAATTTCGAGTAATCCATTTTCAGCGTACCCCTCTCTAGCGACTACGGGCATACTGGGGCCAATTTACTCCTGGCAGTTATACAATCTATCGTCCTGTTTATGGTCACAAGTAAAGACTAACATATGTTCGGCCATACCCAACTCGAATTATCGAATTTATGATTTGCAAAAGTTTCTTTTGTACTATATTTATTCATAATATTATCATTTATAGAAACTAAAGAAAAATAAGATTAAATTTTAATTTACTCGAAACTATTTCTTATATTGGATATTTTAAATTTTATACCCTAATTTAATGCTTGCAATGCCATAATAATAATTTTGATTATATATTTTATTATATCTGTAACTGAAAACTTTGTCATAATAATAATTGTACTTTTTAAATTTATAAAAATTACAATTTAAAATAACGTAACAATTATTGATGTGAACTTCATAGAGAAAAATGGGAAATATCAATATAATCATTTTTTTAGCCCTGCTAATAAAGTTATTATTATTATTATTATTATACATAAGATGATTCGCTAATGTGATTGCCTGCATTGCCATAATAATAATTTTTATTATATATTTTATTATATATGTGACTGAGAACAGTATAATAATAAATTTTGCGGCTATTGTGGCTATTATCTGACGTATTGCGTCGTGATTCGTTTTTGGTTAATTTAGAAAATCGGAAAGGGAAAATCTAAATACATGACCATGAATCATGTATTTAGATCAAATTTATTGTTTTATTCATTATTATGTTTATTTCCTAATCGGAAAATTGCAGTAGCCAACATGGACTTTGCCCTATCCAATTTTTCAAATTATCCAAAAAAGAATGAAACTCCAGCTACGTCAGATAATAGCCACAGTAGCCGCAAAATTTGGTTCGAAAATATGCAGTAGTTTTTTTCGGAAACGTTATAGAAACATTGATATTTTTTTAATTTAAAATAACGTAACAATTATTGATGTGAACTTCATAGAGAAAAAATGGGAAATATCAATATAATCATTTTTTTAGCCGTGCTAATAAAGTTATTATTATTATAATACATAAATAGAAAGCAATTAAAATATATTTTTTTTAGTTTTCTTTACTATTTTTACAAATTCACAAATTTTTTTGGTAGATTCTATGAGCAAGTGAGAATGAAAGTGGTGTAAGTCAATTTGAATTGTTTTGAAAAGGAGAAGATTTCGCGTTTGGTATTTATGTAAATCGACAGCAGTTACATATATTTATGAATAAATTGGTTTCAATTCTGTAACTGCCCACGTCGATTTACATAAATACCAAACTCAAAATCTTCTCATTTTTAAAACAATTCAAATATGAGTTACACCACTTATAATTTATACATATAATCTACCAAAAAAATGTGTGAATTTATAATAAATAGTAAAGAAAAACTAAAAAAAATATATATTTTAATAGCTGTCTATTGATGACAATCATCTTATGTATAATAATAATAATAATAATAATAACTTTATTAGCATGGCTAAAAAAATTATTATGTTGATATTTCCCATTCTTTCTGTATGAAGTTCACATCAATAACTCTTCACGTTATTTAAAATTGTAATTTTTAATTTAAAAAGTAAAATTATTATTATACTGTTCTCAGTCACATACACACAATATATAATAAACATTATTATTATGGCAATGCAGGCAATCACATTAGCGAATAAAATTTAAAATATCCAATATAAGAAATAGTCTCGAGTAAATTTAAATTTAATCTTATTTTTCTTTAGTTTCTAGAAATGATAATATGATGAATAAATATAATACAAAAGAAACTTAGTAATGCATACATTCGATCATTCGCTTATTTGTTACCATGTAATCTAAGGGAAAAAAAAGGTTGTGACTTAGTTACTCCTGAGACTCGTTATAATACATTTCTAATAATACCTATCTAGTAGTTACTGTATTTGTTCTGTAATTGACTTTTGATCTTCAGGTCCTTCTCCCGAGTGTTAGCGTATGTATATCTATATAGGACTTGCTATGTCAATAACTCGTTCCAATATCATCTATGTTATCTGGTTATTAATAAATTAATCAAATTAAATTGTTCGTTATATTATCTATTTGTAAATATTGCATTATGATGAGATTAGCCGATACCTGCTGTGCCTTCTCAGGGGACTGTGTTTACTATAACGCCCTTAAATAAGCGGAAAGTCCGCCACGAGCCTTTTATATCTGGGAAAGGCCCATCTGGGAATTTATTCCGAACATCTTTTGCGCGGTCCGACCTGTTCGAGGGAATCCCGAATTACGAGAATTTAATCAATATATCTACTACTAGAATCAATTGTATGGACTAATCTAATGTTGGGAAATTTACTATTTTTTGCAGTTTAAGGATGATTAACTTTATTGACGGCACCACAATCGCCTCAATAAACCTATTATAATACCAAAAAAGGGTTTTCTTCTATTTTGATATGTATGTTAGTATAAGTATGGTTCTATCAAAGCGAATGGTTTAGCCATAAATTAATACAAACAATACTATTCATAATTTGAAATTATGCTAATTGTAGTAATATTTGAAAAAATTATCTTTTTATTTTATATATTGCTTTAATTTGAATTTCAACTTTCGCTTGCCCCTTCATTGGACTGCACTCAGCCTGGTGCTCTTGTCTTCATAATTACCGAATAAAATAAATAATAGCGAGCGAGTCGTCGTTGAATGCGTACTTTTTTCATCGCTCGCCCACCCCAGCGTTCGCAAACGAGGCACTCGTAATGCCGGGCCGCCATTTTGCAGCACTCCACTTTTGCATACATTTAAATAACTTCTAAAATTGAGTAAAAAAAAATAATGGAAAGATACACTTTAAAATATCAGCACTGCTTACTTAAAGTGCTGTCAGAATACTCATATTAATAATAATTTTATACGCATGATTTTGTTCTTTCATAACAATATTTAAAAGATATTACAGCTGTAACGCCGTTTAAAAATATCGCTTGATTTGAATACAATAGGGGTGCCAAGAATAAAACTATCAAAATATCGATCGATAATTGGGAAACAATCGAAATCAGTTGGTAACATTTTTAAATACCCAAACTCGCTACCAACTATGCTGCAGACTTTTTAAGGTAGACTTGGGAACGACTGCGATATCGACTATACTGCATGCGTCTCACGTTAAAACTAATAGATGTAGATTAGGGTTGATACTGTTCCTGTATACAAAGCCACCCAAAAAATACAAACTTGAAGTCAAAAGGACCATTATCCTGCTATAGTTTTGTTTTTGTCTCTATTGACGAACAAAACTGTCTGTAATCAAAATATTTGTCACGACAAGCACTGACAGAACAAAAGCGATAAATGATGGTGGGCCGGCTTCAAAACTTTTATATTATAGGGATATATTATTTCGCATAGTAATTCATACCACTATAAGTAGGGCATGGCGAGAAGGTGTGCGCACAATATTGTGTGGACAAACATAATTTTTTACTGAACAAACGTGGACAAACGAATGACATTTTTTCCCCGCAAATTCAAACTTCACAGACCTCAGTTCGACTATTGGATTGTTAAGGCGTTTACTTTGTGATAATTCATTTGAAAAGATAACTAAACTACAATTGTGCCTCCTGCTTCATCTTCTTCTTGTTCTAACTACGCAGTTGCAGAGGCGGTCCGTGGCGCAGTGGTCTAAGACGACGGTCTGAAGCCATTGCGTACAGAACGTTGGTGGTTCGAATCTTTCATCGAATTCGAATCATATCACGGATGTTGTATGAGGCACAATAGGTCCGTGAAGGGCCGCAGTGCACAGGCTAGGGCGGGGGCTGTACTCACCGTAGGAAAAAAATGCAGTTGCAACTTCTAAAATAATAATAATTATAATACAATTATCACACTCCATCGGACGACGGGAATTTCATCTAGTTATAATATAAAATTAAAAAGAATGCTATGTATAAAATAATGTGAATTTAAAAGTTACTTTTTCTTTGTTTCAGTGGTGTCGATCGGTGCCCAGCATCACCAACACGCAATGAGGGAAAAGAGCAAAAATGCGGCCAGGTCGCGGCGGGAAAAAGAAAACGCCGAGTTTTTGGAACTCGGAAAACTATTACCTCTACCTGCCGCGATCACCTCACAACTGGACAAAGCTTCTGTAATACGGTTGTCGACGTCCTATTTGAAAATGCGACAGGTCTTTCCAGACGGTAAGCAGGAACTTTAAATTTCGAGCATATATTTGGAAACTGAAACTTAGATGGCTATTTAGCCTTTTATAAAACGACTAAAAATATCAGTAAAATTGTAAATTTGTTTCATATCCTTCTTTAAAATTCGACCTCAATTATAGTCATGACATATTAGAGTATTTTATATATTTACATTTCGCCTAGAACATAGCAGTATTCTTCCCACCGATAGTATAAAGCCCTCCGCACACGAGGCAACTGTTTTATGACTAGAGTTGCAAACTAGTTGCGCGTGCAACTGTGACCTTGTAGGGGAGTGGGATACCGCATACGGGTCGAGTGAAACTTGACTGATTTCAAATCACTGGTTGCGTGCGATTAGAATCCCCGGTCACAAAAAAGTTGCAATGCATGAATGCACTTGTGTTCACCAAAACGAAATGAGTAATAAAAAAATGTACATTATTTTTGTTGGAGAAGTAGAAAAGCATGAAGTTCTGTATAATTATAAACTTGCATAATACACAAGAGAATGATTTCTCCTTCCATCACGAAGATGGACAGAAATACGAGAGAATGTGTGGCAGTTTTCTCCGTGAGGTCTCGGAGAAAACAGCCACACATTCTCTCGTATTTCTGTCCATCTTCGTGATGGAAGGAAACATAATTTTCAACAATCCCAAATAATAATCATTGGACATTCTATAGAATGTAATAAACTTGTTATCTGTTTGATACTGTTTGATGACATTATTTTTTTTCTGCCTTTCATACTTTACGGTACTAGTACTCGTGGCTGACATTTGTTCAAAAATGCGTTGGGACTACTAATTTGTGGAGAGCTCTGATACGACTGTTCCAGAATCAGTCGCGCTTGTGTGCGGTGTGAGGTTTCATTTTGATTTCAATCTGGTTGTGTGAATGACTAGTTTGCAATTCGGGTTGCCAAACAGTTGCCTAGTGTACGGAGGGCCTAATACTACCAATGTTGCCGCAGCAGCAGAGAAAATCTTCCAAAACATCCATGCCTCACTATCACCCCTGGTGTTAGAAGCATGGGTAGTACCGAATTCGTCTCGTGTTTTGCTCTGGGCACCTATCGTCTAAAACCTCACGATCTATCCCTAGGGACTTGCCCGCCTAAAGGCACTCTAAGCTCCTGAGTATTGTGACCCAGGAGATCTGCTGCATCATAAACTCTGAGAATTTCGTCACATCTTGCCAGTTTTGTTCCGTTGATACCGTAAGTGAGCCAATTTCTTTCGGAATCGGGTGGTGTTCTCCTAGCTCTAGCCATAGAGTGGTTCGTTCTGTGTACCATTTATGATAATCATAACTGGTGTGTGCGGGGTCGTGCATTCGGTCGCAATGTCTACATCTGCCTGCATTTGTCTTTCTGAAGCGGAGCAGGTAGAACTGCAAGACGCCGTGCCCTCATAGCACCTGCGTCAACCATAGGTCTACAAGCCCGTGTTTTCTATCTACTAGCTGATCAATTTGTGGCAAGAACCGCTTCGTCCATGTCGCGTTGGCAGCCCTGTCCCAGTATCTTTGCCACTCTGTCATGGTGTTGATCCTGGTTTCCCTCGCAACGTCTTTCAAGGACGAGCCCCGTTCATCTCATGGTGTATCATCGCTCGCTCCTCCACCAGTAGCTGCCCCGGGATGAAAGGCATGACATGAGACACGATTGACTAACTAACGTGAGACGGTGCTTAGAGTGCCAATGAGGCGGGCAAGCCCCTAGGGATAAAACGTGAGTTTTGGTTCAGTGAGTAGGCGCCCAGAACAAGACGCGGGGTGAATCCGACACTACCCAATGCCGACGCCCTAGTGAGGGTGCCGAATCGTGGGGCATCTTTCGAAGATTCCACCTTTCGGCCCGATGCCCGTCGAGCCAACAGCGGCCACAGCCATGGGGGATGTCATCTCGTCGCGTCGCTTTAAGCCCAATTCGCACATAAGCTATGTAGACGAGGTGCAGGCGCGACGTCGCACCAGCGATTGTGATGTTCATATGCAGTGAAGGGGTGGAATTGCACCTTATGTTTACATAGAGGCGGCGTGGAAGAGTTATGCCTCTCACCTCGCAAGCACCGTGTCTCAGGCGAAGAGGCGAAAGCATTGCCGGCACGGCGAGAGACACGACGCTTTCACGCACCCTCTATATAAACATGTGGTGCCTACTTAAGTGACGAGGCGCGTGCATTTGCCACGTGCCTCCCGCCGCGCCAACACCGCGTGTTCGCCTCTTTGGCTAAGACACAGTAGGCGAAGAGGAGAAAGACTTCCACGCTGCCTCTATGTAATCATATGATGCAATGTCCACCCCTTCACTGCATATGGACATCACAATCGCCTATGCGACGCCGCTTATGTGTGAATTGGGCCTTACATAGCACCAGCCTGAGCCTTAGACGCTTGAACTTCAGTGACACAACCCCCCGACTAACTCACTCAGACACAACCACTACATCGATGGAGATGGTCCTATACGCTACGATTCTTAAAGCATGCGTAAAGCGTAAAGCGTAAAGCCCTCCATAGTCTATCCGCATTTCGCTTGGACCTTGTTGCATCTGCCCAAGTAAAAGCTCCGTAGACAAGTTAGAAGTACGACTTTGCCCGAAGTTTGCGCTTCCCCTCACCTGGGCCGCTGATGTTTGGCAGGGGGCTCCTGCCAAACAGTGCGAATTCGGTGCGGGCAGCTTTCTTCGTCGTGGCCAGCATCTGTACTGTGTGGCTGGTGTTCGCCTCCAGCAAGGATCCTAGGTACTTGATGTCTCTGTGTATCACATGGTCTGCCCCTAGCATTCTTATTGTGTTGGCGGTCGTCTGCGTATGCCTGCCATCCTGTTTGATAAGGGGAACTTCTGCGTTTAGTACTGCAATCTAGTCCAGAGTTATCCCGTGTCGATTTCCTCGACTCTTATTCTTCGCTTCGTTTTTCGTCGAGGTCCCTCTCTTAAGTCACGTTCGCAAAAGCAATAGTAGTTAAGTCTGCCCGCAGTTGTAGGTGAAGAACATCGTCGAAGGCTACATTCCAGAGGAAGGGTCCTAGGATAGAGCCCTGCGGTACCCTTCCCCTTACTGTAATGGTTTGGCCGCCCGAAGGGCCTTCGAAAACTACGTCTCTTTCACTTAAGTAGTTTCTGATTACATCTTGTAGGGCGTTTTGGTATTTTATTGCACCTGGCTGGTGTTAGAGCTACCCCCTTGCTGTATGAATGGTGCATCACCGTGCTCAGATCGACACATATCGACTCAAGACTCGAGAGCATCGTGTTAAAAGCGTTGGTCATGTCCAGGGCGGGCATCACGCAGTGCTTCCGTCTTCTCCACGTACCAGAGTTCGCCTCTGCCACGATCTGGCAGACCGCCAGTAAGGCGTGGCTGGTCGAACGGTTTCTGCAAATGCCACTTTAGCTAGCCCGTCCAAAAGAAAGAGTGCTTGATAAGAACCTGGCTCATTTGGTGGTTTTCCCTGTTTAGGAATCAGCACTAGGCGTACTGACTTCCACCTTCCTCCTCCAGGCTTTTATTAGTCAGATCATTCAGCCTGGCAGTAATCGGGGGAAATGCTGATTAGCTTGTTGGGGAGCGCGTCGGGCCCCGGTGTCTTCCCTCCTGGAAGTTGTGCCACTGCCTGCTTTACCGCCTCTTTATTCTAGTCTCTAAACTCGTTTCCTAGGGTTGATGTAGTTTCCTTCTCTGGTTCGTCCATCTGTCTGGTGTACCTGCTGGCCGGGAATAGGACCTGTACCACCACTCTTACCTCTCCAGGTGCATAAGCGGCTGGGTCAGGCGGGCGTTCTCCTATCTTTAACAGCCTGTATGGTAGACCCCATGGGTCATGTTCGACCCCCCTACATAGCTTGGTCCAGAGGACTCTGGATTATCTCTATTTATTGCCTGTATCCCCGTGTCAGCTTCCGGTACTGCTCCAGGATGAGCTCGGTTGGTGTACGCTGTACCTACATTTATTTATCATAACGCCACGAATTTCCATCATATTTCAATTCATATACTAATTATTATAATAATACTTTGAATAAGGAATAAGTGAAATTTCACCAACCCAAATCATAATTTTCTTGTTTATTTCTAAGTTATGTATAGCCTCAACTATGTGTTTAGTTAGTTGTAAATGGCAGCTACATACAATTCCCTAAAGAACTTAATATAGCTGCACTCTTATCAATCTGAATCATGAGTAATCTTTAAATCACATTTTCAACACCCTCATAAATTTAAATAATTGGTTCCGTGTCCCGTTTGGGCGAGCATACACACACACATGCATTCACACCGATTGCGATCGCATCACAATACTAATGCATTCACAAACATGCTCAGCCACCGATAAAGCCGCCAACATAAACGCCGCATAAACACGTGCGTTTGTGGTCGATTTTGATGCAAATTACGAGCTGCAATTTTAATAAGAATAACGCGAACTGAAAAGAATTCATTATGTTTGCGATGAAATCATTTTCAAGCGGAATAATGCATCGTAAAAACATGCTATTGTATGTGTTTTCTTATCGTAGGTAAACAGGCGTATTTTATAGATGTTGTAATAGAAATTTATGTTGCTTAAGTAGGTATATGGATTTACTCTTACAGCCTCAATTTTAACAACAGTATAAATAATACATTAACTTTAGGAGCCGAGGAAAGGCAACTATTTTCTTAATTAATCGATGTTTCCATCGCTTATTTTAAGCATTCTTTATAATTATGAATGTTGGTCGATACTAGTTTACAAATATCGTATAGTATATTAATACTCACCAAAGACTTGGGTCCTGTCCGTTTGGCTACTACTAGTGACTAGTATACTAATAGTATAGTTATACTAATAGTATAGCGAGACGTCAGGATTTGTCACTACTAGTTACTAGTAAAACCAAACGGACAGGGCCCTGATTTTTTCGGAGAGCGATTGTTTAAAAGCGGCCGTTTTAGAGGTCAATTACACATCGCTAAACCATTTTAACTATATGTAATGGAATAACTCACATACCGAAATACCGGTATTATAATTTGCTCTACCCAGCTAAGACGCCTCTAACCACTCGGCCGGTTAGAGGTGTCGTCCGTCTCGTACTGAGCATTGGGGAGCCTGAGTTCGATCCCCAGTGGGTGCGTATCACCTTTCACAGTTTTTCAGAGTTTTTCTGTGAAGTTAAGGTAAATACCGGGTGATTAAAGTCCTCTGAGCTTCTTCCTTGACCGACGGAAAAGCCTCACGGCTGATAGATAAAGATGGAAGTTTTTTTTTGAATTTGCTCAAGTGAGTACGAGTAGGGATTTCAATACCAGCCATTTTCAATTCAATTTCAATACTAGCCATTTCCGAGCTCCTCCGATGAGTCATCGGAGGAGCTCGAAAATGGCTAGAGCTTAGCCGAAACTCGATTCAAAGTGTAGCTGAATTGTGATAAAAAACAAAGTAAAAAATCGTTTTATTTATCCTTTAAAAATAGTATTATTTACAGAAAAAACAAAAGAATGAAATGACATAAATTTTTCTTTTTTTTTCGTTTGTTCGTTCGTATTACTAGTTTCACATCACTTTCCTCAAACTGCAATCAATTCTTTGTAAAAATCAACCATTACAAATTTCATATTATTTATGTCGGTAAAAACCATACATATTTTTAACCACACTTTATAATCCATTGATTTATTACGGTCGTTTCAATGCTACAATAAACGAATTCTTTATGACAGACGGTTCTCCCATAAAGCGTACAATTTCGATAATATTCCGCCGTTCAATATTCGGGAATTTCCCTATAATCCGCGCCAACATCTGTTCGCTTGCAAGCCGAAACCAGTGACAGTTTCGCCCGTTGCAGGTCTCGGCGACGCATGGGGTGCAGCGACCCCGGTGACCAACCCCCGGGAAACCCCCATCAAGGAGCTGGGATCGTACCTTCTGCAGACCCTCGACGGATTCATCTTCGTCGTCGCTCCTGACGGCAAGATCATGTACATATCAGAGACGGCGTCCGTGCATTTAGGACTCTCACAGGTAAGTTATTAAAATCGGAGAATTAAGTTGGTAGACCAATTATTTTTCGAAAATAAAAGAACAATAAATAAGGAACAAAAGCAATTAAAATTAAGGAAATATCAGAGCTGCTCATTTCTTTTAATTATAGGTAGTAATGGGTACTATCGATTGAATTGGACTAATTATTAGATAGTGAAGGTTGTAATCCTCAATTTTGTCTAAATTGGTATTTCGTTCTTTTTAATATAACAATGATTTAGTTGTGCGTTCTTTTTTTTTAATGTAAAGTTTAATCGGAATTTTGATTTATTTTGCGGATATTTTGTAGAAAAAACGTTCCAAACATAACATTTGCGCAAACATAATGCTGTTCCATTAGTGTATGTAGTCATTTAATACAAGATGAATATTTCTGTGATATTTTAGTATTTCCTGTACTCTAATTCTTCTTAATATCTTTTTCCCGTCTAAGAAATTAATAGAGATTTCTTTTCAGTCATTAATTTGATGTGTATTGCCATAGATATTTCTTCACACGCATCATATTTTAATTTATTTTTATAATAATTGGAATTTTTTGTATTCCAAAATATGTTTTAACTATTAATCCTTGAACTAGCCTATTAGATAGTGAACATTTGTAACCCTGAATTTTGTCTAAATCTATATTTCGTGCGTTTTAACATAATAATTATTTAGCGGATATCTAGTAGGAAAAACGTTTCAAGGAAAGTTAGAGGATATTATTTCAAGCTCTTTAGTCTTTCACATGTGCTCGAATTACATTAAAACTGCTTCGAATTAGTTCGTACCAGAGATTGCCACGCAGGATAAAACCAATTTAAGCTTTTCACTATTTAACAGTTTTGAGCTTTATTTTTTAACAGTCGTTTATGAATACTGGATATTCATATTTTTCAGAATAATATAAAAATGTGAATATCACCAACATTCGGTATCATATTTAAATTGTGACACGGTAAGGACGGGATCACGCCTATATATTTCTTATGGTCCGATTTGTGATATTGTATTGACATTTGAATAAAAAATCTACAATGAAATGACATATAATTTATGCAAGATAATTAAAATACTTTATTGAGGGCTCTGACACTTAAGCCTGGTTTCCTAGAAGAGCGGTCGCTTAAAAACGGTCGTTTTTGATGTAATTTTTACGTCGCAAAAATAATTGTACGTGTATATAAATTAATATGGTTCCCTATAAAAGTAAACTTCAATGTACTACAAAAACGCAAAGAATTACTATGAAAAATTGTGAGTTATCCAATTACATATACCTATGTAATTGAATAACTCATCCTAATTCATTGCGTTTTTGTAGTACGTTGAAGTTTACTTTTATAGGGAACCATATTCATTTATATACACGTACAATTATTTTTGTGACGTAAAAATGACAATAACCATTTTTGTGATGTATAAATAACGTCAAAAGCGGCCGCTTTTAGGCGACCGATTACTTAGGAAACCAGGGCTTTACAGAGAAATCAATCTTTATTAGGCTATCGGCCCATTCCATTTAGACTTATTTTGTAAGAAAAATATTTTTTAGTCATTTTGTAATTGTAACTATGTTTCGTAGCCAATAACTAATTAATTTTATTAACTTGTAAATATTGTACGTCATTTCATTGGGTAGTTTTTACTAAAAGCACAATACAATTTCACAGTTCACGCCATAAGAAACGACAGGCGTGATCCCATCCTTAAGTAAAGTTAAATTATTATTATATATGTGTAAAAAAATCTTAAATACATATTACTACTAATATGTATGTAAGATTTTTTACAATCGAGAGATTTTTAGATATATTATCAGTATTTTAACTTATTCTAATTTTACTTTATTTACAATTAATATTTTGTCCAAAGGTAGAACTCACTGGGAATAGTATATACGAGTACATACATCCCGCTGATCACGATGAGATGACGGCGGTATTGAGTCCGACAATGCCACCGCCCGGCACGCCACCCCATCAGGATTACGAGAGCGAACGCGCCTTCTTCCTGCGGATGAAATGCGTTTTGGCGAAACGAAATGCAGGGTTGACGAATGGAGGATACAAGGTAATTATTATTGCGCTTGAGAATATTAAGGCTCGGTTGTATAAAACAGATAACTCCAAGTAAATTTCCAATCCGTTATTGAAACCTTTGTAAATTTTGACACATAATGCGTTGCATTTTTTTGTATATAAAAAGAAGCACACGAGGCTATGAAATGGAAATTTGACAACAATTTATGCAATATATATATATATATATATATATATATATATATATATATATAACTCTAGCCTATGATTATATATTTATATATAATTTTGGCGTGCATAATTATTGCAATATCTTAGTTATGCTTTCGAAACCTGCATATCTTTCTATCTTTATTTATATATATATATATATATATATAGGAAGTTTTCGTTTTTCATTCGGGAGCTGTTCCGGGCTGTTCTAAGACAAGAAAAACACCCCGGAACATCTCCAGAGGTAGGTATAAACAAAACCGGCCATAATAAAAGATATGCAGGTTTCGAACACATAACTAAGATTTGCAGAATGCAATGTTAAATCGAACTATTTTAATCGTTTTATATACTTGCTACTTCTATAATCCCCTATACAACTGCAATTCAATATTGCACGCTCTAGGTGGCGAGACGAACAGTTTTAGCATGGTAATGTTACCAATTATCATAAAGCAAAGATTGCTTTGATGTCCTTGTCATACTTTCCTTCTCCCATTATTAAGACAATTATAATTGTGACAAAATATTCTAGCATGGAGAATATTCTTCATGTTAGAATGACGTTTAAGAACAAGTTTAATCGCCACAAAGAGTCTTGTCTTTAATATAACTAGATGAAAATGAAATAAATGCGTATTTCAGTCGATATTCGCTTAGTAAGATTAAGATTATGTGCTTACTAATTGAAACTAACTATCGGATCCTTCTGACGTGTATAAAAACATATGTAATAAAATGTATTGTTTGTAATTACAAATAAATGACTAAACTACTAAACTGAGGCACTGTACTACACCGCCGTGTTAGTGCAGTAGCTCAGGTGCTAACGACTGTACGAACGGCCGACCCGGGTTTGAATCCGGGCTCGGTTAGCCGGTACCATTTGTCGCTGTGATACAATTAACGGCACGTTAAAAAACTCGGAGATGATTTTCTGAGGGTAGCAAGTCCTAATACTCACATAAAAATACACTAACACACGGTAGAAGTCACAGAATTGTAACAAATAGAGTAAGTACTACTAATAATATTCCGAATAGTTTTAGTTACCAGGAATTATTGTTTATATATTTTGTCCAATTAATTGCAATATCTCATTCTTAAAACTTTAAGACACATAACATTTCAATAATAACTTTTTGGTTTAATTATTGTAATAAATTTAATTCTTAAACTCCCCTATTGATCAACGTTCCATAAAGGCACCTTACACGGTCAGTAATTCTGTCAATATTTTAGAATAATGGCAGTATTACTGTACGATAACTTGTTTAAAATGTTCAATATTCTAAAATATTGCCAGTATTACTTACCGTGTAAGGTATAGTAATGATGAAATCAAGAAAATACTGATGTTTATCCAGATAATAGATTACTTCATAAATATAAAAGGAGAATTAAAGCAAATATTGACAGTACTAGGATTTACAGTATTATTAAGACACCTTACACGGTCAATAATACTGCCAATCCTAGTACTGTCAATATTTACTTCAATCCTCCTGTTATATTTATCAAGTAATCAATTATCCGGATAAAGATCAGTATTCTCTTCATTACATCATTACTATACCTTACACAATGAGTAATACTGACAATATTTTAGAATAATGTACATTTTAAACATATTATCGTACAGTAACACTGTCATTATTCTAAAATATTGACAGTAATATTGATTGTGTAAGGTGCCTTATTGACCGTGTAAGGTGCCTTATAAATGTATCAGTAGCTATTTAACCCGTAAGTATTCAATAGTATAGCAATAATATATACATTATCTAGAGAATGCTGTTATTTTAGATTATCTCTATTGGAAACACTGATTCCCGTATTCACCAACATCCCAAAAGCTATTGAATGTATAAAATGAAAATGACATTATGAAGAAATGGCCAAAATAAATGTCAACATCTTGCATAGCGCTTGTGATTGGAGCTTTTATGACACATTTTCTTTAATCTTCAGTGTTTCTAATAGAACGAATCTAAAGTAACTACATTTCCTAGATAATTTATTTATTGCTGCGATAACAACGAATACTAGGTTCAATAGCTATTGATAGATTTATAGAAAGTTGGTGAATACGGGGGTGAATAATTAAATAAAAAGCGCTATTCAAGGTGTTTGACATTTGTTTCGGCAATGCCTGTTACAATGACGTTTTCAATAGCTTATAGGACCTAGAAAGTTTATGGGATGTTGGTGAATACGGACAAAAATAACAACTAAATATTGATATAATTATGCTTCGCACTTATTTTGCTTCAAAATGAAGTATAGTTATATATTTTGGTAAACTAATAACTTCTTTATGCGGGGAAATTCAGCAAACATAACTTTTAAATAACTCTAGTTTTAAAAAATCGTAATAAATTTATTTCTTTATATATATATATATATATATATATATATATATATATATATATATATATATACATTATCGTTAGCCTTCTACCTTACGGTGTAGGCTTAATATAATAACTAAATTAAGATATAATTTAGTATGTCACTTATTTAGCCTAAAAATAGTGCATTACCCATTTATTTTGGCCAATTTTAAGGTCTTTACCCAGGAAAATTTAAGACACATAACTTTTATATAATTACTAGTTTCTTAAAAAATCGTAATAAATTCAATTCTTGAAAATAGAACTAAATTATGATATTATTAAGATTGAGACTTATTTAGAATTTTTAAGGTCTTTACCCAGGAAAATTTAAGACACATAACTTTTATATAATTACTAGTTTCTTAAAAAATCGTAATAAATTCAATTCTTGAAAATAGAACTAAATTATGATATTATTAAGATTGAGACTTATTTAGAATTTTTAAGGTCTTTACCCAGGAAAATTTAAGACACATAACTTTTATATAATTACTAGTTTCTTAAAAAATCGTAATAAATTCAATTCTTGAAAATAGAACTAAATTATGATATTATTAAGATTGAGACTTATTTAGAATTTTTAAGGTCTTTACCCAGGAAAATTTAAGACACATAACTTTTATATAATTACTAGTTTCTTAAAAAATCGTAATAAATTCAATTCTTGAAAATTGAACTAAATTATGATATTATTAAGATTGAGACTTATTTAGAATTTTTAAGGTCTTTGCGCAGGAAAATTCAAGACACAAAATTGAACTAAATTATGATATTATTACGTTTGGCACTTATTTAGCTTCAAAATTAAGTAATATTTGTTAATATTGGTCGATTAATAAAGTCTTACGACAGAAAATTCAAGATACATATATAATATAATAATACGTACAGCAAATGAGGTTGGAGATTTCAACGCCCGATAGTGCATATGTGAGTGTCCATTCTATATGCAATTCCGACTTCTGCGGAATCAATTGACTCTCTGATTTAGTCCTTAAATTATCATCTTTTTTATTGCATTTTGTTCAAACTAATGACAAATTGACTGATTGACCTCAACAGCCAAATCTTCAATAATTACATCAAATCATCTATGGTAATAGCTTCATGCTCTAATCAAATATGCTCACATTTTCTAATTTTCAAGCCAATTTTTGGTATCGAAATATATTAATAAAAAATAGCGTTAATTATTCATAGATAAATGATCTTTAATTTTGTTTTTCAAGATTGGATTTATGCTGATATCTCCAACAGTGTGTTGGAATATTATTCAAATAGAGGGTATCACTCACTGATGGCATGAGTATGTTTAACAAGAGACGTTTATTAGCATGAAGCTATTTACAATTGATCTATAATATATTTAAAACACTTTAATAAAAATTGAAATAAATAAAATAAATTAGAGTCGTTAAAAATCAGTAAAAGTAATTAAAAATAATTAAAAAGATACAATGTGATTCAATATTCATAATGGGTAAGATTATACTTATTTTTTTAAATAATTATCACACTTTTTATATCACTTGGTATATTATTAAACATTATTAATCCTGTTTAGAATATTGGTTTGAACACTTTTCTAGTTGCAGCCATTGTAACAAAAAAATCACTTACATTTCTAGTATTATATTTATGAACATCGTTAACATATTGAATATTATTGTACAAATAGTTTGATTAACGAATATTACCTCGGTGATCCTGATGACATGACACTTTAATATTATTGTATTATTATTTTATTTTATTTATTCAATAGATATTTTTAAAAAAAGAATATTACCATATAGGTGTTAATTTTGTAGCTTCCGCCAGATGGCGGAGAAAGTCTTCTATATAGAGAGAAATAGCATTACTTTAATATACTGTTCTTCATTTATTTTTGTATTTATTCTATCGTCTTGTCTTCACTCTCCCAAATCTAGTTGCTCCAATTCTTTTTGGGTCGTTAGTAAGCGCGCTGGTGGCCTTCCTCTGCTACGCTTATCAGCTCGTGGTCTCCCCTCCAATAATTTCTTGGTCCATCTTCCGACGCCCTTCTTTCTATTTGGCCAGCCCACCTCCATTTCAGTTTCCATATTCGATCTACTACGTTGTGACTTTAGTTTTCCTTCGAAGGTCTTCATTATTAATATGGTTTTGTAGGGATACCCATCTCATTGATATTCCCATTTTGCATGAGGCTATTTTCAGTGACAATTAAAGTTTTCTACTCCGTATGTGAGGACAAGTAAAATGCATTGATCATACGCTTTCCATCTCAGACACATCGGGATTTTGCTTTTAACCCAAATAAACCTGAAACTTTTTTTATTCAAATTTTGTAGTAAATGTGTTTTATATTATTGCTCTAAGTTATATCAATTATAATAAAAGTGTTAAACTTACGCTAGTTTCTTCATAAAAAGGATTTCCATGATGTTCTTTTAAAGGAATGGTAGGGTTAAACAGTCAGTCATAGATTTAAGTATCTTCTACCGATTACTTTTTCTCAAGTGTTCCTTATACGGAACTGTAGGTCTATTTGGGTTAAGGATATAATTGAGTTTTCCATATGCTGCTACAAATGCATATACCTCGGTCATGAGAAAATTAGAAGAAAAAAAATACCTAGAGATAATCAGACATGTAAACTACTCAGAAGAATCAACCTCGCACGGATTCTTGTGAGTAGTTTACATGACTGATTATGAGGTATTTTTTCTTCTTCTAATTTTCTCATGACCGAGGTATATGCATTTGTAGCAGCATATGGAAAACCCAATTATATCCTTAACCCAAATAGACCTACAGTTCCGGTAATTTTTTCCTTCTAATTTTCTCATGACCGAGGTATATGTATTTGTAGACAAAATATACATTTGTAATTCCGATGTCAAACTGTTCCCTCGGTACTATATTTGCCATTATCTTTGTTTTGTAGAAGTTGATATCCAAACCAACTTCCAAACTAATGTCGTTCTTTTGTCATTTGCTTTACGTCTCCTAGGTTGTCGGCCATGAGGACTATCTCATCCGAAAATCGGAGATGATTGAGTTTTTAGCCATCTATGGTAATGCCTATTGTATCTCAATTAAATTTCTATTCCCAGACGGTTAAAAATAGTTTTGGAGACATAGTGCCCCCTGTCTTAGTCCTCCACCGAATTTAATGGGTTGGCCTTATTTGAATGAGTTTTTATAGATGTTATAGATTAATTTCGAGTATCTGTGATCAATGCGACATTCTTTCATAGCCTCCACGTTTTAAGGCGAATCTTCGAAAATCTCGTTCGAGGATTCGAGCTGAAAATCTATTCGAAAAACGCGGTGTGGGACTAACGGAACTGCTGCTACTTCTTTTGCGGAGTGTATAAACCGTGGCCCCAGGAAAAACTGGAGTGGTGCGCACCGAGAAATAAATTTATTTCGAAATATTTTGTGATAATTGCGCGGATGTCTATAAACTATACTACTGTACTTAAGCATTATCAGATTGTATTTATCAAAACTTGAAATATGAAACTGCAATCTCTGTTGAATTTTGATTACAAATCGGAGTAAATATATACTTTTCTGATGCAAATATTTCTATTTCGAGACACAAAATTAGCTTTTTCGTCCTAACAAAGTATCAAATCATCCTTCGTTTGGAGAAATATCCAACCATATTTTCAGAAAATTATAAAATGTTGACTAGAAAAGACCGCGCGATTAGGTCAACATTGAACCGTATTTCATTTTCCGAGATTCGCCTTAACGTTGACGTTTAACTTAGCTATGTCGAAAGCTTTATAAAGGCACCTTAAACGATCAATATTACTGTCAATATTTTAGAATAATGACAGTATTACTGAACGATAAAATATTTAATATGTTCATTATTCTAAAATATTGCCAGTATTACTCATCGTGTAAGGTATAGTAATGATGTAATGAAGAGAATACTGATCTTTATCCGGATAATTAATTACTTGATAAATATAAAAAGAGGATTGAAGCAAATATTTACAGTACTAGTATTGACAGTATTATTGACCGTGTAAGGTGCCTTATAGAAATCCACGAATACAAGAGTCAGTGGTTGTAGTCCAGTGACTTTCGATTAAAACGCACGGGTGTCTATTTGTCTTTTGGTTACATTTCCCTACATCTCTTCCTGTCTAGAGATTGTCCGAATTTAACCATCCATTTTGCATTTAACACGTTACCTACCACTCCAATTTCGCTATCCGAAGGCGCCATCATGTTTTAAAGTAAAATATGATTAAATTGACGTAATTAATTTTAATATTAAGTATAACCTTCAGTAAAGTGCTTTAAATTTAAAAACTGTATCTGCTTTTCTGGTAGAAATATATACTATAGTATCTGCCTTTCTGGTAGAAATATATACAATTGTATCTGTCTTCATCTAGGCATAATGGATACATTTTTATAACATATATATTTATCGAAAGGAGAGTTATTTTTATCTGTCGTTTATGAATAAGGGCACTAAATACTATAAATGTAATTATATTATAATTCGATTTATTTATCTCAATTGTGATACTACAAATATGCTGTAGTACCAAATAATTTCCAATTACAATATTTGTAATTGTATGATACAGGCGTTTGGCAAAGTAAACCAGTTACGGTTTCATTATAAAAGAGTACGTGACCAAGTCAACATTTTTTCGCGTAATAAAGTATCCCCTCGTCGTCCTCGATTCAGGTGTTACATGTAAAATAATTTGTAGTATAATCTAGCAAATTTATGCGCTGAAACGCTCCCGTTTCGAGAAGCGGACGTGGAAGAGCTGGACAAATATAGAACGCGTGACGGGACAATAGACGCCTAGAGAAACGGATAGTTTTTTTTAACCATAACGAGCTCTTAGACGATCTTTCTGGCAATTTGTAGTAGTTACCATTTTTTTTCTGTACGTTTCAAACAAAAGTAATATATCTATTGTTTTGTGAAAATTTACAATTAATTCTACATACGGGAAATATAGAATGCTTTTTTAATCGTGCTTTATTAAATTGGCTTTTATTTCTTATTTTCAATGTCAAAATGGTCGATTTATACTGAAATATATATTTTTTTATTTTAAATTTATTATAATTTTAAACTTATATACATTAATACGGGAAATATAGAATACTCTTTTAATCGCGCTTTATTAAATTGGCTTTTATTTCTTATTTTCAATATCAAAATGGTCGATTTATACTGAAATATATTTTTTTTATTTTAAATTTATTATAATTTTAAACTTATATACATTAATACGGGAAATATAGAATACTTTTTTAATCGCGCTTTATTAAATTGGCTTTTATTTCTTATTTTCAATGTCAAATGGTCGATTTATACTGAAATATATATTTTTTATTTTAAATTCATTATAATTTTAAACTTATATACATTAATAATACATATGATATATACAAGTTACACATTTACAAACACAATTTAACATAATATATACCTAATACATAATACATAAGTGGTATAATAATACTACTTATGTATTTTTTTTATTATTTGATTAATTTATATTGGAATCCTCAGACGTTGCGATGTATATCCAATATAACGTGTTTAAAGAGGTGTTCCAATTTGGTAAAATCTAAAATAGTTGAAAATTATACAATTTAATTTAAATTATACAGTTTGAAATAAAAAATGAAATTGATAATAAAAAATATAGAATTTGTATTATTAGTTTTGTTTCGGACAGTTTATATTTCTTTAAACAGTCCGAAACAAAACTAATAATACAAATTTTATATTTTTTATTATCAATTTCATTTTTCATTTTAAACTGTATAATTTAAATTAAGTTGTATAATTTTCAACTATTTTAGATTTTACCAAATTGGTACACACCTCTTTAAAAACTTAATAATACAAATAAATTCTTAATCATTTCCTCTTTTACCCTTGGGGCATCGAGCCGTTTGCTTATATGTATTTTTTGTTTTTGTGAACAAAAAATTCTTATTTTATCCTTCACAGTCTCTTTTGCTTGTTTTCCGATGATGTCCTTATTTTTCAGTGCTTTTGTGATTGTTCCATTCCATGATAGTCTTCGTCTTCTTTTGCCTCCGGGCCTCGCTTCAATTTTTTATTACTTACAAATTCAAATATTTTCATTCGTACTGGTATGGAGGATAGTCTGGTTCTTATATCTTCGTTTTGCATTTTGTCACTTCTTGTCACTCCTTACACTCTTCTCAAGGACTTCATTGCTGCCGCAAATATCTTAGATTTTTGTCTCTTATTCATCACCCATGTTTCGCTTCCATATACTATATATATATACGCACTTATTTTATTATTTGTCAGAGTTACATTTTCCTGTACTCTATAATTGAACCAAGGTACTTTCGTCACGTGCTTTTTCTCCGTTCAATTTAATATTTCTCACTTTTTATTTATTCGTTAACACCATCACCTTAGTCTTGCCTATATTTACTCTCAGCATCCTTTTATTCAACGCACCCAGCCAGATTCTCCTTTATTGTCCTTTCGGAACTGCGTCCGCGGACCACATAGTGGTATATGTGGTCCGCGAGCGCAGTTATCACTATTGGTTTGATATTTATGGGTTCTATAGTAATTCCTTTTGCATTTTCCTTCCATCTCTTTGTTTATATCGTGCATCAGTGCAATAAACAATAATGGAATTCGGTTTATATATACAAAATGAAAACACGGACGTGAGGACGGTTTATCCTGAAATAAACTATAAAATTTTAAAAAATTATGGCAGAAACAAAAAAATCAATTTAAGAGAATTATTTTTCATTATACTATTTATTATGACAAAATAAGTAATATAATATAATATGCATTTACTTTTTACGTTATTTTTTATCATGTATACTTTTCTGTGTAAATATCCTGTTGTTGAATTTTGATCTATTCGGCAATAAACTATATTATTATTATAATAACTAAGCGGTACGTGCATATTTTTATTTTGTGAGCACAAACAGTCCAAATAATCCAATGATTTCTGTCTTATTACTTATTTGTATGTCAGCATAAACCTCTAAAAGGCACACTATTATTCAAAATTATTGACAGTATACCTGATCGTATAAGGAGTAGTAATGATGGAATGAAGAGAATAAGGCACCTTACACTATTATTCAAAAATATTGATAGTATACCTGATCGTGCGAGGTGTAGTAATGATGGAATGAAGAGAATAAGGCACCTTACAATATTATTTAAAAATATTGGTGGTATACCTGATCGTTTAAGGTGTAGTAATGATGGAATTAAGAGAATACTAATGTTTATAATTTATAATCCACGCATCAATATCTCAGATCATATATATATATATATATATATATATATATATATATATATATATAAATAATACTGCACTAGTCTGGAACGATACTGATAATAAAACTGACAATATGCAATCATCGTGTAAGGTTGATAAATATTGATTTGATGACATTATTATTGACCGTGAAGGCTGCCCTTAAAAGTGACACATTACATCACTCACATGTTTAGAGAAATCTAGCAACTACATGTATTACTTTTTTTATATATTTAAGTTGCTCGAAAAGATACATTACTTGTGTCTTTCAAGTCCTAGCCGATTCTACAGATACCAGCCTTGGCCTCTTTCGACTATAGCCCATTCTCGCAGTTCCCACACTCCAGTCCATACACCACTTATAGCCTTCACATACGCATCCCAGATCTTACACGCTATTACAAGGTTACCTTCCCACTACTTCATTTTCTTTTCGCCATCCCATAAGCCATTCTCGCCATCCCATAAGCCATTCTCGCCTTTGTTTGCACCCACTCCAAATGCTTCCTATACCCATCTCTACAGTCGAACCAAAAACCTAAATACCTATCTCAATCATCCTTCCAGCTTCAGCTCTTACTCTCTACCCACCCTACCCTTATTGTAAACCTCATCCATTTGAGTGTTTCCACATTCACTACTAACCCCCTCTTATGAAGGGGCCTTCCAATTCATTCCACCATCTTTTGCGTCTCTTCCACTCTCTTGGCCACAAGTACTACATCATACGTATATACTAACATCCATACCTAGGTTCTTCCTTCCACAACCCCTCTATATATATATATATATATATATATATATATATATATATATATATATATATATATATATATATAATAATAAGTATTATTATGAATAGACTGAAATAAACAAACAATGCTTCACACTGAAATAAAGTTAAATAAGTACGAAACTTAATTATATTATCCTTTATTTATAATTACAATCATTAAATTGATTTTTTCATAAAAAGGATTTATATGTGTTGAATTTTCCCATGTTAAGACGTTCTTAATTGAATAAAGTAAACAAACCTCCATTTTAAAGCTAAGTGCCAAATATAAGTCATATCATCATATAGTAATTTGTAATTTGAGGAATATAGTTTATTACGCTTTTCTAACAAGCATGTTTTTATCGAAAAGTTATGTGTATTGATTTTTGCCGCATTAAGATATTATTAATTTACCAAAATAAACAAATAAGGATTAATTTTGAAGCTAAATTAGTAACATAATTTTTTCATCATATAGTTTAAATTTAAGAATTGAATTTATAACGATTTTTTAAACAAGGCGACGTTAAAGGTCCTTTACTTATTTCTCTTTACAAATTCATCCATATGTGATTCATCTCACTATTTTTTTTTATAGCGAGAAATCAATATGTATTAGACTATCGGACCTTGACCTTTCCGCCCTTCTGATTAAATTTGCTGTTAATATTAATAAAAAGTTGTAATTAAGAGTATTTAATGTAGTAAAACATTTATCGTTAATAAAAAAAGTAACACAATTAGAAATAATTTATTTCAAAGTAGAACTATTTTAAAATAACAAAGTTCTTAATAATGTAATTTAATAAAGAATTAACTACATGTTTTATATTATACACTCAAACCACGAATCTGCTGTTTTCCGCATATATATATATATGTAAATTCTAGGTTTGATTATGAACATATAATTAAGATAAAATTTTAATTTTACTTGTGCTACTATTCTAACAACGTAGCGATATAATAGTAATTTTTTGTTATGTATATGTATCCCAAGAATAATTCTGTAACAAATTAATGCATTGTGAAAACTCCTCCACGCATAAATGAGTAGCTAGTAAATCCACTCGCGATTCACGCAATTAAATACAAAATTGGTAGCTTATCAACCCAAGTGTGTTTTCAAACTCGATTAATTATTCGGCCTTTCACGCGGTAAACATATACGATATGAATTTTCATAAGAGCGCTCGATGAACCAATGTGTGTTTGTGTGCGATTCCTCCACATGCCGTCGAGAGGGTCACTTATTGCGCGCACAAAGGAATTAATTAACTGTGCGCGTGCATAATCCCCAGTGCACTTAACGTATGCACGCGTGATATGCAAATTGGTCTTATGTTTCAAACTCATTTTCAGGTCATCCACTGTTCAGGGTATTTGAAGATCAAGCAGTTTTCAGCGTCGGCCTCGCCGTACGAGAACTGCTACCAAAATATGGGCCTCGTCGCCGTCGGCCACTCGCTACCCCCCAGCGCCATCACCGAGATCAAACTGCACACGAACATGTTTATGTTTAGGGCTAGTTTGGATTTGAAACTCATCTTCTTAGATGCTAGGTATGTAACATCCGGTTAATTGAAATACAGTTTGTGTAAATAGAAGCGTGATGAAAAATGTATCTCTCAGTTGAAATTTCATCTGGGAGCGCGTGCATTTTTTCGCACGCGGCTCGTTTTTTTATTTCGCTGTGTACCACCCTCTATTTTATATTGTTTGCTCGCAGGGTGGCACAGTTGACGGGGTACGAGCCGCAGGATCTCATCGAGAAAACGCTTTACCACTATATACACGGCAGCGACATGTTACCAATGCGATTTTCACATCACCAATGTAAGTAAAGTTTAATACCTTTTTCATAATTAATTAAAAATATATATATCGTTAATTTGTTAATGTGTAAATAGGGGTCTAAAGAGCACATACATGGTCTATTATATTATTATATAAAACAACATATTTATTAAAATATTTGAATACTAGAGTGTAGGATCCTTTTCGAACCCTGATAAACAATATCAAACAAAAAAAACTCAAAAAACGTCTACTATTTTCATAGAGCTATCAGCCGTGAAGATTGTCCGCCGGTAAAGGGAGAGTTTAATCACACAGTATTTACCTTAACTTCACAGAAACCCTTTGAATAAAAAAAACGATTATACAATGTTAGATTATGATGAAACTTTCAACATTCCTTGAAGATTAAAATTTCTGTAATAAAATAATATTGTCAATCCAGCTCGGCAGTGGCCCTAGGAGTATTAGTTAGTGGCATAAAATTATTTTTAATTTATTTTATTTTTCTTATAAAATTTCACCTCAAACCATAGGATCATTTTCCGAATTTTCGGCGTTCACGTTAAAAGTAATCCAAGTAGATTGGGGATAATAGAGTTTTCGTATGGAAAGCCACCCCCTGAATCCAAAAACACAAACTAGAAGTCTGTAGCTATGCTACCCTCCAGACAACTATCCAGAACTATCCAGATCCAGAAACACCATTTTAGACAAAATTGAGGATTAGAATCTTTTACATTTTCACTGTCGATATGTTAATTATTCAATGCATTAATAATTAAGCCAACATCATTGTAAATTTTACGAGTTTTAAAGGTTAAATAAAACTATTTTTTACTTTGTTTTTTATCAGACTTCAAGTATGATAAAAAAACCTAAAATCAATAGGATGATGTAATTTAAAAAAGTAAAAATTAGAATGGAATTGAATAAGATGAAGAGGAAACATGTAACCTACCACAAGCCCTAACAATATAATATTTGTACAATTTATATTAATATTTACTGATTGGTCCACTTAAGGCTGGGGAATTCAAGGCCTACTAGATTTAGAAAATGTATTTATTTGTTAGTACGATTACCAGTTCTTAGATAGCACTAGGATCGCATTTTATAGTATTTATTTGAAACCGGAAGTACACGAAGCGATGTTAGACAAAGATGAAAGCATGCTTGGTTGACAGCCAAGTACAGCTGTTTCTGACGTTGCGCCATGTTGCCATTAGAAATATGCTGTTTAATTTAATATATTAAATGAATTTCGTTGATTTTATAACATAGTTTTTTAAAATCAAATTCAAGTAGGCGAGAAATTCAATTTTCAAACGTCATCATTTTAATATATATATTTAGTATGCTATTTGAGCTTGATATTTAATTTTATATATATTGTGCTATAAATTAAAGATATTTTATGGACTTTTAAATCATGCTAAAAATACTATTGAAGTTGATGCTGATTTACCACCAAGTACAACCAATATTCAATATAAATATTGTTTTGTTAATGAGAAAAACTATTTGAATTATGTTACTGAAAGAGATAACATGTAATCAAAAAGTAATTATCTGTATAATTATAAATTTATATAGTATATAAAGGTTACAGTAATACTAATAAAGTACTTACCAAAAAAACACTCAATATGATTTCAGTGTAGGCCTTTAAATCCTGCACTACTCAATAAACACTGAAGCAATATTTCAGTATATGGAATGCCAAAAACAATATAATATAAACCCAATGGTAATGTTTTTTGTAGAAATAAAACGTTTCCAAAAATATGAGCAAAAATGTATGTCAAAGGATCCCAAGATATGTGAAATGTACAAATCAGCATGCAGCGGCTGACTGCCCTAGGAAATAAAAAAAACAACTAAATAAATAGCAACTAGAACCACCCTGCAAATTATAAAGGTTGTGTATACCACAAACAATTTTGAAGAAAAACTTTACCCTAACCTACGTAAGGTAACTTTACAACAGAACACCGATGAACAGTAGAGCTAGAGACTAACTTTGTCCAAAAGACAAGAGGCTTTAAATATCACAGGAAAAGCCAACAAATAATAATAATTTGTTTCTGGTCATATATACGGGTGTATAATAGAAAATACAACTAACATACAACAAAGAAACGTCATGGAGGAACTGAAAACCATGATGAAATAACTCAAATGGGGACAATGATGAATCACAACATTGGTTACCAAGATATCATAATGACACAGGCACTAAGGATCGGAATATGGAACACTAATGGCTTAGTCACACGCACAAGTAGTAAGACACTTCCTTATTAACAACTATCTATCTACAGGAAAGTCTACTCACTGTCAAGAAGAAAACTAGATATTATTGATTTCCGTGTAACTAAGAGTATAAGTCTTGTTTCGAGGTTCTTAATAATAGATTTACAGATTTGGATCTTTTTAGAAGTTATCTAACAGAATTAATAGAGATCAAAATACACCTTAAGATATAGATGAATCAATGACTAACTTGTCCTTTAACATTAGAGATAAAATTCGAAAAAGAGATGGCTCAGGTAACGAAGGCAGAATAATAGAACTGAAGAGAATACAAAAATCACTTAACAAAGCATCAAAAGATATGAAAAAAATTTACAATTAAAAAATCAAACAGTTCAAAGGTACTTACAAAAGGAGACGACAATCTACTCATTATGAAGAGCAACAAAAAATAAAGAGACCACAATTAGTAAACGCACCCGTTTAACCAGGAAATTGGGCCAGAGACAACCATAAGGCCGCCGCATTCTTGATAGATATCTGCAAATCACAGGGATGTGAAACATCGGTTAAGTGATTTTACCCCAAAAAAGGCACTCAAAAAAATAAACCAAATAAAGAAATTAAAGAAATATACAGGCCTTGACCTTATTACGGGAAACAAATACTGCAGGAGTTACTAATTGAAGCATTCAGAGCTCTTACTCATCATCACCACGGCACAATTGAACCAATACACATAATTGTAAATATAATCAATAATGATTTAGAGTGGCACGTGAGTTATAATCTTACCATATGACATTCATACAATCCTAAATTCTTATCTAACAGACACTTCTTTGTGAAATGTGGTAACGAAATCAAAGACTTGCATCGAATTCTAGCAGGTGTACCCCAAAGAAGTACATTAGGACCAGTATTATACCTATTTTTACAGCCGACTTACCGACAACCTAATAAACGTCCGTAGCAACCCTTGCGGACGTACAACTGTATTCGCATCACATACCAACGCAACTATAGCATCTAAAAGCCAATTGAACAAGCTCCAAACGGAGGCATATGAAATGGAAAATTAAAGCAAATGTAGGCAGTCAATCCATGACAGACTTACAGTGAAAAAGTAAAATTGCCCCGATGTAATATTATATACAAAAAATCATTATGACATCATTAAACCTTGATCATGGGCTTGGCAAAAGCATATATTTAATAAAAGAAAATAATTTAATTCGGACTTAAACAAAGTAGTTTATACTAGATGTTGGGAAAGCTATCTCAGCTTAATTTGGATAACAAAACAGTAATTAAGCCAATATGGGCTTACAGAATCCAGCTCTGGATTCTCCAGAAATTGATCCAAAACATGCTTTGAATAATAACTATTGCACGCAGGTACACTTATATCTGTGCCTTCCTACAGTAAAAGAAGAAATTCAGAATGAGTGCTGCATATAGTTCGAGAGTGGAAATACATCCCAACAAACTTGCAAAAAATCTAATGTGTCCTTCAAGTGAATAACAATGCTCTAAAAAGCTTTAAATTCTCAGATGTAGTAAACATATTTGATTAATAAATTTCTATAATTAAGCGAAATCAAGCAAATTGTAAAAAGCCAGGACTTTTACATACATACATCTTATCAAATACTTATTTTCTATTCTCACGAATTAAATACATACATTTAGTATGATATTATAGAGTAATTTACAAAGTTTTATTTAGATTGCTTCATTTCAACTTTAGTTTTTTTTTAATTCAGTGTTTTTTTTTCAAAAAATAAAAATATCTTAATTTGTAAATCTACTGTTGCCTTCCTTGTATTTAATCTTTGTATTTATTCAGAGATATTATTGGCTTTATCTTGAAATTGTTACAGACAAGACATTAAGAACTATTTACCCAAACTATTTTTTATGCTTTTAGTATTTATTTGCCTGACTTATCCATGTGATTATCTGTATAATAAGCTCCTTTACAATATTACTCAAACTCAATTTTATTGACTGTTGATTTATCAATATATACATGGTGTATGTGAAATAACTATGATCACAGAAGAGCTGCATTTAGTTATTGAAGCACCATATACTTTAATGTAGTGCTAGTTTTTAAATTAGCACTCATCAAAAGGAATCAAAATTACCATCTACAGTATAGTCTGTATCTATTTCTGAAATTTCACATATTTGGGGGAGGCATGGCACAGTATAAATCTACAAATTGGAAAGAACTTTAACTCTCTAGGGCAAATGTATGTAATTTGTATAACAAAAGGCAAGTTACTGTTTTTATTTAAAATATAACAGCTAGAATAAACATTGATACCTTATTTGTTACATTAAAACTGTTAAATATGTTGCAATAGGTGCTGCACCCTTCAATTATAGCTGTTGATGTCAAACAGTTTGGTACACTTAATTCACATATACACATACATGTGACATAGATTCTGTTATTATAAAATAAAATAAATATGATATACAGTATCACAATCTCTAAATCCCACACTTACTAAATAAAATAATATTACAGTTAACAATATTCTGTCCCCAAATGTTCTTTGTTATTCACCCACAATTATGCAATTCTTCCTCATTTCCACACTGAAAGTGCATAATAAATCTGCGTGTCGTTTGTTGTGAGGGCTAGCAATTTCTTAGGCAGACCAGCATTCACTTAATTAATTTGTAATTACCATATCTGCTACTTATAATTGCACTCTTCTGCTCATGTAGTTAGTGTTAGTCTAATATTATTGCAGCAGCTTTTAGGTTGGCCATGTCAGCCTGTGAAAATCCTGAACACATACATATTCTTTCTCTCAATGTCAATTTCTCTATTTGACTACCCTTAGCTCAATCATTCCAACCCTGTGTATCACCAACATCAGTTGTACTATTCAATCCACAGTCATTTGTGATGCATGGGACTGGATATATTGTGCTATTAAAGTTGCAGCATTGAGTGGTGTTGGTGTGGAATGAACTGGTATACTTTGTTCTAATAGTATTCTGGAAGGGCATATTTGTTGATTAGTAGTAGTTACTGTGATAGCTAATAGCTATCAACCTTGCTCTTCTGCCGTGTGCTAATGGTGTATGTATGGTATGGCGGACTTACTACTTTGTACTCAAGTTTGTTGATTGTATTCCAATGACAAATGGTATCGACTATCCGGGCCACCCGCTTAATAAGAGGGGATACTCGGCACTGTACTACATTGGCGTGTGATGTTGTAAAACACTGTCACAAGTTATATTCAGCCGCGCGGATCAATTATAGGTTATGTACACAATAACAAAACATAATTATATTGGGCAACTATGTATGTCAGGTCCACAACATAATAATTTTAAAAATATATTATTATTTATAATTACCGAATGAACCACACTTTATCATTACAATAATTTGTGAAACGTTTCACTCGCTTATTATATAGTATTTCACCGACCATTTTCATATTATAACGCTTTAGTTCCAAAATATCTCACTAGTGTCATCACTCGTGAAAATCGTGAAGTTTTAATTGGGTTGGTAGGATGAGTTACCGGTTATATCATTACCACGTAATATTTGAAGTTTGCAATTTGGGTCAATATTTTTTCGGACCGTCCCATTTCAATACGAAGGAATATTTGATATAAGTCGGTTTACTACCCCCAATAGTGTATTGCTGGTCATACACTGTGACTTTGTTTTTTAAATTTATGACGTATGATAAAAGTTATAAAATATATTTTTTGATACAAAACGAATTTAAAAAATTGTAGAGACCCGTTTTTGGGTAATTTCATATGTAAAAAAATGCAATTTATTTGATAAAGATCCGTTGTTTCGTTTAGAAATGCCGGGTTCCGAAAGCCGGACACTTTCTAATTTCCCCGCGTTAACGATTTCAAGTGTGTAAAAAACAAAGTAAAAATCGTTTTATTTATCCTTTAAAATGAATTATCGCATAGTAGACGCCTTAGCAATCTAATATTTACGTTTTTTTTTCAATTTTAATTAAAAAAATGCAGGAGCTCTATTTATCTAATTAGATAGTCAAAGCATCTATGTAGTATAAATTGAAACTCCTCCATGCAAAAAATAGTGTTAAATACAATTTATATAATTATTCTAGTTGATTATAATCAAACAGTGCCACCGCTAGCTTCTCTTCTCTTCTTGTTATTATGATGCTGGAAAATTAATAGCGTCGCGAAGTTTCCGGTCGCAATTATCTCTCCTCGCGGAGATTCGATCGAATTCGAAACGCGCTTCCGGCTGTGGGGGGTGGGTGGCAAGGGCGCCCTAAAAGCCGGCATTAAAGTGAGACGGCGCGAGCGCCGTGGGAGCAAACATAGCTGGGCAAACAGGGATAACGCCCCGATGTAAAATGAAACCGATCATAAAAGCGGGAACAGATTTTTTTATGCCGCCACCACACAGCCGCCGATATCAACCAGCGAAATTTCGCTCTCTTTTAAAAAAAAATCAAATCCGATGTGGAAGTGATAATAAATAAACATATCTCATGTGGAAATTGCAAGAGATAGCGATATATATCCAATATTATTACATATGTACAATGAATTTCTGAAATAGATTCTTGTCAATGAGATTTATATATTTTTTTAAATATTGGTTGTTTCGTGTTAAATGGTTGTCGTACTAGAGCCGTTTTCGTGTATCACTCTGGGCTGGTACGGGTTTCTTGTTCTATTTGCCGCTTCCGATGCGCACAATTCTACCTCCGTCCTTACAACCAGCGGCGCACCATCGCAAGACCTGAGCGATACTGCACGCCACGGGGGGCGACTAGCAATGCTAATCCATGCTAAACGAAAGCGCTTTAGAAGAGCCCCGTTAAACGATGGAACGTAATAATATAACCGGGAAACAATTAAACAATTGAATTGTTGTTTAATAATGCGTTTAAACCAAAAATAGGCTGATTAAAAAAATACTTTCTTTACAAACCCTGTATATAATACTGTTATCAGATATTATGAAATGTGATTCGCTTTATAACCGTTCGTATTCTGACTAATTGATTTGTAACATAGACGTATATGATAATAGATATGAAGATATATCATATATCAGATTTCTGACAGTACACCGCAAATCATTTAATGTTCTTAACTTAAATATGTTTGAGTTGTAGTAGTATTGTATGAAAGGAACAATCCTCATATTGTTCCTTTCATACAATACTACTACAACTCAAACAGTCTTGACTTTTTCGCAGGTCATATTTACAGAAAATATTGTTGGCTCTCAAACTCGGTTTGTAAGATTTGAAGACCTCCTACATTACATAACTACGAAATATGATCATCAATTCTCCCAGAATAAATATCAGAGCCACTAATAAAGTGTTTTTATCAAGTAATATAAGTTGTATGCAATTCTGTTGCATAATTTTAGCTCCTTACAATTTCACAATTCGCAGTAAAAGAAAGGTATAGATCTTACAGAAAAAAATGTTCGCCGAATAAAGTAGATTTAAGCTAGCAATAAGACTGTCAGCCCTGAATTTTCTGATATTTGAAAAACACTCTTACTTGCTTTGAAGTTATAAAAAACCGTCTTCAAACTTCAAAATCCTTTTAAGGATTTATCTAGAATAATTCGTTTTCTATAATTACCTACTTCACCGACTTCTATCGCAAAATATAATTTAGTTTGACCAATTTTTTTATGTTGCATCACGTCTATGATGCGAATTGTGAAATTGTATGGAGACTAAGTGTGAATTCTCACGTTTTGTTTATTAAGTCCTTTAAATCATTTTGAACAATTTAAAAAAAAGCAGATTGACCTAAGGACAATAAGTTGCGCTACACAGTGGATATGTGCTTCGTCAACATGACCAAAGAGTTCGACCGAGTACGATTGACAGATGTAACCAGTATACTGAGTGAAAAGCATATAAATTCTAAGTTGATACGAATAGAAAACACATAAACACGAACTGCAACAACAATTAAAGGACAGGAAGACAAGTCAAAACAGGTGAACAGGCGAAGGAATAAGACAAGAAGACTCGCTTAGTCCCTTCCTATTTAATCTCATTATGGACGTAATACCAAAAGAGGCAGGGTACAAAATGGGATCAACCTGTTTTCATATCATATGCTACGCCGACGATGTGGTGCGAATAGCGTAATGCAAAGACAACCTGCAAAGACTCCTGCACGAACTCAACCAACAAGCGAAAGACCTAAGCATGATAATCAATACCACAAAAAACAGTATGTCTAGTAACATCCAAAGAATCGATCTGGTGTAAACTAGAAATAGACGTAAAATCCATACAAAGTAGAAAATTCAACTACCTCGGACTTGAAATAACAAGTGACGACAACCTACAAGAAGAAATAAGGAAACAAACAATGAAATCGACGCAAATATCAGGATGCATCAGAAACCTAGTATGGACTAAATAAATTAAATAAATCATCATCACCAGTTGGCTCTACAGCCCCGGGGGACTTCGGCCGTTCGTTTCCCGAACACCCCTGACGCGTATTTTGAGGGGATCAGCCTCTGTTTTCCTACATTCTTTCTTTCATGGATCTTTGTGTGTTTTAGCCTTTTCTACTATCTTTCTCTATTTTTTCCTGTTATGTACATTTTTTTTCCAGTTGTATACCCCTAGTTTTTTTAGGTCTTGTTCTACATTGTCAGTCCGCCTTGTCATTGGTCTTCCTCTTCTTCTGTTTTCCCTTGGCTTTCATTCCATTATCCCTCTTAATATTGCATTTCTGTCTTTCCTCTATACATGTCCAAACCATTGTATCTCCTCGCTTTTATTTCTTTTACAAAAATATACTGGTACAAAATGGCTGAACAGACAGTTCAACCATTTTGTACCAGTATTTTTGTGTTTTAGTGATATCCGATTTTCCGTTTACTTTTTCTGCTTGAAGGATTTCTCTCATTACTCGTCTTTCGAAGATTTCTTCCTCGTCTTTTATTCTCATGCTTCTCGTTTCTAGTGCGTATGTTACCACTGGTTTTACCATTATCTTATAGATATTTACTTTAGTCCCCTTGCAAGGCTTTTTGACTTAAATAGCTTCTTGCGTATTGCGTATGTTCTGTACCCTGCTTGTATCCTCGCTTTTATTTTCCTATTACAGTTGTCTGTGCTTATTTGTGACCCTAGGTAAATAAAGTTGTTCACTTCTTCAATGTCGATGTTGTTAGTTGTAAGTTGTTTCCGTTTGTGACCTCCTTCATGTATTTTGTTTTTTCTTTGTTTATGTGTAGTCCTGCATTCTGAAGGCCTCATCCAGCCACTTTTTGCTCCTACTTACGATCATGATGTCATCTGCGTATGCCAGTATTGGTGTCATTTTTGTCGATAGTTTCCCATGTCCTTTTATCTTTCTTATAGCTCCTTCCAGAAACACGTTGAATAGTGTTGTTGATCGTGCGATCCCCTTGTCTTACTCCTGTATTTATATTTAGGTTTTATGATGTTCCTTGTCTTGTTCGCACTACCGCGTTGGATCTCTCCATTGTTATTCTCGTTAGATTTATAAGTTTTTGTGGTATGTTCATGTTTTGCATCTCCCCTAGTGGTTTCTTCCTGCTCACTGTGTCAAAAGTGGCTTTAGGGTCTATGAAAAGTATATTTTTCTAGTAGTTGGTTTAACGTAAGATGGCGTCTGTTGTCAATCTTCTCGGTCTGAATCCATTTTGGTAGTCTCCTATCTCTCTCTCTGAATGTGTTTCCAGTTTCTTGTGTATTAATATTGATAGTACTTTGTATGTGGTGTTTAGGAGGGTGATGTATGTTCATGTTTTGCATCTTCCCTAATATTTTCTTCCTGCTCACTGTGTCAAAAGCGGCTTTAAAGTCTATGAAAAATATGTGGGCTTCTATACCTGCTTCGTGACATTTTTCAAGTAGTTGATTTAAAGTAAAGATGGCGTCTGCTGTCGATCTTCCCGGTCTGAATCCGTTGTGGTAGTCCCCTATCTCTTTCTCTCTGTGTGTGTTTCCAGTTTCTTGTGTATTAATGCTGATAGTACTTTTTTGTGGTGTTTAGAAGAGTGATTCCTCTGTAGTTTTTCGGGTCATCTTTTTCTCCTTTCTTGTGTATTGACACAATTAATCAGTTTTCTAGGTCTCTGGCATTTTTTCATTCCTCCATATTTTTACTGTCAGCTCGTATATGTCTTTATATAGTTTGTCTCCTCCACATTTCAGTATATCTCCAGTTATCTCCCCTACCCCTGGTGCTTTTCCGATGTTTAGCTTCTTTATTACTTCCTTGAACTCTGCTTCGGTAGGTTCGTTTACTTCGTTTCCTTGTTCTAGCTTCTCCTGGATATTTGTGTTTAGTGCTGCTTGGAAATGCTGTTTCTATATTTAATTTTTTTTGCTGTCGTTTTCTGTTATTCCTTCAGCGTTTTTTAATCCCCTTGTTTTGAGCCTATTATTTTTCATTTGTTCCTTTAACTTCTCGTAGAATTACTTAGCATTGTTGTTTCTGTTGTTCCTCTCTAGTTGCTCTTGTTCATCTTCGGTCCATTCATTTTTCCTTTGTTTGCATTTCTTCGTTGCATCTTTCCTTCGTAGTATGTACTGTGCCTGGTCCTTTGGTCCTCTTGTGCTTAGCCATTTCAATGTTGCTTTGTTTTTTTTTCTTTCTTGGACAAACAAATATTTAAACCTATTCGCCAAAGCCCGCATATACAAGACAATCGTAAGACCGATAATAATATATGCGGTAGAAACCAGAGCAGACAACGCCAAAACGACCCAAATGATGACAACACCCGAGATGAGGATAATAAGAACCATTAATTGCAAGGCACTCAGGGACAGAGCAAGAAGTGAAGATCTGCGACAACAAAGCGGAATCCAGACCATTTCTAAAATAATAAGGCAAAGGCAAAAGCACTGGAACAAACATATAGATTGAATGGATGACTTTTCTTTACTGAGCCATCGAACTGCTGTATGGTAGATTAGAATATTTTGCTTCAATAAAATAATCACGAAAGAGACGATTGTTAAAACTACGAGAACGAATAAAGTTATTCGTATTACTAATTAATCGTAATATGCCATTACGACACATATATCGTACTACGTTTTTTTACTACCAATAATTATCATAAGGAACAGCACATAAGTTGGTAGATGAAATAATAATTTATATAAACCTGTATGCTAGAAGATAAAGAGTCTCTTTAGCACACTAGTGCCATAAAGTATGTTATTACCAAGTACAACTTAAACTAAAGATCATAAAGTGTAACAATATTTTTGTATTGATATTGGAAAAGAAAGTACAATCAAGATTGTATATAGTAAATGTTACTTGAATTTTAACGTTAATCTAATGTTATAATAATATCATAATATAATAATGATTCTTTATTCTCTTTCATTTCTATTTATAATTGATTTGAGTGAAATGTATATTGACTAACTCTTATTTTTATTTTCAGTGCTATGCAAAGGACAAGTAACGACCAAATATTATAGATTCCTATGTAAAGGAGGCGGATGGGTGTGGATGCAAAGCTATGCCACCATCGTTCACAATTCACGGTCCTCAAGGCCGCACTGCATAGTATCGGTTAATTACGTCTTGAGGTAAGTCAAGGAATAATTATAGTTTTGTAATTTAAAATATTTTTTTTTCCTTTCTCATTATGGATACAATTCATTTAATGAAATGAAAAATGAAATAAAACGCTTTATTATCGCAGTCTTGTAAATTATGTCCCGGCGCATTCACCATTAATTCACTCGATACTATATATCACGGGTGGCCAAACTTTTGATAACTTTAAGTGACCCGTTTCTTAAATTGTAGACGGCAGACTACCAACATCGAATGTATTAAATGATAAGAAAAATAGTAAAGCCAAAGGCAAGTCCATAATATCTTGTTTTTTAATAGTCTCGTGCATTTGGGTACCCATTTCTACATATTTGCATATATGAAGATGACTCATGTTCTTTTACATGCAATGTTCGCTGGGATCATAATATCTTGTTTTGTAATAGTCTCATGCATTTGTGTATCCATTATTACATATTTGCATATATGAAGACTCATCTTTTTTTACATGCAATGTTTGCTGAGGATCGTGTTCGGTCAAGTGTGTATTATTAGTTGAGGGTTTAGATATTTAGAAAATACACCTTGCGTTCCCTAGCTGTTTACGACTATTTTATCTATGGCCACTACATCCCACTAGCCCAGAATAGTATATTTATTGCCGTCTCTTTTCTCTTGCAGTGATTTAGAAGCAAAAGATTTGATCCTAAGCCAGACACAAGGAACACCCGAAGACGTACCAACTTCCCCACACGAGCGTCACTCACCGATCCACACCCCGGCGCGCCCACCACCCCAAAAGTATCGTCCTACAACCATCCACCCAGCTATTATAACCCCACCCGCCAGCTCACTCCCCGACGACGACTTTAGCGATTCCAACGGTGGCGCCATACCGTACCACCCTCCCGAATACCCCTACCTACCCAACTACGCAGAGGAATCGTACTACCAGCAACACCAGGAAATGTTCTACCCGTACTCCGATCAAGAACTATCCCAACACACGATGACAACCATGCATCACCACCAAAGGCCCTATAGTGCATCATCCAACAGTTGCAGCAGTCCGGAGAGTGAGCAACTGCAGGAGCACCTTCTCGCGACCAACCCGTACTGTGAGAGTGTGCACCCGGTGCAAAATTTCGGACTTAACTGTTTTAACAACAATCCTCCCCACGTACAACCACCTCCAAACGTATACGGGCACACTGATTTTAAGCAAATCGCCCAAACATCAGCAGGTTACACAAGCGTGATAGTGGAACCCCAACAGTACCAACTACCCCCTAATGGATACGTTCACTAGCATTAAACCGCACCTCACAACAAACAAGCATATCCACACTGTACATATTATTATTTATATATAGATAAAGCAACGTCACGAATTCTAAAAATGCGTTTTACAAATATATAAATAAAACAAAACCCCGAGTGCTGGTGCCATACTTATTTTTTAAGAATACGAAAAGGTACCTATAGTAATATATATATATATATTTTTATTGAGTCCGATTTTTTACGAGTGAATCGACAATAATCTGAGACTGTGAATACATTTAATAATAGCTAAACCACTATTTATGTGTAAGGCAATTGTACTCTTGTTATTAATTATTATTATTACTGTAAATATTGTAAAAAGCTATATTATTACGCAACAAAATATATATAATTTATATTATAAGGCTCGAAATCGTTTATTATTTATTATAAGTTTAGTGGTAAAATTACTATATTTAACCAAAAAATCAATAAATTTGCTGTTATTTTTTAATAAAATGTGTGTTTTATTACCAATATTTAAATCAATTTAGGTTTGTCTCTTATGAAATTAGTTTCATTGATAAGTTGATACAGAATAAAATCACCAAGTTAGTGACGATCTCAATTTAAAAATTGTAGCAAATTTGATCTCAATCTTATCTTATACACGGTGAGTAAACACGTCATATTTATTTTTTAGTACGTTGTAAGAGAATGTTCATAGAGACTGGGAAAATCTTTAAAAAAATACCCAGATAGAAACATGCAAATTTGAAAACTCAATTTACATTCTTGATGTTTTTAATAACACGCGATTCAGATTAATGTTTTTTTTATTGTATCTAATAGAAAAAAAAAACAACAATTACTTTATTTCCTTTTGATTTGTATTTTGAAAGTATATTTTTTTCTATTAAGATGCTGTGAAGTTTCACACTTAATGAAAGATTGGTGCCAAATCAGTTTTGATCTGGAATCAATTATTTTTTATATAAAATTAATTAAGAAAGGTATCTATGGCAACTTTAATGTTAACACAGGAGAATAATAATTCCGACATCATCGACGTTACCACACTTACGATTTTCTTTTCGGTTATTTACCAATTATTTAGGATAGTTGATATTTTTTACATTTTTCCCCAGACTCTATTAAGGTTCTTCTAACGTACCAATAAGGAAATGCAGCATTATATGCACTCGGTCTATATTGATAAGAGGCACAGGATTTTGATGAATAACAAAAAGGAAGTTCTAAAACTTATTTTTGGCAAATTGGTAAGTTCGTTGAAGTATATTAATTGTGGTAAGTACCTTAATACATTATCACTGAATATATTAGTTATACTATGTCTAAATACGTTGAAATGTGCTTTACTCATAAGAAAGATCCGTAGACTAAAATAAATTATTTTCTATTTTTAAGTGTTTGAAAGGGTTGTCACTATTAAACTAGTAAATATTGTGCAATCCGGTTTGCTAATTTGAGTTCCCCATTCAATTACATTCGGGAAAACCGTAAACATCCCACTCATCCATAGATATTTTAAAAATTACAAGGATATTTCTATCGTAATTTACGATTAAAAAAGAGTTATCAACTTGAAAGGGTTGTAACTATTAAACTAGTAGATATTGTGCAATCCGGTTTGAAAATTTGAGTTTCCCATTCAATTACATTCGGACAAAACCGTAAACATCCCACTCGCCCTTAGATATTCTAAAAATTACAAGGATATTTCTATTGTAATTTACGATTTAAAAAAAACTTGAAGGGGTTGTAACTATTAAACTAGTACATATTGTGCAATCCGGTTTGAAAATTTGAGTTCCCCATTCAATTACATTCGAGAAAAGCGTAAACAGCCCACTCACCCTTAGATATTTTAAAAATTACAAGGATATTTCCATCGTAATTTACGATTAAAAAAGAGTTATTAACTTGAAAGGGTTGTAACTATTAAACTAGTAGATATTGTGCAATCCGGTTTGAAAATTTGAGTTTCCCATTCAATTACATTCGAACAAAACTGTAAACATCCCACTCACCCTTAGATATTCTAAAAATTACAAGGATATTTCTATTGTAATTTACGATTAAAGAAAAAGTGTTATCAACTTGAAGGGGTTGTAACTATTAAACTAGTACATATTGTGCAATCCGGTGTGAAAATTTGAGTTCCCCTTTCAATTACATTCGGGAAAAGCGTAAACAGCCCACTCACCCTTAGATATTTTAAAAATTACAAGGATATTTCTATCGTAATTTACGATTAAAGAAAAAGTGTTATCAACTTGAAAGGGTTGTAACTATTAAACTAGTAGATATTGTGCAATCCGGTTTGAAAATTTGAGTTTCCCATATTCGGGCAAAACCGTAAACATCCCACTCACCCTTAGATATTCTAAAAATTACAAGGATATTTCTATTGTAATTTACGATTTAAAAAAAAAGTGTTATCAACTTGAAGGGGTTGTAACTATTAAACTAGTACATATTGTGCAATCCGGTTTGAAAATTTGAGTTCCCCATTCAATTACATTCGGGAAAAGCGTAAACAGCCCACTCACCCTTAGATATTTTAAAAATTATAAGGATATTTCTAGCGTAATTTACGATTTAAAAAAAGTGTTATCAATTTGAAGGGGTTGTAACTATTAAACTAGTAGATATTTTGCAATCCGGTTTAAAAATTTGAGTTCCCCATTCAATTGCCATCGGGAAAAGCGTAAACAGTCCACTCACCCTTAGAATTATAAAAATATAACAAATTAGATTAATCAAATAGAACTAATTTACTGGGTAAAGTAATTCCAAGTAATAAATCAAGCAGATAGTCTGTCAATCCATACCGTTCAACAGACACCCTTTTCACTTCCTGCTGGTCTGTTGCACTGAAGGCGCCCTCTTCTGATATCTGTCATCCACTTTAAGTAGAAGAAAAAGGACACGGCGCCTAGATTTGGGGAATATAGGCAGGAGGTTGATATAAATCTGGTGATAAGAAGAGTAATAAACTAGAGGGCCGGAACGAAAGCTTGAAACAAGATTCAATTGAAATACAAAGGGATTTTGAAGATCCGTTTGAAACTATGAAAGTTCACAAGCTTCATCTTCACGCAGCTCGACAAAAAAAAGAAAGAGCTTCCTTTTAATATTCGAAACGGAGGCCCACAAACAAAGACGGGGCAGTTACATTTATTAAAAATAAGAATACTTGAAAGAGGAATCGAGAAGAAGAAAAGGAAGGAAGAGAGAGTCCATCCAATGGCCAGGTTAGCGCGCATCCCTAATTCAGGGAATCACCAGCACAGCACGGCATTCCGACCGCGGTGCATGCTTGACACCATGGGGATGCTGTTAGAGTACCTGGTTATGGGGTAGCTAATACCCGTCACTGAGGCACTCGCGGGACTTGCAGACCAACAATACGGTTTCAGGCCTGGCATGTCCACCATCCAGGCGATGACGGTGGTAATGGAAGTGGCATAGCTAGCAAGAGGTGGGCCATGATGAAGGCGGACGCTCTGTGCGCTGATAACCATTGATGTGCGCAATGCCTTCAACATTGCCGACTGGGGGAGGATCCTGGAAAGGTGCAGGGCTATGGGCCTTCCGGTGGATGCCATGAGACTCCTTAAAAGCTACCTGGAAAACCGAAAGCTCATTGTGGAAAGCGAGGACGGAAATAGTTGCATGAGGCTAGGATCCGGAGTTCCACAGGGCTCGGCTCCTACGGGAGGGGCTCAAAACTGGTAGAGTACGCGGACAACGCGGCCCTAGTGGCGACGGGGTGTAGCGAAGAGGAGTTTATGGGCAAGGGCCAATGATAGCTTGGACGCCATGCGACAGTGGCTAGCCAAAAACTTACAAAAATTAGCGGAGGAGAAGACGGAGGCGGTGGTCCTAATAGGCCGAAAAAACATACGAAGGGCTTGACCTTGACCCAAAAAATATATGAAGGCAGCGGGCGCGAAGACTGCCAGGTATGCCAGGTCGCGATCATGCAGAACACGAAAGGTCCGGGCCAATAAACAAGGAGAATGTTTATACGGGTCTCGGAAAGCATAATGCTGTACGAAGCTCCCATCTGGGGACATTGGTACCAAAGCATCCGACAAATCCTGGCGAGGGTGCAGATGAAGAGTGCGCTCAGGGTGACAATAGGCTACCGTACTGTGTCCAGCGAAGACATCCTTGTGATTTCCGATATTCCTCCATCCATCCAATCAAGGCACTTGACCTGGAGTGCACTGAGTGATATAAGGAGGGCTTGAGTGTGAGGGTTGCAAGAGCCAGGACGGTGGCAAGGTGGCAGACAAAGTGGGATGAACTGGTGGACAAAGCCAACTGGATCCATAGACTTATCCTACAGCTAGCACCATGGATCGATAGGAAACATGAGAAGTGGACTTCGCTTATACACTAATTCAAGTACCCTAGGGGTATGACTGTTTCAGAGCGTACCTGAACCGGATGTACCTGGAGCAGTAAGAAGACTCAACCGAGCCATTTTGACTATTCCACTGGGCCTCAGAACGTGCGGAGATGAAGGAACAGGCAGGGGCCGTATTGGCCCTGGACGACATGATTAAGATGATGATATGGAGCCTAGAGGTGTGGAGCCGGGTACACACCTACGTGTCCACCATCATGGAAAAACAGGCTCGGGCTCGAGGGCCTCGGGCTCGAAATCAAGCTGTCGGGTTGACCCGATAGTCCTGAATTTTTTTAGCACGGGTTTCTCAAGGAATCTTTATTTAATTAACAATTTATTCCATTTATTATCTATTATTTAATTATTCTTCGACCTCTGTTTTAACCTGTGGTACTTTTAATCTTAGTTTTAAGTTACACACAATTTGTGATATTTCAACCAGGGCCTTCCCACTATTTCATGGAACCCCCTTGGGACTCCCGATGAACGTAACAGGGGACATACATCCAATAATCCACTCATAAATCTATTTATATTATTTATCTACCTCTTTTAAGTAAGGATCTATTTATTTATACACTCGCCCAGGTTTTAGGGCATACTGGGGAAATTGATTACCAAAGCACGATAAATTAATTTCTTCTTTCGTTTCTTCTCTTTTTCCGGGAAAAGACTAATGACGAGAACAGGTCTAGGTGTCCCAGCCCGAAGGCCAATGAGAAGTTAATTCCAGGTTGGGGACTCGGTGCAAGGAGTTCAGGTTTTTTTTAAGGGTGAGTATAGCCCCCGCCTCTGGGTTGTGTGCACTGCGGCCCTTCACGGACCTATTGTGCCTCATACGAATGTGAAAACAATCAAATGGAATAATGTTTAAAAATAAAGGTAGGATGGGTATAGCGGATGAGTTGAAATAAAAGGGAGTAATGACGAGAGAGTGTATTCTTTTAAGTATTTAGGTTTCTTCTTTGACTGCAGAAGTAGATTTAGGAACCGTTTAGAGCGGGGAGAAAGGCTTGGGTGATAGCGACGAGAAAATGAGTGATAATTTAGGAACAGCATGTACGATATAGGATTCATATGTCAAGACCTCCATTGTTGTACGGAGTGTGGGGATGTGAGTGTCGGATACAATAGAAAAGGATAAAACCTGGTTTCTCAACAGTATACTAGAACTAGAAATATCCACGGCTTTGGCGGTATTCCTGCAGGAGACTAATCGTATTAGCATGTGGTGGGAGTCGTGTGGGAGCGGGCTGAAGTTCGAAGGAAGATTGCAGCAAGTGGGAGGTGTGAATAAGATCTAGTAGTAAGGCAGAGATATGGAGAAGAAAGGATAGAGGAAGTGTGTATGAAAGACTGAGTATGTTTGAGGTGTGGGTGGATAAGAAGCTGGGTAATGTAAGTATAGGAATTGAAGTAATGAAGAGAATGTTTCGTAGAAAGAAAGGCAAGAGACAATATATGAGAGCTCGTACAACCCGGGGTATATGGAAGAGGGAAACCAACATAACTAAGTTAGGGGGGAGCAAGGAGGACAAGGTATGCATTGCCGGAGTGAACTTAAAATTAAAATAATTTATTTTATAAATTCAATTCAATTTGAATACTAATTTTGATTTTTCATTACGTGTCATGACTAATATAGTCAGATCATCAGAATCAGAATCAGAAAACAGATCAAATCATATCAAAACATATCACATCAGATCAAATGTTAATTTAACACTAATTAATTAATTAATTCGGAAAGTGTGGTGCCCAAACCAGATACTTATTACTTGATTTTATCATTCTGAAGAACTGATAGTTAGTTAGTATAACTGCTTCTAAGATTCAAGTAGTTTCTGAATAGTTTAACCTATCAGCCTGAAAAACTTAAAAACATGTCTGCGTTCAATATCAATCAACTAAGTGATTTTGATCATAATATGTATTTTAAATAGGTTTGTCGTCATAAAATTAGCTTATATGTTTTAGGTCGCCTTGTAACATATACCACCAATTGAGTAAATGGTTATCACATATGGAATTATGTATGAAAATAATTCTAATAGATGGGAAAAATCACAATTTGATCGAAATGCAACGAATAGATTTGTTTGTATGCGCGTTTTATTGTTGATTCTAGTAATAGGCATGAGAACGCACACACATGCCGCATTACAGCCATAGTCCACCATAAAACTAAAACAAAGCGAACGTGCATAATAACCAATAATGAGAATATAATGGATTATATCGTGTATGTATAATGCGCTTTATTATCATCCACCGCCCCGTCGCCCCGGCGGCGGTTCGCACGGGCCACGTGGCCGCGGATGTCACCCCGTCCGCCGTCGGTATCCAAGGCGACGGCACACCCCCGCTTTAGTTTTACATGCTTCATCCATCTGATATGTTTGTGTAAAGATTTTATACCAATTACACTTAGGTTTGCCAAAGCGCCAGTCTTTTCAGCTCTCGAGCACCCTGTTCCCCTACCCCGACAAAAGCGAACAATGTATTTAATAGAGCGCCGACAAAAAAAATATACAGACCTCAAGTGCATCCCCAATTAAACGAGTGGATACGATGCTGACGCCAGAGTAATTACGCGCAAACAAAAAAGGATTTGCCAGTCATCAGTTTAATAATATTGACAACAAAGATAACTGATACATTGATGCACAATATTATAAATTGATTAACTTATTTATTATAACCGCTGTAAAATTAATTTATTCTCAATAACGTTTTTATAAAATTAAATAATCAAGAATTTGAAACGGTTCAATTTTAGTGGAGTCGCCGGGTAAAATAAATTAGAATGTTGCTTTAGAAAATAGTTTTACTCAAGTCAAATACCATACATCATATTGGACTACTGAAATATGTAATATTATAATAGTAATATATAACAAAATGGTGATGATTACATTATATTTGTAACATTGAGAATGTGAATCAAATATTCAAGAATGATTTAGTTTGTAGGCCACTTCCATCCTCGCCAATGCATTCCCTTCCCGCCATCCTCACCCCTCACTAATATTCATACTCACACACTTACGGAACCGTTGCTCCACTTATCCGTACCCTCTCCACACAACCTGCACTTGCTATAGTCTGCATCCAACCATTATTTATTTCCCCATTCCACGCTTCATACCTAGAAATTTTTCTTCCATACTCTATCGCCCTAGGCTGTGTCAGGTACAATGGCAAAAGGCGTTGTACCTGTATACATCTTTATATCTGTAGTACTTTTCTTTATGTCCTTCTGTCATATTTTTCATTCGCTGTCCTGTAGGATCTGCATTGCATTAGTTTCTGACCTAACTAACGATCCTCCTTCTGCAATATGTACACTTCTGCCAATGACCAACTAGCTCTTTCATAGAAAAAATTAATTCCGGACATTTTTGTATACATTCATAACCATTTTGACGAGCCTTTCATGACTCTTACCTCCTTGCTGTATGAAGGGTGCATCGTAGTGCTCAGATCGACACATATCGACTGAAGAAAAGCGCATTTGGCTCTGTTATGGACATGGGTTGCACATGGCTTGTATGAGAGCTACGCCCTTGCTGTATGGACGGTGCACCGTCACATACCGACTCGAGCATCGCCTGTGGGTTCTATATGGACGTGGGTTATATCTGGCTGGTGATTCCTGGTACACCTCATCACTCTTGCCGCAGCCATCCATCCTACACTTATCCTGTTTGTTTTTTGCAGTATTATATTTCCTGAGGTTGATCTTTCCAGGCTTAGTAATCTCTTGACGTACTACAGTTGCACCTTTTTAGCCTCTCGCACTTTCATGACATCCCATACCACCGTACGGCAATATTTATCTCTTGCAGGCATCCCATATAACCAATTGACCACGAAAACAATCACTTAACTCCTGCTCCCGCGCCACCTTCATTGGCTCCACTGCAACAAGTACTTTATGCGTGACATACTGGATGAGCTATTTAAATTTTCAGCGGACTTGAGGCCCAGGTATTTGAAGCACTGCACCTTTTCTACCTTTTCTCCTTCCCACGCCAAAACGTTTTTTACTTTCTGATACACATCCACTTTGTATTTTTAATATTTGCTTCGTGCCTCCGTCTCCCAAAGAAACATTTTAGACTCTTCACTATTTCTTTTAACTCACTGAAAGACTTGGCCTAAATTACAACATCGCTATGTCTATTAACATGCCCCGCTTGCCCCATTTTTAGTACTTCCTCCAGCTTTCTCACAAATAAATTGAAAATTAAGGACTCCACGGAGGACCTTTTGAACGCCTTCGTCTATTCTAAATCTCTGCGATCTTGCTCCTCTAACACTCACGTGACATTGTACGTCTCCGCATTCAGAACAGCCACACGTTCCCTAATTTGCTCCGCCAACTAATTTTCCCATAAACATTAAACATTGAATCATTGTTCTTCTATCTCTTGAATCATACACCTCTATCAATGAAACGCGCATAACATTTTTCCTCTCTTCGACTCCAATTACTATTTCACCTTCAGTTGCAGTGTAAAGATATGGTCTACTGTTGACCTGCTCCAACGGAAACTGCATTTCACCTCCGGGATAAGCTGCCTATTTTTCACCTCATCCTCGAGCTTTCTAGCTATCAACGTTGTATACATTTTTTAGATGTTGTCCTATTAGTATGATCCCTCTATTATTTCTTGGGTTGCTACCGCTTCCATTCTTAAGAACCGGCACAATTAGACCCTCCGTTCAGCTTTCGGGAATTGTACGTTTTCCTATGCAAATTTTGTTGATTAATCGATTATCCGCCTCCTTGTATCTGCAATTCAACAATGTCCATGTTTCGTTTTTTATGCCATCCATACCTGCCGCATTTCCACTTTTAAGCCGGTTTATCACATCAGTTGACCTAAAATCGTCCTTCATTCCATAGCTGAGTGTTCTCCCCTCCTCCATCCAAAGCGCTCTTTAAAGTATTCTTCAAATGTTAAGATGTTTACTCGGTTCAGTCGCCTTTTATCCTCTCTCATCATGCTCCAGAGTTGGGTATGATTTTGAGTGTTTCTAATGATTAGGGCTTCGACTTTTTAGCCTCTCCAAACTTGCTTCTACGTCTCTCAATATCTCTCGTGCATGTTTCTCCGCTCATGCTCATGCTCCATCGTAGCAACCTATCCTTCACCAGGATGCTGATATGCTTTTCTTACCCCCGTGATGATACTCCCACGGGCTATATATTTTTTATAATAAAATTCCTAGTGAACTGAAAATTATAACTATTAGGAAAATATTTATCAGCAAACTAAAATCAATTTGATTAAATAATCTTTTTTTATAGTTTGGACGAATTTTTGAAATTTAAAGTTGTTAACTTATTAGTTTCAGCTATTTATTTATTCTTTTATCTAGTATTTTAATAAATGTTGCAATTTTATATATATATATTGTATTTATAATTATGAATGTTTTTGTTATGTTCATGTATGATATACTGACACTAAATGTATGCTAAGTATTAAATAAATCTATGTATCTGTCTATCTATCTTCCATTTACTTTCCCTGCATGCTCCCTGGTACTCCCATATGAAGTTAATGCTGATATCTTCTACACGTCCCACTTCCATTCTCCATCTTCTACCCACGTCTTCATGAAATCACGTAAACATGCAGCTGTATCCAATCCCTCACCATAGTATTAATATTTAATATTGTCTATTTGCCTTAAGGTCGTTTTAGACAAGACAATTTCTTGTCTCAAAAGTTAGTCAAGATGAGAGACAATCTAAATTATCTCGTATCATACAGCAAATTATTTGAAATATTGAATTGGATGGTAGATCGAATAGAAAAATATAACGCGTTCTATTTGTCAAGGACAAATTGTATGGGAGGGGGATATATGAATTCATTTCTTGAACAACTTTTGAGCTAAGAAATTGTCTTGTCTAAAACGACCTTTAGTAATATGCTATATTCCAGAATCTGATTCTTTTACCGCCAACCGCAAAGACATTTTTTTCCCAACTTACGTGTTGCCTGTTGATATCTGGTGCGCACATACACCCTTACTCGTGTCCGTATTTATATGCTTCGTTTCGCTTCGCTAGTTTGCTCCTGGCGTTATCTAGGTCCTATCCTACTACCGATTCACCTTGGTTCTCTTGGTCTTGGTGGTGCAGAACCGCAGGGCCGGTCCTAGGTAATCGGCCGCCCGCGTGCAAACATAATTTGGCCGTCCACATGCTGTACTTAAAAATTTATAATTACCATTATATAGGATATTAGGATATACATGATTTTTTACTTTCTCCACATATGTCCCTATATGTGGAGAAATTAATAAATCATTTATAAACACTAATCTGTGAAAATACTGAGAAGGATCTTTTATAACCGAGGCTTATAATTGAGTTCTTTATACATTTTTCGACATGAATTAAATTTTTTTTTAAATTTACCATGATGAATAGGTATTTGTGACAATACAAATTTCAATTTATAGAAGCCATTTTTTGAAGGCAATGAAGATATATCATTAGCCTTTTTGAAATTGAGTTCCTATTATCTTTGTACCAGTGTAAAAAAAACCTAAATTTACATAATGAGATACTCAAATATTTTTAAACAACTGTAACAAATCAAATATTCTAAAATTAGATAATGAGCAACAGAACGGACTGATAATATAAATTTCAAATGTAATAAGCCATTTCTTTGAAGATAATGAAGATATATCTTCGGGGTCTTTGTAATTAAAAAAATCTTCATACATTTCTGGACAAGTGTAACACACAAAATTCTAAAATTGCATCATTTTGAATTCTATTTTTAGCAAGAATGTGTGATAATAATATAAAATTTACAACGTTTACAAGCCATATCATTGAATATAATGAAGATATCTCATTTGAGTTCTTAAAATTGAGTTCCTGATACATCTGTGGACCAGTGTACCAAAAAAATCCTAAATTTACATAATGTGATACCGTTTTCCTTAGCAGAAAAGACTGATAATATAAATTTGAAATGTAATAAGCCATGTCTTTGAAGACAATGAAGATATATCACTAAGGTCTTTTAAAAATGAGTTTCTAATAAATTTCTGGACTAGTGTAATAAATAAAAACCGCAAATTACATAATAAGAAATAGTTTTAATTAACAGAAAACATTGAGGAAACCAAAAAAAAAAAGACCTTTATTGGCATTTCCCTCACTGCCCCTCCACATCACAAACCTCAACAAAAATATACAAAAATAAAAATAAAAATACAATATAAATAAAAGTACTTTTTACTATTGATGAAACCAATTTCCAATTAAACAAGCCGTATCTTTGAAGATAATGAAGATATTTTATTGGGGTCTTGATAATTGAGTTTTTCATACATTTTTAGATGGTAATAACACACAAAATCTTAAAATTGCATCTTTATGAATAGCTATTCTTGCAGGAATGTGTGATAAAACTACTTTCACAAGCCATATCTTGAAGATAATGAAGATATCTCATTGCGGCATTTATAATTAACATATTCAAACAAGAATAACATAAAAAATCTTAAAATTGCTTTATGATGAATAGGTATTTTTGCTAGAAGGTGTCATCATTTTCATTTGACAAATATGCCCCCTACTCTAAGCAGCAACTGAGGTGGCGCACGCATCCCTACATTTCTTACCATGCGTAGAGTAACGGTAACATGTTCTCTAAATTGTCTATTCTAATGTTTTTGTATATAATAAATGTAAACATTCCTGCTGATCATCTCGTAGGGAAACTACCAAGACGAATAATTCCATCTTTCTTTGCTCCAACTACTGCGGACAAATTTTGACTAGCATCAGAAAGCTAAAAATCATCTTCTAAGATAAGGTTTTCCAATAATTCTAAGTATTTTTTTAGAGATTGAACATTAAATTGCAAAAAAATTCTTGTTTTCTTGTTGGTAGATTTTGTGGGAACGTTTTTTAAATAATATTTTTCTTTAATATTACTTATATTTGTTGTATGTCTAGTTTTTGATATGGATCATCTTCCCTCAAGATTTTTTATTAGTTGCTTGTCTCAGTCTTTTTGATGTAGAAGTTATAATGGTTTAAACCAGGCAAATTTGTAATTTTCCGCTTTCCTGAATTCTCTGAACACAGCATCTGATTACATTTTGTAAGATCATGGTTTATAAAGATTGGCTTGTCGTTGTTTCCGCCTAGAATTCCCATATTTAAGTATCCAAAATTTCTTTTTGCTACCATGATTTTTTCTTTCACGTCCTTGTTTGCAAATTGAACCTTTACCAACAGTTCATCTGAGTTTAATACATCAATTCTCTTAAGGTCATCTCTAGTCACTTTGACATTCATACCCTTCGCCAAATTTATGATGGTTTCTTCATTTATTGACTCCTTCTTCAATGGCTCGCTGAGACCTGTGACAACTATGTTTGCTTCCAACTGTTATTGATCACGAAATAAAATATTTTTAATAGCAGCAAAATTAAGCAATAATGATTGAGATTTTTTTTCATCTTTGAGAATTCAATATAACGGACATTATAAAGTTATAATGTAAATAATATAACAAAAAATGCATATGTAAAATAACAACAACAAAAAAACAATAAGATTGTTCTTATTTTCTTTTTTAATTTCTATGATCCACTCTTTCATCATTCCTCTTATTTCATTCATTTCAAATGCATATGTAAAATATACAAAAAATAATAAGAATTTAAAAAATAAATTATTAAAAAAATTAAAAAAATAATTTATTTTCTTTTTTAATTTCTATCATCCACTCTTTCATCATTCCTCTTATTTCATTCATTTCAAATGCATATATAAAATAGACAAAAAACAATAAGAATTAAAAAAATAAATTTCCAACATACATTATACATACGAACAATAAAAATTCTATGCAATTTGAAATTTGTTGGCGTGCCACCTAGAAACGACTCGCGTTGCAGTGCGCTGCGAGTCATTTCAGAAACTATACGATTTAGTTTCTAATTAAATATAGGAATCACATAATACTGATGTTTGCCTTTATAATAACAATAGCAGTAATAAAAAATAAATTTTTATTATTTTTATTCTTGAATAGATTAAAAAAGCTACAATTGCTTTATATTGAGATTTTATTTATTTGTTACTACCAATGTTTTGCATATTTCTGAAAATATACTTAAAACATATCAATTGGGCTTCAATTGGTTCTAAGTCTTCTTACATATAACTGATCAATCTCATCAGGAATGTTATGAATGTATTGAGAAGTATATTGTAACAATTGTTATATAAAGTGTATAGATAAAACAATTTATGGAGTTTATTTGATTGTATTTGATTGCATTTGATTGTATTTGATTGTATTTGATTGTATTTGATTGTATTTGATTGTATTTGATTGTATTTGATTGTATTTGATTGTATTTGATTGTATTTGATTGGTTTTGATTGTATTTGATTGTATTTGATTGTATTTGATTGTATTTGATTGTATTTGATTGGATTTGATTGTATTTGATTGTATTTGATTGTATTTGATTGTATTTGATTGTATTTGATTGTATTTGATTGGATTTGATTGTATTTGATTGTATTTGATTGTATTTGATTGTATTTGATTCTATTTGATTGTATTTGTTTGTATTTGATTCTATTTTATTGTATTTGATTGTATTTGATTGTTTAATGATTTCCCACCGATGATTGCCTCCTATTGTTTTTTGTGCTGCTCGATGGGTTCTCTGTTCACAAAAGTCGGCTAGATGACTGGCCACGTGCCGTTTGACGCTATAATTGCTGTAGTTCCGCATGTGTAAAGACGTCGGCTGCCCCAACGGCGGGGGGCGCGCGCTAATGGGGAACAAAACGGCGGGCGCATTGTTAGCGCCGCCGCCGTTGTTAGCGGATCATCCCCTAATGCCATCCAGTCGACTAAACTAAACCAATTATTTGTGGACCTTTTTGTTTTCGCGTCGCCGATCGCTACACTACGATCGAGAAAAAAATAATACGTCGACATATAAAAATACAAATAGATTATTGCAAAAGAAATATAGACCCCAAAGAAAAGGGGGAGCAAAGAGGTTATTTGCGTTTTAATGATTTTATGCAAGAATGACAATGCAGATCACTATAATTGTGATAGATTTAAAAGGTTCCTCAAATTTAGTGAGTGTGAGCTAAAACATTATAAAAGTTATAAGGAAATTAGTAGTGATCCCACCTAATTAAGAATAATTTATTTGTCATAAAATCGTATACATTCCATAACACTAGGGATTGCAATGCGGGAGCATATTACAATACCGATATTTCACAAAACTGTGATCGCAGTATTAACACCGCATTTAATTCCTAAAATAAAATTTGTATTATTATATTATAGCTAACCGGTATTTTGAACATTTACATTTAGTGTTTACTACTAGTGATAATATTTATATAGATATCAGCCAGAAATAAGTAAAACCATGCCGATGTTGTATGACTGTCTTTTCTATGTAATTTATTTTATATTTATATGTATAACTATATATTTAATAATTTTAAATATAATTTAATTAATATAATCACTATTACTTTTTAAATGTAATGTTTACTAAATTACATTAATCAAAGAAATTATTATCGCGGTCATATTTGGGAGCAAGCTTAACTATTTTCACCCAAATAAACTCAAGAATAATTATATTGTCACATCGTAGCAAAATTTTGTCACAAATAAATTATACTACTTTTTGTACGTTGTTGATTCATATCCTGAGTTTTATAAAACTAATGAGATGAGAGATAAAAATGAGTATATTAAAACACTTAAATGAATTCCCTTCAAACTCCAAATAAAAAACCTACTAATACACAACAACCTTAAATAAAATAGAAGACAGGGAACAAACCACAGCACCCCTCGATACCGTTAGCCGGAGATGCGAAATCACCCATAAATCCCGCGGCGAGGACAAAGGAAAAAAACATCAAATCATATCCAAACAACTTCACATATTTTGTATTTTTTATGTTTATATAGAAAATGTAACTTTGTTGTTTAAATAAATGCAAATTTATATTGTCAGATATTCTGATAGGTACTTATTTATTTTGGAGACTATTAAATAATAATACAATTAAGATTAACGGTTCGAGTTTACTTCTTCAAGAAACTAAGGTAGGTTGGGTATTGTCAGGATCTCTTTAATCAAATCCAACACGAGTTGTTTCATGTTTGTTCAAAAATGGATGTTCAAACCCAATTAGAGAAATTTTGGGCTGTAGAAAATATCCCTGAAGATAGCATTCCGTCTCTATATGATATCTTATGTGAGGAAATATTCGTATATGATGGTAAGTTTGTTGTGAAAATTCCTTTAATCAAGTCTGTGGAGGTGGCAATTCAAGAGAAACAGCGATAATAAGATTACAATCATTAGAGAGACAGTATAGAGCGAAGTCAGCGTTCAAGGCGAAATACTTTGATTTTATGAGGCTTCCGATCATATAACGAAATATCTGAGTTACCTGAGGATCCTTACTTTTACTTGCCCCGCCAAGGAGTGATAAATGAAAATAGCTCGTCTACAAAGTTTGTGATGGGTCTTCTAAATCTTCTACTGGAGTCTCAATTAATGATATACAATTTACTGGTCCAATACTCATTTACATTCATTACTATTAAGATTTAGACTACATAAGTATGTTGTGAGTGCAGATATTCAGCAGATGTATTGTCAGATATGGGTCGATGAAGACCAACGAAAGCTTCAATTCTATCATCTCAATACTGTCACGTATGGCTTGACGTCAGCACCATATTTCGCGTTGATGTGTATTAGGCCAAGAGAGATTGAAGAGTTGGCCAAGGGAGGCCGACAGATCAAAGGTGTAAAATTGATAGAAGGGAGGCTCATCACAAAAGGCGTTGTGCTGAGCCCCAGAACATCTTAGCAGTGCGACGCCATCCTAGTCCCTGCTATGGCCTAAATTTTCATAATAGGGCGTTTTGTGGATGGCGCCTCACTGGGCCCCCACACCACGACAAGGTCTGTTCCTCCGTGGGGGATATTCATCTGAATATAGTGTATTATGTTAAATTAGAATTAAAATTAAGCAACTTGCTTTTAAAAAGCTAGTTGCATGCATAAGGTACGTTGTATTGGATATTATTATTAGGTTTACAGTTTCAAAGTGAAGCAATTTTGTTAAAAATATGCAGTTCCATTCATTATTCTTCTCAGATATTTGCATCCATTTAAATATATAAGCGTCTTTCAAAACTCCCAGTGTTCTGTGCTTCCTGTATTCAGTTGAAAAAATACAAACAAGAGGAAAAAGTTACCACTACAGTCGCCCAAGACTCAACATGCTAGGCATAGTTAGTATAGTTGGTCATAATTTATTTGCAAGTTTCACAACCTTTTAGTCGTAATGCGAAATTCTTCAGTTTATTAATGCTGGTTTGCTGTGAGCATCGGACCTTTCCATCTATGTGTACCATCATGTGATTGATCGTAGGTTTTATGCTACTTCTAAATGCAGGAACTAAAATGACTTAAGTATTGGCGATTCAAACGTAGATCAGCTGATTGCATTAAAATTACACGATTTCAGTCACTTCTACAACAATGTGTGATTATTAATGTACTTTTAAGGTATAAATAGCAAAGCTTTGGGTATATAGTCATATATATGATGAAAAAACAAAAGTTATGCGAACAGATTCCCTACTAAATGTAGTTCATTTTCTGCCACCGATAGAGTTGGTTGGTGGCCGGCTTGAATCGTCTAAACATTCGAAAAAAATCTTATGGTAATACAGAAACTAATTCTACAAATACTTTTTAATAACCTTCGTAAAAATACTCAGATTTAAAGACGAAAGCTTTTATTGTCAAACTTGTTAGATTTAACTCGAAATATAACTTTCAAACACTAAAATATACCTATATATACACACATATATATATATATATATATATATATATATATATATATATATATATATATATTTGTAATAATATGCACTTACTGCCCATGCCATATTATACATTATTTTAGGTCTGACTCTATTTTCCAATTTAATGTCACATGTAAGTCTTGTAAATGATTCATTTATTGGAAATAAAGATTATTATTATTATTATTATTAAAAACTACTTGTCCATCTATTGGAAGACTACGATAGCTAGTAGTTGCTTATACAACATACTATTTATATTCTAATTAAAATACAAATGATTTTGTAGGGGATTTCCACTTATTTTTGCACGACTACTTTAATCCTTTTATATACTTCGTCTTATAAAGTTATAAAAAAATTAAGTGATGGTACTATTGATTTATTTGGTACAAATAATAACAATTTTATTAATGGAATATACAACGAACATCTTAACGCTAGTAATACATTTTCTTTCCTACTTCAATATACTAATTCAATAATATTGATAAAAATATATGCGTCTCATTTCCTACGAAATCTTCGATGTAAGGCGGAACATCCATTTCTGACCAGTGGTCTAAATTAACTTCGTCGCTACTTTCATCTGAATCCGTAAGATGTAGAGGTAATGTTGGCCTCCTTTGTCGACGAGAGAAAACATGTTCATCACTGAAACTATCTTTATCGCTACTCTCATCTGAATCCGTAAGAGGTATAGGTAATATTAGTCTTCTTGGTCGACAAGGGACATCATCTTCATTAGTATCATCAATATCTGAATATACCTCACCGGAAACTTGCGAGAAATTGTCAGCAAATATTTCATGTCACTTTATAGAGACATTTTATAAAAAAAAAAACGTCTTTCGCGTAAGAGACTTGAAATTAGACTAATCGTGTATTCACCGTTTGAGTTTACGAAACAAATACAAACGACTTGCTGCGATTGTTTTTGTTTCGCACCAAGTCGATTGTTTTTGTTTCGTAAACGTAAACAAAAATACTTCGTCCAGCATGCTTGGATCTCGACTGTAATTTGCGTCTATAAAACAATGAAAAATGTATTGGTTCATTATAGAATAATGTTTTGAATGACTAGCGAGCACCTGAATATGTTATCATTATTGATATATATATATATATATATATATATATATATATATATATATATATATAAAAAAATAGCGCCAGGGCCAATGAATAAAAATAAAAGAGGTAGAGAAACGGATAGCGAGGACAAAGACATACAAAATCAGAAAGAAACCGTTAGAAAAAACAAAAAAATACTGAGATCACCAGCATCACAAAAAAGATTAGAAGAAACAGAAAAAAATTGTAACGGTGAAACGAACATTGACAAAGATAAAATGGAAGAACTAAAACAAATGATTATAGAACTAATGAGGAAGATGGAAGAAAACATGTCACAAATAAAACAGGAAATAAAATAGATGAAGACCAAAATGAAGTCAGAATAGAAAAACTAGAAAATAAAGCAGAAATTGATGAGAAGAGAAGAAGAAAAAATAACATAGCAATAAGAGGTCTAGACAAGATAGATAACATAGAAGAGGTAAGATCACTCATCAAAGAGAAACTGGAAGTGGAGACAGGGGTTAACAAAATACAAAAAATAAATACAGGCCCAGAAGGAAATATAATAATAGTGGAAATCCCAAGCTGGGAAGAAAAACAAAAAATAATGAAAGCAAAATATAAACTGAGAAATACAACGATATATATATAGACGATGATCTAACGGAAGAGGAGAGAAAAATACAAAGAGAGATAAGAAACATATCAAAATTGGAAAAAGAAAAAGGAAAACACGTAAAAGTAGGATATAGAAAGATAATAGTAGACAAAGAAATATACATATGGGATAAAAAGGAAAAAGGAGTCGTAGCCAAAGATAATGGGGTGAAAGTAACCAATCCAAAACAGTACTAGCAAAAGAGAAAACGGACGGAAGCAAAAATACAAAGAATACAGCGAGGAAAGGGACAACGAACAAAGGAAAGAAGAACAAACACATAATAAATGGAAACAAAAAAAAGAGTACAGTAAAAAAAAGAAAAATATGGAAAATTGGGACTTGGAATATCAGGAGTATAAATGGAAAGGAAAAAGAGCTGGAAGAAGAATTTGAGAAAGCTGAACTAGACTTCTTAGTGGTAACAGAAACAAAAATAAGGGGAAGGGAGAGTACAAAATGGACAAGGAACATATATTCATATATAGCGGTGTAGATAACAATCGGAGAGCCGCAGCAGGGGTAGGATGTATAGTGCATAAAAAACTGAAATCGAATATATATAAATGGGATGCAATTACGGAGAGGATTTTGTCTATCGAAGTTAGAGATCAAAGAAACGGCTACCATAAAACTATCATAGCAGTGTATGGACCAAACGAAGATGATACTGCGTGCCACAAAGAAACATTCTGGGAGCAACTCAACGAAACAACAGAAAAAGCCAAAGGAGAAGTGTACGTGGCGGGAGACTTCAACAGCAGAATTGGCAACGAAGTAAAAGATAATGACGCGATGAGAGGAAGATATGGAGAAGGCGTACTCAACGAAAATGGTAAGAAAATGCTAGATTATTGTAGAATGAATAATCTAGTAATAACGAATACACTATTCAAACACAAGGACATACACAAATACACCAGGGAAGTGATAAGCAGGAACGAAAAATCTATAATAGACTATGTACTAGTAGAACAAGGGAAAAGGAGCAAAATAATAGACACAAGAGTAAAGAGAAGTTACGAAATTGGAAGTGATCACTATCTAGTACAGACGAAAATAAAGGAAGACTACCAAGATAGCGATAAAAAAAAGCAGAGACCAAATATAGCAATAAACTACAACAAGATAAGAACATACAAACTAAGGGAAAAATAAATAGCAAAAATCTATAAAGAGAAAATAGAGGAGAAATTAGTAAAGGGCAACTATAGACAAGAAGTAGAGGAAATGTGGAATAAATTAAAGAAAAATATACTGGAGACAGCACAAGAGACATGTGGAACAAAGCAAAACACAAACAAGAAGCAGCAGACAGCATGGTGGTCGCAGGACATAAGAGAGAAAATAAAGGAAAAGAAAAAAGCATGGCAAAGATACCTAAATGACAAAAATAGTAAAAACTACGAAGAATACAGTTTAAAGAGGAAAATAGTAAAAGATAAGGTCAGAATAGCAAAGAGCAGGGAATGGGAAAAGTTCGGAGAGACAATGGAGAAAAATGCAAAGGAAAACCAAAAATTATTCTATAAAACACTAAAACTAAACAGAAAAGAAAAAGGACAAGAAGTAAATTATATACAAGACAATCAAGGAATATTGCTGAAGGACAACGGAACAATACTGGAAAGATGGAAAGAATATTTTGAAGACTTACTATCACAAAATGGTGGAAATGAACAGAAGACAAGAGACCAGAACGACTCGGAAATAGATATAGAGATGATCAATGGAAAAGAAATACTAGAGATAATAAGGGAAATGAAAATAGGGAAATCACCAGGACAAGACCAGATCACAACGGAAATGATTAAACATATGGGACCCGCAGGTAATGAAATACTACTAAAATTAATAAACGAAATATGGAGGACGAATAAAATACCCAGAGATTGGCAAGTATCGTTAATCGTACGAATACACAAGAAAGGCGATAAGACAAAATGTTCAAACTATAGGGGTATAACACTCATAAGCGTAGGAATGAAGATCTTAGAAAAAACAATTAACAAAAGAATACTAGCAAAGTAGCAGACGCTAGAAGAATCGCAATGTGGATTTAGGAAAGGAAGATCCACACAGGACAACATTTTCACGATAAAACAAATCACAGAAAAAAGAATTGCAAATAATAAAAAAACATACCTAAGATTCATTAACCTGGAAAAAGCATTAGACATGATACCAAGAAATAAATTATGGAAAATCCTGGAAGAGAGAGGTGTAGAAAGAAAGACAGTCGAATTAATACAAAACATATACAACAACAACACCAATGCAATAATACACAAGGGACAAACATCAAGAACATTTCAGACAACCACTGGACTAAGACAAGGAGGCGGGCTCAGTCCTACATTATTTAACATATACATGGATGAAATAATGAAGAGCATGAAACCAGAAACCAAAAAAGCAAACATAGGGTACAAAAACATGCAAGTTGTAAAAATATCGGAAGGAGCATTCGCTGATGATGTAGTAGTGATAGCAGAAAATGAAGGTAATCTGGAGCACAACCTTAGTGTATGGAACAGACACCTAGAAAAGTATAACATGAAAATGAACTATAACAAAACAAAAGTGATGGTAATAGGAAACCGGAAAGAACAAATAAATATAAAGATAGAACAACACACAATAGAACAAGTAGAAGAATTCAAATACCTGGGAGTAGCACTGACAGAAGACGAAAAATGGAAGGCGAACTTAGTAACAGAATAAACAACACAGCTAAAACATACCACGCATTGAGCAATATACTGATTAACAAGAAAGAGATCAGCAGAAGGACAAAAATAAATATATATAAAAGCATATATAGACCTATACTGACATATGGAAGCGAGACATGGAAGCTAACGGAGAGGGACAAAAGTAGAATAAAGGCAATGGAAATGAAATATCTCAGAGGAGTAAAACAAGTTACGAATTCATTCCTACAAATACTATCTAGCATTATATTTGCTTTGGTTCTGATAGATGGGATACGAAGTTATATTTTAAATTAAATCTAATGACTTCCACAATAATATTATTCGTTTTTAAATCTGTGCATTATAATGAGGTTTTTAAAAAAGTTTTGTAGAATTAGTTTCTTTATTACCGTAGCAGTTTTTGTGGAATTTATATTTAAGTGATTTTAGTTCCCGCAAGTGACACGCGCTTAGTCGTAGCATATAAGCAACGATAAATGAAACAACGATACACATAGACGGAAAGGTCCGATGCTCACAACAAACCAGCATAAATAATGTGAAGAATTTCGCATAGCTGAAAAGTTGGAGTCTGTTGCAGTGACAACAACCATGGCTCTCAGCGTGTTGATTCGTGGGCGACTGTGGCCTTTCCTTTTGTTTTTTTTTTCAATTAGATACATAAAATACAGAATTGAATCATATGAAAAATCTTAGCAAAATATGTATTTCAAGAATTTGAACGGCTCGTAAGAAATGCGCTATTTTAACAAAAAAATATTAATTTATATTAAATATAATAAAAATAATATTAAAACAGTAAACCTAATAATAATGATACTGAATACAAACCAATACAAAGTGGATTCAGGATACAACTAGATTTTTAAAACTAACTTGCTTAATTTCTTAAATTCAGTTTGATAAATTGTCTAACATGTTAGCAATAATAATAAATACCAACCAACTTCGTTATTAAAGTATGTGATTCTTTAGAATCCCTATGAGACGCATATTTTTTTGTCATTAGTATATTGAAGTAGGAAAGAAAATGTATTACTAGCGTTAAGATGTTCGTTGTATATTCCATTAATAAAATTGTTATTATTTGTACCAAATAAATCAATAGTACCATCACTTAATTTTTTTATAACTTTATAAGACGAAGTATATAAAAGGAGTAAAGTATGGTAGTCGTGCAAAAATAAGTGGAAATCCTCTACAAAATCATTTGTATTTTAATTAGAATATAAATAGTATGTTGTATAAGCAACTACTAGCTATCGTCTTCCAATAGATGGGCAAGTAGTTTTTAAGAATAATAATAATAATCTTTATTTCCAATGCGCCGGCTAAACAAACACCTACACACGATGGGTCTGGTGAACAGCCCGTTATGTAGAGGGTGCAATGAAGAACTAGAAACCGCAGAGCATGTAATATGCCTCTGCCCAGCTCTAGTAATCACCAGGCATCAAATACTAGGGGAGTGTTGGCCTAGTATGGTCAGCATTGGCAGCTCCTCACCCGCCAGGGTTTTGCGGCTTGCACGCAAAATTGACTGGTGGGACGAGTGAGCAGCCTTTAAAGGGAGGTTTCACAATGGGCCCATCTTGAGGCCTAAGTGTCTGTAGCTATGCTACCCTCCAGCCAACTATCCAGAACTATCCAGAACTTATTTCCAATAAATGAATCATAATAAATTAAAATAATTCGTATTCACAAAACATACACATAACGAAAGACGCTACCGAGTTTACCTGAGATTTGTATACGTCGGTATCAGATTTTTATCATGGCAATTTGATCCTTTTTCCGTCCAAAATATGAAGCGCATTCTTATTGGTCAACTTATAAGTCCTCCAGTTACCAAACGAAGACGAATTTACATATAGAAAAATCGAATTCTTGAAACTTCACCTCTACCACTACCTGTGACGTTACACCACGTTGACGCTCGGAAAAAGAGGCATAAATTTAAAAAATAAAATTGAAGCATTGAATATATATATATATGTATATATATATATATATATATATATATATATATATATATATATATACGTCATAATTTTGTGAACAATATGAAATAATAACAAATCAAAAATATTAATAAATAACAGATATGAGTTGTCAAGTAGGATCCTCTTCTGAAATTATTTGCTGATGGTGTGCATAGTTTAACTGTAAGGCATTGGTGGAAAAAAATAAACAAAATATTTTCTTATTTAGAAAGGTAGTAGCTATGAAGTAGCATACGATAATTTAAAAATATTTATTTTTGTAGAAATGACAGCTGTTTGAAAAAAAGCTCTGATTATTAACGAAATTTTGACGAGCGCGGTATCCATCAGAAAAATCCTATGCTGCTTCGTAGATAATATTATAAAGAATATTTGTTGCACATTTTAATAAAATGAGTTAACTAGATCTTGGGATATCCTGTACACCAGTTTAAAAAAACGTAGTTATGAGATAAATTGCAAAAGAAAAGCGGCATACCCGTTCGATTGCTACCTGTGTTTCGGGCCGGCCCTCAGCCGCGCTCACTTCTAATTGCTATAATTTCGGAAATATTTTGAATTTTGAAATGATTAAACGTTTAAAATATTAAATAATAAAAGTATAAAGAATTTATTTGGCCAAAAAAAATAAATCGATTTTCTGAAAATCTCAAGGTGGTGATTAAGGGATTACTCTTGAATTGCCAAACACCCTATAGTTCCGATTCCATAATAACTTCACTTGTCATATCACGATCACTCTCCTGCAATAAAACTGTGACTGGTTTAAAATACAAACATATGAAACATAGGGAACAGTAATTATAATATAAAAATAAACCTAGTCTATATAAATAACACAATATTTTAATCAGTTGACATTTCAGAATCTGATCCCTCCGCACTATTATTATGTGCAGTAGTCTGGTTAACAGTTGGAACCCATGGTTTACGACAACTCGGACATTTGCTTTGATTACGCAAAAATATCTCCATACAATTCTCGTGTAATAGTTTATTGCAAGCTGAACAAGAAACGCCCTAAAATCAAAACAAGAAATATTAAAAGTTCACAAACAGTAATTCAAATCACATACATTAAAAACTAGCTCGGAGCACAAGCTGCAAACGTGCACGTAGTCCGCACACTCAGTCCTGAAAAATGATGTAAACTCCGCAATACATCTTGGACCAAAATGTACGAAACCGTTAGATGAAACAAGATAACCGGTGGATATCCATTTCGTTAGTAAATGTTCAGCGGTCGAATAATCCAAAGTAGGAGTTACAGATGATGCTAGATTCAAGCAGTAAATATGCTCGAGCTTCCTCAGTTCAGTCGTGACTATTTCGAACAGAATTAGGTGGAAGTATTTGAGTTCTACTGCTGTGTATGTGTTTTGAAATTTTGATACCTCATCTGCAATGGTCACTATTAGGACTACCACTGTATCACCAGTTACTTCACATTGTGTCACAATCAGTTTCAGATCTTGATGTTTGATTTTTCTGTTTATCACTTGTATGAATGTTTTCACTTGTGGTTCACTAAATTCAACCATTTCCGCTGTAAATATAATTATTCAAATCAATAATGGTTTATGATTTGGAAATTAGGTTAAGCATTGATTATATTGTACTAGATTATCAAGAAACTTGATCACATTCCTAGTTGTAATGAATATAAAAGTTTCATTCAAGTAAATCAAAATGAAAGTGTGCATCATATTGCTTTGTACCATGACGAACTGCACTTGTCATGAATGAAAACTTGAGTGAAACCTAAATAAAAGGGCCTATTTTTATTCAAGTTCCACTCAAGTTTTTATTCAAGACATGCGCAGTTCGTCATGGTACGTAAAAGTTTCGTTCAAGTAAATCAAAATAAAAGTGTGCATCATATTGCTTTGTACCATGACGAACTGCACTTGTGTCACTGATATGAGTGCAGGATATAAGGTTATCATGACAATAGTGAAGAACAGATTGGATAGTGAAGTGGAAAGAAAAGGACTGCTGCCGGAATCCCAAGGTGGGTTCAGAAAGGGAAGAGGGAGCAGATTTTCACTCCAGCGAGAATGGTGGAGGAAGTGCTGGAATGCAGACTCTCCCTTTGCAGTCCAGCGCGTATGCGGTGTTTGTGGATTTGAAAGCGGCGTATGACTAGGAACTGAGTCAGGAGAATTTTGTGCAGTGTATAGATAGAGTGGGCATGGAAGAGAAAGATGTGGAGAGGGGTGAGAAGTATGTATAAAGAATCATAGACAAAAGCAAGAGTGAATGGAGAAGTATCAAAGAAATTTATATGAAATGTGAGTGAGGCAGGGGTACCCGCTCAGCACCTTCTACTACTCGCTCCTGTACAGATTGAACAGTAGGGGGCTTCTCCTGTTCAATCTGTACAAGAGCGAGTAGTAGAAGGTGTTGAGGAGAGAACAGCAGGGAGGGGTCGTGGTGTGTTCGTTGACCGAAACCGTTGATTGAAGTATTGTAATAAATACTTCAATCAACGCCGAAACACAAGTCGCCCTCTACCTGTTGGACTGTCGACTTAAGTTGGGCTCAACTGGATGCAATCAGCACAGGATAGAGATTTATGGAGAAACTTAAGGAAGGCTTATTTTCAGTAGTGGATGCAACCAGCTGAATGACGAAAAACAAAATAATATAGTCAAATATGTAAAAAAGTATCTTGACAGGCGGAGATTGGAAGCTTGCTAATAATGGACTTGGAAAGACAAGAAGAAAAAATAATTAAAGAAGAAACTAAGTAAAAGTAAAAATAAGAAGGTACACACTGAGAGATGATAAATGTAGAGACAATTTTAAAGAAATGTTAATAACAAAATGGAGAGGAAAGACAGAAATAGATAATAAGTGAGAATATTTTAAGAATAATATATGTTGCAGACTTGTCAGCAACACCACTTGAGCTATTATAGCATAAGTAAGAATAAATAATAACTTAATTATATGTAAAAATAATATTAGTATTTGTAGGAAACATCTTTCTTTTATAAAGTATAGTTGCGATAATTTGTAGCACACATGGCCATTTTCTACCTGTGGTGGGTCAAAAGCCTGCTTGCAGCCCCAACTGTGGGGGTTGTTTGTATATGCATTTTTGTGTTAGCTAGTGAGAATATAGCTAGTGTTCTTTGAAACATGGCTGAATACAAATGCAATAAGTCATGCACATTATTTCACCACCCTGTAATTCTATGAACAAATATAATGATTCAGAATGTAGATATGTATTAAGAGCATCTTGTATCATAGGGTTTTATATTTGATTGTAAAGTGAGAATTGTATTGCAAGCAAGAATATGACAATAAAGGTTTTCTAACTAAATATGGGAATTGCATGCTGAAAAACAAAGAATAACTCAGGCTAGAGAAATGAAGAACCTAAGAAAAATAGCAGGTTAAAAGACATAGATAATGTTAGAAATACTGAAATAAGAGAAGGACTAGGAGTAGAAAAGAGAATAGGAGTGAAGGCAGTAGAAAAGAAAATGCAAAAATATAGTTTTGACTGCAAAGTTAGAATGCAAAATTTTTGGTCAACAAAGAAAGTGTGCAAAATTGTGAATGCAAAAAGAAAACAAGACAAAAATGCAAGAATCAAATAGTTAGAATTTTGAAAGAACAATAACTTAACTATAATAATGGCCCTGTCATGTACACTCGTTTTCAAAGTTTTAAACAGTATGGTGAATTCAGGGTGTTTGTTAAACTTAATAAGTATTCGTGTACCTTCTAGAGAATTAAGAAACTTAGAGTTTCTACACATCCCATACTATAGAACCAATTATGGCAAACATAGCACCTTCAGTCACATTGCACAACACATCAATGAAATTTCGAACACATTGGACATGACATGGATATCCCATATGTCTTTTAAGAGTCAATTAAGGCATTACAATGCATAATCTGATTTGTATATATACATGTATGTTGTAAATGCTAATAATAGCATTAATAAATAGTGCAAAAGAACTAGGGCCTGTTCATTTGGCTACTACTAGTGACTAGTCTGACATCACACTGTACTATTAGTATGAGCATAACGTCAGCATGTATAAGGTACCTTACACGGTCAATAATACTGTCAGTCCTAGTACTGTCAGTATTTGCTTTAATTCTCCTTTTATATTTATAAAGTATTCAATTATCCAGAAAAACATCAGCATTCTCTTGATTCCATCATTAGTATACCTTACACTATCAGTAATACTGGTAATATTATAGAATAATGAATATTTTAAACATGTTATCGTACAGTAATCTTGTCATTATTCTAAAATATTGACAGTAATATTGATCATGTAAGGTGTCTTATTAAGGTACCTTACACAGTCAATAATACTATCAATCCTAGAACTGTCAGTATTTGCTTGAATCGTCCATCAATATTTATCAAGTAATCAATTATCTGCATAAAGATCAGTATCCTTTTCATTCCATCAATACGATACCTTACATGGTATGTAATACTGACAATATTTTAGAATAATGAACATTTTAAACAAGTTATTGTACAGTAATACTCTCATTATTCTAAAATATTGACAGTATTATTGATCGTGTAAGGTACCTTTATGACTACTGCCACTAGTAGTAGCCAAGCAGACAGGGCCTAGTGAATTATATGGCAACATAAAAATTCAAATTAAAGAAAATGTAGTAAAACTTGACACTGGTAAATGCCAGTAAAAGAAAAATTATTGTACAGGAATGTAATAATATATTATGAGTAAAACCTCTAATTGGATACCAGACAAATGCAAAGTAGACAATATAATATAAATAATGTATAACCTACTAATGTTAAAGAACAAATAAATATTTACTGGAAAGTACACCATTGCAGAGGGTAATTGCAGTCTCCATATTAATACACCCTTTTTCTAACATGTATTGTAAGAAATGTATATGCTCCGGACCATACTCTCTTGCATTTTCCATCTTGAAACTTCTATCCAGACTATTATTTCTTAATATCAGTGCACACAGTTATCTCTACCGCCTCTTACTCTGTGCTACCGCCTAAAACTTAACCTCACTTTCAACCTATGTCTATGCTTTCAACTGTTTGTAAACAATCGAGAAATTTAACCTTACGAAAATAGACAACCCAATGAACACTTCAGACAAGTAGAAAGCATTATATTAGTTTCTGCGTCTGCGTTCATCCGTTGATAGTAAATAAAACTACTTAATTCCTTCTACTGTAAAGTGTAGGCGTTAGAAAAACTTACGACACAAGCTCTACTACGTCTACTACTCTCCATCTATGCTTTTCCGTTGCAGCGTTTCCGAGAGCATATTTGGATCAGCTGCCGGGTTGTCTATGATCAGCTGTTCTCCCTTCCCATTTCAAAATCCGGCCTTTGATTGGTTGACGTAGCAACGGAATCGAAAAGACGGAGAGCAGTAGAGCTAAAGAAAATATAATTCTAGAGATTCTAGAGCCTAGGCTTGAAATGAGAATTGTAGATTAAATCCTGGCCTCTAAATAACATTACATTATGTTTGGATCTAAATGGTAGACGGATAAACGTCGTCGTAGCCTCATACGACTGTAATATAAACTATACTGTTCTAACATAACGCAAACTAAATTGCAAATCCTATTTTTAATTTGAATTCATTGAAGAATTTAAATCAAAGAAAATATAATCCTTTGGATTCAAATGCTCTCTAAAAAACTCTATATTCTTTATGAACTACCAGATTTTGCACAGCAGTAGTTCAAATTACTTGCAAATAACTTCAAGTCAAACTCTCCCCTCCACTAACTTATAGGTCAAAATCCTGTCAAAATCAAATCAAATAAAAATTGTGGCGGTTTAATTTGTAGGTAGTTGTGTTCTTCTTTAATTTCCAAGTGTTTTGCAGTATTTATATGATTTATAATTCGCTGCATTAAAACGACAAGATTCTTCTATTTTAACGTAAGTTTCACTAGGTTGTTTTACATTTATAGTTTTAGGTTATATATAAAAAAGAGCAACCTGTTATGATCTACATTAAGTTATAATATATAGATAATAGAATTGGGGCTTCAAAATCCCTAGCTCTAATAAAAGATTATTGATTATCTAAACTTGTGCAAGATTTGTTTAGATCATATTTTATTTATTTAACAGTTTATAATTAATATTGATATTTTTCTTATATATTTTAGTATGTATTTGGTAGTTGAAACTATTATTAATTTTATGCAATGCATTAGATGGGTAGAAACATTGTACAGCAAACTGAAACATATACCAGAACATGGAAAATTGTATTCCAGTTTATAAATGTTTTCATAGATACAAAAATGATACAACTAACCCCATAGGAGGAAAGTTAAACATGTTTAACTTTCCTCCTATGGGGTTAGTTGTATCATTTTTGTATGTAACCACTCAAGATATTATGTGCATTCATCCTCACTAGCTGAACTACACTGATGAGATCTAATAAGATCGAAATCTAGTTATGTAGATTGCTAAGAGGTGGATTCACACTTATATATGTTTTCATATATAAATGAAATGTCAGGCTTATTGTAATATGCCTAGTTATTTACTAAACAAATGGGTGCATTTAAGCAATGATAATAATAAAAATGTTTAAGAACATTTATATACACACAATAATAATGATCAAAGTCTTTGTGTTTGTTACATATTACAATGGGATAACAACTGAAGTTAAAGCAATGATTTTTATTTATTTATGCCTAACCTATTTTTACCATTAGATGTAAGGGAGCATATTTATCTTGTTCATGCATATAAATCTCTCCATCTTTTCTTGTCTTATGTTAGTTGTTTAATTACTTTTTGTATTTTCTGCTTCTTCTCTTATACTATTCTGTACCATGTTTTTCTCTGTTTGCCTCTGGGGACATGGGAGAAGAAATTGGTGAAAGCAAAGGGGACCTCCTACCAATTTCCTCTCCCATGTTAGCCTCATACAGATTTTCATGCCTTTCCCATCCTCTCCTAACCATTCATTCAGCTTTGTGCACTCTCTCTAGTATTTATTTATTAGTTTATTAGATTAGATGAACATAAAAGGAATTTTATAACCTCTTTTGTTTTTAGTGCTTGGGGAAAGATGGATTTTGATGAGATAAATGTGATATTTATTATTTCTAATATCTATGAGGATGAAACACAAACATCTAGTATTATGAGGAAGGCATTTGCAGTAAGTACTTCCTTTATTTATAATTTTTTATTTATAATATAAAATGTACAGAATTTACTATAGTTTATTTATGTTTTGACACCAAAATAACGGAAATGGTGAAAATTACGGTATTGATGAATATGATGTAAATGATGAAAATGACGAAAATGAAAATGATTTACATGAAAATGAGAATGAATCGAACTGTATTGATCCAAACAGAGCCGAATCAATATCTTAAATTTTGAGTTAATATTAATTAATAATTTCGGAACACACCAGCTATATTTTCAGGTTTAGGTTGTATTTAGTAGTCATGCTGTTGAGGGGCATGCCCAATATTGGGTATGGGTATTTGGAGTAATCTATGTTATACATCTGGCCACTTTTTCATTGAGGATGTGAATATATATATATATATATATATATATATATATATATATATATATATATATATATATATATTGTGGTGGTAGGTAGGTTCTCCTGGCTCCCAATCCTTTGGATGCTGCTCAGGTACCTGTTGCTTTGGTCTTGGATTGTCTGTTTAGTTGGCTGGAGGGTAGTATAGCTACAGACACTTAGGCCTCAAAATGGTCCCATTGTGAAACCTCCCTTTAAGGCTACTCACTTGTCCCATCAGTCAATTCTGTGTGCAAGCTACAAAATGCTGGTGGGTGAGGCATTGCCATAGGCCAGTACTCCCCCAGTACTAGCTACCTAGTTTTTACCAGAGCTGGACAGAGGCATGTTACATGATCTGCTGTTTCTAGTTCTTCATTGCACCCTCTACATAACGAGCTGTGTACCAGACCCATCATGTGTAGGTGTTTGTTTAGCTGACAGTGGCCAGTTAGGATGTTGGTCAATAATTTCAGATTAGTTCTAGATAAGTTAAGGTGGGCCATGGCTGCAGTTTTACAAGGTTACCTAATTGCTTCCTTTGATTGCTTGCAGCCCGGTGTTCCTCGCCATCTTTCTTACCTTGTGAAGAGCAAGCTATGATGAGTACCTGCAGAAACTATTTTATCCTCTTGGGTTGTTAGAGGATGCGAGAATCCCTTCCTGGCAAGCTATTCTTCTATTTCGTTCCCCTTGATACCACTATGTCCTTTGGTCCAGCAGAGTTCTAGTTTGTTATGTTTAGCTAGCTCCTCCAGGCTGTGTAGCCATGAATATAGCTCTTTTGATACAAATGTGTTGGCATTTAGTGCATTTAGAGCTGCTTTGCTGTCGGTGAGTATTTGGATATGTTTATCCTTAATATTCTGTTCAGCTAAAATTTGAACACTTTGTTATTCCTGTTAATTTAGTTTGGAAGTCTGACGTGTGTCTTCCAAGTGGTGCACTAATCTTGAGATTAAGTTCTGGTTAGAATATTCCATAGTCAGCTCTCGTCTTGGTTTTGGATCCATCATGGATATACTTGGATATACATGGGTATATACATGGATATGTTGGCGTCTTGAGGGTGTTCATCCAGTGTAATGATGGTATGAAAATGTTTGACAAAACTTTATTTAGGTAGAATTCTGTCACACTTACCTTCTATGAGGGTCTAGTTTGATAACTTGATTCAGTATGGTCCTCTGTCCAATGATTGTACCTTATCACGCCACAGGTTGAGTGAAGATAGCCTTAATGTTGTTTTTAAAGTAGTCTCCCTTATGAGGAGATCGAGTGGTTGAAGACATAACAGTGCGTCAGGAGCTGCTGTGGGTGTTGTTCTCATAGCGCCCGTGATGGCAAGACACGCCATCCGCTGGCTGTGTGATAGCTTTGAGGATGTTGTGATTTGTTTGATTTTCGGCCGCCATATGCGATAGTTGGTCTTATGATAGCGGGTTATATCCATTGGGTGATCTTGGGAGATAGGCCCCATGTTTTACCAACCGCTCTGTGACATTGTCAAAATGAGATACAGGCTTTTTCTATTCTTATATGCTCATTCCAGTTCAGTTTTGTATCCATGATTAATCCTAGATATTTTACTTTATCTGTAAGTGTCAGAGGAACATTAAAGAGAGTTGGTATCTTAGTTGGTATGTTCGAGTTTCCTCTTCCTCGTAAATATTATCAGCTCAATCTTTTTTGGATTTACTGATAACAAACCAGTTCTCAACAATATTTAGGGCACTCTGCATGAGATTGCAGAGTACACCTTCAAAACTGCCGTTTATCATGATCACTATGCCGTCTGCATAGCCAACGGCACAGTAACCTGAGTTGTTATACCAGGAGGAGACTATCAACTACAAGGTCCCACAAAAGAGGTGAGAGGACTCCACCTTAAAGACAGCCTCCTCCTGCAACTTTTTTTGATGTTACGTCATCTAGTGCAACAGAACAATCCAGGTAAATTGTTCTGTTCTTATACCAAGCATATTTTTTATCCAGCCCTTCATAGTGGCGTGAATTCCGTGAGATGTTAGAGCATTATCAATACTATCATTAAATGTTGTTTTGTCAAAAGATGGCAAGTCGCTTTGGTCTTACTACCATAGTTTATAGCCATACGAGAATATTTGGTATTAGGCCCCAGTTTTCTCGCACATCTGCCCAGGGGTGCAATTCTATAAACAAAGTCGCAAAGTCGCTCCGCAGAATATGGGCAGTTCACGATTTGAGTTCGTTCAATGGTCGAATTTTCCATTATTGGTGTTTTTTAAGGCTAGTAAACCGAAATCCATAATTTTACAGTCTCGCATAGTGAATTGTCTGTATTTTGTCTAGCGACTTTGACTGTCAAACGAATACGTTCGAAATGAGTGGTTCAGATTCTGGTTTCAACAATTGCACCCCTGATTTATTGTAGCTTTCTGTGTGCTTTCAGAGTGCACTACAGTTTTTGGTCAAAGTTGACTTCTAGATATTTCGCCTCTGACACAAACGGAAGTACTTGCTGCGTTAAGCCAGTTGCTATTTTCTTGTAGTCATCAGAACCTGAATAGCATTTTCTCCACCATATTCAAGGTCCTTTGTGTGAACTCTGCGCTTATATCGTGCGAACTATCCTTTCACGATGATTGTTATGTTACGCGTATCCTAGACAGTAGAGGCCTTCTCCTTTCTCTATTTTTTGTCCACTAAGACTACTCAATGTGATAGTACCTGTCGGCAACACCTTCCATTGCCTGTCTGTATGGTGACCTCGCCGAGTGTGGATATAATGATCCTGTTTTTTAGGACCACTTCTACACATTGGCTTAAAACCTTTTGTTCCTTAATGCCTTAACCGCTGTGTTTGTCGCTGCGGTGTTGAACTCCCTCTCAATGTCAAGAGGCGTGGGCACAGCTAGCACTCCATCATTCAGAGCAGGGGTTGCCAACTTTTGTATACAGGGTTTTCCGAAATGTAATGTCAGCTTTCCTGTGAAGCGAATAAACGTCGTAGTTGTTCGTTTCTCCACCTTTGGTAGGAAGATGGCCTTCTGGCATCCTTAAGGTATGTATCTCCAGAATATGTGTACATACTCTGTAAATATTCTATTCAGGTATGCAATGATCATGTGCGGTCCTTTTTGTAGTATGCTAGGGTAGATCCCAATAGGGGGTATTGGGAGCTGATTCAGATCTTGTAGACATCGTGCTTTCACTGAGCAGCCGAAAACTGCGCGTTTGCGCAATTCCAGGCATACCTTCACAATGTCTGTATAAGTTCTATCCTCTTTTTTGAGGAAGATTATCTTTTGTTTTGGTTGGCCTAGGCCTTGTTGAATAGCCATCTAGATTCCTTCCTTAGATATTCAAAGTTTTTGTGTTTGTATTTTTATTGTGAAACCTCTCCAGTTCGAGGGTCAGCACTAGTCGTTCACTTGATTAATATCCTGTACGTAATGAATGGAGGTGTTTTCAAATCGAACCTGATGTGCCTATGATTAGAACACTACACTTCAGGCGACACTAGTTTTGTATGCTGTTACCTTTGGGAATTTAGCTTAGAGTCATTTTTTGTCGTCGGACGGCCTTAAAGACAGAAAGAAGTACCAACGTCAACACTTGAACATGAACGGGTTAGGCATAGCCAACACTACCTGTGTTTGCTATGCCTAACCCGTTCATATTCAAGTGTTGGCGCTAGTACTTCCTTATTTGGTGTAGTGGGCAGTGTCATAGCAGTCGATAGGCAATCTGTCCTCACCTGCGAAATTCGCGAAGTACACCAGATCATTGGTTTCATTTCGATTGGTTCAGTAGTTTGGGATATATAGTGTTGATAATGGTGTGCAGCTACTTTTGTTATTCTACATTATGCAGGCATATAGTGTGCCATTTGCTCTGTTATATGAAACCGAGTTGCGAGTTGAGACCTGCGACTCTTCCTCCGTGTCCGTGTAATCAGGATTATTGTATTAGGACCATGTGTAGTCCTACGTGTTCGAATGTCGTGTTTAAGATGGTCCAAGCAACCTTGACATGCTGGAGAAAGTGGGTGGATCTCGGAACTTCGGGAAGTCCACCATCGTAATTAGCATACTGAGAGGGTAGTCTTCGGGGATATAGATCTCGGGGGATTTTTGTGACTAATAGTAAAATTTCATTAATTTGCAGCTGTGCAATCAGAACATCAAGAAAACGACATGGGTGCGGGAAGACGACGGCGAATCAATAACGTTCAAAAAGACCGACTTTGTGGTGTTCGAACATTTTAAGGGCGAGCTATATGAGTTCTGCTTGAAAACCAGGTGCACGTAAGTGATTATTGTACATATCGAAAGTGTTGATTCCATTACGAAAATATAGTAGAATTTTAGGGCCTCGATGCCTATTTACATGCCTCAATCGAGATATACAAATACCCAATGTGGATTGGCCATTGTTGAACCTCGCCATGAAGGACTGCTCAGTTGTTTCCTCAAATTTGACAAAGGAAGTCAAGAAAAGTATTAAGGAGAAAGTGCAGACAATGGGGGGCATCTTTACAATGTCATTGGTGCCTACAAATACACACTTGATTGCAGACACTGTTAGATCTGAGAAATATACTGTGAGTACATATAACATTTGTAGTATCTGTTTCTATTGAGCCTGTGAGGATGAAAGTGGCATTTCAGTTGTTATGAGAAGAAGAAGAGTTTGTGTTTGGTATTTATGTATATTGACGTGCTCAGTTACATTTTTATTTATGAATGAATTGATTTCAAGTTTGTAACTGCGCACGTCGATTTAAATAAATACCAAACGCAAACTTTTCTCCTTTTCAAAACAATTCAAATGTGACTTTCATTCTCACAGGCACATATAATAATAATAAAAATATTTTATTGCACAAAAGACAAATCTTATTACAGGACAATCATTTCAAAATTTATAAAAATATACATGATTAAAAAATGTTAAAGGTACATAAATTAAGGTGGCGGCAGAAATAACTCCCAAATTTTAAAGTGGGTTGAAAAAGAATAGTACAAGGCATCACCAAAATCTTTTTGTTTCTCAATTGTAGATATAAAAAGGTTTTTTTACTTTAAGTTTTACAAATTACGTTAGCATGTCGGGCGAAATTCCTTGATTTTGATGTTCATTGGCCTTCTTTACTTGGTCCAAGGACTGAGGACTATGTTTGTAACTTCGCCTTGAGATACCCCCTCAAGTTACGAACATAGTTCTCAGTCCTTCGCAGAAATTCTTAAAGGCCACTGCTCGCTTGATTTAATATATAAAATCCTTGTGACTGTTTTCGTCTCAAATGTGTATTATAATTTATAAACCTTAAAACAATAAAAAAAACTTTTTTATATTAACATTTGAGAAATAAAAAGTTGTTGGTGGTATACTATTAATTTTCAACCCACTTTTAAATATGGGAGTTATTTCTGCCACACCCTTTATTTATACCTTTAACATTGTTTACCTTAGAAAACTCTTTTTTAGTTCTCGGTTTCTGAATGTTCTCGAGAACGAAGTTCTCAATTCTCAAAAGTTCTCGACTCTCCCCATCGCATCTTATCGTGGAAAAAAAAAACTAAAAAATAGGATTTTTGACCAAATTCAATATTCTGTGAGTTTAAATAGTCCCTATATAAACTTATTGGTATTATGAATAACATATTTGTTGGTACTAGTGAGTGCGTTATAACGCCAATACTCTAAAATCACTTTCATTAAAGTATATCTCAAAATATAATCATTTATTTTCAGACATGTGTGGCACGTGGTGTAAAAATTATGCTTCCTTCATGGGTGGATGCCTTGTGGACTGCGAGTCAAACGGAGGAGGAGGTGTTTGCCGATGACGAATTCTTTGCTGCACATAAATGCCTACCATTTCAGAATCTCCGCATTAGCATGACTGGTTTTGCTAATGGAGCTGAGATGAAACGTTTGGAGAAGTGCATTAAGGATAACGGGGGTTTATTTTCTAACCGTTTAATTCTGAAATGTACGGATATTTTGGTGTGTAATGGGTGAGTTGTAAATTATTATATATCAGATAGTAGGCATACATCCTTTACATAATCGATACACGATATCACGATTCAATAACGATTTAAAAATTCCGTGTAATAATGTTTTTATAATCCGGATATTCTGATATTCGGCTATCCGGATTGGAAACCCTAATTCGTACGTATTAGGGTTTCCAATCCGGATATCCGAATATCATGGAAACCCTAATTCGTATGAATTAGGGTGTCCATGATATTCGAATATCCGGATATCAGAATATCCGGATTATCCGACCAATTTTGACTATTATATAGTCCGGATATTGATATGTTGTTGACCTGTAATTGGAATTTTATTATTCTGTTGGGCAATAAATACATTTATTGATTTATTCTATGTTTTAGATCTACCAGTGAAAAATATAAGGCAGCTAGAAAACACAAAATCGACTGCGTGTCTGCAGACTGGATTTTCGATAGCGTAGAAAAGGGTTATGCCATACCAGACGTTGCGCAGTATGCCGTCAAAAAGGGCACTTCTACGCCGACTAAAGCTGGTGATTTCCTTGATCCAAATTTTTCAACGATTAGTACAATCAGCACCATGTCATCAAAGAGTATACTACAGGAAACAATGAATAATACAGTTGGGTTTGGGTTGAACAGTAGCACTTTAGGTGCAACACCTGTCAGCAATGCGAAAAGAAAAAGTAAGTAGCAGTATAGTTTATTATAGAGCCTTTTAGTATCATCTAAAGTCTGAAGAACTCGTGTCTGTCATCATCATCATCATCATCAGCCTGTATGCGTCCACTCCTAAACGTAGGCCTCTTTCATCGTCTCCACTTGTGTCGGTTTTGGGCTCTCTCCATCATCCAGTTGAATATCGTCTCGCCATCTTGCTTTGGGTCGACCTACGCCCTTTTGGTCCATTTTCTCCTTCTGATTTCCTTATTTCGGATCTTATCTCTAATGCTCAGCATTTATCTTTCTATTGCTCTCTGGCAAACCCGGAGGCGGTCTGCACTGCCCAGTTTCTAGTCCGTACGTGGTAACTGGGAGTATGCAAGCAATATAGATGTTGAGGTTTATGGGGATTTTTGGTTCTTTAAGAATATGCCCTAGTTTGCCAAATGCTGCCCAGGACAGCCCGATTCTTCTCGAAATTTCAGCTGTTTGATTTTCTGCCCCGAGCTTAATCGTGTGTCCGATACGTACTCTTCAACAACTTCGAGTGGGTTTTTTACTAAGCTCTTCGTATAATGGCGAAAGTCTATCCGTTTGAGAAGATTGGCTGTGTCAATGCTGATTTTTGAGTTTGAGTTTTTCCCTTTTTTGTTTGTAAAGTTTACAGTCTTAATTGCTACTCGGATGCTGTTGGTATTTTTTTCCGCTATTTCGTTGATTTGCATGCTATGCAGAAGTTCTGTTGGTTTTAATTTCTTTTTAAGTTCTTTCTTATACTCTTCCTCGTTTTTCCTCAGGTCTTCTATCTTCGGTGGGAGCTTTTTCCCGATTACTTTCTGCAGCCCCGCGTCTTGTTCGGGGCTGCTACCAGCTTAACCAGAACCCAGGTTCTGTCCCAAGAGAGCTTGCAGGCACTGCTAAGCCCCCTTGATGGTCTAACGTTAGTCAAGCTTCATGTCTCTTGTGCGGATATAGGGGTCTATCACTGTCGTCTTGTCTTAAGTTCAATTTCGGTCGTTGATCCTTAGATCGTCCTCAAACTTGGCCCACATCACTTTCCCGAAGAACCCTGTGAATGCGGACCAAGCGTCACTGTCTGTTGCCATTTTTCCCCTAGCTCTTCTGGTGGGGTCACTCCCACCCGCAGCCAGAGTTCTGTCCTCGCCGCCATCCATTTTGGGCATTCGTAGATGGTGTGAGCCGGATCGTCTACACCACCACAGGAACGGCGAGTCGGCGTGTTTGTTTGTTTTGTGTTTGTTTTGGTGGAGGTATGACTGGAAGACTCCATGACTGGATAGGTCCTGGGTGGTCCAGTGATCCAGCTCACCATGCCCCCTAGATAGTTTTATGTTGGGTCCGCCCTGTCTTGGTGGCGTTCGCCCAGGTGGGTGCTGCGTAAGTGAGCTGGGCACGCGACATCAGCGCTAGTAACCTCCGTTTCTTTCCGCTGGGGCCGCCGATGTTAGGCAGGAGCCTAGTAAGCTGTCTTCGCGGCCTTCGTTGTTGCTTCAAGTACCTGGGCGGAGTGGTGCGTGTTGGCCTCTAGGACTATTCCCAGGTACTTGATCCTCCTGGCTATGTGAAGCGTCTCCCCCAACAACTGGATGTTGACAGCAAGATCGTCGGCGAATGCTATTGTTTCGGTGTCCTCCGGCAGCTGCAGCCGCAGGACGTCGTCAAAGGTGACGTTCAAGAGGAGAGGCCCTAGGACAGATCTTTCCCCCCGCGGAAGCCGTACTGACTTGGATGTAGTCCTCCACTCTTCTCTATGGCTTCCATGAGGCGGTCGCAGATCATCCTCTCCAGCGCCTTGGCCATGCCATCCAAAAGGCAAATTGGACGGTAGGCATTAGGGCTCTGCGGGGGTTTCCTGGGCTTGCGGATGAGTGCGAGCCCTGCAACCTTCCATGATTTTGGGAAGGTACCGGTTCTCCAGCACTCATTGGCGATCTTTGTCAGCGCCGGTGCTATATCTGCTGACGCTGCCTTGATCAGCTCATTCGGGAGCCCACCCGGCCCGGCGACTTCCTGTTTGGCAGTTTGGAAAATGCCTGGAGTGCTTCCTCCTCGCTCCAGTCCTCCTGTTCATCCTGGTCCCATTGGTAGCTGTCTGCGGTCGGGTTCTCCGATGGGTTTGCTGTGTGTGCTTCGGGGGAAGAAGGCCTCCACACCTTCTGGAACCGCTACTTCAGGTCCCGGTGACGTGGAAAGCACCTAGCGACACAGCACATAACCCCATGAGAAATCAAATAGGCTTACCATCAACAGGAGATTTCGCAACGCGATAACATCAACAAAGACGTACCTAGGTGCCGACATCTCATCAGATCATACTCCAGTAGTCTCTAACCTCCGAGTTAGACTTAAAAACCATGCCAAAGTTCCTCCGAAATTAGCGATAGACATAAAGCAACTAAATACCACAAATACTAAAGAGGATATCAAAAACACACTTGAAGAACATCTCAAAAAACGAGGGCAATCACAAACAGAAGACTCACCGAAAGAAAAATGGGAAAAACTAACAATAGCTATTAACTGCACATGCGAAAAGCACCTACAAAGACAAAGGGATAACCACAAAGGATGGATGAACGAAGATATCTTAAAAATGATGGAAATTAGAAGAAGACTAAAGAACACAAACCCCTCTAAATACCAAGAAACCAACTGAGAGGTAAGAAAGAAAAAGAAGAAGAATCGCAAGGGAAGTATGGATGAGCGAAAAATTTCAAGAGAGCAGTACGAGCAACAGTAGAATTTCGTAGATATGCAAAAAAGCATAAAACAAATGTCAGACAATAGACGACACAAAAGTGCAGCTTAATAGACATCGCCGACAAGATAAAAACATGGGAGGATTACATCGAAGACCTCTTCCGAGACACCAGAAAAGAGACTATGATCAGCAAAGCAAATCCACGGTCCACCTATCATCAAAGAAGAAATAGCCAAAGTCTTGGGAAGCATGAAAAACGGGCGTGCTCCAGGCCCAGACGGAGTCCATACTGAAGTCTAGAAAATCCTTAGCGACTCTGAGGAGTTCATGGACATACTAACAAAATTATTTAATAATATATACAACTCTGGAAATATACCACAAAAATGGCTAATGTCGACCTTCATGCCAATCCCGAAGAAAGCGTCAGCCAGCTAATGCGACGACTACTGCATGATCAGCTTAATCAACAACATAACAAAGATATTCCTTAAAGTAATTCGCGCGCGGATATAAAGCAAGTGCGAGTGTCGAAAACTCAAAACGCAATATTTGTCCAACAAGTGCTCATCCAGAGATGCAGGACATGAGTCATGACGTTCACATCTGTTCCGTCGACTTCTCCAAGGCGTTCGACAAAGTGCGCCACGACAAACTTCCAAAAAACAACCGAAATGGACGATAAAGATATAAGAATAATCGAAAACCTATACTGGAGACAACTCGCAACAGTAAATATTGACGGCGGTATATATCCACTTTTGATATGCTTTCTGCTTGATGTTTTTTTTGCTGTTTGAGTGCTTCTATTCGCTTTTGGTATAGTAGTGCTACACTGCTTTCTTTTAATAAATGTGTTTTAACCGTTTTGACCTTTTCTGTATCGTTTTTGCACCTGTTCCTGCTTCTCACTGTCCTTTCTGTACGGTATCTTCATTTTTTTGATATCACAAGAAAAATTTAAAGATTTTGTCTTGTTTCATAATAGAATGCTAATAGATCTTAGCTGTCTTGTCTCCTGGTGCCATGTATAGTTATGAATGTCTTTATGTGCGTAGAAATCGTTCATACTCATCAGATTTTTTTTGCGAGCACATATGGATCAGCCTGTCGCCGCTGTTATTTACTGTGGCGTCTATGTTTTCCTAATACCGGGGGTTTCCTCTTGTTTCTAATTCTCATTTCTTCCTAAACGAATTAAGTTTTTTTAAATAGTTTAATGTCGATTTTCTTTCTAGGTGCTACAAAATCTGATGAATTAGTCGAATCTATTGATATTAAACGCGCCAAGAGGGCTGGTCCTTTTTTGGATGGATGTTGTGTAAGTTAATTTAAAAAATGGTGTTTATATTTAGCCGTTTTCGTTTATCGTGCTGTAAGTTCATACTGGCCATTTAACCAAATAAACAACTGTTGGTGTGCCTCACGTTCCACGAACGCTAGTGGAATACTGCCTTATGTCAAATGTAACAAATGTGACAGGATAGTGAGTATAGTATATATAGTGAGATATAGAGTGACAGGATAATAACCTATTCCACACAATACATACATTTCCGATAGTTTATCGGCATCCTCATTTCCACAGCTAAAGCATGCTAATGCTATTTAGTCTACAAACTAGTATTTATTGATCTGTAAATATAAAAAAGTTACATTTATAGATCTACCTAGCAGGATTTCAATTAGAGGATCGTGAAAAACTGTGCAAGGTGCTAAACTTCAGCGGAGCGACACGCTACGATACACTTTCGGACAGAATATCACACATTGTTGTTGGAGATGCCACTTGTCATGAAGTTAAAATAATACGAGGCAAAAATGTGGCGTGTCCAATGGTTACCGTGTCTTGGATTATTGACAGTATGAACCAGCAACAGCCAGTGCCGGAGGAGGATTATTTGATATCCGTCGAATCAACAAGTCCAGGTGATAATCATGGTTCGCCGCTTGTTAAAAAGGTATTTTATATCTAGTTATATATAAATATTTACTTTTTTTACTCAGCATTCAATCAGTGAAAGCGCGATAATGATGTTTGAATGACAGATTGTGCCACTACCAACTACCCCATTGAGTTGACTGTTTTATTAATAGTACTAGATACTGTATTTATAACTATCTATCGACCTTCGCGAGTCCTTCGGCAGTGTGTTACTACGTAGAATAAGTATGTGAGTGTTAGGACTTCCTACTAATTTTTTAAAGTGTTGTTAATCGTATCCCAACCACTAATGGCACAAACTACCCAAGCCGGGTGTCGAACCCGGGCCGTCCGTTCGTTAAGCGGGGGTGCTAACCACTGCTATACGTCGGCGTGTTATATCATACCAATATTGTGATTTGTAGGGTTTACAACTTTTAAAAGCTAGTGTTTTGCAATGCTCAACAACCGAAAGCAAACCAGAAAAAGAGGTGCCTGTGGATCCTTTAATGGACTCTGAGGATCTAATTATGTTGCAATATATACAGCAGGAGAAGGCCAATGCCGGTAAGCCGTTTTTATGTTATGTATGTCTAAAGCCCGTATTCACCAACATCCCAAAAACTTTATAGGTCGGATAAGCTATTGAATGGAGATATAACATATATAAGTGTAAATAAGTGTGAATCCACCTCTTAGCAATCTACATATCTAGATTTCGATCTTATTGGATCTCATCAGTGTAGCTCAGCTAGTGTAGATATGTAGATGTAGTCTAGATATGTAGATGTAGTCTAGATATGTAGATGTAGTCTAGATATGTAGATTGCTAAGAGGTCGATCCACACTTATATATGTTTCATAAGATTGGCCTTGTGCTGATATCTCAAGCACTCTCTTACAATATTATTCCATAGAGGGCACTAACCGGTGATCCTGATGACATGAGCATGTTGACGGTTATTACCATATGGGTGTGCATTGCTAATTGTTGTGGTGTCGCCAGATTGCGTTTAACTTTCCTCCTAGGGGGTTAGTTATATCATTTAAGCCCATTTGTCTTGAACCACCTAGTTGTATTTATTATCTCTTGCATCTTCCCAGTAGTACCAAATCGTCCAGAAATGCTACACACTGGTGTCTATTTCGATACATCAACCTACTTCTGTTGACATTACCGTCCCTAATTGTTGTCTCTAGCACCACACTAAAAAGAATGGAAGATAATGGGTTTCCTTGCCGTAGCTCTTTATATTGCATCGTGCATTCAGGTACTAACAGTAATTTTTGATTTTCAGTTCAAGAGGAGGATACCCTTGCTGCAGTGTTGGCCGCTAACAACTATGACACCAAACAACATATTGAGAATAGTAAGCTTAATACCCCAGGGACAAACACAAAACAAGACGAAACCGATGCTCCTAGCATATCCATGTCCACTGAAGAAACTGGAGTTGCTCTTTTCCTAAATCTCCAATTCATGATAACACATTTTGATGATGAAGACGTTCGCCAGTTGCGGTTATGCATAGAGAATTTTGGAGGAACCGTTGTAACACCCGAATATAAAGGCATTATCGATTATGCTGTCGTTCCTATTAACTCCTCGCCACCTTTACCACAAACTGTACGGGAAGTGGTCACGGATATATGGGTTACCGAATGTTACGAAGATAGAGCGATACCTCCTGAGGTGTTATTCTATCATAGGCCCCTGCTAGTGAATAATGAGGCACTCTATGGTACAGTCATTGGTGTGAGTGGTTTTATGCCTCTGGAGAAGCGTTTCCTGAAAACCATCTGCACGCACATGGGTGCTGTGGTGCAGGAGTCCCTTTCCCGTTTAAAGGTAGACAATAAGAATTTATTACCAACCACGCATTTGGTTAGCTCTGAGGCGTCTGGAAAAAAATACGATGCTGCTGTGAAATGGAATTTGTTTGTGGTAAGCAAGGACTGGATTGTGGAATGTGCGAGAAGTGGAAAGCGACTCGATGAGAACAACTTTACAGTTGGAGCAGGTAATCAAATATAATAATAATAATAATAATAATAGTTCTTTATTAGCGAGTTCGTTACTGTATACAATTTAACATAAATTATGACAATTTCTTCCGTAATATCTGGCATAAACCCTTCCATTTATTTAACGTAATGCTTTCTGCTAATACATTCCGTTGCTTCGGTGCACTTAATATATTTCCATATCTCGGATTTGTTCTTTAGACTCGGACGATTCCTGTCGTCCTTGCTCTACTTTGTTCATTTTGTAAGCGACTTTCCATCTCGGCTTAGCTTCGCTAATTTTCTTTATCACTCATTTTGCCATAGATATTTCTTTCCACGCATCATATTTTTAAATGTCATTATAATAATTGGGTTTTTTATATCCCACAAAATTTATTTTGCGCGGTAAATGAAGAATAACCGAAAAATGTTGGGATGCTCCAATGTTTCAGTGCTACGCTCCTGTGTATTGCCGTCCACATATGTTGGGCGACATGTTTGGACGCGGCTTATGGATAAAAGTACAAGTTGCGCTTGGGCTAATCATACATTATTGTAAAGACCGTCGAAATTGAAACTGATACTGTTATAGCATACGTTTGTACTACTAAATACTAAATACGCCTCTGTTAAATATTAATTGAACATATTTTTGCCTAATAGAAAACCCGGATGATCCTCAGGAAAAGAGTATAAGAAAAGTAGAATTGCGAGGTAGCATGTCATGTAGCAAACCAAAACTCAACATATCGGTACACACTCCTGTATTAAACAATACTCCAACCAATAGAACTAAAGTGCAAAACGAGTCCCCCGCCAGAACACCTCGACAGGAAAACATTGAAAATACAGAATCAGGTAAGTCATAAATAAGTAAAGTAAACTACAAAGTGACTTGTATTTTAACATTCAGCATGTACAACTCCGGTTAACAACATTAGCACGTACTGCAGTCAAATAACACCCGTCAATCAAATTTTGAAGGAGGCAAACTTGGAAATTAACAAGACTCCAGTGACGCCGAAGCCGTGGTCGCATGTGGACACCCCCGACTCGCCTATTGGCGCGTTCATTTGTGATCCGCCGCCGCCGGAGTTACGGAAGAAGCTGCTCAGATGGATCAACACATTCCCGGAACATAAACCTAAAGAACGGAGATTAAGCACTGTAAGTAAATGAGCAGCCATTTACATCAGCGTGGTGGCTATGAGTGTCTGACCGGTTCATTACTGTCTAGGTATATTAGCTAAATTAAATGTGGCCAAATCATTACTTCGTCAATATAAACTTAATTTGGAAACCCTAGACATTGTTAACCAACTTTTACTATAATAAGTATGGATAATGTATGGTTATTGATTAATTTCCCCCTAGTATTGGGCAGATAGGGCCTAAAAGTTGTAGGCCCTATCTCCACGACGCAAGTGTAAGGTCGTGAAGATAGGGTCTACTCATCAACCATGCTAGCGATATGTCGCGGCGGTAAAAAAATTTACCCACTTCAGACGACTTGGAAGTTCGACATCAATATCAGTAACTCTACAATAACCGAAAACTATAGATAACTGTTATCTTATTGTTTATCTTAATATATCGCCATATTAAGATCAACAATAAAATGGCAGTTATCTATAGTTTTCGGATATTGTAGAGTTACTGATATTGACGTCGAATTTCCAAGTCGTCTGAAGTCCAACTATAATTGCGGCGAAGGAACGTCTCTTGGTAATCCTTCTTTTTGCCTCTGTATATCTTGCCCAGTTTGAGTTTGGTAGTAATTATGTATTACTGCTAGAATTTGTAAATTGTATAATTGTATGCTTTATTCTTACTGCAGAATATATATATATATATATATATATATATATATATATATATATATATATATATATATATATATATGTTTGTATTGTGTCCGATAAATAATACCTACTATTCTTCTTTGTTACGCTAAAACATCCGGCAATGAAACGTCTTGCGACAAATCGTATAGCACCTCTCACTGATATAAAGGTTTTAGAACCTATATTATATTATTAAATACATAATAGAATATAGGTTCTAAAACCTGGTATTTATTATTACATTTTTTTCAGCCTATGTCAGAACTAAAACGGCGTTTATGGAATAAAGCCTGTCCAGATTACATGCCGTGCGCACTTAAATACGGTGATGGCAGTGAACAGCAACCTAATTCTGAAAATGAGGACCTTCCAAGTACACCAAAGATCACAGGAGGTGAAAGTGATGTAAGGACGGTATTTATACTTTTATAAAAGGTTCTCGTACCTTTTTCCACTAGAATGGAGTTTTTTAAATTAGACTAATTACAGAGCAACACTCTTGGAAAGTGTACATTGATCATTAAAAAATCAACAATTTTAATTAACAATGTCCTTTTTAAAACGCTAAGTACTTTATTTAGTGGAGCGCATAGCCAAGCGGTAAAACGTCGGACTTGCATACAACAGGACCTGAGACCCTCTATGTCGCGTTTACAAGTATTATATTTCGTTTATTGTCTGGGAGGTGTTCTTAACTGGTATTAGCTGGCTTAGAACAACCCGGCACAGCTCCCGAACGATAAACGTAAACGGCTCTAGTTGGATGATCTGTGCATGGTCCTTCGGAAGGCACTTTAAGCCGTTGGTCCCGTCGGTAACGTAGCACTTGCCCAGTTACAGATAAAAACGACGTAAAAGTCAAGCCAAGAATCCCAGCATACTAGAAAACGCCTTTCGTTTATCACTGTGTGCTGATACGGGCTTATTGTTTCTTCTTCTATATGCACACAATTCTACCTCGGCCCTTACAACCGGCAGCGCACGACCGCGATACTGCACGCCACGGGGCCACTAGTAATGCTAAACCATGCTAAACGAAAGCGCCTTAGGAGCTATATGGGCCTGGGTCCGATGGGTTTTTCGGATTTCACTCCGAAAAACCCATCGGACTCTCCACACGGTTAAACGTCAAATGTGTGTGACGAATTCACAAACCTATATAACGAATATCTCGCGTGCTACCAATCAATACCCTACGTGGTGCAATTGGTTAGCACGTTGGCCGCGATAGCCAGAGACGTGGGTTCGATTTCCACCGGAGGGTGAAATTTTTAGAGAATTTGCATTTACATATTTATAGCCAATAAAAGGAGTATAAATAGTATATGTATACTTTGTTAAACATATAAAGGCTATCTATTATCTCAAGTAACTGATTTAAGTTTGGGTGGATATCTCCGTGAAAACAGTTTACTATTTACTATTTGATTAAAAATTGTCTATCGAACAGGCTGAAGTAGATTGGACAATTTTCATATTATTATTTTTTCACTTCTTCGGCTTTACTGCTACTACTTCACACTTTTTATAACAATATTTTTTTGGGAATTTTCTTTGGAATAAAAGAACATACAAGATGAGATCAACCACACCTTTCTAACATTAAATACAATTGTAAAGTTTCAAAAATTTGCAAGGACCTGCAGGTTTTCCGTTTCAATCTGAAACAATCTCGACATTTTTCCCGCCATCTAGACTATATTTCAAATCAAATAACATAGTTTCAGTGTCATGCCACTACTATGACGACCCCTGTTTTACGCAACGGAGGATAGTTTTGGCAATGTTACCGATTATTATCACTTTTAAAATTAAATTCGTGACGGGTTTATCTTTTGTTTTCGTGAAAAATTGTAGTAAGATTTTTGATTTCGTTGAAAATTGTCTATCGAATGGGCTCAAGGACATCTTGATTGGATAATTTTAATTTTTATTCTCTTCACTTTTTCGGTTTTACCGCCAAAACGGTATAATTTTTATAACATTATTTTTTCTTATTTTTCTTTGGAATTAAAAGACCTATGAAATGGTATCTACAGCGACGTTCTAGCATTAAATAAAATTGTCCTAGTTCGAAAAATTTGCCACGCCCTGTAACTTTACCGGTTCCATTTGAAACAAACTCGACATTTTTCCCGCCATCTAGACTATATTTCCAATCAAATGACTTCAGTGTCATGCAACCGCAAGTATGACCCCTGTTTTGACGCAACGGAGGATAGTTTTGGCAATTTTACCGATTTGTATCACTTTTAAAATTAAATTCGTGACTGGTTTATTATCTGTTTTAGAGAAAAATCGTACTAAGATTTTTCATTTGGTTGAAACTTGTCTATCCAATGGGCTAAAGTTCATCTTGATTGGATAATTTTCATTTTAATTTTCTTCACTTTCTCGGCTTTACCGCCAAAACGGTATAATTTTTATAACATTGTTTTTTCTTATTTTTTTTTTGGAATTAAAAGACTTACAAAATGAGATCTACCGCTGCTTCCTGGCATGAAATAAAATTTTCCTAGTTCGGAGAATTTGTCAAGCCCTGTAGCTTTACCGGTTCCATTTTAAACAATCTCGACATTTTTCCCGCCATATAGACTATATTTCCAATCAAATGACTTAGTTTCAGTGTCATGCCACTGCTATTACGACCCCAGTTTTGACGCAACGGAGCATAGTTTTGGCAATTTTACCGATTTTTATCAGTTTTCAAATTAAATTCGTGATGGGTTTATTTTTTGATTCAGAGAAAAATCGTACTAAGATTTTTCATTTGGTTGAAAATTGTCTATCCAACAGGCTAAAGTTCATCTTGATTGGACAATTTTCATTTTTATTTTCTTCACTTCTTCGGCTTTACCACGAAAACGGTACACGTTTTATAACAATATTTTTTCTTATTTTTCTTTGGAATTAAAAGACCTACAAAATGAGATCTACCGCTGCTTCCTGGCATGAAATAAAATTTTCCTAGTTCGGAGAATTTGTCAAGCCCTGTAGCTTTACCGGTTCCATTTTAAACAATCTCGATATTTTTCCCGCCATATAGACTATATTTCCAATCAAATGACTTAGTTTCAGTGTCATGCCACTGCTATTACGACCCCAGTTTTGACGCAACGGAGCATAGTTTTGGCAATTTTACCGATTTTTATCAGTTTTCAAATTAAATTCGTGATGGGTTTATTTTTTGATTCAGAGAAAAATCGTACTAAGATTTTTCATTTGGTTGAAAATTGTCTATCCAACAGGCTAAAGTTCATCTTGATTGGACAATTTTCATTTTTATTTTCTTCACTTCTTCGGCTTTACCACGAAAACGGTACACGTTTTATAACAATATTTTTTCTTATTTTTCTTTGGAATTAAAAGACCTACAAAATGAGATCTACCGCTGCTTCCTGGCATGAAATAAAATTTTCCTAGTTCGGAGAATTTGTCAAGCCCTGTAGCTTTTCCGGTTCAATTTGAAACAATCTCAACATTTTTCCCGCTATCTAGACTATATTTCCAATCAAATGACTTAATTTCAGCTACTTGTCACTGTCAAGGGGTCGTCTTCCCTGCTTTGACGCAATGGAGGATAGTTTTGTGACGTTTTTGGATTTTTTTGTAATTTTTCATTTTTGCATTTTTCACCTTTACCTTTAACTTTACATTCATTATAATTTAACCTTCATCGGTCAGTTTTCAATTGCCTATGCAATGAGCCTAAACTCGCGTTTAGCGGAAAATTTTCATTTTTTATTTTTACACTTTTCCGGAAGTACACGCCTACTGGTTGACATTTTCTCATTTTTTTTTGCCCGATACAAGATCACCAGCGGGCAACGAATTTTCGCGAATCACCTTTCACAGTTTTTCAGAGGATTTTCTATGAAGTTAAGGTAAATACCGGGTGATTAAACTCCTCTGAGCTTCTCGCTTGACCGGCGGAAAAGCCTCACGGCTGATAGCCCTATAAAGATAGAAGTTTTTTTTTTAGAAAACTCAACAATGAAAATCAGACAAAGTTTCGTACAAGAAATAATAAGCTTCATTCAGGTTTCACTAATTTTTTTATTTTTATTTCAAGACATGCGCATTGTGTGATGGTCATAGTATGAGCTGGACATATTAGTAATATGACGTGCATTTTTGTTTTTGATTGACTTGAACGATAGTTGTGTGACAATTGATACTAGAAACTTGTTCAAGTTTCTTGACGAATCCAGTACAATGTAATTCATGATTTAGACAGGTTGTAAATAAAAATTGTATATTCGTTATAAATGAATGTGTTGAGTCTTTTGTTAATTTTGTTTTTCCAATAGTCCCAGGAAACTCCAGAAAATAAAATGGTAACTGAAAAACTGCAGCAGCTCCATGACGTGTTACTAGCAAGTCGTAGTAGTGGTAGTTCTCGAAGAAGTTCAATAAAGCGACCGTTGCCGATACCTATGGATTCATACCCTGAGAAAGAATCGCAGCCGTTTTCAGTTGGATGGGATGAAGATATGGATATTGCTATGCCTAAGGTAATTTATTTCTTAGCCTATTGTAGTTATATGATAAACAATACTCATTGCAAATATACCTGTATTATCAATATCAATATACTAGATACTCCATTACTTCATACCACAAAGGGATCACTTAAAGGCTTAAAGATTTCTGTCAGATGTTCGGCCAACAACTCTGTTTCCTGCTTATTGTCCCTGGCAGAAGCTCCTCAATCTCTCCTTTTAGGAGGAATGTTGATAACATGTCTCATGCCTTTCGTTTATCACTCTGGGCTGGTACGGGCTTATTGTTTCTTGTTCTATTTGCCTCATCCGATGCACATAATTCTATCTCGGCCCGTACAACCGGTGGCGCACGACCAGGATACTGCACGCCACGGGGCGACTAGTAATGCCAAACCATGCTAAACGAAAGCGCCTTTAATCTTCCTAGTAGCTTTTCAGATAGAGTAATTGGTCTCTTTGTCTAGTGAGAGTTTCTGTAGGTAGGAGTTCATAGATATTTCCTTAATCTTCTGGATTCCTCTCCTAAGTTTCTGGGTTTTATTGTTCAATATAGTCTTATCCAATAAATATCTGGATTGTTGTCATCTTCTTGCTCTCGTTTTTCCATGACTAAATCTCTGATCTCAATTGGGTGGTTTACTCCTTTTGTCAGGTAAAAACACTTGCAATGAGCTTAAGCACAATCAGGGGATGTTGTTAGATGTCATATATTTCTTAATTAGGCGGTGTCAAAAATATGCTGAGGTTGGTGGATTACATTTTAAGCAACTTCTTTCATTTTATTTTCTGTAAGGTGCAAAATAAAGAGGAAAAAGATATCAGTATTTTTATTTCAGCTATATAGTAACTAATTAAACTACTTGTTTCAAGTAGTTATTAGAGCTAACTTGCTTCAATATAATAAATAAAATATTTGTTTTGTGAAAGTTTGACGCCCTGTATCTATCTTGGAAGCAAGTAACAGGCATATCTTTGGAACGTATTTTAATTTTCGGGTAGCATTTATGAGGTTTATTTTAATCATGCCCTTTTTGGGGAGCTCTTTGAGTATTCTTCCAGATATCATATTAACCCCTATTGCTTTTTTATTTTTGTTTCATCTCTTATTATAGCTGCTAGATCCTGCTAGATGGCTTCTCTTTCTTCAGACAATATCATTTGTTCTTCATCTACTTGTTGGTCGTTGGATTGGAATATTTGTTGTAGAAAATTTACATATGCTTCTTCTTTCTTGCCCAATTTTAGCTGATCGGTCATTTTCTGCTTGTATTGGTGGACTTTCTGTGTCTTTCCAAGCCCTTCGTTTGTTAATCCTTTTAGGTAAGTGCTTCTTGATTCTTTTTTTATTTCTTGTATTTATCATTTTCAGCTGTTGGCTAATAATATTGAAGTAAGTTTTGTTTTATAGTGCTCTTGTATATTGCAATATTTGTCTTACTCTTCCTTTTACTAGCTCTGAAATTTCTCTTGGATAGTTATTATCCTGTGTAACCCTCCTTTTTAATGGGGATGTGTTTTTCTATATCATTTGCTTTTAATGTTGTTAAGTATACTGTGCCATCATCTAATTGTTCCTTGGTTTTCATTGGTTGTATATTTTTCATTATATTATCTCTAAATCCATTCCAGTTACTACTTTTATTTGCTAATGTAGAATTTTATTATATATTTCCTTCAATATTTTGATACACGCAACAATGATTGCTGAGTGTCCAAGGTTCGTTCATGTTCTTTGTTAACTTTTATGTAATTTATTGTTTTTTGTGTAGTAAAGATATCTAAGGCCCAATTCACATATAGGCGGCGTCGGGCGGAGGTGCAGGCGCGACGTCGAACAGGCGATTGTGATGTCTATATGCAGTGAAGGGGTGCACATTGCATCATATGTTTACATAGAGGCGGCGTGGAAAAGTTATTCCTCTCGTCTCGCAGCCACCGTGTGTCAGGCAAAGAGGCTAAGACGCGGTGCCGGTTCGGCGAGAGACACGAGGCAAATGCCCGCGCCTCGTCACCTAAGGCCCAAATCACACATAAGCGGCGTCGGGTGCAGGCGCAAACGCGACGTCGCACAGGCGATTGTGATGTTCATATGTAGTGAAGGGGTGGACATTGCACCTTATGTTTACATAGAGGCGGCGTGGAAGAGATGCCTTTCGCCTCTTCGCCTCCTACGTGTGAATTGGGTCTTATAGATTTGACGTGTTGTCTCTACTACTTGTCTTTACTATACAACTAGTAAAATACAAGCTACAACAGTTTTTATTATTATTTATTATCTTTTTGTTTGGTGTGGTATATGTTGTATCCATTGGGTTTCATAATTGATTGTTCTGTGAGATATGTTTTGCCACTGGCAACATAATAATATATTTTTAATTTCAGAATAAAGCCCGTTTCTTTATGATATCTGGGGTGGACAACAACGTGCGCGATGATCTCGCCAAGCAATTAGAGACATTAGGGGGTCACTCATTGAATTTAGCAAACTATGATCCAGCCAGCACACACTTGATATGTGAGAAGCTGAATAGAAACGAAAAACTTTTAGGTTGCATGGCTTCTGGAAAATGGGTATTGGATCTGTCATACATCAGAGATTCTGTGTTAGCTGGAAAATTTCTTAATGTAAGTAAATATGATCCTAACTAGAAACTACATTTACTTGTTCCTAAAATCCTAAAATGATCCTATGATAATATGGCTTTATTACTACTCTGCAGTATATAAGTATGACAAAACAGAATTATCAGGAGCATTAGTACAAGTTATTTAGTATCAACTAAGTTACTAGTACTAAGTACAGAGATCTATTGATGATTTTGTATATATCCAACAGAGACAGCCTTTTATCTAGAGCTTGGATAGCTAGACATCCAATATCCAATTCTAGACCGTAGTTTTAAAAAAACTGCTGCATAGTTTATAACCTATTTTCGAATGTAGCTATTATGTAACTTAAATATCTTGATTTATTTTCATGGACCTATCACTTTCTTTTAGACAATTCTGATTATATATGTAGAAAATCTTATTATTTCATAGAATGTTTCTCTCGAACATGTTGCTCTTTGCAGATGTGATTATAATTAATTTTATGCACTCTAATTGCAGGAAGAAGAATATGAATTCGGCAATGAAAAGAGCAAAATTAAACTGGCAAGGGAGGATATACAGAGGGCGCAATGTGTTCATTATTGGCGGAAAGAGATCTCACACCGGGGGTACGGTGCTTTTCACGATATCAGAGCACTGGTTATTTCCATTAAAAGGGATCCGTTGGTAAGAGTGATTGAAGCTGGAGGAGGAATGGTCATTGAAGCAAGGTAAGAGCATACTAAGAATAAATTCGGAAAAACTGTAGATTAACAACTGGGATTTAGCAATGGTTTATCATCAATAGTCATTAATGGCCTTAAACCTTAATACCAGATGATTCAATTTGTATACCTTAGTATTGACTAGTAATACTATCTTCTAAATTCTCAGTTTAGCAAGGTAAGAGCATACTAAGAATAAATTCGGAAAAACTGTAGATGAGCAACTGGGATTTAGCAATGGTTTATCATCAATGGCCATTAATGGCCTTAAACCTTAATACCAGATGATTCAATTTATATACCTTAGCAGTGACCTGTGAAACTATCTTCTAAATTCTCAGTTTCCAAATTTGAGCAGCAACATATCTTGAAACCAATTGGAATGAGCTATACAATTTAATTGTTTATGTTTGTTGTGTAGTAGTTACTGTATTTGTTAGAATTTGTAACTGGCTGTTGACCGGACCGATGGTTAACAGCCAGTTAGAAATTCTAACAAATACTGCCGTGCGTTAGTGTATTTATATGCGACTACATCATACAATCACATCATTAAACACATTTAAAATATATGGCAAGAAAGCAGCATATATTAATTTTTTAATCTACAAACTGCACATGGTAACTTAAACTTGTGATTCAGTGAAACAAATCATTTTTCTTTTGATTCCAGTCCGCCTTTCACGGAAAACCTTTACGCAACGCATTGTTTTATGGAGGTCAAAGCTGTGGAAAACTTTAAAGACTACATTCCACTAGCCCAGCAGGGAATATATTGTGTGAACTCGATATACGTCAGTGAATTTTTGCACAAAAAAGTTAAAGATATACAAACCTATATTTTACCCTACTTTACTGAGTATTACTGAACTTTGGTCATACAAGATACATATATTTTTGTAAAATGCAATACTGCCATTTTTATATTATAATTATTTATAGGTTACAATATTTCAACTTTTTATGTAGAATATTGTTTTAATATAAATACCTTTTAATTAGATTTATGAAGTACTTCCATAGTCATACCTTATTATTTTATAATAAGTTTTGTTACAGCTTCAGTTCCGGATCTGAAGCAGTAACTAAACCTAGAACTGCTCTGAACCCAAACCTGCGCTGCTCCTATTTGATAGAATTAGTACTCAAGTACAGGCCTGTCTGATATTTTATCAGACCAGTCTGAACTTTCAGAATAGACCCCCTGAACTAGAACCAAGTAGGTGTTTAATAGGTTGTTATACATACAGTTCTGGATCTGAAGCAGTAACCAAATCAAGAACTGCTGTGAACCCAAACCTGTGCTGCTCCTATTTGATAGAATTATTACTTGGGTAACAGACCTGTCAGACATTTTATCAGACCAGTCTGATTATTTCAGAACAGACGCCCTGAACTAGAACTGAGTAGGTGTTTAATAGGTTGTTCTACATAAAATTCGATAAATGTTTACTAGAAACAGCCAAAACCAAAACAAATTCAGAAAATCAAAGATTCTAGTTCACGCGCGGCGCTGTAGGTCATCCTTTACTTATGAATATATCCTACCTACCCACTAAAAGTTTGATCGGGTAATAACGGAAATGTTTACGAGCTTATTATTCCATTATAATTTAATATTTTGTATTATTTAAGAAATTTAGGATTAATATTACTATACCTTAGATATAGATAATACAACCAATTAAACTTCTTATTTCTAACTTTCCTTTTAGATATTTTAGATATTTAAATATCCAAGTTCAGTGACCTTTATGTTTTGCATAACATAACCTAAATTCTGCAGGTGCCCGTTTTATAAATAAACAGTCCGGGGGCGGCCTAATTTAATTGAATTTAGTTGACACACACGTAACATTATAGTGTATAGTGAGTGATATGAAGACGATAAGTGTGTTTGCGTTGTTTCTGCTCGTGAGGTTGTGCTCGGTGTTGCTTGTGGACACTTGGTATGTGCCTGATGAGTACTGGCAGAGTTTGGAGGTGGCCCACAGGTTTGTTTATGGGTATGGGCACCTGACATGGGAATGGACAACTGGCATTCGCAGTTACATACACCCCTTAATAATATCAGTCATTTATAAATTACTGAATATTGTGGGATTAGATTCTGCAAATGCACTGGTAAGAATTTTATGAATAAAGCACAGGTTTATATGCACAGTAAATAGATGAACATATATATGTGGTAAGAAAGGCAGGTGAGAATAGCTGAGAGCTCATACAACCCTGGCTATATAGTGGCAAGCGCAGGGAAAACTCCCAAGCTACTTAGCCAAGGCAGAGTGAAGCAAGGAGGGTAAAGTGTGTATGGTAAGAGCAAGCTATGGGTCAGAAGAGAGAGGTAGAAAATTGTGGATGGGGCTAGTGTACACCACATGTATGCTGTGTAGTATGGGGAGCAACATGTGGTGGTACCTTAGCAATGAGCGTAAGAGTGTGAACGCAGAGTGGGTTGGAGATTACAGAAAGGTGAATAAATGGTTAGTAAAGGATGGAAAAGGCATGAACATCTGCAAGAGGCTGATGTGGGTGAGGGAATTAGCAAGGGCAGGAGGGTCTAGTGGGAAGGAGGAGAGCATACTAGGGTATATAAAGGATTGGGGTTATTTTTTTGTATTTTTATTTGTATATTTCATTTGATGGTATTGTTTTTGGGGAAATTTTGTGGAAGGAATTTGTATGTACTACGTTCCAACTCAACATACTCTTGTTGTACCCCTTTTGGAGTCACATCCTTGGATGTATGCTCAACCTGGCCTATAAGGTCTTATGGATGTATTAAGACTTTTTGTAGTAAAACTCAAACTAATAAATAAATCTTTATTTATTATTATTTATTTAGTTTATTTATTAGTCTGGGGGGCAAAAGTAAAACAGCCTTGGTTCAACTTCTAACTACTCATTTGGTTTTATTAAAATGTTAAGTAACTGCTGGATTGTCACTAACTAAGTGACTTGTATGTAACCTTGTAAAATTACAGCAATGGCCTGCCTTAACTTATCTAGAACTAATCTGAAATTATTGACCAACATCCGAACTGGCCATTGTCATCTAAACAAACACCTATACACGATGGGTATGGTAGATAGCCTGTTATATAGAGGGTGCAATGAAGAACTAGAAACAGCAGAGCATGTAATATGCCTCTTCCCAGCTCTAGTAAACACTAGGCAGCTAGTACTAGGGGAGTGCTGGCCTAGTATGGCCAGCATTGGCAACTCCTCACCTGCCAGGGTTCTGCAGCTTACACGCAGAATTGACTGGTGGGACGAGTGAGTAGTCTTAAAAGGAGGTTTCACAATGGGCCTATTTTGAGGCTTAACTGTCTGTAGCTATGCTACCCTCCAGCCAACTATCCTGACTTGTGTTGTACTCTTGCTTCTGAACTCTGTCCTCTCTCATAACTGTTCGGTCACTTCTAGATCCATAATGATGTGTGCTACCTACTGTATAAGATGTTTTGGCTGTGTCAAGAATTTTTGGGGTAGAAGTAAAACACCCTTGGTTCAGCTTGTAACTACTCTAAGTTTTCTTTTATTAAAGTGTTAGATAACTGCTAGATAATCTAACTCACTGACTTTTTCTCTTGTCTTGTACTGTAGTCTTGTTTCTGAACTCTGAACTAAGTCTTGCTTCTGGACTTGGTCTTATTTAATAACTGTCTTGTCACTTCTTCATCGATAACTGTGTCCCTTTTGGAGTCACAACCATGGAAGTATGCTCAACCTGCCCAACCAAGGTTTTTTGGCTGTGTCAAGACATTTTGGGGTAAAAGTAAAACTCCTTTGGTTTAACTGGTACCTACTCAAACTTTTGTTCTATTAGCATGTTATTTAACTGCTACATTATCACTAACTAACTGAATTCTTCTCTTGCTTCTGAACTTCGTTCTCTCTCATAACTGTCTTGTTATGTCTTCATCCATAACTGTTTAACTGTAATTTCTTCACAGTCCTTAATCATGCTTGGGCAAAACTTAAATCCTAGCTAATATCATTTGGAGGGTGATGTTTGATGCTTTTGCACATCCCTAGAATTTTTTTTGACCAAACCTGTCTTTGTATTTTCGTCACATTTTCTGGGGGTGGTTACAATAATTGCTGTATGGTCGGGATGCGGCAAAAAGACATTAGCGCGCGGAGGTTGTTGTGCACTTTGTCGTTACTTAACGACAACGATTTTTCAAAACCCCTCCCTGGATTTCTCAGTGTCGCCACAAAGGTATCTGTGGCGACACCGAGAAATCCAGGGATTTCCACTTAAGCGTTTTTGGGGTTCAGGCTCTCTTCGGGCTGCCTTTGCCGTGGAGGTGAAAACCCTCTACAGGCCCTTTCACAGGATGTCTTTGGGGTGCTGGTTGAGATTCCGTGGTTCGCCACTCTTGTTTGGCTGCTTTTCCTTCTTCGTCGCACTTCTTTGAATGCTTGAAGATTACACGGAAGAAGTTCAGTTGGTTGGCAGTTTATCCCCTTGAAGGATTCATCCATAGTGATGACCACATCTGCCTCTTTGCATTAGGTTTGTTGTGGACCACCTTCCACGTAGCCGTCGATAGGGATCAATTACTCGGCGGACGATTATCGTCGGTTTCATAACTAGGTCTTTCGTTGCTTGGGTATCAATCTCTACTCCATGGATTTGAGCTTATTCCCAGGGTTATCTGTACGAATTTCTCTACTAAGGGGAAGGTTTTCTGGAGCCCCTGATTTTCTTCGCCGGTCTTCTGCAAGTATGCTCAACCTGCCCAACCAAGGTGTTTTGGCTGTGTCAAGACATTTTGGAGTAAAAGTAAAACACCCTTGGTTCAACTGGTACCTACTCAAACGTTTGTATTAGTAGCATGTTATTTAACTGTGCTAGATTATCACTAACTAACTGAATTCTTCTCTTGTCTTGTACCACAATCTTGCTTCTTAACTTCGTTCTCTCTCATAACTGTCTTGGCACGTCTTCATCCATAATTGTTTAACTGTAATTTCTTCACAGTCCTTAATCATGCTTGGGCAAAACTTATATCTTAGCTAATATTAGTTGGAGAGTGATGTTTGATGCTTTTGCACATCCCTAGAATTTTTTTTTGACCAAACCTGTCTTTGTATTATCGTCACATTTTCTGGGGGTGGTTACAATAATCGCTGTATGGTCAGGATGCGGCAAAAAGACATTAGCGCGCGGAGGTTGTTGTGCACTTTGTCGTTACTTAACGACATTACTTAAATATGATGAAATATTTTTCAAAACCCCTCCCTGGATTTTTCAGTGTCGCCACAAAGGTATCTGTGGCGACACCGAGAAATCCAGGGATTTCCACTTAAACGTTTTTGGGGTTCAGGCTCTCTTCGGGCTGCTTTTGCCGTGGAGGTGAAAACCCTCTACAGGCCCTTTCACAGGATGTCTTTGGGGTGCTGGTTGAGGTTCGGTGGTTCGCCACTCTTGTTTGGCTGCTTTTCCTTCTTCGTCGCACTTCTTTGAATACTTGAAGATTACACGGAAGAAGTTCAGTTGGTTGGCAGTTTATCCCCTTGAAGGATTCATCCATAGTGATGACCACATCTGCCTCTTTGGATTAGGCTTGTTGTGGACCACCTTCCACGTAGCCGTCGATAGGGATCAATTACTCGGCGGACGATTGTCGTCGGTTTCATAACTAGGTCTTTCGTTGCTTGGGTATCAATCTCTACTCCATGGATTTGAGCTTATTCCCAGGGTTATCTGTACGAATTTCTCTGCTAAGAGGAAGATTTTGTGGAGCCCCTGATTTTCTTCGCCGGTCTTCTGCGTTCGGCGGTGTCTTTCCGGCTGATAGCTCTCTTGTTCAGCGGTATAGCCACTCCTGATTGGTGGCTGCTCTTAAACATCCCCTGATTTCCAGCCTTTGAAGAGGAACTGGTGCTTGGTGCCCGAGCTGCCTGCTTCTTAAGCTTCTTTCTGGCAGAACCCGGGAGATTTATACTAATAAGTCCATAACTAACGTTCCTATGTCCAATTAAACCTTCACAATATCCATTAAATACGCATCAATTTCCATGCGTGTAAACTTCCTTCCTTTACTGTTGATTATTTTTGTCATAGGGTACTGGTTTAGTAATTGTGCCAGTCTCATCAACAAATTAAGAAATGTTATGTTTCCTACTATGATTTTGTTTACAGATATACCTACCACGAGTCCTGCAGGCTCTTCTAACCGCTTATTCAGATCTCTGTTTTTGGCGATGGAGTGGCTGCACAAAATGGTCAATTTTCTGCATAGCAAGTTCATGGTTTTGGTTCTACACCGGATCCCGAACTTTGCTAAACACTGTGGAAACTTGTTTAACGACAATAGCTCTCTCGCAATATCCATTTAAGACGGCAGCACGTAAGTTCGCATTAGTACCATGGTACCAAACACATTTTCTTGGCTGTGGAGAATTTGAATGTTTAGTTTTCTGGCGTAGATTATGAGCGTGCTCTTTAATATACTCACAATGCCTTAAGCTTAAAACCTTGTAGATACAAACAACCATCATTTTGTGTGGTTGATCGGACTGATGACCGCAATGCGTCCAACTGCCATCTTAGTTTGGTTGCCGTTGATTTTGTATAATGCAGTAACTGCCAAAGAAGGATTTTTAAGAGTTAGTTTGAGGGTGTATTTACCCATTGGGTGAGTTGAGATTATTGGTTCATTTGGAAGGATTTAATGTTTATATAATGCAGGTTGATTACAATACTTGCATCTTGCGCAGTGGACAGTTTTGCACATGGATCTTTCGTGGTGACATGGTGGGAATTTTTAAAGATGAATGTCTTTAATGGTGTCGGGGAATGGTACGGCTCGCAGCCATGGCATTGGTATATGTCCCAAGGTTTGCCGGCCATTCTTGGGGTGCAACTGCTGCCATTCTTAGCCGCCTCCGTACATATTTTAAAGCATAGAACTGTTTTCATTGACGAGTTGGTTTTATTAGCCACAATGACGTTTACAGTGGGTGTTTACAGGTACTAAGAATCGGAAACCATCATTGTTTGCTTTATAATATTTGTTTTATTTAATTTTAGTTGTCTGGGTCATAAAGAATTTAGATTTTTGTTACCATTGCTACCGATTGCATTACACATCACAGCTAAATATCTTTCCAACTGGAGCAGAAAGGCAAATGAGTAAGTATATTTTTATTTTAAACATAAAACATACGATTGTTTACATATTAATGCAAACAACAACAAAATTAGTCTCTTCAGGGTCTTCGCAGGCCATAGGACGCAAAGCGGACTGTATGCTGCTGGGTTACTCGGAGACTTCCCGGTCTTTGGGATAGGACGAGGCCATCGTCTGCCATCGCTTAGGAAAGATTCCTATCCGTAGGGAGTTTTTCGCAAGTTTCGTGAATGTTTCGGCTATTTCCGGTGCGGCCGCCTTCATTGCCTCATTGGGCAGTCCGTCGGGCCCCGATGTCCTCTTTCCTGGGAGGTTTCCGAAGGCCGCCAGTGGAATACTGGCGGCCTTCAGAAACCTCTCAGGAAAGAGGGCATCGGGGCCCGACGGACTGCCCAATGAGGCAATGAAGGCGGCCGCACAGGAAATAGCCAAACCTTCACCTTCCAGTCATTCTCGGCTGACGTTTCCTCCACGTCCTCTTGGGATCGTGTCCCTTCGTCGTTGTCCTGTCCTAGGGAGAAGAGGGCCTTTATCACTGTTCTCGCACCTCCAGGAACTGTGGTTTCCGGCCTTAGCGGGTAGGCTGCGATCTTTTTCATGACGAAGCGTCAGCTACTGGACGCCCTCTAGGTCGTCTTCGACCTCCTACAAAGCTTCCGCCTGCAGTCGTTCTGACTGCTTTTAATGGCCCGCCTGAACTGCTTCCGCAGTGTCCGGAAGAAATCCTGGAGGTGCTCGGAATTTCAGCCGCCCTTGCTCGTGGGCCCGCCTCCCCGCTCTGTTAACTTCACGCCTCGCTTTAGCCACCTCCGGGCACCCCCAGTACGTTTCTCTTTTGTCGACCGTGCTTGGCCTGACACAACATCTGGAGTTACGTATTCAGCTAGGCGGCCATGTCGTCCGGGTCCTCTTTGTGAGATGTTGTCATGTCTGCCAGAGTGAGAGCAAACTGTAGGACATTTTCCTTGCGTTGGGGATTGGCTCTTCTTGTGGTTGGGCAATTTTCGTTTCCACCATCTACGTTATATAGTGGCGGTCGCTCAGGGTTTCGTCTGTTAACACCCTCCAGCCCCGCCCCTGCCTGCTGCGAGGAAGCCTGGGTCCTGTTGTCGATGAAGATGCGGCCTGTCAGTTTGCAACAATGGAAGGGTGCCGACCGTTGAAGGGGGGAACTCGGCATCCTCCCCTCGTTGCAAACTGACAGCCGCATCTCCCCTGAAGTCTGCAGTAGGGGACCCCATACTAGGGACTTTTCATTCAGGTCGCCCGCCACGACGACCTACCCGTTTATAGTCTGTAGTGTCCTTTCCAATGTTCTCAGCTACTCCGTGGTGTGTGCTCTTCCGCAATTTTGGGATAGATAGCCCGCCATCAGCGGTAGGTCTCTTATCCTGGCCCACGCCTTTCCCTCGTGGGTGAAGCATAAGAAACGATTTGCACATGGTGATCGTCCAGAGTCCTGATCGCGACGTCTCTCGTGGATCCATCCGTAACCCACGAGCAGTTCAATCTCGCATTATTTGGCTCACTTACTATTACGTGGGCACCCCTCGACGTCGCAGCAGTGGTAATTAGGAGTTGGTGTGCTGCTCTGCCCTTGCTCACGCTAGCCTGCAGTATTGTTATTTGCGCATTGGCCATCTCCGGGAGGGGGGGGGGGGGGCTCCTCCGGCCGACCGTTATCGTCTGTTCTCTTCGTATGTTCCCCGCTTAATGGGGCATCCTGCTGCGTGGCCATCCGTCTTACAGAGCGCGCAATAGGCCTGAGGCACAATCTCCTCCTATCCTCTTCCGTGCCTTCACCCGCCCTATTTTCATGCAGCCAACAGTAGCTATATCCGCGTCGGAGTTCCTCGCGACGGGTGGCCTTCAATCTTGTTGAGATTAGCCTCCTTCTCGCCAGTAGCCACTGTTACTCGTGAGATCGCCTCCTCGCCCTGTTGACTTCACGCCTAGCTTCAGCCACCTTCCTTCTCGCCGGTAGTCACTGTCACGATCTAGATGCAGTTCCTCGCTATTCTCAGCTCTTCGACTCTGAACGTATCATTGGGGCCAATCACTTGTTTTACGGCCACCTCCAGGTTTGGTTGCAAGGACGTCTAGACCTCTTTTGTGTAGTGTGGTCCCATTACATGTTTCCGCTCCCGGGACTTGTCCGCAATTGCCTCGCACAGTCGGTCTACCTTATCTCCACAACTATTTACACGTAGGCGGAGGTAGTCGTTCTACGTCTGCTCTGCCTTGGTTATGTTGTTTCCCGCTGCGTCTTCCTCTCGTGTACTTTTCACTAGGTTGGCGTAGATCTGGGGATCTATTCTTTAAGTTGAGTCTGGTCTGGTTTATTTGGTGGGTGACAGACCGGTCTGAGATCTTTTACCGGGCCGGTCCGGACTTATAGAATAGACCCCTATGCCTTGCGCCGGCTTCATCAGTGTGTCCCCGTCTTTAGCCTTGGTTGATTTGTTCTTGGTTGCTGTCATAGTCGTAGTCGCTGTTGTCGCTTCTAGGTCCGATAATTTTATGCAGGCCTTAGTTTCCGCAAAGCAGTACTGTAATATTTTCTTGCTGTCGGTAGTTGGGTATTCTTGGAGCTTCTACCGTCAGCGTTTTGTCGACTTCTTCCACTGTTGTTTGTCTCAGTCTTTTTGCTCCTATATAGAGTGTGCTCGTGGTGTCTTTGATGTTACCGTCGCAAACAATGTAATGCATTGTTTTTTCTGTTCTCTTGTTTGGGCCGGCACGGTTCCTAATCACCGTCACCGCTGATTCATCCACTAGCACTAGCTTTTGCTCGTTAAGTTCATGCACCACTCTCCCAGTAGTCTTCTTCTTTCTTCATATAGTCTGTCCATAAATCTGATGGTCTGGTTGCCTCTCCTTTGCTAAGCGATACCGCTTCAAAGGTCACCTCCGGGTAGTGGACTCCCATGCTGGAGGCTGCTCCTTCGTATCCGTTTTCTGCGTTAATTTTGACCTGGATTCGCCTCGCCACTTCCTCCGTTCTTTCGGCTGCCCTTATTTTCTATCCCTCTAGTTGGTTCTTCATTTTCGCTAACGCCTCTACTATTTTCGCAGTTCCATCTCCTCTTCTAGTCCTCAAGGGCCTCCATCTTTTTTCTCAGCTTGGTATCGTTTGAGCTTTGGGGTAGCATGAGTTTCATCCCCGGATTCCCCAGTTCCCTCTCAAATAGCTTCCTAACTATCCCTGCATCCGCTTTGGTTTCCCGGGGGAGGTTCCAGGCCACCTTTCCGAAATCCTTTAGTCAAAAGATGATGTCTTTGCAACTGCGTGTTCCCTGATCGGGTCTTCGCTCTTTTCTTCCTCTTTTGTTGTGGGTTTCCTCGGTTTGGGTTTTCCGGGGTCTTGCTCGGCCTCGTCTTTTTGTGTACGGGTTCCTTGACCTGTTCGTCCAGCAGTGATGTGACCGTCTAACGGCGTCTTCATTGTACTAGCTGGTAGATATGTCCTGCAGCGGCTCACCAATACGGGTGTTCGCTGGTTTGTTTGTCAGGTTGCGGGTTGATAATTCACTTGCCCCCGAATAGTAGGGGGTTTCCTTCTTTCCGGCCCGGGCTTGGTGGCCTGGCTCGCCTCTTTTCAGGCGCCTTCGGTCCTCGCCCGTACATTCCTCCGGCCGATGCCCATCTTCCTAAAACGGGTCACATCCGTAGGGTATTTCCTCGATACGGGTAGCCCTGCAGAGCACCAGTCCAACCTTCAGTCTGGTGGCCGTTAGTGCTACTGTCCCCTGCTCAGTGGTGGTGACGGTTACCGCCTTGGTGCATCCTTGGACCGGCCTGAGTTCTCTCACCGTGAAGAGTTCTCCACCTCCGTTTTTGTTGCTAAGATGTCCATTCTCCGGATGTGTACCATCACTCCGGGTCGCCGTACTTTTGCCTCTGCCCCGTCGGCTTTGTTTCTGATACCTCCACAGCGGGCGTCAATTTTGGCCCCGTGGCCCTTCAGTCTGATGCGGAGCTTGCCATTCTCAGTCTTATCCATGCTGGTGACTCTGCTCTCGCTCCCCTTGGTCGACCTCCCTAACCTTACGCACCAATTCCGCGTAGGTTTGGTTTTGCGTGGGCTGTACCAGGATCACATCTTCTTTATTTATTTTTTGCTTGGTGGCGGTGCCCGGGGTAGGCCATTTACTGCCTGGGGCGGTAGTTGCGGAATGTTAATCCACTTGCCCCGAATATCCTGGCCAGGTCCTCGGCATACCTAGCTTCCGATTTGCTGGGGCTTTCTCTGCTTGTTGGTCTGTTGCGATGGTCGTTGGTTGATGATAGGGAGGCACCCACTCCGATACCTTCCCCGACCGGCACTGGGGGATCCACCCCCTTTTTCGTCCATATCCATATCAGTTTGTTCGTTTGTTTTATAGGCAAACTCCAAGCCCATTCAGGTCGTTTGCGTAGGTCATCATGAATCGAAGCACAAAAACAAATACGGTACATTTTTTTTACATCTAATACCCGGAGGCGTCGCCCCCGTTTCCCGCCACACAGATCGGCGGACTCACCCGCCGATGAGGTGGTAGTCCGGCGTCGGGGAACCTCGGACACATCGAGGATGCACAATCGAGGCCAGGGGGCTGTAGATTTTTTTTCGGGGTGGTTAGTGTGACTGAAAAGCAGCTTATATAGTGTAGAACGGTCCACTCCCGATTGCACTATAAATTCAGTTTTAACATGATTTTCCATCTATTATAAAATTTCCAACAGACACACGTGTTGGCCGATAATTGTATCATTATGATACTGGCAACAGTTATCGCTTGTATTATTGTGTCCCTATGGCGTAATCGTTATCCTGCAAACTATTTGTCAAAATATGGTGTCGTGTTTTTGATGTAATCCATTCATGAATGTGGCGAGAACGGCAATGGTAGGCATGATTCGGGCACGTTAATCGGTGCGATACTTTCTCGATAATTGATGATTTGCTGTCGTATCAATTTGTCTATAATCGGCGTGTATTTATCGGAAGTTTGCACAATATTAATAATATGACGCTCTGTTTACACAATCAATATTTTATTATGGACACCTATATAGCATTATAGTTGCTGTTGGATCTATGTCAAAATTAAATGCGCTATTAAAGTTAGTTAAAGAGTTTAAATGAATGTATAATATTTATTGTTGTTTCTTCGTAGTATATTCGTGTGGATTGTGGCTGGATTCATTCTGATCGGCAACGCCGTACCTGCAGTTTATTTAGGGTTGTACCACCAGCGTGGTACTTTGGACGTAATGACGCCACTTCGGCAAATAGCAACAGCAAATCCAGAATCTACAACCTTGCTATTCTTAATGCCATGCCACTCTACGCCGTTATACAGCCATTTGCATCAAAATGTAACCGCACGGTTTTTAACGTGCAATCCTAATTTATCAAAAGTGGAGGAATATGTTGATGAAGCCGATCACTTTTATCGCGCACCCGGCGCGTGGCTCAGAAATAATTACCCTCCGACGAAGCCGCTACCCAGTCACATTATTGCTTTTGACAATTTAGTACCGCACCTGTCGGATATTTTGAATAAGTAAGTATTTAATTTAGACTGTATGTGATATTTATTTTCCCTGTTTCTCGGAAAAAGTCTACTAAGCATCACTGAATGTCAGAAAATTATTTATTTGTCATTACAATATTCAACAATTTTATAATAATTTTTATGAGAAACGATTATATAAATGTCGAAGATAATTATTTTCTGATAATAATGTAATAATTATAAGATGTCTAATCTTGTTGAATATTCTAGTAACATAAATAAATAAAACAAATACCGCTCCGTACCCTAATGGCTGTATCTGTTAAATGGCTACGGAATTTATGGAATTGAACGCGCGAAATTTAATCCATTAACGGAGATTGGTGAACGCACGTGTATAATTGAATTTTACTAATGTACTTTATTTGTAGATATCGACCTATTCATAGACTGTATCACACGAGTGTCGGGCAAGCCGATGCTCGCATCGGTAGATTCGTGACGGTGCACGAGCTGATCGACTGAAGAACTCATCACACAAATCACATAGTACAAAGATGTGCTCAATAACACCTGAATGTGTTCAATTTTTAATAATTTTTTTAACTTGTTTTGTTTTTGATCTCTGCGTATTTTAGACGACGCCAGTATTTTGTATAAGAAATTTTATAACCGCGGGATTCGTTTTTGGTGTGTGCAATTTATTAACTACGTGTAATTAATATATTTGAATGACGGTGATGGAATTGTAGAATGCAATTTTTTTGTTTTATTTCAGTCCCATTTGCCGTATTTTGCCGAAATGTCGCAAATAGTCAAATAGTGGTAGCAATTTCTTTACTCTTTGGTAAGTAGTGCTCAAACACAATGGCCTGTTAGCTTTATTTCTATTTTACATAACTAGGAGTAAAGCATTAAAATCATGCATTTAAAACAACTATAGTATTCCATTTACTATTAAGGGGATTGCTGTAAAAATTGACGATTGATATTAAATCAGATATTTTTCAAAAATCATTTCTCAATACAAGTTGCACGTATATTAAATATAACTTTTTATGAAATTTCCACCTTACTACATTACCTCGTAAAGAGTTTTCAGGGTCAAATATCTTTATGACTTTAAGGGCGGATAAATTGCATAAACTTCAGCCTGCGGAGAGAGACAGGCCACTATTTCTGAGATTCAGAGAGAATATCTGTAGTGCTAAGTTGAAGTTTTTAAACTTGTTCGAAAGAAAATCGGAGCCAGGGATCGCCCTTGTTGGCTGACAGACGGAAAATTTTGAGCTCTTTAAATAAGGCCGCTACAGTTTTTCTAATTTTGTGCCGAAACGGCCTTATTATTTTTTACTTTAGACGCCCTCTATCCATTCGTAAAAGTACCATTCTTCTAGCTCTTTAAATAATGCTGCTACAGTTTTTCAAGTTTTGTGCCGAAACGGCCTATGTTTTGCCTATGTTTTTGATTTTTTAGCCAGGCCTGTTGGCATAGACGCCCTCTATCCATTGGTGTAAGTACCATTCTTCTAGCTCTTCAAATAAGGCCGCTACAGTTTTTCAAGTTTTGTACCGAAACGGCGTTATATATTTTTTAGCCAGACCTGTTGGCATAGACGCCCTCTGTCCATTGGTATAAGTACCATTCTTCTAGCTCTTTAAATAAGGCTGCTACAGTTTTTCAAGTTTTGTGCCGAAACGGCCTATTATTTTTGATTTTTTTTTAGCCAGACCTGTGAAATAGTCATTGCCATAGACGGGTGCAATTAAGAGTTCTGTTTGAAACGTACAGAATTCTATCCATCCTACGAGTGTTCATAGACACGGGTCACATCTCGAATTGGAAGGCTTAAGAGGAGGAAGGAGATAAATGAAGCGGATAGTCAACGTTTTATTGTGTAGATATTTAGTCAGGAGTCTACCGGTGACATTGATCACTCTTATGCGGAACACCAACAACGCATTAGTCGGAGATGGAAAATCATCGGCTTCTGGCCAACAACGAAATTCAGCACGCTGCAGTTGGATTTCGTTGTTGCCATATTCTTTCAAAGACAATGAACTGCGACCCCGAGCAGTTCAGGTAGATTAAGCCAATCTGGACCTAATCAATGTTCTACCCATTTGCAAAGGAATATTTGGATCAGCACCCCGCGTTACTTACGTTAGCTTGTGGGCAATGCTTAATAATATTTAGAATGCCTGCCTGCACGTATTCTTGACAGAAGCAATCTGTTTAGTTTTCGATTAAATACTAATACCAGATATTTAAAATTATCCATACTTATCCATCAATTCCCCCTCCAAGCAAACGTACCAACTGGGCTAACATATGAGGCGTAGAGCAGAGGACTTGGAACTGGAACCCTCTATGAATTTCTGACAGCAGGACTCACCTTGTTATTTAGAATAATAATCTTCTCACGAAGGATGAGGTTGGGGCTATTTAGCAACTTAATCGGAACGCCCAATGCACCCAGAATGTTCAATAATATATTATCATTCAGGTCCGTCTGAAAATAGTTTGCCCACCAGTTCCTGTTTGGTAGACGCATGCTGAACTAAGCATAACAGAGAAATTATATTCTCCGAAGTAGATCTGCCCTTACGGAAATCATTCCGAGAATCCGGAAGAAAACTATTACTCAATTCACCATTCTAACCTTTTTTAGTCCTGTGAGGTGGAATTTTCGCTAGGCACCCGTGCCTCACCATCACCAATTGGTGTAAGACGCACGGGTAGTACCCGCATTCTGGCCGAGGCGCCTACCGGCTAAACTAAAACTTACGTTGTGTAACTAGCGGCTTGTCCGCCTCGGATGCACTCTAAGCCCCTAGTACCGCCTCACGTCTGTGGTTCATTCGGTCTCTTGTACGGTCGTGGTTGTCTATTAGTGTTCGTCCTGCAGGTGGATCTCGAACTTTTACGTTATTACTCGTTTGGCAACGGCGCCCCAATTTGTCTCCATCTCCAGCATCAGTCTACCAAATTGTCCGTTCGACGTGTGTTCCTGTCCCAGCTCCTGCAACAGGGTGGCTAATTCCCATCGCAATCTGCAATAGTTGAACCGAGTCGGCCGTCCGGTTGCAGGTAGGACTGAAAGACGCCGTGCCTGGTTAACACCTGCGTCAACTAGTGGTCTACCTGCCCGTGACCTCTATACACCAGTGGCTCCACCTGGGGGAACTGTTTTGTCCACGTCGCATTAGTCGTCGTGTCCCATCTGTCTTGCCACCATGCCTGGATCCTCGCCTCCTCCTTCGCCATCTTAGTTGCTACCGCCTCCTCCGCTATGTGTGTGCCCGTTCCTCTGCTAGGAGGTCCGCCGGTGTTGCTTGGGCCAGCGCCTCTGAGGAGACGGTTCGGTGTACGCGCAGATGATTCGTATGGCACTGGTCCTTACCCTCTTGGAGTGTTGGCTTGTTCTCGTGCCGTTTGCCCACGTACAGTAGCTGGGCCCTCGCTACTGTAGCCAGCAGGCTTCTCTTCCTGTAAACCGGCCTATTTATGTTAGGGAAGGTAGCCTCGGTTTTCGCTGCCTTTGTGGTCGCCTGCAGCACGTGAGCCGTCTGGTTTCGCCTCCAAGATTAGGCCAAGGTACTTCAATTATCTCGAGATCTTGATCATGTGGACCTAGGTGGCGGCCTGGCTGCCTATTCTCTTGGACGAGAGGAGGGCCACTTGTGTCTTGGATGGCGCAATGGCAAGTCCATTGTTCGCCATCCATCGTTTCTGTGGCTGAATTGGTTTTAGCCAAAGTTTCAATGAAGTCCCTTCCGCAGACAACTAATGCCAGCTTGCCCACGAAGGCTATGGCAGTCGCGTCTTACGGTAGTGGAACCTCCAGTAAATCGTCGAACGCGTTGTTCCACAGGAGGAGTCCTAGTGCAGAGCCCTGTGATTCCCTTCCTGTGACCTCATCTCTCACATGTCCGCCTTCATCAGGTAGCTTATTGATGGCTGCCCTTGCGTGATGCTCTTCCCATTCACAAGCTCCTATATTCTTCACCACGGACCGTCTAGCCCTGCACCCTAACCATCAGCTATGAAGGATGTCGAGTAGCCCCTTACGAAGGTCGGTGTTCCTCCTACTTTGCACACTGACAAGTTGAGCGCAGCTATCATCTCAATAATCGATTCTTCCATCTTGTCTGTTGTAGAGGGGCCCCAGTGGGCGGATTAGGCGTCCAGGTCCCCAGCCACCTATCCGCCCACTTGCCTCACTGTCCGTTCTAGGTGTAATATGTAATGTAAGTTGTATATCGTAAGAATAACGATATAGCTATTTTGAAAATAAACGGTCTCTCTTGTACCAACCACCAGACGAGCAACACGTGTTTCATATTGTGTAATATCCATACGTTCCCAAATAATAAATAAACCAAGAAGCATCATTAACACTAGGGTCCCTATTCATGCCGTCGCATGCTCCCTGCCGCAGTTTGGCGACAGGTAGCACGCTATCATTGTCCAGTCCTCTATCGTTGCCAATTTAATGCCCCACGTGGGTAAGTCATAGGACGTGTAGCGCCCAAGGTGGTTGAGCAGGAAGTTGATGACAATGTCCCTTATGGGTCCATCTGTAACACACGAGCAGCCGAGTTTCTGGTTGTTCGGTTCGCTGATTATGTCAGCCTCTCTCCCCCTATCGCTGTGGCTTCCTACGCTCGCCTGGAGGACGCTTGTCATTGATTGGAACGGACCTTCACTTAACCAAAGATCTTTCAGGCAATAGTGCGATAACCAAAGGGGCGTTGCTGGGTTTGGAGGGTTTCAGACTCAGCCCAATTAGTTTCCATGAGAAGGGCGGGTGCTCTTCATTCCATATCTCGTTCAATAGAGACAAGAGCTGAGATTTAAAATGTTTCGGAAAATGCTTATATGTTGAAGGGACCACACAGACCTTGCCAGGGTTCAGTCAGAAATCTAATTTGTTCATGTGAAAGTCTCTAAAAATAGGGAGTTGCCTAATAAAAGATCTTTCAGACAATAGTACGATAACCAGAGGGGCGCTTTTGGGTTTGGAGGGTTTCAGAGTCAGCTCCATTAGTTTCCATGAGAAGGGCGGATGCTCTCCATTCCATATCTCGTTAAATAGAGACAAGAGCTGAGATTTAAAATGTTTCGGTAAATGCTTATATGTTGAATGGACCACTCAGTCCTTGCCAGGGTTCAGGCAGAAATCTAATTCGTCCATGTAAAAGTCTTTAAAAATAGGGAGGTGCCTTAATTGTGTTTGATCTGAAGAAATCCACGGCAATTGGGAAGAGCCAATGAGGAATGGAATTTCTTACTCCAGTCGCCACTAGGACGGTTCTACTCGTACGAGGAACCGAATGAGTTATTAAATCTTTTCACCCTCCTCCAAACCTCACTAACATCAGGGTCTCTACGAAGGGAGCTGTACAAGGCTGAGAAATGGAGACATATGGAAGGCCGTCTTTCTCCTGTTAATTGCATTCCAGCACTCTTCATTACATTTATTTAATTTTGTTATTAGACTTCTATCACCTACTGGATGTAGGCATCTCCTAAGTCCTTCCATGCTTCCTTGTCCTGCGCTCTTCTCATCCATTGTCTTCCTACTACTTTCCTGATATCGTTCTCCCATCGCATCTGTGGTCTTCCTCTACCTCGCTGTGTTCTTCGTGGTCTCTACTGAGTTGTTTTTAATTTTCCTTTTTAGGCTCATGGGAATGTTTTTATCTTTCAGTATAAAGCTCAACTTACCGAAAGCGGCCCGCGCTGGTTGTATCCGATGTGTTTATTTCTGCTTTTCGGTTTAAAAGTGTAATTGTGTGGCCAAGGTATATGTAGCTTGTAACATTTTCTATTGTTGTATTGTCTATGGCGATGTTATTCGGGTCGTTGCATATTATTTTTGTCTTATTTAGGTTCATTCTTAGACCTACTTTTCGAGATTTTCATTTAGTTCCGTCAACATGCTCTATAATTAATCGTAGGGTTTGTAGGTGATCAAGCCCGCCAGTTCAATTGGCTGATATATGTATAATTTATTGGTAAGTCTGTTATAATGTTCGTACATATTTTATATAACAGTGATAGGAGGAGAAAATGGTAGAGTTTGTGAGGCGGTAACCTCGTAATGGCGTGCACGATCTGGGATGCGTGTGTAAAACTGCTGTTGTATTGAGTGGGAGTGTGGGGATTGCGTGAGTGGGATGTAATAGAAAGGGTGCAAGATTGGTTTCTGAAACGTCTGCTGGGCCTCGATAGGTCGACACCTAGGCCTGTGCTATTGCAGGAGACGAATCGGATGAGCATGTGGTGGGAGTCGTGTGTGAGGGTTGTGAAGTTTGAAGAAAGATTGCAGAATTTGGTCGAGGAAAAACTGATGCGGTAGGTATGGATGTAGTATGACGGAGTATGAATAGAGAAACGATAAAAATGTATGAAAGAGTGGGTATGTGTGAGGTGTGGGTACCTTGAGGGGAATCTCAAACCCCCATAGGGCGCGTCCCCAGGTGGAGGATAGGTGAACGCTCGGCAGATAAGTAGGAGGGAAATAAAATACCTCCCGCGGACCAACAGATACAGCGTAGCGTCTGTCCCAGATTGGGCGGCTACAAAAGCCAGACATAGCTAAAAAAGGCGGAGGGCAGCAGCTTCGTTATTAATATCCATCGGCGCTCGATAAATAATATCCGTAACGGATGGAAGGAAGAGATTAAGGGTTAAGTGGCAAGAAACGCAGGGGAAAATGGTTTAGAGCTCATACAGCCCTAGCTAAGTAAAGTGGCAAGCACGAGGGAAACTGCCAAGATAATTAGCCAGGGGAGAGTGGAGCTGTGTACATGACACGAGCGAGGCGTGGTCAGAAGAGAGAGGAAGGAGACCCATCCACACTTTCCTATGGTATACCGCATGTGCGCTTTGTAGTAAGGGGAGCGACACGTGCTGGCACCTTGGCAAAGAATGTAAGGAAGTGAAAGCAGAGTGGGTTGGTGATACAGTTTTGTCAAACATTGTCAGACCATCAATACCCTGGATGGACACCCACAAGGCGCCGACATATCCTTGTATACTGATGGATCCAAATCTAAGACGAGCACTGGCTATGGTATATTCTCACCAGAACTCGATCTCAAGATAAGTGCACCACTCGGAAGACTCACGTCGGTCTTCCAAGTGGAATTAACAGGAATACTAAAGAGCGTTCAAATTTTAGCTGAACGGAATATTAAGAATAAATAAAGATATCCGAATACTTACCGACAGCAAAGCAGCTCTAAATGCACTAAATGTAAACATATTTGTGTAAGAGCTTACAGAAACGTGAATGAATGGTTGGAAGATAATGGGAAATGCGTGTAAATCTGCAGGAGGCTGAAATTGGCTAGGGCAGAGAGGGTCTAGTGTGGGTATAATGTAATATAAGCGAATATGTATTTTATTTTTATTTGTATTTTTTCTTTTTTTCTTTATTTTTATGTTATGAGTATTGTTTATTGAGGGAATGTTGGGATGAATTTTTGTACGGTTATGCCAAATAAGGTCTTGTTTTTATTTAGTCTAAGCCACATCTGTTTATGAAATAGCAACTATTTTTACATAGTAACATAATTAACTACACGGGGATATTTTAATTTTTATACTCTATGAAATAATCTTGATTACTTCATTCATTTCAGTCCCATTTGTTATTACTGTAAGAGCCTATAAACAAATTTGTTTACCGAATACTTTCTAGTTCATCGAATAAATACGTCAATAAGAATTACATCAAAAAAATCCGAGACACGTGTATTACTAAAAGACAATTCTAAACCTTCCACCAGGAGTTGTGGTAATTAATTTTCCCATTTACAGACTACAATAACATTTGTTAGAAACATTAAAGGCTTGTTTAGCGTTAATTTTCAACATTTTTATTTGAATGCCAATATGAAACTTTTTGAAAGCAGGATTATATTAGAAATACAAAAAACGTGCTGAGTAACGTAAGTATAGTATGAAATAAAAATGGTACACACCCGTTAAGTGACAGTATACGTTTAGAAATTGGTAATTAACTAATTTGTAGTTTAACACGTCACTTACCGGCTTAATGTCGTAAATATCTTAACAGGCTGGGCAGGTAAATAATTGCTGATACTTGCAGAAACGTGATTAATAGTTGGTGTGGTAAAATAGCCACTAATTTAATCTATAGTTTTTCCGTAAAATGCAAAAAAACCATTTGTGAAAATTGTGTTTTTTTTAGTCTTTTCGCTGTTTTTCGTTCTCCTATAATTTGTTTCTTTTTAACCTAGTAGGAAGATACAAATTGCAATTTTTTTTAGAGAATTTCAAGCTTACAGACAAACGGTCCTATATGCCTATATTAACCAAAATTAAAATATATAGGTTCCAAAATTAATCAAGAAAGGCAGTAGTAATTCACTATATATATCACTAAGGTGTGTCAGCACACGATATATCTACTAGAGTTCCAGAAGTATATTGGTGTACTGTGTAGTATATTCAAGAAAAAATAGTTTAAATAAAATTTAATTCCACAATTAATTCTCGCCATTAAATTTGTATAGATATCAGTACAATTTTTTTTAAATGTTTTATTTATTTTTGCTCAGATACAATGTTAACATGGTATATCAGCTAAAAATATAAAAACGTGGTGTCTCCCTCGATCGGTGGCCATTCCCTGACTTGGGTGTGGTCCCTGGAGTTGAGGGTGTATGTTGTTCTAGTGATGTTCTTCTATTTGTATCTCTTTTTAGGTTTCAGGACTATGTATCGTTATTTTGTTTCACTAGTAACTGCTCTTGTAAGGTTTTCTTGAATCGTTTCACAGTAATTTCCTTTGTGTGGTCATTTAATGAGTTATAGATGTTTATTGCTCCGTAAGCCGTTGAATGTTTTCTTTAGTTTTGTTCTTATGTAATTTTTATTTAGAGTTCCGTAATGGTGATAGTCTTTGTTTAATTTAAAATGTATGTTAGTTTTGATTTGTTTCTGCTTAGTGTTGTCTATCATTATCACATTACTTATGACTATTTTATTTTCTATGTATAACTCGTTGTGTATCTTGTGTACCTTTTTTGTAGGAGTGTATTTTGGTAGTTTGTGCCATGTTTTCAGAATTTTAGTTTATTGTCTCTGTAGTTTTTCAACATTTTTGTTTGCTTGTGTTTCCCCAAATATTTATTAAATATGTTATTTTGGACGCATGAGGTCATTAAAAATGTTTTTTTTGGCGTTTGGTGGTATTAACTCCTTCGTTCTATGTTCCATTTATTGATGAGTTTCTTTTCCATGTTTTTCATAGCTTAGGTGTTCGTTTATTTGTATTCCTGGGTATTTTACATTGTGCACTTGTTAAATTTGGGTTTTGTTTATTTTTATGTTGATACTTAACTTATCCATTTTCGGTGCGTTAATTACTATGAATTCGGTTTTGTCTTCGTTTATTGTTAAGTAGTTTTTTGAGTAATATGCTTGCAAATTCTTCATGTCGGCATTGATTATCTCTTCGAGCTCTCTTTGTTTCTTTCCGGTATATACCACGCATGTGTCGTCTGCATAGATGAATAATTTTCTTGATAAGTCTAAAGTTGTTATGTCGTTGGTGTTAATGTTCCTCCCTGTGGAATTCCGTATTTTCGTGTTAATGTAGGTTTTATTTATCCTATTTATTTATGATTAAAATTACAAGTAAATTCTAATAGTTTCTTTACATTTGTATGTTGGCATCAGCGACTTGCCAAGGACCAACGAAGCATTTTAACACCCGGAAAGTTTAGATACTTTTTGTATCAATTGCCAAATGCAAGCTTTCGCCTAACTACAGATATGTATCGCGCACATTTTATGGTTTCGCGATACGTAGCATCACACAGTTGGTTAGCAGGAATGGACACTAAAGCTGCTTTATATTCCTAACTTCGTCAGGCGACGAAGCCGTTTAAATTGTTTGTAATAGTACCAACATTATCCTATTTAAAAATAACCAGAAATGCTACGGCGTAATTTTTTTGTATGTGAAAACAGTAGTTATGGTAAACATGAAATAGAAAATGTATTTTTTGAGTTTCTAACACGATATAGACTTTAGTATCTTTCATTTGTATTATTTTTCTGTGTATTAGCTTTTCTTTGCAGGTAGTTCTTAAATAATAAAGTTATTAAAATGTGTGCAAATTCGTTTCCAACGAATGTTGCTAATTTCAGCAAAACATTATTTCCGAAAGATAACATTAGTAATCGCATTAACTCTGTAATTATTCCTGTACTGTGGACATTCCACAAAACCAACTCCGTCTTAATGACACCGAAAATAAAGCGCAATCAGAAGAAATACCGGTCGCCGATCAGACCTCGGGGTTTTTCCAAGTCGTTCGCGGAACCGGCCTCGTGTTTCCTCCCGCGCCGCTCCGCACCGCGCTCTTCTTCGATACGACCAACCTGTTTTGCGTTATCGCGTGCAGTCCATGAATTGAATTTCAGTATTCTCTGTTTTGTTTTTGGCGACTTATCGGATGAACCCTGCCAGTTCGCAGTCGTTCGCGTTTGTGTAGAGTGAGTGTGTGCATTTGAAATAACTATGGCTTTTATGACAAGAACCCTTATCCCCTTGCTTGTCCTCGCGGGATTAGGCTCCTGTGCGTCTCCGCTCCTGCAGGAGTTCGCTTTGGGGAATAGGGAGTTTACTGCTGATGTTTATAAGGTAATTACGTTGTATAAGGTTATGTAATGATACTGGATTTGAATGAAAAATGGTACGAAATGGTAGTTGTTTTGTAATTGATATGACCATGAATTGACAAGACAAGTTGGGATCGACCGCTTTAACCTTTTATCGCTTGCAAAATATCCACATTTTTTTCATTTGTTTTATTATGTATCAAGCAAAATTGCTGCAAAAACACTTTTTTTAATTCTTGTTTCAACTAGAAATTTCATTGATTGTAGTGACATCAGATAGGTAGATAGGTTTATAGACAAGAGTTTTTCAGAATCAAAGTATATAGAATTAGTAATGATGAAGAATATGGAACAAAAACCATCAAGCTAGATAATAGAAGAACAATCGAGAATAAATTTCGTGACATTTTTTCAATATCGCCACCGTCACTACTGCCACCTTAACTGACAAAACAGCAATTTCTAAGGTAGAATTGAACTCTAGCTGCTAATTGAAGAGGTTTTTTTTTTTCAAAAAACACTACCGCCTATGCCAGAGGAGGACAACTTGTGTGTACATAAGATCTACTTTTTATCTTAAAAATGTGTCATTGGTGCTTCTTTATTTATTATGTAGTCTAAATAGGTTCTAAGTTTTTAAGACATTGCGAGCGATCGACCAAACTTGGCTTCGCGGTCGATTTGTTGGCCACCCCTGATCTCTACTCTAAACTATAACCACTATAACTATGCAAACCACTATTTCTTGTATCGATTGTTTTTATTCGATAATTTGATAACTATCGATATCCAATATAGATAAGTCATTACATTCGAGATATCACTATTAATTAGGGAAGTAACTCTTGGGAAGCAGTGGAGGGCAGTATTATACAACTGCCCTCCACTGCTCAAAGCGATATATTGATTTATTATATAAAGTATTTCACTGCACTTAGCGGTTCTCTAGAGATATAAATAATTAATTATACTTCATATTTTCGAATAATAATAACAAGGTCCGACGAGGTATCACGTCATATGTAGTCTCGCCGTTGGTGAATTGATCAAATTCGGGTTATTGAGATTAGTCAAAGCGTGTGTTATATTCATTTATTTGACTATTTAAAATACTATTCGTTTCGTGGCAATGTATAAGACACAAAGTTGTACCTTGTCATAAGATATTATATTATATTATATATAAGACTATTTGATAAAAAACCATATTTAGCTGATATGTCACGGGAATATTAATTTTTAATGTGGAAAACATCTATTTTCGATTTACTCTCGATATGAAGTATCTTCGCTGCTACTACGTAGTAGCCAGCCCACAAGTCGCACCTCGTTTAACTCTCGCATCTACGCTTGATTCATGGCTTATGATTATATATTCCAAGATAGATTTTTGATTCATGGACGGTCTCTCCCAGGTATATCTTTTTATGTTGTTGTGATGGAAAAAGGTATTAGTTATGTTCAATTGGTATTGACTTAGGTTTATAAGTCTATCACCGTCATCATTCACCATGGTTTCTCCAAATTGTTAATGTGCAAAAACATCTATTTTGGTAAAAACGCATGCCTCTGTCTACATTGCGTTTGTTCAGACCCAAGTTAATCTCATATCGAGTAGAGAACACCGTCACCTTTTTATAGCTATACGAAGTATACTTCTAAATCCTCTAAACTTCTAAACTGATTTTAGATTAGTAGACATTTTCTCTCTTCCGTAAATAATAAATATTTTCATTTAACCCAGCTCAGTGGCCGAGTGGCCGAGGTGTCGTCCGTCTCGTACTGAGTATTGGGAAGCCTGAGTTCGAACACCATCGGGGCGAATTTTTGCGAATTACCTTTCACAGATTTTATGTGAAGTTAAGGTAAATAACGGGTGGTGATTAAACTCATCTGAAGTTCTCCCTTGATCGGCGGAAAAGCCTCACGACGGATAGCCCTATAAACTTTTTTAATTTTAATTTATTAGTTACCAAATAAATCTATCGCGCTTTCTATATGCATGCCACAGACATACTACCCTTAGTTAGGGCTCTGATTAAGCATAGTACTAAAGAACACTGTGCCATTAAGGCACCTTACACGATCAATATTACTGTCAATATTTTAGAATAATGACAGTATTGCTGTACGATAACATGTTTAAAATATTCATTATTCTAAAATATTGCCAGTATTACTGATCGTGTAATGTATAGTAATGATGAAATCAAGAGAATACTGTTGTTAATCCAGATAATTGATTACTTGACAAATATAAACGGAGGATTAAAGCAATTACTGACCGTACTAGGACTGACAGTATTATTGACCGTGTAAGGTGCCTTATATATCAAGCGATATTGTTACATTTACGGCAATATTTCCAAAAATAACATATAAGGAAACACATGCTTATTAATGAACTCATATTTATATATTATGGGGATCTATACAGCTGCAGGCTGCTTTCCCACTCCTAATCTCCATCGTCCTTTATAATCCATATCCTCTTCATTTAAGGCTGTGATCGTCATGAACTTCCTCATGCTTTCATTCCACGATCTTCTCGGTCGTTCCCTCTTACCTTTCCCAGGGCGTACTCACTGGAATATTTTCTTTAGCCAACGTTCTTTTCCCATACGCATGCAGTGGACAAAGCATTAGATAGATAGATAGATTAGATGACAGTAGTAACGACCGGATTCAATGAAGAGGACTAATATTTTTGAATCCGGTCGTTAATACTGTCATCTGCCTCTATGCAAGCTCTTATTTTGGTAGTTGGGAATTGTCTCGACTAGATACTCTAGTCTCTGGTAGTCCATCTACCGCGTTCAGACGCCGTTTCATTCTATTAATTACTACCTACACTTCACTCTCATAACACAGTACCGGCACCACACTTTTTGGTATTCGCTGAAATGTGCTGTTTAAACACTGTGTAGGAGTGTTTAAACATCCACTCTGCGGCTACTTTCTAATCTAGAATGATTGATTTCGTGCGAGCCCAATCCATCAATGATAAACGTAGCTCCTAGATACTTGAATTGTTGTACTTGTTTAATTTATGTGCTGTCTTCTACTAGTGATGGGGGAGATTTCGAGAACCGAGAACAGCTCTTCTCGATTCTTATTAAGAGTCGATGTTCTCGATTCTTAAAAGTTCTCGAGAACTTGAACGAGAATCGAGAACCGAGAACTTGAGCAAGAACCGAGAACAGAAAATTGAGAATTCGAATTAACCGAGAACCTAAAACTTGAGAAAATAGAACACCGAGAACTTTAATTAATCGAGAACCGACTTCTGAAAACTTTAAACGTTTACATTAAGGTGGAGCTGTGGTGAAAATCCAAGAATTCGCGCCCTTTGCGTAGTGGGCTCAGGAGTAGAAAGAATATAGGGGAACAAAGAGTGGGGTGATTGGCAGAATCATATCAACCAAATAGGCGTTTCGGTTTTGCGAGGTTGTACACATGCCCATCCCATCTTATACCAGAGATTTATACGATCCAAACACGGTCATTGTGCGAATTGCATAGACCGTAGAATTATATGAACAGGACAAAATGAATATGCCTTAAATATGAGCCTATAATTTAAAAATGTGCAATATTATTTAAATAAGGTGATTTATTTATATTTATTTTATATTATCTCTTGACAGTAGCACACAGGGAATTCACACAATTGTCATCGTTACTCCATTATTTTTCAATATGGCCGCTAGTTTAGTGTGGCATTTGCGATAATTCCTATAATTAATATACTTACAGCCTAAAATTTGCTCCTCTATTCTTTCTGCGTCTAGCTGACAAGAAAAGCTTTCCGTTTTTATTGTCTCGGCATTATCAAAGGCAACAAGTAAAAAAGCGCAATTAAATATACTTATCAATGATGTAAAAGAACAAATCGCACAAGTAGTATCGAAATAGTAAAAGGAATCCGCAACATCCCTGCCGCAACTATGAATTCGAATCATGCGACACGAAGACAAATGAACGAGCCGAAGTATAAAAGGGGGTGGTGCGTAAGTAAACGTAGTGGGAATCAACGAGAACGGAGGGCAACTCGCGGCCTCGATAATTTTACACGTGAGTGATCGCAAACATGGGTGTTTTATTATTGCAATTATATTCTTATTGTTTATCTTACAATGTTCAAATTTTAAATATAGGTAAAATAAACCTAATAGAAAGTTTTTTAGGTTTTAGATTCTCAAAATATTGCACGTGGGCGAAGATATTTCGAATCGCGAAGATGCATTAATTTGTAATACTTATGAATTAATTAAAAAAAAAATTAATATAAAAATTGAAAAAGTAATAACTTTTATAATTTACTTTATCTTTACACACACACAAAATTTTTATCAAATTCCTACAATTGAATGATCTCTAAATCGAAACTAAAATTGCATATTTGTGCATCTATTTTCAGCCGTCAGAACTGCGCCTTAAATCGTACTTTTACAGGAATAAACGTAACTGTTAAAGTACGCCGACTAGACAGCACATATTTTGAATTTAATGTCCTTTTATACTCACGAAAGGCTTCTCGGTTCTCAATACCTTAGAAAACTTTTCTCGTTTCTCGTTTTTTAGTACTCGATTCCTGAAAGTTCTCGATTTTCAAAAGTTCTCGATTCTACCCATCATTATCTTCCACCATCTAAACATAGAACTTTTCATTTTTTAGTTACCAAATAAATCTATCGCGCTTTCTATATATATGCCACAGACGTACCACCCCTAGTTTGGGCTCTTTTTAAGCATAGTACTAAAGAACTCTGTGCCGTTAAATATCAAGCGATATTGCTACATTGACGGCAATATTGCCAAAAATAACATATAAGGAAACACATGCAGTACATATTTTGAATTTAATGCCGTTTTATACTCGCGAAAGGTCTAGGTTCTCGGTTCTTGGTTCTCGATACCTTAGAAAACTCTTCTCGTTTTTCGTTTTTTAGTACTCGGTTCCAATTTCTCGATTCCTGAATGTTCTTGAGAACGAAGTTCTCGATTCTCAAAAGTTCTTGATTCTACCCATCACTATCTTCCACCATTATCCAGGCGCTGTAGCATGAACTCCAAATCAAAAGAGTCCTGCGCGATGACCACCTGGTCATCAGCAAAAAGCGTCATCTTCCTTACGTCATCACCGTTTCCAGATATACGTTGAATAGCATTGGCGAGAGGCAGCATCCCTCTCTTAGTCCCTTGTTTGGTTCTATGGGTGAGTTTATGTTTTCCCATTCCTAATAAAATATTTATTGTGACTGTAAAGCTGCCAATCTCTTCATCTTCCAATGCACTCCAGAGTCTACTTCGTGATGTTAAGTCATGAGCCTTTTCTATGAAGTCTATGAAAGCCTCCCAGTTGAAGTTCGCTATTCAACCAGTTAGTAATATAAACAAATTATTAACACACGATCTTCCGGCAATGACTTTATTCTTTGCTTCATCTTGTAGGGTATCTTTTACTATTCTGTCTAGTAATCTGCTCAAAGAGCAGCTAATACTGAAAAGCTCGGTAGTAGTTGGGGCCTTTCTTACACCCTCCATATTGTATTAGTTCTGCCTGAACACCACCCCCCCCCCCCTCCCCGGGCCAGGCGATCTGTCAGTTTTTAGTGTCTTGACTGCTTTTTGTACATGAGATATTCTAATTGACAGTACCCCTCTGTGTTCCGATTCAGTGTCTATGCAGTCGATATTGTACTGTTGTCGATTTTCGGCCAGCAGATTAGTGTAATGTTGCATCTATGATTCATTATCTATCGTCGCTACAGATCTTTTCTTGGAGTTGATGTGTTGAATGCGATCCTCCTGTGTAGCTGTCTATCTCTCTACAATTCCTTTCCCAGGTTTTGTTTTTCTTCCGTGAGACTAATACGCTTTGTTTCTCAGTTCTCAGTTCTTATATTCATATCTACGTTACGGATCATTATAGTTGTTATACGCTGCATTTTTCTTCGCTATCACTTGCTTGATTTCCTGGCTCCGCCAGACTTGTTCCTTTCTACTTCTGTCCATAATACCTAGAATTCCCTTAAAAATTGATGCATTGCGTTATTGATCCGGGCATTTTTCTCATTAATATCCCTTCTAACCTCTACTCCTACTAAATGGGAGTGAGGTCTGTGTTGGTATAACGTTCTTATACTCTCTTGTTATAAGAGTACCAATTTGTATCTCGGCTACTCGTCCTTGATTTCATCTATATTTATTATATTAATTTACGTTCTTCTTAATATTAGGATTTACTCTCGATATGAAGTAAATCTTCGTTGTTACTAGGTAGTAGCCAGACCCACAATTCGCACCGCGTTTAGCTCTCACATCTACTATTTCTATGCTCGAATCATGTCTTATGATAATGTAATCCAAGATAGATTTTTGATTCATTGACGGTCTCTCTCAGGTATATCTTTTGGTGTTGTTGTAGTGGAAAAAAGTATTAGTTATGTTCAGTTGGTATTGACTTAGGTTTATAAGTCTATCACCGTTATCATTCACTATGGTTTCTCCAAATTGCCCCACCACATCTTTTACATGTAAGTCCATTTTCAGCACTTAGATCTCCCCCTATAAGTTCTTGGGTGGGGCAGCGTAGCGCAGTGGTAAGGCATCGGACTGCTGCGCTGAATATCGTGAGTTCAAATCTCACAAAGCGAAATACTTTTCAGCTTGCACGCGCCCCCCACTCCCCAACCCGCTTTGCCAGCGTGGGGTTTCATGGCTAAACACCTTTCTCTGGTCCGGAGTAGATGATATTCTCATCTAAAACGTACTCCAGTGGTTCGGAATCCACGCTAAACTGTAGGTCCACCTGTAGAGCCAGTTGCCAGCACTATGGGCAGAGAAAGAGACCTATACGCCAGGAGTGGCATGAAAGTGGTTGAAAAATAAGAAGTTCTTGGGATGGTTTGACCACGTTTAATTGTTGACCTATGAAAACGTTAGGACGAGAGCTGATTATAGCGGAATATGCACCTGCCTTAGGGCAGACAAAGATGATCTATATATCACATGTCATCCCTGTCTGCGCTAACGCGTCCTCAGCAGGTGCATCGCCGCTATGATCAGCTCTCGTTCCAACGTCTTCAGGGTCACATTCAGGAATCTTTCACTGATGTATTGTACTGATGGAACTACTAAGTTTGTTCCTGATTAGTATTAATAGACCTGCTTGAGCCTGCTGTGCTTTATCGACTCCTGACCACAGAGTGTCAGGTAATCTGGTATAGCTTAATTATCAGTGACTTTCTTTTTGGTTTCTGCAGGGCACACTATGTCTAGATTATTATTTTTGAATTGACTACAACTTCTTCCAACTTGTTCGTCAGCCTCCGTAATTTCCATGTGCTAATAATCATAGTCCGTTTTCTTTGTTTAAGTCTTTTATCTATCCGTCTTTCTGCTTGTGTTCCGAGGTTTCATGTTAGGATTTATAACAAGTTTTGTGTTTTAAAGCTTGTCCGACGTCTCAATGCCTAGAGGACCAGAATTTTCTGTTAGGGTTATCTGCCTTAGCTTTTATACTACCCCCTGGACAATGGGCATCGCTGGGTGTGAGTTTCTAGAAATTCTTTCTTTTCGCCGCTGTTGTGGTCCCGATCTGTAAATGAGCGGTTCTTACTGGATGCTAGCTAATCTCAGGTTTTTTTTTAACATGATTGGTACCCCTCCCCCTTTCTAGTCCAGACTTGGGACAGGCAATGGCGGCGTTATGAACTGATATTTTCTTCATTTTAATTGATTACTTGGCGTTTAGCCTTTATTTTAACCAGGATCAGTCTATAAACATAATAAAGTAAACATCACGCATCTGCTAACTACATATGCTGGTAATATTTCTAGAATAGATGCACCGGCATTTGCATGGTTAGCGGAGATAACTGATATAGGCATATTACGCTAATATCAAAGTAGGAAATTAATAAAATGTTACAAACATCTTGTTTGCGGTATTTATTTAATATTCAAAATATATTTTTGGTAAATTACGAAATTATGATTATAACTTCTTCTTCCTGTAAATAGGCTTTAGTTTCATCACATTGTGGATCCTCTGATATCGAGGTCCAACACTATCTCCTAAGTGCTGGAGATAGTATTGGACCTCGACATCAGAGACAGTCTATCTCTACCTCTTCTTCCTATCGATCTCTCGTCCTTTGCTACCTTTGCCAGAAGGTCGTCTGTCATCCTGTTCCTTCTGGTTCGGATTTACTTTGCCACTGCAACTAACTACATTCTCTCAGATCTGCACTTCTTATTTTGATTTTCACTGTTCTCACGAGTTGTATTGTTTTGGTGGTATTAGCCGTTGTTTCTGCAGCATAGTTGGCCTCACAACAGTTTTTTAGATTCGGACCTTACCTTCAACAGTCATATAACGATTATTCCATATCATGTCCTTCATGCTGCTTTGATAGTTTTAGCCTGTAACAAATGTCGAATTCCGGCAGTTAAAGTGACCGGAATAAGGAAGCAAGTACAGTCGTTTTTTCTAGCTCTATTATGTAGCTAATTCCTATTTGTTAGTGATCTTGTACATACCAACGCGCATCATTGCTACTTACTAGCCCTAACAGAATTGAGCATGCCATGATATAAATGATAAGTAATATGGCAACTAATTAAGATATAACATTACTTACCCCTATAACCCCCAGCTCAGTGGCCGAGTGGTCGAGGCGTCCTCCAAATACTTCTTGCTTGTAACTGCTTTATGGAGACCGTTGCCTTGTCGCTTGCACAATCATATGGGAAGGTTTGGGTTATTGTAAAATATGAGCAAATATCGACAATAACAATATAGTATAGATATAATGAAAATAAGGTTAGAGGGCTTAAGAAGTAATGGGTATGGTGAAGGCAGATTGAAGATTGATTCCCCGTAAAGTCGAGACTCACGGTATAGGCAAAACCAGCTGACTCCAGCATGTGAATACATACGTAAGCCTTTGTTTTAAGTATACATTTACTCACACCGGACTCTTCTAGCAGGTTGGACTCGCCTTGTCTTGTCTTTCAGTACAAGGAATACCCACTAAACCCTAACCCTTGCTCTTAGTCCTGAGTCCGGAACTGATTTCTCATTTGCCTTCGGACTTGACCGTAGCTTGTGCATATATAAACAAATCTGTGTTTTAAGGAAATACAATATAGCTCAAAGCGTGCAATATCAAAAAAAATAATGTAAACTAACTCACACCAGCTTGCCTTCTCTTAAATGCAAAAAAACTCCACAATTGTTTATTTTGTATATACAGACTGTTAAAAGCCCTTAATCCTTGGTCTAGTGCTGTGAAAACTCAAAATTTCTTGAAGATTGTCTTATGTATCGTTACCATCGACTTCAATCTTGCACCTAACCGGCTTCTTTGAGATGGTCATATATTTGGCCATGTTTGTGTTTAGGTATCTTATTCTATATATTATTATATTTTGCTAATCCATTATATAAACATATGGCTATTTCTCCGCCCATCTAATATTCTGAAATATTAGGGTTCCAACAACGTTGGCATGTTATATAATAACTAATAAGAATAAGAGAAAAACGAAAAATGCTTGACGCTACAAATATAATTCTGATGAAGAAACCTCACCGAATTTCTTTGAAATGTAACTCTGAATCAATCTATATCTCTATATATACAAGTCGCGAATCTCATTAACATTTTTATAACATATTGAGTCATACACATGCATACTTTCAATTACGGATAATTTTTCTGGCTCCTCTCCGTTAGACCATGAAGGCCACCCTACAATTGCTGGGAATATATGATGAATTTATACTTAAGATCATCTGCATTACACACGTGTATTCATAACACATGGTATTCAAAATTATGAATATACCAAGTTCTGCGAAGCTGGCAAAATATTAGACCATTCATTTGTCCGCGTTTGTGGGCCCTTCAACCCCCATGATATTTTTTTGAAATTTTTATGCTGCTGAATATGTTGGTCCCGGATATAGTTATTCACCCAAAATTGTCGATTATCCATATTATTTTTTTGTGAAATGGCTGGACAAACAAAAACAATGAATGTAGTAAAACATATAAAAGTGTGAACCCACCTCTGGATGTGGTGCCGCCAGATGGCGTTTAACTTCCCTCTACGAGGCTAAGTTGTACTGTTTATGAATGTAGTATATATATATATATATATCCATTGTTATTTTTACATATTTCTATCTCGCTTAGATGTTGTGGACAGTCGAACATTTTGGGTGGACAAACGTTTATTTATTCGGGATAAACATATTCCGCTTAAAAATTAAAAACAAACTATGGGGGTGCTGACATAAAATATTTATTTGGGATATACCTTTTCTTTTTTGAAGGGTGACAAACGAACTTTTGTGTTGAACAAATCGTGGGGAACCGAATGACATAATAATGTTTCGAAAATTCAAACTTAGCGAATGTAAATGTGTCTGCCATGATGATTGTAGTAGGGAATTAGTGGTATAATGTGGTTTCCCGTTGCTTTCCTCACGGAGTATCGAATATTTCATCACCGTTTCCAATTAAGGCGTACTAACGCCTATCTTTTTCCTCCTTAACCCAGTACAGACGACACTGCCCGTCGTTCACGGATATGCTTATTTACTGTCACAACATCGCCATTGGATTTATGAAGTAATTCATGAGCTAAACTGTCCCAAAGAGTCATCACATCATTCTTATTCATTATATTCGCAACTAACCCCTATATCTAGGGACCGATCACTATCCGCCACCTGTATCGCTGGTATCCTCAGCTCAGCCCCAAACGGCAAACGTTAGGGGTGGCAGTCCGAAATTGAGCGCGTTAACATATATAATGGCTCTGTCCGTTTGGATACTACTTGTGACTAGTAGTGATACATGCTGACCTCACCCTGTACTATTAATATGAGCGTGACGTCAGCATGTGTGACTACTAGTCACTAGTGATAGCCAGCCGGACACAACAGACGCGGGCGACCGACTACTTAGGACCGGCCCTGTCCATAGCACACTATTATTCTTGTGACCTAACATATTATTATAAACATGCCCAAGTGGTTAGTCCGTCTTATACTGATCTTTGGGGAGCGTGAAGTCAAACCCCATCTTCCCTGTTTTCAGAGGAATTTTCTGATGTTAAGGTAACTCCTTTGAGTTTCTCCCTTTACAGGCTGAAAATGAACACAACGTTACTATTTGAAGAAAATTATATCGCGCAGTGTGGTAGCAAACAAACAAATATATTTTTTAAGTTTAAATAACAAAAACAATATCATATATTGTGTGAATCCACCTCTTATCAATCTACATATCTAGATTTCGATCTTATTAGATCTCATCCGTGTAGCTCAGCTAGTGTGTATGAATTCACACATCTGGCTGCACCACAATGGTGATCCTGATGGCATGGACACGTTAACGGTTATTACCATATGGGTGTGCATTCCTAATTGATGTGGTGCCGCCAATTAGCGTTTAACTTTCCTCCTAGGGGGTAAGTTGTATCATTTTTGTATATAATCACTCGAGATGTTGTGTGAAATCATTATCACTATCTGGGTTACACTGATGCGATCTAATAAGATCGAAATCTAGATATGTAGATTAGTAAGAGGTGGATCACACTTATATGTGTCTTATAAGATTGGCCTTCTGCTGATATCTCAAGCACTCTGTTGGAATATATCCTACCCGGTGATCCTGATGACATGAGCATGTTGACGGTTATTACCATATGGGTGTGCATTGCTAATTGATGTGATGTCGTCAGATAGCATTTAACTTTCCTCCTAGGGGGTAAGTTGTATCATTTTATTTAAACAATATCGGTTAAATGTATATGAATTAATTTGCATAAATGTGGTTCTTATGGTATTAACAATCGTGGATTAACTTTTATAACATAGAATACTACACATGGTATCTGTCATCAAGTTTGCTTTAGCAGGAAACAGGAGCCCTAATTTTCTTGTTGCTAATTGTGTTAACACGTGTTCTTCGACAAGTTTCTATTTCCCTTGATCAGCGACAGCATATACGTTGTATATGAAGTTGCATACATAACAACTGTACTACGAAACATAAATAAATAAGGGACACTCGTTAGGCTTTTTGCATTAAGATAACTATAGTGCCTTTCGTTTAATACTCTGGGCTGGTACGGACTTATTTATTCTTGTTCTATTTTCTGCTTCCGATGTGCATAATTCTACCTCTGACCTTACAACCGGCGGCGCACGACCGCAAGACATGGACGATACAGCACGCCACGGGGATGTTAAACGAAAACGCCTTATACAGCAGTGATGACCAAAACGTCGACCGACTGTTCCTAGTCGCTCGCCTGATATGTACACAAATTACATATTGTTTTATAAATAAACTAATTAGTTTGTAAAAAGAAGAAATGCCGCCAAATGGCGTTAAACTGCAACGTACTGTGTGATGTAAAGAAATAAATAAATTAAAAAAAATAAATAACTACCAAATTTCAAGTAGAATAACCTGTATTTTTATAACAAAAATATCTTCTTACAAAATTCCTTTTAAATACTTATTATGAATGATATTTACAATATTTTACATATCATCGGTTTCATGGTAAAAGTAATAATTTATGTTCATATGTTTCGGTACTATGTTAACTAATACAATGAATAATCATTTCAGTAATTAATAATCTACAATTTTTATAAGTATACAATATATACAAATGTTTACAGTACCCACGGATGACTTAGTATGTGTCATTCGCCAATTTTATTTATTACCTTAATTTGCTGTGATTTGTGGGTCTAAAAATCCTGTGTGTCGAAATTATTTCTTAATTCTATATACAATATACTATCTAATGCTATAGAGGCTGGCTCATAATTGAAGAACAAACATTAAATATCATAAACAGTATTGAATTCGAACCCGAACATACTAAATAAATTCTAAAATATGGTGAAAAAGTTATTTTCTTTTTCACCATATATTTTAGAATTCAAAGCAACATATTTAGATATATTATTTACAGTTATGAATCACCCTGTATACTACTATGTATTACTTTTACCAAGTAATTAACGATATATTAATCTTTAGGGTAATTTATCTAAACAGTTAAATTGTAAGCACATGTTTTAATAAATGTAATCTTTGTTGGCATAAATGGTATATCCAAACGGATGTCCAGCCAATGAGTTTAGTCCACGATCTTGTTTAACCTCACAAACAGTATCCTTAATAAGGACATCAACTGGTGCGAAAAACACGCGGAAGTTGTAATCTTTGTAATTCAAATTGGATAGCAGGAAATTCGGCATTCTATCAGACATAACCCATACATTTCCATCCCTATCAACCTTTACATCCGATGGGAAAATCAATCCAATATCATCCTTATCAACAACAGCCAAATTAGCGGCGGTGTAAGGCTTCTGCGAGTTCCAACAGCCGATACCATTGCGGTCGATCAAATTGAAGAATTGCACACCTCTCTCATCCATAACGCGCGAGGTGGTATGGGATAGAGGGCCACGGTCTTCTAATGCTGCGAACTCGAAGTAGCTGTTGTCCACTTTATTGCTGTCGCGTAGGGTTCTAGTTGACACCGCGAACTCCCTGTTGCTAGCCAGCGGGCTGAAGTACAAACGTCTGAAACCGTCCGCTTGTATGGGCGACAGGGACATGCCGAAAATGCCTTCCTCGCCCCATTGGAAGTTCAAACCACCAATATTGAAATCACCAGCGAGGGGATCAGGCATAAAGAAACTGTGTGTAAAACGCCAGGATTTGTTTTGTTCCCATGAGTACGCTATTAGCCCGTAGCCCAGCTCATCGCTTAGATACGCGTAGGTGTCGTCACATGTTTTACCAATGTCGACTGCGATGTTTGCGATGAATGTATTAGGGTTGGTGTCTTCTTTACGCAACTCGTACCTGGAAAACACGAAATGGGTTTAAATATAGTCAACAATGATTATCGAGAGCAATTGTATTTATGTATGGTTTTCTTTTTTTTGTTTAGTCCTTTTAGTAGAAGATGTTCGTATTTTATTGGGGTGTTTCAGTTTTGAATGTCTTGTCTGTATTGTCAAGCAAAAAAGCATGAGTTTATCTTTGTTAGTGTCTGTGTCTTTAAATTTCTGCCTCAATGTGTCATTTCTATTTGTTATAGTATGTGTTCTTGTATATGCGTATAGAGATGTTCTGTAGTGGATTATTAGGGTGACTCATTTTGCTTATGATTCGTAATGATTTCCGTCCGCCTTTATATATTATAGATTTCTTTTTTTTGGCATTGGGTCCAGTATATGTCTGTAATCTAGCATTGGTTTGATAATGCATCTGTAAATTTTCATGGAATAATACCCGTATCATTGTGTATTCAACTTTAGAAATATTTTGCTCTTTTTATTCAATTTGTACTAATTTGTTTATAACGGTGATTACACTTTAATTTATCGACGAATGTTACTCCAAGATATTTGATTGTGGTTATATATATATATATATATATATATATATATATATATATATATATATATATATATATATTTATTTGTGATCCCAGTATTTTGATAGACGGCGAGTGCTCGCATATTTTGTGATGTGTAATAAAAATTGACATTTTTGTTGATTAAGGGAGAAGTTCCATTTCCGCATCTATTCCATCGACTTATCTGCAGTTTTTTTATCGTTTCTTTGCCATGGCATACAAGGGCGGTATCATCGCCATATTCGAATTCGAAAAACAATTTATGTTTCCTTGGAATTCACACCGAATGCGAATGCGTGAAATTACTAAAGGAACATATATTGTTATAAAAACGGGTTTTACGACAACAATTAATTGCTCTAGTTGTATATGCTATGATAATTACATGAAGAGCAATGAAGGTTATTGCTTTATCATACAAAATATTGTAATCGTGCAAAACAAATGATTTTTTTTGCGGAAATCATCTTTACTATGCCCGCTGTTCATTTTAAGACCATATGTGGAATCTATCTGTCCGTTGGCCATCCGTCCGTCCATATGTCCGCCGTCTGTCTGTTCGGCTGTCCGTAGTCCGTCATTCGTCGTCCGTCATTCAACGTCCGTCGTCCGTCATTCATCGTCCGTCGTCCGTCATTCATCGTCCGTCGTCCGTCATTCATCGTCCGTCGTCCGTCATTCATCGTCCGTCGTCCGTCATTCATCGTCCGTCCATCACCCATCCCTCGTATGTCTGTCCGTCCGTCCGTCCGTCCATCCCTCACCTAGAAGAAATTGTTTCCTGTGCGTTATCGAAAAAAAACACTGCAGTAGTTTTAGTTTTGGTGGAAATTGGTCGGGTAAAATTCATGTTTACTAACCGCGATTTTCCGTTTTTGAAAAAAAAACATTAATGTTTAATTTTAGCACATTTACGAAATTTTATACTACATTCGTATTACGTAGATAGAGTATTTTATTGTAAATTATAAAAAAAATGTCTCTTACATAAATGAAACTTGTGACAACTATTTAATTTAAATTTTCAAAAATTACGTTCGATTTAACTAAGTGTTTTGTGTGTGTTGTATTGAGAATAGTTCATAAATAATACATAATTAATCATATATAATAATTAAAGTATACAGATTTTCGTAACAATTGCATAAATATAATATTCTTAAAAAAAAATCTTTAATTAATCATTTTGATAAATATGTTAAAGTAATAAACTGGCCATATTAGTTTCTGTTTGTTTGAAATTTTGATTTTTTATGATTATGAAAATTACTCTAACTAATAATGAAACGAAATACAAACACGAAAATATTGCGTATATTTGTATACCTGTAATAATCAGTTTAAGTACCTGCGAATTCTAGTGTCGGTATGAAGATCAAAAACGTTGATTGCATATGGGCATGGGTTTGTTGTAGTATTACCAATACCAAAGGTGCCTGTGTCCAGAACCCATAGACGGTCGCACGCATCAGCTTTGATTCGGTAAACTGTAGTTAGACCAGAGTCGCAATTGCCTACTTCGTTGCTTTTCCAATCTGGATAAGGGATGAAGGGTGGTGATTCTGGTACCCCTTCGTAGAGAGGAACGTAGTTCAGCGTAGCTGGAATACCTGTAAATAATCGAGTCATTAATGGTATTATAAAGTGCGTTCATAAATATCGGTTTTTGGTTTAAATTTACCTAGATAATTCAATTTACATCCTCTTTACAGTTGAAAGTTGAATCAATCATAAACCTCTATTATTGTTTTTCAGTTTTTATAAATATTTCATGAAGCGAATGTGTTCACAAATCAACACAATACTTCTATTCTGAGTTTTTTATATGTCTATCATAAAACTGGCAAATTAAACAGGTAATGTAGGTTTTCGAAGTAAACAAAAACACGTCACAATTCGTCTCGATTGTGCAATCTTTCAAGAAAGGAAATAAATTAAACTACTTTTTTTACCACTTAAATTTAAGTGGTAAAAAAGGTCCTTTCCATGAGAATTAAAACCACATACCGTACGTTCATAAATGTGTGTTTTTGGTTAATAGTTATTGTGCTTTTTATGTAGGTGTAAATCATTGTCTATCACTGGGCAGCGCATGTGGAAATTTACCAATAACAACGAGAATGATGTATGTAAATAAAACTAAATAAGTTTGAGAAATAAATACCTTGGTAATCAACGCGAGCATCGTCGTCGTCACGAAATTTAATTCTATATATGAAATAAAATAATTTGCACGCTTATATCTGTACCTGACGCCACGATGCAACTATCAGTTTAGTGCTCAATAACTCAAAAAGAAAATTACAAAAAATATGATATCAATCATAATTTATATCTTGATATCTTAATTCTTAAGGAAGATTTGGGCATTTGGACAATTGTTTCAATTATTGCTTTAAATTTTAAACTGTTTCCGATTTACAGTCCCTTGAAATTTGCATATTGAAAATAATGAAGCTTATTTAATATAATAATATAACATTTGTATACAAAATAATCAAATAAATAGAGCCCGAAATCGTTCACTCCTGAACATAGGCCTCTTTCAGCTGGTTCTGTCCTTCTGTTCTGCGCTGTTTATAGCTGCGACCTTTTAAAGTTATCCCGCCATCGTTTTTGAGATCGTCTCATGTTTCTTTTCGTTTCTCTAGCGCGCCACTGCGTACTTTTGACGGTCCACCTGCTGAGGTCCTGTCTACCCACATGAGCCGCCCATCGTCATTTGAGTTGTGCAGTGCGTTGAGTCAATTCCGGGATTATCATTTTATGTTTTTCTTAATTTTTCACTCTGCCCCTCCAACTAATAATTCCTAACATAGCTCTTTCCAACCGGTGTGAAGTTATCTTCTAGGATCCTAGCCTCTACACCGCGCGCACGACGGATTGTTTGCGGGTCTGCACTGACCAATTGGGGTGACCAATAAAATCCAAATTTTGAGGAATGTTTTGTTTATGCATTGGCTTTATAGTTCTATATTTTTATTAATAATTTTTATAGGCGTTGTTGTATAATCTCTGTTGTAACGTAAATTATTATTTTTATCATGAATCCGTCTTACGATTTATTTGAAAAAATTTCACAATGTTTACAACAAAATGGCAATGGAAAATGGAAAGTATCTTGACATATTTTTCCTTCTATTTATTTTTTATTTTTAACTTTTACGCTCCTATCTCGATATGCCGATTTTAGAGGCTGGGTCGATAAAAAATTTATGCAACATATATATTTTTTTTACTGATCTTAGTGGGGAACATATCAGTGCACCAGATGCCCGAAGGAAATTAATTTTGATTATAAGTATTTTTATTATTTTTTTTCGGCGACCAAGTCGAACAAATCTCTTATTATCTTTGACCATGGATCCAATTGATTTGAAAAAATTACACAATGTTTATAAAAAATTGACAATGCAAAATGGAAAGTCTCTATCTCTACGTATTTTTCTTTCTATTTATATTTATTTTTTAACTTTTACGCTCATATCTCGATATTCCGATTTTAGAGGCTGGGTCGATAAACAAATTATGCAACATATATTGTTTAATTTTTTAAATAATTTTGGAAAATTGTGATTATAAGTAAAAAAAAAATATTGTTCGTATATCGACATAGAATACTGTTTCCTGAGGCAAAGCTCTTGAAGTTTGGATATTTTCGACTTGGTCGCCGAAAAAAAAACTTATAAATATGGATTGTTAAGACGTCTACTTTATGATAATTCATTTTAAAGGATAAATAAAACGATTTTTTACTTTGTTTTTTATCACACTTCAGTTACACTTTGCAACTAGTGTGATAAAAAACAAAGTAAAAAATCGTTTTATTTATCCTTTAAAAAACTTATAATCAAAATTTTTCAATTTCCTTTCGGCATATGGTGCACTGATATGTTTTGCACCAAGATCAGTAAAAAAATTAAACAAAATATGTTGCATAAATTTTTTTATCGTCCCAGCCTAAAATCGGCATATCGAGATAGGAGCGTAAAAACTAAAAATAAAAAATAAATAGAAGGAAAAATATGTCAACATAGAGACTTTCCATTTTCCATTAACATTTTTTTATAAACATTGTGTAATTTTTTCAAATCAATTGCATGACGGATCCATGGTCAAAAATAATAATAATGAAATTTATTAGACTTGCTCGCCGAAAAAAATTATTATCAAAATTTTTCAATTTCCTTTGGGCATCTGGTGCACTGATATGTTCTACATCAAGATCAGTAAAAAAATTAAACAAAATATAATGCATAATTTTTTTATCGACCCAGCCTCTAAAATCGGTATATCGAGATAAGAGCGTAAAAGTTTAAAATAAAAAATAAATAGAAGGAAAAATATGTCAATATAGAGAATTTCCATTTTCCAATGTCATTTTGTTATAAACATTGTGTAATTTTTACAAATCAATCGTATGACGAATTCATGATCAAAAATAATAATTTGGTTTCTAGGCCGTATGCTGTGACTGGTAGAACACTACTTCTTCGTCTTAGCGTGCTCATCCGTTCTAGATATTAGCGATAATCTTCACGATCTTCATCTTCATCTTGTCTACTGCATTACGAAAACGTTGCAGCGTTTACATGCCAAACCATTAGCGTGGGTTTTTAAAACAGGAAATTCGTCATGTCCCTAGGCTTCTTCTTTCCTCCTCATTACTTGTGTGCTATATCCATGAGATAGGATACGACGATATGCCCATAATTCGCAGGCCTCCAGTTTTGTCTCTGTTTCTTTTGATAATATCCAGAATTCGACCGAGTACATTAATGTTGAGAAGACATAACAGCATTCTAATCGTCAGTTTCAAGCTCAAAGACTTTTGTTTTTTTTCTCATCTGAATAAACGTAGCTTTTGCTTCCCCTATCCTGCATTTGACATTCTACGGAGTGATCCCAGCGTTTATTCGCACAGGTGCCTATATATATATATATATATATATATATATATATATATATATATATATACATATATATATATATATATATATATATATATATATATATTTATGTCCACTTGAGTAATGATTGTGTTATCAAGCAGCAAAGTCTGTGTATTATCTTCACTTCTTCTTCTTCTTGTGCCTTATCCTCCAAGGACGTAGGCAATCAGCAACATGATCTGCACCTTATCTGCTGTTTTTCGAAACAGCGATCTTGTAGATTGTCCGTACCACTGCCGTAGATTCTTCAGCCATGATGTTCTTCTGCAACCTGGCCCGTGCCGACCATCAATGTTCCGCTGTATGATGGTTTATAACAGACGGTATCTATCATTTCTCAAAACGTGACCGAAATACTCGAGCTTTCTTCTCTTGATGTTATTGAGAATTTCTGTTTGTTTGTTTAAGCGTTGAAGTATTTCTATATTTGTTATTCTGTCGGTCCAGAATATTTTGAGCATTTTGCGGTGGGCCCACATTTCGAACGCCTCGATCTTTCTACACATGGCGTCTGTTAGAGTCCATGCCTCTACACCATACAAAAGAGTCCCGGCTAGTTAGAATCTTGGACATCTTCCGGAATGAACCTCTTGCTTGTTCAATTCTGCTTCGAACCTGTCGAGTGTTTTCCCATTTATCATCTATATTGTACCCTAGATATTTATAGGTTGAGATTTTCTCTACACTTTCATTTTCAATTTGAAGAGTATCATCATCATCAACAATTGGGTATTTACTGACAACGAGCCATTTAGTTTTCTTAATGTTCATTCGCAGGCCCATGTTGTTGCTTGCGCGCGTAACTGAATTCAACAGAACCTGTAGATCCTCTAAGCTCGTGGCTAATAGGACTGTATCGTTTGCGTATCTAAGGTTATTGATTACGACTCCGTTGACAACCACACCCATATCACTTTCTTCAAGTGCATCCCGAAACACCAGTTCTGAGTACATATTAAATAACAAAGGCGAAAGGACACAACCTTGGCGATTTATCTTCACTGGCACCATATATTTAGACATCTTGAGATTGAGATTCCATACTTCTCGCTGGCTAATTGGATCTTGGAGCCGTACTCGCCAGTATAACAGAACATTTGCAATTATCTCACCGTTGACCGTTATTCCTTCCTCTGCACCATCCTTATATTTTTCTTCCGTGTATACGTTAAATAATGTTGGTGAAATCACACGATCCTGCCTCACACCTCTGCAACTTGTTGCCAGTACCGATTTGCTATTATGCGAATGTTTTTGTCGTCGGCTCCGGTGGACCTAAGCATCTTAATCATATCTTCGTGCTTTACCCTATCGCACGCATTACTAAAGTCGATAAAGCACATGTGTACATCACAGTTGATGTCTCTGAATCTCTGGATTAACACCTTTAGCGGATATAGTGCTTCTTTGGTACCTAAAGCATTCCTGAATCCAAATCCATTCTTCAAATATCTTCCCCGTATCATATATTAAGTTAAATAGGCGAGTAAGCGTATTTATGTCATTTTCGTTAAAGAGCTTGATTATTTCTGTCGGGATTTTATCTTGGCCTACCGCTTTACCATATTCTGCTGTGTTTATCGCTTTCCTAACCTCGTCCTATGATATATGAGGTCATTTATTGGCGTTATTCATACCTTGGTCTTCCGTATGAACATCTTTAAAAAGGTTGTAAATGTAGTCTTTCCACATGGATGTTTTCTTTTTAGTATCTGTGATCTCCTTTCCACTTTCGTCAAACAGTTTTCCGTGTACTTTTTTCCTTCCAGTACCAACGACCTCCTTTATCTTGTAATGTATGTTTCTTTTGCAGTTCTTCTATTCCTAGACATCTGCTCTCTTCAGTTCTTTCTTGGCATTTCTGATTTTGTTTTCGTATTTGCTTATTTAGTTCTTTATATTTCTCTTGGTCCTTTACTTAAATCATCGTTTATCATTTTTAGAATGTTAGTTGTCATTCGCTCTTTATGTTTTTTCTGTTTTCTTTTGTGGTATATGGTCTTTAATTATAGGACATTTATTATTATTTATCCCCATTCCTAGTCGCTTAAATCTCTTTTGATAATTTATTCGCAGTTTTTGATTAATGAGTTCATTAGAATGTTCCTTAGATTGGTGTCTTCTCTCACTTATGTTATGTCATATATTGAGATTGTTGTTTCTTATTTATCCTTAAATGATACAAGAGGGTTGTGATCTGAATTTGCATCTTCTCAATCAGCAAATCTCTTTTGATAATTATTTCGAAGTTTTTGATTAATGAGTTCATTAGAATGTTCCTTAGATTGGTGTCTTCTCTCACTTATGTTATGTCATATATTGAGATTGTTGTTTCTTATTTATCCTTAAATGATACAAGAGGGTTGTGATCTGAATTTGCATCTTCTCAATCTGCAAAAATATACCAGGGATCCCGGGGTATATTTTTGCTGATTTTATGCTCCTTCGAAATCTCTGGTTCATGGTTATTTAATCAATTTGGTTTCTGATTAAATTTTGTGTTGTAGTTGCTGTCAATGTCTAAGTATATAAGCGCCTCTGGGAAAGTTTATAACACGTATTTGACACATTAATTTCTTTTTCTCTGCAGAATTTGACCAATCTATCTTCTCTACCATTCCGTGATCCAAATCTATAGTCCTACTATTCTTTTCCTTGTTCAAGTTTAGTATTGAATGCAGTGATCAAGTACCGTTTTACATTCTTCCCTTCCATTCCAGCGCATCTCACTTATGCCCATTATCTCTTTCATTCTATCAATTTCTTGTAGAATGTTGTGAATCTTGTCGTCTTCAAATGCACTCCGTACATTGCAAGTGCCTATTCTGATTGGTTTGGTGTTTTTCGTTAGTTTTTCATACTGTAGTTTACTGTTCTTCTTGATGCTGAGCTCGGAGATTCTTTGCACCCTAGTCCCATCTAAGAGACGCCGAGAGTCGGGGCAGTTTTTACGTTTGTCCATCATAATGATGATTGTACTATGGATGCCCATGCGGGCTTTTATTGAAGTGGTATCCCGTGCCTTCTTCATTCCACTGCCGTTGATTATTTAAAGTTCTTCCGGCTTTGAGAGGGATTTCTGCCTCTCAGGACAATGGAGTGCCCTAACTCAGCTTACTTGTCCACTCTTCGAAGAGACCCTCTTGTTAATGGTGAGAGGATCTGCTTATCCCGGCAGATAATCGGTCACTAGAGCCTTGTTTGTTGTCTAGCAGGGTGAACCGCGAGCAGGAGAGGTTGATATTTGGACTGGCCATTTTTGAAAGCTAGCCCATTACAATACTAAACGTAAACCTTAGCTTGAGTTTCGAGGAATGTTTGGGAGTTTGTTTTGAAATGTTTTGTGGTAATCGATAAAGGCTATATGCAGGGGCAAGTATATTCTGTGCATTTTTCGATTAGTGTTCGTATCGTATGTAGGTAGTCGATTGTGCTAAAGTGAGTTCAAAAATCTTCTGTTCGACTGGTTGGTAATAGTCTAACTTATTTGTTAGACGATTTGTTATTATTTTTGTATAACACAGCTTGTGTAAATGTAATAGTAATCTGATCGGTCTATAGTTTTCTATGTTATCACCTTTTTTGTAAAGCTATTTTCCCACGCGCTTGGAATTCTCTAAGGCATTTATTTAGTAGAATTGTTATAGCCTCTTGGAAATCTTCATCTCCTATTTTTAACATTTCACTTGATTTCTCTTGATCATTTTCGTTTTCAATATGTTTAATTGAATTGATTATTGTAGATAAATAATCATATTGTCGCTTTATAATTTACTTTCTTATTTGTGTAATTTAGTCAAATAGTACCAATCAGTAAGCAAAAATAGTTAATATCTCGAATTATTTTTAAACAATATCTAAATATTGTAAATTATGTACTGATGAAAGCTTAAATAGATCATCAGTAACCTTAACGCTAACTTAATTCATTATCATGGTAAATTAGACTATTAAAAGGACAGATCATCCAGATCGGCTGTCTCGTTTCAATTTATCACCCCAGATTATAAATAATTATTTGATCATAAATGAATAATTAATTGAGTTGCTTAATTGTATATTGTACGTGCTTATAATTGTTTAAAACTACTCCGACAATTGAGAGTAACTATTGTGACGCTAGATTCTAACGCCCGGTTTCTCCAACTAATTTAAGACCGTCTAATAAGACGGTCTTAAAGCCTTGCACCAAACAAAAAATCGGATCTTAAAACGATAAGACGGTCTTACATTTTAAGACTAAGTAAGATCTACATATGTTTGGTGCAACAGAATAAAAATGTAAGACGTGGTTATATATAAGACGAGTTTATATAAGACGAGTTTATATAAGATGAGTTTATATAAGACGAGCTTATATAAGACGAGCTTTAAGATTCGTAGAAGAAACCGGGCGTTAAAAAGTTTAAAGTAACTATAGTGACACTTTAATTCTTAAAAAGAACATTATTTAACGGCAGCATTTGTTTATTCCAACTCTATAAGCTGGAGGAGATTTTATGTATTATTAATTGAAGTAATTATAAATCAATTTACGTCATTTCACAATCACCATATATAACTGTATAGGTCGTTCACCAAGTAGAAAAAGTGTAATGAGTACGGATTTAATTAGTAATGTCTAACGCACTGTTCAATAAAATATAGATTTGCATACTTACCACAAGCAGCTTGTAAAATGCGTGCTAATTGCGTGGAATAATAATTTTGCTGATATTAATCAAAAAAATGGTTCACCGCCTACCAGTTATCGACTTATAAGATAATAAACTATATAAATTTAGCATATATGCATATTAATTGGTCTCATTTTACTATATTATTCTTAGAATAATAATTCATAAATGGTTTTACCTATAGAGCTGTCTTAGTTTTCTAATTAACAGGGATGTTCTTTTGACAATAGCTTTCATGCAAATAAATAATGCATTCAATATTGTATTGTTAAGGCATCTACTTAGTGATAATTAATTTTAAAGGATAAATAAAACAAAGTAAAAATTCGTTTTATTTACCCTTTAATTCATTAAATGATACATTCGTACAGTATATGCTTATTTATTAATGTTTATTATCTATCGATATATAGCTGCTTAATAAATTGATACCAGGTGTGATCATGACAACTTTGTAATCACGTTTAAGTAAAGTATGAAAACATTACCTAACAAAAAATGTTAATTATCAAGGATAAATAAAACGATTTTTTACTTTGTTTTTTATCAGACTTCAGTTACACTTTGCAACTAGTTTCGGCTAAGCTCTAGCCATTTTCGAGCTCCTCCGATGACTAGTTGCAAAGTGTAACTGAAGTGTGATAAAGAAACAAAGTAAATAATCGTTTTATTTATCCTTTAAAAAGAATTATCACAAAGTAGACGCCTTAACAATCCAATATTTGTTAATATTATCAGAATTGGACAGTCTTTGCTATATAGGTTCATATTTCAATATTATTTTTTATATTATATGTTTATATTGTTCCGAAAAATTCAAATGTCTCGAAAACTATTAGCATTCTGTCGAATTACAACAATATATTTGAAAATTACAGGAGACAAATATCTCCCGCAGCATATTTTCACAAAAAATAACTAAAAATACGTTACTTCATATAATATAATATACAAGAATTTATTGTAAGTATTTCTTCCGAAAAGAGTCCAAAATTGTAACAGATGAGTTGGATTGCCTGAAAATAATTTGGCGACCTTATAAAACATATATCCGCTGAAATGAAATCTCATATCAAAAATTGGCTTCTACTTTATGATAAATAAATAAACCGAGTTTCACTTTGCAACTTGTTTCACCTATAGTCATTTTCTAGCCCTCTTATGACTAATAAATTATTTTTTATGCTCGGTGTGTTTATCTGTACTTCGTATGATCAAGTAATAATTAATGAATAGTGATGAAATAAGTTGTTCTATTTTTTTCTAACTATATTAATTTTCTACTAAATGGATAGACATTTCGACAACCTATCAAAATTAATTTAAACATTTTTTTTTGTGTTTTACATTAATTAATAAATAAATTTAAAAAATGCACTGGAATTATGTTAAAAAATGTATTTGAATTAGAAAAAACATAAATAATTTGTTCTTTTGAGAGTGGTTTAATACCTTGGCCGTAAATAGGTTAAACCTATTCGCGATTTCGGTTTTACAGTGGGGGAAACTACAAATAAACGGATTTGTCTATTCTTACTAGTATGCATTAAGGTTTTAGCAGTGAACTTCTTTTATAAAGCATTTCATATATTACGGTTAAAAAATCTTCCTATGCTTAATCTGCAAAAATCTTTTCAGTTTCTCAGATTTCGTCAACTTTTTATATTTATAAAGTAATGTGGAGTCGCCACATCAGATTTTTACTTATGTAACTGCTCACATATTGTCCGTTTTTGTCAATTGTCTGGATATTTTATAAAACTTTGAATTAAACAAGTGCATTCTTCTGAAAATTCCTTTTACAATTGTCAAAGGTAATTTTTGTTCAGCGCCTAAGAAACTACAAAAACTTAAAAAATATTAATCAGAACAAAGAAATCCTTTACTTTGCCGTTTCTGTATCTTTGCGTGTTCATAATATAAGTAGACCGCTATAGCAACTAATTGCAGACGCTAGCTATAATATTTTATTAAAAATTTAGAGCGAAATTAATATAATTCAGGGTCAACCAGAAGTGGGAAAAACAAATTTAATAATTATAACACATATTAGTTGAATAATGACATATTCTATATCTGTGGCAATTATGAAACGAAATAATTGTTTTATATTCACAAGGCTGAATTAGTAAGGTCGCAGATCAATTAGGAGAAAGGACGATTAATGATGTTTTGTTTTATTATTATTTATTAGGGAAATGCCAATAGATTACTTTCTTTCTTTTTAATTATATTCTATTCTTAATTATTGTGTGGTTCTAATAGATTCCATTATATTCATCATTATGTTTCAATGAAAAAAATGTCAATTTTATCAATGTCTGAGTAATAATGTGTTAAAATATAATAAAATAAAATAATAAATAAATGTCTTGATCCAGAATAATACTATATTCATTGTATTATTCTGGATCAAGACATTTATTATTATTTTATTTTATTATATTTTTACACATTATATTCAGAAATTATTATACATAATATGTTTAAAAAGGAAAGCTTCAAATGTTTTGATTCCATAATGTGTCGATTCATTTCGTTATATGTCAAATCTTACGAATCGTTCCTTAACCATACAACCATTCCAATTTCACCATGTCTCTTCTATATACATTACAATAAAGTAATCTTCTAGTAATCAATAATCTTCTAAAAAAAAGGCAAAACCCAGTTACAATCAGAAAATTGTAATATCAATACACAGTTTTGTCAAGTTTATGAGTACAAATGTTTTAAAATATATCCTACATTGAAAGTTTAAAAGTGAGAACTGTATATGTTACTGTAATTTAAGTGCACATTATTTTATAATACGTATCATAATGATGAATTATATAAATAACCCCCTAGGAGGAAAGTTAAACGCCATCTGGCGGCACCACATCAAATAGCAATGCACCCCCTTTTGGTAATATGGAATATATGTTTTAATGATTAATTTGTTTTATTTGTAATAAAATAAAATAAAATATAATAATTTTTAATTTTCCCTTATTTTTATAATCGTTTCCGCGATTGGTATGCAAATACGTATACATTCCTAATTTTTAATTCTATATTAGCTTATTAACTATTCTCGATATTTTCAACAAAAAAAACACACATTTTACCCGAATCGAATGTAACATATAATATTTTTTTGAAAATATCACATTGGTAGTGTCGTTTCTGTTAGAGATACATTTTTTTTCATTTCTAATAAAATACTTGAAATAATAAATAAGAAATTCGTACAAAATTTAGTAAATCTAGTGATTTTTTGTTTTTGTTCGAAATCGGAAAATCCCAGTAGGAAACCATAAACTTGTCCCCGACCGATTTCTACCAAAAATTAACCAAGAGCTGTGAACATCCTTTACATGATATAAAGGTCAAGAATACTGACTTTAGTACGTATTAGTCAACAAATAACTTAAATCTTGTTATCTCCATAAAATACTTGAAATAATAAATAAGAAATTCGTACAAAATTTAGTAAATCTAGTGATTTTTTGTTTTTGTTCGAAATCGGAAAATCCCAGTAGGAAACCATAAACTTGTCCCCAACTGATTTCTACCAAAAACTAACCAAGAGCTTTGAACATCCTTTACATGATATAAAGATCAAGGATACTGACTTTAGTACGTATTAGTCAACAAATAACTTAAATCTTGTTATCTCCATAACCAATTCTCTTAGGCCACAAGTTAATATAAATGGTTGACTACAATTGTCTTATCTATAGGCTTTTAATATCTTCACGCAAGTTATAGAATACTCTGTATATATAAAGTTTAAATTTAAACCAAGCTGGCCTCATTTCCAAGTTCGAAAATTGGTGTCAACTTTTTCATACATGAGAATTAAAATATCTATTCAGAAAATTATGTAAACTATATATTTTAAGGATGCAAGAGGTTGAAAATATTAAACTAAAACTAGAACCCAATTGTTAATCTCGCCTGCAAAGAGTGAATCCTGCTAGATAACTCAAGCGGTTCTGGCGACCGAATGAGCGCTGGTATAAGAACTCCCCCTCAGTCGACCAACAGTTTCAAAGAAGTGTACTTGCGCGGACTGAGATAAGGGCATTCTGATGTCAACCTCAAAAGACAGTCAGAACCAGGAATGGTCAACGGCATCGGAACGTAGAAGACAATGGGAGACCACACTATTACGGGGTTCTCTAGACTCTAGAGTTTTAACAGCACTTGTTATCCGAGGTCCATGAGCTGTATTGTTATAAATTTGGTCAGGATGCTCTAGAGTCTAGAGCATCCTGACCAAATTTATAACAATACAGCTCATGGACCTCGCATAACAAGTGCTGTTAAAAATATCGTGATTAGTTTAAAAAAAAATGAAATGTATACAGATTAGAATAACAATTACAGGAAAATTATGAAAATAATAAAAATCGGAAAGCTAAAATGTTAAAATATACTTTTATATAAATACAATAAAAACATTTTAATTATGATGACTATAGGTAGTGATAGTATGAAATTTTTATAGTCATAATCGTTGGTGTAATTTATGTTTTACCACATATTTAGAGTAAATTAAAAAAATATATAGTAATACTGTTTACATGTAAAGTAAAAACATACTGATTTTGAATTGATTTTCTTTCTATTCATTCACATAATGAAATGTCATTTAATATGTAGTATAAATTATTTTAATAGTCAATTCAATTTGATACTGTGCATTGCCATTTTACTACTTTATACTTGTTAATATAATGACATTGCCATTACTATTGCCCATACAAAGTAATTTATTATTTATAACATTACCGCGAATTTGAATTCATTAATTTTATAATCATTACTGCCTCGCAGGTGAAATAAGCAATCGCAGTTATACCAATCATATCAATTTAACGACCCAAAAGTTGTGTTATGTTGTTAGGACAAGATAATACAGCCTCCAATTGATATAGGAAGAGACTAAAACAAGAATATGATAATAAATTTTCTCCGTACTCCTTTTACAATATTAATTTATAATTTTCTGTGCATCATTTTTTTATTATTATTATTTTGGCGTCAACATTGTGACAACTTAGTGTTTACCTGTACGTTAATTTAAAAAATGACCTTTATTTCGCATATCAGCCCAACCCTTCCCTTTTACACAAATTCCTGCCGGAAAAAATACAACACTTCACAGAAAGAAATAAAAAAGAAACCAAAAAAATACAAATTAACATAAAATACATATTTTTTCTAACCACTAATAAATAAACCCCCTCTGCCCTCGCCAATTTCCTTTCCCACTTCAGCCTCCTGCAGATTTTTACGCCTTTCCCATCCTCTCCTAACCATTCGTTCAGCTTTCTGCACTTTCCAACCCACTCTGCTTTCACTCCCTCACATTCTCTGCTAAGGTGCCACCACGTGTCATCCCTTCCTACACAGCGCACACTTGGTGTACCCCAGCCCCATCCACACTTTTCTTCCTCGCTTTTGCCATGCATACTTTGTCCTCTCTGCTCCACTCTCCCCTGACTAAGTAGCTCGGGAGTTTCCCCTGTACTTGCCACTCTACGTAGCCCGGGTTGTATGAGCTCTCAGCCATTCTCACTTGCCTTTCTTGCCACTCAATATCCCTCAATCTCTGCCTTATCTCAGTTCCTAGGCTACCTCTTTCTCTCAGCTTCTCCTCTACCCACACCTCAGACATACCCACTCTTTCATACATCTTTTCTCTATCCTTCCTCCATCTACTCTCTGTTCTACTCTTACACCTCCCGTACCAGTCTTTCCTCGCCCAAATCCTGCAATATTTCCTCAAACTTCACAACCCTCACACACGACTCCCACCACATACTCATACGACTTGTCTCCTGCAACAGCACTCGACCTTTCGACCCCTAGCAGATTCTTCAGGAACCAACTTTGCTCCCTTTCTATTACCTCCCATTCACGCAATCCCCACACTTCCACTCCATACACCAATATAGGTTTTACATACGCATCCCAGATCTTGCAAGTCATTACTAGGTTACCACCCCACAAACTCCCCCATTTTCTGCACGCAATCCCCCAAGCCATTCTTGCTTTCGCCTGCATACACTCCGCATGCATCATAAGCCCTCCTCTACAGTCAAACTAAAAGCCCAAATATTCAAAGCCATTCATTCACTCTCTCAATCAGCATTTCCTTCCATTTCAGCCCTTCCCTCCTGCCCCTATTCCTAAACAACATCCATTTGGTATTTTCCACATTTATCACTAGCCCCCTCTTATCCAGGTACCTACCCATTCTTTCCAACATCTCTTGCATCTCTTCCACACTTTTGGCCACCAGCACCACGTCATCTGCATACGCCAACATCCACACCTTGAATCTACCCACCACGACCCCTCCTGCCTGTCCTCTCCTCAGCACCTCCTCCAACTCGCTCGTGTACAGATTAAAGAGGAGGGGGTTCAGCGTATTTTAATTATTTTATTTCAATAGAAAGAAAAAAGGGCATGAAGTAGTATCCATTTTATCGTTTTTTTGGACAGTTTTTCCCAATAATCCGGTAAATTAACAAAACTCCGCTAAACACAGACGCACACGCGCACACGCACACAGGCATATATATATATATATATATATATATATATATATATATATATATATATATAACCTTTAAATTTAAACAACTCGAAATACGACTAATGACCTGCGCACATAGTACCGTGGTCGTTTATGGTTATGGTTTAATTATAATTTATTTTACTAATAAAAAAACGTATTAGATTTTTAAAAGTCGAGAGAAAGAGCGGTAAGTGAAAGTAAATAAAATAGAGGGTAGAGGTTATTTGCACGAGGGGTCGACCCGTAAATAACCTCTGGCGCCGATAAAGGTGAGGAGTATATTGGGCGGCATATAGCGACGACAACAAAGGCAAGAATAGCAAATAAAAATAGCGCCAGGGCCAATGAATAAAAATAAAAGAGGTAGAGAAACGGATAGCGAGGACAAAGACATACAAAATCAGAAAGAAACCGTTAGAAAAAACAAAAAAATACTGAGATCACCAGCATCACAGAGAAGATTAGAAGAAACAGAAAAAAATTGCAACGGTGAAACGAACATTGACAAAGATACAATGGAAGAACTAAAACAAATGATTATAGAACTAATGAGGAAGATGGAAGAAAACATGTCACAAATAAAACAGGAAATAAAAGAGATGAAGACCGAAATGTACAATAAGGAAGAAACATGGAAAGAAGAAACGAGAACATTGGAAGTCAGAATAGAAAAACTAGAAAATAAAGCAGAAATTGAAGAGAAGAGAAGAAGAAAAAATAACATAGCAATAAGAGGTCTAGACAAGATAGATAACATAGAAGAGATAAGAACACTCATCAAAGAGACACTGGAAGTGGTAACAGGTGTTAACAAAATACAAAAAATAAACACAGGCCCAGAACGAAATATAATAATAGTGGAAATCTTAAGCTGGGAAGAAAAACAAAAAATAATGAAAGCAAAATATAGACTGAGAAATACAACGATATATATAGACGATGATCTAACGGAAGAGGAGAGAAAAATACAAAGAGAAATAAGAAACATAGCAAAATTGGAAAAAGAAAAAGGAAAACACGTAAAAATAGGATATAGAAAGATAATAGTAGACAATGAAATATACATATGCGATAAAAAGGAGAAAGGAGTCGTAGCCAAAGATAATGGGGTGAAAGTAACCAATCCAAAAAACTACTAGCAAAAGAGAAAACGGACGGAAGCAAAAATACAAAGAATACAGCGAGGAAAGGGACAACGAACATAAGAAAGAAGAACAAACACATAATAAATGGAAACAAAGAAAAGAGTACAGTAAAAAAAAGAAAAATATGGAAAATTGGGACTTGGAATATCAGGAGTATAAATGGAAAGGAAAAAGAGCTGGAAGAAGAATTTGAGAAAGCTGAACTAGACTTCTTAGTGGTAACAGAAACAAAAAAGAAGGGGAAGGGAGAGTACAAAATGGACAAGGAACATATATTCATATATAGCGGTGTAGATAACAATCGGAGAGCCGCAGCAGGGGTAGGATGTATAGTACATAAAAAACTGAAATCGAATATATATAAATGGGATGCAATTACGGAAAGGATTTTGTCTATCGAAGTTAGAGATCAAAGAAACGGCTACCATAAAACTATCATACCAGTGTATGGACCAAACGAAGATGATACTGCGTGCAACAAAGAAACATTATGGGAGCAGCTCAACGAAACAACAGAAAAAGCCAAAGGAGAAGTGTACGTGGCGGGAGACTTCAACAGCAGAATTGGCAACGAAGTAAAAGATAATGACGCGATGAGAGGATATGGAGAAGGCGTACTCAACGAAAATGGTAAGAAAATGCTAGATTATTGTAGAATGAATAATCTAGTAATAACGAATACACTATTCAGACACAAGGATATACACAAATACACCAGGGAAGTGATAAGCAGGAACGAAAAATCTATAATAGACTATGTACTACCAGAACAAGGGAAAAGGAGCAAAATAATAGACACAAGAGTAAAGAGAAGTTACGAAATTGGAAGTGATCACTATCTAGTAGAGACGAAAATAAAGGAAGACTACCAAGAGAGCGATAAAAAAAAGCAGAGACCAAATATAGCAATAAACTACAACAAGATAAGAAAATACAAACTAAGGGAAAAAGAAATAGCAAAAATCTATAAAGAGAAAATAGAGGAGAAATTAGTAAAGGACAACTATAGACAAGAAGTAGAGGAAATATGGAATAAATTAAAGAAAAATATACTGGAGACAGCACAAGAGACATGTGGGACAAAGCAAAACACAAACAAGAAGCAGCAGACAACATGGTGGTCGCAGGACATAAGAGAGAAAATAAAGGAAAAGAAAAAAGCATGGCAAAGATACCTAAATGACAAAAATAGTAAAAACTACGAAGAATACAGTTTAAAGAGGAAAATAGTAAAAGATAAGGTCAGAATAGCAAAGAGCAGGGAATGGGAAAAGTTCGGAGAGACAATGGAGAAAAATGTAAAGGAAAAACAAAAAATATTCTATAAAACACTAAAACTAAACACAAAAGAAAAAGGACAAGAAGTAAATTATATACAAGACAATCAAGGAATACTGCTGAAGGACAACGAAAAAATACTGGAAAGATGGAAAGAATATTTTGAAGACTTACTATCACAAAATGGTGGAAATGAACAGAAGACAAGAGACCAGAACGACTCGGAAGCAGATATAGAGATGATCAATGGAAAAGAAATACTAGAGATAATAAGGGAAATGAAAATAGGGAAAGGACAAGACCAGATCACAACGGAAATGATTAAACATATGGGACCGGCAGGTAACGAAATACTACTAAAATTAATAAACGAAATAGGACGAATAAAATACCCAAAGATTGGCAAGTATCGTTAATCGTACCGATACACAAGAAAGGCGATAAGACAAAATGTTCAAACTATAGGGGTATAACACTCATAAGCATAGGTAAGAAGATCTTAGGAAAAACAATTAACAAAAGAATACTAGCAAAAATAGAGCAGACGCTAGAAGAATCGCAATGTGGATTTAGGAAAGGAAGATCCACACAGGACAACAGTTTTACGATAAAACAAATCACAGAAAAAAGAATTGCAAATAATAAAAACACATACCTAGGATTCATCGACCTGGAAAAAGCATTCGACATGATACCAAGAAATAAATTATGGAAAATCCTGGAAGAGAGAGGTGTAGAAGGAAAGACAGTCGAATTAATACAAAACATATACAGCAACAACACCAATGCAATAATACACAAGGGACAAACATCAAGAACATTTCAGACAACCACTGGACGAAGACATGGAGGCGGGCTCAGTCCTACATTATTTAACATATACATGGATGAAATAATGAAGAGCATGAAACCAGAAACCAAAAAAGCAAACATAGGGTACAAAAACATGCAAGTTGTAAAAATATCGGAAGGAGCATTCGCTGATGATGTCGTAGTGAAGGCAGAAAATGAAGGTAATCTGCAGCACAACCTTAGTGTATGGAACAGACACCTAGAAAAGTACATGTAAATGAACTATAACAAAACAAAAGTGATGGTAATAGGAAACCGGAAAGAACAAATAAATATAAAGATAGAACAACACACAATAGAACAAGTAGAAGAATTCAAATACCTGGGAGTAGCACTGACAGAAGACGGAAAAATGGAAGGCGAACTTAGTAACAGAATAAACAACACAGCTAAAACATACCACGCATTGAGCAATATATTGATTAACAAGAAAGAGATAGCAGAAGGACAAAAATAAATATATATAAAAGCATATATAGACCTATACTGACATATGGAAGCAAGACGTGGAAGCTAACGAAGAGGGACAAAAGTAGAATACAGGCAATGGAAATGAAATATCTTAGAGGAGTAAAACAAGTTACGAGAAGAGACAGAATAAGAAATTATGACATCAGAGAAGAACTGGGAATTGAAGCTAGATAAGTATATAGAAAAGAAACAACTAATCTGGTGGGGTCATTTAATTAGGATGGACAAAAAGAATCAAACAAAACAGGTGTGGGAAGCAAGAACTGAAAATAAAAGAAGAAGAGGTAGACTAAGAAAAGAGTGGGACAACATAATAGAGGACATAATAATCAAGAAAGGAAAAACGAGGTAATCGGTACCTCGGATTACAAAAAACTCACACAGAAAATTCATAAAAATTTTCAACTACAAAGTAAAACGAAGTCAAATGTAATGTGAAGATACTATTAAAGTTACAGATACATACATACATTAAAAGTGTTAGAAGAAAGACTCTATAAACTTAAAAAACTAGAATCAGCTCTAGATTATTGCCGCTTGTTTGAGAGACTTCTTGGCGCACATTTTTCCGGATTTTTTTCGTTATCTCGGATTACCGCAACACTACTGTATATAATTATTTGAATCCAGAGGGAAAATAATATTGACAATACTGAAATACAGGCATTAGGCCGATGAATATCAGTACATAATAATCGGTGGTTTTCTGCGACATTTAGGTAAATTTCGAGTAATTAATAGCTACAGATAATAGTTTTTTAATTTGGTCATAATTGTCAAGACCGGTTGTCGGACTCACGGGGTTTCTGTATAGCAAGTTACACGTTCAGCCTTTCATGTTTTCTTGCACAGGTTGTTGATTGATCTGAATATTTTCCCTATACCAATTAATCAATCTCAATTCTAAACAAATTGAATTATTAATCGAATATACCTCTTATTTGTGATTCAATTATGCGATGCAATTTATAATATTCAGTATTTAATGACATATATTATGAGAATGTTGATTTTATGCATGGTTAGATGCCTGCAGGTGTTTACGCGTAATTAATTACACTAATTGCATATAAAAGCGGTAATCACGCACTGGTTTTACGATTCAAACGCTACATTTCGGTCTTTTTCTGCGGGAAAATGAAAAATATGAGCGTAACTAATTACGCAATTTGCCCATGGTATATTTGGATTGGAAGGAATATTTATGCAGAATGTATGCTAATCGATTAACATGTTATGTTATTTAAAAGAAGCTTGCCTTAGTTTTTCATTAGTACAAGGTGTCGAAACTGGGCCGATACGTAATTTGAATTTTTATAATTTATTTATGCACATTTAAGATATTAATGAAACAAATAAATTCGGAATTGTATTATAATGATTATGGTATTTATTATGTTTATGCGGGATTGCAATAAAATTAATGTCGGAAAGCATACAACATTAAAGTTAGTTAATATTAACTATTAAAAGCACTATGTTTATAATTATAATAATAAATTATTTACGTATTTATGTTACTTATACAATTATACAATATAATACAATAATACAATACATTATAGGGCCGAAAGGCTTTCCCCTAGTAAAGAAAGAAGTTCAGAGTAAACCCATCACACGGTATTTACCTTCATTTAACTTCACAGAAAACTGCTGAAAACTGTAATAGGTGATTCTTGGGGTTTCAAACTTCGCTCTCCCCAATGCTCATCAGCACGACACTAATCACTAAGTGCCTTTCGTTTATCACTCTGGGCTGGTACGGACTTATTTTTTCTTGTTCTATTTGCCGCCTGCGATGCGCATAATTCAACCGGCGGCGCAAGACCTGAGCGATACTGCACGCCACGGGGGAGACTAGCAATAATAAACCATGCTAAACAAAAGCGCCTCTACTAGTCTACAGAGCTGGGTTAAAGGACTATTATCCTAAAATGCCATTAAAGTAACCAGTTTGAAGAGTGTATAAAACAAGTAAATTCATAGTAATCAGGAATTTGTACACGGAAGAAATATTCTCGTATTAGATCGCACTTATTTAATTATATATAGCTATTTAAAAAGAATTTCTACTGAATTCTATCTTAAACATTAAAGTAAAACGTTTGGAGAGCTCTTGCAAACATGTATTATAAGAAACTCCCAGTAATCAGTAATTTATAAAGTGTGAATATTCTTATATAAAGTCGAAAACTTCATTGATACCGTTTTATTTAACGATGCATTACCAAATAAATTTTACTAACATCTCAGGGGTTTTTAGGCAATGGCCTACCTTAGTATCCTCTGACCTGGTATGATTTATTAAGCATAACACATAGTTAATGGCATAGGTGGTAAACATGATTTATTTCTTTGATTTAAAAAGGAATGCAAAGAACACACGAAAGCAAACAAATAAAAGAACGATAAATGGAAAACAAAGAAAACCGAAAACACAGAATAACGCCCGGTTTCTCCAATGAATCTTAACTATTTTAAGATCGTCTTATTATTAAGACGGTCTTAAAGCGTTGCACCAAACAAACATCGGATCTTATATCGGATCGATAAGACGGTCTTACATTGTAAGACAAAGTAAGATCTACACGTGTTTGGTGCAACAGAATAAAAATTTAAGACGTGGTTATATATAAGACGAGTTTATATAAGACGAGCTTATATAAGACGAGCTTATATAAGACGAGCTTATATAAGACGAGCTTATATAAGACGAGCTTATATAAGACGAGGTTTAAGATTCGTTGGAGAAACCGGGCGTAAATCAAATCTTCCAAAACCAAACCGCCGGACAAGCATTCCGGGAGCTTGTATGAAGAATACTCCGATCACAAATATTTTTATATAGTATTTATTTAATTTTTTTGTCATGTAATTAGAATATACTTTTAATTTATGGTTGTACACATTTCAATAAAACAAAAAACAAAAAAAATGCGTATGAAAAAAGGGGATAAATGTCCCCAACGCAAGTAGTGAACCCTACATTGTGGCGGTACTGGCGATACTGTGTGGATTGACAGTGGAAAACATTATTATACAACAATATTCTCGTTAAATAATTGTGATGCTTAAGAATAATCTTGTTTGTAATAGACTAGCAAGTTGTTTCATGTCCTTTGCTTGTAGGTTGCACGGTGTAGCATTAAACACAGCTATAGATCTATATAGAATGTAACATCTTTTGAACTTATCTATTGTATGCTTGGTAAGTAAGGTAATAACAACCGATTTGACCAGTAGTTTTGTATAGTTTTGAACACACTTAATTTGTACACGTTCAACACTCACACACAATTTCTTGTTTATTAGAGCAATACCATTCACCAATAAACATTACTAAATACCATAATGAATTCAATCCTATGTATTTGCCACAATTCTTAATGGGCAGTAAACATGTGTACGATAGTAGTTTTTACTGCACGCCAAAACGGGTCGGCAATTAGCGTTAGCGTTATGGCGTAAAAGTGAAATACGAAACGCGACGAGTAGGTATCCGCATTTTCCGAAACTTGCATGCAGGAAATGGAAATCGACAGTAAACATATTTAAATGAAAAGTAACGAAACCATATCAATAAAAGAAACGGCCGGCGCGTGACTAATTAGGTGGAGGAACTTCGCTAGTTGTGCAATGGGAAGAAAAATCTGATAGATTTCCAGTTGGAGGTATTGCAACTAAATATAAATTCGATAATATCGTAAGGTGTTATTGTCTAATTACTTGCGAATCGTAGCATTTGATTTCAAATACTTTTTATTTATAAAATAAAAAAGAGTATTTCCATTAAAATTTAAATATAAACAAAATTTTAAAACCTAATTAAAGTAAAAATTCTGATGTGCACATACATTACTTTATCTTATGTATCTATCCATAACAACAACAATTGAATCTTTTTAAATCAATAAAATAGTTTAGCATTTTATTTTCCACTCTTTTTATAATTCACGTGATTATTATTCAAAATGTATATTTTCTTAATTTTAATTTATTTGTTTTTATCTGTGATATTTTTATCAAAAAATATTAGTTTACCTAAATTAAATGTACATTTAAAAAATAATGATTTTGGAGACACACATTTTTTAATATATCACACGAAGTGCGGATACAGTATTTTAAACGTGAGAAAAAATCTATTTTTTGTATAAATCCAATTTCTTAGGAATTATATGTGGAAAATGTCTGTCCGTCATCCGTGTATTAGTGTGCCCGTGTGTTTGATTTTTTTTCCTACTTTTTCGGAAAAACTACTACAGTTTTCAAACCAAATTTTGCATGTGGCTATTATCTCCCGTAACTACGTTCTGATTAGTTGTTGGTGGAAATCGGCCGGAGTTAAAGCCGTGTTTACCAACTGCGATTTTCCGATTTTGAAATCTCATGATATTGTGTTTAAAATGCTTATTTATTATTTCGTATATATAAATACTTCTATGTTCACAAAGGCACCTTACACGATCAATAATTCTGTCAATATTTTAGAATAATGACAGTATTACTGTACGAGAACATGTTTAAAATGATTTATTCTAATATATTGACAGTATTACTTATGGTGTAAGGTATAGTAATGGTGGAATGAAGAGAATACTGAAGTTTTACCTGATAATTGATTACTTGATAAATATAAAAGAAGAATTGAGGTAATTTCTGGCAATACTAGGACTGACAGTATTATTGACCGTGTAAAGCTGGCCATACACGTTCCGGTATACCGGAGAGGTTTACCTTCGCAAAGACCTGTACAGGTAAACTGGAGCGTGTGTGTGGACAAGTTGGGTAAAACTACACAGGCTTAGTGACCTGTACAGGCGACCGGAGAAGAATCAGCCGGCCATACACGTTCCGGTAAACCGGAGAGGTAAACCTGTCGGTTTTTCTCTCCGGTATATCTGCCTTGCACGCATACAGTAGGGTAAACAGTACTGGGCTACATATTTTTCGTTTTGTAATAAAAATATAGTATATAGTAGTTTCGGGAATAATGTCGAGATTATTTCAAGTTAAACCGGAAAAATTACAGGAATTGAAATAAAATTTGAAATAAAAAAATTAAATTTGGAAACATTTATTTCATGCTAAAAAGTCGTGTTTGGCCTCATTTTGTAGGTATTTTAATTCCAAAGAAAATTCCGAAAAAGTATTGTTATAAAAAGTGCACTGTTTTGGCGGTAAAGCCGATGAAGCACTCGCCTTCGGGTAGAAAGAATCGAATTTTGATTCTTCTCCGGTCGCCTGTACAGGTCACTACGCCCGTGCAGGTTTACCGAAACACACGCTCCGGTTAACCTGTGCAGGCGTACCTCTGCGGTATAGCGCAACGCGTATGGCTGGCTCCAGGGACTGTGCAGGCAAACCGGAGAGGAAAACCGTCCGGTTTACCTCTACGGTATACCAGAACGTGTATGGCCGGCTTAAGCAGTGTAAGGTGTCTTATAGGGTTATCAGCCATGAGGCTTTTCCGCCGGCAAAGGGAGAAGTTTTTTAATTATGATGCTACGTATTATAAAGTAATGAGCACTGGCCATATATTCTAATTTTAATTAAGATTAATCTGATGTGAATTGATTAAAAATTAACAAAATATAATTTAATTTACTTTTCCTGAAAACTACTATCTATGTGCATCGAATATCAAAATATATGTATGTCTGACCAATTGTCATACCGGTGAATAATTTCAATATTACATTTAAAGAATATAAAATAATACAGTGTAATTATAATTACACGCCGATGTAGTGCTGACCACTGCACCCCCGTTTTACGAATGGGCAGCCTGGGTTCGTATACTGCCCTGGGTAGTCGATACCATTTGTCATTGGGGTACAATTAACGACACTTTAGAAAACTCGGGGATGATTTTCTGAAGTAGCAAGTCCTAACACTTACATACACCTACACTAACACACGGCTGAATGGGCCCGAAGGTCGATAGTCAGTTATAGAATTAACAGTAACAAATACAGTAACTACTACTATTATACATAACTAACTACTCGAAGTAACTTGAAACTAAAAGAAATTTAAAAATCACACGTTATTTATATATAAAAAAACAATATATTTTCCAAAAATGATACAACTAACCCCCTAGGAGGAAAGTTAAACGCCAAAAGATCGAAATCTAGATATGTAGATTGCTAAGAGGTGAATTCACACTTATATATGTAATATATTTTCCTTTTATTACCGGACAATTCGCAAAACAACAAGTTACAGGGCAGATAGCCGTGATGCATATTTACTCCTGAGCTACCTATTTTACGGGGAAATCGACACTCCCAATAAAAAATGGAATTTGTATACTGTCGAATCCAAGTTGGCATTGTATCAATATCGTTAGTTGTAATAATATATAGATAAATCATTCTGAATAATGTAACCTACACCATAACCACATCAAGTAGTAAATAAAAGTTCCTAGAAACATGCCCACAATCGCTTCATTTTTATATTCATTGACGTAAAACAACTTTAATTTAAGTTTATGCATTAAGTTTATATATTTTAGTAGGTGAAATTGGGCATAGCGCAATCACCTAGTAAAATATAACAATGAATTTTCATATTATTTGTGTAACTATTTTAATTGCAAAAAAGCAAAACCTTACTAACACATTGCTATTACCTCATAATGCTTAAGACTTCAATTAAATAATTAATAAATATCGTAAAAATATAATAAACAAATTAATAAATATCATAAAAATATAATAAATAATATAAATAATAAAATTAGTCTTGATGGGAATTTGAACTGTCGACGTTTGAACTGACAACAATTACATAAATTGTAGGTAGATTTTAAAACATTGTTTTAGCTTTTTAAATTATAGGGATTTTCTAGTTTACAGATTGTTATCACCATCATACATCATCATATTAGAAAGTCTGCTGTAGACAGTGTACATTACTTTATCATAAGTAACAGACATGCTTCTAATATTTTTCTAAAATGTGTGCACATCTTGTCGAAGGTTCCATAACCTTCTTCCTTCCAACTACGCGTCTTTCCTCTATTTCTCTTCCATTATTAATTGCAGGAATATCTGCATGTATTGCTCATGAGGCTAATGGGGCGGTATGTGCTACATCTTTTAGCGTTTGCTTCTTTTGGCAGGGCAATGAAGGTAAAGAGAATAATTTCACACCGGTGCCTAGATATGTGGTATTCCTGCGTTTTCTGGTGGTTAGCAGTTTTCGTTCTCTTTTCGCAAGTCTTAAAACCATTCAATTATATTATAATAGTTTGAAAGGTTCTGTGGTACGTCCACATTTTGAAGGCTTCCGAGTAGTTCTTTGTGGCTACTTTTAAAATCCAGCCGTCCATGTCGTACACATGTCCTTCCGATCTTGTCGCAGGTGCCATAACCTTCTTCCTTCCAACTACGCGCCTTTCCTCTATTTCTCTTCCATTATTAATTGAAGGAACTGGTATTTGTTATTTATGGAAATGTGTTCAAAATACCCAGCTTTTTTGCGTTTCACCATCACGAGCAGTTCTCTATCGTTGTTCATTTGCCTGAGTACTTCGTTTTTGGTACCCTGTCTGTCCAGGGAATTTTAAGCATGCTCAGGTATAGCCACATCTCAAAGGCTTCAAGTTTATCCATATAAGATATTTTTAAGGCCCAGCTACTGACTCGTACAATAAAACTGAGAAACAGTAACTATAACGTTTCTCCATTTGTAGTTTAGTGAGAGGTCCCTGTTATATGCCAAGGGTCGGTGTTTTCGAATGATGTTTCTCGCTATTTCAATTCGGGCTTTAATGTTCTGGATCCCATTGTTAGTTGAGCCAACTGTCTATTTATTTGAATCGTTGAACCCGTTCGATTGGTTCACCATTAATGGTTATTACAACATTCTTCCTGGAGCTGTTCTTACTAATAACGTTGATTGAAGTATTGTATAAGTATAAATACTTCAATCAACGCTAATAATTAGTTTTTAGTCTTTGTAATGTTTATATTGAACCCATATTCAGAGCAATATATATACATATATATATATATATATATATATATATATATATATATATATATATATATATATATATATTATGGTTGGCAAGACATAAAGAGAAAAGAAAATCCTCAAAATTTGGATTATATTGGTCACACCAATTGGTCAGTACAGACCCGCAAACAATCCGCTGTGTGTGCGGTATAAAGCCTGAGATCTTAGAGGTAACTTGACACCGGTGCCTAGATATATAATTTTCTTGCGTTTGATGGTGGTTAGCAGTTTTCGTTATCTTTTCGCAATTCTTAAAACCTTTTAATTCTATAAGAATAATGTGAAAGGTTCTGCGGTACATCCACATTTGAAAGACTTCCGAGTGGCTACTTTTAAAATCCAGCCGTCCATGTCGTACAAAAGCACCGACCGTACGTAGCACCTTATAAATCATTATAGTTCGGGTTGAAAGTACGTACTTCTATTTAGATTTTTTAAATTCATGAATGACCTACTTACATCCGACACTGGTTTAGTTTAACAACAAATGGTCTTTACTAGATACAAATGTTGTATTTCGTTAAACATGTCGTGAAAAACTCTTGTTTACCCATTTAGATATAAATACAGATGATAAATAGTATTGTCATATGAGGGTTGTAAATAAAGTAGTGGCAACAGATCGAAATTAATGTACTTATAAGTATATTCCATTACATTCCTTCTATATAATCACCAGCAAAGTTTATTAGCCTTAAAGCGGTCGTTTCAGTTAAATGGAGTTGTTAATGTGTGGCGTTCAAATGAAGAGAGTCGTTATGATCTCTCTAAAACATGATTACCAAATTAAAATTAATATTGAAAAATAAAACTCATTATAATCGAGGTTGCCCATGACAAAAAAAAATGCCTCTGAATATCGAGGATTTTTCTTCTATATCTGTTCCGGATTGTGACTATAATCAGGGTATCGTTACTTAGTTGATTGCCGTTCGCAAGAGTTCTATTAGTGTCATGGAGAACCAGATTTTTAGCCATGAGGTTCTTCACAATCTCACATTTTCTTTTTCTCTCTATCTTGTCTTGCATCAGTGTGTCCATTGCAGTTTCGCATTATATGGCATCATGATCACATAGCGAACGAAGAAATACTCAGAAGAATGGCAAAGGGGAGGTCATCAACACCGTTAAGAGTAGGACACTACAGTAGAAGTGTTCTACTCTTAACGGTGTTGATGACCTCTAGATCTTTTGCTATTCTTCTGAGTATTTCTTCGTTCGTTATGTGAACGATATATATATATATATATATATATATATATATCTATATATATATATATATATATATATATCTATATATATATATATATATATATATATATATATATACATATATATCTATATCTATAGTAAGCTATAATAAGCAATCATCAAGTAAAATTATTTGCTTGTATATAATAAGGTCTAACCAAAACTTACTCTTAAGAAAACAACCTCTGTTTTTAAGATATATGAAAATACGAATTTGTAACCATCTACGACGAAAATATTTTCTTTTTCATTTGCATGTATAAAGATGAGCTTTGTAAATAACACAATTAGTTTAACCAAATATGGGTTCTCAATAACAGACAAAACATTATCCAGTGAGGTTTCTTCATTGGCTTTAACACCCCTACTGTGCTGTACCTCGATCCTATTTTCAACAGACCCGGTTTGCTTAAACCTGGTAATGAGATTTGCTAGCTCTTGTCAGGATGCCTTTGAATAAAAATGTAGGCATTTTCGCGGAGAGTGTGATAATTAGCACCATGTAATAACAAAATGCCTGCCTTTTATAGCTAACTCAGAAATGGAGCCATATTCAATTGGTAAATTAGGTTTAAGTTAAAATTATTATTTCTAAAAGAGATACAAGGATTTAGAGCAATTTGACAACTTCGTAATATTCTGGGACATTTGATTATCGTTTATATTAGATTAAACCGACTTTACAAATGACATAGCCCATCTTTATATATACATATATATATATATATATATATATATATATATATATATATATATATATATATATATGTGCAAATTCTCTAAAAATTTCACCCTCCGGTGGGAATCGGATAGCCTCTTTTGTCTTTCTATTTTTTTTAATGTTTAACTAGTTTTTAGAGGCTGGGTCGATAAAAGAATTATGCAGCATAGTTTGTTTAATTTTGTTACTGATCTTAGTACAAAACATATCAGTGTACCAGATGCCCGAAGGAAATTGGAAAATTTGGATAAGTATTTTTTTTTTCGGCGAACGTATTTCATTATTATTATTTTTGACCCTGTTTCGAAACTGATATTGATTTGAAAAAAATACACAATGTTTGTAACCATATGACCATAGAAAATAGAAAATTACTCCCTCTACGTATTTTTCTTTCTATTTATTTTTAAAATTTTATGCTCACATCTCGATAATCCGATTTTAGAGGCTGGGTCGATAATACAATTATGCAACATAGTTTGTTTAATTTTGTTACTGATATTTAGTACAAGACATATCAGTGTACCAGATGCCCGAAAGAAATTTTGAAAATTTTGATTATAAGTATTTTCTTTTTCGGCAACCATGTCGACGGTTTTTCATTATTATTATTTTGGATCCTGTTTCGAGATTGATATTGATTTGAAAAAGAAAACATAATGTTTATAACAATATTACAATAGAAAATTAAAAATCTATCTCTACGAATTTTTTTTATTTAAATTTTTAACATTCCTCTCATATCTCGATAATCTGATTTTAGAGACTGGATGGATACAAAAAATTATGCAACATAGTTTATTTAATTTTGTTACTGATCTTAGTACAAAACATATCAGTATGCCAGATGCCCGAAGGAAATTGGAAAATTTTGATTATAAGTAGGTATTTGTTTTTTCGGCGACCAAGTCGACGGTATTTCATTATTATTATTTTGGACACTGTTTCGAAATTTATATTTATTTGAAAAAATGACACAATATATATAACACTATGACAATAGAAAATAGATAGTCTCTATCTCTATGTATTTTTCTTTCTGTCTATTTCTAAATTTTTAACATTAACGCTAATCTCGATAATCCTGGTTTTAGAGGCTGGATCGATAAAAAAATTATGCAACATAGTTTGTTTAATTTTGTTACTGATATTTAGTACAAGACATATCAGTGTACCAGATGCCTGAAAGAAATTTTGAAAATTTTGATTATAAGTATTTTCTTTTTCGGCAACCATGTCGACGGTTTTTCATTATTATTATTTTGGATCCTGTTTCGACATTGATATTGATTTGAAAAAAAACGTAATGTTTATAACAATATTACAATTTACAATTTTTTTTATTTAAATTTTTAACTTTCCTCTCATATCTCGATAATCTGATTTTAGAGACTGGATGGATACAAAAAAGTATGCAACATAGTGTGTTTAATTTTGTTACTGATCTTAGTACAAAACATATCAGTATACCACATGCCCGAAGGAAATTGGAAAATTTTGATTATAAGTTGGTATTTGTTTTTTCGGCGACCAAGTCGACGGTATTTCATTATTATTATTTTGGACACTGTTTCGAAATTTATATTTATTTGAAAAAATGACACAATATATATATAACACTATGACAATAGAAAATAGATAGTCTCTATCTCTATGTATTTTTCTTTCTGTCTATTTCTAAATTTTTAACATTTACGCTCGATATTCTGATTTTAGAGGCTGGGTCGATAAAAAAAAATATATGCAACATAGTTTGTTAATTTTTTTACTGATCTTAGTACAAAACAAATTAGTGTACCAGATATCCGAAGGAAATTGGAAAATTTTGATTATAAGTATTTTTTTTCGGCGACCAAGTCGAACGTATTTCATTTCTATTATTATGGACCCTGTTTCGAAATTGATATTGATTTGAAAAAATTACATAATGTTTATAACAATATTACAATGCAAAATAAAAAGTCTCTATCTATACGTATTTTTCTTAATTTTTAATTTTTTTAATTTTTGCGCTCATGTGTCGATATTTCGATTCCGATTCGAAACAGGGTCAAAAATAAGTATTTCATTATTATTATTTTTGACCCTGTTACGAAACTGATATTGATTTGAAACAGTTACACAATGTTTATAATAATATTACAATGGAAAATAAAAAGTCTCTATCTCTATGTATTTTTATTTCTATTTTTTTAAATCTTTAACTTTTACGGTCATATCTCGATATTTTGATTTTAGCGACTGGATCAATAAATAATATGCATATATTATATACTATATATAATATATTTTGTTTAATTTTTCTACTGATCTTAGCACAAAATATATCAGATTATAAGTATTTTTTTCGGCGACCAATTCGAACGGTTTATTATTTCACTTTTTTTGGCCCTGTTTCGAATCGGAATCGGAATATCGAGAAATAAGCGTAAAAATTAAAAAATAAATAGAAAGAAAAATATGTAGAGATAGAGACTTTGAATTTTCCATTGTAATATTGTTATAAACGTTGTGTAATTTTTTTTTCACATCAATATCAATTTCGAAACAAGGTTAAAAATTATAATTTACATTGCAACATATATTATACAACGCCCATAAAAAATAATTATATATATATATATATATATATATATATATATATATAAATATATATAAATATATATATATATATATATATATATATATATATATATAATGGTCGACAAGACATAAACTAAAATTTGGAATTTATTGTTCACCCCAATTAGTCAGTACTGACCCGCAAACAATCCGCCGTACCGTACCTAGGTACCGAGGATAACTTCATACCGGTATATCTAACCGGTAACCTAATATATCAAATCCTAAAGCTAATAATACAGTCCACGCCGGTTATTGGAATCAGGGATAACGTTATCATTCGGTTATTGTTTTCACTTTTACAAATAACGGGCCGAATATATATATATATATATATATATATATATATATATATATTACTATATAGGGAAAATATCGTTTATAGTAGTAATCATTCCTTTGGTTAATCTTATCAAATTTATTAGGATTCTTTTGTTATGTTTGTGCTCGTGATTGACCGCTGCTACATTTTTACCATTTTCGTGACTAGTATTGTGTAAAATTAAAAAAAAAACTACACTGCCAGCACCATTAAATAAAAATGAAGAGCATGGCTAAGATTAAGAAGAAACATTTCAACCTTCAAAACGCAGCGAAATGAGTAAAGATCTGGAGATTTTGCGACGTGGTATGATCTACAATTCGTCCGAATTCCAGATGTATTACCAGTATAAAGTTTTTATAAACAATTTATTTCGCGACATGATTTTTTTGAAATTTAATTTTATTTTTATGTACACACATTGGAACATATTACAAAATTAGGTAGTACACACTTATATTCAAATAGAAATGAAAAGAATATTATTTGTTTATATTTTTCGCATATAATTATCAATCGGTTATTATTATCAAATCGCGATGTGATCACATTAATTGCCCTGTACTGTAGTAGGAAATATGGAAGGAAATTCCTCGAAGAAAGAAATTGTCATGGGATTGCAATTTTAAACAATGGACAGAACTAACAACACTATATGACCATATAAGTACGCACGGACTGAGAGAATATACCAAATGTGATCGCAAACATCCACTGAAGAAGAAATAGTTAATAGAAATCTATTAAAAATATATCATATTTTTTATGATGATTACGAGTTAATTATTAAAATCCTTATACATTATTTTTATTTTTTTATTTTGAAATATTCCATGGTATTAAAATCAAGAATAAATTCTATACTAAATGAATTCATTAATCTAAATTATGTCTCATTTCGAAACTGATATTGATTTGAAACAGTTACACAATGTTTATAATAATATTACAATGGAAAATAAAAAATCTCTATCTCTATGTATTTTTCTTTCTATTTTTTTTAATTTTTAACTTTTACGGTCATATCCCATGGTAATAAAATCAAGAATAAATTCTATACCAAATGAATTCAATAATCTAAATTATGTCTCATGCGAACCGCAGTTGTTATTTAGTGGCATATACATTACGTTTAAAATATATGTGAAAAAAAGCTACGTTGTGTAATAAAAATGTTAAAACATTTATAAATATAACCGCCGAAGGTTTATACATACCTAACCAATGCAGACAATCTTAATGTAACAGATTATGTCAATATATTACTCTGAATTGAATTCAGTATAACATAAATTCTTTACAAATTTCGTTAGAGACGTTTCTGGGCTGTTTACGCAATTTTTATAAATGTATGGAGCACATTTTATCGAAGCTGAATGCGTGAAAGTGATACTAAATTAACGTAAATTGACACGCATAATCGTTGGTTTATGGTGAATATATCTTTTATGGCTGTTTTATATTTATATGTGCCTTAAACATTTGAGATCTCATTTACTTTTAACTAGATTACATTAAAAAATCTCCATATGGTTAGATCACTTCATCAATATAAATGTCTTCATATCTACCATTATGTAATTATTCGTCAAAAGATTGATCGTGATTAATAAATTTAAGATTGGATTTGTTGTAAAGAATTAAAAAACAACACGTGTAGAATTTAAATACAATTTATGTTTACACGGTGGGTTTTCTAAATATTTAGTAAACGACCAAAAAAGTAAAATCGTAAACCTAGCAACATAGGAGATGTGAGCAATATATGTACACCTATGTTAACGTAAAAGTTTTCATAGATATATGTTTTTGTTTTTGGAATTAAACATTGATTCCAGATCAGTTTTCACATCACGTTGAAAATAAATAACAATTTTCTAAATGAATATAAAAACGAAATTTGCGCACTTTTTTCTATTGAATATAATAAAAGAAGTGTAATGCTTTACAAAAATGGCGTTTTGTAAAAAGAAAATCAAATAACAATTTTCTAAATGAATATAAAAACGAAATTAAGTAATTGGTGCACTTTTTTCTATTGAATATAATATACGAAACGTAATGCTTTACAAAAAATGCCATTTTGTTAAAAAATATCAAATAAGTTGAATTTTGAATTTTACAATTGCTGAAGGTTAGGATTTTTTACTATTTTTTCCATGACGCCATAAACCACCCCGTGTAACGTACTAAAAAAAATGTTACATGTACTCACCATGTTTATATTTTACTATTATTTTCTTGCATTATTGTATTCGTTCATACTTGTAATATATATTTTAAATAATATTACAGGCATTTTATTAGATTTCTTGTAATTGTGATTATTCTTTTCTTTGAATTGGTACGTTTTGTAACCAATTTCAAGTAAAAAATAATCACAATTACAGGAAATCGACTAAAATGCCTGATATAAAGAAACAATAACGACAGATTATAAAAATATATATTACAAGTGAAAACGAATACAATAATGCAAGAAATATAGTATTAATATAAACATGGTGAGTATAAAATGGCGCATTTTCTTTTTAGTACGGGGTGCTTTATAGTGTCTAGGAAAAAATAGTAAAAAATCCCAACCTTCAACAATTGTAAAATTAAAAATTCAACTTATTTGAAAATTTTGGCTTTGGAGAGTTTTGTGGTGAAAAGAGAAAAATGGCAACTGATGAGTGGAATCAAATTGGAGATATGGACTATTGTATGAAACGATTACAGCTGAAAATTTGAGATTGAATTAATTTGGTATTTGCCTCTTTAAACATTAAATGTTTTTGCATACTAGTATCTGTGGTATGATTAATGTATAAACAATAAAATAAATAAAATATAGTAAAAATAAAAACAAGGGCAGTCATTTTTTCAAATATAATCCTCTCTATAATGAAATACATAAGTAAAACTATAATTTTTATATTATACCTCCTTTCCATCTGGGTACGCTCACGAACATCTTGTTGCCCCATATTTCAATTCCCACCGGCAGATTATTGTCAGGAACAAACCGCCCCGTCAGTAAAGCATTTGCTCGCGCCTCATCCGATGGGAACATATAATCAACCGCCTTCCATTTGAACAGCTCTTGCAGTTTGTAGGCGCCATCGGCGTCCTTTAGCAAGGACGCAGCGGCGACCACTAGAAGGACCACGATCCGTGACATGTTAGTATTTTTGTTTGTGTGTTTTCGTTCGAAATGCCGCGCTAATTACTGACCGGGCGCATAGTTTGCATCGCGGCTTTATTAGCGGCGCCCTCACCACCGCGAAGAAGTGGTGAGGGCGAGAAAGCACGGGTCCATATCGTTAATTACTTACGTGCCGTGAATAATAGGGACGTCTGGTAGATTCTGATCAAACTTAGACGACATAATTGCTCGCTAGGGTGTAGAATGAAATAAAACGTTTGCTTGACAATGTGTCATAAAGATTCAAGCCCCAATTGAAGAAGATTGCGTAATATATGTCCATTAACTAATCTGACAATACATTTTTTTGTATCTCGTGGTGGATTACAATTCTTCTTCTTTTGTTTTGATATTTGTTTTCTTATATACATATATTACGCATTCGATCAATCTTATCTTTGGAAACCACCGCTATGAATCCACGCGCACTGCACGAGTTAATAAAATCCTCCATCAACTGGTCTTTTCGGTTTGTGTTTCTCATATTAATTCTCCCTCCAACCGCCATTGTCAAATAAAAATTAACGCATATACAGGTGTCCACGGATCGATGTAACTACATTTGTAAACTTTTTTATATCGAATTTCTCAACAACAAAAATTCATTCTTTATAGAGAGTTTTGCTTATTCTGAAAAGTTTTAAGCATAGTCAAAATGCCGATATAATGTATATAAGCGTCAGCAAAGGTGCCTATCATGTCTCCTTTTAGGTCCGGTATGTCATTGGTGTATATTAGAAAGAGTAGCGGCCCCAGTACACTACCTTGCGGTACCTCTGCCTTAATTTCGTTAAGCTCTGAATATGCCTCTTCCTCTATAATTCTAAAGTATCTATTTGAAATTAAGGGGACTCTAATAGCTGAGAGTATTGAACTAGGAGTACTCTCTTTAGGAAAGGCATGAAAATCTGCACAATGCTGACGTGGGAAAGGAAATTAGCGAGGGGAAAGGGAGTCTAGTGAGAAGGAAGAGTAGCGAATATGTATTTTATTTGATGGTAATTAGTATTTTTTATTTGGTTTTTTGTTTCTCCGAGAGTATTGTTTATTGGGAGATTTTTTGTAAAAGTTTTGTTCGAGAGAGAAAACAATCTTTATTAGGCTATTGGCCAGTGGCCTTTCCGCGAATATTTTTTGTGCGAATATGCCAAATAAAGGTCTTTTTTACTCTCTTTAGTTTCATGATCAGCGCATCGTGTCATACTTTGTTGAAGACTTGGGTTACATCAAGAAATACGGCTGAGCATATTTTTCCCCATACAGCACTGTACGGGGGAATATCTGCTAATTCTCTACTGAATTAGTTAATCTATGTATTTGTTCCAGGGTCGAGTGGTATTTTTTAAACCTCAACTGATAATTTGGCTTGAGGTTTCTTCCCTCTATTATTGGTTCAAATCGTTTTATTGGCAACTCATCATTTTTTTTTTAAGAAATAGCATAGTTATTAAAAGAAATTTTTATAATTTCTTCCACGATTGTAATACAAATCTGGATACATTCCAAACATAATGCATTTCGAAAATAAATGTGTACAACATACATATCAAAGATTTCCTGAAATGCTGATATGGTTACTGGGTGATTTTATCCAAGCGGGAATTGTGAATAATGAATGGAATATTTATTATATACATGTTTCCACTGATCGACCTAAGTATACTTTTTTATTTTGCATTTCTCAAGAAAACCACTCTATGAAACAAGTTTTGCTTAATCTGAAAAGTCTTTGGGCATAGTCAAAATGTCGAAATAATGTACAAAGTGGTCAAAAATTCACGAAACGTGAATTTGTACCAAAAAATAATACGTTAATAATTCCGATATAAATAAATGGTAGTTTACTCTTAGAACAAATTTTTGTCCACCATATACATTATATCGACATTTTTTCTATGCCTACACACTTTTCAGAATAAGCAATACTCTACATAAAGATTTTTTTTTTTAAGAAATTTTATTATACAACCCTGGCTACGTAGAGTGGCAAGTGCAGGGGAAACTCCCGAGCTACTTAGCCAGGGGAGAGTGGAGCACAGAGGACAAAGTATGCATGGCAAGAGCGAGGTGTGGTTCAGAAGAGCGAGGAAGAAAAGTGTGGATGGGGCTGGGGTACACCGCGTGTGCGCTGTGTAGGAAGGGGAGTGACACGTGGTGGCACCTTAGCAAAGAATATGAGGGAGTGAAAGAAGAGTGGGCGGGAGAGTGCAGAAAGCTGAACGAATGGTTAGGAGAGGATGGAAAAGGCGTGAAAATCTGCAGGAGGCTGACGTGGGAAAGGAAATTGGCGAGGGCAGAGGAGGTTTATTTTAGTGGATAGAAAAATGTATTTTATGTTAATTTGTATTCTTTTTTTGTGTCTTTTTTGATTTCTTTCTGTGAATGTACTGTTTTTCGTGGGTTGGGTTGGGCTGATATGCCAAATAAAGGTCTTTTTTTTATTATTTATTATATTTTAAAAAAGTTAACAGGTATAGTTACATCGATCCGTGGACACACTGTATATGCGTTGATTTTTATTACAAAATTCCGGGTTGATATTAGAATTGAGGGAGAATTTTATTAACTCATATAGTTGGCGGTGCGCGTGAATTGATAGATTTTATTAACTTATATAGCTGGGGGTGCGAGTCGATTCATAGCGGTGGTTTCCAAAGATAAAATTTTAATAATAAAAACAAATTCATGATGATAATGATGCAGAAACATTAGTGGTTTTGAATATTTGGTAGAAATGATCGAAACAAAAATCGCTTAAGTATAGCTCAAAAGATTTAAATTAAACATAATTGAAAGTCATTTGCAAAAAGTTTGATCTGATGTAAAAATTCATCCATGTAAACCAATAAAAGTACTTATGCCTGAGATAATAATCTAGAATTTTGTCTGTCTATAGGAGAATTAATTATGGACGATAGATATTTTTATAGAAATATTCTGTTTTCGCACGAATCAACATTCACGACGAATAGAGTTGTTACTTCTCAAATTGTAGATTCTGGGCAGAAGAAAATCCAAATTTTTGTATTTTAACAAATATCAAGAGATATAAAAAGGCAAACGTTTGGTGTAGGATATAAAAAAAATATTGGCCCTTATTTTTTTAATACAACCTTAAATCAAGATACGTACATATGCTCGAAAATTATTTACTACCTGCATTGGACGAGGTAAAGGTGGGGTTTAGGGTGGAGTTCTGGATAGTTGGCTGGAGGTTAGCATAGCTACAGACACTTAGGCCCATAGTGAAACCTGCCTTTAAAGCTGCTCGCTCGTCCCACCAGTCAATTTTGCGTGAGAGCTGCAAAACTCTGGCGGGTGAGGAGTTCCCAATGCTGACCATACTAGGCCCCTAGTATTAGATCCCTAGTGTTTACCAGTGCTGGGCAGAAGCATATTACATGCTCTGCTGTTTCTAGTTCTTCATAACCCTCTACATAACGGGCTGTCCACCAGACCCATCGTGTGTAGGTGTTTGTTTATCCGGCAGTGGCCAGTTGGGATGTTTGTCAATAATTTCAGATTAGTTCTAGATAAGTTAAAGCGGGCCGTGGCTGCAATTTTACAAGGTTGCTTATTTGCTACCTTTGATTGCTTGCAGCCCGGCCTTTCTCGCCATCTTACCTTGTGAAGAGCATGTGTCCTATGCTCTATTATTTTTTTCGGAGTGCCTGCAGAAAGTATTTCATCTTCTAGGGTTGTTAGAAGATGTAAGGATCCCTTCCTGACAAGTTCATCTGCTATTCCGTTCCCCTTGATGCCACTATGTTTTTTGATCCAGCGGAGTTCTAGTTTGTTATGTTTAGCTAGCTCCTCCAGGCTGTGTAGACATGAATATAGCTGTTTATACAGAAATAAAATAATAAATAATATGATACAACTGACCCCCTAGGAGGAAAGTTAAACGCCATCTGGCTACACCACATCAATTAGCAATGCAGACCCAATAAATATAAACAAAGTTCAAAAGGCTATTTTCCATTAATGTGTTTATGATGACTAAATAATAAATATAATTAATAAATAAAATTATGTTGGACGAGCATTATTTAATAAATAACTTTGACTATTTTATTCCCTGCTTGTTTTGATGTCAATTAATTCGATACGTATATTTTGTTGATCGTACTTTCGCGTACTTGTTGCCTGAATCTTCTAAATATTTGACATTTAAACCATTTATTGCTGACGGTGCAAACCCAAATTCGGCACAATAAGTGCTAGGCAGGGAAAACCTGAAATCTATATAGCTATAACACGGCAGACGTTAATATGTACCACGAATTCATCCCCGTTCACCAATATCGCCATCCATCCGCATTTACAATAGAATCAAGTTGTAGTTTCCGCAATTGGTAGTGCAAATTATTATTTGTGAAAATGAGCGGCCCTAAATTATTCTTATTTATTAATTATTATTTATTGTTTTACTTTAGCATAAATCCATTTTTATACCTCTCACAGTTGATAGTGCGTATTATTATAATTTGTGACCACGAACGGTCCTAAATAATTCTTATTTATTATTTATTATTTTATTTCAACATAAACCCGCCTTTATACTTTTCACAGTTGGTAGTGCGTATTATTATTTGTGACCATGAACGGTTCTAAATAATCCATAATTATTATTTTATTTCAGCATAAACCCACGGTAAGATGTATGTAAATAATTTGCACGACAACGTACATCTTTTAAAACAAAAAATAACAGAAACTATAGCAGATATTAATGAGCATTCAATTAATTTTGTATACGAAGAATTTAGAAAAAGGATAGAAAAAAGTATTGCAGTAGAACAACATGTTGAATCATTTTTAAGATTAGAATGGATAATATCAATGCTGTTTTGTGTTATTGATTATATTATTAATATTATATATTTATTTTATTATATTATATTAATGTGCACTTGCCACATTAGATTTTTTTAAATGGTAACAATATCTATTATTAATTTGCGATACGTTGGTGAAAACAGGGCTGCCGTCGGAATTCTACATATGTTACATTATTAAACTATTGTTACACTACCGTGTAATTTCATGTGAAGAGTTTAATTGTAACCGCAAGTCTAGGAAGTTCTATCGGTAGTTAAAGTACAAAAGAATGGAAAAGCACTGGTCTGAACAGTATCAAAAATAAAGTTTGGAAAGAAGCTAGTCAATGGATTGTAAGGAAAATATCTGAGTTTCTGAATCAGGTATGGACGGGTAGTACTAGCTTCCCTGCTTGTTTTAAAATCAGCAATATAGTACCCGTAATCAGAAGCAGCAAAATGGACGACCTCAAAAATTACGGAGGGATACCCCTCATGGATTCCATCTACAAAATATATGCCACTCTAGTACTAAAGCGCCTAGAAGAAGATCTCGAGGAGTGACGCGTGGCGCCCAGCATGCAGGCTGGATTCAGAAAGGGACGAAGTACAGTTGAATATAGTGGCGCTAAAATATGTAGTCTATTACATATTTTAGCGTCACTATATTAAAGAGAGTTAAAAATAAGGGAGGTAAACTGGTTCCAGTATTTATTGACTTCAAGGCGGTGTATGATAGAGTGAATCGTGAGAGGATGGTCGAATGTTTGTATAACTATCTAGTATCTGAGCAGATATACGAGATTTTTAAATTATTGTACAATAAGACGTGGGCGCGAGTGAAAGTAGGGGACTGGGAATCTGATGTGTTCAGGATAAGATCAGGTTTACGGCAGGGTTTTCCGCTTAGCCTCATCCTATTTAATATGTTCATTGCGGACATTAAAACAATTACAATAGGTACAATCTGGTGAAGTAGTAGTACGGGAACAACCATATGCGTGGTAGTACTCGCCAGAACTGAAAGAGAAATCAAGGAAATCATCAAGACGTTGAACACATATTTTATCAAAAGACTACTCCAAGTAAACATAAATAAAACAAAGGTAGTCATTTTCAAAAATATGTGGCCGAGTGATCATATAGGGTCGTCCATGTCGTACTGAGCATTGGGAAGGATGCGTTCGAACCCCAACGGGGCGAATTTTCGCGAATCACCTTTCACCAGTTTTTCAGAGGCTTTCTGTGAAATTAAGGTAAATATCGGGTGATTAAACTCCTCTGAGTTTCGCCCTTGACCGGTGGAAAATCCTCATGGCTGACAGGCCTATAAAATAGAAGTTTTTTTTTAATAAATATCTGGGAGTTATGTTCTCAAGTATGAATGGGAAAAAAGACCTTTATATGGCATACAAACATACCCAATACACAATACTCATAACAACTAGAGCAAGAAAAAAAATACATAAAAAAAAATAACAGTATGCATAAACACATCAGATATGTATGGAAAGAGGCTGGAGCAGCAGACCAGAGGTTGTGGAATGAAGCAAACGATTCGAGTATGCATTTTGTATAAAAAGGATATTTAGTATACGGAGGAGTATAATTTTGTACGGTGCTGGCAAGGAGTGAACTGAGATGGCTAAGTTTCAAGTGTATTGGTTGTAGTGTATGCTTGAACTTTAAAAAACCACTCCTAGTCATGTAGTGTAACAAGACGAGGATGCGGTTCTGATTGGAATGTATGCAGGGAGTAAATTAGCACGAGAGAAAGGTGTATGAGATGATTAACAGACGCGCGATAAAAGAAGTAGTTGAGGAAATGCAACGCAATTCAAAAAGGAAGAAATGGTAAATGGGAGATGAAATGAAAGAGTAGAAATGTCTTTGGAAGAAGTGGAAACACTGAAGCAGAGTGATGCTGGATGTTCTGATAAAGGACAGGCTGTTGAAGAAGAAGCACAATAGAGGCAGGACTGTATTGAACACAGTAAATATGGGAGATTCAAGCAGATTCAGGTACACCAGCGACTGTCAGAATATCTAGAGCGAATGGGCCACAGTAGGTCACAAATCTTAATCTGTCGCTTCAGCTGTGGAAACGAGGATGAAATGGATGGGTGATAGGTATCGGAAGTGAGCAATGGGTAAATGGGAGATGAAATGAAAGAGTAGGAATGTCTTTGAGAGAAGTAGAAACACTGAAGCAGAATGGCGCTATGCTGGATTTTGTTCTGATAAAGGACAGGCTGTTGGAAGTAGAAACACAATAGAGGCAGGACTGTATTGAACACAGCAAATATTCAAGATTCAAGCAGATCCAGGTACACCAGCTACTGCCAGAATATCTAGAGCGAGCGGACCACAATGAAAGAGTAGGAATGTCTTTAGAAGAAGTGGAAACACTGAAACAGAGTAGCGCCGTGCTGGATGTTCTGGTAAAGGACAGGCAATTGTAAGTAGAAGCACAATAGAGGTAGTATAGTATTGAACATAGTAAACATGGGAGATACAAACAGATGCATGTACACCAGCAACTGTCAGAATATTTAGAGCGATCGGGCCACAGTAGGCCACAAATCTTAATTGTCGCTTCAGCTGTGGAAACGAGGACGAATTGGATGGGTGATAGGTATCGGAAGTGAGTGGCTCCATGCTCGATGTTCTATTAAAGGACAGGCTGCTGCCGGTGGAAGCACAATAGAGGCAGGGTGGGATATCTAGAGCGAGCGGGCACAGTAGGCCATAAATCTTAATCTGTCGTTTCAGCTTTGGAAACGAGGAAGTGATGGTAGAGCTATAGGAAGTATGGTATGCGTGGTCAGAGTGAAGATAAATGAGAGGCTTGGTTAAATAAACATGGAGAACGTATGGTGAACGAAGGATGTGGTAGAGTGAGCAAAGGTTGGAAATGGTTTTTAGATGATCATGGAAGAGGAGTGAGTGTAATGAGGTCAATAAAGCAGCTAAGAGAACTAAAATGTACTATATAATAAATAGTAGGTGTAGTTTTTGGAAAGAATAATAAATTATTAATTTATGTAAATATGAATGTCAAATTCTAATTTTTTTATTTTAATAACACTAAAAAAAATTAGTTTTGTTTGTAATCGAATGCCAAATAGGGAATATGTGAAGGGAAAATATTTTTTTTAAATATGTTTATGTTTCAACATAATTCCCTTGCCTATCGATTGCACTTCATCCAACGATGTTCCAAAGCCACCGTGACTTCACGAAAGTGCGATTCTTGAAGTCCCCCAGAATAGTCATCGACAACGGCTTTTACTTCTTCTTACGTGGAAAATCGTTTTCCCCCGAAGAAAATAATTAGTCATGGAAATTCATGGAAGTCAGAAGCAGCCAAATCAGGCGAATAAGGTCGTACTTCAGTTCATTCAATTTTCCTATTGCTGCCACACTTGTATAGGGACGTGAATTGTCATGGTGGAAAACAATCCTCGTCTTACGCAAGCGTATTTTTCATGAATTTTTCTATCCACTTTTTCTATAAGTCTAGCGTAATATTCACCGTTTATTGGTTTGCCCTTGGGAAGATAGTGAAGTAGTTATATTCCCTTAACAGCCCAAAAACACTGATGCCCTAACTTTTTCAGCTGACTTTACATTGCTTCCTTGGTGGTGAACACCTATGTAACCTTTATTTAGATTGTTACTTGGTCTCATTGGTATAATAATGAAACCAAACGGTTTTATTTGAGTTAAAACGGTCTAGACTCTTTTTGACAAATTCTCATTATCTGAATGTTTTCATCGATATGCGCCGCACCCATCTTCCCGAAAGCTTTTTCATCCGTAATTCAACAGATCGGCGATATCCTTAGCAATTTCTGATTTCTTTAATCGACGATCCTGCATAACCAAAAACTGTCAGAATGCCAGAAATCGTCGAAATAGTCCACTTTCGACGATTACAGGCATTCTGGCAGTTTTTGGTCGTCAACTTTATTTTTTTTAATTTATTTATTTGTTTCGGATACATAACAGGTATGGGATAGACATACCCCAACCCTACGACAATGCACTACAGACATACGTTTTATATTACATTAGGAGTATGTTATACACTATATACAAGAAATAAAATAAAAAAGAAACCACTAACCCACTAACTACTAAAAATAATAACAGCAATTATTGACTTAAACACAATAAATGACGAATTAAATAGTACAGTGTGAAGCACCTTCTAGGCTCTCACGACCATGTTAAAATTCCGTTACCCACGTATGCACAGTCGTAAATGATTGAACAAAGTCTATTAACGCATCCTGCATATCTTTATAAATTTCTGTTGCCTTCCAACCCTTTTTATAACATATTTATAACAGCGCGCATTTCAGTTTTATTCATTTTGCAAAACTAGCAAAACTAGTTCGACTCAAATTGATACTACTTGACAGAACAATGTAAAATTTGACATTTGTGCACAAGACAGTTGGTGTCATCTATTGCATATATATTATTCGAACAGATTCTGCCATATATGCTTCATTTCACGAATTTAAGTAGCCTCGTTATATAACTGGAACTGTACGTCGTGTTTATTAGTTTACGATTTATTGCACGTATCAAAAATAAATTGTATATCAATAATTTGTCTTTAAAAATATATATTTTTTCATTCGTTTTGGAGAAAACATAACTGTTTCTAACAAATTGTATTTTACCTAATTGTCAATTTTTAATCCTTACGTAAACAATACGATTAGGCTTAAATAAATACAATAAAGTTATTAGTTTAGTGACAAAAGTTATTATAGTATATGACGTTGCCTAAATTGGTAGCACACAAAGATCCTACTTTCAGTTATATGTACTGTAACTAGACATTAAAATGTTTAGGAATAAATAATTAACGTGTTAGGAAATGAAAAAAAGAAACCGATATTGATACGAAATGCCATTCTTGCGTTTATGACCGCACGCAACATTTTCACTCATGCAGTTACATTCGTTCAATAACACGTTCCGTTGAATATTTAAGATTCTTGTGTCTAATTAGTAGGCAGCAGTTGTTTATAATCACCGAGGATTTTACATTTAACTAAATTTTCTTGATTGGAAAATTAGTTTCGAACTTTTGTACAATAATAAATTCAAAAATAAATATTTACGAATGAGTAACTCAATTTCAATTTATCAATATGCAATTTATATATGAGCCTGTGAGAATGAAAGTGGTGTAAGTCATATTTGAATTATAAGATAAAACATGTAAATTAAATAGATGTTAAATATAGTTATATTTTTACTTTCTTGTATTCTTATTTTTAAATTATTTTTTGTATATTGTAATTATTTAATACATAAAAATGTCATAAAATATAAAGTAGTCAAACATAAAATAAATGTATTTATATTTATATAAATTAATATATAACAATATATATTTATTTATATTTATATTTTACAATTGAATTTAAATCAATGTTTGTGTTGTCAGCTCCTTCTCAATGCTATCTATCACCATCTACGATTGATATTCATCATAATCATAATCATAATCGTTTATTGGTGTTATCACTGTTACAGTTTACACAAGTCAATACAATATGAGAACAAAATACACATTTACGCAATAAAAATACGTATAAACAAGAAAAATATAGATACATGTATAATAAAAGTTATTCAATTTAAAATGAAATAAATGTACAAAAAAACAGAAAACTTATTGCAATATACTCATAATAATTGTCGCCAAATTTAAGTACAAACCAATTATAAAATAAAATTAGTATTATTTATGTATAAATTACTATTAATAATGGTTATCATTAATGATTCATATAATAATCGAAAGTAACGGTATTATTTATTTTATACGTTTCATAAGTATACTAAAGATCGGTTCTACAATTGACATTTAACTGGAGAAGAAGGATATTCAAGGAATAAGTTTGAGATATTGGCATTAAAATCTCAAACTTATTCCACGAATAGCCGTATTCTCCGGTTAATGTGAATCTCGGAAAACGAAATACGGTTCAATGTTGACCTAATCGCACGGTCTAATTTAATTAATAATAATAATTAATAATATGTTTGGATATTTCACAAGTTTAAGGATGATTTGATACTTTGTTAGGACGAAAATATTTTTTTTTTGTCTCGAAATAATTGTAAAAAATATGCAAAAGTAGTCAAAATTTGCTTCAGAAAAGTATATATTTACTCCGATTTGTAATCAAAATTCAAAAGAAATTCCTCTAAGAGATTGTAGTTTCATATTTCAAGTTTTGATAAATACAATTTGATAATGCTTAAGTACAGTAGTATAATTTATAGTCATCCGTGCAATTTATCACAAAATGCTCCATTATTTCGAAATAAATTTATTTTTCGGTGCACACCCCTCCGTTTTTTTCTGGGGCGACGGCTTGTACACTCCGCAAAAAAAGTAGCAGCAGTTCCGTTAGTCTCACTATGCGTTTTTAGGATAAATTTTCAGCTGGAATCCTCGAACGACATTCTCGAAGTTTCGCCTCAAATGTTAATTGTGGAACCGGCTCTAAGTATATTTGTGACAGAAATGAGATTAAAAGAAAGAGTAAAGTTCCCTACAGCTAATTTCTCGATCCCATTACTCACTCATCACTTATTAAACTTTTATAGTTTTTCAGCTCACGCATTTTAAATAATTCCTCTAATTAACACCAATTATGTATAATTTAAATTAATCCACCAACATTATAGGATGTTTGGCAATGGCCGTGACGATAAACAAGAGGACGCAGTAATGAATTAAAATTAGAAAATCAAAGAGCTGGCCGCTTACAAAATACAAGCTGTTTCGTAATTGTTTCACTGTGCACACCCAAAATAATATACATCTTTGTAACCGCTTGGATAGAGTAAACAAATCTGGTATGGTCAGTGCATATAATTTATGTGTTATTTTTAACCGATTATAACAGTGTTTCTCAATGTAGACGCAGAACCCTAAAGGGGCGGTCTGGAACGTTTCAGCAGGGATGCTGGTGCAATTGGGGAATAAAGAATAAAAATGGGTGGGCGGTGAAAAAGTAATAATAGAAAATTTGGGGAAAATCTTCATACTTCTACTAAATAGGTATATATTAGTATATATTACCTACCGAGTAGGTAATTTAGTAAATCTACATTCGTGTGAAATTTTTATAAAGTAATAATAATTTTAAAATTTCATTAATATATTTTTAGAAATGTGCCAAGTGTAAATATTTTAAAATTCTACGCACAACTACTATTTAGAATATTTTTTTTGAGAATATTTGAAATTCTATAAAACATATAATAAATATAATCCTCTTCTTAGCAATCTAGATATCTAGATTTCGATCTTATTAGATCTCATCAGTATAGCCCAGCTAATGAGAATGAATTCACACAATATCTCGAGTAGTTATATACAAAAATGATACAACTAACCCCCTAGGAGGAATGTTAAACACCATCTGGCGGCACCACATCAATTAGCAATGCACACCCATATGGTAATAACCGTCAACATGCTCATGCCATCAGGATCACCAGGTAGTGCCCTTTATGGAATAATATTCCAACAGAGTGCTTCAGATATAAGCACACAGCCAATTATATATGTTTTACAAAATTGGCTTTATGCTGATATCTCAAGCACTCTGTTTATTATTTATTTATATTTATAATATTATTCCATAGAGGGCATTACCCGGTGATCCTGATGGCGCTCATGCCATGTTGACGGTTATTACCATATCGGTGTGCATTGCTAATTGAAGTGGTGCCGTCGAATGGCGTTTAACTTTCCTCCTAGGGGGTTAGTTGTATAATATTTGGAATTCTGTTTATAAATATACAAGGTGTAACAAAAGTAATATATCGGAATGTGATTCATTGAGCTAAAATAAAATTCGAAAAAGAAGAATAACAAAAAAATCGATTAGCCTTGTTTGATTCTTAAGCGAGTTATTCATATAAATCGAAAAACCTCTAGTTGACTGTTATGTGATGTGGTTAGTGCATATTACTTTGTCATACGCATCATAGTAATAAAAATAGTTTATTTTTAAATAAATATAATTTTTTACGAAATAAAATATATTATATTTTTAATTTTCTATTATTTTTGGAATTTATTCCGCGATTGTTATACAAATCTGTATACGTATCTAATTTTGAACACAAATTAATTATTTTTATAATTATTCTCGATATTTTCAACCAAAGAACAAAATACGGTTTACTTGAATCATTTGCCATTTACTCGTTAATGGAGGTCAATAGGGAATTTTTTGATTTATTTTCGCTCAATAAATCATATTACAATATTTGCGTATTCGTAAAGCAGTCTACTGAATCCCCCCTATGTTTACGGAAAATTGGGCGGTAGACCAAATAGTAGAGTTCTGGTTTATACTCCCACACTGAGAATACGCACTTACCATACACTTTTATTTACTTTTTTATGCCCAATTTTATTCGACTACACCAGTCCTCACAGGAAAATAATTGTTATAAACGAGATAGAATATGTTTGAAGAATTTAACCTATTTAAATTCAATTATTTAAATTTTTATGAACTTAATTTTCAATTTAAAGCACATTTGAATAGGCTTCAGTTTATATGTTTGAATAATTATAACCAAGCCTTCTGCTTGCATTACATGTTATTGAAACTATTTAATATTATCAGTTGTAGATATATTAATGTATGGTGGATACTGTAATTGACAGCACATTAACAACATTCTAATTCATTTAAATACTGACTGATAAATGGTTGTACTAATTGAAATATGACCATCAGATTTTATCATATGTCCATGATGTCTATAATTTCCACAATAACATATTAGATACTGGAACCTAAAGCGATCAATAACGTTGTTGTGGGTAGTTTTATAATAAAATCAAACAAATAATCAGGACATTGAGTGGACGAGGTAATAAAAAAACGGTGTTAATTTATCACTAACCTTCCTCTAAATTTTCTATGAATTAATTTTCACGAGTGTGTTTCCCGTCGGAATTTATGATTACCGTTAACCCAGACGCAATTTGTGATTTCTGACTGAATTCAGCTCTTCGGGCTAGGGGCCAATCAGACTACGGTGAAATGTTGATACTCGGGGACCCAGATCGTACTGATAAATGGTTGTACTAATTGAAATATGACCATCAGATTTTATCATATGTCCATGATGTCTATGATTTCCACAATAACATATTAGATACTGGAACCTAAAGCGATCAATAACGTTGTTGTGGGTAGTTTTATAATAAAATCAAACAAATAATCAGGACATTGAGTGGACGAGGTAATAAAAAAACGGTGTTAATTTATCACTAACCTTCCTCTAAATTTTCTATGAATTAATTTTCACGAGTGTGTTTCCCGTCGGAATTTATGATTACCGTTAACCCAGACGCAATTTGTGATTTCTGACTGAATTCAGCTCTTCGGGCTAGGGGCCAATCAGACTACGGTGAAATGTTGATACTCGGGGACCCAGATCGTACTGATAAATGGTTGTACTAATTGAAATATGACCATCAGATTTTATCATATGTCCATGATGTCTATGATTTCCACAATAACATATTAGATACTGGAACCTAAAGCGATCAATAACGTTGTTGTGGGTAGTTTTATAATAAAATCAAACAAATAATCAGGACATTGAGTGGACGAGGTAATAAAAAAACGGTGTTAATTTATCACTAACCTTCCTCTAAATTTTCTATGAATTAATTTTCACGAGTGTGTTTCCCGTCGGAATTTATGATTACCGTTAACCCAGACGCAATTTGTGATTTCTGACTGAATTCAGCTCTTCGGGCTAGGGGCCAATCAGACTACGGTGAAATGTTGATACTCGGGGACCCAGATCGTACTGATAAATGGTTGTACTAATTGAAATATGACCATCAGATTTTATCATATGTCCATGATGTCTATAATTTCCACAATAACATATTAGATACTGGAACCTAAAGCGATCAATAACGTTGTTCTGGGTAGTTTTATAACAAAATCAAACAAATAATCAGGACATTGAGTGGACGAGGTAATAAAAAAACGGTGTTAATTTATCACTAACCTTCCTCTAAATTTTCTATGAATTAATTTTCACGAGTGTGTTTCCCGTCGGAATTTATGATTACCGTTAACCCAGACGTAATTTGTGATTTCTGACTGGATTCAGCTCTTCGGGCTAGGGGCCAGTCAGACCACGGTGAAATGTTGATACTCGGGGACCCAGATCGTACCCCGACCCCTACTGCTGCACACGAGTAGCTCCGTAAGGCGTAGGACAAGTCCTACCTGAACATTGTTGTTGTTGGAACACAACTAATAAAACACCGGAAAAAGAAAATTTATGAATTCAACATTGTTTTTTATGCATTGCAACTAGTGAACCGCATATGGTTATGGTTACATGTGCTGCTCTTTTGTAATACAATTGAAAGTGACAATATATTTATGATAAAAAGTATGTATTATATATTAAAAATATCTGGTTTATCACACGACTTTCCGAATTAATGAATTAATATTACATCAAATTGTAAATTGTATTTCTCGATTCGATTCAGTTTGATTCCTCTTGATTCGGATCGATTCAGTTTGATTCCGCTTGATTCGGATCGATTCAGTTCGATTCCGTTCTATTGGGTTCAATTTAATTCGATTCGGTACTGTTTCAATTCGGATCGATTCGGTTATTATTTCATAGTCATTTTCATTACTATATGCGACTATTTTCGCTAATTCCCCGCTTGCTTTACTCCACCGCCAATGGCGTCACACTCGTTGACAGCGCCGCGCTTTAAATTTTTGGAGCGGCCCCGTGCCATATAAACAGAAAATAGTTTTATCGAGTTTTTTTTGTTTACGTAGTCATCTAACAACCTTTCTGCCCCTAAATACCGTATTTTAATCTAAGCTGATAGATAGAGAGGTGCTACTACAATTATTAGTTAGTTCGCTCTTTTTCTACGTACGCTGCTTGATAAGTGAATTTAATTCTTCATGTTTAATTCGGAGATGATAAGGAACTAATATTCAATAGAGGCGTAGCAATGGGAATATGGAAAAAGATAAGAAAGGAATAACGCACCTTTGCACTTTTTTTATTTCCGTGAGGAGGAATTATCTAAAGACGTCCATGCTCTAATCCGAGAGCATGGGCAGTGTAGGTGAATCATTCTGACTGGGCTCCTAACGACTAAACCTCCTCACGTCCCACGGTGGAGCTTGTCCGCCTTCGAGGCACTGCTAAGTACAGTCCACGCGCTGCCTGGGCCTAGGGCTGGGATCCCAAGGTGTTCCGGGTTGTTTTTGCCCACCCTAGTTATGTATTTATTTTTTGGCTCCTAAATTGCGGGGGGTTTCCCCCTCCACCATCGCCTCTGGTCTTGTGCGGGATGAGGCTATCCCTTGCTCTTCTTTTGGTCGGGCATCGGGGACATCTGCATGGCCTTCTACTGCATGGCCTTCTACCTTGCAGATCGCGCAGTAGGCGGGTGGCTTCCTGCATTGCCTGGCCTAGTGGCCTTCTTCGCCTCATCTCAGACACAGGTTTCGTCGGTCTTCCCTGCGGGACGAGCGGGCCCGGCAGCCGTCCAGCCAGCAGAGGCTGCAGCCCTGCAGTAGCTCTTCTCGCCTGGTGGCTCTGCCTTGGACCATGCCAACTCCATTCTTATTCTTTCTCTGTTGTTGTAACCGTTATGTTGTTTGTCCCATTTCGCTCGGCTCGCCTATCCAGTACTTTTCTCCGCAATTTGTTGCATTCTGGATAGCCGTCTCGACCTCGCTTCTTGTTGTCAGGAGGTCCAGACCCCTTATGTGCAACGTTACGCTGGACCTCCTGGCTCTGGCCTCGGTGCCCGGTTCCCTTGCCTTGATGACGTCACTGCCTCTCATCCTGATCTTGAGGTTACCATTGGCTTTTGTTGGATTTTGAGATTCGTCGCTTCTCCATCAGATCAATTATTTCCTCCGTCATCCACGATTTTTTTGCATTTAATTTCCAAGTGTAAAGTCCAGGAATATGATTTTAGTGTAACAAACACATAGTTCAAATTACCCATGTTGAAGTATGTGTATGTTACACTAAAATCATATTCCTGGCTGAACTGAATAAGTCTATCGCCACGTTCATTTCTGTTCCCTAAGCCGTAGTCTCCTAATATATTTTGACAGCATCTTTTGTCTACTTTGGCATTAAAATCACCCATGACTATTGTGTTTTAGATATTTTTCTAAGACTAAGGGTATTATCGAGATCCTTGTAGAACTTCTCTAGGTTTTCTTCACTACTACTGGATGTTGGAGTGGAAATTTGAACTATGTTGATGTTGATCGCTTTAGAGTTCAGTTTTAAAGGAATTATTTTGTCTGATATTGGTGTGACAGTTTTAATCGACTTTGCAACGTGTTTTGCCAAAATATCTGCTACGCTGTTGGAATGGTTCGCATCGTCGTTGTCACCGTAATACACGTGATATTCGTCTATATTACACTTTCCTGTGCCAGACCACCGCATTTCGCTAATTCCTAGCACGCTTATCTGCATTCTTTTCATCTTTCATCTCTTTTATTGCATTGTGTATTTTGCCTGCCTCGTACATGTGTTACCGTGTCGGCGAACATGCCGCTTACTCTCCTACTCCACGCTCAGTAGGATAGGAAAATCCGGACTGCGTGCGCCTCGTCAGTGAATGCTGAGAGTAGGGGGCCTATTTTCCCCCTATAAATATCATGCACGCACCCCTAAACGGCAGTGAGTTCTCCCTCACCAAGACTCAGAGGACTGATTCACATTACCCGACTATCGCCTTGAAACCGATACTTGAGTTTTTAACTTTTACCTTTGGTAAATCCAACCTCCCTCACCAAGACTCAGAGGATCGATTTATTTCCTTGCAGCTATCAGATTACAATGATAATTGTGCCCTATATTCCTCTTGTTTCGTTTCTTCCTCACCACGACTCAGAGAACCATTTCAAGAACATCCTCGACGCCGACTATTGATGATATCTTCCCCGTAAGGCGGCCTGACGGTTTTTAACCCTCCCCTGCCTGTCTTACGAAGAGCTGACCCCGGCGACGGACTGCAGCTTCCTTCACCAACCCCGTCGACGCCGAGCATCGATAACACATGCTTCTCACGTTCCATGTAGCTAGCTTATATGTTGCGGCACTCTCGCTGGTCTTCTGCTTGTCTCTTTTTTGTACTATCTTTCAATACCTTCCCCTCCGGAACTTAATTTTGCATTGAATATTGACGCCATGTTGGTGATACTACGGGTGCCCTTGAGGGCCTTTAATACAGTGGTTCCCCGTTGCCTTCTGTATCCTTATGCCATTGACCAGTTTCATGGTTCCTCTGCCTTTGAGACCATTTTCTTGACCCCTGGACAAAAGAGTGCCCTATGTGTCGCCGTCCATTCTGGGTGCAGACGGTGCCGTTGTGGATTAACTTAGCTTCCTTTTTCACCTTTGACCTTACTAGCATGGGTGGCCCTACCAGGAGCATTTGCTCCCGCTGCTATTGGTCTAAAGGTCGTTTTAGACAAGACAATTTCTTGACTCAAATGTTAGTCAAGATGCGAGACAATCTAAATTATCTCGTATCATATAGCAAATTATTTGAAATATTGAATTGGATGGTAGATTAAATGGAAAAATATAACGTGTTCTATTTGTCAAGGACAAATTCTATGGGAGGAGGATATATTAATTCATTTCTTGAACAACTTTTGAGCCAAGAAATTGCCTTGTCTAAAACGACCTTAAGGATCATTAAAAGTATTGAGCCCTCTCGCTACGACAAAGTGTTAATCCCTGAGCCGGACTAGGTCTGCGTAACTCTGTCCTTCGGCCGGCTTTATCAGGATTGTCTCTTTCGTCTGCGTCTCCAACCTTTGCAAGCCCTGGCGCTAGTTGCGATCCTGATGAAGACGCTTCAACGATGATCTTTGTTAATATCCGCGTAGCCTGTTGGCTCCCTGACGGACGATGGTTTGTCCCCGTTGATGCCAGATGCTCCCTGTATTTGAATGCGATGGTGGAAGAAAAGCGCTCCTAGTAACCGCTGCAAATTTTTCTTATGATCAAAAGTGCTCCCTTACTTCAAAAAGCGCAAGAATCAATGGGGTAGACTGATAAAATATGTCTCCTTCTATAGTTCTCCAGTTATGAATTTTCCATCAATTAACTGTCTATTGTGATATGTATGCCCATGTTAGTAATTTCTGGTTAATTCTATAACGCGAAACATTAAAATATAATATTTCCCATTTAAATTATTACGACGTTTACACAACTGCACTCGTCCGCCGTGTCAAAATGTGCACTACTATAACTTTATTTAATCTGCAATATTATACATTTCCGTGATTAATATCATGAAATAAAAGCCAAAATTTGACAATATTGTCAAGGTTTCTATCAAAAATAATCTTATGCACACATTTGTTTACAATAATATTACATATGATGCACAAACTAGTAAACAAACAAATAAATCTCCACAGCTGTTTTGCAACACGAGTTTCTGAACGAAGTATCGTGGGCCGGGCTTCATTACAAATCGTTCCACATTATAAACCCGAAAATGATATAAATTATTTAGAATAGTTAATTATCATGTGTTTACGTAGTCGGCCCTGATAATTATTGCAAGCTCAATTCAAAGGCAATATGTGTTGTGAGCGAACGTTAACATGATCGATTGAGTAAGCGGAGAAATAGTTAATTTACCGCGACATATACATATATTATATTATAAACACATTCTAGATGCTAATTACAGTGAGATTTTTAGAGTTTCAATTGCAATAGGCGTACGCGGTAATTGAGTAATTAATAGCAGTATATTAAATGTTGACGGTAGTTATTGTAAATACATAATCACTACTATAAGTGTTGTGTTTCATATTGGTTAAATTAATTAGAGTTTAATAGATGTAATCATTTACGTCTACACTTTATAAATAAATCATTATTATATAATATATATATATATATATATATATATATATATATATATATATATATATTATTGTATACATGAAAAGAAAAAATCACGGCAATGATATTAATATGACAAAAATAGTAACAACTACGAAGGATACAGTTTAAAGAGGAAAATAGTAAAATATGAGGTCAGAATAGCAAAGAGTAGGGAATGGGAAAAGTTCTGGGAGACAATGGAGAAAACCCCAAAGGAAGCCCAAAAATTATTCTATAAACCACTAAAACTAAAACAGACAAGAAGTGACAATATACAAGACAGTCAAGGAATATTACTGAAGGAAAACGACAAAATACTAGAAAGAATATTTCGAAGACTTACTAACACAAAATGATGGAAATAAACAGAAGACAAGAAACAGAGACCAGAACGGCCCGGAAGCAGATATAAAGAGTATCAATGAAAAAAAAACTACTAGAAATAATAAGGAAACTGAAAATAGGGAAAGCACCAGGAGAAGACCAGATTTCAGCAGAAATGATTAAGCACATGGGAAATGTAGGTAACGAAATCCTACTGAAATTGACAAAATATGAAGCTCGAATAAAATACCTAAAGATTGACAAAAATCGTTAATCGTACCGATCCACAAGAAAGGCGATAAGGCAAAATATAGGGGTATAACACTCATAAGCATAGGTATGAAGATCTTAGAAAAAACTATAATAATAATAATCATAATAATAGATTTATTGCCCAACAGAACAAATTAAAAAATTATACATTACGTCGAATCCAAAATCTATTTTTGTGTTTAAATGTGTGCACGCATGAGAAATGTAATTAACTAACCTCATGTCTGTTTTCACTAACGATTACAAAAATTTAAAGGCACTAAATGATTTCAAGCGTTCTATCAATGCCCTCAACACGGGTTTTCTTACGATATGCAACTTGATTTATGGGATGTTGATTAAAAAGGGCGCTAGTCAACTAAACGTGTATTAAGTATGGATGACCATTCATTATTCGTAGTTATAGAACGTACTACGAAATAGTCATTAATTATTAAAAAAAAATCAGAACAAACATACTAATATTGTATTGTAACTTACATAATTTGTCTACGATTCCATACCGTATTTTTTACTAAAAGCTCAATCACCTATCAAAATTATAATTTTCTCAATCTAGTCTCCTATGAATTCCTCCTCGTTATAAATAATATATATAAATATATATATATATTATATATATATATATATATATATATATATATATATATATATATATATATATATATATGAAAAAGTAGCAGCAATATTACTCAAACTTATACTTAAACTGTATTGTAATACCGATATATGAAAAGAAAAATGATTGCTTAACCCCTTTATATTCAAACACGTGCTGTATATTTAAATAACACTTATTAATTACTACGTTAACATATTTATAGAAAAAACTGTGAAATTTCTTGTGGTATTTCTCCAAGCGATTACACTTGCTTGACAAAATAAATTAACCTACATGTTAAATATTCACGTCCTTGTCAATACAATCATATGTTTATCTTTTGCAGGCACTGGCGCAGAAGGAATCGGGCAATTTCTTAGTATGTCCCATGTCTGTGCTTTACGTGATGGCACTAACCGCTGTGGGTGCCCAAGGGGACACTTCTTACGAAATGAGCAGAGGCCTACGGTTACCTCAAAACCAGGATATAATCCGGCAAATCTTCAGTGAGCTATCACCGCATCTGCGCGGAACCGAGCACTATGCGCTAACATCCGCTAATAAAATGTTCGTAAAAGACGGTTTCAAATTAAATCAGGACTATAAAAATATGGCGGTGAGAGACTTCGACGCTGGAGTAGAGATCGTTGATTTCGCCCAGAACCGTCGTGCAGCCGCGTTAATAAACCACTGGGTGGAGCAAAAGACGAATAATAAAATACAGCAGTTAATGAATGCTGAAGATCTTTCCGCGAGTACCAGAATGGTGTTGGTGAATGCGATGCATTTCAAGGGACGCTGGTTAAAACCGTTCGATGTCTACGACACCGTTAAGAGCGCTTTTTATGGCACGGACGGAGATGCTCAGCTCGTTGATATGATGCAAATTACGGATTATTTTAATTATTACGAAAGCAAGGAGCTAGATTGTAAGTTCTTGGAGGTGCCATACGAAGGGGAGGATGTTTCGATGGTGTTCGTGTTACCGAATCAGTTGAATGGGTTAGTTGCGTTGGAAAGCAGAGCTGCTCAAGTGTTTGCACCACAGCCTTATACCAAACAACATATTCGAGTGCAAATACCGAAGTTTTCCATGGAAACGACAGTGGAATTCAAGACAATTTTGGAACAGGTAAATTTTTAACGTTGATAGTTGTGATGTGTAGAATAATCGGACTATTGATAGTTTAAAAAGTAAAAACTATTGAAATAAAATACCGTGACTGGTTAGTAGTGACGGGCTAAATATGTATGTAAAGGACCAAAATAGCTACCGGCTATATGGCCAGCTTAACTGACTATAAAATTTTAACATATTGAACCGCGCGGGCTAAAATAATATATATATATATATATATATATATATATATATATATATATATATATATATATATATATAGAGAGAGAGAGAGAGAGAGCACGCATAAATACCTTACTACTTTTTGTATATTTTTTGCATCCAGCCTGCACAAGGCTGGATGCAAAACGGCTGGATAGCCTACTAAATTTCTGTCAAAACAAAACTTCCTTGCGTAAGAAATGTGCTTTGTTTGCAATCCTATGTTTGCGGGCTAGTATGGTCTGGACTAGTCGGGATACACTAGACCGAAAGCAATCCAATGATGCAATTAAGCAACCGTATACAATTGTCGTCACGGCCTTCCTTAATCTATCTAGAACTACTCGAAAGTTATCGAAAAACGTACTGAAAACAATAAACAATTGCATACAATGGGACTGGTATGAGCAAGGGTGGCCAAAGCATTGTTTGGCCACCCCTGATACAAAGGGAACTATGAAGAGCTGGAAACGGAAGACCATATAATTTGTCACTGTCTTGCTCTAGTAAATGTCAGGCGAGTGCATTAGTATCTTCTCACCCTACAAAGTTTTGCAACTTGTACGTAGGATAGATTAGTGGGATGACAGCATTCCGGCAACTTACAAAATAAAAAGAGGATACCAAATAAATAAAAGCAAACCGAGAAAAATTATGGTGGCTGAAATAGAAACCTGTGAAGACAAAATTACAGTAATAAAGACACAATATAATTTAAAGAAAAGCGGAAAAAGGCAAACAAAATAATAAAATCAGTAAAGCTGCCAAAGATGAAATTAAAATTACATTCTGGAATGTAGCAGGATTAGTTAATAAATACGAACACTTCTAGGATTATATTCGAGTCAGATACTCGCAAATATTATATCAGAATATAATCAGATTCACAGAATGCTGGATAAAAGATAGAAGCTGGGGCAGAGTCCGACACTACCAAACAATTATGTTTGGCAATACCAACAGACGAAAAGAACGAAAAATAAAGAAGAAGAAAGAAACCTCCTTTGGTCCTTCCTTTATTTTTCGTACATAATATATAATAACAGGGGTCAATATAATATTTGGAGGAATATATGCACGGAAAAGTAGTCATAAGGAAAGGAATAATGGAAAGAAAAGATTGGAACACAGGGATAGAGAATAGTAACGACATACAGCCAAAATATCTCCAATACAAGAAAACTCGTCAAGGATCGCCATAAAGTGGGTGAAAAAGAAATGTTAATAAATTGAAAATTGAATCCATCCCCTAGATTTCAATGCGAAGATTGGTAGCAAAGGGAAGCGAGTAGATGGAGGAGAGGACAGTGGATTCACCAAAAACAGTATATTAAAATGCCAACGAAAAAGAGGTATTGTGCCTTCTGGAGATAGGGGTTGATTCGTAGTTAATGAAAACTGCGAGGGTGATAGCGAAGGGCACTGCACTTTCTTCGGGGAAAGAGGGCAGTCGGTAATCGACCACATCGTGACAAACGAGAAGGCGAGGGAGGTGACAAATAGTTTCAAGGTGGCAGAGAGGGTAGATTCGGAGCACCTACCTACTAGCTATAGCAGCGCCAAATACTCGAAACATCTGAATAAGAGCAAAATCAGATACGTAAATGATTGGACGGAAGAAGGAATTAAAGGATATATAGATGCATTTCCTGCAACAAATGTCGACACCAAAATGGAGGAACTAAAAACGATTATCGAGAAAGCATCAATAATCAGAAATATCAAGGATACTGGGGATCATCGGGTGTACAAAAATGATTCGTGGGACACAGAATGTAGAAAACAAAAAGAAAAAGCAAGCAAGGCATTGAGAAACTTCAGACATGTAAAGAACTACTACTAAACAAACATTGAGAAATGACCAAGAAGAAAATATCAATAGCAAATAATAACTGAATTTGTAGTTTGGAAATATATAAACAGCAAAAGAACAATAAAGCAGAGAAAGAATGACCAAATTCCGATGGAAGAATGGAAAAGGAGATATAAGTAATAAAGTGCGAGTGAATGGTAGCTTGAGCGAAGCCTTCTGGACCAATAAAGTAGTAAGACAGGTATGTTCACAGCCCTAGTCTGTTTGCACCATACATAACGGATATCGAAGAAATGTCAATGAGGGCACACTCTGGTGGGGAGGGGGTCTGGGTGGTCAAAACGTTTGGAGCCTCGCGTACGCGATGATTTGTCTTTGTTGGCAAGACAGGGGTCTGGTATGATACAAATTAGAGCTGAATGTGTAAAAAGAAAAAAATGTTAGTGTTTAGAAAAGGGAAATGAGAAAATTAGCAGAATACTGGAAATGAAAGGGATGGGGCATAGAAGAAATTAATGAGTTAAACTATCTGGGATATTGAATTAATGCAAGGAATACATCTAGCGCACATATAATAGAGTTAGCCAGGAAAGCAAATGATCTTTTAGGGAGAGTGTGGGGTATATGAGAAAGAATATTTGGGCATGACCAGAAAAGACAAATGATGATGTTTAACTGTTTATTAAAGAGCGAATGTATGGAGCTGAGGTAATCGGTTGGAACAAAGAACTAAAAGCTTTACATACGAAATACGTAAGATGGGTACTAGGACTAAGCAGGGAGACTCCATGCTACATAGTACTGGAAGAGGGTAAGGTGCGAGTGAAAGAAGAGTAGCAATGTGTAAACTATGGAGAAAGAATAAATGAGCGTAGTTAATGTAAGCTGTTGCAAGAATGTGTGAAAGAAAAAATAAACATTGAAAATGGAAGAGAGAAAAATTATGAGCGAAATAGGTATGCAAAATGTTAAATAGACATAATGAGAAATTTTGGAAGTTTCATGTCGGATGAATAGCGGGCATCGACAAAGATAAAAAAAGGCGCAGGCAAAAATATCAAGAATACGGGACTCCAGATACAATGCATCTTATCTAGACCTAATAGCTGCGGGAACGCCAGGATACCTGCTGACGGAGAAACCACGTGAAAGAAGAATGATTAATAGATTTCGATATATAAATGATGAGAAGGAGAATAGATTGTGAGAGAATTTAGATGTGAGAGCACGTAGAATGTGTGGAAAAGGAAAGAAATCGTTGGTTCACCTACTGAATGAATGTCCAGAGCTGAAAGTACTGAATGTAGAGAGGTAGTATTGAATGAGGACGGAATGGGATTAGAATAGATAAAAACAGGCAGCAAGAGTAGGACACATTTGATTTGGTTTTTGTAAATAGTTGCAACAGCCTGGTGGTCGGAGAACATACGAGACAAAACAAAAGACAAGAAAAATGCATGGCAAAGATACATAACGACAAAAATAGCGAAAACTACAAAAAAAATACAGAGACAAGAGCAAAATAATAAAAGACGAGGTTAGAATAGCAAAATCCAGGGAATGGGAAACGTTCGGGGAGACAATGGAAAAAAACGCAAGGGAAAACCAAAAGCTACTTTATATAACCCTAAAAGATTGCAGGAAAGAAAAAGGACAAGAAATGAGATACATACAAGACAAACAAGGAAAATGGTAAAGGAAAACGAAGAAATATTAGAAAGATGGAAAGAATATATTGAAGAATTACTAACCACATATAACGACAAAGAACAAAAGACAAGAATTAGAGACAAAAACAACACAGAAGCAGATACAGAGAGTATCAAGGAACAAGAACTACTAGAAATAATAAGGGAATTTAAAATACATTACAGCTGAAATGATCAAGCACCTGGGCCCGGCAGGTAAGGAAAAACTACGGAAACTACTGAACAACATATGGAAGACAAATATCATACCAAAAGACTGGCAAACAGCACTAATCGTACCGATACACAAGAAAGGGAATAAGACGAAATGCTCAAACTATAGAGGCATAACACTAATAAGTATAGGGATGAAAATATAAGAAAAGACAATAAACAAGAGAATAATAGCAAGAATAGAACAGACACTAGAAGAATCGCAATGCGGTTTTACAAAAGCAAGATCCACACAGGACAACATCTTCAAAATAAAACAAATCACAGAAAAAAGAACTACAAATAATAAAAACACATATTTAGGATTCATAGACGATGTAAATAGTTGCGAAATATATGTATAATGTGTGAATCTTAATAAATAATTATCGTACAAACAACCTTTATTTAGCATAACCCTTACATAAAATCAACTTAGAACAATAAAAAATATAACACTCATCCCTTGTACTCCTCCCTCGCCCATTTCCTCTCCTACGCCAACTTTTGCCGATTTACATGCCATTTCTGTCCTCTCTCAACCATTTACTCACCGTTTTGTAATCTCCCGCCCACTCTGCTTTCACACCCTCACATTCGTTGATTAGATACCACTACGTGCCACTCCCCATACTACGCTACATACGTGGTGTATCCTTGCCCCATCCACACGTTTCTTCCTCTATCTTCTGAACCGCATCTCGTTCTTGCCGTACATACTTTGTCCTGCCTGCTCCAGTCTCCGCTGGTTATTTAGCTCGGTTGTGTTCCCCGAAGTTGAAACTCCACATAACCAAGATTGTACGAGCGCTCCGTTTTACTCTTCTTTATGTGCTGTGTCCTCGTAGAACGTTGACTACCATCACAGCTAGTTGAAACCTGTCCACCGCAAGTCTGAAGAGTGCATACCACACCAATCGCGCAAACTCTTCAACCAAGACGTCTTACGCCTTCCAGGGCTGCGTTTGCCAGAATTTTTGCCCTGCATGATATTCTGCAGTAGTCTGTACTTCATGCCTCTCATTACATTTCTTCGTTTAATAGTGCATTGGAATTCTGTAGTTTTATTTAGACGATTAAGTATGTCTGCGTTGCGTATCTTATTGATCCATGATACCTTCAGAATTCCCCTATAGCACCACATTTCGAACGCCTCAAGTCGCTTCATTTCATTGCTATTCATAGTCCATGCTTCCACACCGTAAAGCAAGATTGAAAAAATATAACAGCGCAGTAAAGGGATTCTTAAAGCCAGGTCTCTACTGCACAAAACCCTACTTATCTTTCCGAACGCTGTGCGAGCATACTCTATACGTGACCTGACTTCCGTCTGATTGTCTTTATTGTTATTTATTTGACTACGGAGGTACTTGATCTTATCAACCTGTTCCAGTTTCTCACCATTTACTGTTATAATAGCTATTATATTATGGTGTATGGTTATTATGAGAACCTTTGTCTTCTTAATATTCAGATCGAGCCCCGCTTAAGCACACCGCTCAGTGACACTATCGAGCAAGCCCTGTAGATCTTCTTGACTACCGTGTCATCCGCATATCGAAAATTGTTTATAATTTCACCATTTACAACTATGCAATCTACTTTTATAGAGATTGCTTCCCTGAATATCCTCCCCGAGTAGACATTAAATAGTAATGGCGACAGAACGCAGCCTTGCCTAACGCCTCTTTAATGCTAACTGGTACTGAATTGCTTTTTATCAAATCTTCCTACTGCTGTTTGACTCCAGTATAAATTTGCGATTATGCAAATGTCTCTCCCATCTAGTCCAATATTGTTTAGTATTTCAATCATCAGTACTTCGTGCTTGACTCGATCAAATGCCTTCTGAAACTCAATGAAACACGCAAACAAATCAACCGACATATCCCGACACCTTTGAGTATGTACGTTCAACCCTCAAACCGAAACCACTGCGAAACCCGAACTGCGATTCGCTGAGTTAGTCTTCACATTTCTGGTATATACGACCATGAATAACTTTTAAAAAGATCTTCAGTAGATGACTCATCACGCTAATGGTCCTGTAGTCATCGCATGTCTTGCAGTTGGTTTCTTTGGTAATGTGACAAAGACAGATCTTACCACTCGCGGGGGATATTTCCAGAGGTGTATATAGTGTTGAATAAATCTGTTAATATCTGAATAGCTCTTTTATCATCTATTAGTTTGTACATTTCGCAAGGTAACTCATCTGGCCTGTTGCTTTACCCCTTTTTGCGAGTTTAATGGCACGTACTATTTCATCGCACGTTATTGGGGGTCCATTTGGTGTGGTTATTACTGGTCATCATTGAATAATTTAGAGATATAATTTAACCACTCTACTAGCTTCCCCTCTAGTTCAGGTATGATTTTCATTGGTCATTGTATAATCTCCCAACTTTCCTCACCTTTGTAATTCCCGCAGCTTTCTTATCTCTCTTGTACATATTGTACGCATCGTATTTTGCCTCAAGCTCTTCGATTTCTGCACTCTGTTCTGCAAAATATTGCGCCTTTGCCTGCCGGATGCCTTGTATTACTGCGTTCTGGAGCTCTTTGAATAGGCTTTTGTTGGTTTTTGAGATTCGTCGCTTCTCCATCAATTATTTCCTTAATCATCCACGATTTTTTTCTTTTTGTTTGCGGTTTGCTCTTTAGATTTTCGTTGCAGATTTAACTTATCGATGCTTTCAGTTTTCCCCAGTCTTTTTCTACATCAGACAGCTTCCGTGTACTAAGGCACTCCTTAAATTTCTTCCGAACTACGTCCATTACAGTCTCATTCTTTAACTGTGCTATGTCGATTTTGTTGCTCATAACTTTACTAATAACGTTTTTCAATCGTACATGAATTACTGCTATAACAGGATTATGGTCCGCGCCGTTGTCAGCCCCTGGATACGTTTTAACCGATTTTATGCCATTCCTAAAACGATGTGTTGTTAGAATATAGCCTATTTGATTTGACACTATCTTTTTGTCTGTCTCTACATTTGATTTCCAAGTGTAATGTCTTCTCATGGGCAATTTGATGTATGTGTTTTTTACACTAAAATCATATTCCTGGCAGAACTGAATAAGTCTATCGCCACGTTCATTTCTGTTTTCTAAGCCGTGGTCTCCACCCTGGCTGCCGTACTTCTTTCTCACCAACGCACTTACACTGTGCCAACGCAGCCCACACAACCCTCTTCAACTGCTGTATCGACTGCACTCCCACTTCACGTCCTTCAGCATTTTCTCATGTGCGCATATTTTCGTAAATTATATAGATTTAATATAAAGTAATATTTCAGAAACTTTACCTCTAAAATTGTTATTATTTACTATTATATCCTTTTTGTTTATGGTTATTTACATGACTGTAATATTCCATTTTCTTTTCTAGCCTCCCTAATTCTTCCAATCCTTTTTCTTTGAGTTTGTTTCTTCTTATCCATTTCCTACTTCATTTTTCGAGATATGGTTAAGTTTTAAAATTATTTTACAAACTATATATATATTATTGCCGGTTAGGTCCCCACATGATGAATGAATACCATGAATGCTTATCACTGAAGCTGTCGGTAGTAACGGTATTAATATTATATATCTATCAATCATGTATGAACGCACGCTTCTAAAAAATGCGTTGATTTTGTATGAGTTGGACTCAACGACAGCATTTTGGTTCGCACCACCGGAGAGAATAGCACCTGTCAGTTGTTCTCATTCGTGTTAGATGTCTACTACTTCCTCCGTAGATTATTACCATTTTTGTTTCACGCGTTATCTTTCTGATTTTATTTTTATTTGCCCGATCGTAAGGTGACTAAACAAGCGTTTGCGAGTTATGTACTTTTAGCTGATCTGTAAAACTTGTTATACCCGGTCTCTAATTTGTGGTATTTTATACTCATTTCACTAGTTATAGACACTAGTAACAATAATTGTTATCGATAGTTTTGTAACTATCAATAAATATGAACTAAAAACTATCAATTAGAAAATATCAATAATCAGATAACCAGACTAAAACGGATGGATGGTCTGCAATTGTCGACACAATTTAACACAGCACTCTGCGAAAAGTATAGTCAGATAATCCCTAGACTATCGATAGTTTGATAGTATTTATTCGATAGTGCGCATCACTACTTTAGTACACTAAGTGGTTATTTCGGCAAAATACGAAATATGAAAATTGCCTGTAAAATAAGATGACGCAAATTCTATAATATGTTTGACATAACTGCGAACTTAACTAGAAAATGTAAGAAATATTTATATTAGTAACCGTTCGGGCAAATTCGAAAATGCCCCAACGACGTTAATAGTAACTGTTTAGAAATGTCCTCAGTACTACCTGCATCTTATTAGCTCCTGATATACACCTTCTTCAACAAAATTATTTGAACACCTTAGGTACTCTCCTGGATTGGATGGATTTAATTCGGAATGTTAGGCAGCATATTATAAAATCTCTGAAATTTTTAATCAAATTGTAAAGCTCTACTTACCAATGGAACAATTCATCGAGGCGCTTAGTAAAAGACAAAGTGTATTAAAATATGACTGATTTTACTTTTGTCCTACGACATACGTTCACAGCTGATATTATATTTAACCGATAATAATAAAAAACGTTGGACATAATTCTCTGACCAGTGTCGCTGAATTACGTCCAACGTTTTTATTTAAAAGTTTTTTAACTATTAATGGTTCAGTAATATTAAGTCAAATTGTTTGATTCGATTTACTCAATCTAGCCATCAATAATTAAAACATTAATATTAATTAATATTTATATAATATAACTGAAAATATATATATATATATATATATATATATATATATATATATATATATATATATATAACTAAATAGTTATATTTAGTACAAGGATATAATTATTTTAATTTAAGTGTCTATCAAACCATCGACTAGTCGCCCGCCGGTCTGATATGTACACATCTCTGATGCTCATCACATATTACATACGATATTGGTAGACCGCCGCCTATAATTTAAAAAATAGGTCGCCCAAAGTGATCAAAAGTTTGCCCACTCCTGATACATATTATGAGATGCAAAAAGAATTCTGTATTTGGTATTTTGTATTTTGTACAGTAATTTAGTAATATTATACATCAATATAATTTTAATATTTTATTTCTTGAATAGTTGGGAATTCGTAAGGTCTTCTCGACGGAAGCTGACCTCAGTGGCATTAGCAACGACGGCACAAGGTTATACATCGATAAAGTAGTCCAAAAAACGTTTATAAACGTCACCGAGCAAGGCACAGAGGCAGCAGCAGCAACCGCAGGTTGGTTATCACAAAATCAGATATAAATAACACCTTTGTGACTAATTGCAACTCATCTAATCGTTACTAATTCGGTTCTTAATTAATCCAGGTGGCGTAATAACTCTGTCTATCCCGGCCCCCGCGAAGCTGGTGCGCCTCCAGTTCAAGGCGGACCATCCGTACCTCGTGTACCTGCAGACCGCGAAACGGGGGGACCAAACGCCGGTTGTCCTCTTTGCAGGACGCTACGGAGGACCGCTCAAGGCTTACTAATGCTGCCTTTCAACTCAGTTTAACACTTTCCCATTCTATTTCTTTAATTGTGACATTATAATCGTTTTGTATTTGCTAATAATAAAAAATAATAATTCTAGCTTTAATAACGTTTGCAGTTGTAGAGTATGTTGATTATTCCGGAGGGCTTAACTTTATACGTAAAGAGGTGACTGTGGACCATCCTGCTATTTTCTATCTTCAAGTCGCGCAACACACGGTGTTTATGGGTCGCGTCTCGCTGCCTGCTTCTTAAAAGGTAGCATATTGCGCGTTCGCCGCGGATCTGTTTAATCAGGGATTCTGTTTTAGCGTTCCTGCTGGAGAGAATCGGAGAGGGAAGCGTGCGCATTCCAGTTACATTTAAAGCGAATCATCCGTTTATATTTGGTTTAGTTGGGAGGACCGGTATCCTGTTCGCTGGACGAATTGCAAAAATCATTTGAGACCATTTAATATAATATTGTAATTTAGGTTATTACATAACGTTTTCCTTCCAATCCTTTTAGACATCATTATTTGATTGTTGTGCAGGGAACATATTTTTTTAATGTTTTCTCCTTAATCTTTTTTAGTCGTATTAAGACAGAATCCCCGGCTGAGGATTAAATCTAGCAGTAGTGATTACTACGTAGCGCTCTCTGCGTGGTTGTAAGTATTTGAGCAATAATCGTTCAATATTTGGGGATATATAAAATATATTTGTTACAAGAGTTTTTTTTTTCATACATATACATTAAAATAGTTTAGCATAAATAAAAATGTTACATCACAGAGTATCTATTTGTAAGCTCTAGATGGCAGTCGTCGCATACACGGACGGGTTTGGCCGATGAAGGCAGCGCCATGGAATTATCAGAGCACGCATGGCAAAAAATCTCACCACAATTCCTACAATGATGCTGAAAAAAGATTATAAAAAGTATATTATAATGAAATAAAAATATGAAACTAACATTTTTTGAGAGATAATATTGATCTACCAGTAATATAAATAAGCCATATTAATAAAAAACATTATGGGGTCAGTGTAGTATCTTATGATAAAAAATTCAATTGTTATCAATTGAAGAATTTAATATTTTCCACGTGATAATTTTCCCGCAATTGTTATGATAATCTTAATATACATTCCAAATGTTTTATTCAGAAATATTTATTTATATAACTATTCTCGAAGAAAATTAACAAACATGAATCGTATGTATAATTTTCAAGAATTGACATAGGCAAAGTGTAGTTTCTGTCCTATGACTTAGTGTATCTATAGACACTTTTGTTATTCAACAAAATACTCGAAATAAATAAAAAGAATTTTAGTGTTTAAAAACCGTAGTTCGTAAACACGGACTTTCTTTCTCCCAATTGATTTCAACAAAGTGATGCTAGCCACATGCAAAAAATGGTTATAAATATGCAGTAAACAACGAACGTCGAAGGGTTGGATAGATATTTTACAGAGATGGCCTTAAAATGGATTTTCGCAAAAAACGTTTTTAGCATGTTTACAATACTTATATAGGTATAAGGGCGAGTATTACGGCCATGAACTTTTTTTCTTGATCAGCCACTGTAAATTACTATATGACATTAATTTCAACTGCAACTACTGTTCTAGTGTGCTAAAGAGATACCAGTTTGTTTTTAATTTGCCAGATCAGTATATAAGCCCCAACAGAACTAAAACCCTACTTACTTTGGTATGGACAAAACATTATTTATCCTAATAATATTATTTATTATTATAATAATTGAAAAGGTGGTGTATGATATACGCAGAACCATTTTCAGGTTCAGGGGCCTTGATCTCTAATAATTTCGGGACCCTACAATTTTATAGCAACAAAAATCATGAGCTTTATATTTTACATATCTTTATATACTTTTTGTCATTCAGCAAACAAATCTATTCTCACGACCAGGGTTATTTAGTGCTTAGCACTTTTGGTAGTTCACACTTTATTGTAAATCGGCGTCCCTACGAAGGTGGGGCGTAATCTAGCATTAGTAATTTTTATAATGTAAAATGTGTAAAATTATATTTACAATTTAAACTTCGGGCGCATTTGATGTCTCAGACACACCACACATTTAGTATGCTGTCTAGGTTCGATTTGCTTGAAACATGTAATTTTTTTTGTAATCCATGTTCAGTTATGGCCTCTTATGAAGTTGTGAAATAGTTAAAAAAATGTTGGTATAGGTGTAATTAGCCGTGGCCTCTCAGGTGCATTGCGTCCCTGTTAAAATAATATTGCGCCCGACAGAAGGTTAAGCATAACATGTCATAATGTTTTTGAAGTAGTAACTTACCTTACGACGTGTCAGCGCAAATTCTCTAGTACAAGCTTTACAGTGTGTGACCGAAGTGTCTTTAGTCCACGTGGCATCCGCGGCTTTTTTCTTAGCGTTCTCCTCTCGCAGCTCGGACAGCTCTAGCCGGGATACGCTCAGTTGTGTACCGAGTTCTTCGAGTGTTAGATCTTGCTCTAAAATGTGGTCCTTTAGACCATAATACTCTTCCTGCAGGGAGGCGTATTTCTGCAAATAAAATGTATGTAATTTACTTCCTAGTAATATACATAGTTTCCAGAGAATTTCCCAGAGAATGATATATCTCAACATATCGTAATGATGCAATAATTACAGTGGATTATGATAACTTTCAGAGAAAATACGAGACAACAAATATTTTTTAGGCCCTTATGTTTCTAGTATGGAGACGAAAGCTCCGACTTTGAGGCCATAACATTCGCCCTAATATCCCCTAAACCCCTAAAATCGTGAAGATATATCTTATATACGCATCAAAACCAATATATCTTATATAAGCATCAAAACAACGTGGCGAAGTTAAAGATATGGCGGAAACGGTGGAAGTTTAGATAGGACCAGCATAAAGTCAACGATTTGTGGTAAATGACAACACAATATCGGTTAGCTCAACGAAGCCTGCATATTAAGAAAACAGGATGAACGGAAACTACTAAAGCAAACTGGAGACGGAACCGAGCGAAAGAAACTAGCTGTGATGAAAATGCGAGATTAGTAAAGCAAACTGGCAAAATAAATTAAGAGAGCAAATTAATGGAATTAAAACGGACAGATATCGCTGTTTGTGAAGAATCATCGAAGAACATCAAGCACATGGCGAAAACATCTCACTACAGAAGTGGAGAGCACATTTTCAAGAACTATTGCAAAATGATCCAACAACACTAAGCTTTATTAAAAAGACGATTATTGAAGAAGAAGTCTTCAGTCTGGATGACATGGAAACAGCACTAGAGGACGCCGAGGGATAGTGGTAATGGATTCGCGTTTAAACTGAATGCTAACTTACTTTTGACAAGACTACCTAGTACTCACTAGTGAGAGAGAGAGATAGTGCACGAAGGCCCCTCGGGCAGCCAAAGCTTCGTAGTAAGAAGATGGCCCCATCCAGACGTAACTACTATTGCTTTTGAGGACGACCTAGCAGTGGTGGTCAGATGGAAAGACCTCAACGAAACGGAAACAAAGCTAAGACACATTGTTGGAGAACTCTGGACTCATGGTCGTAGTACTGAAGACAGAAGTCGCCGTCCTGTCAAACAGGAGGGTAGGCACACAGGGGGCGTCCGCCAAGACAGGATGCTGGCGACAGACCATGCGAAACAAGATATCAAGTACCTGGGAACCTTGCGGGAGGCCAACAACAGCTACACAGCACAGGTGCTCTCCACAACGAAGAAAGCTGCACGCACCGAAGCCTCACTATCGCGACTCTTACCAAACATCGGCGACCCGGGCGAGGAGAAGCGCAAACTCCTAGCAACGGTGTCTCGCGCCGAACTTGCACGGCTTGGGCAGATGCAACAAGGTCCAAGCGAAATGCGGATAGACTAAAGGAGGGAGTGGCGCACCAGCGCCTTGAGAATCACCCGGCCGTATAGAACCATCTCCACCGATGCGATGGATGTGCTGGCCGTGACCATTCCGGCAGACCTGCTGATGGATGAACGAGCGATCTACCATGAGACGAAGAGGGGTACGGCCCCGAAAGACGCTGCAAGATAAGCGAGGATCATTACCATGACACAGTGTAAAAGACGCTGTGGTTCATGAACCGCTAGTAGACAGAAAACACGGACAAGTAGACCACTGCAGGTGGTATCAGAGCACGGCGACTTCCAGTCCTACCTGCTCCGCACCAGAAAGGCAAAACAGGCAGATGTAGACATTGCGACTGAACGGACGAGCTTGCATACACCATTTACGATTGTCATAAAAGACACAGAACGAACCACTCTATGGCTTGTATTAGGAGAACAACACCCGACACCGGATCAAATTGGCTCACTTGTTGTCAACGAAAGAAAACTGGAAAGCTGTGGCGAAATTCGTTGAGTCCGTGATGAGGCAGAAATACCAAATGAATCTACGAGGACGACAATAACAAGACAACCAGAGCATGACAAGATACCCCAATATCGAATATAGAGGAAATTTTGTACAATACCCGCTATGTGCACATACAAGTATCCACATGATACAGGTATGGTAGCGAAGCACGGGGAAGAAAATGGTCGATATCGCAACAATAGCCGCTTTCGTTAATTGTTCGGAAGCCGTTCTACGCTGGTTTTAGTCCGGAATAGCTCCCTAACGTTAAACTAAAGCGGCTAATATAGAACGTATGTACTGTAAGGAGCAAAAAGTACGTGGGTGTATTGGGTGATTGAATGTGATAAGATTTAGTGGAGTACAACAGAGAGACGGCTAGCGAAAATATGAAGAGTGTGTCTGGGAATAAAGGATAAGGAATGAAAGTACTTAGCATGCTATTATGAGCATAAAACATACAAAGGGTTGTTTGATATAGTTGCGTTTTTGGAAGAGTTATGCCTTTCGCCTCTTCGCCTACCGTGTCTTAGGCGAAGACGCGGTGCCGGCGCGGAGAGAAACACGAGGCAAATCTCCGCGCCTCGTCATCTAAGTGGGCATTGTACCACATGTTTATATAGAGGGGGCTTGAAGTGTCGTGCCTCTCGCAGCGCCGGTACCGCGTCCTTGCCTTTTCGCTTAAGACAAGGTAGGCGCAGAGGCGAAAGGCATAACTCTTCCATGCCGCCTCTACGTAAACATAAGGTGCAATGTCCACCCCTTCACTGCATATGGACATCACAATCGCCTGTGCAACGTCGCGCCTGCGCCCGACGCCCGATGTGTGAATCGGGCCTTAGGCCCTTACACGGTCAATAATACTGTCAATACTAGTACTGTCCGTATTTACGTCAATCCACCGTCAATATTTATCGACCATGCACGGTCATTCATATTGTCAGTATTTTCGTTATTATATTGTTCCAGACAATTAATATGGATAATCGAAAAAAGCGTTCCTCGCAATCATTCTGGCTTAAAACGTACTACTGTGCGCAAGAGATGGATGAATGATTGGTTAAATAAGCGTGAACGGTACTCGCACATTGTTTTATTAAAAGAAATTCTCATGACGGATGTTACATACAAAAAGTTTTTAATAATGTTAAAACATTTCTTGGCGAGGCAAGAAACAACCATGAGAAATTGCATTTCAGCCTGACGAAAGATTAGCAGTTACTTTAAGATAACTCGTTACAGGCATGTAGTTTGAGTACTTAACGTTTTCCGCAATCATGTCACCAGCAGTAGTAAGTCAAACTGTGAATGAAACATTACTGCTTCAATATACATTTTTTAGGGTCTTTTAATTCCTCATTATCATCAGAAACCTCTTCATAGTATGTTTCTGACAAAAAGTGTGTCTCATCATCCATTATTGTAGAAATAAGTAATAATATATGTATATGAGTACGCAAAACACACTGTCGCACAATTGTCAGTGAGATATTGAAATACTGACGCTTAGTTTACAAAATATCCGGAATCCGTCAGTATTTTGTTCAATCCATCAATACTGCACCTTACACGATCAGTAATATCCTCAATATTTTAAAATACTGACAGTATTTATTATTGACCGTGTAAGGTGGCTTAATAAGTCGATCGCGACAAATATTAATAAAAAATAGTCTATCATATGTATACAAAAGTTGGCACCCCTGGTATATATATATATATATATATATATATATATATATATATATATATATATGTTGTAAATAGTCTGTTTTTTAAGTCTATAAGTTATATATTTTGTATTGATTTTATGTATTTTGGAGTTGCGAATAAAGGTTGATATACATATGTAGAATCCCAGTAACGAGACAATTTAAAAATGTTTTTTTATTTTTTGTTGAGCTGCATTCATAACCGTCCTGGGGACAATTTTTAAGCGATCGTGATGAATATATAGATCGAGAGACCTTCGCTATTATTGCGAATGGTGTCGATTTTTGATCTTTCGCTTTGTGGTGAACTTTGACCAAACTAAACACTTGACTAATTATGTTTAAACATTAATTTTTGAGTTAAAACAATTAGTTCATCGCTATGCTACGTGTACGCTTTAAAACGCATGATCATAGCTCAAAATTCGCTCCCCTGGACGATAGACGGCTTAGACAAAAAATAGAGGGTTATTGAGAAGTCGGATTTTTGTCAAGAGCTAATTGAGGAGCGTTTGCCTACTTATTTTTTTGAAGCACTGTTTATCGTGACAGAAATATCGATATGATATCTATCATATAAAGAAATTTGTATTAATTCAATGCAAATGCATGCTGTGAAAAGTTGTTTATGAAATTTAAAAATCTGTTCGAGGTAGTTAATTAATTCAAAGAATAGATTGTGCTCGCTTATATTTTGATTTTTAACAAATCAATGCTATTTTTTCGATTTGATTTTTTTAATAAATGTATTAGTAATTATGTACTTTTATAACGTATGGCTCATACCATTATAAGATACATAAATGTTAATTAACAAGACTTTTTTTAGATAAAGTGTTAATTATAGAAAACATTACATTTCATAGAATATATGAATATTTAATAAACTTTACTTATAATTTAATATTATTTTTTATTTATTTATTGTTGCTGTTTGCCATTATTATTTTTATTTGTTAATTTTTGGGAGTTTTCTCTTATTCGCTAAATCGTGCCGTGTGTCAGTCCATTTTTTGCCATTAGAGAACAATACTCATGTATTGTTTATTGGGGAAATTTTGTATTGTGGAGGGGTTATGCCATATAAAGGTATTTTTTTATAATTTAATAGGAATCATTGACAACGGAACCATTTTTAGTTTTGTTCAAAATGGTTCCGTTGTCAATTCCACACCACTTCTCTTCACTAATGGCAAAAAATGGACTGACACACGGCATGATTTAGCGAATAAGAGAAAACCAAAAATTAACAAATAAAAATAATAATGGAACGGAACAACAGAAAGGAAATTACGGAGCAGAGACCCTCAGTACGAGCACTAGAACGTCGCCAACCAGCGACCGCCTTGAACCCCTGGAAACCCAGGCCGGGGGCTTCAAAATATCGACCGGAGCTATAGACTTCCTCGATTCGACGGAAGATGACATATCAATCCCTTCAAGAGAATGGGGCGAATAGAGAGTACACCGCCGTCCCCAAAGAGTGGAACGGACTCAGAGTGGAACTATGAATGGGACTGGCCCAAAAAGAGAAACCGTCGGTAAAGGAATCAGCGGCGGAAACTGGCCCGACCAAGAATGGAAAAGCGTCGCGGCTAATTCAAAAAGGCTCTTTGAAATATTTGACAGGGAAGCAAAGAAAAACAAAACAACAAAGAATAAATATGACGGGGAGATCCGCATCCGAACAATGCAAACAGAGATGACGAAACTCCGGAACGAAATCAAGAGGCTGAGAGATGAAGACAGGCAGGGAAATGACTACAACTAAAGGGGCAGGTGGCAAACCTCAAATCGGAACTCCAAGAAAAGCATTCTGGCCTGAAGTCATCTACAACAAGGTAGCACTAGTAAAGGGCGAGGCAGCCAGAACAAACAAATATGCAGAACGGGTGCGCCTCATTGACGAGGGATGCAGGAAGGACCTCAAACATGGTGGTTTCGCGGCGCTAAGCAGGATTACAGCGATCATAGGCCAATTACACGAACGGACTGGGTCGCCCACTTCATATTATGGGACACTTCAACTGGACACTTCAACTAAAGACAGGGCGAGGAGAACCCTTTACGATGCCGCCCGGAGTTTAAGGGATATAGTGAAAGCGGCAAACACGAATGCACTACTGATAAAAGCCCCCAAGATCACCAAAACAGACGTCTGGAATACAAATTTCAGGGTTAGCCTATAAGTATCGCACTGATGGATCTAGAGAGGAGGTCCCTGCCCAAACACCGCGGCAGACCACAACAAAAACGCGACCGTCAAGTAAGGAGGAAGAGGTCATATTGTTCAAACCGAGGGAAAGCCAAACGTACGCGGACCTAGTCCGCAGCACATGAGACGCAGACCATGGAGAAAACATCATCGCCAGGGCAAAAAAAAAGAATCCAAGTCAAAGGCAGTACCACCAAAGTGAACCAGCTACGTGACCCCGCGTAGCAGCAAAAGCTCCGGGATCGAGACTCATAAGAGGAAGAGATGTAACCCTTCATGTTAGGGGCCTGGGCATCCTCACTACCAAAGAGGGGGTAGAATAAGCCATAAAGACGACCATTGAGGCCGGCCCAAAATAGCAGCCAGGTTACATCTTGATTACCACATCGGAGATAGGGGCGGAGGGGCTGACCGCAGCAAAATTCAAAATAGGACTAATTCAGATTAAGTTCACCGAGCGGGAGAAAACACCTTGGGGCTGCAACCGCTGCTGGGAGGACGGACACCGGCAAGAATCGTGCACAGGCCCGGACCGCAGTCAAACATGAATAAGGTGCGGAGAGGGCGGCCACATTTCGAAAAGCTGCAACAGAGGCACGGCCTTCATATACACAAAAAATGGCAGGCGATTGAGGAGGCAATGAATAGGCCAAGAGGAGCCGGCGGAGATAGCTTTGATCACACGCAGCAGTAACCTCCACGGAAGTAATAATACTACAAGCTAATGTTACCGAAACTCAGTGTCGGGATGGTGAAGGAAGCTGCAGTTCGTCGCTGGGGACAGCTCTTTGTGAGGCAGATACGGGGAGGGTTAACAGCAGTCAGGCCGCCTTACAGGGAAACTAGGATGTTCGAAACGGTTCTGTGAGTCATGGTGAGGGATTTCCGTCACAAGAGGAATAAGGAGAGATACAATTATCAGCGTAATCTGATAGCTGGAGAGAAAATAAATCGATCGATCTGAGTCTTGGTGAGGGAGGATCGATTTACCAATGGTAAAAGGAAGCCATAAACCATGAACTCCTAAGACAGACTCTCCAAGACATGCCAAACCTCCAAAAAAACGATATTGACCAAATGGCTTAGTGCATACTGGTGAAAGTATCTGAACGGAAAAAGGAGGCAAAGAGTACCAGTAGAAAGGTGCAGCGAGCGAGAGCGGTTTGGCACCGACCGGACTACTCCAGGACCAATACCGGAAAAGCAGAAGGGCATACAGAAGGACCATAGAACAGAGCCAGTTGGCATGTTGGAACAAATGTTGTAGGAAGGTTGATGTCGAGTCGTGGGGCCTCCCCTACAAAATTGTAATGCATAAGATCGTAGCGCCCCGTCTGGATCTATAGCCACTGTACCTTGAGGAATAAGAGCGGGTAGTGGCAGTCCTTTTTCCGACTGGCACAAACACAAGCTCAGAGCACACACAAGAGGCTCCAGACCAGAAACAACAACAATACTACCCGCTGACTGGAACGAGGAGGAAGCCATGTAAACCATAAGCAGACTACCCAACAAGAAAGCCCCAGGACCGGATGGTCTTCCAAACGAAGTCCTGAAGGCAGTATCACCAGAGGCCGCAAAACTGCTAACCCGGATCGCCAACACGTGCCTAGATGAAGGCACCATCCCCCGTCGACAAGGATGGTAATTATTCCTAAACCAGCGAAGCCGGCCAGCGCTCCTATCTCCTACCTATGCCTGGATGGAGTGACCAAGGTCACGGAACGGTTAATGTCAGCCCAATTCTCGAGGAGACTGGTAGATTCCACGACGAACAATTCGGATTTCGAAGAGGGAGGTCGACAACAGACACCATCCTGGCCGTATATACCCTTGTCACGGAAACAAACACAGGGACATGAAGGATTCGCAAACACTGCATAATTGTCACCCTGGACGGAACGAATGCATTCAATACACCACCATGGGTGACTATTACAGATGTCCTGCGGAGCAGAAGAGTTTCCGTACTTCTAATCAACATGGTTGGAGGATACGTCAGTGATCGCGAGATGTTGTACGAGAGCACCGAAGGGCCGTCAAGATTCGAGGTGACGGGGTTCCCACAAGGATCCATGCTGTGGCCCTCATTTGGAACGTCGCCTACAACGATGCCCGTAGGCTGTAGCTGCTCGATGATGTGACCTCCATCGCCGACGACATCGCAGTATTCGACCGAGGGCGGATCCTTGAACGCATACTCAAGAAGATAAAACGGGCCGTAAAAAATATGGCGGACTGGATGGCGCGGCGGCTATAACCGAAGTAGCTCTACTCTCCACTAAAAGTGCAGACATCCAAGACGCCAATGCCATCAGGCTACTGAGACGCAATCTCACAGTGGCTAGAAAGATTCGCTGCTTAGGAACAACCCTGTAGTCAAACCGCAACCACATGTCACAGGTGATAGAGGCTACAAAAAAGGGAGTTGCTGGCGACGGTGTCGCGCGCCGAACTCCTGTATGCAGCACCGGTCTGGGTCAATGGTACAAAGACTCAGCGCAACGCGGACAAGAAAAGGATCTTCGTATTACCCGGGCATATCCAACAGTATCGACGGATGCGGTTGAAGCTGCAAAGACAATACTAGGTGATCAACTCGTGGAGGAGCGGGCCGAGCCATACCGTCCCTTGATTGCCCTCAAGGACAGACATTCCCAAAGATCGCCAGGCAGAGACAGAGCCAGACAGATAACTTTCGAAAAATGGCAACAACGGTGGGAGGAGACACCCCACGTGGCCTGGACTACGAACATCATCCCCCAAATCGAACCATGGGTGAGCCGAAGGTACGGTGAGCTGGAACACTGGGCCGCGCAGATACTGTCCGGCCATGGATTATTCAAGGAGTAATTACACTGGATAGGCAAGGCTGAAACAGCTATATGCCGATACTACAGTGGGACAAATGTTCAAGGACACACCATCATCACCTGCCAACTATGGTACCAGGAACGCCTATGGCTAGAGTCTAAGTCGAGGGAAACAGCCTCACAGAAACTGGGAGACAAGATGCTGCAAAACAGCACAAACTGGGATGCGGGGGTACGGTTTGCCAGGACAGTGATGAGACCGAAATTAAAGGACGACTTGAGGGGCCGTGACGAGACCGAAGACGCCTTAGCGAAGAAATACGTGGCCGACGACCAATGCGACAAGACACAGAACAAGCGATGGCGAAGAGACAGGAATGACTGACTGACGCAAGACGACGCTAGGGGCTTAGAGTGCCTCTGAGGCGGACAAGCCCCGAGCGACAGAGCGTGTGCTTTGGTTTTGCCGGTAGCCGTCCCGGACAGAACGCGAGGGGACTCCGGTACTACCCATGACTACATCTAGTGGTGGTAACGGAGGTTCTTTCGAAGATTCAACCTCACAGGACAAAAAAATCTACATTGCTAAGGCTAGCCTTAATAAAGAATTTAAAAATATAGATGTTTACAATACCTGTGCTACCAGTTTTATCTGCGACAGCTCTGTTTGTAGGTGTGAAATCTTCTCGCGGTCCTGCTGCATTGTCTCCTGCAAAGACTGCCTCCATTCGCGTTCTACCCGTAAGTCACCCTCGACATTGGTAGTAATCTCCTCATGCTGCGTGAGGTGCATATCCAACTGCCGGCGTTGAGCTTCAATATTTAGACGAACGTGTTCGCTCTCCATAAATCTAATATTAAAAAATGTCTGCCTTTAGAATACATAGTGTGGATTGAATAAGTTCCAACTGCTCAAACTGTTTAAACAATGCAGTGCCAAACATTACCGCTTTGGTGCATGGGTGCAACCACTGTGATAATAAAGGGAGCGGTAATGGCGACGTTGTAACAAGAAATATGTTTGCACGTATATAAGAATGCAAGAGTTCACAGAATCGCAATATAATTAAGGTACACGCTGTTAATTCCGTGCACCTTAATTATATTGCATTCTTACAATCAACAACTGATGTGAATGTATGTTTAACAATGTCACCACTAGGGATTCATTACCAGAACAAATTTTAATATCGGTATTTAAATCTTGTGATTTCGGGATCCCGGGACCTGCATTGAATTAATTCAATATATTTACAAAAAAAAGATTTTAGAGATAAATGGGAATAGTTCAAAATGACTAAAATTGATTGGCATAAAATATTTGTTAAAAATTCATTTTAACATCTTATTATTCATAATCATCTTCGTCTCATTATCATAAAATTGTTGAGAATAAATACTCAACCATCTAATTACGTTACTGTAGAGAAATCTGCAGAGACCTGTACCCTCAGATTAATTTGTTATTGACTATTAGTTTATATTAAATTCGTTTATAATAAAATTATAAAAACACTTAATTACAAATAAAGCATCTAAATTCTTTTAGAAAGGTTCCAGTTCCACAAATAGTGTTTTATTCAAATTTTGCACTTTCTCAAAGTTATTTTAGTTAGAATTCGAGATTTCATTCAACACAATACAATTACATTTATATTGATAAGTTGTACAATTGTAAATGCCAGTAATTGTGGACGAATACCGGTATTGAAATAGAGACTAAATTGGACCGGTATTGAAATACCGGCAAATTGATAAAACATTATAAAGTAACAATTAAATTCTTCTGAAAATGGATTTACTGTATAAACATCGTCATTTGACTAAACCCCCTCTACTTATTAGAGTGTAAACAACTCAGACTAATGAATTTATGTAAAGGTGTGATATCAAATTCACATATCAGGTTCTATCAAATAGCCACAGATATATATTAGTCTCAAGTAAAAACCAAAATAAAATATAAAGGTAGGGCGGAGGAAAGGCAAACCAGCTACAACTACGAAAAAAACCAAAACAACAACAAAACACAAAACATAAAATAAATACCACCAAAATGAGTTCAAATATTTTTTATTGAAATACATGGGTTATCTTCGACCTAAGCGTCCAACTGCAAAAATAATTGCTACATTGTTATTCACAAGAAACAAAGCATTTACAGTTATACATTTAGAAGATTACAGTTGTTTGGTTAATTTAAAAAATCGTCCGTCGTGTAGTGATGGTTTGCCAACGCTCCGCCCCGCGCTCCTTCCCCCGTTCCCCCCACGCAATTAACTACTAATTGTTACTGCTTGATTAGTGAAAGCAACAGTTACGTACTTATTCTCGAGAGCCACCACCGTGTCCGTCATGGACTCCGTCTTGGCCTCGAGCTTCTCGACCAGCTCGGTCTTGTGCTTCAGGGAGCCCTCGCTTTCCTGGAAAAGGTCACCGCCGATCAAGTCAAACTCAAGAAAAATTGAAATCAAAATAAACCGCGTGTTATATACGTCGCGAAACTATTTAGAGGAGGCGGCAGAGCGCGGCGCCGGCGTCGGCACGATCGGCTTTGCTTTCTCGCTCGTCGGCGTCGTGCGTTTCTTTTCCTGCGCCTGATGGTTGAACTTCTCCAAGTTGGAGAGGATCTTGCCGATCTGGCCCGCCTTCGCCTGCAGCCGGCTCACCACCTCGCCTTTCTGCGTCAACTCCATCTCACACTCCTACAGCATATCAGATTCATTGAGTCATTTTAAACATGGTTACAATTCTTTACAATCATCATTCTAGGGTTTTCTATAGATAAAACATGTTTGTCAATCAAACAACAATTATGTAAGGTGTTTTGAATATTTTCAACTAACGAGGAGTAGTATAGGTTTAACAAAGCGACTGTAAATTATATATATATATATATATATATATATATATATATATATATATATATATATAATTATAATTATGAAAGGTGTTTTGAATATTTTCAACTAACGAGGAGTAGTATAGGTTTAACAAAGCGACTGTAACTTTACCACAGTCATAACTACAATGTGGCTTACGGCAAGGCACATTTAGTGTTGTAATTGTGATATTTCTCAACTTATTTGTCAATGTGCATAGGTAGTCAGTGGTAAAAACCGGTCCAAAAATGTGATGTAAATGTTTTGGGCGTAATTAGTCGAGTCGTGTATTTATTTCCCTAAATCCGAAACTGACTTTATATGGACTATTTTTGTCTCTCAATTCTTGATAGCAATAATCTTTCGAATAAACATTATGATAGATTCGCTCGAACTAAAGTTGATGATACTCAAGCGTGGTAAAATTTTTCGTCAAAAAAGACAGCTTGTGCCGATAAAACGCTTTTTGTATATTTTCTCTCGATAAATAAACACCACCGCCAATCAACAAATCACGAGCGCGCGTGAAATAATTTCAACTAATGAAGAGGCAGTATTGATTTACCAGATATCGATAACCATTGCGGCTTCTCGGTATTTTTTTTTCATTCAATTTTTACTGCCAATAAGCTTTCAAATCAACAATTTGATAAATTTGCTCGAACTACTTGAGTATTTACCCCCAATAAAAACAGACGCGCTGATCTGTTATTATGTTTGAAAACAATATATATATATATTTATATATATATATATATATATATATATATATATATATATATATATAACATGTGGTATGCTGTTTTAGTTAGTCAGTTAAAACATAAACGCACTCGAATAACGAAATTCCTTAAACTCTTACTCTGCTCTCATGTATGTATCGCTCATTCCTACACAAAGTCACCCAACACCTTACCTGCAATTTCTTATACATCTCCAAATTTATTAGTTTGATATCATCAAGCTGCCTGCGTAAAGATATGATGGTATCTTGTTTCTCATGAATGTCCTTCTCTAATAGCTTCATAGCTACCTCCATTTCAGCCTTTAAATCCATCTGCAAATCAATTTTTAAAATATTTTGATACAATATCCAATAATAAGTCGTTGCATAAATAGTATAGAGGCAGATAAGATATTGGCTCACTCTCACATACCCGGGTTTGAATCCCGTTGGGTTAATCCAATCTAATATTAAAATAGCATGTAATATGAATCTTAGGGGTGTAAGGGGGTGATGATTATATGTCAACCCAAAGGACAACCTCACCTGCACGTGGTACACCCTGCTAGATAACCAACGAGGCTCTGTCGACCGAATAACTACCGGTATAAGTAGTCCCTCTTGCCAGCCAACAGCTTCGGGTGGACGAGCTGGCAGGAGTGGGGCAATTCCTTGCCCAGGGAGTGAGAAATCACCCCCAAAGGCGAATGAACCGACAAACTGGTCAACGGCGTGGAGATGCGGAAAGAAACGGGAAACTACCGCATTAAAGGTCTCTAAGACATCCCTAGTACAATCATCATTATGACGGACAAAACCAAAAATGGCCCCGTGTATCGGCGTCCCTTAAGTGGGACAGGGGTGCAACGAATCTCCGAGTCCAAAATAAAGAAGAACAGTACACTACAGCATGAAAACATAACGAAAACGACCAAATCAATAGGAATAGGCACATGGAATGTGCGGAGTGCATATGAAGATGGAAAGATCCACAACATTGTACAAGAAATGAATAGGATGAAGGTAGATATCATGGGCATAAGTGAGACGCGTTGGAAGGGCTCGGGATATAGTACAGTACTTGATCATTTGATACACTACGCTGGTAACGACGACAAACAGCATCGAAATGGGGTAGCCTTCATAGTAACCCGAGAAGTCAAAAGCTTAGTAAAAAATGTAATATTCCAATCAGATAGAGTCATAATCGTTCAACTGGAAGCAAAGCCATTTAACATAAACATCATACAAGTCTACTTTCCAACTACAGACAAGGACGATACAGAGGTAGATGGACTATATGAGCAGATAGAGCATGTCCTAAAATCAACCAAGAAAAACGAAGTTACACTGGTAATGGGAGATCTCAATGCTAAGGTTGGACAAGGAAAAGAAGACAAGATACTCGGATCTTATGGACTTGGGTCACGGAACGATAGAGGAGATAGATTCTTCCAATTTTGTAGAGAAAAAGAACTTGTTATAACACATACGTTTTATAAACTTCCTCAGAGGCGTCTATATACTTGGACATCACCAGCAAATACAACTCAAAAAGTAGTCAGAAACCAAATCGATTACATAACTATCAATCAAAAATTTCGAAACAGCATAAAATCTGCAAAAACATATCCGGGAGCAGATGCAAACTCTGATTACAATCCTCTTGTGGCATTATTTAAGATGAGACTTAAAAAGATGAAAAAGAAACAGCAAGCATCAGACCCTATATATGACTTAAGAAAGGTGCGAGTAGACGTTAATCTCAGAACAGTTATAACCAACTGGTAACCAAAACCTTCGAAACAATAAACAGAAGATCTCAGTGTAGGGCAGCAATGGGAAAACAGCAGAAACGTATTTTGTGATATAATTAAAGAACACGTACCAAAAAAGAGACGGGCAAAACATAAAGAATGCATGACAAACGACATTTTAAAAATGATTAATGATAAAAGGATGCTTAAAGGAAAGGGCCAAGAAAAATACAAAGAACTAAATAAACAAATACGGAAAAAAATCAGGAATGCAGGAAGAACTGATGAGAGCGGAATGTCTAGAAATAGAAGAACTACAAAAGAAACATGATCACTTCAATATGCATCGTAAGATAAAAGAGGCCGCGGGCACTGAAAGGAAAAGACTACAGGAAAGACTTGAAGATGAAAATGAAAGTGGAAATGAAATCACAGACATAAAAAAAATATCGCTGTGGAAAGGCTATGTGCACAAGCTTTTTGAAGATGATTGACCGGAAGACCATGGTATGTAGTACGCTTATACTGGACCGCAAATAACAATGGAGGAGGTTAGAAACGCGTTAAAAACAGAGCAAAAAAATAGCAAAAAATGGCAAAGCGGTAGACCCAGATAAAATCCCAACAGAGATATTCAAGCTTTTTAATGAAAAAGCCATAAACACGCTTACTCAACTATATTATTTAGTATATGATACGGAGAAAATACCTAAAGATTGGCTCCAATCCACTTTTATTACTATTTCGAAAAAAAACAACATCAAAGCAATGAGACGAATATCGTACTATAAGCATAATGAGCCACGCCCTTAAGGTATTTCTAAAAATCATATACCACCACATATACCGATAATGTGAAGACCATATTGAAGAGACGCAATTTAGTTTCAGGAATGCGTTAGGACCAGAGAAGCACTATTTGTGCTCAATGTATTAGTCCAGAGATGCAGAGATGTTAACTACGATGTACACTTGTGATTTATAGATTTCAGCAAAGCGTTTTCGATCGATAAAACACGAAGAATTGCTTAAAATACTCAAGGCCACCGGAGCCGACGACAAAAACATTCGCATAATAGCAAATCTCTACTGCCAACAGACGGCAAAAGTACTAGTGGAAAACCAAAACACGGGAACTATCCAAATCCTCATAGGTGTGAGGCAGGGTTGTGTGCTTTCGCCAACCTTGTTTAACATATAATCGAAAGAAATATTTAAGGAGGCGCTGGATATAGTGTGGAGGAAGGAATATCACTCAACAGCGAGATAATTATCAACTTAAGATATGCGGACGATTCTGTCATATTGGCGAGTACGGCGCAAGGACTTCAGTTGATGATGCATAAGATCAAATTAGTCAGCGAGAAGTACGGAATCGATCTCAATCTCAAGAAGACTAAATATATGCTTGTCAATAAGGATAATCACAGCAGACGATACTTCTTAACAACAAGATCATTGACCAAGTAAACAAATACACATATCTAGGCACCTGCGTGAATAAACTCTGGGATCACTCCGTAGAAATCAAATGCAGGATAGAAAGAGCAAAAGCGCTATTTATTCAGATAAGAAAAGTTTTCAACAGCCCTGACTTGAGCCTGCAACTTAAGAACAGAATGTCGCGCTGCTATGTTTTCTCTACACTAATGTACTGCGTCGAATCCTGGACATATAGAGAAAAAACTGGAGGCGTTCGAATTATGGGCATATCGTCGTATCCTAAATATCTCATGAAAAGAGCACATTAGTAATGAGGAGGTTCTGCAGAGAATGGGCAACGGGAAGTATTTACCGCTTTGAAGGTTAGGGAATTGGAATACCTCTGGCACGTAATGAGACATAGTGATAGGTACAGAATACTCCGATTCTGGAAGGAAAGGTCCTGGGAAGAAGAGGCCCAGGAAGACCACGAATTTCCTGTCTAAAAAATCTACGCCACTGTTTTGGCATGACATCCCTGCAACTTGTTCGCAGTGCAGTGCAGTTCTGCACCTTGAACGTGATGATGATCGATAATATCCGGAACGGATGAAGCACGCCAAGAAGATGAATCGTAATAAATAAAAACTGACATTTATCGATCCGAAGCTATTCCGGGCTTCTAATAGAAGAACAGCCCAGAACAGTTCTCGAATGATAAACGAAAGCGGCTAAAATGATCGTACAAACAAGGTAACACTGAAACGTCAGATATTAAACATAAACATTAGACTTTTCTGTTGTATTTCTTATTACTTCCTGAATGCTGTATAAGGTAGGTAGTTATCTCGGAAAAAATCGAATTGCTAATTTTGACTTTTCTTTACGTTTCATGACTTATCGTCGAAATAAGACTATTTCTATAAAATGCCTGTATATGTGTCTGTGAACAAAAATCCGGGAAAACAGCCCAATGGATTGCGACGAACCTAGGAAATCGGTTGAGCTGGGGTGATCATGTGCTTGAAATTTGAGCAAAATCGAACGTGAACGTTATATATTATTTGCATTTGAAATGTTTTGCGTATAACTTTGTAACGGTCCATTTTACGAGGCTTTGTAGGTGTATAATTTAAGTCTGAACAATTTTTATTAAAATCATTTTTGATTTTGAAATAAAAATTAATAAAAGTCACCATGTGGTGTGAGTTAGGTGCATCTGGGAACAGCTAATAATTCGAAAAATCGTGTGTTGTCCATACCTGTTTTTTAATTTATATGAAGACTACTTTTCTACTCTGTAGTTGTAGATATAACAATGTTCTCCATGTAGCCGTCAAATTTAATACAATGCAATTCACGCAATTATTGGGCTGTACGAATTGCAGCTATCATTAATCCCACTAACCTGTAATCTCAACTCCTTGTCTGCTTCCTGTCGCAATTTGCGCTCCTCCTCCAACCGTTGCTTTAATTCAGCCGCTTCCGCGGGACATTCGATCGAATCTTTGCCGCCACTCTCCGACATTAAATTGAATTTAACGCCGCTGACACGATCGGATGGCTCTTCTTTGCCCAACTCGCCGCGAAGATTTTTATTCTCTTCATGCAGACCGTTTAGATTGTTTTTGGCAATTGCCAAATCCTCCTTCATTAAAGCGTTTGTCGTCGTTAGAGATTCGACCTTGTTTTGCAAATTCGTTACTGTAGCACTAAAAGTGAAAAATTATTGTGGTAAAGATTGAGTTTGATATTTATCAAGAGAACTGTATGAGGCACCTTGCACGATCAATATTACTGTCATTATTTTAGAATAATGACAGTATTACTGTACGATAATATGTTTAAAATCTTCATTATTCTAAAATGTTGCCAGTATTACTCATCATGCAAGGTATAGTAATGATGTAAGGAAGAGAATACTGATCTTTATCGGGATAATTGATTACTTGATAAATATAAAAGGAGGATTGAAGCAAATATTGACAGTACTAATATTGACAGTATTATTGCCCGTCTAAGGTGCCTTTATCACTAAATGCATTGATTATCGTATATCCGGCTTACGGTTTTTGGGTGCATATAGTCATATATATGATGAAAAACAAATGTTATGTATACAAATCCCCTACTAAATATTTTTCTGCCACCAGATAGAGTATCTGCCGGCTTAAATCGCCCATAGTTACACATAGGATTCGCATAAAATTTACGTAAGTTAATGAAAACATCTTGTTGTTGTCTGTAACTTATTTAGTAATCAACCATATTATAATAAAAATTAGTGTAGAAGATATGACTTTATAGCTGTATGTTCCACGTTAATCACAGTCATCAATTCATAAAAAAAAACTATGGTTTGGAGTCAACGAAGTCGTTTTATTAACATGCATACACTGCAACTCCGTCTGGGGGGTATGTGGGCGGATCGAGTAGTCCACATACGCCATTGCCGGTCCCAATCTCGGATAGAGGAGGATTTTAAGGTAGGGCTAGCGAACTGCCAATAGTAAAACTACACACGTGCGAACTGACTTTAACTACAGGCCTCGGAACACTTCGGAACCAGACACGTAAAAAACACACGTGTGAAACGTGACACAAGTCAGAAAACAACGCAACAAGGAAAAGTACGACAGATTGTAGCTGGGAAGCTACAACGTAAAGTCATTTAACAACAAAGATCCAGAAATTATACTGGAACTACACCACAAAATGTACATCTGCGCTATGTTGGTAACACAAAAAGGGCAAAGGAAAATTACAGTATAGGGATTACACACACCGGAAAACTCCAAACGAAAAGAGCAGCATAGGATGTCGAAATTCTTACTCATCAAATAATCTCAGAATACATAAACTACACTACGTAAACGATCGAATACTAAAAATCACGCTAAAATAGGAAAAGGTACATTTCACATAATAGCAATAGACTAAATGCTGGCAGACCCAAAGGTACGCGTAAATATCATGTGCTTGGAAGCACATGAGTTTAAAGACCAACTACAAACTACATTGAAAGACACCCATCAAGAAAAACACGTAATTATAATGGGAGATATGAACGGGAGTATGGTGAACGAAATAATTCTAGGAATCAAGAATAGATTTAACACAGAAACCAACAATGGCAGAGGGGAGATGCTCATTGAATCTACGCACACAATGCTTAGAATTAATAGCACATATTACAAACACAAACCCCACGAGTCATGGAACTAGGGAAATATATACACATTTACCTATTTACAGCCTTACATTCGGCAATAATAATACAGGCTAATATATCCATATATTTATATATATATATATATATATATATATATATATATATATATATATATATATATAGATATATATATATATATATATATATATATATATATATATATATATATATATATATAAACATATAAAGGCTTTCTATTATCTCAAGTAAAAAAATCATGTTTACAAACGAATATTCTGATTTAAAAGAAAAAAATTCATATATCGTTTATTGAATCTGGTGCATTTTTTTCATTAAATCTTGCATAATAGCGGGGTAGACCTGTTGAAGTTGATGGTTGCTTCATCATATTATCTAAATATGTGGGTGAAGATACATTATACACCACGATAAATAAAAAGTATATGTGTTTGATTGTTTGACTCAAACTTAAACGAAGTAACATACCATCATCAATTATAATATTACAATGCGTATTGTCTAATAACATATGCGGTTCCATAGCATTATGCACTGCAATGTTCGCATTCATATTATTTGATGTTACAATTGAACTTGATGACGAAGAGGACTTGTTTCCCGTTTCTATGGAAAATAACATTTGCAAAGCAAAAATGACTAAATAAAATGAATACTTTTAAAAATAAACTTAAGTTCTCCGACATCTCTTTCAATGCAATTCATACTTTGTTCAGATCTGTTCCAGTGCACCTCGTTTTTGAGATCGATCCGTAGATTTACTTACAAAGTTAATGTTTATAATACTAAAGTAGACATATATTATGCAATAAAATTTACAAGTGTATTAATATATTTCTATACTTGCTTCGTCGAATGATGGATCAAGATGATAAACATAATAATCCGTTTAAGTTAATACTTTATAATTAATATCAACCTCTGTCTACCAAGGCTAAATGCTAAAGTTTGCCCATGTATCAACATAAGTCAAACAGTAATGGTTTAACAAATGTACCGAGAAAAAAATGCCTTTAAAATTTTCCACGTGAAGCGTTTAATGCCAAATCTTGAAAACCAATTTCCAACTGATTTCATTCACTTGTGTTTTGATCAACTTCAGAAATTGATATTTTTATTATTATCATCAGAATGCCACGAAAGAATAATTGTTCAATAAAATCGGCCATGAGATGTTTTCCCATTGCCGATTTTGCAGGATAAACTATGTAAACATGCGAAAATTGAATTTTTAATTTTTGCGGTAACCCTCTTTAAGAGGGGTTTGTTTGTTATTTTAAAGTAAAATTGTATGTTTTATATTTGGTTTAGAATTGTCTATCCAATGGGCTCAAGTAATAGCATATTGATAGGATATTTTTTATTTTATCACAGTGGAAACACCGTTATAGAAATATAACAATAATTTTATGGAATCTTCATTGAAATTGAAAAACTTACAAAATCAGACTAAACAGGACTTTCTATCGTGAAATCAAATTGTCCAAGTTTCAAGTTTCAAGAATTACCCATGCCCTATAGCTTTTCCGGTCAATTTCAAACAATCTCGCCATTCAGCTTCAGTGCCTGGGCACCTCAGGGACGGCCCCAATTTTGAGTCAACAGAGGATAGTTTTGGCCTTTTTACTGATTTTTATGACTTTTATCATATTATGATGAGTTGTCTTTTTATTTGGGGAAATAATATATTAAAATTTTTCATTTGGTTCAAAATTATCGGGTTGATCTTGATTGGACAATTTTTATTTAATTTTTCTTCACTTCTTCGACTTTACCGTCAAAACGGTACACACGTATAACAATAGTTTTGTGTTTTTCTCTTTGGAAATGAAGAAATTAGAAATTAGACCAAAAACCACTTTCTATCACGAATAAAATTTTTAAAAGTTTCAAAAATTTTCCCTGTAGCTTTACCGGTTGAATTTAGAACAATCTCGACGCTTTTCCCGCCATCTAGACTATATTTCCAATCAAACGACATACGTTTCAGGGCCATTCCACTTTTGGAACGGCCCCAATATTGAACGGACGGAAGGTAGTTTTGGCATTTTTACCAATTTTTAACACTTTTATAATTTGCCATGTGATCCTACTTAAAGAGTCTGCGTTAGTTTTTAATGATCCGGCTTTATAAACAATTTCGTAATTATGCTCTGCTAATGATATTCTATACTTTATAAGTCGAGTACCGGGGTCTTTAACTCGTTGTTTTAGGGAAAAATGAATTAAAATTTTTGATTTGGTTCAAAATTGTCTACCCAACAGGCTAAAGTTCATCTGGATTGGACAATTTTTTATTTATTTTTCTTCGCTTCTCAGACTTTACCACCAAAATGATACCCTTTTTATAACAATATTTTTGTGTTTTTTTCTCTTTGGAAATGAAAAACCAAAAAATAAGACCAAAAAACACTTTTTATCATAAAATGGAAGTTTCAAAAAATTGCCATTGCCATCTAGTTTTACCGGTTGAATTTAGAATAATCTCGACACTTTTCCCGCCATCTACACTATATTTCCAATCAAACAACATAAGTTTCAGGGCCATGCCACTTTTGGGAAGGCCCCAATTTTGAACGGACGGAAGGTAGTTTTGGCATTTTTACCGATTTTTAACACTTTTATAATTTGCCATATGAGAGGTTTGTCTTTTGTTTTAGGGAAAAATGTATTAAGATTTTTCATTTCGTTCATCTAATCCAGCTATTGGGAATCAGTGAAGGTTGTTGGATAACTGCGGACGGAGTAGACTTCAAGACAAAATTATCTACTACTCAGGAAGTGATGACAGCCAAGATCTTCATGGAGTTGCGGTTACACTTGAAGAAACTGTTCAGAGATCTGTGAAGAACTTCGTACCCCGTGTATTGTTATTAAAACTCGAGGCATACTGTAAAACACTCAACCTAATTCAAGTATACGCTCCAACAGCGGATAAATACGATGAAGAAGTGGAAGCTTTCTACAACGACATTGATAAAGTCATGAATTTGACACAAGAACAAAGATGTCACATGGGAGAGATAAATGCAAAGATTGAACAAGATTCATATGACAGCTGGATTGTGCTGTACAGACTGGGCGAACGTAATGAATGAGGAGATCGTCTCCTACAATTATGTCAAGAAAAATCCATGGTAATAACTAATAACTTTTTCAAATTACCAAAACGTCGCCTGTACACTTGGAAAGATAATGAAGAACGTATAGTTTGGAATCAAATCGATTATATTCTCGTCAATCAGGGATACAGGAATGCAGTGAAAAGTGCTAACATATATCCAGTAGCAGATGTAGGCTCAGATCATAATCTTCTTGTGTCGGATATTATGATGAAGCTCAAGAAACTGAAAGTCTCGTCAAACCAAAGACCTATTGATAATAGCCTACTAAAAAGTGAAACGTGAAAGCGAAGGTGCGCCAGAATATAAATGAAACCCCAAATAAATTAATAAATGCCCGTTCGGCAACCCAGAATCAACCTGAGGAAATGTGACAAAATTTAAAATCAGCCATCATAGAACCTTGTAAGAAGCATCTGAAACCTGAGAAAAGAACAAACCGAAAATATTGGATGACGGACGAAGTATTAAGGCTTATGGAAGAAAGAAGAAACCTGAATAATTCAAACACACAGATGTATAAAGAAGTACAGAAGGATATTATATATATATATATATATATATATATATATATATATATATATCGCCAAACTAAGGGAGAGTGGCTGAAAGAGAAACTGTCAGAGAAAATCTGCAGAAACTGCACGTCTCCCATAGTGTGCATAAGAAAATAAAAGATCATACATACTTTCAAATGATAATATTGACCCTATGGGAAGAATACATCAAATCCCTTATCAATGACCAAATGGACGAAATAACTACTAACGGTAACAATGAAACTGGACCATTTATTTTAAAAAAAGGAGTACAAGCAGCAATAAAATCAGCCAAAGATGGAAACGCTCAGGGCCCTGACGACCTATCTGCAGATGTGCTTAAGTTGATTGAAGAGCAACATTTAGATGTTGTAACATCCCTATTTATATTTGGTATTATTGCTGTTTCATAGATTTTAATCTATGAAACAGCAATAATACCAAACGAATGGCTTCAGTTAACGTTTGTCAAGATTCCTAAGAAGCATAATGACAAAACACCGTACGATCAGCGTAATGAGCCACATTCTCAAGATCTTTCTCAAAGTCATCCACCGTAAGATTTGCAAGAAACTGAAAGAAGATATATCAGCGTTAGAAAGGCCAACAAGGGAAGCCTTGTTTGCTTGCATCGTGTCTGGATGTCAACCAAAAGGTATACTGTTTTATTGATTATAATAAAGCATTTGATAAAGTGAGACACACACAACTAATAGAAGCACTGGAACGGAAATACCTCGACACAAGAGATATACAAATACTAGTAAAAATGTACCTAAACCAAAGTGCGTCCGTTCGCGTACAATCCGAACTAACGAACGCAGTGGAGATCAAGCGAGGAGTCAGACAAGCGTGTGTTCTCTCACAACTTCTCTTTAACGTCTATTCAGAAGAAATCTTCACCGAAGCCTTAGAAAGGGATGCCGGTGGAGTACGAGTACAGTACTTCTCGCCGAAAACATGCAAGATGTTCAGAATATGCTGAATAATGTCGTCACAGCTAGTCGAGAATATGAACTGACTCTCAATGTTAAGAACAAATACATGATTGTCACCAAAACTGAAGTACCCAATGAACATCTGTGTCTGGAAGGTGAAAGGCGAGAAAGAGGTATGAAGTAAGCGTCGACTGCTCCGTGGATTACTGCGCAGAAATAAAGATTCGCATTGGGAAAGCCCGTGCATCTTTTGAAAGATTAAGAAGCTGCTTTGTAGTCGCCACCTGAGTCTGGGCCTGAGAACTCGGATGCTCAAATGTTACGTATTGTCAGTCCTTTTGTATAGTGTGGGAGCTTGGACTCTTTCGGCAACCCAGAATCAACCTGAGGAAATGTGACAAAATTTAAAATCAGCCATCATAGAACCTTGTAAGAAGTATCTGAAACCTGAGAAAAGAACAAACCGAAACTATTGGATGACGGACGAAGTATTAAGGCTTATGGAAGAAAGAAGAAACCTGAATAATTCAAACACACAGATGTATAAAGAAGTACAGAAGGATATTAAATATAAATATCGCCAAGCAAAGGGAGAGTGGCTGAAAGAGAAATGTACTGTCAGAGAAAATCTGCAGAAACTGCACGTCTCCCATAGTGTGCATAAGAAAATAAAAGAGTTCACTGGAATTGGGCTGCAACAAAGATCATACATACTTTCAAATGATAATATTGACCCTATGGGAAGAATACATCAAATCCCTTTTCAATGACCAAATGGACGATATAACTACTAACGGTAACAATGAAACTGGACCATTTATTTTAAAAAAAGGAGTACAAGCAGCAATAAAATCAGCCAAAGATGGAAACGCTCAGGGCCCTGACGACCTATCTGCAGATGTGCTTAAGTTGATTGAAGAGCAACATTTAGATGTTGTGACATCCCTATTTATATTTGGTATTATTGCTCTTTCATAGATTTTAATCTATGAAACAGCAATAATACCAAAAGAATGGCTTCAGTTAACGTTTGTCAAGATTCCTAAGAAGCATAATGCCAAAACACCGTACGATCAGCCTAATGAGCCACATTCTCAAGATCTTTCTCAAAGTCATCCACCGTAAGATTTGCAAGAAACTGGAAGAAGATATATCAGCTTTAGAAAGGCCGACAAGGGAAGCCTTGTTTGCATACAACGTTTTGATGCATCGTGACTGGATGTCAACCAAAAGGTATACTGTTTTATTGATTATAATAAAGCATTTGATAAAGTGAGACACACACACAACTAATAGAAGCACTGGAACGGAAATACCTCGACACAAGAGATATACAAATACTAGTAAAAATGTACTTAAACCAAAGTGCGTCCGTTCGCGTACAATCCGAACTAACGAACGCAGTGGAGATCAAGCGAGGAGTCAGACAAGCGTGTGTTCTCTCACAACTTCTCTTTAACGTCTATTCAGAAGAAGTCTTCACCGAAGCCTTAGAAAGGGATGCCGGTGGAGTACGAGTACAGTACTTCTCGCCGAAAACATGCAAGATCTTCAGAAATTGCTGAATAATATCGTCACAGCTAGCCGAGAATATGAACTGACTCTCAATGTTAAGAACAAATACATGATTGTCACCAAAACTGAAGTACCCAATGAACATCTATGTGTGGAAGGTGAAAGGCGAGAAAGAGGTATGACGTAAGCGTCGACTGCTCCGTGAATTACTGCGCATTGGGAAAGCCCGTGCATCTTTTGTAAAGATTAAGAAGCTGCTTTGTAGTCGCCACCTGAGCCTGGGCCTGAGAACTCGGATGCTCAAATGTTACGTATTGTATAGTGTGGGAGCTTGGACTCTTAACGTGTATTGCGAGAGGAAATTAGAAGCCTTCGACATGTGGGCCCACCGTAGGATGTTGAGAGTAGTTTAATAATAATACTCAACATCCTATGGTAGGCCAACGATGAGGTTATGAGAAGAATGAAGAAAGACATAGAGATCCTATAGGAAGTGAAAAACAGAAAATTGCAATATGTCGGCCACATCATGAGAGGTCCGAAATATGAGATTCTGCCACTCATAATCTAAGGAAGAATCGAGGGAAAAAGATCTATTGAAGGTCCTGGCTTAGGAATCTGTGAACATGGTTTAATGTCACGTCATCTGAGCTATTTGGGGCCGCAGTTTCCAAAATCAAAGAAGCAATGATGATAGTCAACATCCGGAATGGAGACGGCACATGAAGAAGAATATGCACGATGCTCGCCAACCTCCGTAAGGATAAGGCACAATAAGAAGAAATTAATACTACTGTTTATATGATAAAGTTAATTTATACATATAAAATATATGTTTTTTATATTTTTAAGAACGTATTTGTATTTTTTCTAGTATACATGTAGTAAATATTTACGTATAGAGGGCTAAAGGAAATGAGTAACGCCCGCGGAACAAGTTACTTCCAAAAATGTGTTCTCTCACCACTACTCTTTATATATAGGCGCGCTCGTTCATTATTACCTTCAGTCATCGGGTAAAACTTGACAATGCCTAGAGCTTAGGCGAAACTAGTTGTTTTAAACAATTAAATAAGTGGTAAAAACATAGTAGTTTTATTCATCTCCTTTATTGAAAATTAATTACCACGTAGTAGACGCCAAAACCATTCCATTTCTACTACACTTTAACATTTATTCAGAAGAAATCTTCACGGAAGCCCTAGAAAGGGATGTCGGTGGAATACGAATTCTTTTCGCCTGAGGCTTGTACGTTTTACGTCCAACACAAATATGTTATTAAAATTAAATATTTAATTTTAAAATATATGGTGCCGAGAGCCTACGCTGCCGACCACATTTGTTAAAATATGTACATGTGAATAATAATATAATAATATTCGAAACAGCCCTTACACAAATTGAAGAAGTAGAGGAGTCACATAATTTAAATATTGAAGTGAAGAAATCTTTTGAAAATTTCTCTAGGATAGGTGTTTCATTCCACAACGTTTCTAATTGAGTTTTTAATTTTAATTAATAAATCTATTATATTTGAGCGCAGCCGTTTTTTTTTCTTCTTTTTACGGCTTTCCGGACTTGTACTTCTTTTTATAGCCCGGCGGGATATTGTACTTTCCGCCATGGTAGTCAAGAGATAAACAAACAATTCCGATGCAGTTGCGCGTAAAACATTATACCAACTTATAATCAACTTATACCATAAATTCAAATTGAACAAAATGTTCACATTAACTACTTTTTGCGTCCATGCCGTTGCCGGTTCGAGTCCGGTGTTAATATATTCTTTTCCGTACGGAATTTTTTAACCCATGGATTAGGTGGTATGTTTGTTTATAGTTTAGTGTGGTTTCTTGTAATAGTGATATATACAGTTTATAAAAACATAATAATACATAATTAATGACAAGTGTGATCGACAGATCAAGGCCAACAAACCAAAGAAAAACTACTTTTTGAATAAATATTTTGACTTTTAGGCTTTTTTATAACTCTAGTGTTATTTTTAAATACGGTTACGGTTAAAAAGAAATGCATTTGAGTGCTAGCACTATAAGTTTTACAAAAGTTGATTCTCAGCGGTAATGTTTTTGGCACTATATCCATATTCCATACATAGGTATTTTTTTAGTGTGATCGACAGATCAAGGCCAACAAACCAAAGAAAAACTACTTTTTGAATAAATATTTTGACTTTTAGGCTTTTTTATAACTCTAGTGTTATTTTTAAATACGGTTACCATTAAAAAGAAATGCATTTGAGTGCTAGCACTATAAGTTTTACAAAAGTTGATTCTCAGTGGCAATATTTTTGGCACTATATCCATATTCCATAATAGGTATTTTAAAAATTGAGATGGCATTACACAAAATTAAATGAATGCAATGACTAATTGCAAAATAATTTTGTTAAGAAATTCTCACGAATTTATATAAATAAAAATTTATTTTCTCATGTGATCCTCTAAAACCCCTCCAATCTGGCAATATTAATTGAACGCGACGGTTATGACTTGATCACTACATTATTAAAATCTGCCACCTCCAGCAGATTTTAATAACGTAGTGATCGAGTGGAGATCGCAGGAACATTTAAATTAATTCATTTTAAATTCTTATTATATAATTAATATACACTAATTTGATTATAACCATTGATGTATGAATCGAGATCCGATTATATTAGTTAAAAAACTTACTTTAGATGTCTGTTTAATTCCTCGATATAATTCTTCTGGTCTAAAACCGTAGTCATGTGGTTTTCTTCATCATCGCCGTTGCCAGGATCGGACACTTGGTTGGATGAACGTAAATACAGCGAGAAATCTATGACGCCCTGTGGACAATCTAGATCTTCTTCCTTCACGCACAAGTTGCAGTCAATGACATTGAGACCCACGAGGAGACCTATTATTATAATGGCCTCGTCGCTTAGCATCAATGCGTCTGGTTCGAAATATTCAACCAGAGCTTCATCTTTGTGGTCGATCAACACCTTCAAGTAATCCGCCAGTTTCTTCTGCATTAGGGCCAGCCTAAGCCAAGCGCGAGCTCTTCCCATATGCGTGCTTAAATAAATCATGATTATCAAGACACGTATTTGAAATCATGCCAAGAGGTACTATCAAATCAAATTTACTTAATTATTACGTTTTCGCGGCAGTAATATTCTAGATTTACATAGTTCACATAATGTAGATAGATTTTTAGGAATTATATATCTATATTATTTAATTATATATATATATATATATATATATATATATATATATATATATCTAAACTATGTTATTTCAGAAAAAAAAGCTATCGATATATCTAATATACAAAGATTATATATTCATGTTCAATATGAACAGCTAGTTTAATTAATTAATTTAAACAAAACGTGCTTACTTTACTGTGGGCAAATCGCGAACACTTGCAGTTATATCTTGTGCTTCCGTTGCGTATTTTTCAACAGTCTGTAGAATATCCCATAGCTCCTTTTTGGGACCCAGTAAACCCTATAATACAACCACAAAATATGTTGTAAGAAATAGCATACATACCACAGACAAATGTGAGTTTCAGTTCCAACCATTTTCTAATGAAATATATTATTTTTATATAGGTATATTAGAAACATTTAAGAAAGGATATTACTTAATATTTCTCCATTCATTTTACATTCTCAAATTGACCCGCAATCTTTCTTAATGTTCCTTTCGATTAAACATTGATAAATTTTACATTCAAATTAGATACAAATTGTTCCTCTCTGATGATTATATATTATGGTCAGCAAGACAATAGACAGATTCTCAAAATTTGGATTTTATATGTCACTCCAAGTGGTAAGTAGAAACCCGCAAGGAATCCGCGGTTTTTCATTGTTCATTGTTTAACCAAACCGCAACAGCGCCGAGATCTTCGACCTAGAGTTGTTTTGTTTACTTTGCCAACCGCGCTGTAATTATCGTATTTTATGATAATCTGAGTGTTCATGCGATAAACAGTAAACACATTATTGTGTCTAAGAACGAGATAATTTCAGAATAAGTGCTTTCAAATAATTAAAATTGTTTTTAATTCCAGGAAAATCAATATAGCAGGGTAATTTGGAAGCACTGTTGCAAAGTTCACAGTTTATGTGTGTGTGTGTGTGAGCGTGTGTGTATTTTCTCTTCGATTAAAGACAATACAAAATGTCATGGAAATATTGATTTCACTACAGAACATCTTTATAATATTATTTTTATTAATTGGCAATTTTTTTCGATTTTCGTATATCTATCTAATAGACCTCATATAACACGGCCGAAATTAAGCCTGGGTTGTATTTATTTTTGTTATAACTTCGATTCAATATTTAAACGTGTACATACCTTTTTTGGTCTGAGGCCATGCCTTAAAACATGTTCCAAAACTATGAAGAAATGTTGCAGAGGCATATGATCAGAATCCAACATGCGACCAAAACGCAGACTCTGCTCAATCAGTTCTTTCACGACGAGCTTGCTTATATTCACCAAGTTACTTCTCTCGATAACAACGGGATCTCGACCTGTAACATTTCAAAACGGGATTGGTTAATCCTGGAAATAAATATAAAGATAGATTTGTAGAAGTAATGAGAACATAGGGTCTAACAGGGGTGGTCAAATGGTCGACCGTATAACTACTTTTACTACCTGTCTGCCTTATATGTACACATATGTTTTTAATAAACTAATTAGTTGATGAGAAGAAATCATTCTTTTCTCTTGATATTGGATATGCATGTTTATTTTAAATTTACTCTTTTTGTCTTTAAATTATTACGTTTCTTATGATCTCATAATACATACGATGTTGGTAGACCGTCGCTTAAAATTTAAGAAAAAAATCGCCCGAAGTGTTCAAAAGTTTGCCCACCCCTGGTCTAAAACTAGTTGGCCGCCAAAAGCAGAGATAGTTAGAACACATTTGCAGAATAAAAGAATACCACCTAACAAAAATCATCTGGGAAGCAGGAATAGAGATAACGAGACCATGAAATACGGATCTTTAGCCTCTCCATTATCCTTCCCTAGTATATATCAAGATGCCAAGAAATTACGGCCCTTAGTCACGGCAACCCTTAAACGGGCAGAGATTGCGAAGAATCTTCGAGCTTAATAAGAAGATAATTGAAATGCGATGGAAGTGATCAGGGAAAAGAAGTGTACAGGATCGCACCATATACTATTCAGGAAATGAGGACACAGTCCACAGAAAGAGTCACAAAAGAGTAATTGTCACAAAAGCCGTAAAGAAATCCGTGAACATGTTTGTACCTCACTCAGACAGAATGCTGTTGCTAAACTAAAGGCGCTTTCGTTTAGCATAATTTATCATTGCTAGTCGCCCCCGTTGCCTGCAGTATCGCTCAGGTCTTACGGTTGTGCGCCACCGGTTTTAAGAGCCGAGGTAAAATTATGCGCATCGGTAGCGGCAAATAGAACAAAAAACAATAAGCCCGTACCAGCCTAGAGTGATAAACGAAAGGCACTTAAATTAGACATTAATATCATTCAAATTTATGACGCTACAGCGGATAGCATATGAAGCCATCATTGAGGACTACTACGACGAGCTATCAAAGCTGATGAATTACACCAAAAACGTGAAGTCACTATAATTATAGGTGACTTTAATGCAAATGTTGGTCATGGAAGTAGTCAAGAGAACATAACAAGAGACTTTGGCCTTGCCACTCACAACGAAAGAGAAGATAGTCTGGTATAATTCTGCAGAGAACATGATCTAATACTGTCAAATACATTTTTGAAGCTATTTCCTAGAAGATTATACACGTGTAGGTTCCAGCAGATACTCAGCAACATATAACGCGAAATCAGATTGATTTTATAGCAATTTCAAAAAGGTTCCGTAATTCCATAAAACGTATCGTCGGACTACAACCCTTTAATTTACAAATAGAACATTCAGCTCAAAAGGATAACAACAACAAAAAACACTCCAAAAGCCGGACATGAGACAACTCCAATGCCCTTTGGTTGGAGGAAGATGTGTAAGTCACTGAAGGATGGGCTAGAATCAGTAAAACGGTTTCGGGCCCCAGAAAAGTGGATTGTGACAAAACTTGTGATCCAGAAAACATGCGACTCTTACCTCAAACATAAGCGGACCACCAGAAAGGAGTGGATGACAACGGATATTCTCGAATTGATGGAACAGATACGACAGGAAAAAGCAAGATATCCAGCCAAATACCGATATATTCGCTCTATAATAAAAATAAGAAACAGATAAACTTATGAAAAGGATATCTGAGAAATGCTCTGAAATTGAAGTCACTGGACCGAAAGTATGATTCATTCAACATGCATAAGAGAATTTAGGACATAACTGGCACATGTAGAAGAAATATATAACACATACAAACGGCATACTAGCTGGAGACAGAAAACAAATACTAAGGATATTGAAAGAGTATATCGAGAAACTCTTCTATGATAATCGTACCAATAACTACACACTGAACAAGGGTGAGACCGGCCCGAAGATCACAAAATATTAGGTAAAGAAAGCAGTGACATCAATGAAGAACGGAAAGTCACATGTTAACTCGACTAATCTGCAATATAGATCAGGATTTCTTGAATACCCTCACAAGTCTTTTCAATAAGATTACGACACAGGAGAGATCTCCCAAAACAAGCTTAGAATTCGTTCCTATACCCAAGAAATCATCAGCAAAATCATGCGACTAATACAGACTTATAAGTCTGATAATCATATGTTCAGGATCTTCTTAAAAGATATACATGGAAGCATACATAATAAGTGCGAGGAGTATGTGTGGAGGATTAAGTTTGGGTTCGGCCGTGCACTAGGAACCATCGAAGCCGTTTTTGCACTACAAGTGTTTATACAAAGATGCCGGGATGCAAGTGTGCACATATGTTTTATAGACGTTTCTAAGGCCTTCGATAAGGTGCAACACATGATAGAAGTCCTGAGAGATACGGGAGCAGATGACAAATATCTAAGAAATATCGCTAATACGTACTGGAATCAGAAGGTAGTTGTAAACATCGAGGGTAGCACCGCGTACGAAATTAGCATCCCTGTTCGATAGGGCTGCGTTCTCTGCCCTGCCTTGTTCAGCATATAATCGAATTTACACTGAGGAGACCTATCGGAGGGAGTAAGTAGTAAAGTAGTAGTAAGTAAGTAAATGGTGTAAAAATAAACAATCATCAGATATGCCGATGACAGTACTGTACTCTCTACTGGAATCAGAAGGTAGTTGTAAAGATCGAGGGTAGCACCGTGGACGAAATTAGCATCCCTGTTCGGCAGGGCTGCGTTCGCTGCCCTACCTTGTTCAACATATCGAACATCGAATTTTCACTGAGGAGACCTATCGGAGGGAGTCAAAGTAAACGGAGCAAAAATAAACAATCATCAGATATGCCGATGACTGTACTCTACTCTCAAATAGCTTAGAAAGTTTGCAGATACTAATGCAGCGTATTGAGGAAGTAAACAGCAAATATGGTCTACAAATTAATACGAGCAAGACGAAATACATGTCTATTACTAAAAACGAGCCAGCACCTGGGACACTTAGTATAAACAGTAAAATCATCGAACGTGCAAGAAAGTACTCGTATTTGGGCACAGTAATACATGAGGACAGAGATCAGGAAGTTAAGATTCATTGCAGAATAGAGAGCAGGAACAGGCTTCAGCAGCATGAGAAGTTTTTTCTGTTGCGGAAATATAAGCCTGGAACTAAAGACTAGAATGGCTCGTTTACATATTCCATGTGTTGCTGTACGGGGCAGAGCCATGGACTCAACAAAAGTATGAAAAGGGTCGAAGCTGTCGATGTGGATTAACCGAGGTATTTACGAATCCCATGGACACAACACGTCACAAACTTAGAAGAATAACAAACGAAAAGAAATACAGAACACCATCAAGCAACGTAAACTATAGTACTTGGGCCAGGTGATGAGAAACAACCAATACCATATATTACAACTTGTAATACAAGGCAAGGTAGATGATAGAAGAGGTCCGAGACAGAGAAGATATTAGAGAGGCTTAAGAACTTGCGTACAACTAGTCAGATAGGCAGTGAATAAGGTTTGAATAGCTATTTTGGTAGCCAATGTCCGCAACGGACAAGGCACTTTAAGATATCCTAATAACATGATTAGTTCGTAAGTGTGATTTTCTATGGTAACAAGTATGTTGGTAGGGCTCATAATGTGTCTTCTGTAAGTTCATTGTTAGACCTAATGCATGGGAAGCAAGTTCTTGTAGCATCGATGCCAGTTATTCAGGGTCGCTGCTGAAGATGCCTTTTTGATTCCATGATAGGTCTTTAAATACAGTTTCTAGCGCCAGTGAATAGTCTGGGTGATCTTGTGTCCCCTTTTACCAACGTCACTCTTAACAGGAATTTTTCTAATTGTCTATATGTTGACTTGTGCAGTGTAGTGAAGCATGCCCATAGATATATTTGACTAGATTATAGTACATAGACAGTATCAAAATACCGTCATTCATAAGTCGCCTCAGCTCTTAATAACTACCTCGTTAGATCCATAACAAGTACTTCAAATGATAATTTAATTAAATTTTACAACGACCATCTTCATAGTAAGGTTAGGAGTAAGTTGGCATTTAAGCCTGTAAGAATCGAGGACATTTCTAAAATTATATCAAAAATTAAATCAAACGCCGAAGGATCTGATGGCATAAACACTTTGATGGTAAAGCTATGCTGTCCTTACATTCTTCCCTTAATTACTCACATTATTAACTGTTGTATTGAACAATCTAAATTCCCAAATGTTTGGAAGCTTGGCAAGATTTATTCCAAAAATTAATTGTCCGAAGAGTTTTAAAGATCTGAGGCCAATTACTATCCTACCAGCACTTTCTAATGTATTAGAGCACGTCATGAAAGCTCAGATAGTTGAGTTCCTTCAGAAGAATCAGCTCCTACCCCAAACACAGTCTGGGTTTAGACACAATTATAGCTGCTCTACCGCCTTGCTTAACATCATAGATGATATTATTTTGGCCACTGACAGGCTATTTAACCTCTCTTATACTACTTGATTATAGCAAGGCGTTTGACACTATAAACCATGGCATACTGCTGGCTAAGCTTCACTATCTGGAGTTTTAATCCGAATCTATAACTTTAATCTCTCATTTTCTGAAAGGTCGATCCCAGGTGGTGCAGATTGACGCAATATCAAGGCCTGTACCTGTTAATGCTGGTGTACCTCAGGGCTCCATACTAGGACCTATACTTCATTTCTATCGGATATTCTAAACCACTGCATGGCAAACTCGTATGCGGATGATACACAGCTCTTGTTTTCTTTCAAAAGTGGGGATATTAAAGTAGCAAATGAAAATATTAATTCTGATATTTTCAAACTAGTGGAAACTTCTCGTTGTCATTCATTAATAATATATTACATATTATCTATTGCCTTTTACCTTTCGGTGTAGGCTAGCTCATTAATAATAAATGCAGCTAAATCCTCTATCATGTTATTTGGACCACAAAACATTTTAAATTCTGCCCAGTCTCAATTGCAAATCAAAACTGACAATGAAACATTACCATTTATTATGACTGTGCGTAAGTTAGGGCTTACCATCGACACTAAACATAGATTTAAACTGCACATTACCAAATTCATTTCTCGTGCATAAACATTTAAAAATTATTTACTCTAACAGAAATGTTCTTTCCATCAAAACTAAACAACTTCTATGCTACACGTTCGTATTAAGTCATTTTAACTTTGCCGATTGTTTAGACTGTCACACCAAAACCCGCATACAAAAATACAAAATTCTTGTATAAGATTAATATTTGTCATACGCAAATTTGACCATATTTCTGGAAAATTACGAGAGCTAAACTGGCTAAATATGGCAGATGGGCGGATTTTGCACTGTTGTATTCTGTACAATAACATAATACAATTGAAAATGCCTCCCTATCTTTGTAATAGAATTGTATTTCGTTGGGAACGTTTGTAATTTAAATGTGAAATTTAGATGTCTGTTCCATACACGCAGGTTGTGCTGTAGATTAGCTTCATTTTCTGCTATCACTACGACATCATCAGCGCATGCTCCTTCCGATATTTTTACAACTTTCATGTTTTTGTACCCTATATTTGATTTTTTGATTTCTGGTTTCATGCTCTTCATTATTTCATCCATGTATATGATAAATAACGTAGGACTGAGCCCGCCTCCTTGTCTGAACTAACTTCCTTAACAATTCTGCTGTTGAAGTCACCCGCAACGAAAACTCCTCCACTACCGTAGTAATCCTCATAAGTGTTATGACGGATGAATCCTTTGATGGGCTGCTATGACATACTTTAAAGCACCAGTCCGCTAAAGCAGCTTTTTGCGGACTATAAACAGTTGTGAAATATTATTTTTGCAAAGCGCATAAGAAAAAAGGAATATCATTGATTATCTAATTTAGAATATTTTGTGGCTAATTAAACTTTGCAGTTTCTGACCTATCGCTAGCGTTCGATTGCGTTTTCCATGAACTTTAGGTTTTAAGGGTAATAGGTTACAGTTTTAGTACTGTCATAAGTCCTGTACACAATTACAAATATTTATGTAATAAATACTATGTGTTCTGATTTGTTTTAAAGACAGTACATAATATGCACAGATCTAAAGTGTAAATTAAATTCTTTTCGGGGCACCAGTATAATCATCTGATTTGCGAATACAGCAGCGCTGTACACAGAGCCGGTCCTGGCTGGGCAAACACGGACGTCGCCCATGGGCGACCAAATTAGGGGACTAGTGTTATTTACCTTTTATTTTCGGGATTGCAAGAGCAACACGAATAACAGCTAATATTAAACTAGCAGAAGTCAACGTAGAATTACCAATGTTTCTTAAACCTTGAAATTAAAGAACATTTACTAGGTTATTTTATTTACTGTGTATGAAAATTTAGTTATTTATTAACTTAATAGAGTAGCTAAAAATAGGTTCGCACGTGGGCGGCCATATACCTAGGACCAGCTCTGTCTGTACGTATAAGGAAAGTATTGTTATCGTGAAAAATGCTAATTTTTAAATTTCTTTACGTTCAATGACTAATATAATCGAGCGTTCGTGCGCGTGAAGAACATTGTGGGAACACGGCCATGGATAACCAAATTAGGAAATTGGATTTCAAATCACTACCAGGAGGACCCGGTAGTACTTGATCAGAATCTGGCAGCTAAAACTGTCACTTTATATAAAACTTTTGCGTGTTACTTTGTAACAGTCTATTTATATAAAAATGTTGTAGATACATAATCAGTGCATAATTTGACGACGCCTCTAACCACTCGGCCACTGAGCTGGGTTTTATTTTAATAATTCTTGAGAAAAATTCAAAATGAAAATCGCACCATAACATATCTATCACATGCGAATGCGCAGTTAGATGTAAACAAGTGAGCCGGTACGTGAATCAGACATGAGCGTGATTCATGTCTGTAGCAAGGTGGACATTTTATAAACATTTCAAAACATAACAACCCAACTCTTATTTAAAATGAATGATTTTTGAGAAATATCGTGTTTTTTTTCTATTTAATATTAGTTATTTAAATATTAATTCATTCATTCACTCCAAAAGTCGTGTGATGTCTACACCAAATATTTTGCATTATAAACGCTAAATGAAGTGTCTTTGAAATAAATAGTCAGGTTGATTCATGATTTAACAAAAGTCTATTAATTAAAATCTGAATATTTACTCTTAATTACAATAAAGTTCAAATCAATATAAATTCAAAGTAGAGAACAGCGATTTGAGCACCCCAAATTGAACAAAATGGCTTGTACTAAGCTGTTATAAACTATTATAAAGTAATTTTAGGCTGTTCTATTTTAAGAAAATAAACTCTATTTCTAATCTGTTGTCTTGTTCAATTGGCGGTGCCCAAACCGCAGTTCTCCTCTACTAATCAACAGAATCATTTTAAAAGATTGTTCTGATTTTAATAAAAATATTTAAATTAACTCATACACCAACCAATCTATCTCTTTAGAATTCTGTTTCAGTATTAGCGCAACAGTTCCTACCATTCGTTCAAAATACACCATTGAAACCCATTAAAATAATATTATTTATTAAATAATAAATTCTACCGAAATTATGTGCAGGAGGCATGTCCGGCGACGGGCTAGCCATCATTTGTCTGCCGGGTCCAGGATACTCTACGTCGTGTAACTCCTTCAGGCAGAGCCACTCTCCATCGACGGACACCCGAAAGTTGCACAAGTAGATGGTGTCTTGGGCGCCGGCCATATCGTCGGCCACGCCGCCCTCAACCATCTCCACCACCTTCATCGTGCTGTGATTAATTAACAGCGCAGGTTTACATTTGAGCACTAGCGGCTACTGCGAAATCGCGCGACGTTTTGACAGTCGGAATGCAACGCCGTATTGATTGCCTGCGAGTGCAGCAGGAAAATCAATAGGGGTTGGTTGCGCGAAGCTCTGACACCTGCCAGACGGCATTGAAACTAACACAAGGGTAACTTTAGGCAGACAATAATAATTTATTTATACGTATTTACGCAGGACTATAGATAATAATAGTTTTGTTTTTTTAGCTGAATTAATGCCAATATGTTGTGCAAAATCTGTAATGTTAATGTTACATAAATTTTCAATATACCTATAACTGCATACTAAAAAATACATTCTCTATGATGCTTCGTCGATGACTAAAGCCCGTATGACATTATCTAGTATTTATATATCGTTTTCGATGCAGACACAAACTACATAGTGTCATACACACATGTAGAAAATTATATAGCGCCGGACTAATAAATAAATTCACTTAACAATAACAACACCATAATACACAATTTTAATTTCCATTTAGAAATAGTTATACAGTAATATATCAATTCTTATATATAAAACGATATAGGAAACTAGATAATCTCATACGAGCTTAAGACCATAGACATCTGTAGTAATTTTATGAGATAAGGGAGTGTCGTAAAAAAGTAAAAAATAATGTAATATAATATAATAATTCTTGGTTTAAATATATCTGTGGAAAAGGGGACGCAGGTGTAGAAAGTTTCAGAAGCTATGGAGAAGCACCTACTCCATAGCTTCTGAAACTTTCTACACCTGCGTCCCCTTTTCCACAGATATATTTAAACCAAGAATTATTATATTATATTACATTATTTTTTACTTTTTTACAATAATATTTAACCCATTAAGGCACAAAATAAACAATATCGAAAAAAATTGATTTAATGCAATATTTTATGTCAAAATACAACACTCATAAACTGATTACGAAAAAAAATATATATAAAAGCAGAAGTGGTTTCACTGGTCGCTATCGAAATAATGTTATGTTTCATGATATCTCATTTGGTACCAGACCTGCGTCCACGTTTCTCATGAGTATATATTCCAATTAATCCTCTTACCATAGCCACTGTACATTCTTTGAGTTCCAGTGACCATTACTTATTTTTCGCATCAAAATAAATGAATTTATTACAGTAACATCAATAAAGTGACAAAAAAACACCATTTACTTTTTCTGTCTAATTCATATAACGATGTTAAAATGTCAGCTTGGTCTACATGCCCCCTATTCTGATTGTAATATTTCAATAAATCCGGACACGAAATAGTTTCACATTTCCATCTTTCTTTTATCTTTGGACGGACGCTGTTATATTAGGATCGTGAAAATTAGAAAAATAAATTCCTTTTATGTCCACCTACTTTATGGAAACAATACCATTATTATTAATTGGCCAATCAGCGTCTCTCCTTTTCATAGTTTTGTCATTTTTGAAATTATCAGGAAGTTCCTTTCTGCCACTGTATCTCTAGAAATTCATTAATAAACAGGTGGTTTCTTTGTAAAACCTCTAGGAACGAAAGGGTTAAGAAACCACCCCAAGGGCCACAATTGCAGCTCTTTAAAGCATAAATATTATAAAGGACAAATAAAACGATTTTTACTTTGTTTTTTATCACACTGCAGTTACACTGTGCAACTAGTTTCGGCTAAGCTCTAGCCATTTTCGAGCTTAGCCGAAACTAGTTGCAAAGTGTAACTGAAGTGTGATAAAAAAACAAAGTAAAAATCGTTTTATTTATCCTTTAAAATGAATTATCACAATGTAGACGCCTTAACAATCCAATATATAAATATTATATGTCAAAAATATAGTATATTACTATTATATTTATTTGGTAACTTACTGCGATATTAAATTGGGGAGACTCCGGGCCTTGCTCCTGGATTCATTTTCCCATGCGCCTCTCTTCAAAGTATGGCCCCACACACCCACATACATCAGGGGTATAAATGTTTTAGCTGGATAACAAAATTAATATAACAAACATTTATTCTTCTCCTTCTGGTGGCTTCACAGCCCCGGGGCGCTTCGGCCATTCGTTTCAAAAACTCCCTAAATACTTGTTTTGTGGGGATCAGACTTAGTTATTCTTTATAATTTCGTATAGATTTGTGTGTTTTTGAATTTCCATTCATTCCTATTCTGTATTTTTGATTCCAGTTTTGTATCCGTTGATTTATTAAATCGTATTCTGCAATATCTTTCCACCTCGCCCATGGTCTGGTCTTTCTCTTCTTCTGTTTCCCTTTGGTTTCCATTCCATCATTCTTCTTACTGTTTTATTTTTGTCATTCCTAATTACATGACCAATGTCATAGTCATTGTATTCGCCGCCATTTTATTTCTTTCTCCGTGCCTCCATTTTGTATTTCTGTGATAGGTAATGATATCCATTCTTCGTTTATTATTATTTCTAATATAATTGCCGCCATTATTCTTTTTTCGAAGATTCTAAGGTCTTCCTCTACTTTTTCATGCTTCTGGTATCCAACACATACGTAACCGTTCGGTTTACCATAGTGTTCTACATTTGTATCTCGCTTATATTCTTACTGTTATTTCCCTATTAACGTTGGATGTGTTTGTGTCCATAGGTACTTGGTTTCCGTTTAGGTCCTGAATAATTTCTTGCGTTTTCATGTATGGCGTCTTCTCTTGGTTTATATGTAGTCCTGCTTTTTTAATGCGTCTCTCAACATTCTCAAGGTCTCTTCTAGCCTTAATTTTTGTACGATCACAAGTCAGTATGTCAGTATTTGTGTCATTTTCCTGTCCTTTTATATTTCTTATAGCGTTTTACAGAACCATGTTGAATATTGTTTTCTGATGTTCCTAAACTTGGCCGGGCTACCGCGTTTGATCCCTCCATTGTCATTCTCATGGTATTCATGTCTTCCTGTTCACTGTATCAAACGCGGTTTTAAAGTCTATGAGGAGTATATGTGGTTCTATTCCTGCTTTGTGTAATTTTTCGATTATTTGATTTATTGTAAAGAGGTCGTCTGTTGTGGATCTTCCCGGTCTGAACTCGTTTTGGTAGTCTCCTATTTTTCTTTTAGTGGTTCCAGTTCGTTGTGTATTAGGGCCGCAAGTAATTAATATGTGGTATTTAAACGCGTAATTCCTCTGTAGTTGTTGGGGTCTTCTTTTCTCCTTTCTTGTGTATCGACACTATTATTCCTTCTAGCTCTCTATCATTTCTTCATTCCTCCATATTTTAATGATAAGGTCACATATATCTTGTTGTAATACTTATCTTCCACATTTTAGGATTTTCCGTATCGTCCTCTCCGATTTCCGTTTTTAGCTTCTTCAATAGCTGCACAAACTATTGTTGGATAGGTTCGTTGTTGACAGAGAAAGAGATCAAACCCTCCCCACAAGTATAAGTGTCCGTAATAGACGATGAGTATCTAGCAATGACGAACGGTCCAAAGGTTGGTCGGGCAGACCAAGAGATCGGGGGAGGTGAAGAAGAACTACCAAAACCCGATTAATTGAGGTCCTAAACTATATAAGGGGACGGTGTGGATCACGCACTACATCATCTGCAAGGCAACCGACCAAAACAGTATGAGGATGTCCCTATTTGACGGGGAAAATGAGTAAAGGAAGTAATGAAAGGAATCGTAGAACTCACGAAACTATCCACCACCGACGGCCGGAAAATATTGGAATACCAATTCTCCAACTCAGACAACAACGAAGACCGACGCCCCCACCTGCACTGCCTACACAGCAGGGGCAACCAAGTCAAACCCTGGCAGCGAAAACAAGAACGCACAAAGAGGAGGCGATACTTGTTAAGCCATAATACGGTCAAACTTACGCGGGCCTGGTCCGGTATGTCTGGACCGTGGACCACGGAACTAGCAACGTGGTCCGTATGGAACACAGGCACCTCCGGATCAGCAGTAAATGGCCGAGGCGACAGAACTGACGCCCTATATGAGGCAATAACTCACAAAACACTGCGAGCGGAAGGGAATGTGAGATGCCCAGGGGTAATTCACCACGTCCGAGGCCTGGACTATGTGACCACCAGGAAGAAAGTGCAAGCGGCAATTAGCAACGAGCTGACAGGGACAGCAGAACCATACAAAGTATGCGAGACCAGGCCTGCCCGAAATGATACAAAAGCAATCATAGTGCGCACTACAGAACGAGAGTCCATGGGCCTAACGGCAATTAAACTAAGGGTCGGTCTAGTCAGATGCTGGCTAGCCGGGCACAGTGTAAGAAATGCCTAAGGTGCGGTGAGTAAGGCCTCCAAGCAAGAGCCTGCAAACGTGACACATCGTACTGCACCCTGTGCCAAACAGAAGGGCATGCTTCGGGTGGGGCTGGGATGCCTCATCAAGAGAAGAGACGCGGATGATGCCAGAAAGAGAGACGGACGGACGGTCGGCGGAGGAGCTCCACTCGTTCCCAAATGACAGCGCAAAAAATATTAGTGCTGCAGGCCAACGTCGCAAGGGGTAGGGCAGCCCACGGCGTTGGACAGGGAACTCATGTAATCATCGTCAGAGAACCCAAAAATGGAAGACTAGACCCCTCGTGGTTGACGGATGGGTTCAAGGGAGATGTTACCATCAAGATCCTAGGGAACCACCATGGGCACATCACGTCCCATGGATCACCGACAAGGGGCATCGCATGGGCAAGACTGTGGGATCCAATGATAATCGCCAGGGGTGTCTGTAACGTCGGCAGGGTGCCGACATTCTCTCGCAGAGCGTCAGCAACTCACATTAACGTGACGCTGGCGTCGAGGGTGGCTGGACGAGGACACACTTATTGTATACATAAATATAAAAAGAGTATTATATTCAAGTACACTAAGTACCAAATTACGTGTTCACAAAATTTAATTATACCTAATAACTTTTTTCCAATATTTAATTCTACATTATATATTATCAATTTCATGCTATATGTATGATCATCTATATTCGTCCAGTAAACTTGTCATGGTTATAGAGGGCATAAGTAGCATCAAGTGGAGGTAGTTAGTTTCATTTTTTTGTCATGTATGGGATGTGCTTGAGATGCAATGTTTTCGACCTCGGCAGCCCTCCGGAATATCTCAAAAACTGCTCAACTTTTGCAAATTTTTCGGTTTCTTTCCATTTTGATCATGCATGGGCAAGTTTTCACCAAAGACCTTTCTATGCATTTTTAAACTAGATTAAATTATCTACAATTTGAGACTAAGAGAGGCTCGGCAGCCATAATAGTTTCCGAAATACAGCTTTTCAAAGTTTGACAAAATCTCTAAACTTGAAAATTGTATGCTACTTTTCATATACAACTGTCTTTATATCTTCAATAACCTGTCTAACATGAGTCAGTGAGGTAAATAATTATTCAATGTAACATTTTGAAAGCGGTGGGGAGTAGGGGGAAAGGTGGGATGGGTGGAGGGTAGTCATGTTCACAACCAAATGACTAAAGTTGGTGGTCGCTATGGTCGTGTTGTTGGGTCAGCTTTCTAAGTTGATCAAAGCAGCTGTTAAACGAGGATGACACAGATGTGACAAGGCCAACAATAAACTTTATACAAGTAGTCTTATACACATTTCAAACATTCGGCCATTATTTCGGAAGTTGCATACTCGTGTGCGTTTCCCCTCTGAGACTACAAGCCGAATGCGCGTATGCTCTGTCTTACTCTGAGGTTAATATCCGATTTATGTATGCATAGAAGTTGTATATGACTGAACAAACGGCAATAAGTATCTAAGAAAATGTAGTGCCAAAATGTTAGCGAGTAATACGAGTTAGAAACTGTTTGGAACCTGACAGCGGAAAGTGGAACGGGTACGATGTACGCTACACGTGAAAAACCGTGAATCGAGTGAAATTTGATTCTGCCAAATACTTGGCTTGTAAATTTGAAGTATCACCATCTCGAGGGTGCAATTAAACTCCCTTCAAAATAAATATGAAAAAATCTATATTGGTTATCTTGAAGCTAGTGATTCAACTGGATAGAACTTATTCTGACATATTTGAAACAGTTAGGTTTTAAATGAAAATGCCTTAGGGGAGTAAGCTTTGACAATGGAGCTAATTTGAAATGAATAAGAAAGGGTGTACAAAATAGATTACTTGAAAAATATGTGCCCTTCGTGTATCATTGTTATGTTGAACGTTCTATACATCAATTAATTTCATTTATTAATTTTCGCCTAATTCGTAAATGCGAGTAACAATGTAGTGCAGTTCAAGTTGTTTGAAATAGTGAGTAGACATAGTTTCGTTGGTCTTGAAACACCCATCTACCCCATTTTTATGCATAGTTTTTTTTACTTGCACGTTTGTTTTTATTGTTGAAATAATGAAGGTTCTGTATCCATATAAAGAACTAGTGGTGTGGAGGACTGGTGGGTCAAAACCAACGACAATATCGTATATCCATTCAGGATTTTAAGTGACTTGAATTTTACACTACTGTTTGCGCAATTATCTATGAATCAATTAATTTCATTGATTTCACCTAGTATACCCATAAATCACAAATAAAGTAAATATGCTTCAAATATTTGATATTTTGTATATAAGTACGTTGAAATGAAGGAAATTAAATACTTCGCCAATGTATATAATAAAAACAGTTCAACAAATACCTTGAACACGGACACAAAAAATATAAAACATAAACCAACATAAAACCCTCAATACCAACACGCCGAAGAGGAACCAAAACCACAAACACGACGAGGGCAGAAGGAAGAAAAGATTTTTTTGTAAATATAATAGAAATAATTTAAATTGTATTTAAATTATAATTCAATTGTTTATATTGTCAAAAAATATAAGAAACTTATTACTAAAAAATGTAATCAGCATAAAATGATCCATATTAATTTTGTTGCAGAGACAAGAAATATGTGCATTTGACAAGATGAATTGTTGTGTTTATAATGATAAAAACGTAATGTTGGGGCGATAAGATAGTTCACCCTGTATACAAAAATCAAAACAGATGACACGTTAGTTACGATCACGTGACGTACCTTTAGGGTACTTCCGTTTGCCTTTCGGTTGTATGGAGACGAGCAATGAATGCCAGTTAAAGTCTCTAAGGGACGACAAAGAAGGCGACCTGGGGGGAGCAGGTTGCCATTGCGGGGCACTATTCGACGACGGGGTCGGCGAACCATCACTACACGGGGCCGCCATCTCCGGGCAGTCACATCACAACACTAGCTCGTCGATTGCGCTGAAAACAGCTACGTAAAGCCGCGCATTACTAATTCTAATTATTATTTTAGGCGATAAGCACTTATTATCTACAAAACTATTAAAATAACGGTATTGTTTGGATTAAAATTAGTGACCTATTTACAATATTACAATAAAAATACCTTATTATTGAAATGGGAAATAATTAATTTTTTTGATGACAAGTTATGTGACTTTGTTAAATACACTTAAGTCAAATATTAGGCAACACACATATCATCCAATGAAAGTAGATGACATACAAAACAAATCAAACAATCTACAAATAACGGATTCCACTGTCTGTTATTATAAACACAGGTTTTCCCATAAATTTAATAAAAATACATTTGTATAGAAGGCCACGGTGCCATAGCTAAATGTTTTCCCTGATGGTAAGTAGTTTAACAATTTGATGTGGTTATAGTTAGTGGTAGCTCCATTTATTTTTTATAGGGCGGCAGCTAGTAACGGTGGTGGGTCCTACCTAAGTGGCTTTACGAATACGAAATTTACGCAAATTTACGGAATTGTTGTTCAATTGGGATAAAATATCATGGTTTGATGATTTGAATAAGGCAAAATCTACTGTATTTAATTTTTATTAGTATAGCATAGTTAAGACATTTGAGAATGAATTTCGTAATGATACAAGTTTAACTGACTTCGACAGTATTAATGCTTCAGGAGATTCTGATGATTCTGTGATTGAATAAGATATATATATATATATATATATATATATATATATATATATATAAGTTTGTTTGTTATATTGAAATGTTAGATATATTTGTTATTATTACTACTTCTTACTAAAATTAACTGTGTTTAGTTCTTTGTAAATATTTTAAGTTTATTTAATTTATTAACAAACTTACTAATTTGTAAAAATGTAAAATACTAATAATATAAAATAAGTTTCACTACACATACAATTATACCTACCGAAACTGAGTCCGTTTTATTTGCCCTCCATAACAATCACCGGAAGATTTGCTACCCTGTTCTCTTGATCGGTCCTAGATTTAGTATTAATCGCCTGGGTATCTTGTGCATGTTTATTATCACGTATCTGTTGATTTCTTTGTTTATATCAAGACCGTACCGCAGGATACTCTCTACTCTATTCTTTTCATAAGTTGTTTACGGTCTCCCATATTGTCCGCGAAGACCACAGTATCGTTGCGTACCTGATGTTATTTAATCGTTGCCCATTTAATAGAATCCCTTTTTGTGCACTGTCTAAAACTTCTCTGAACATGTGTTGGGAGTAGATGTTAAATAGAACGGGCGATAAAACACACCCCTGTCTCACTTCCGCAGCATCTTCACGGTGTCTGCTTTGTCTCCATTCACTCTTACGGTAGCCGTTTGATTTCAGTAGAGATTTATTATTATTCTCATGTCTTTGTCGTCTATGCCGATCGTTTTCAGACTTTCTATCTTCCTGTGGTGAATAAAGCTTACCAAATTGTGTGGCTGCCATTTGTTTTTCGACTGTTTTTATATTCTTGGATGGATCCTTTTTTGGAAGACTTTCAACAGGTCATAAGGTTAATTGTTTTATATTCGCAGCATTTTTTAGCTGCTGTCTTTTTGGAAATTGTTATGAACTCCGACTGAAGTGTGGAATATCGCCCGTGTCGTAGATAAGATTGAATATCTCAGTCAGCCATTTGATGCCGTATTCGTCCAAAAGTTGTAGGAATTCTGACTGGTAGTTTGTCTGGTCTTGGGGCTTTGTCGTTCTTCATTTGGTTTATGACAGTTACTTACTTCTACTATTAAGATACTCGGCCCCGTTTCTGAATTTATTTTCTGTAGTTCAGGTCTGTTATCTTCAAATAGTTTTTCAATATATCTCTTCCAGGTGACCTTTATTTTGTTCTTGCTAATTAGTGTGTTACCATCTTTGTCTGTGGGACTATTAGAAGGTTAGTCCCCTATAATTTCCTTTAATTTCAGTGTATGTTAAAGCTATCATACTAGTCTGAATTTATTTGCTGTAGTTCAGGTCTGTTATCTTCAAATAGTTTTTCAATATATCTCTTCCAGGTGAGCTTTATTTCGTTCTTGCTAATTAGTATGTTACCATCTTTGTCTGTGAGACTATTTGTGGGTTAGTCTCTTATAATTGTCTTTAAATTCAGTGTATGTTAAAGCTATCATACTAGTCTTGAAGAACCTCTAATTCTGCATAGTTTTCTTTGATATCTTTCTCTCTTGCGTATCTTATTTTTTCTTTGATTATTTTGTGTATTTTCTTATATTGGGTAACATCTACTTTCTTGCTAGTAACTTCCAATTCTTTTCATAAGTTGTAGTATTTCGTTGATCATCCAAGATTTTCTTTTCTTTGATCTATCTGGTTTCAACAATTATTCTTCAAGATTAAGCAATAATAAATCGATTAAATAAGACAATGGTTTCGATTTATTGCATCTTCCGCACAGGTGACATTATTTGTTCCTACAAAGAGTCCAGCAATTTCTTTTTATATTTGTATATTTACTTCGCAGATCGTATCCGATGTTGGTGTTCCTCTTGTAGATATATTTCATCCTCACATTTAATACTTCTACTAATGGGTTGAGTGTATATCTGCACTAGGATAAGTTCTTAGTGCTGTAAAGCTGTTTTTATATCTTTGCAAGGATGTAATCAATTTGGAGGGAGCTTAAAAAACGTATTCAGTATGATAAATGTGTATTCTGCTGCAAATACAATTCGTTTTTCTCCCCTTTCGTTCCTTTCACTGAGTCTATATGGTCCAATGTGTTCGCCCTCAACTATTTTAGCATTGAAGTGTCCCATTGGTATTGTAAGATCTAGTGTAGGTTTATCAGTAGTTTATTCAGTGTTTGTACTAACTCTAGGTACAATTGTTCTACCTCTTCCTCACTGTTATCAGAGCAACATCACCTATCACAATTTTGCATCGAACATGAGTATTGCCGTTGGACACGTAATCTCACGGTGGATCTAAATAACTTATTTTGAATTGTATACATAGTGTTCAAGAGAACTTAAATAATCGAAGCCAGGGTAGCTAATCAGGCTTCTCTAAGTGAAATAATTATTGAAAAGTGGTTTTCCAAGTCATCATTCTTTTACTCTAGTTCTATGCTACTAATCTATATGTTTCCTTCGTTTCCTGATTTAAAAAAATTCTCTATTTGTTGTGTAATATTACTGTCAGAGTCTTGTAGACGTATATATTATGTTTCATGTATCTATCTAGTGACTTTTAAATTATTATCCGATAGTTTTGCTTTTGACATATTAATACAGGATTGTACCCACTTGTCGGATTTACAATTCTTGATCAAGTAATGTACTTGTTACATATATGTTTTAATTTAATAAGTCCCTGTCTAATTGTATTTTGTATGGTGTGTGCAAAGACGCAATAACAGAAAAAGGCTTAAAAGAAGTGCTAAATAACCCAAAAACTGTTAAGCGCCCGGACATGACGACATAAAAACAGCTAAAATATAAGGGCCATTAGGGAGAGAAACTAATGATCCAGCTTTTGAATAAAATATGGGAAAAAGAGAGGTGATAGCAAAAGCTGCTAAACCTCTGGAGGCATATCACTGTTATGCCCAGCAGTTAAAACATACGAAACTATACTCCAAAGCAAACTAAGGAAGGCAACAGAAGATACACTGGAGGAGGGGCAAAGTGGATTTAGGAAGGGGCACACAACACAAGACCATACTTTTACCGGAAATTGACAGAAACAGTTTTATAACATGGCAGCATATTATTTATTGCATAAATAGATTTGGATCAGACGTTCGCCAATGTAATAAGGGAAAATATGTGGAGAATTCTAGGGGAAAGGAAGATTAACTGCATTCCCTAAACTCCCCCACCAAGGCGCGAACGGTCAGGGAGGATGCTCGACTCGGAGGCCTACAGCGGCTACTTTTATGTGACTCTCCATGTGGGCACTGCGACAATAGCTGGCTTCAGTGCCAAGACCCTGGATCGGAACCAGTTCCTGAAGGTTTATGGCCAAGGGGTCAAGAGAGGGTTCACACAGCCGAGGGTCTGGGGAGAATCATGAACAACGCATGCGCAGCGCCCATGAAGCGCAAGAAGGAAGGTGGCGCGAAAAGGGGAATCTACTGATAGGGCTACTATCGGGGCGCCTGCGTCTCGTCGACGTGCTTTCACCAGGGCAGGATGGCGAGCAGGGAGGTGGCTTGAAAGATACACAGGAGGGCCAAGAGCACGCTGCGAACGGCCAGCAAAGCCACCGAAACGACGTACTGGGATGAGTTACTTCGGTCCTTCAGACGAATTAAGGCGCGGCTGCCATCGCCCATGCTCAGCGAGCATGAACTTGCGGGAATCGTCCGCAAACTATTTCCGGGGGCCGAGGAGGACCAAAGCGAGAAACCACAAGCTAGGAAAACACCAAAACTGGGGAAGGTCCTGGAGTGCCTCCTTCAGGGGCGGATTACCGCGCACATAGAGGGCCCAGGTGGACTGCCTGTCCACCACCATGGCTTCACGCCAGTCAGATTCGCAATCAAAGCCCTGGCAGAGGTTCTAGAAGCAGAAAGGGCGGCAAAGGAAGGGAGGAGGTGCGCTCGTGACTAAAGACGTGAGGACCGCTTGTTAACACTGCACATTGAGGACTCACATTGGAAAGGTGCAGGAAGATGGGGCACTGACGATACGATGACTTATCTCGGGAATCGGTGCCTCCTAATGGAGGGAGCAGGTGGGGAAAGACCAAACACCCTGCGGAGCGGGATTCTACACGGGTCTGCGCTGGGACCCACCCTGTGGAATGTCATGTACGGATTTGGATTCCCCTGCCCGAGAGGGCCAGGGTGGTAGGCTACACAGATGTGGCCATGCGTGCGACAGGCGCAAAGCAGAGTGAACGAGGAGGACTGGGAGAAGAGATTCTAACTGGCGTCTTTGGCAGGAAGTGATGTTCTGACGTCCGCTTCCGCACAGGGACCACGGAAGTGATCTCGAAAAGAGAAGTCGAGTGCCGGGGGATTGACATTCCGCAAGCATGTGTAACTGACAGGGACAAAAGTTGCGAACGCAGCACAATGTACTATGCACTGCGATCATACCCAACCGGCGAGGGCCCGGGCACAAGTCTTGGTGTCCTAGGAAGCGGTGTCGACAAAAGCGGCCGTATTTAACGTCATTTTGAAGTCACACATTTCTTTTACGTATATTTAAATAAATCTGGTAATCCAGGGAGCGGTATACTTCAAAGTATTGGGAAAATATCATAAATTACATATCCTGTATTGTTGCAGTTTGAGTTCTTGTTGATTATTGGCTTTTTGGGCCCTCTTTGTGTTGTTGGGTTTGGTGGGTGTTTTCAAGGTTTATATTCCCCCATCGGTAATTTCCGGATTCGTACGGTTGGCGGTGGTGTTGGTGATGGTTGGATTGCTGTGTGTGATGCCTTTTTCTTTGTCTTTTCCTTGTGTTCATTTTGCGTTGTATTTGTTGATGATGTTGTCGGTTGTATTGAAAAAGTTTATTTTTTCTTCCATGAAAGGTTTCTTCGCCAAGAATTGAATGATTAGGTCGCCTATGAGGGTTGCTAATTCATCCGTTGGTCTTTCGTTTGAAGTGTTGTCTCTGGGGGTGTTTTCTTTGCTTTTATTGAAGTTTTGTAGTTGGTTCGCAGGTATGCTGCTGCTTCCTACTGCATTGGCCCATGAGCGGTGTTCGTTTGTTACTGGGAGTTTGGGGAAGTTTCGCGGGTTGTTAGGGCAACCCTTGTAGCTGGCTAGATGGCTTCCTCTGCAGTTAGCGCAGGTTGCGGGAGTGGTGCGAGGTTTTGTGCACGTGTGGGTTGAATGGTTGTTGCCGTAGTTGAGGCATTTGAATTCATCGTTGCAGTACGCTTGCGGGTGTCCAAAAACTTGACAGCGGTGGCACTGGTTGTCGGTTTGTTTAAGTCTTCTTGACTCCATTGTTATCGATATATTGCAGCAAAGTCCCAGGTTGTAAATCGATTTATAATCTCTGTCGATTTTTATTACTGCCAGCGGTATCGCTCCGTTTTTTCCGTACGTCCTGGATACGTGAAAAGCAGGGTAACCTTGCGCTTTGAGGTCCTCGGCGATTTCTTCGCAAATGTCTATGCCTCTCACTACGACTTGTAGGGGCTTATCGCTTTTTAGGCAGAAGGTGTGATGGGATATGTTGTTGTCTAAGAAATACCTGACACGTTTCCTATAGTCATCGGTTGTGGAAGTGTGAATGCTTATGCCAAGTCTCGTGGAGACTGCCTTCTGCCAGTTGATTCCGATTGCTGCAAGCTGGTTAGAGATATGGATCCAGTCGTGTCGCGTCCTTAAGACGACCGGAGGTGGTTTTTGCTCGGTTGTCGGAGCGGTAGTGGTTCTGGAGTATTTCGTAGGATATTTGGTGTTGTTGCTCCTGTTTCAATTTTTGGTGAGCTGGGGTGACTGTTGGTCGGGCTGGGGCGGGGCAGGTGCGGAGATGTCATCGATATCGCTTTCGCCATGCATGGTTACAGTGTCATCCTCTATTGGGAGACTGTCGTAGTGGTTTGATATTTCGACACCGTGGAACTTCTTCTGGAGGACTAGAGAGTTTCCTCTTCTTCTTTGTGGTTTTGGCTTCGCTCAATTGGTCTTACGAAGCTCTTTGAGGTAGCGGCGCCGTGAAGCCGCTGGTGGATGTCGCCGCTGGGCGTTTTTCGAGGGCTGCTCTCTTTTGGAGCAGTTCCTCTGCGAACGCTAAGAGTTCAGCGTGGGATAGGGAGGCAATGCCAGTGTCCGTGTCCAGGAAATTGGGTGCACTAATTGCATGGTTGGGATCGGGGTAAGTGTCAATATCACAAAGTGGCAAACCTGAGTGTCCATGTTGCAACGGTAAAAATGTCACATTAAAAACAAAACGATGTCGCGAAACGCAATATATATATATATATATATATATATATATATATATATATATATATATATATATATATATATATCTCAAGCACTCTATTGGAATATTTTTCCATAGAGGGCACTTCCCGGTGATCCTGATGGCATGAGCATATTGACAGTTATTACCATATGGGTGTGCATTGCTAATTGATGTGGTACCGCCAGATGCCGTTTAACTTTCCTCGTAGGAGGTTAGTTGTAATATTTTTACAAATTAATTCATTTACTAAATGTATTTCAGTAAACAAGGTCAGTTCAATTAGCTGTGATGGTAGCCAAAGTTCTAGGAGGACATGGCACATAAACACGAAGAAGTAAACAACAAGCATAAATTTTCTCTTACAGTAATACATACCATTTAATTGATTAATAATTGATATATACATTTTGATAGTAACACAAAATAGAACAACGAAAGTATATATTTTAATTTCACTCAAACTCACACTTTTCTTACAGTCTCTGTGTCACTAAACTCTAACATATTAAGATCAGGTTTAGTTGCAACTACAATAATAAGAGTTGAGTTAATATGAATTTTAATGTCTTCACAACCATTGTTTTCAATTTGCTGTAAATTTGTAATATCAGTCAAATGGTCTTTGCGAAGATTGTTGGGTATGCGCTGAAGGAATGGGTTGAGTGCTTCTGCGAAATCTGAAAACGAGTTTTATTTAATTTTAGATGTAGTAGAATAGTAATTCCGTCGTCAACTCTATGTCTATATTCATACAAGTCTGTTAAAAATAACGGTCCGTTAATTCATAATGGACCTTTCAATTTTGATAACTGATTTTAAGGTTATCTTTAATTTTCTTACGCCTATTCTCACCATGTTAGCTAAAATCACTAATCCCAGTTAATTAGTTTTACCATTATTTTAATCATTGGTTAAGCTCTAGTCCTCAGTTTAAAATGGTTTCTGCCGATTTCGGCCTGTTATGGATTTACACGGCACCCAAAAATCAGTTCAAAATTTGCATTTAAGGGGGCTTTATTTTTAACAGACGTTTATGAATGCCGGCACCATCAATGAATATATCAGAAATATTATTGTGATATATATTTTGTAGCCACTGCATCATCAGGTCGGTGGCCATGGAAGTCTTTATTGAAGAAGCCATATTTTACTGGTACAAAAAAAATAGATATACAGTCGCTGAACTCACCTTCAAAGGATTTTAAAGAATTAAACACAAACTCTTTATACTCCAGTTTGCAAAGTTTTGTATCAAATCCAGTGCTTGAAACAATTTCCTGTACGAGTTCTTGCGTATTAATACAATATTGATACGGTGGTATGTATTTATCAGCATCCTGCATGTAAAGCTTCCATTTTGGCATTGCAGATAACACTTTGTAATAGTTGAAAAAAGGTGAGTTGGCTACATACGAAAGCAGTATTTGTCCATTCGGCTTCAAAAGCTTATAAATGTTCTTGTAAGTTTGTCTATAAAAATATTAAGAGTTTGCAAAAGATCATGTAACGGTTACTGGATATTCAAGATGTGTACCCATCCTAATCAGACAAATTGTAGTATTGCTGCCTTAATATTATTATATTGATGTATGTTATGCAGTTAGAAGTACACAACTTGTTTTGTAGTTATATCAAATTATACCCAGCAAACACAGAAGTGTTAGCCGATTGATTGTTGTCCTACGGTGGAGTGGTTCGAATGGCGTCGTGCATTGAATATTTGCTACCAACCTAAGCCAGATGGCATTTTACCTTGCTCTGCTATCCTGTGAATCTATATTTCCTTGTTAATAAACCGTTTAAGATACTGTGAATTTATTCCGTATACTCCGATGGAATATTATTCAGCAATACAAAGCTATTGAGTATACTTTAGGGCATCAGTATCTTGATTGAAAGATACAGTTCTCGTTTCAATGCAAGTTACCGTTGTCGGTTAATTGACGGGTCTACACCGGCGAAGAGACAGCCTATTCTGCAAAATATATCATAACGACTATTGACCATGCGGACAAACTGATGTCCAATGTTTTTTTGTGTGCATTTTAATTTTGAACAAAATATTCTATAGAAAGGTATTAATATATATATATATATATATATATATATATATATATATATATATATATATATATATATTAATATTATTTGTGTTTGTTGAAAGCCTTAATAACATACCCTTGCAACTTTTCTGGTATCCAATGCAAACTATAAAACGAGAATATGACATCAAACTACCCCTCTAGCTCTTCGGGAATACATTCTTCGGTAATATCCAACTTAATAAAATTTACTTTTGGATTTGCATTATGTTCATTAGCAAAACACACCATGTTGTCCGATAAATCACATCCTATCACGCTTTGATAGGTTTGTGGTATGCTATCCATCATCATATTTGCAGTGATATCACCCGGCCCGCATCCAATATCCAAAATCCGCTCTTCGCCAGACCATTTTATTAACGGCAAATACTTTTCCAAAATCAACTTGACTTCAGCCCTTTGTAAGCTGTTGCTTTCCATATAAAGTGCGGCACGGTCCATATTAAATATAATACTGGTCACTTTTTATATGAAAAGGTCCCGATTATTTGTTATAAAATGTTTATGTTCGTACAAACAAATTAAATAATTTGCCGGTACAAAGGTCATTTGAATTTTATCATTTCATATTATCATTTGATGGCGTTAATTAGCGGTGTGGTTATTTGTTTAATACTTTAAAATTGAGGACCTTGAGGTTTGTTTATGTAAATCAAATCTTCTCATTCGATTTCACTTAGTAATAAAATACGACTTGTTTACACATAGAAATGAATTTATAACCGTTTTACGTGTATCGGAGGGTATATTCTAGTTATCAAATAAGAAACTAGGATCTTTTTATATGTTTCAGAAAATTGTCTACTAAGAATTACCTGTGTATACTCCCAAATGCTACTGTCAGAGCCAGACTGCGGTTTTGAAACGGCCGTCCAGGCGAATGACTACGATTGGGAAGGAATTCTTAATTTGATAGGGAAATTAAATAGAAAATATATAGACAAAAGTGAAAATTGCCGTTAATCTTGTATTAATGGAAAAGTTATAATTAAAAAATTAGCTGAAAAATATTAATATGAATATTAGCAACGTGAGTGTTTAGTTTAATCATAAAAAACCACATTACCATCATACCTGGCAGTTATCAAATTAATGGCCTAAATAATGATAATTGCCAGAATTATCTTTAAAAAAACACGAATTAAAATTACCAAACAAATTATGATCGTTTTAGGATCAAGCTGAATGTGCTGTGAAAACTGTTCATATGAGCCTGTGTGAATAAAGTGGCGGAAGTAACATTTAAATTGTTTTGAAAATGAGAAGTGTTTGCGTTTGGTGTTTATGTAAATCGATGTGCGCAGTAACAGACTTGAAATCAAATTATTCATAAATAGAAATGTAACTGCGCATGTCGATTTACATAAATATCAAACGTAAACTCTTCTCATTTTCAAAGCAATTCAAATGTGACTTACGCCACTTTTATTGTTTTAAATATTGTAAATATTTACAGTTAACTGATAATGACTGTAGATATAAATGGTAACGTAACTCCACGAGAACAAATTTTTGAACTGACGCGGAGCTGATTATTTATACTTTATAATACCGTAAAACCTAGAACTTAGATAGCAAGTCATTAAGTTTTCATTGAAATATAAGTAAAACAGCATATTGCGTAAAACCGCAGAAGCATACTCATATAATAAATTCTATCGACATACTATGCCAGAAAGATTATCCAGTGGAGCCCTCCACTAGAATAATATCTTTAATATTTGTATATGCTTGAAAGATTGTAACCCCTCACTTAAATAAATCAGTCTAATAGCAATTGTCAGGGTTTGATGATTCTTGGGAATGGAAGGAAGGGTTGGCCATCGCACCGGCCAAGTGTTATCCGCCGGTATGTATATTGTGAGTGTCGGTATGATTCTTGATAGACATCAGGCAGGTATAAATTTGTTCGGGCCAATAGTCTGCATGATAGATTTTGCGTCAACGGGCAGTCTTTTCGCTGACGTTGACCCGTCAATTATCCGACATACTGAAGGACTACAAAGGTGCTTTCGTTTAACCGCCCCGTGGCGTGCTGTATCGCGCCAAGTTTTGCGGTCGTGCACCGGTTGTAAGAGTCGAGGTAGAATTGTGCGCATCTGCACCGATAAATTGAACAAGAAACAGTAAGCCTGGAGCAACAAATAATGATTAACAAAAACAGCTCAAGTTACTCAGTGCCATCCTGTACTAATAAACTAACGAATATTATTCATATTCCTGCCGAGTATATTAGAATTCAGTGGTTCAAGCGGTTTATAAACAATGAAATGTATCTTCATGCCTACAGTACAAGGGCAAACCGCTGTTGGGTGGATGGCATATATTGGAGGCTCGACACACATTCCACATATTCCAGAAACCCGATACTTAACCAACATATGTGCAATTGCTAAGGCTGGCGTAGAACCACATAATTAACATACCACACTCACATGATAAAATCCATGAACAAACTGGTGCCATGAAGATTATCCACTATAAATAATTAACATTCCACACTCACATGATATAATTCATGAACATATTGGTGCCATGAAGATTATCCACTATAATAATATTGCAACGGAGTGTACGATGAATTCATGTCTATGGAGAAATTCAGTTCATCAGATGGTTTATAAAGAAAGAAATGTACTTTCGTGGCTAGAGCCAAATGCAGGTACCATTCCATCAACCAGCAACAGAAGAAACAACCGAAGATAGAAAGGATGAGTTCTATGACTCCCTGGACCAAGTAATAAATGAAACACCTAAACAAGATCTACTATTGGTTATTGGCGATTTCAACGCAAACATTGGGAAAGAATTCGCCACCCAACGTTTTATTGGACGACATAGCTTACATGATGTCTCAAATGACAATGGCTCCAGAGTAATCGACGTGACGGCTGCCAACAAAATCGACCATGTTCGAACACAAACAAATCCATAAACAGGCCTGGATCTCTAACGACGGTCATACAAGGAACCAAATAGATGTACTAGTAGATGGTAGACACAATAGCGATGTACTGGATGTAAGAACGTGCAGAGGAGCCGAAGCGAACTCAGATCACATGCTAGTCAGAATAAAAGTAAGGATACTAATCGCGGCTGGAGTAGGAAAACCAACAGAGAAAGGAAACTTAGTTAACACCGAAAAACTAAAAAGATTGCAAAGATTGAAAGACGTTTTGAGAAAAAAATGTCAAACCTACTAACCCAAGAAGCCACCAATACCGATGACATAGAAGTAATGTGGAGACATACAAGAAAACATCAATAGAGTCAATAAGGAAGTTCAAGGACCTAAGCCAAAGCAGTGCAGAAAAATCTGGTTTGAATGCCAGGAACTGAGTCAACAAAAAACGGAAGCACGCCTCGAAAAGCTGCAGAACCCCACAGGAAACACCATCACGAGATATAATTCGTTACGAAGCACCCTTCGAAAAACTATTAAAAGGAAAAAGAAAGAGAACGAAACGGAGAAAATCCAACAGCCGCGAAAATAGCAGGATAAGAAGTTTCTACCAAATGGCAAAAACCCAAAAGAAAGGTTTCCGCCCAAGAACCGCAACCATGCTGAAACGAGAAAATGGCGAAATCACAACAGCAAAAAACGAAGTGCTTAGTACATGGAAAGAGTACTTAACCAAACTCCTCAATAAAACGAACCAGGATAACCACCAACCTGTCCATACAGCAGAGATACAAGTTAGTGCACCAAGTCTGAAGGAAACCGCCAAAGCTATAAAAAGTCACAAAACAACAAGGCGGCGGGTCGTGATGGAATCCCAGCAGAGTTTCAAAAAAGGGGGAAACCAATTGACGTAATACATGCATCGTCTCATAGTCCGTATCTGGGAGAAGGAAGTGATCCCAGAGGAATGGAAAGAAGGGGTCATTATCCCACTGCACAAGAAATGGGATAAAATGACGTGCAGCAATTGTCGAGGTATTGCTCTGCATACAAAATCCTCTCAAATATCCTCCTACAACGTATCTCCCCATATGCAGAAGAAATTATAGGGGAATACCAATGCGGGTCCAGAGGCGGCAGATCCACAACGGGCCAGCTTTTTACCATCCGCCAGCTCTTGGAAAAGTGCTGGGAATTTAACAGAGACCTCCATAACCTCTTGGGAGACAATGATAGAGCTTGGAATTCCCAGCAAACTAGTGCGTATGACCAAGACATGTATAGAGGGCTCCAGAAGCTGCAATAAGATAGAAGGAGAGTACAGCGACTCGTTTGATATCAACACAGGCCTAAAACAGAGAGACGCGCTATCCCCCATTCTCTTCAATATTGCTCTGGAAAAGACCGCAAGAACAGCAACGACAAGAGCTAAGATATTTGGACCGCAAGGCCCAAGTCTGTTTCTAGCATACGCGGACGATATTGATGTAGTCGGAGATAGCGCAGTGAGCGTAAAGGAAAATTTTGTACACATTGAAAGGGAAGCCAATAAGTTAGGACTCCGGGTGAACGAGCAGAAAACAAAATATATGCATGTAACAAGAAACCCCGCACGCGACCGCTTACGACAAAACGTGACAATGAATGAGTACAACTTTGAACATGTCAAAGCATTCAATTATCTAGGGGCAACGATAACAGCAGATAACAACACACATGAAGAGCTCAAACACCGTACCGCCCAAGTAAACAAATGTTGCTTCGCACTACAACCTTTATTAAAGTCTAAAAACCTTAGTAGGAAATAAAAAATCACTGTATATAAGACCATTATAAGACCGATTATAACGTATGGAAGCGAAACGTGGACCATGACCGTAAATGATACCCAAATACTAAGACGGTTTGAGCGGAAAATACTGCGTGGAATATACGGACCCTACCTGAACCCAGAAACAGGCCGATACAGAATAAGGACGAACGTCGAACTATTCCAGATATTGTACAGGAAGTAAAGGCAAACCGATTGCGCTGGGCAGGCCACGTCCAGAGGAGTCACAACACGAGACTAATCAACTCAGTGTGGGAGGAAGCACCCCAAGGAAGACGACCGTTAGGAAGACCAAAATTGAGATGACGGGACAACATCAGGAAGACCTCACAACAATAGGAGTGGACCTAACCAAATGGCAGGAAACCGCAGAAGATCGCCCTAGATGGAGACAAGTGGTGAAAGCAGCCAAAACCCACCCCGGGTTGTAGCGCTATGTTATGCAGTTAGAAATACACAACTTGTTTTGTAGTTATATCAAATTATACCCAGCAAACACAGAAGTGTTAGCCGATTGATTGTTGACCTAACTGTTGGAATAATATTTGATCTAATAAGATCGAAATCTATAAATGTAGATTGCTAAGAGGTGGATTCACACTTATATATGTTTTACAAAATTGGCTTTGTGCTGATATCTCAAGCACTCTGTTGAAATATTATTCCATAGAGGGCACTACCCGGTGCTCCTGATGGCATGAGCATGTTGACGGTGATTGCCATATGGGTGTGCATTGCTAATTGATTTTGGTGAGTCCAGATGGCGTTTAACTTTCCTCCTAGGGGATTAGTTGTATATTTTTTGTATGTAACTACTCTAGATATTGTGGAATTCATCCTCACTAGCTGAGCTACACTGATGAGATCTAATAAGATCGAAATCTAGATATGTAGATTGCTAAGAGGTGGATTCACACACACATATATATATATATATATATATATATATATATATATATATATATATATATATATATATATATATTATCAATCAATTAGCATGTTTTAATTTTAGATTTCGTCTTCTGAGATTTGTAGCCGTCAAAAATGAAACATGATATGTATTATTATTAATTAACAACTTTTATGCGGTTTTAGTGTATACTGACTCAAGAGTTAACTGTCCATTTTGATTTCAAACAAAGTCATCATCAATCGCTTATATTTGAAAAATTACGTTGTCTTGGTAATCATTTATTAAACACAAAAATTACGTATTTTAATTTTGGACAAAATATTCCATAGAAGTGTATTAATATATGTATTAATATTATTTGTTTTTGTTGAAAGCCTTAATAACATACCCTTGTAACTTTTCTGGTATCCAATGCAAACAACAAAACGAGAATATGACATCAAACTGCCCCTCTAGCTCTTCGGGAATAGATTCTTCGGTAATATCCAACTTAATAAAATTTACTTTTGGATTCGCATTATGTTCATTAGCAAAACACACCATGTTGTCCGATAAATCACATCCTGTCACACTTTGATAGGTTTGTGGTATGCTAGCCATCATCATATTTGCAGTGATATCACCCGGCCCGCATCCAATATCCAAAATCCTCTCTTCGCCTGACCATTTTATTAACGGCAAATACTTTTCCAAAATCAACTTGTCTTCAGCCCTTTGTAAGCTGTTGCTTTCCACATAAAGTGCGGCACGGTCCATATTAAATATAATACTGGACACTTTTTATATGAAAAGATCCCGATAATGTGTTACAAAATGTTTATGTTAGTACAAACAAATTAAATAATTTGCCGGTACAAAGGTCATTTGAATTTTATCATTTCATATTATCATTTGATGACCTTAATTAGCGGTGTGGTTATTTGTTTATTACTTTAAAATTGAGGACCTTGAGGTTTGTTTATGTAAATCTAATCTTCTCATTCGATTTCACTTAGTAATAAAATACGACTTGTTTACACATAGAAATGAATTTATAACCGTTTTACGTGTATCGGAGGGTATATTCTAGTTATCAAATAAGAAACTAGGATCTTTTTATATGTTTCAGAAAATTGTCTACTAAGTATTACCTGTGTATACTCCCAAATGCTACTGTCAGAGCCGGACTGCGGTTTTGAAACGTCCGTCCGGGCGAATGACTACGATTGGGAAGGAATTCTTAATTTGATTGGGAAATTAAATAGAAAATATATAGACAAAAGTGAAAATTGCCGTTAATCTTGTATTAATGGAAAAGTTATAATTAAAAAATTAGCTGAAAAATATTAATATGAATATTAGCAACGTGAGAGTTTAGTTTAATCATAAAAAACCACATTACCATCATACCTGGCAGTTATCAAATTAATGGCCTAAATAATGATAATTGTCAGAATTATCTTTAAAAAAACACAAATTAAAATTACCAAACAAATTATCATCATTTTAGGATCAAGCTGAATGTGCTGTGAAAACTGTTCATATGAGCCTGTGTGAATAAAATGGCGGAGGTAACATTTAAATTGTTTTGAAAATGAGAAGTGTTTGCGTTTGGTGTTTATATAAATCGATGTGCGCAGTAACAGACTTGAAATCAAATTATTCATAAATAAAAATGTAACTGCGCATGTCGATTTACATAAATATCAAAAGTAAACTCTTCTCATTTTCAAAGCAATTCAAATGTGACTTACGCCACTTTCATTGTTTTAAATATTGTAAATATTTACAGTTAACACCTACTGATAATGACTGTAGATATAAATGGTAACGTAACTCAACGAGAACAAATTTTTGAACTGACGCGGAGCTGATTATTTATACTTTATAATACCGTAAAACCTAGAACTTAGATAGCAAGTCATTAAGATTTCATTGAAAGATAAGTAAAACGGCATATTGCGTAAAACCGCAGAAGCATACTCATATAATAAATTCTATCGACATACTATGCCAGAAAGATTATCCAGTGCAGCCCTCCACTAGAATAATATCTTTAATATTTGTATATGCTTGAAAGATTGTAACCCCTCACTTAAATAAATCAGTCTAATAGCAATTGTCAGGGTTTGATGATTCTTGGGAATGGAACGAAGGGTTGGCCATCGCACCGGCCAAGTGTTATCCGCCGGTATGTGTATTGTGAGTGTCGGTATGATTCTTGATAGACATCAGACAGGTATAAATTTGTTCGGGCCAATAGTCTGCATGATAGATTTTGCGTCAATAGGCAGTCTTTTCGCTGACGTTGACCCGTCAATTATCCGACATACTGAAGGACTACAAAAGTGCTTTCGTTTATCCGTCCCGTGGCGTGCTGTATCGCGCCAAATTTTGCGGTCGTGCACCGGTTGTAAGAGTCGAGGTAGAATTGTGTGCATCGGCAGCGATAAATAGAACAAGAAACAGTAAGTCCGGAGCAACAAATAATGATTAACAAAAACAGCTCAAGTTACTCAGTGCCATCCTGTATTAATAAACTAACGAATATTATTCATATTCCTGCGGAGTATATTAGAATTCAGTGGTTCAAGCGGTTTATAAACAATGGAATGTATCTTCATGCCTACAGTACAAGGGCAAACCGCTGGTGGATGGCAAATATTGGAGGCTCGACTCACATTCCACATATTCCAGAAACCCGATACTTAACCAACATATGTGTAATTGCTAAGGCTATCTGGCGTAGAACCACAGAATTAACATACCACACTCATATGATAAAATCCATGAACATACTGGTGCCATGAAGATTATCCACTATAATAATTAACATTCCACACTCACATGATATAATCCATGAACATATTGGTGCCATGAAGATTATCCACTATAATAATGTTGCAACGGAGTGTACGATGAATTCATGTCTATGGAGAAATTCAGTTCATCAGATGGTTTATAAAGAAAGAAATGTACTTTCGTGGCTAGAGCCAAATGCAGGTACCATTCCATCAACCAGCAACAGAAGAAGCAACCGAAGATAGAAAGGATGAGTTCTATGACTCCCTGGAACAAGTAATAAATGAAACACCTAAACAAGATTTACTATTGGTTATTGGCGACTTCAACGCAAAAATTGGGAAAGAATTCGCCACTCAACGTTTTATTGGACGACATAGCTTACATGATGTCTCAAATGACAATGGCTCCAGAGTAATCGACGTGACGGCTGCCAACAAAATCGACCATGTTCGAACACAAACAAATCCATAAACAGACCTGGATATCTAACGACGGTCATACAAGGAACCAAATATATGTACCAGTACATGGTAGACACAATAGCGATGTACTGGATGTAAGAACGTGCAGAGGAGCCGAAGCGGACTCAGATCACATGCTAGTCAGAATAACAGTAAGGATACTAATCGCGGCTGGAGTAGGAAAACCAACAGAGAAAGGAAACTTAGTTAATACCGAAAAACTTAAAAGATTTGCAAAGATTGAAAGTCAAACCTACTAACCCAAGAAGCCACCAATACCGATGACATAGAAGTAATGTGGAGACATACAAGAAAGCATCAATAGAGTCAATAAGGAAGTTCAAGGACCTAAGCCAAAGCAGTGCAGAAAAATCTGGTTTGACGCGGAATGCCAGGAACTGAGTCAACAAAAAACGGAAGCACGCCTCGAAAAGCTGCAGAACCCCACAGGAAACACCATCGCGAGATATAATTCCTTACGAAGCACCCTTCGAAAAACTATTAAAAGGAAAAAGAAAGAGAACGAAACGGAGAAAATCCAACAGCCGCGAAAATAGCAGGATAAGAAGTTTCTACTAAATGGCAAAAACCCAAAAGAAAGGTTTCCGCCCAAGAACCGCAACCATGCTGAAACGAGAAAATGGCGAAATCACAACAGCAAAAAACGAAGTGCTTAGGACATGGAAAGAGTACTTAACCAAACTCCTCAATAAAACGAACCAGGATAACCACCAACCTGTCCATACAGCAGAGATAGAAGTTAGTGCACCAAGTCTGAAGGAAGCCGCCAAAGCTATAAAAAGTTACAAAACAACAAGGCGGCGGGTCGTGATGGAATCCCAGCAGAGTTTCAAAAAAGGGGGAAACCAATTGATGTAATACATGCATCGTCTCATAGTCCGTATCTGGGAGAAGGAAGTGATCCCAGAGGAATGGAAAGAAGGGGTCATTATCCCACTGCACAAGAAATGGGATAAAATGACGTGCAGCAATTGTCGAGGTATTGCTCTGCATACAAAATCCTCTCAAATATCCTCCTACAACGTATCTCCCCATATGCAGAATAAATTATAGGCGATTACCAATGCGGGTTCAGAGGCGGCAGATCCACAACGGGCCAGCTTTTTACCACCCGCCAGCTCTTGGGAAAGTGCTGGGAATTTAACAGAGACCTCCATAACCTCTTGGGAGACAATGATAGAGCTTGGAATTCCCAGCAAACTAGTGCGTATGACCAAGACATGTATAGAGGGCTCCCGAAGCTGCATCAATATAGAAGGAGAGTACAGCGACTCGTTTGATATCAACACAGGCCTAAAACAGAGAGAGGCGCTATCCCCCATTCTCTTCAATTTGCTCTGGAAAAGGCCGCAAGAACAGCAACGACAAGAACGAAGATATTTGGACCGCAAGGCCCAAGTCTGTTACTAGCATACGCGGACGATATTGATGTAGTCGGAAAATTTTGTACACATTGAAAGGGAAGCCAATAAGTTAGGACTCCGGGTGAACGAGCAGAAAACAAAATATATGCATGTTACAAGAAACCCCGCACGCGACCGCTTACGACAAAACGTGACAATGAATGAGTACAACTTTGAACATGTCAAAGCATTCAATTATCTAGGGGCAACGATAACAGCAGATAACAACACACATGAAGAGCTCAAACACCGTACCGCCCAAGTAAACAAATGTTGCTTCGCACTACAACCTTTATTAAAGTCTAAAAACCTTAGTAGAAAATCAAACATCACTATATAAGACCATTATAAGACCGATTATAACGTATGCAGGCGAAACGTGGACAATGACACCCAAATACTAAGACGGTTTGAGCGGAAAATACTGCGTAGAATATACGGACCCTACCTGAACCCAGAAACAGGCCGATACATAATAAGGACGAACGTCGAACTATGCCAGATATTGTACAGGAAGTAAAGGCAAACCGATTGCGCTGGGCAGCCCACGTCCAGAGGAGTCACAACACGAGATCAAATCAGTGTGGGAGGAAGCACCCCAAGGAAGAAGACCGTTAGGAAGACCAAAATTGAGATGACGGGACAACATCAGGAAGACCTCACAATAGGAGTGGACCTAACCAAATGGCAGGAAACCTCAGAAGACCGCCCTAGATGGAGACAAGTGGTGGAGGCAGCCAAAACACACCCCAGTTGTAGCGCTACGGAGAAGAAGAAGAGAAAAAGATTCCAGCAACCCGACAAACTGTCGGCCAACACTACTGTCTCTGCTGGGAAATTTATATGCGCCCAGCGTTTCTCGCTGGGCAGTGTGGGACTCGCCTTGCCTTTCAGTGCACACTAAACCCTAATCTGTGCTCTGATCCCCAGCCGGGAAAAGCTCACTCATTACACTTCATGCTGGGGGCTCTAGACGTGTGGTCTGTTGAGTCTGTTCTGGTTAATTAATGGTATGTTTTAGTGAGTTTTGCCAGATGCCCATTTGTAGACTCTCCAAGTGTTTTAGGTCTTCTATCTAATAATAGTTGAATATATAAGAGAACAGTATACCATCAATAGATAAATAAATAAATCATTTAGAACAGAAAGTCATTATCACATGTTAAAAATCAACAGAAATGCCATAAAGATTAATAATAAATAGTTATGGGAAACCCGGAGTTGAAAAACACCGCAGGTAAAACCCCAGAAATAAACAAATAGATAGATAGAAAAAATCAATAATGGAAAACCCCGTGCTAAATCCTCAATTCTATCAAGCAGGAGGGGCTATTGGCCTCCTACCGTTCAGGGTCAGGGTCAGGGTCAGCTCTTCGTAAGACAGGCACGGGGAGGGTTAAAACCCGTCATGCCGCCTTACGGGGATGATAGCTGCAAGGCAATAAAGCGATCCTCTGAGTCTTGGTGAGGGGATCCTAGTTAGCTGAATACGTCGATTCTTATCTACCTTCTGAATAAACTCTCCGCGATGATTTTAATGTCTTAGAGGTAGCGAGGTCACCAACCGCTTGGCGTCCGTCGGGAATCCAATGGCCATACACCTCTCTAAGGTAGGCCCCCAGTGGGTCTTATTGAAGGCGTTGCGCACGCCGATTGCTTTTTCGCTCGGCCGGCTACCTCCATTACTGTTTCCATCACCCGGATGCTAGACGTAACAGTTGTTGTTCGGATAGGCCCTCAGGTGCCTCGGTGAGGGGGGTAATCCTGCCCATGACCAGGTACCCCAGCAGTTTCCCCATATGGACGAAGTATCGATTGCAAATTGTTGAAAATGTATTGTGACAATTATAATACAATCAGAGGGTAACTGTTTGGGTGCATTGGCCAAACATTTTGTGTTTACTAGGCTATAGTCCATTGCTGAATACATACCAACAAACCAACAAAAATTCTTTTTAAACAGACCTGACTTTCACACAGAGCCTCTGTGATGGACAAGGCTAATAGATATAAAGAGGTTCAGGATTGAAAATTAGCATAGGTAGCATACATTTATATTTTTTATTAAATAAAATATAAAAAGGCACTGTAAGGAAGCATCAGAATGGTCGACAGCTATAATCGTACATATCAAATTTGGTGATATAGATAGATAATATACATATTTGCAAAAATACAGACATAATAAAAATACTGTTTATATAATAATACCGATATGTGCGTGCCTATGTTATACTGTCATACAATATTGTGATGCCCTTTTAATATATAACAAGTTTAAGCAGCAACAAGAGAGATATGTTTTAGTCAGGTTTTATAATCTGCAATGTATTCAATCTTCCATTAGTTAACAGGAAAAATAATTTTGTTAAATATATTGCACTCTCATAAAAAAGGGTATACAAGTTTAAAATAAACAAGTTTTTCAGTACTATGAAATACTGTTATACATATTTTATCTTTCACTCAGATGCATAAAACACTTAATTTTTTGTATTATTACACATTCTGTATTTTTTTTGTCACTTATGTTGAAAGGGAGGGTGCAATAAAATTATTTACACTAACACATGTTAGGACCTGAAGCCAATTACAAACTATACCAAATACAGTAACTATACTACATAATTATAATATTGTTTAATTAAGGATAAATTATAATAATGGAATTATTGCAGTATAGTTAGGTTGTTATTGAGTTAGTAATGGCAGTTTTAAATTACGTATGTTTGAATTGGCGCTAATAAATGATATCAACACATAACTTAGGTTAGGCAAGCATGTATTAATTTTTGAGTACAAAATCTTGATTCCAAAGAACCTGCTATGTCATGTCTTCAAAAACTGTTTTCTCTATTTATATAGATATAGAGTTTGTACTGTATATTGTAGAGCAGCAATGACATTTTGTTTTTGTTGTTGCGCTAAAATGGGCAGCAAATAATTGACTATTTCAAAAATTATATTGAAATTCATATGATGTAGTTTCACCACCCTAAATGGGGGATTGGGGTTAAAACATTGGATGTCAAAATTAATTTATATGCTCATTATACGTTTTTTTAACCATTATGCTAGCTAATAAGCTACTTATTATAATCAAAAAAATATATGGCATACAAAAGGTGCAAATAATATCATCAATCATTTAACTAAAGTGCAATTTATAAATTGAACTAATCCTGTGCGTGTTTTTTGCTGCCTCCTGTTACCGTTATCATGTATGCACTAAACTAGGGTTCAATGGCCCAATAAAGTGCTGTCTAAAATTAGTTTAAAAAAATTAAAGCTTATATACTTTAATTTATCAAAACAAGAGGGGCACATAATCACCCTGTACATCATTTATAATATATGAAATTCAATAGTAGTGATAATCTATTCTTTCCAACTAATAGAATTGTTCACATCATATTCAGCTTATTTATTAGCCAAGCGAAAGATTACTGATCAATAAAACCAATACTGGTTAAAAAAAAATGTTATTAAAAACTTATATATTTTGGAGGAACTTACATCCTACAATTAATATAAAATATTTTAACAAAATAATGGTTGGACGGAAATTATTGTACAATAATATCACTTGCATATTGAAATATGTCAATTTTATAATACATTTGGTGGAGATTCAATTGTCATCATAATTATTCATTGCAAGTTGTATCATTGGCTGTAGAGAGGAGCAAGAACACAAGCAGCTAGTAATATTAAAGATGGCAATGTATAGCTAGAGCTATTACACCTGTGGTCCAAGAAGCAGAAGCAATATTCTGCAGTATCATAATAGTCCCTATAAAAAAATAAAACAATATTTTTAGAAACAATTGCAAACTGTAAGCTCATTCAAATATAATTGGAATCATATTAAAAATAAATAAAGTGACACCACAGGGTTAATTAGAAAGATTAAGGTTTGGTTTAAAAAAACATAGTCATAGTCATAGAATAGAAAAATATAGTAGTGAAAGGGCTCTATCTAGAGGGATGGTGATGTCAAGAAAAGGATGGATAAATTAATTACAAGGGAGCTATAGGTGGAGCCAGTGATTGCTAGTGCATTCATAGTTAACAACAGGACCGAAACATAAATGAGCTTAGCAGAGATTGACACTGGTAAAAAAAGCAGATATAATGCAAGCCAAATACAAGCTGAAAGGCTCAAACATATTCATCAACAACAATCTGACAGTGAAAAAATGCAGGGGAAGACCAAGAAAAACATGGGAGGATAGTATACAAGAAGAAGCAGAAAGAAAAGATATACAATAGGTAGGAAAAAAAACAACTAACACAAAATAGAAAAAAATGGCTTTCCATTTACAAAATACAAATACGTAAAGTGAAAACACCTACACCTTAAGGTAGAAGGCATATAATTAAATTTAAAAAAAAAAGGTTTAAGTACATTACCTATGAATATCGAGCTCCTTAATTGTATTATTAACATAATGACCTAGTTTCAGATCCTTAGCAGCAGGTCTACAACCCTCATATGAATCAGCAGGAATATCAGTTCTGATACCTTTTATTGTGCTTAAACACCCCCTTGTTGTAACAGTTTCAGCTGCAAATAAAAGCATATTTAACTAAAATGCCTACAGAAAACATAACAATAATAAAAATAATGATTAATTGACAGTATAATACATACCTCCTTTTTGTTCGGTAACTTTAACACAAACATCATAGTCTTCTGGACAAACTTGAGACCACATAAACCACCAATTAAATGTTTTTCCACAACCTGGCTGTGTACTAACACACTCGAAGCACCATATGCTTAAGGCTAAAAAGAAATCTTATTTATTACAGGTAATATATAATAATTAATAAATATTTTAAACCTGATACACTCTATAATATAATAATAATTCAAACAAATTGTCACAACAAACACCACACCCACTTGAAAACAAACATTGTTTACTCACCTCCTTGGAGAACGGACGCTAAAATTGTTATTATCAATATATTCCGCATATTTATTTGAGTAAAATGAAGAAATTAATTCGATAAATTATAATAAAAGGAAGTGCACTGCTAATTAGTTTAAAGCATATAACCACAAAATTAAGTTTGAGTCATAAACTAATTGATCCTCACTGAAGTGAAGTTGGCTACAGTAGCAATCAAAACATAAACTTATAATACCGGGCGTCCCAACAAATTAATACAGCCAAACAAATATGGACAATTTCCACCAAAAACGTATCAAGACTAAGTTATGTCAAATTATAGCCTTTGTAATTTGGTTCTATAATATATAGTGATTTTCCAAACAAAAGCATAAATTACATAAATAATGAACATGTATTAAATAATCTCTTTTTAATAAAATATCTAGTATTATACTCATGTAATGTAATGCACATTCATTAGTGATAAATTATGAACCTTCTGGAACCGTCGCAAAATTAAAAATGCACGGATTTTCTCAGAAAAAGCTGAAACAGTAAACACGTGGCCTTATGGAGATTTCATACATTAGACCATAGTATCTGAAGTTGCATACCATGATCGTAGTAGTCCTCCGGTATATATGTCGAATGGTAAAATAGTTTTACATGTATATAAAGGAATATGGTTTCCCATTAAGAGGAATACCTCAACGTACTGCAAAAACGCAACGAGTTACGATGAAAAATTGTTAGTTGTTTAGTTACATATACTGGAAACAAACTGGAAAAATTTTGTGATGTGCAAGTGACGTCAAAAGCGACCGCTTTTTCACAAGGACAAAAGGGAGATCTACAAACATATGAAAGTTTATGATGTCTGACGAAATAGGGAGCAAAGATACGGTGCAGAGGTTTGGCACCTCAGTGCTATGTGGTAATACTGGTAATACCTCAACGTAATGAAGAAAGGCAATGAATTGCGATGAATGAAAATGGTGAGTTATCTAATTACATATACTGAATACGATCGCTTCTGGGTAAACCAGAGCTTAGTCAAGAAAATTTGTAACAGGTATGAAACTGTAATAAAATAAGGGGTTTACTGTGCCTAAATGAGTCTAGCCTCTGAGGAGATTATGCGGATGACAGCGGCGCAGAAATAGCTACAAACACATGCCCGTACCACAGATAAAAAGTGCCCAATACTGGGCACTTAGTCTTGGGAATAGACTGACGAATTATCCACAGCCGGGGGCAAGAAGAAAACAAATACTGGCGCCTGAGAAAACGCATTCCCTAGAAGTAAACTGACGATGCGATACAGCCGTGAACATTGAAGACTTAAAAATAGAATGCACTTGATTACATCGGTTTGACCAGGGAGCATTTGTTCCACAAAAGAGGTCATTTAAGTTGTCAATTTCCTCCAACAATTCATATTGTGAGAGTAACCTCCCAAATCTAACGCTGGTGTCTGTTTTTGTCTACCGTCATATCAACCTAGTCCGTGTCTAGCATCCTGGGTTTCATATCTCCCCCAGTTTTAATTATTGGAGACTTCAACACTCGACATACTCTTTGGAGAAACCAATTTAACAATCGGAACGGTGTAATTATAGCTGATATTCTCCTGAACTACGACATTTGTCTCCTAAATAGTTATGTTCCTAATAGATTTCCCAATTTCAGGTGTACTGCAAGTTCTGTGGTTTTATCTATGCTCCTCTGATATATTTGCTGACTGTTCTTGGTCAGTTCTGGAGGACACTCATGGCAGTGATCTTTTCCCGGTTGTCATTGATGTTAATATCTCGATCCAAAGCTCTCATTCTTCTGGGGTTATCCTTCTTTAAACTATAAAAGGAGTGAATGAAGTGACACTGTAGGAGTAGCACCTTACTAAGAAACTACACCGACGTGTCCACGAAGGTGGTTTCAAAGTATCAACAGGGTTCTCACTTGTTGGCTCCAAGCGTCACACTACAGCAAACGGACAGTAAAGTGCGTTGGTCCACAGGCCAAAACCAAGTGAGGGTAGCCAGATATGGCGAATAAATGTTGAAGCAGCAGTAAAGTGCCATGTGGCGACGCTGAAAACGGACTACAAATGAGGGGCCACAATGAATATGTGAGACGGAGCTGTAACAGGGTAAAGCGCTCACACTGCGGCGAAGTAGGGACTACACTATAACTTTCACCAAATTCAATAGACACGGCCCTCAGTCCGGGCCATCCCTTGTGGGGAGAGGGTGCAAAGATTCCCCCGCCGTTTAGCATTACTAGTCACCTCGTAACGTGCAGCATCGCGGTCGTGTGCCGCCGGTTGCAAGGGCCGAGGTAGAATTATGCGCATCGGAAACGGAAAATAGAACAAGAAACAATAAGCTCGTACCAACCCAGAGTGATAAACGAAAGGCGCTACAATAAGACAGAAGTCGCGACATGAAACATGCGTAGCCTCTACATGGTTGGGACACTCCCCAATATAGATACAGAAATGCGTCGATTGGAAATCAAGTTTAAGTGTAGTGAGATGGCCAGGAGCTGGGACACGTAAAACTCAAAATAGCGTACTGTATGACTCTGAAGGAAACGACCCTGCACATCAATACGGCGTAGCTGTGTTCATCTCTTCTGAATTAGAGAAGTCAGTCATCGATTTCTTCCCATTGGGCGACCAGGTTAAACTTCTGAGGCCGAGCTATGAACGTGATACTCGTGTATGCCCCAACTGCCGCAAACCTGACGAGGAGATAGGGTGTTCTACTCCACTCTGGAGGACGCCATGAATCGCACGAAGAAAGAAGAGATAATAATAATTCTCGGTGACTTTAATGCCAAGATTGGGGAGGGCTCTGATGGCGAGGTTTCTGGACACTATGGACTCGGAGAATGCAACGCAAGGGGAGATCGCCTAGTTCAATACTGTACAGAAATTACCTTCTCCAAGCAGCTTTCCTGACTTTTCATACGTGAAAGTCTCCAGCCGATTGTGATGCAAATGTGTCAACCGTTTCTATGAGCTCACTGATGGAATAGCCGAGACGGATCGACGTCAAAAGACTTGTCGACAGCGAGGTGCGCGCTCATACAACCGAAAACGCGAGGCCCGCCTAGATACAGTTGAAAATTATGGAGAAGAATCTATAGAAACTTAGTGGAATCTATTGAAGAAGGCTCTCATTGACACATAAGAAAGTGACATCAGATATACATAGGTCGATATCAAACAAGAGTGTATGACGGATGAGATTCTAGAGCTTATGGATGACAGAAGGAAACTGATCTGAACTGATGAAACCAGAAATACTGACCGATGCGAAGATTAACCGGGGTCATGAGAGGGTCTTACCGCAAGGCAAATGAGTACTGGTTGACAAAAAAGTGCACCGAAATAGAGGCGCTTTAAAACAAGAAAATCCTCATATAAGCATAAAGGAGTTTACAATCACGCAAGCGGGGCCAAGATGTGTTGAAAAATGCCAACAACAAAATCTTGATGGGCGTAGAAAATAAGCTGAATAGATAGGAGTATGTCGATGTCTTCTTCGACGCATTATAAGACTCCAGAAACTGACAAATCCGTAGGACCATACGGAACACACGCGGAAACATTGAAACTGATTACCGACGCAGATGGATAGGGCTTGAGCATACTGATATCATTGTTTAGATCTATTAATCCAGTAACCTTTTCGTGGTTATAGGGGACCCTTTTTGGTCGTGATTGGTGCACGCACCGTATCCAGTAGCCCCTGACACCAGCACAAACCGGGATCCCGTTTACGTACTTCTCGCGGCCTGTCCTATTGAACCACTTTTACATTCGATGCAAAATGACAATTTATCAAAAAACAATAAGATAACTATAGTACAGTACAGTCCCAGTACAGAGCCCAGCGGGACTACACTCTCCCCCCTATTCGTCCTCGAATTCTAGAAAGCGATGGTCGAGGTAGCTGTGCGTGATTATCGTTAGGTAGGAGGGTGCCTCCCGCCCGTCGGAGGATGTGTCTCCATAGTAGCGATTTGAATGCGTTTTCGACATCTAGAGTTATTCGTAGGCAGTGCATACGTTTCCTATAGGGGTCGGAGTCCGCAATCCTCCTAACCCTTGATATCGTCACGGTAGTGGAGTAGCCGTTCCTAGACCCGTATTGTTCCGGCGTTGTGCTGTGCGATTTTTGCACACCTATCTCCAGCCTATCTGGCATGGGCCTTTCAAATATCTTAGCTACGCCATTGAGCAGGCAGATTGAGCATTTGTTCAGGGCGACTGTCTACTGCTGATCTTTCTTCCTCCTCGGTGAATGGAGGGACGTGGTCTGCCGGTTCGTTCTGTTTGGGTTCTTTCTTAGGCCCAATTCACACATAAGGGGCGTCGGGTGCAGGCGCGGTGTGGGCGAGGCGCGCGACGTCGCACAGGTGATTGTGATGTCCATATGCAGTGAAGGGGTGAATATTGCACCTTATGTTTACATAGAGGCGGCGTAGAAGAGTTATGCCTCTCGCCTCTTCGCATACCGTGGCTTAGGCGAAGAGGCGAAGACGCCGTGCCGGCGCCGCGACAGGCACGACGCTTCAAGCCCCCTCTATATAAACATGTAGTGCAATGTCCATCCCTTTACTGCATATGGACATCACAATCGCCTGTGCTACGTCACACCTGCGCCTCGCCTACACCGCGCCTGTGCCCGACGCCGCTTATGTGTGAATTGGGCCTTAGCTGGGCCAGAGGGGAATAGGGTTTCCGCAATCGCTCAGACGTCCCCCGCTATTAGTCCTACAGGACTGTTTTGTCACCTCACTTTTTTGGCCATTATTTTATACAGTAAGTAGCTCCTCGCAGAGCCTCTTCCAGCTAGCTTCCTTACTCCGGATTATCGAGAGCCGGAGTTCCCTGCGTTTCTCGCGGTAATCGTCCTCTAGTTGTTCAATAGTTTGGGATGCCGGGTTTCGGCGAGCGTGGCCGAGACGCCTGCGGGCCCTATTGCAGTCAGTCCTGTCCCTAGCCACTTTCTCGCACCACCAGTAGACAGGTGCTCTCCCGCTCGCTGGTAGCTGCCGGCGCATGGATGCCGCACAGCCACGTGCAGGGGGGACATATAGATTACGCACGCCTCAACCGGATTAAGAGAGTTGTTATGTCGTCTTTCGCTAGATACCATAGCCGCCCGGAGAGCATTCCTATTGAGTGTGCCAGTGACGTATCATCGTGCTGGTTCTGACCCCGGTCCTTGCGAGTGTATCGGCCCCAGAGAAAATCAATGTAGTGGTGGTCGCTTATGGTGATTGTGTCGAGTACCCTCCAGTCCATACTTCTGAGGTTCTGAGGCTGATCCCAATCTTAATCCCATTCCCGGATGGGATGAACCTGAGATGCAAAATCGACAAAGATCATTCTATTTTGAAACTAGATTAAATTTGCTACAATTTGAGAGCAGGATCGGCTCGGTAGCCCTAATAGTTTCCGAGTTAGAGCTTTTCAAAGTTTGGAAAAATGTCCAAACTTAAAAATGTTATAGTAATTTTCATGTCTTATCATAATTGTCTTTATATCTTCAAAAATCTGTTGAACATGAGTCAGTGAAGTACACATTTATTCAATTTAATATTTTGAACGAGGTGGGGGAGGAAGGAGAAAGGTGGGATGGGCGGAGAAAAGTCACTGTTCACAAGATGGATTAGGTACCACGCGATGGAAGGAATGATGGAAACTCCCAATGATTCCACAGCCGTAAGAAAAACTACAACGCTTGCCACATTGCTAGACAACTTGTACAACAGAATCCTCCGCTGCAGTTGGATACGTTTCACAATGTGAACAACAAAGGTTTATCCGAAACTGTGTACCATTCATTCAGTACGTTAAAATATTACGCCATATCTTAAATATGTTGCTTGGTTGTATTGCAAGAGCTTGCATGTTCAGAGCTTACCAGGATGGAGTGGATTCATCGAAGAGGCTACGAAATGCCTATCCTTCCACAAACGTAAAGTGATATGTTTACCATTCATTAACCACATCCCATCTCAATACGAGACAATATTCACTTCACTTCGAATGGCGAACCATAGATGTTAGGCTTATGGCCAGAAAATCTGCTTCGTTACATCTGGTTGAAAGAATTGTTTGCAAACATCAGAAAATACATTTGTGCTCGAAAATCTTCTGTCAGTATGTGACAAATCTAGAATTATAAAAGCTCATGAAAATGCAAAATTCCAGTCGTAACAAAACTCAACAGAGCCCTTCCAAAACTTGAAGGCAATAGACCTACGGCACAGCTGTGTGTAAACTACTTTCGAATTGTGGCATTGGTGAAACATTTTATCCAAACAGAGAGGATGGGAGACTGGAGTTTGCATCTGAACACCATCCAACAAATGCTCCCGTTCTTCCATGCTGCAGGCCACTTTTTATGCCAAGTGTGCACATTTCTATCTGCAGGACATGGTGGATTTGGGGCAACAACATGGATTCCACTGAATATTCAATATTTACGGCTGATAGACTGTTTACCATCAGGCGTTCACAGAAGTTCTGGTGAGGTGTATGGTCAGACATGAGCATTGAACAGCTGTTGATGTTTGACCCGGGGTCGTGTCATAACTGAAACTGTCCTTACCCGATGGACACTGGGGATGATCTACCTATAGAGCAGCGTGCACCGGTACAGGATTTGAGCAATGTGAACTCACAAACAACTGAACAGCACGTAGAAATGAGACTATCTCGAATTTCTCGAGATGAAGCTAATACAAAGAAGCTGAGCGACAGGTTTTTGAAGTACCCTCCATTTCGTAAAACGGATGTGATTATGCCCATAAGTAGTGGACTTCTAGGAGAGAATGAGGTCAATTGTCATATTAGGAAGAAAGTTGCAAAACGTCAAATTCGAGCGTAAAATCAAAGTTGTGTTTCTTTCCTTTACTGTTCGTACTATAACTGTTGGCAACAGACAAGTGACTATCGACCCACTCACACTGTTTCACAGGATATGAGTTATGATACAGTCGGATGAAGAATTGATCTTCTTCACGAAGCGTACGAGCTTTCACCATTCCCGATGTCTCTATTCACTGAAGAGGGAATGAGGAAGGGCAATAAAATCTATTTCTATGCAGCATTCAACCCTGTCAAAATTAACGAGTTACAAGGAGAAAGTAAATTTGTGGTTATTCATGGTGGTCACAAGGTGGTGTGGCCCCAGTACTCCTAGGTTGACCTCATAGCTGCCCTATATGATATAAAATATCTCGAGGCACGGTACTTTCAGAACATAGCTATAGTGTTTGATGGTTACCCAACAGAGCCGGTCAGAAAGAAAGGCGGATATCCTTGGCCCAGGGGTCTATTCTGGAAGTTAAGGGGGTCTATTCTGTAAGTTCAGACCGGTCTGGTAATAGATCAGTAACTTGTGACAAGGCCGTATTACACTCGCGTTCGGGGATAAATAGTTGTTTATTTGGTTGGCACGGGTAACAGACGGGTCTGATCTTTTACCAGACTGGTCTGAACTTACAGAATAGACCCCTAGAAAGATGGGGTCTTCCCTCAAAGACCATTAACTAATATTTCTTTTACACTTTTTATAAATATGTGTTAAAATATATTTTGTATTTCAATTAATTGTTTGGTTGTGAACAGTGACTTTTCTCCACCTATCCTACCTTTCCCCCTCCACCCCCACTCCTTCAAAATGTTAAATTGAATAAATGTTTACTTCACTGATTCATGTTAGACAGGTTATTGAAAATATAAAAACAGTTGTATATGATGGATTATGAAAATTAACATAAAATGTTCAAGTTTCAAGATTTTGCCAAACTTTGAAAACCTGTATCTCGGAAACTGTTATGGCTACCGAGCCCGTCCCGCTCTCAAATAGTAGCAAGTTTAAGTATTGGCCGAATTGTCGAAAACTTATTCCTTCATGGTCAAAATGGGCAGAAACCGAAAAAAGGTGCACAAATTTAGCTATTTTTGAGATATTCGTGGACTTCTAACATCTTGCAGTAAAGCAATAATTCGAACGACATCAGTGGACGATAATGGAATAATTTGATTATGAGAAAACTTTATAATGTTGAAACACACAATTAGTCGCAACCAACGGTTATTTTGCGTGGTTGAAGGAAAATGACGCTTACCATCTAGACCTGACTATGATTTTGTATGTGTATCTCGTTAACTCGTTTTGAAAACACCTATTTTGCACTGTATCTCAATAACTAAAAAGATAGAGGGTTGAGCTTTCTTGCAATCGTTTCAGTTCGGTGGTTTCTACACGGGGAACAACAGTAGTTGACGAAAACTATGCGTGGTTGAAGGAAAATGACGTTCACCATCCATTCCCTTGCTCTAATTTCTTATGTGTATCTCGATAACTCGTTTTAAAAACGCCTATTTCGCAATGTATATCGATAATTAAAGAGATAGAGGTTTGCGATTTGTTGCATTCGCACCAGTCCCGTAGTTTTTATACGGGGGGCAACCATAGTTGAGAGAAAAACTCGCTAGATTTTGCGTGGTTGAAACAAAATGACTTACCACCTATGCCCTTACCTTAATCTTTTACCTGAAATTAAAAAAAAACATTTTTTCGGGTTTGGTTTACTTCTATTACGTTGCTAAACAAATTGCAACACGAAAATGATTATCAATTATTCTCAGAAAAAAATAACTTCTTGTTCTTTCGCGTTCCAAAGAACGCGAATGTATTATTGGCTGTACCCGACGGTTCTGTCATTTTTCGCCAAATATTACAGTCGAAACGGAAAATGAAATTATCGGCGGGATAACAATTACTAAAGTTATAAACAGTGATTTATCGATAGAAATGAATTTTGTATAAATATATCGAATGATTATAATTAATACAAAACACTTCCCATTTATTATATTGTCAAATATTTATTAAAATATGTTTTTATTATATTTTAATTGTATTTAAATTAAAAGGTGAGTTAACTAAATTAACCACGTTCAGGTATGGAAGTTACATTTAAAAACAAATACATAAATAAATATTACTTCGCTATATATCGATGATATATAAAATCGTGATGAATATTCTCAAATTAAGTGCACTTAGATATTCAATATTATACAAAATGCCTTGTAGAGGCAATAGACTAGTTTCTTAATATTGCATCTTTTTTTAGTTATACAAAGCTTTCGTTGGTATTTATATGTGTAGATTAGTAAAGAGTAATAATAGTAACAAAACTGGGTATTTTGTTTAAAAACTAATCGGCCTGAAGTTCATAGCATTGGAAGTTCAGATCTTCATACAGGTTTGCACCGTTGATTATTTCCGCATCCGTAAGATTTAGACCTAGTGTGGCGGGATTTAGGTCTGTGATTAGATAGTCTCCTCCAAGGCCGCACTCTTCAGCTACTTGCTCTTTACTGACTGGTGGACACAGGAAATCTAAATGACAAACGAATATTTTATTACAAAGAGTTTAGGGTTGGTAATGTTGCAAAATGTTAGTAGTTTAGAGTTGTTAAAAACGTACCCAAGGATAAAACTATGGTTCGACATGGAATAGAAATGTAGATTTTAACAATTGTATTAATTAAATGTAGTGCATACAGAAAATATAATGCGGTTGGCTAGTTGGAATATCTGCTGGTAGTTTGAGTCAAGTAAACTTATTCGCTGCTCAACATGCTTTTAGTAATTTAATAGTAGCGTTTTACTACTCAGCTACGCATATTCATATCAGATTCTCTCTGAAGACACATTAAATTAAGTTGAATTTTGTAGGGTTTGTGTGTGGGTGGTAAGAAAAAAAGTAAGTAGCACTTCATGCATTATATGGGATAGGATTGTATATTTAGTATCGCCAATATCACAATTTAATTGTAGTATTAAAGAACTTACCACCCAATCCCCCCGACATGTCGATTACGTATTCCACTTCGACGTTTTGTGGCTGCAGCCTCTTTAAATCTTTGACGTTAATGGTCTGTAATTAGAAACATAATTTAACTTAATAAAAATGAAAACAGAACGGCAAGTTATCAATTTATACTTTGATAGATATATAGTTTCATTAGGTTTATATTTCTTATTATTCTGCTCTCACTAAAGAGTTTATTATATTAAGAATAATTCAGATTATATTATAATAAATAAATTCGAAGATAACAAAGGACACGGAAGAAGTGAAGAAAATGTTTCAGCGTCTTTTAGGTAAGTAACAGAAATAATGGACGAATGAAAGCAATACAGAAACGAAATAAAGGACATTAAATAGGTAAATAAAGAATTGAAAGAAGCCGTTAAAAACCTTGAGAAGAGGTTCGAAATTAACGACAGAAGGAGAAAAATGTATCAAGTTATATAAGTAATAGGAATAGTGGGACAGGGAATAAACCAAATGTTGAATAAAAGACTTGACATTAAAACAAACATAAAAGAGATAAGAATCGTAAAAATTAAAGATGGCATCGCAATAATAGTACACTCAGGACGCTGGGACAACTTGCAAGAAGGAAGATAGCATGCAATGCGAAAACTACAGAGGAATATCATTGCTCAGTGTGACTAGAAAAGTATACGAGCGAAACATAGAAATGAAGGTGAGAGAGATAATTGAATATAAGCTCTAGCTTATATTCAATTATTCTCTAGGATTCACAAAGTCCTTTTAGACTAGGGCATAATGCGCAAGACCAAATCTTACCAATCAGACAAATAGCGGAAAAAAACGAAAGAGTACAACAAAGAAGGATAGTTGTGCTACATAAATCTAGAAAAGGCATTCGACATCATACCTAGAGAGGAAATATGGACAAGCTTTCAGAATAAAGGTATAGAAGGAGACCTGCTAAAAGCAGTAAAGCAGCTGTACAAAGAAACTAGAAATTACGTAACTGCAAACAATAAATCAAATTAAGTTAGAATAAAACAAGAAGTAAGACAAGGAGGAATACTGACCCCATTATTGTTTATAACACTGATGGACGATGCCATTAAAGAAACAAAAGAAGAAAGATCAGAAAAAGATATAAACGAGAAATATTGAATGAGGCGCTCGAAAAATGGTAACTAAAAATAAATAGAAAAAGTTTATGGTTATCAAAAGACGAGAAACGAATAAAGTAAAGTAAAGTATAAGGCGAACCCTAGAACAAGTCACTGAATACAAGTATCTGGGATAAATAATAGATAGTCAGGACAATCACGACCGTGATATAAACAACAGAGTCAAGACAGTAGGAAAATTATATAAAGTTCGAGAATGTGTGTAAAAGGAAGTGAACGAGTTGCAGAAGATTGAAAGGAGTGTGTGTCGGAGTAGGGGGTTTGGAAGATTCTGAAAGGAAGTGAATATAAGGGTAAGGTAAACATAGATCTGGCAGAGTGGGAGTGGAGTTGTAGACAGTAGATGATTTGGGGACTACAAGTTAGGTGACAGGAATGAGTTGGAGGTGCCACTGGGGTGGATACAAATGGGAAAGACGGTGAGAGACGACAAGTTGAAGTGAAAGACTTACAAAAGTCTACTGGTGGAGGTAAGAAAAAAGCTATTACAGACAATTAATAGGGTGTGGAGTGGAGCAGCGGGAGTGCAAGAGGAGTGGTGTGTGTGTGGTCGTGCCAATTATAAATAGGGAGTAGCCGTAGAAGGTACTTTGATAAGAAGGGTTAGTTGTGAATGTGGAAAAAACAAATGGATGATGTTTAGGAATAAGGGTAGGATAGGTGGAGCGGAATTGTTGAAATGGAAGGAAAGAACGATTGAGAGGGTGACTTGTTTTAAAGGTACTTCGCTTTTTGGTTTGACTGCAGGGGTGAGTTTAAGAAGCATTTGGAGTGGGTGCAAGCAAAGGCGAGAATGGCTTGTGTGATAACGAAGAGAAAATGGGAGAGTTGGTGGGATGGTAATCTTGTAATGCCATGTACGATCTGAGATGCGTGTGAGAAGCCAATATCGATCAATGAAATGCACGTGTGGGAATTGCGAGAGTGGGATGTAATAGAAAAGGAGCAAGGCTGGTTTCTCATGAGTCTGCTAGGACTCGAACGATTGGCACTTATGGCTGTGCTACTGCAGGAATGGAATCGGATGAGCTTGTGGTGAGAGTCGTGTGGGAGGTTAACAAATTTAAGTGTAGATTTCAGGTGTTGGGTAAAGAGAGACTGGTGCGGGAAGTATAGATGAGATATAAGATTAGGACAGAGAGTGAAATAAATGATTTTTGAGAAATTCTAATCCAATGCCACTGCGCTATAGCAAAGTGGTTAGAGGCGTCGTCCGCCTCGTACTGAGCGTTCGGGAGGAGTTCGAACCCCATTAGGTCGATTATTCGTGAAACACCGTTGAATTTTTTTAAAATTTAGTATGAAGTTAAGGTAAATACCGGGTGATTAAACGCCTCTGATCTTCCCTATTGACCGGCAGAATATCCTCACGGCTGATAGCCCTATAAAGATTGAAGTTTATTCTAATTTAATATGATTTTTTCGGAAACTCGTGCGGTGACATACCAGATATATTATAGTATTAACATGCATCAACATCTGGATGAATAGATAGAAACAGTCTACGAAGACATACAATACAAGCTACAATAAAAACCCGGACCTATTACTCCCTATTGGTGGGAGACTTTAAACGCCAAAACAGGTAAAAAAACAAGACGAGGCTGAAACATCTGTAGGCCAAAACCTATTTGCTATGCCAACCTTCTCCAAAAAATCTAAAATGTACTTATGCTAGCCCAATATAGGTAGTATTACCAAATACGAAATCGATTTCATAATAACGGATAGGAATGAAGTAGTTGAGGACGTTACAGTACTTAACAGTATTGATGGGCAGCGAATACAGAATGGTAAGAGCTAAGGTAGTATTTAGACTAAGAATAGAACGACAAAAACTAATACAGAGACATACTAAAAACAGCGACAAATGGAAGGTAGTAATTGAAAAGATAATCTACTAAAATTCTATCAATAACACCTTAAGTAGTGCCGAACATCAAAGTATAGAACAACCAAACATCTACATTCTAAAAACCGTACAAGAAGATATAGAAAAATGTATCTGCACTGTATCAAAGAGGTGCGTAATAAATCAAAACTTGGTATAAACACAAAACAAATGATGTAGACATGCCGAGATATACAAATACAACATGAAAGTAGAAGAACTAAGAGATCTAAACAGGAAGATATCGACATCAATGAGGTAGGACATACTGAAAGTTTGGAGCATTGAGCTACATCAAGGATCAGAAGACTTAGCGTATATTACTATAGAAAAAATGGTAGCCTCACTATCCAAAATGAAGAACAATAAAGCACCGGGAGATGATTCAGTCGAAGATATTAGGAAAGGTAGAGATGTATTGCAATCAATAAATAATGTTTTGCTGTTCAACACGTGCCGTACAAAAAGAAAGACACCATCATCTTGGAATAAAGCTTACATTAAATTAGTGTGGGCATGGTAGGTGCAGCCTCGGAGCCGAAAAACTATAGAGGAATCTAATGAATTCGGGTTACAAACTTGTTATATCAACGGTGAACAGGTAGGAAGAGGAAGTGAACAGAGAAGGGCTATCGCCCGAAAGCCGGGGTGGGTTTAGAAAAGGAACAAGGACAAGGGAGCAGATTTTCACGATAGCGAAAATGGTGGAGGAAGTACTGGAATACAAAGGGAGAATGTATACTATGTTTGAACCTGATAGCAGCTTACGACTCAGTTCCGAGAAGTAAGCTTGTGAGTGTATAGAAAGGTTATGGATGGAAGAGGAGGCTGTGGAATGGGCGAGAATGATGTACAAAGAGACGTGGGCAAGAACGAGAGTGGATGGTAAAGTGTCAGAGAAGTTTAGAGTGAATATGGGTGTGAGACAGGAATGCCCGCTAAGTCCTCTCCTGTTCAATATTTACAGGATTGAGTTGGAGGAGTCGATAAGGAGAGGATAGGATAAGCTTCTGGGGTGGTGGTAGGAAGAACGAAGGTATGGATGCTGACTTATGCGGATGATGTGGTGCTGGTGACCAAGAGGGTGGAAGAGATGCAGGAAATGTTGAGAGAGAGATAATGGGAAAGTACCTGGATAAGAGGCAGTTAGTTGTAAATGTTGTGAAGTAAATGTATGCTTTTTAAGAATAGGCGGATGATGGGTAGAGTGGAAGAGCGGAAATAGAAGAGTGGAATGATTGAGACAGTGGAAGTTTTAAAATATTTAGGTTTTTGGGTTGACTGCAGCGGTGGGTATAGAAAATACTTGGAGTGGTTGCATGCAAAGGCGAGGTTGGCATTGGCGATATCGAGAAAAAAATGAGGAAAATGGTGGGACGGAAGTGCTCGCAAGATATAGGATGAGTACGTGAATCCTATACTGCTATACGGAGTGAAAGTATGGGGTTTGAGAGAGTGATATCAGGTGGAATGGGAGCAGACATGTTTTTGAAGAAGCTGCTGAGGCTGGAAAGACTTTGAAAACTCTGTGGAGACACAATTTGAAGAATTTCTTTTCGGCGTTGCATTATTAGAAACACGTTGGAATAAGGGCATTACTTCTAGTGTATTATTTATTAATGATACGTTGAAAAATAAAATTTTGTTTATCCTCTACTTGTTGTCATAGCTACGTAGTTAATATAATAAACTCCAGCCGTAATGTCAAAACCCTAGCAACATATAAACAAATTATTTGTTTGTGACAAATTCGTAAAAAGTTCATGAAAAATGGAGTAATAGAAGAAGAATATATTAGTTATCTAGTGAGTATTGTTATAGTTACCTACAAAATATAAAAAGTAAAGAAGAAGGTATATTTTGAACACAGATATTTAGTGCCTACAATTATAAATCTGGATAAAGTAATTGAAATATTAATTTAAAATATTGGCATTATGCGTAGTAATTGAATTACGTTATGAAAGTAATTTGCAAAAATATGCTTCCAGATAATTTAAACAATAATCTCTCTGATAGTACTAATATTGTAAGTACTAGTGAATCAGTTTTAAAGAACTTCGTATTACTTTAATGTTCTTATTGGTAATTGGCTTATATTGGTAAATAAACATCGTTGTCAATAAAGCAATCATAAGGCGTGTCTTGATCATTTTCATACAGTACGATAATATTTATATAACAGAAGGCGGCAGTCTGGCGGTAGAATAGTTACTGTCGCTTTACCGCAATGTTAATTATACTGCAATTCATGGCAAGTTAGATTTATTTGTTGTGTCAAATATTGACGTTTTCGAAATAATTTATAAAAGTACTTTGTATCAGATGGAATATGGCTTATTGGTAAGGATCAGGGATCATTGCGGGTGCAGTTCTTTTAAACACGAGAAGCATGGGACTATTCCTAGATAAATAAACGACTCGATAAATCTACCCGTATCGAGTCGTTTATTTATCTCGCTAAAAACAATGACTTTTCATGGGGTCTCGCTATTTTTCTCTAATCAGTTTATAATACCAATTATTGCTTTCTAGCTTAAACTCTAGTTAGATGTTGATTCTTAATCTTAACGAAAATTGGAGAACGACTTCTTGTGTATTTTAATTAACAGCGACTTGTGTATTTTGATAAATAGCGTTAATGTGAGAAAGTGTAATGTATTTCGTAAATCAGAAAGTTAGTGTTACATGTAAGTTTTATCAATTATCGTTTTAAAAACTTTATTATATTCTATATTTTACAGATTCTTTTAACCCTGTTATCGAATTAGGCTCTAATGAAGGGAAACGGCATCTATCTACCTTAACTAACTTTGGTTCAGTTTCATAATTGATGGTGAACCGAGTACTTAAAAATGGAAATCTATTTCCATTTGATTACATGAAACTATTTTATCGCTATCATGTAACAAAACCGGTATTGGCTCAATTTGAAATGAAGAGTTTGGTTTTATCATATTAAGAATAACGAAACGAGTATCCTGCAGGAGCACCGTCATAGGAGTTGACCTTTCGAGTCCTAGCAGACTCTTCTGAAACCAGCTTTGCTCTCTTTTTATTATATCCCACTCTCGTAATCTCCACACTCCACGCTATACAACAATATTGGCTTCACACACGAATCCCATATCTTACACGCTATTACTAGATTATTATCCCATCAGATCTCCCATTATATCTTCGCTATACCCGAAGCTATTCTCGCCTTTGCTTGCCCACTCCAAATGCTTCGTAAACCTACCTCTGAAGTCAAACAGGCTTTTGGTTTGACTTCAGAGGTAGGTTTTCAAAGCATTTGGAGTGGGCCAAGCAAAGGCGAGAATGGCTTGGGGTATAGCGAAGATAAAATGGGAGATGTGAGATGGTAATATAGTAATAGCGTGTAAGATATGAGATATAATATATAATAATACCTTAAACATTCCACTCTCTCAATCATTATTTCTTTCCATTTCCATTTTTCCTCTCTATATATACTACTATTATTTCTAAACTTCATCCATTTGGTTTTTTTCACATTCACTACTACCTCCCTCTTATCAAGATACCGTCACATTCTACCTAACATCCATTGCATCTCTTCCAATCTCTTAGCCAGAAGCACATCATGCGCATGTGCTCACATTAATAACATATTTCTCCCTACCACAACACCTCCCGCTTACCATCTCCCTAACACCTTCTCCAACTCACTTATGCCTACGACATGTTATACATTCCATATCTCTTCCATTCCACCGTTTCCTTTTCCATCCCTAGCATTTCCATACTTACACTAGCTTACCCCTACGAACTAAGAGACATGCATGCCGCATAAATTTTCTTTTTGTACTAAAACACATCCTCCACCGTTTTCGCTAGCAGGCAAATCTGCACCTTCGTCCCCATTCCCATTCTTAGCGCACCCTGGGTTCCCAGCAGCAACCCTCTTCTGTCCTCTTCACCTTCTAATCTGTATCTTACTATTGTCATTGATAGCTTTTACCCCGCGCTCATTAACGTGATCCTCTCCCTTATGGACTGGCACAATCATACCTACCTACCTTTCTTGATCAACTTGTTCTGAGAGTGTCTTTATCACTACTCTCTGCCTTCCGATTCCAACTTCCAGGTCTTCCTTCCCTCACTATCCAGCTGCTCCAGCACCTCCTTCAAAAGCTTCAGGTTTTTGTTGCAATAGACTATTCCCACCCACACAGTCTTCTACCCATTGCTATTTTCCCTACTAGCAACCCCCTAAACGACTACCGCTTCCATCCACCCGCTATTTTACTCAAACCCACCACAATTTCTCCTTTACCCCTCCCCATTATCGCATTCTTTTTCATCGTCTATATTACCAAATCCCATATTGTCCGAATATTGATCCTCTTACACCGCCTTCTCTTCTGGAACCCAAGTCGCCAATATCATTGTATCATTCATGTGTATCCATGTCAGGATATACCTTCGATGGTCCCTTCCAGCTCTTTTCCCCAAATTTCCCCAAACATTTTCTTCTTCAGTCCAACTATATTCCAATATGCCACCCTGAATTGGCCGTGCTCCTCCTCCCCTACTTCTCTAATCACCTCTGTGGCCTGTCTAACCGTTCTCAACCCCTTTATTTATCTAGCAGTATCATATCCACCACTCAGCCGCAAGCTACATTTTTCGATATCACACCATTGCTTCTACCCCTTTCTGCCTTTCTTCTTTAGACCTTTCTGTTAGTTTCTTCTGCACCTGCTTCTAATTATTTAATGTACTTACGTTATTTTCATATCGTAATATTATTCATCAAAATGAAACCGGGGCGAGGTAGTAATTGGCAGTAAGGGCTTCAATTATTAAGCCATTGCAGTGTTTCCTATTAGAAGGACTTGTTTCGTTCATAATGCAACCGGATTTGTGGTGCTACTCAGTTAGTAAACCTTTACGTGCACTATAGCCACTTTCGTTTATCGTTCGGGAACTGTTCTGGACTGGTCTTAGCTGGCTTAGAACAGCCCGCAACAGCTCCCGAACGGTAAACAAAAGCGGTTTATATATGTAAAATAGTTTTTATGATGCTTCAGATTCCTATTGGGATTGCGCTTATGATTAAAATTACAGTATGAATCCAACTCAACTCTGTATCAAACTATATTAGACTTTCTATTCTGTCTTTCGGGAATTTCATGCAAACCATCTTAAAAATACCTAGCCGACTTGGTATCAGGTACAGGTACCTGATTTAATTCTGAAATAGTGTTCTTATGCGTACTAACTTACCGGATTACTACACTCTGACATTTATTTCTAGATTGTATAAAGTGTACCTCCGCTAGTTAACTTAACTCAAGAGTGCTTAAATATCTGATGGTATAATATGAATGTATCACTTGATTGTCGCTTCTGTTCTATAGTACAATACAGTTTGCAAAAGTATAATATATAGATATACACTCATGGACAAAATTATCGCATATTTTTTAAATTAATTTTTTTATGGATAATATGTATATGGCTTAAAACTGTAATAGGTGCTTAGATAATGTATGAAGTACCCCCTGGAAACAAAATTGTTAATAGATTTTAACGTTGAATGCATTGCATGAAGATTATTAGTCCTACATTTCTCTGGTCAAAATCGTCCCTATTGAGTTAAAAAATGTTGATATTAATTTTTTTTACTGGTGCTTCTTAAGTCGTAGTGAAGGTACTTAGGTATTTGTTCTATATAAACATAAACTATGCCACAGGGTAGACGTTGCAATGAAATATAAGCTGTACAAATTTTAACTTTATTTAACGAAAGAAATTGCAAATTGATCGTTTAAATAAACCTACAGTTTAAAGAATATTAAAAGCGTACCGGGTACAAAGGGTTTTCTTTGCGAAGGACGTAAAAGGTGTATAACGGCCAATAATTACCGTTTTTGCGCTTTATTGTTCACTAAATCGCACGTTCACAGCTACATATCTCATAAATGAGCTTCTAAACGTAAGTCAAGTAACTATTAGTTCGAAAACGTTTAGAAGAAGCCCGAAAGAAGCTTATTTGACCTCAAGGCGTGCTGCCGAAGTTCCACTACTCATGCAAAATCATGCAATTCGACGATTATAATTTGAAAGACTTCATGTTGCTTGGACTATCGAACCATGGAAGAATGATTTATTCACGATGAAACACGAATTTAATTATGGAAGCCAAATGGACGAAACTACGTCTACAGAAGAGTAGGAGAACGGTACGCTCCTTGTAAGGAGAATTATTTTTGGAGGTGGCGGAATCATGTTTTGGGGTGGAAGTTGGGAGGGACGCACCGAACTAATAGAACTAATTCGGTGGATGACAACGAACCAATACATCGTAAACGTGTTGACAGAACATGCTTGGCCATATATCGACAATATGGGGTACGACAGATCTGTTTTAATGCACCAATATGCGCGTGGAAATAGCGACGAAGAGAAGAGGTTCAAAATTAAAAATTTAGAGTGGCCACCGTATAGCCCAGATCTATATCCGATAGAACACATGTGGGATATTTTAAAATGTCGGGTACGAGCAAGAAATCCCGTTCGAAATTCAAGAAACGATTTAAAAATTGCAGCACAAGAGGAATGTAATTCCTCAAGATATTGAAAACTTTCTTGGTAAGAGGTCTAGAAGAACGTAAACAGTTATGAGAGCTCGAGGAGGGAATATACGATATTGACACTCATATTCCTATGAAATTGCTTAAAATTTTAGTGACTTAATACCTGGTTTCAAATTCATATTCGTTTATAATTTTTATAATAATTAATAACCTTAACTATTTTGCCGAATACTATTTATCCAATTCACACATATGCAATGAAGGGGTGGACATTGCACCTTATGTTTACGTAGAGGCGGCGTGGAAGAGTTATGCCTTTCGCCTCTTCGCCTACCTTGTCTTAGGCGAAGAGGCAAGGACGCGGTACCGGCGCTGCGAGAGGCACGACACTTTAAGCCCCCTCTATATAAACATGTGGTGCAATGCCCACTTGGGTGACGAGGGGCGGACATTTGCCTCGTGTTTCTCGCAGCGCCGGCACCGCGTCTTTGCCTAAGACACGGTAGGCGAAGAGGCGAAAGGCATAACTCTTCCACGCCGCCTCTACGTAAACATAAGGTGCAATGTCCACCCCTTCACTGCATATGAACATCACAATCGCCTGTGCAACGTCGCGCCTACGCCCGACACCGCTTATGTGTGAATTGGGCCTAAGGGGGTGATGACACTGATATGTCAACCCAAAGGACAACCTCACCTGCACGTGGTACACCCTGCAGGATAACCAACGAGGCTCTGTCGACCGAATAACTACCGGTATAAGTAGTCCCTCTTGCCAGCCAACAGCTTCGGGTGGAGTAGCTGGCAGGAGTGGGTTAACTGGTTAACGGCCTGGAGATGCGGAAAGTAACGGGAAACTACCGAAGGTCTCTAAGACATCCCTAGTACAATCATTATTATGACGGATAAAACCAAAAACGGCCCCGCGTGTCGGCCTCCCTAAAATGGAACAGGGGTGCAAGGAATCTCCGAGTCCAAACTAAAAAAGAACAGTACCTACACGACAGCATTGAAACCCAACGAAAAAAAAACAAATCTATAGGAATAGGCACATGGAATGTGCGGAGTGCATATGAAGATGGAAAGATTAACAACATTGTACAAGAAATGAATAGGATTAAGGTGGAAGTCATAAGTAGTAAGCATAAGTGAGATGCGTTTGAAGGGTTCGGGGTGTAGTACAGTACTTGATCACTTCATATACTACGCTGGTAACGACGACAAACAACATCGAAATGGGGTAGCCATTATAGTAACCCGAGAAGTCAAAAGCGCAATAAAAAATGTAATATTCCAATCAGATAGAGTCATAATGGTTCAACTGGAAGCAAAGCCATTTAACATAAATATCATACAAGTCTACTTTCCAACTACAGACAAGGACCATACAGAGGTAGAAGAACTATATGAGCAGATAGAGTATGCCCTAAAATCAACCAAGAAAAACGAAGTTACACTGGCAATGGGAGATCTCAATGCTAAGGTTGGACAAGGAAAAGCAGACAAGATAGTTGGAGCTTATGGACTTGGGTCACGGAACGATAGAGGAGATAGATTCGTCCAATTCTGTAGAGAAAAAAACGTGTTATAACAAATACAAATACTTAGACATCACCAGCAAATACAACTCAGAAAGTAGTCAGAAACCAAATCGATTACATAACTATCAATCAGAGATTTCGAAATAGCATAAAATCTGCAAAAACATATCCGGGAGCAGATGCAAACTCTGATTACAATCCTCTTGTGGCATCATTTAAGACGAGACTTAAAAAGATAAAAAAGAAACAGCAAGCATCAGACCCTATATACGACTTAGAAGATGAAAGAAAACGCTAATCTCAGAATACTAATCAACTCCGTAACCAAAACCTTCGAAACAATAAACACAGTGCTCCCGGCAATGGGAAAACATCAGAAACGTACTTTGTGATATAATTAAAGAACACTTACCAAAAAGACACGGGAAAAACATAAAGAATGGATGACAAACGACATTTTAAAAATGATGAATGATAGAAGGATGCTTAAACGAACCGGACCAAGAAAAATACAAAGAACTAAATAAACAAATACGGAAAAATCAGGAATGCTAAGGAAGAACTGATGAGAGCGCATTGTCTAGAAATATAAGAACTACAAAAGAAACATGATCACTGCAATATGCATCGTAAAATAAAAGAGGCCGCGGGGACTGGAAGGAAAAGACTTGTGGATGAAAGTGGAAATTAAATCACAGACATCAAAAAAAAAAATATCGATGTGGAAAGACTATGTGCACAAGCTTTTTGAAGATGAGCGACCGGAAGACCATGGTATGAAGTACGCTTATACTGGACCGCGAATAACAAAGGAGGTTAGAAGCGCGATAAACACAGCAAAAAATCAAAGCGGTAGGCCCAGTAACGAGGAGGTTCTGCAGAGAATAGACAAGGAACGGGAATTATTGACCGCTGTGAAGGTTAAAAAATTGGATTACCTCGGGCACGTAATGAGACATAGTGATAGGTACAGAATACTCCAACTGATTCTGGAAGGAAAGGTCCTGGGAAGAAGAGGCCCAGGAAGACGACGAATTTCCTGCCTAAAAAATCTACGCCAGCGGTTTGGCATGACATCCCTGCAACTTTTTAGCAGTGCAGTAGACAAGGCGCAAATCGTGATAATGATCGTTAATATCCGGAACGGATGAAGAAGAAGAATGGGTTTTAAGACAACTTGTAAAATAAAGTTCTTTTTTAATATGATTTCCTTCATTTATTTAGATTTTTTTAGAAAATAGAAATTTTCGTACACAAATATGCGATAATTTTGTCCATGAGTGTAGATAAATCACCACCTATATCAACAGCCTTATAGGGGAGTGCGACAACAAAAATAGTGTAATCTACAGATCGCAGTACATTATGTAATCTTAAAATAGGTAAGTAGCGTAGAGAATTGATTGGGCGGTCCCCGTATACTGTCACAATTGTTCATGGGTGTTCGACGTTTAGGGAGTATATTATTTTATAATAAAGCAGTTATCTAGAATTACATTATAATCCAATGATAGACATTAAATTTTGAAGTCGTCAAAAATACACATATAGTCTTTGCTGTCTATATGTACTGCCCGTTATGAAACAGAATATTGACCAGCAGACCCATCTGTAGACTACAATTATTTTTCTGTTCAGATCATCCAAGAATGTGCATGTAAGGAGTGTTGAAAAATAGTATGAGCGATCCAAGACGACGAATACTCAATGTGCTGGCAAACAAATAATAAAACAATGGAGTATATCTGTATATAGAATAAGTTTTTCATTCATATATATGGCTATATAATAAAGGTATTACTATTCTCAGTGACATGGAAAATGCAACACCAAGAACTAATATTTTTTATAATTTCATAACGCAATTAGTTACATTATGTTCAACTTCCCGGCATATATTAGCATCGCATGCATCACTTATTAGGGGGCCGTTTGAAAAAGTATGTTACTATATTACAGTTGTAAAAGGAAAACTTGATCAAGAGGGCGAAGAAGACCGAGAATGGTACGAAGTATCATCAACCCAACGATTTAGAGCTGCGGTATCAAAAGTGAAGATTGCATTTCTCCGAGTGGAGACGGAACCACAAAAAGAATATAGTAATTAGTATTATACAAATTCCTATTGTACATACTTGTACATAAATAATATTAGTAGCAAAAGAAACAGATTATAAATATTTATTTAATTATTACGTTAATAACAAAACTTTGTTATTTAGATTATATAAAATACATAACATTGGAAATTTAAAGTTTAAGTTCCTCTATCGTGTTATTTGTAAAGCTAATAATGAAGAAATCAGATGAAAATTTGTCTGTACTTACATTAGGATGATGCGATACATTGTGATGGTACTCATGATCAACTGGCAGAATGCTTGCGGTTGCAGTTGCTAGTTCCATTTCTTGCTGCTTCTGTCGAGAAAATTCAGTCATTGTGGTCTGAATAAAGTGCTGCATTCGTTGCTTTTTCTAAAATCAGTGTGTGTAAAAATATAATAATATTAAAAGATCATTTTAGATTAGTTACAATGCTCCACGTTTTCTGATCTTCTTTCTGGGCGATTGTCCATAAGTGTCCTGCCCCGTGAACCGCCTTGCTACCTTTCCGAAAGTGCGGATTTATGGATAAATTGTGTCGAACTGAGTTCTTCCATCTATCATCGTTCTGCTTGTAATAGGGAAAGTGATCTCTGCAACAATATTATGGTACAAAGTATAACTTGAATTTATATCTAAGCACTTTCTATTTAAACCCCAAACCGGGCATAATTTTATATAAATCAATCGACTTCCTTTAAACGTTTATATTTATTTTATATTCTTTAGTTTATAATTATCTTGTTAAACTTAACATATCACATACAATTTCGTAATAGAAGGTATGCCAATGTAAGCTTACAATGTTGAATAATAAAATAATTAATTAAGATATTTAGGAATTTATTTAATAAAATAAGGGGAAGATTGAGTTCTACAGTTCACATTATAAACTATGACTAAGATGTATCGTCTCTTCGTAATTTATTGTATAAAAATGTGCCTAAAAGTGTAGTTATAACGGATTAATGTGATTTTACGGATAACATGGCGATTTGTCCTCTGAACCGTACTTGTGCACTAACTATTATCGTTAGTGTGTGTAAAATAATTTTGAAAAGCATTATATGTATAACCGACAATTATTAAAGCTCTTTTGACTCAAGTATATAGTATTGACTCAAGAGTATAGTATCCATCAATCATCGTTCTGTGTGTAATAGGGAAAGTGATCTTTGCAACAATATTATGATACAAAGTATAATTCGAATTTATATATAAGCGCCTTTTATCAAAACCCCAAGCCAGGCATAATTTTATATAAATCTTTTTTTTTTCGACGTTTATTTTTATTTTATATTCAATCTATTTAATTCATAATTCTCCTGTTAAGTTAACAATCATACAATTTCTTAATAGAAGGTATGCCAATGTTAGCTACCAATGTTAACCTTGTAATCGACAAGTATAAACGACTTATTTAATTCAATCCGCATACGTATATGCAATTATAATGCTTATTATAGTATGTAAATATTATGTTGAAATAATACAAATAAAATAATCCCCACAATTGCTTCACCTAAGTTTCCTAAAACACTATTTTAAGTTGAACAGGATAATTGCTCGATTCGGTCAGGTGAAACCATTAATTTTTATTTTCGTAAACGGGGTTGCGTTGCAAGTTTAAAAGGGGTTGCAGCCACAGGTAAACCCCACCTGCAGGCAACTCGCGCCTGGTACCAGCCGCACCGCCCCCCGTTCACTCGAAAATCCACCCTTTAATATATTTTACCAATTTCACGGGCGATCAACCACCCCCCCGAAACGATTCAAATTGTCACCGATTAAAAAACCACGCGTGTGGCGATCTTCAGGGCGGATGTGCGATCACCGGCCGTTTAATCGGCGGCAATTACGCCGCCCTAGTCCACCTGGTGGGCATCTCGGCGGCCTCCCCCACGAGCGGCGGCGGTGCCTGGCACCGCGTATCGATGACGGCTTTTCACGTTCGCCCGATTTACAAATTCACCGATCATTACACATAATAAACTGCCGCGATGTTCCCACATGCAAACGAACCACCCCTGGGAAGGAAGGTGAACGCAAACCACGTCTTCTGTTTGTACACGCGGGTTTATACAAACAATGGGACTGTGATTTTATTAGAACAAAGAATGAACATCAATTTAACTACCTGGGGGTATATTAGTACGGTAATTAATGGGTTGTAAAGTGTTTCTCTGTAACTTCATTTCTCAAAAATCAAATATTAGTTTTGTTTAGTGCATTGCTCCCCAAAGTGGCTTGGGGACAACATTTTAATATATCGGGAAATTATATAACAATTAAAATATAATTGTAGGAACACTTGAACAATTGAAACAATACCAGTCTTGAAGCTCATATTGAGAGATGGTACTAAAACGTTTAGATGTATTACCAAAAGTATAATTAGAATTTTCGAGGATGATGATTTTGAAAAATAATGATGTTTATGGGTCCTTCATCACATTTAATTGAATTTGGATTTAGTGTTAATATAAACATAATAGCGAAAAATGAAGCGTTTTAATATAGCTGATCAATAATATCGATAGATTTTTAGATTATTTTGGTTATTTGTTTCTATTAGTTTTTACATTTTTTGCTTCTTGATTAAGTTGTATAAAAATTGGTTAACAAGATTGTATACAATTAAAGGATAATATGTTGGTTGTATTAAAGTTCAACAAGCCTCTTCTGAGCTTCCAGATGAGATTTAACTAATGTTAATCAAATAACAGGCAATCACAGTTCAAACCAGAACAAGCTAGATGATATGATATTGGGAGATGTTGGGTACTGGGAAACAAATCAAGAAATAATGACCAAAAAGGCTAGGAAACACGATATATAGAAAACGACCTAACAAAATCAACGAAAAGCGTAGGAAGCAAGGAACGAAGGAGCTTCTATCAAAATTGGATACCCAAAGCTATGGTTGAACAAGAGAGAGCATAGATGGATCCATAAAGAAGCCTGGACTGGAATAAATAAATACAAAAAACGGAACAACAACAAATCAGGAAAGACATAAAACATAACATATAACGACTACTAGCTATGAAACAAGAAAAACGAAAATGGATTAAAAATGAGCAAAACAGAAGAAAGAGAGAGAAGATAGACATAAAATGGCAGATGAATTAAGGATATGTACATGGAACATACGGATCATAAAAGCAAACGAGGAAGAAGTAGTAGAAGAAATTATAAAACAAAAAACAATAATGGGAATTACGGAAACAAAGAAAAAAGGAACGGAATGAAGAAAATACATAAAGGATACTGGATGCTATGGTCAGGAATGGAGAGCGAGCGTAGAATAAAGGGGGGAGTAGGATAAATAATAGCGTCAAACTGACTAAAAGATATTATAAATGAAAGATAAGTGCCAAGAGGGAATTATGAGGATGGAAATAAAATTGGAATGAGAGGAACTGAGAAATAATAATGGGAAATGAATAATAGAACTGAGCAACGGAAATAATTATGTAATAAAAAATTCCAACACACTTGTATATACAAATATACAAAAGAAGAATCAGCGAGTAAAGAGAAATATTTAATAGAATGTTTTCTTATAAGTGAAAACAAATTGAATATAGTGAAAAACGTAAAAGTATCGAGACAAGTAAACGTGGGAAAAGGAAAAGGAAAAGGGTACAAACTGAGAGTGGATCAATGTGGAGAGAGAAATGTTATTGAGAAAAAGGAAAGGGGCAGAATATTTCAAGAATAATATATTAGAAGCAGCCCACGAAAGGTGCGGAATAACACATAAATCAAATAACCGGACAAATATGATTTAGCATTGGACTAAAGAATTCAAAACGAAGATAAGGACAATAAAGACAAATGGGAAAGATATGCACCTGTGAGAATGAAAATGGTGTAAGTCACATTTGAATGATTTCATTTATTTTTAAGGAGAAGATATTGCATTTGGTATTTACGTAAATCGCCATACATAGTTACATTTTAATTTATGAATAAATTGATTTCAAGTCTGTAACTGCCCACGTCAGTTTATCTAAATACCAAACCCAAAATTTTCTACTTTTCAAAACAATTCAAATGTGAGTTACACCACACTTATTCTCACAGGCTCATACATAAACATCAAGAAAGAAGAGGACTATATATCCGGTCTCAATGTGTTATGCTCTTACAATTACGTACATAATCTGTAAAGTTAAATATAATCCAGTTATATGTCCCAACATTAGACAAGGGTGAGAGAGAAATAGAAGCCTTCTATGATTAATATTAAAAATCCGATTAAGAAAATTAACAAATACGAAACTTGAATGCTAACATTTGCAAAGCAAAACACGGATTCGGTGGAAGACTATGGACTGGGTGAGAATGAACTAGGAAACCCTGTGCTAGAATTTTTAGAAGAAAATGAAATGACTATAGCAAATACATATTTTAACTACGGACCAGAAGACTTTATACCTAGACATCTCCACCGTACACCACATAGTAAGTAACCAAATCGACTATATACTAATTCGAAAAAGATATAGGAACCGCATAATAATATCACCGAAACCATTGCCAGGTGCAGATGTCGCCTCTAACCACAACTCTGTATTAGCCAGCTTCAGAGTGAAACTCAATAAACAAACAAATATAAATCCTAAAACCACATTAGACGTTTCAAAACATAAAAACCAGACAAACAAGATTACAGAAAGAACTCTGAACGAAAAGCATAAAGAGGCTCAAGAAGTAATTAGGTTTATTAATGATCTAAATAGTAAATGGGACACTATCAAGCGAAACATAGTAAATGTCTGGGAGAACTACTTAGCACCTATCAAAATTACAATGAGAAACGAGTGAATGGTGCAAGAAATAATAAACCAGATGAAAGAAAGAAGAAGACTAAAATCAATAGATGCTGACAAATATAAATAACTACATAGAGAAATAACCAAAAAGACCAGCGAAACAAAGGAAAAATAGTGCGAAGAACTAGAAGACCGCAAAAATATCTTTAAATTCCACAAGAAGATAAAAGAAATAGTTGGAACATCAAAAAGGGCACATAGTAGTGTGCTGGTCGACACTAATGGTTATAAATAAATAAATAAATAAATAAATAAATAAATAAATGTATTTATTGCCCAACAGTATTAATAAAATTACAAGGACACCAGCAAGATATTACATAGTAATAAATATAATATAATAAAATATATTCTAAATAATAAAGAATATAGTATACAAATATATACTAAATAATAAAGAATATAGTATAAAAATATATAAGAAGCTAATAGCGATGTATAACATATAAACAAAAAGTATATTACCGTACAATCTATGAGCACTACTACAAATTCTAGTTATAGGGGAGATCCTAAGGAAGTTCGTTCTAGCGTGCTTAACATAAAATGTAAGCTGACCTCTCACAGCTAAGCGTGGAACATACAAATTTACAGTTGCTAATACGTCACTACAGTTAACTCTATTATCGATTAGCTTCTGCACAAATTTGGTATCATTTGTATACCTACGATCAGCCAATGCCAATACCATGTGTCCAGAAATCAATTCGCCATAATCACAATTTATCACGAGGGAGACATTAACCAATCTAAATGAAAGAAATTTAAAAAACTTACGCTGAATCCTCTCTATAGCTACGATTTGGGTAGTCTAGTAAGGTGACCAAACTATGTTTTATGCTTAGTCAAGTTTACTGACAACATAAGAAAAATACAATGTCTTTAACACACTTGCTGTGCTGAAATACTTAGATGATCTAATTATGAAACCAAGCATTTTAGATGCGGCTTTACAGGTGGCTTCGATATGTTTGGAACAGTTTAGCTGACACTCAAACCGAACACCAAGATCCGTCACAATGGTTAAGCACTGTCTATGGACCTAATACACACCCTCCGTTATTCGGTTTTTTTGTACGGCTGTATGTCAAGAAACAGAACTTACTTACATTTAAGTTCAGTTTGTAGATAGAACCGCAATTAACAAGAGTGTCTAGATTATTTTGCAAACATATTGTATCATTCGGTCCTCTTTTTATAGAATACAGCTTGATATTATCAGCATATAGCAAGACAGAGCAAGTCAAGGATACCAGGATGTAATCTATGAATATGACCATTAAAAACGGTCCTAGGTTAGATCTTTGAGAAACCCCCACAAACTCATTGGATTTAAACCCGTTGTAAGTTACGTAATTCACTCCATTCTGTAAGTAAGACTCAACTAGTGCGACAAATCCAAGAGCAACATTTAATAAAATAAAATAAATTAAAAGAAGGAGCATTTGATGATCCAGGGTATTAAACGAGCGGGAGAAGTCCGTATAAATAACATCTACCTGGCCCTTATTATTTAAGACTCACCGATAAACTGCATTATGATTACGAGATTTGCAGCTGTTGATCTGCCACGTATACATCCATGCTGGTGCGGAGATAGATGTACCCGTACATTATTAAATGTATTGGAATATAGCACTTGTACAATAATATTTGCGAAAGTTAATAATATTGCAATGGGCCTAAGGTTTCGAATATCATTGCGGTCTTTTTTTTAAACAGACGTAATAATGGTTCGCTTCCAGCTCTTAGGAAATATATAAGAGCGAATGGCACAATTACAAATTACCATAAGGGGTTTTGCGAGTGCGGATCTAAAATCCTTAACTAAGAAGCTAGGTGACTTATCCCCTGCATTTCCTTTATTTTGGAACGTGCACATTATTTTAATAAGTTTCTCCTTCTGTCGTTTCGAGGCAGGAGAATGATAACCAATTAGAGCAATTATTATTCTCAGTATAAGAAGTTTATGGAAAATACGCGCTGGAAAATATATCAGTAAACGTCTGAACAATTGATCAGGATCACCCAGTTGAGTATTATCGTATGTCAGTCTTGAAATTCGCATAGTACCTTTGCGAATGTTTATATATTTTCAGATCTTGGATTTAAACTAACAGACTCTTCTATGTTACGTAAATATTGTCTATACGCATCTGATATTTGATGTTTAGTTACAGTACGTAATATTTTAACGTAATACTTTGAGACTATAAAAGATTTCAATTTGCATCTAAATCTTTCCATAAGTAGCGGGTTGTTTTTTATTTCTTTGGTAAACCACAATGGATATTTTAACTTTGGAACCGATCGGTCTACAATTGACGATCAAATAGATCTAACAGTTCATTTATATCAGAGACGGAATCCAGAAATGACCACTTTGCATTTAAGATATCGTCGTACAGTTGAACATAGTTGACTTTTCTAAAGTTATATGCATCCTGTCCAGCTGCACTAGGAAACTTCCGGTTATCATACAGTGCTTTGCGGCTTGTATGAAAACACTATAGGTGGATTAAATATATCCTCAGGAACAATGGGAAATTCAGCTCTTGCAATGTTAATTGCGCTATCCGCAAAGAAAAGATCTAAATATTTATTCTGAATGTTAGCTTTATTTTTTTGCAGAATATACCATCTTTGTGGATATTTAGCAAAGCGTAAAATTTGGGACAAGAAGAGTTATAGACAGTTAGGTGTTTAGCTAAGATGTTGTCGATAAAGCCTTTCTGTTTCATAGTTTTAATAAGATCATTGTTTTTTCGTTGAAAAGAACTGGTTCGATCATTATCCACAGGTTTATAAGTAGTTATGTCACCCAAAAGATTTAAAACGTTTTCATGGTAACAGTTAGCGTCCATAGCTACTGTGACTGCTCCTTTGTCTGCGTTAAGTATTAAAATCCTGGAGTTGAGTTTGAGGAAAGATCTGCAGATAGACCACTCTTTCATCAACGATATCCTGTCGTTTCCTGAGTGTAGCCAATTGGTTATAATATGTGTTGCCTGTGACCTAATTAGGTTTCGTTTGGTCTTGGGGGTGTTTGCATTATAGATTCAACATCAGCAACAAGAGGGGATATATTAATATCTTTGTTAAAAGGGTTGAAGTTTGGACCCAGTGATAGTAGGTCAGCTACTTGTTGGGGGAAAACCACATCCGTAAGGTTGACAAACCATTTACTATTGTCTCTGAACATTTTTACCCTTACTCGATCTTTGATTAAATTGTTTATTTTGTTTATGTTGTTATTCTTTATTCTATTAAAATTTTTGTTGTATTTAACATATTGCATCTTATTAAAGTCTGATATGATGTTTGGAGGTAGAAGAGGCTAAAATTGTTGCTGCATGCATCTGACTTTTTAATATCTGAAATAGTGATACTTATTTTAAAACTAAGTATACGTCTCCCTAACCTCATCCTGAAGTCGCGTAGCTGATGTCCAATATGGCCGTCAGAAATGAAATGTTTAAATGTTGAAAAAGATGTCATCCGTGTCCTATGTGGTGAGATGGTGTTAAGTTTTCAGATCTACATCTCAGTTGGAAAATTTTTCTGTTAGCCAGTTTCGCCAGTTTGGTGTTTAATCGAATTAATGAGTGTCCATATTCAGTTATTGTAAATTATGTTAGTTGCCAGTTTCTATGTTCGTTAACTCTGCATAGTCAGTTAACTCTACATTTTTCTATGCGATGTTTAATTAATTATAAGCACATTTTGTAGGTTATCCTGATGATGCTCGAAATTAAAAGAGCTAAATATTGATATCTTATAAAAGGAGTTTCACTACCCCCATTTATATATATATATATATATATATATATATATATATATATATAATTTTAAATGTAAATTTACATCTGCCATAGAAAATTGTACCTTGTTTTAAAAAATAAATAGCCACAATTGTGGATTTTTCAAATCTAAAAATCACAGCGGCGAATTTAGGCTTTCCGGTCCATTTCCACCAAAAAATAATCAAGACGGAGTTATGTGAGATGTTTTGAAAATATGTAGTAGTTTCGCGGTAACGTGGAAGAAAAAATCGAACGACGACGGACGACGGACGGAGAGTTGATCTTAAACTGATCAGGAGAAAAATGATTATTTCTTCCACACTTTACAATGCTTTGTCTATACTTCGTATGAATAAAGTAAGAACAATTTAACTACAACTATCAATTCACCAGTAACCAATTTTCCAGACACAATTCCGACAAACAAAATATAATTTTAGCGTCTGTTTGATTGCAACAATTCTTATATAATAATAATAATAATAAGTTTATTCCCCCATTTTTTTTACAAACATACAAATAAATTTTTAATTATAATAAAAAAAATATATAAAAAAAAACTTAAATATATTTATATTAACTACATGTTGATTTGGTATATATGGGAACTTATGGGGATCAAATCAGCTGCTCTGTGGTGCTGGTATGATGATCCCCTTCCTCGTTGGATTCTCTCTTTTTTTTTAATTGTTTACAAAATATTCTTTTAGTAGGATTTTAAATTTACGATATGTTTTAATATCTTTGAGATGGTTTGGGATTGTGTTATATATCTTCCTACTTTCGTTTATTGGGCTTTTATCCCCTGTGATTGTTTTCGATCTTTTTGTTTGCATATTATGTGATTACCTTGTTTGATGTGAGTGTACGTCACAATTACTTATTGTTTATGTGTTTGTTTTTTGAATGTTCTTGATTAACATTAATAGACACTGTTCCGTTTTTAATAATTTATCGATTTTTATAATACCAGTATCCTTGTAGAGTTTGTCTGTAGGCAATCTTTTATGGTAGCCAAATATCGCCTTAATGCATTTATTTTGAAATATTTGCATATTATTTAGTGTTGTTTTATTTATATTGCCCCAGGCAGTTATTGAGTATCTTAGATAGCTTTCTACATGGGCATGATAGAGGAGCATTTTGGTCTTGTTGTTAAATATATCATTACACCGTCTCAGGGCTCCTACTATTGGTATGATTTTATTTTTGTGTGTGTCTATATGTTTATTCCATGTGAGATATTCGTCAAGCCATACTCCTAAGTATTTTTTGTTCCTTTAGTATTTGTTTTCCTATCTTCACCGTAATTGGATTGATAATTTTGTTTCTATTTTTATTAACTAGATATACCGTTTTGTTTGTGTTTACTTTTAGACCCTTTGTTATGGTCCAGTTATAAAATAGCTTTAAGTCTTCATTTATTTCATCGAGTATGGTTGTAGTATTACTTCCTGTATATAATAATACGGTGTCTTCAGCGTAAGAGTAATACCTTCCCTTTAAGTTAAGTATTCTCACATCGGTGACGTATAATATATATAACAGTGGTGCTAAGACGGATCCTTGCGGTACACCTGTGCAATTCACTTCTACATCGCTTTTTTGATTATTTATTACCACATAATACAATATGTAATGCCATTCCTCTTATGCCCATGTTTTCTAATGTTTCTAAAAGTTTTGAGTGGTTAATTGTATCAAAAGCTTTTGTGTAGTCAATGAAAATACTAACTCCAATATTTCCTCCATCCACTTCAGTTGTTATTTTTTCCAGATAATCACATACGGCCGCCTTTGTGTTACTATTAGCTTGGAATCCATATTGGTATGCGTCAAATTTAATGGTACTCTTGATAAATTCAGTTATCCTATTATGTATAATTCTCTCAAGAATTTTACTTAAGGCCGATAACATGCGATGGGTCTATAATTATTGGTGTCGTTTTTCTGCCCGTTTTTATATATTGGTATAATTTGCGCTATTTTTAATTCCTTTTGAAATACGCCCGATGATATGGTGTTGTTTACAAGCTTAGTAATTATTGGTTTTAGGATGCTTATTTTATTTTTTATATCCTTAGTCGTGATTCCGTCAGGCCCAGGTGCACTATGATCATTCATGCAGTTTATAATATTTTCAATTTCCGCTTCATTACAGGGATTTATAAATATGGACTTCTGATTGTATTCTGTCGGAGTTGCTATACTTTCTTCTGGATTATCATCCTCAATTATAATGTTTGCAATATTGCTTATAAACTCTTTGTTAAACTTATTTGCTGTTTCAATGTCCGTAAGTTTATCTATTTGTATATGTTGTTTGGAGTTTTGTTATTTATTTAGTGCTTTGTTAATAACTTCCCATGTCTTTCTCGGATTATTTTTACTTTCTTCAAGTTTCTTTCTGAAGTACATTTGTTTTGTCTTTTTAATGAGTGTATTAACTTTATTTTTAAGATTCTTAAATTTTTTCTTCTTCTTAAGTTTTCTCTGTTTCATTTGTAGGCATATTCTTCATAATTTTATATTGTTTATCTCTCTGCTTAATATTTGATATTATTTCTTCTGAAATCCAATTCTCATTCTTTGTTCTAATTTTTTTAGTCATACTTGTAATCTTTGCTCTTTGGATTATATTCATCAGTTCCTCAAATGTTTCAATTCTGGTGTTAATAATATTATTTTCTAAGTTTTCTTTAAATCTGTTAATGTTTGTCATTTCCTGTGTAATGGTTTTGTATTTTAAAGTATCTCTTTTGGTGGATTTTAAAAGCTTGATTTGCATTATTTTATGATCTGAGATTGCTGTATCCTGGAGAATAATTGTTCTTTTCGTGTAATATTTGAAATGACATGATCTATGATGGAATGTGTATGTCTATTTTCATCTACTCTTGTAGCTTCAGTTTCCTTAATATTGTTTATGATTTTATATCCATATATTTCCATCATTTGCTTATAGGCAGTTGTTTCGTTATTTTGACATAGCAAATTGATGTTAATATCTCCAATTATTATTAAATTTCTGTTATCTATGAGGAGTGACTCCATGAAATCAAGAAAATGTTCTACTCTTGCGGTGGGCGGTTTGTATACGACTAGTAGTTTTAAAAAAAAAAACTTCTATCTTTATAGGGCTATTAGCCGTGAGGCTTTTCCGCCGGTCAAGGGAGAAGCTCAGAGGAGTTTAATCACCCGGTATTTACCTTAACTTCACAGAAAACCTAGTAGTTTTATTTTGTCGATTTCAATAAGTAAAGGATTGTATTCAAGATTCGTGTTAGCTGCTATTTCATGTTCCTTAAATTTAATATCCTTTCTTATGTAGATTGCCGTTCCAACCCCTCTAGTATTCCTACAGCAGTGTATGGAGTTGTAGTTTACTATTTCATAATATGTTATTTCCATTTGGTTTAGCCATGTTTCTACTAGTATAATTATGTGAATTTCTGTATTTGATCTGATTAGACAGTTTAATTGGTCCAATTTGTTTTTTAAACTTCGTATATTGAGGTAAATTATGTTTAAGTCTTCCATTTTAGTTTTTGATTTTGTACTATTTCGTTCTTATCTATTATTTTATTTATGTTGTATTCTGGTTTAGACAATGTTACTCTATTAAATCTTCTAGTTCAAGCTCATTTCTTATTCTGATAACTTGATCTCCGTTATCTTTTCGAGCGAATATACGTCCATTTTTGTGCCATATAAATTTATAGTTCTGTCTTTTTAGTTGTAGAGCTTCTCTAAATAGCTGTTGAGTATCTCTGCTTAGATCCTCATTTATGAAGATTGGCCTTTCAGGTGCAGAATTTATTTGGCACATTTCCGTATTAATTTTACCTCTGGTTATCCGTTTGTTTATTATTTCATTTCTCTTCTCCACTGTTTTCAATTTTAGTGGTTGTTTTTGTATTTTTAGGATTGTTATATCCTCCATATCATCTCTTGTTATGTTTGCCTTCAGACATGTCATTACTTTTAACACATCAGTAGTTATTTCTTCTTTAGTGCTTTCCATGTTATTGCATATACCAGTTATAATTAGATTTTTTTCCTTTTTTTGTTCTCATTGACATTAATCACAGACTGCAATCTCTTTTTTCATCTTGTTCATTTCCTTTCTGTTTTCCTCTACCATTTCGGTTAGGACTTCATACATGTTATTTAAAAATTCCATGGAATCTAATACCTTACTTATTTGTTGTTTTATGTCCTTTAACTCACTTTTCATATCTTGTTTAATTTCGTTCATTATATTCCTTATATACGTTGACGTGTTGGGTTCTGAGATGGATATTCTATGTTCTGTCATATTAGTGCATTCCATACACTTCCACTCTTTTTTTTCCTTTTGCATGATCCTAATTTGTGTTTCATTAATATTTGCACATTGTGCATGGTGTAATTTTTTGCATATTCCACATTGTAGTTTATACGTCGTTTTATTTATGCCTTCGGAACAGATAGCACAATATATTTTAGGCATGTTATCTTATTTTGTTGTCCGGGACGGATATGAATTGTTTATTAAAATTTGAATTTTAATGTTAAAAAGATTATCTTATTATGTATGTTATTCTACGATATAATGATCATTATTAGTATTTTAGGAAAACTCCAGCCTACATACATGTTTGTCAAGACAGTGGAAAAATTAGAATGAAACAAACGTATCGACCAGAGAAGCCCTTACTTGGCCGAAAAACCGTGAAAAGGCTCACGTTTTTTCGGCCAAGTTAGGGCTTACAATATGAATACTAATAATATAAAATTACAGTTTCGACACAATTTTTTGCTTGGTGCGGGAAAACGTGAAAAGAGATATCGCAAAAATCCAAAAGCCCGTTTGTAGTACTTGAAATTCTTTATAATTTGCAACATTATAGAGAATTTTAACTACTACAAGCGGGCTTTTGGATTTTTTAATCAGAAAAACATTTAAAATTAAAAATAATGAATAAAAAGAAAATGTTACAGTCTCAAAACCGCGAAAAGCCTCAAGAATCACATTTTTTACATTATTATTGCCATTTTTTCGGGAAAACGGTAAGAGATTGCAAAAAACACATAAAGGACCGTTTGTCTGGCTTGAAATTCTCTAAATATTTGCAATTAGAATCATCATCCTTCTAGCTTTAAAAAATAAATAGGTTACGGCCGAAAAAAACGCGAAAATTTCAATGACATTATTCATACCATTTTCTGCATTTTGCGGGATAACGGGGTAGGTGGGAAAATCCAAAGAGACGTTTGTCGGGTTAGAAATTCTACATAACGTAGCTATTGAAATCATCCGTCTCTAGTTTTAAAAAGCTACGGCCGAAATCAACAAATTCTACAATTATTTGTATTTGTATTTGTATATAATTTAGTTTTACAATATATGCCCAAATATTTAAAAATTAAATATTAAATTTAATTTTTAAATATTTGGGCATATATTGTAAAACTAAATTATATAGTATAAATTAAAGAGGTGCTAATATTAAAGAAGTATGAGAGATTATTGAAAGCAGATCGAAGAAACTTTCACTTTATAAATCGAGCTGCCCCCAATTATTGATATATTAGAAACTGTTAGGTTTACCTATTCATTTGCAAACTGAAAGTAAATCCTCTCTAATTAACATTTTTACTTTATCATACTTCGAATGATAAAATAATATTAATATGATTGCTATTTAGCTTTTACTTTTCGTTTTCACAATTCTTTATTTCTTATATATAAGGCGCTGTGTAAATGCATATTATTTTCCGTTTTACGGGTCATTCATATGTAGGAGTTACGTGCAATTACGTATAACCTTTTGTATTAATAAGTAGTCAGTAGTTACTGCATTTATTTCAATTTATAACTGGCTATCGACCTTCGGGTACTTCTGCCGTATATGTGCATGCGAGTATTAGAACTTGCTATTGCAGAAAATCGTCCCTGAGTTTTCTAAAGTGTCGTTAATTATATTTCAACGGTAAATGAATTACCCGAGCCGGAATTCGAACTCGGGTCACCCGTTCGTTAGACGGGAGTGCTAACCACTGCATCACATTGGCGTGTTTTTTTTTGTAGTATTTATTTAAAATAAAATTATTACGAATGATGGATGTTTGCGATGAGAAATATCTCGTTCAATATAATATTTTGAAAATCTTATCAATCAATAATTTATTGTACTACCCATATTTTAAATTTAAACATTACGATACACGTAAAACTCCTTTACGCAGAACTCGATTTTAAATTTCATGGTTAATAAAAATCTTAATGGCAAATTAAGTTAAGTGTTAACTTTATTATATTTATGGCCAATTCGTATCTCTAAGATTTTCAGAGATACGAGCCCTTATACTAACTCTATTTATTAAACATGCAACACCTTATACTAACTCTATGTATTAAACATGCAAAACAATAAAAGAGCATCCTACTACTATATAATTAAGAAAAACTTACGAAATCCATTGATAAATGCCTGACACGGTCAACTCGCCCTTTTCGACCAGAGCGTACTCAATAAGCTCGGTGTACGTAAAAGGGGGTTTCTTGGGCCCCGTGTGTCGATAGGGCTGCGGCTGCTGTAACTTCTCCTGTCCCGAAATCTGCTGCTGTTGTCCATACAATCGCCCACAATCATTCACAAACTGAACCTGCTGGTCGCATGCTCGAAAACTAATCTGTGTCGGCGGGCACACCGTATCCACTTTTTGCACCCCATCCGTCACCGGACAATCTGCAAAATGGCGTGCGGTTGTATTTAAAAACTGACAAACGCGTAAGCCGTGGATAATTCACCTGGCACCGGGGGTAGTTCATTTATTTTGTAATTTAACAACCACGAGAGGTTACCGTCGGTACAGTCACCTTCGATTCCGCTATCAGAACCTATTGGACTGGGGGTGCTCTGCATCGCGGCGCTTATCACACCATCAGTTTCAATTTTCATCTGCTTACCACCCACTCCAACCCCGTTTTGGAACGCTTGCAGCTCATCTATGTTGACATTGTGCATTTCCGCAATGATGTTCGGGATCTTGTAGGAGGTATCCCAATTGCCATTTAATAAAACCACCTTCAATTCAATTTATAAATCACCACCAATCCAACTAGAACTCATTCCAATCTTACCTCAGTACTGCTAGTACTCGGGGAATTATTGTCTTTGCGTTTGATAGCGATCTGGGGAAGGCTGCTGGTACCGGGGCCGCGCAACGCGTTCGTCGTCACCCTGCGGTATCTGGGGTTGAACTCCGGGTTGAGCTGATACGGCGCGGCTCTCCTACCATTGTTACGGTTGTTGAGGCCGTTGTTGTTGTTATTCATCCTTTTTTTGTTCGTAAAAATTGAGCCCGCGATTGAGGGAGCGCGCGCGCGTGACAGTTGTCGAGGGGATCGCGGCGGCTTTGCCTCCTGAAACTGCGGTGGTACCGGAACGACAACCCCCACCAACGATGCCTCGGCAATAAATATATAAAACGCCCCCCGTATCCGCCGAATAAACCCGCACTGCAAATGGATATATAAAAAATTGCAATAATCAACATAACATAGTTTTGACAATTGCAACAATTGTTGTTGTTTTGTAATATTGAATAGTTTGTGCAAGGGTTATGTGTGATAAAGTTTTGGTTGGTTAATAGTGGTGGAATCGCCTACCTGGTTATACCTACCTATTGAAACTTGGATATTTTCGAAAAGTACGGTGGCTGCGCCGGGCAGCATACGTGCTCCCAAAGCCGACCGTGGGGAAATAAATGTCAGCACTGTCTTAAGCGAATTTAGGTAAACATAATTAAATTGACAGTTCACTGAATTATCAACCACGTATTACATGTTCAATCGGTTAGTAGGATTATATGATAACACTAACTAAACTACTGTTCAAAATTGTCGCACGACCCATGTATTGTAGAGCAAATGTATGCTTCACAACTAAATTTAAAAAAGCATTGTAGGACAGTTTGCATCCTTTTTGTTTCAGTTAAATACTTATCTGAGCAAACAATTCACAAATATCATGATCTGGAAAACGTGATTTAATTGATAAACAATACAAATTACTAAAATGATTAGAATTTATCCTAGTAGGTCGTGAAGGTTGTCACCTCGAGTACGAATAGCGGCTAGAAATCGCCGTGGCATATTTCTAATGAGGTGTTTAATGTTGAATTGGGGAATATTTTCCCACTCATGATTTTCCCACGCTGTAGCTGAAGTAGGTTCTGTGGAGGTAGCAAATGTCGCTTCAATATTCTTTTAACAGTAAATACTCTATGAAATTTAAGTCCGGGCTGGTGATATTCATATGTTCAATACGGACTAGTCAAAACAAATCCTTCCCACGTACGGTAGCATATGGAAAGCCATAGTGGTGTCAAAAAATAAAATGTTGGGAAATTGGGTTTCAAGAAATTTATATTATTTTACCTTGTCATGTCATGTTTTTACTTTGGTTATTTTTTAAAGTTCCTTAACTGAGTTTTCAGTTTAAATTAGGTGTAATCACATAATTATGCTTGTTAACATGCATATTTAAAAACATACACCACTTTGCCATCAGGAATGTTGAATTTGAAAATGTAGACTACGATGCAACAAAGTGGTGTAAGGCACTTACACCACTTTTCCTAAAACATCCAATCTGCCACTTTGCCCACAAAAGAACGCTCGTTTACTGCATCAGGAAAATTGTTAATAAATGCATCATTAAAAAAAAAACAATTTTATTAAAACACAAGGGTATTTTTGACTTGGCAGAAGACGTCAGACTTGTACCACGTTGGCTTTGACAGAACAGCTCATCTTGATTCAGGCAAAGTGAAGTGCTGCTATTTATTGGCTCTCTGAACTATGACTTAGGTATCTTTGCCAGTCTTTTGATTAAGGGTAGTAGAAATATTGACTTGACTCAAATCTGACAAAATCTAACTTACACCATTTTGGCTTTAACCCATTCATATTATCTTGCACAAGTACAAAATCAGGACCAATAAACTGAATATAGGGTACCTACATGATCCTGGAAAATATTCTCAATGTAAAACTCAGCATTCATTGCTCTTGCATGAATACGGATTAACTTCGTATGACCATCCAAAGAAATACCCGCCCTAACATACCGATATGGTCCGACGTTGAACGCAGCTTTTATTTCTCCTTATCGTCTATACACACGGTGCCACATATCGGAAGATTTCAGACCCATTCTTATTTCATCAGAGAATTGAATTTTCCCCCAGTCCTTGATTCCAATCATTTTTTTTTGCGCGAGCGTGTAAATCGTAATCTAGCTATCATGTACGTCCTGGGGGTCTATTCTATAACTTTAGGCTGGTCTGTTACCCATGGCAACCAAATAAACAACTGTTGGTATGCTCCACGCTCAACGAAGGCTAGTGTAATATTGCCTTATGTCAAATGTCACAAGTGACAGAATAATAACCTATTTTATTATTTTAACGTTACATTTGACAAATTTGTGACATTTGGCATAAGCCAGTATTACACTGACGTTCGCAGAGCGTAGGGCATACTAACAGTTGTTGATTTAGTTGCCATGGGTAACAGACCAGTCTGAACTTAAGGTCGTTTTAGACAAGACAATTTCTTGACTCAAAAGTTAGTCAAGATGCGAGACAATCTAAATTATCTCGTATTATACAGCACATTATTTGAATTATTGAATTGGATGGTAGAGCAAATGGAAAAATATAACGCGTTCTATTTGTCAAAGACAAATTGTACGGGAGGAGGTTATATGAATTCATTTCTTCAACAACTTTTGAGCTAAGAAATTGTCTTGTCTAAAACGACCTTTACAGAATAGACCCCCTGGGAGTCTATTCTGAAGAGAACGAAGCGTAGGGCACTACCAACGTCGAAACAGTTGTTGCCTTGGGTAACAGTGTAACAGTTTGTTTATTTTTGAGTCAGATCCCCATTAGCTTACCTAGAATAACCAGTTGCCGAAAATCACGTGGCGCCCTTCAAATTAACTCAATCAACCGCCCATCTTCACTGAGCTAGAGGACGGTAAGTCGGTTTATTCGGTATCATCTATGTGAACCGGTGCTACTGGATTTAATTAAAATATTGGCCAAATCAATTTTTTTGTAACCTAGAAGGTACATCGCGAAGGAGGAACGTCACATTTCTGGCGCCCAACGTGAGACCCTCTTATAGGAAATTCGGAAGAAAATAGAAACATAAATAATATAGGACACACATTTTTATTTATATTTTTGTTAGAAAATACGCGCGTGAGGAACGAGAAGTATATCGTTGTGTCGTGTAATCTTAACTGTACGACGGCTGGGTTATCCTATTGTTTTTTTGTAGTTGTAACTAAGTACTTGGTATAGGTACTAAGTAATTGATAGGCGATTCTCGTCGAGTTGTTGTGGGTGATATATCCCTCCCTGCGTTTTTAGGATATTTATTATTTGTATGGGAGATTCTTCATTAGAGTAGATTGGATATTGATTGACTTTAGTATGGCAGCTAAACAATGTAAGTTCGAGTTAAATCGTCTGGTTCAGGATGAACTGGTTTGAGTTACGAGGTTTTACAGGGGATTTAGGAACAGTTAGTAAGATGCCGATAAAGGTGAGGAGTATATTGGGCGGCATATAGCGACGACAACAAAGGCAAGAATAGCAAATAAAAATAGCGCCAGGGCCAATGAATAAAAATAAAAGAGGTAGAGAAACGGATAGCGAGGACAAAGACATACAAAATCAGAAAGAAACCGTTAGAAAAAACAAAAAAATATTGAGATATGATGAAAATAAAGCAGAAATTGAAGAGAAGAGAAGAAGAAAAAATAATATAGCAATAAGAGGTCTAGACAAGATAGATAACATAGAAGCGGTAAGATCACTCATCAAAGAGAAACTGGAAGTGGAGACAGGGGTTAACAAAATACAAAAAATAAACACAGGCCCAGAACGAAATATAATAATAGTGGAAATCCCAAGCTGGGAAGAAAAACAAAAAATAATGAAAGCAAAATATAAACTGAGAAATACAACGATATATATAGACGATGATCTAACGGAAGAGGAGAGAAAAATACAAAGAGAGATAAGAAACATAGCAAAATTGGAAAAAGAAAAAGGAAAACACGTAAAAATAGGATATAGAAAGATAATAGTAGACAATGAAATATACATATGGGATAAAAAGGAGAAAGGAGTCGTAGCCAAAGATAATGGGGTGAAAGTAACCAATCCAAAAAACTACTAGCAAAAGAGAAAACGAACGGAAGCAAAAATACAAAGAATACAGCGAGGAAAGGGACAACGAACAAAGGAAAGAAGAACAAACACATAATAAATGGAAACAAAGAAAAGAGTACAGTAAAAAAAAAGAAAAATATGGAAAATTGGGACTTGGAATATCAGGAGTATAAATGGAAAGGAAAAAGAGCTGGAAGAAGAATTTGAGAAAGCTGAACTAGACTTCTTAGTGGTAACAGAAACAAAAAAGAAGGGGAAGGGAGAGTACAAAATGGACAAGGAACATATATTCATATATAGCGGTGTAGATAACAATCGGAGAGCCGCAGCAGGGGTAGGATGTATAGTGCATAAAAAACTGAAATCGAATATATATAAATGGGATGCAATTACGAGAGAGAGGATTTTGTCTATCGAAGTTAGAGATCAAAGAAAAGGCTACCATAAAACTACCATAGCAGTGTATGGACATTCTGGGACCAACTCAACGAATCAACAGAAAAAGCCAAAGGAGAAGTGTACGTGGCGGGAGACTTCAACAGCAGAATTGGCAACGAAGTAAAAGATAATGACGCGATGAGAGGAAGATATGGAGAAGGCGTACTCAACGAAAATGGTAAGAAAATGCTATTATTGTAGAATGAATAATCTAGTAATAACGAATACACTATTCAAACACAAGGACATACACAAATACACCAGGGAAGTGATAAGCAGGAACGAAAAATCTATAATAGACTATGTACTAACAGAACAAGGGAAAAGGAGCAAAATAATAGACACAAGAGTAAAGAGAAGTTACGAAATTGGAAGTGATCACTATCTAGTAGAGACGAAAATAAAGGAAGACTACCAAGATAGCGATAAAAAAAGCAGAGACCAAATATAGCAATAAACTACAACAAGATAAGAACATACAAAATAAGGGAAAAAAAAATAGCAAAAATCTATAAAGAGAAAATAGAGGAGAAATTAGTAAAGGGCAACTGTAGACAAGAAGTAGAGGAAATGTGGAATAAATTAAAGAAAAATATACTGGAGACAGCACAAGAGACCTTTGGGACAAAGCAAAACACAAACAAGAAGCAACAGACAGCATGGTGGTCGCAGGACATAAGAGAGAAAATAAAGGAAAAGAAAAAAGCATGGCAAAGATACCTAACTGACAAAAATAGTAAAAACTACGAAGAATACAGTTTAAAGAGGAAAATTGTAAAAGATAAGGTCAGAATAGCAAAGAGCAGGGAATGGGAAAAGTTCGGAGAGACAATGGAGAAAAATGCAAAGGAAAACCAAAAATTATTCTATAAAACACTAAAACTAAACAGAAAAGAAAAAGGACAAGAAGTAAATTATATACAAGACAATCAAGGAATATTGCTGAAGGACAACGAAAAAATACTGGAAAGATGGAAAGAATATTTTGAAGACTTACTATCACAAAATAGTGGAAATGAACAGAAGACAAGAGACCAGAACGACTCGGAAGCAGATATAGAGATGATCAATGGAAAAGAAATACTAGAGATAATAATGGAAATGAAAATAGGGATATCACCAGGACAAGACCAGATCACAACGGAAATGATTAAACATATGGGACCTGCAGGTAATGAAATACTACTAAAATTAATAAACGAAATATGGAGGACGAATAAAATACCCAGAGATCGGCAAGTATCGTTAATCGTACCGATACACAAGAAAGGCGATAAGACAAAATGTTCAAACTATAGGGGTATAACACTCATAAGCATAGGTATGAAGATCTTAGAAAAAACAATTAACAAAAGAATACTAGCAAAAATAGAGCAGACGCTAGAAGAATCGCAATGTGGATTTAGGAAAGGAAGATCCACACAGGACAACATTTTCACGATAAAACAAATCACAGAAAAAAGAATTGCAAATAATAAAAACATACCTAGGATTCATCGACCTGGAAAAAGCATTCGACATGATACCAAGAAATAAATTATGGAAAATCCTGGAAGGTGTAGAAAGAAAGACAGTCGAATTAATACAAAACATATACAACAACAACACCAATGCAATAATACACAAGGGACAAACATCAAGAACATTTCAGACAACCACTGGACTAAGACAAGGAGGCGGGCTCAGTTCTACATTATTTAACATATACATGGATGAAATAATGAAGAGCATGAAACCAGAAACCAAAAAAGCAAAAATAGGGTACAAAAACATGCTAGTTGTAAAAATATCGGAAGGAGCATTCGCTGATGATGTAGTAGTGATAGCAGAAAATGAAGGTAATCTGCAGCACAACCTTAGTGTATGGAACAGACACCTAGAAAAGTATAACATGAAAATGAACAATAACAAAACAAAAGTGATGGTAATAGGAAACCGGAAAGAACAAATAAATATAAAGATAGAACAACACACAATAGAACAAGTAGAAGAATTCAAATACCTGGGAGTAGCACTGACAGAAGACGGAAAAATGGAAGGCGAACTTAGTAACAGAATAAACAACACAGCTAAAACATACCACGCATTGAGCAATATACTGATTAACAAGAAAGAGATCAGCAGAAGGACAAAAATAAATATATATATATATATATATATATATATATATATATATATAAAAGCATATATAGACCTATACTGACATATGGAAGCGAGACGTGGAAGATAACGAAGAGGGACAAAAGTAGAATACAGGCAATGGAAATGAAATATCTCAGAGGAGTAAAACAAGTTACGAGAAGAGACAGAATAAGAAATGATGACATCAGAGAAGAACTGGGAATTGAAGCTGTAGATAAGTATATAGAAAAGAAACAACTAAACTGGTGGGGTCATTTAATTAGGATGGACAAAAAGAATCAAACAAAACAGGTATGGGAAGCAAGAACTGAAAATAAAAGAAGAGGTAGACCAAGAATAGAGTGGGACAACATAATAGAGGACATAATAATCAAGAAAGGAAAAACAGTCAAACAAGCAAGAGAACTGGCGAAGAACAGAGAGGAGTGGAAAGAATTTACAAATGTATAAACAACAGTAATTGTAAACTATAATAATGTTAATAATGTTAATGTAATAGCCTACACCGAACGGTAAAAGGCAATTGATAATATATAATATAGTAAGATGCCTTACGGAGTTTTCTGAGATATGAACGAGAGCGACACAAAGTGGAATACCCCCTCACCCTTATGCCTATACCGAGGATAGTAAGGCAATAGGAATTAACATTACGGAGCTGGACCCTCTAATTCAAGACTTTGATGGAGCCGATACCTGCAACAAAGCTAAGAAATTCTAGATTACCTCACTTGCTTGGAAGAATCGAACGAGCCAAGGCAATCGACGCGGAGGATAAAGAGCAAATATTTTCAACAAGCGTTATCTCTGTTCTCGGAAGTCGATAGCAAGGTACGCCGCCAAAAACGCTCGCAGAGCCGCCTAGAGGCCTCAGTTTTGGATATATCTGCAGTGGATACCCGTAGTGATTCTGCCGAATCTAGTGAAGACTCGGAAGAAGACGTGGCTTCTAATAGTTCCCCCATACCAATCGCCACCAACGTACCCCATATTACGCATATGAGCCGGCCGAGTGACTGCCTAAGAATTTATAAATGGAATTTAAAATTCAGTGGTCAAAAAGGCGAGTCCGTCAATGAATTTCTCGAGAGAGCTAAAGAGTTGCGCTAAGCCAGGTATGTAAGTAGAGCGTTGGACTTCTTTGAGGGCGAAGCATTAGTATGGTATCGAGCGAATAAACGAAGCTACGATGACTGGGATGAGCTTAGTTTGGCTTTGCAGGAACAATTTCAACCACCCTTCTATCAGGAGGAACTCTTTGAGGAAATAAAACGTTGAACTCAAGGACGAGACGAATCCATAGGCACGTAACTGGCGAAAATGATGACGTTCTTTACTAGGCTACGGAAACCCCTTGGCGAATCCGTCAAAGTAAGGATGCTTCAAAACAAAATTCATACCTATTACCAGCACCAACACGCACTTAGATCCGTATCGACTGTGAAAGAGCTAAAGAAGCTGTGTAAAATACAGGAAGCTAACAAGGCGGCCATAGATCGTTTTGTTCCACCCCCTAACAAATCTTCTTCACTGGAGCCTGACTTGTCATATGTTGAGATAACGCCACCTCGAGTTGAAGCATGTGAAGCTACGACAAAACTCTGCTTTCGGTGTAAGAAACCAGGTCATTTCCTGAAGAATTGTCAGGACGAATAAATATTGCTTTCAATGTGGCAAACCGAATTATACAGTACTAACTTGTCCGAAGTATAGACCTCGGCCAAACTCTCCTAATCAGGAAAGCGGCCCGTAAGGTCGCTAAAGGACCGGTTATCGAGCTTGTCTACTTCAAACCCGATTGAAGATAACCCTCGTCAAGCTGTAATAGAGTACATATTGGCTCATTCACAGGGTGACCAGAGACCATACCTTATGATTTTAGGAAAACGAGTCCTCGGATTGTTGGATTCGGGACCCTGTTGTACACTGTTCGGATCGAAGGGATATGAAATAATTAGGAATTTAGGATTACGAGTAATTGATTGTACCAAACGTAATTGTATTGTGGCGAATGGAAGTAAGTGTAGAATTATTGGAATGGTTATTGTCCCAGTACGTGTCAAAAATACTGTAATTTAGTAGGACCCTTGCCACGAACCTCTGCAGGCTACACTTATATATTTGTTGTCTCGGATTGTTTCAGTACATTCGTCCGTTTATTCCCACTAAGAATGGCTACCGTGCCTGCGGTTACTCGAATTATGGAGGAGGAGATATTTTTGTTATTTGGAACTCCTCAGCTATTACTGATAACGGTCCGCAATTTAGGAGCAAACCGTTCCAAGCCTTGTGTGAGAAATATGATGTTAAGATCCGATATAATGCGCATTATCATGCTCAAGCAAATCCCACCGAGGGAGTGAATCGTGTCCTTAAAACCATGCTTAAGAGTTACATCACTGATGACCATCGAAAGTCGGATACGGAACCGGCAAAGATTGGTTGCGCTATTCGAACTGCGACAGACAGTGACCGGCTATTCCCCATATTACATAAATTTTGGCTGTCGACAAATTCTGAAAGATAGTGATTTTAAAGGTAATCGACGAAGCTTATGATCGCTCAGGAGTAGGGATCCGCGCGAATGCAATGTCTCCATTATATAAAGAAATTCACCAGCGATTGGAGAAGGCATACGAACGGAATCGGATATATTATAATTTACGACGTAGGGATAATGAGGACCAGTTCGGGGATCGAGTGTGGAGGAGGAACTTTAGTTTATCCAACGCAGCAAATTATTTTAGTGCCAAGTTAGCACCTGAATTTGTTGGGCCATACTTTTTTAAAAAGAAAGTATCTCTTTGGACATATGTCCTCGAGGATGAAAGAGAAATTGACAGAGGTACCTGGTACGTTAAGGATCTAAAGCCCTGTCAGGGAATGGAACCATAGAACCTTAGAATTTTGTTTTAATTATTGGGTACGGGGAAAAAATTTTTTGTTTTTTAGTTGAATCGTTTTTTAAGTAATGGGTAATAAATCTTCAAAATTGTCTGAGAAAAGTATTTTGCTTAGTTTATCTTGCTCGCAAAAATCTTCAAGTAATTTTTACTGGGGGAAGAAAAGGGGGAACTTTTACAGTTTCAATTCGCCATGCGATTATTTTCAATATTTTATGAGGAAACGATTCTATTCTGACTGAACTGGAATATCTGTCGGTTGATCTTGCCGATCACCGCGGAAGGATTTTTATTTTTTTTAAATGCGTTTTAAAGTGGCAGTGAAAAGTCGCCAGCCGAGAGAGTAGGACAGTATCCCAAAAACGATTTTTTTGGCGTATCACCCACATTGGGAAGCGGGCGTAGTGTATCTTTCTACTATGTTTCAACTACGACGTCCCGTGGGATCAACCCTCTGCCTGGACACGCCATTAGCCGTGGAGTGCCCTCACGTGACTCCCCTGTTTCACTTCTCCCTCCATCCGTACAACAACCAGGTCTAATCTCGAGGAAGAAAGCAGGACAGGCACAAACAGGCCCAATCCTACTTCCAGGCAGGGAGCGTTGATCGCCATCGCCATCGACTGACCGTAGGAGATTGGTTTCAGATACACGTTCTTTTATATATCTTTAAAGTAATTTTTATATTATATATTTATATCTTCAATACAGTTCGTTGATTGAGTTTTTATTTGTATATTTGTATCATTATACTAATCACGTAACTTGCTTTGCAATATTACTGTTTCCCACACATTAACAACGAATCCACTCCCACCATATCATCCTGAGCAGCTCACAGGCACATCGTAAACAATATTTCCATGAGAAAAGTTGTTATAGCATTACGAAAAAGTTGCAAACGAAGTCATGTCAAACCACTGGCACAGGTTTTTCGTCGCCTAGCTGTATCAATCTTTATGCCTCGTTATGTGCCCGAAGTATTCCAATTTCCTAACCTTCACTGTGATCAGTACTTCCAGTTCCTTGCAGAACCTCCTCATTACGAATGTGCTCTATCCATGAGATATTGAGGATAAGACGATATGGCCACAATTCGAGGGCCCCCAGTTATTCTCCGTTTCTTTTGATAATTTCCAGGAGTCGACACCGTACATTAGTGTCGAGAGGACATAGCAGTGCAGAATTCTAATCTGCAGTTGCAAGCTCAAGACTGTTGAAAATATTTCTCATCTGAATAAACGTAGCTCTTGATTTTTCTATCCTGCATTTCTACGGAGTGATACTAGCGTTTATTCGCACAAGGGCTTAGATATGTGTATGTTTCCACTAGATTAACGTTATTGTCAGGAATATTTTCTGTGGTGGTGAATTATCTTTACATCCTCTTATTGTGCATCTTCATTAACGAAGGTTGGTCTCATCTCACCATACCGCTTCCCGTCTCCGGCCGTGTGATATAAAAAACAGCCCCACACCTATATCGGTACAGTTTCGAATAATGCGTAACCAAGATAAGGTTCTTCTGCCCATTGAACGTTTGCCTTTGATACGCCTCTCTATTATAAGCCGTAGGATGTTGTTCTTACTAGCTCCCGTTTCTTGTTCATTTTAAGTGGTACTGTCTCATTTCGTATTTTCTTCGTTCAAGATATTTGAAATATTCGTCGGAAAGCTTCTATTTGTTTTTAATGTACAAGTCTCTGCTCCCTATAGCAGTACCGACCATTAGCATTTAACAGTTCAACATCGCGTTTCAAGTATAATTTTCTACAAATAAGATTTTTCCATTTTGTAAAAACGTCTCTGGCTTGTTCAGTTCTTGCTTTTCTTTCTTGTTCAGAATCCCACTTTCCATTTAAGATTGTTCCTAGGTATTTAAATGTTCTGACTTGGCCGACTTTGATGTTCCGGGATGTTGTGCACTTCTACAGACTTTAATTACCTCAAAAATACTAAAGAGCAGGATCCTGCAAAGGCTAAAGCCCCGCAAGGCCCAAGAAGGCCACGGTGTACACGCCCGCTGCACCAACAAGCAGGGAAAAAGAGGTAGTAGGCTAACGATCTACACTGCAGGTTATAATCAGAAGCCGAGACAGACCTGATGCCGGACGAGGAGGTTATGGCCCCTCGCCTCTCATGCGCATCAAATAAGAGGTTAAATAGCCTGCTAGAAAGCGGGAAAGACCAATTGGAAACTAAAAGAGCGACGGTCACGGAAAACTTCCTGAAACCGGAGCAAACTCTCAGACCACCACCCCTGAACAGCACGCCAAATGGAGGCCGGGACGGGGCCAAGCACCTCGGTTCGGCTAGTCACCGTCCAAAGAGCGATCCTCATTATACAGGAAGACCTACCAGAAGGCGGACTCAAATAAGATTCGCCAAATGCACCCACAGGTCAGGCTACTTGGTCGTTACTAGCGAGGACCAGTTAACTGCGGATTGGCTAAAGAACAAAGTCCCAACACTCCATCCCTTCGAGAGGGCAGCGCTGACAGCACTGGAGAGAGAGAACGTCCCGGAACCCTGTGCATGTCCGTATTCGTACTAATACGGGGAGAGGCTAGAAACCTTCAAGATTCTGAAAAGACTGTAAGTGGCCAGTCAAGATCTGAAAACGAGTGGCCAATTTGGGGCATTACCCCTACAGAGAAGGGACAAGTATAGACCTCCAAGGACAGAGGTTCACATGCGGCCCTGGAGGTCAGTAATATGCCCGCCTACGTCGTCATGGGAAAATTCTGGTTGAAGACCAGGGGACATAAAGTAGATAGAGGAACCACCCCACTCAAAACCGCACTGCACCCACCGGAAGGGCAATTCCGACCTCTCCTAAATAATAGAGGGGATGAGGGTATTACAGGCGAATCTCCAACATGCCAAAGCCACTTCGGCCATATCGGAGCTTCGATCAAGAAGGCCTAGACCTGGCTCCGATCCAAAAACCCTAGTTACACGGAGGGAGAGTAGCTAAATTTACAACACGGTGTAGCACCATACAGTGCAGCATATGTGAAACCACGGGTATGCATAATGTACAAGAAAGGGAAGAGCTGCATACTAATACCGAGGCAATGCACCTTCAACTTCGTCACAGCTCTTCTAACAGCACCAGCTAACGGGAAATCGATGAAAGTGGTGAGGATAAGTACCCCCCCGCAGATACTGAGCGAAATTGTTGCCTACTGCGGATGAAGGAGCCTCCAACTCGTCATCGGTTGCGACGTCAATTCCTACCATATCACATGGGAAAGCACTAACATCAACCCTAGATGAGTCATTCCTTCAATTTATATCAATCTCCGGGCTAAACATAGCCAACACGGGCAATAAACCTACCTTTGTTACGGAAATCCGGCAAGAAGGCTGATAGACAGATACATCAATCGACAATACGCAGGAAAATAACTGACTTGGCGCTGGATGACCTAAACAGGCCAACACGGCCTCGTACCTTGACATTAAAGCGGCATTTAACAATGCCACATCACACTCAATAGTCAAGGTACTACGGAAGAAAGGCATACTATACACACGTTCTATGCCATTGGGTATATGCCAGCCTAGAGAACTGGATCATCATATCCACACTCGGCGAGACCACCATATGGCGCGACCTGGAACGCAGAGCGCAGTAGTTTATGCTAGACGATCCCCTGAAGAAGCTATCCTCAGAAGGCATCCACTGCCTAGGATACGCGGACGGTATTGCGATCGTAGTTAAAGGAAATTTTACGGGAATAGTCTCTAGAGCGCACACAAAGATCCCTGAATGTAGTGGACAAATGGTGTGAGGCTTGTCCAAAAACCCTTTGAAAACCACAATAGAGAACTATACAAAAATAAGAGTACTATCAGGTCAAAAACGCCCGATACTTAATGGTGTATAAATTCCATTTGCATCAGAGGCCAAACATCTAGGAATAATTTTTGACCAACAACTGACATATAACTCATACATACGCAAACTCACACAACAAGTCGTATTAACCCTAGGTGCAGTATAATGTGCGGCAAAAACTGTAGCCTGAACCCAAAACTACCATATGACTATACACCAGGGTACTAAAACTCATAATATCATATGCGTCATGTGCACCCGTCAAAGAAGCTTTCTCCTAGTTCATAGACGGCTGAAAAACAGCGGAAGGAATGGCAGCTGGTTTCTTCAGCGTGAACCCGAAATAAGTCTGGGCAAGCTCTCCACATAGCGATGACTACCACATAGGTTAAGTCCCGGCTGGTATAGAACTGCCAGCAGAGCCTTGGCGAGCTAGGTAGACAAAACTAACTGATCCTAGACTGGGTGCCGGGGCACAGTGGCATCAGAGGCAATAACAGGGCAGGCGAACTCGCCCGAAAAGGTGCATCAAACCCCTTAATAGGCCCGGAGCCCTATTGCAGTGTTTCAAAAACAATCACAAAGACATCTATGGAAAAATGGATCCTGATAAAGTCTCTAGACTGGTGGACAAATCAGTCGGGACAGAACATGCAAAATAATTTATAACAGGCCCGAATTCACAAAAATCTTACTAATCCAAGGCAGGAAAACCATGAGAATGATATTAGGCCTGCCTAACAGATCACTGCAGGCTTAACAAGCACAAGGCATGGATGAGCCAGGCATAAGAATCCCTCTGTAGGTTCTGCCAGGAAGAGAAGAGACCGCAGAGCACATATTATACTATTGCACGGCGCTATGTACATTGCGGTCCGAAGGTCTCGGGAACGGCCAACTACAACCATCTCAATAAAATTGAATTGACATCGAGGCTTTGTAGTAGTACTTAATGTAATCTAATCCAAATCTAATCCTAATTCTCAATAATATATTTCTACACTGGCGAAAGAAATCAAGGCATCACTTTTTAAATGTTCATTTTTAATTTCAACTATTTATAATGAACAAGTTTATCTAGTATGTTGTCAGAATACTAGTTTTTGTTTGTTGACCCAAAGATGTTGTCAATAAATAGCTTGAACAAAGATAACGGCCAAGGTGAAATTAGTACTTTAATTAGCAGTATGCGTTATCGTTGTGCTGCAGTTATTCAAGCAAGAGGCGAAAATTCCAAATATAAAGCCATTTTATTACATTATCCCCCGTATACACCGACGTTCCATAAATCTATCAATGCTATTGAACCCATAAGTAATACATTATCTAGGGAATGTAGTTACTTTAGATTATCTCTATTGCAAACATTGAATAATTAAACAAAAGGTGTTATCAAAGCTGCAATCGCAAGCGCTATTCAAGGTGTTTGACATTTCTTTTAGCATATTTTGAAATCGAAATCGAAATCTAGATATGTAGTGTTATCGATGCTCGGCGTCGACGGGGTTGGTGAAGGAAGCTGCAGTCCGCCGACGGGGTCAGCTTTTCGTAAGACAGGCACGGGGAGGGTTAACAACCGTCAGGCCACCTTACGGGGAAGACAGCCAAACTATTCATTCTGGCGCTGGAAAATGCAATTTAAGACCTATCGTGGAATCAAAAAGGCATCAACATCGACGGGAAACGCATAAATCTTCTCCGTTTTGCTGATGATGTTATCTTCACCAGCTTCACCCTGAATAACTCGCATCGATGCTACAAGAACATAAGGACGTCTACCAAGCAGTGGACCAAAAATGAACTTGCTAAAGACTTAAATAAATTATGAGACCTACCAACAAATTTAACATAGAAACTACGTGTATTTAGGACACAATATAAAGCTTGGAAGAGGAAACCAAAGACCCGAGATCATCAGGAGGATAGGCTTAATGTTGGTGTTGTTGTTGGTGGTGGTGTTGTATTTTGTTTAGTTTTCTTGCTTTTCTTGATTCAGGAATAAGAGGTCTTTTAATTTGTGTTTAAATGTTTTTGGGGTGGTATTGTTTTTTGTCTTCGAGGAATTATTTGGGAAGTGTTTGATTCCAATATTTATTCCATTCTGTATAGCTGATATACAGCTTTTTCCTGTTGCTACATCACTTTTTCTTTTTGTATAGTGGTGATGTGAGTCTCTTCTTTGATTTAGATGAATGCTAGTTTTCATTAATTTATTTTTGATTTGCATGATTAGTGTAAAATGTTCTTTTGTTTAATTTTATTTTCTATGGTTAGTTCATTTGCTTCTTTGAGTATTTGTAGTATACTGTAGCGTTTTGGTTTATTAAGTATTATTTTTAAGGCTTTAATTTGTTGTATTTGAAGTCTTTCTATGTTTCTTTTCGTTGTATTTCCCGATACGTTACCGCTTTTAGTTTGTGTCTATTTATATATATATATATATATATATATCTCTGGTTGTGGCTTTACTTTCTTTGAGATCATCATGTAGTACGTTTTTTCTTCGTTTATGGTTAGGGAGTTGTTGTAGCACCATTGTGTGATTTTGTTTATATTCATCTGTATCTCTGCTTGCATTTTATTTTTGTCTTTTCCACTATGAATGAGACATGTGTCGTCTGCATATATCAATATATTTCCATTAAGTTTGAGTTGATATATATCATTTATATATAACATATAAAGTAATAGTGCTAATACTCCTCCTTGAGGTACTCCATATTCTGCTTCTTTTTCGCCACTTTCCACTTCATGTACCTTAGCAATTTGTTTTCTATTGTTTAGGTAGCTATTCAATATTTTGAGTGGAGTGTTTCTTATTCCGAGTTTTTCGAGCAGTTTTACTTTGCATACAGTATCGAATGCTTTTTCAAATCTATGAATATGACAGCTGTTTCGTTTTCCATGTCTGATTTCTCGTGTACATGTTCTATCATGTGTGTAATCGCTGCAGTTGCACTTGACTTCTTTTGAAATACGCATTGGCGCTCATTTATAATATTATGTTATTCTGTGTTTGTTGTTAATCTATCATGTATTATTCTTTCGGTGATTTTTACAAAAGTTGATATTAGGTAGATTGGTCGATAGTTATTTACGTTAGTTTTATCGCCTTTTTTGAAGATCGGTTTAATTATTGTCATGTTTAGAGAGGTTGGGTATTCACCGTCTTCGAAAATTCTGTTGGTCAGTTCCCTTTTTATTGGTGTCAGTTCTTCTTCTAATTTTTGTACTATCCTAGTCGTTATTTGGTCTTTTCCGGGTGCTGAGTTTGGTTTTAGTGATTATATTATTTCTGTTATTTCATTGTTCTTTATTTTTTCAAAGTGTAAAGTTTCAGTCACTGTATTATGTATTGTGTTTGTCCTGTTTCTTCTTCTTTGGTTCCATTGGTTTTCGGCTAACTGAGACCCTATCATTGCAAAGTGAGGGTTAAATTCCTCTGCTATAGTACTGATGTTTGTTAGATGTAAACCATCTTTGTTCTGAATCGTTTTTATTTTCTGCGGTGTTTTACTGTTCATATGTAGTATTCGGTTGATTTCATTTAATGTCTTTTTTGCGTTATTTGCCACTGCGTTTATTCTACTTTTGTTTCGTTGCTGTTATTTTTTTCTGAATTTTTTTTTTTTTTAAATTAAATTTATTTATTCACGTTTTTTCCCTTACCATACATATACAGTATAATATTTAACTATTTATATATTTGTAAAAATTAAAATGAATTTCATATCTACTAATAAAAGAAAAAAAAATTAAAAAATAAAATTGTAATTTTCTTCCCTCGGTCCTTGCCTCGAGGTTTGTGGTGGTGAATCCTCGGGCTTTGGGTATTGAGGGTTTGTGTTAGGTATTTTTTTGTGTCCGTGTCCATCTCTGTTTGTTGCGCTATGTTTACTATTATTATATTTTGTTGTTCAGCAGTAGATTTTTAATTTTCAATTTGAAAGGAACGTATGCCAGTGCTTTGATTTCGTTGTGTAGTTCGTTGTATTTTTGTATTATTTCGGTTGTTAGTATTGGTGAGTATTTTGTTTTTCTGTATTTGCTCGTTCTCAGTTTCTTCTTGTTTGGTGTTTATGAATTTTTTGTTTTGTTTTAGTGTTATGTTTGTTTTTATTTTGTTGTTTTGTATTTTGTATAGTAGTAGTAATTTATTTAGTGTTATCATGTTTTTTTATGGTTAGTTCCTGTGTCTGTTGATATAGTTCTCTGGTGTTGGTTTTCTTGTCGAGTTTGTATAGTATTTTCAGTATTTTGTTTTGTTGTATTTGTAGTTTATTTAATTTTTGTATGCTTGTGTTTCCCCAGATGTGGTTTAGGTAATTATTTTGTGCTGTGAAAAGGGCGTGGTATATTTGTTTTTTAGCCTGTTCAGGTATATATTTTTTAATTTTCTGTATTAACGCGATTGTTTTGCTATTTCTTTGTACTTGTTTGTTGATGTGGTTGTCCCATTTAAGGGTGTCTTGTATTTTCAGACCTAAGTAGATGGTTTCGTTTATTTGTTTTAGTGCTGTTCCATTTATGTGTATGTTTATTTCTTTTCTCTGTTGTTTACTGTTGAATATCATGAATTCTGTTTTTGTTTCATTGATAGTTAATAGGTTGTTATTGTACCAGGTTTGGAGAAGTTTTAAGTCTGAGTTTATGTTTTCTTGCAAGCTTTTATAGTCTTTTCCTATATGAATTATTTAATAATGTTATTTGTAATTTTGTCAAAGCCTGGTGCTTTGTGGTTTTTTAATTCTATTACTATTGTGTGTATTTCTTCTTCATTTATATACTGGAATGACATTGTTTCTTTTTGTCGCATTGTAGTTGTTGTTATTGGATCGATTTGTCTATTTTTGATCTGTTGTTCTGCAAGGTTTTTTCCAATATTTGCAAAGTAGTAATTAATCTCGTGTGCTATTTCTTCTCTATTTTTTGTTTTTGTTCCGTTTTCTTTACATATTTCTTTAATGCGGTTTTCTTTTTGGTTTGGTTTGTTTAATTTGTTATTTATTATTTTCCAGAAGGTTCGTGGATTTCCTATATGCGTGTTCAATTTATTTGAGTAGTATTCAGTTTTTCTTTGTTTTATGAGGTTCGTTATTTGTTTTTTATAATTTTTGTAATTTTCTTTAATGATTGCGTTTGTACCCTACAAACGCAATCATTAATCTTTGTGTGTTTTATTTGGATCTTGTTTCTTTTCTTTATGAGTTGTATTATGTCTTCATTGATCTTTTTATTTTACTTGTTTTCCGGCTATTTTCTATTATTTTTTGTAGGTTATTAGATAATTCTTCAAAATTATTTATTTTGTTTATATCAATTTATTTTATGTCGTTTATTATTTGTTCCTGATTTGTTGTGGATTTTTCAAAGTATTTATAAATTGGTTTTATTTTTCTTTTTTCTTGTATTTTCGTTATTATTGCATTGTGGTCAGATATAGGGGATTGTTCAATTTCTATCTTCTCTATTTGGTCTATGTTGTTGGTTATGACGTGGACAAGTATGGAGTTGTTTCCGTTTGGGTTACATCTTGTATATGATTGTTTATTTATGTGGTTTATTATTTTGTAGTTGTATTCTGTTAGTGTGTTTTGGTATTCTTTTGTTGTATTGCTCTTTTCTAATAAGTTTATGTTTATATCTCCTAAGATAATTTGTGGTTTTCTTTTATTTAGTATATGATTTTTAAGCGTGTGTTTCAGATTTTTTAGTGTTACGTTTGGTGGTTTGTATAGGAGGGTTGTTGTACTATTTTCCTTTTTTATTAGTATTGATAGTATTTGTATGTTGTTTATTGTTTTGTTTGTAAGTGCTTTGTATTCAATATCATTTCTGATGTATAATGCAATTCCCCCTCCTCTTGTTTCTCTTGAGTTGACTTCCGTTTGGTAGTTGTATATTTTATATAGATGTCATTATTTGGTGTTAGCCATGTTTCTGTTATTGCTATAATTTGTGGATCATTTTGTGTTGTTGGTATTAATTCGAGCTCGTGGTGTTTGTTTTGTAGGCTTCTAATATTGTGTAAGTATATAGTGTACATTGTTTGCTAGTATATTTTTGTGGTTGTTGTTTATTTACTTTTTATGTAAGTTTATTTAGGTCGGAGGGTGTGTTTATTTTAATTTTCATGCTCGTGTCTGTTTTTCTTATATATATATATATATATATATATATATATATATATATATGTTTCCTTCTCTGGTCTATACATATCTGTATTTTAGTTCTTTTTTTATTTCTCTTGTTTTGTAGAAGAGCATGTTTTTTAGAGTTGTTAATTGCTCATTTATGTATATCTCTCCATGTTTTCCTTTTAGCGCACACTCCGCCGTTGTTATGGATTGTTTTCCCCTGTATATAATCGTTTCTTTTTCTATCAGTATTTGTGGGTTTCTTTTTATATTCTTTATATAGCCGGTTTTTTTCTTTAATCATGTTTATTATTTCACTATTAATCTATTCATTGTCTTCGCGATGTCTTAATTTAATTATTTTTGTGTTCTTTTTAATTATTTTTTGTAGGTTGCCTATGAGATGGTCGAAATTTGTATAATGTGTGACCTGTCTTTCTTCGACGAACTGTATTTTTATATTTTCATAATTGTATTTGGTAACACATTTATTTTTAATTATTTAAATTTCTAAATCCCATGATGTTCTTATTGCTCTATGATCCGAATAAGAGGCATCTATTAGTTTCATATTGATATTGGTTTTGTCTTGATTTGTAATTATATGGTCTATGATGCTTGACTCTTAATTTTATTTGTATCTTGTATAGCATTTCTTGTTTATTTTATTTATAATCTTGTAACCTGTGCTTTTAATTAATGTCTTTTGCTTCGTTTTTTTAGTAGATTTAGGTTCATATCGCTTACTATTATGTGTGTTGTTTTTGTTCTTAGTACTTGGTTTTGTAATATGTTTATTAAGTCTTTAATGTGAACATCCGGTGGTTTATAATATATTTTGTAGAAATGTTTTTTGCTTCTGTAAGTATATGGTCATCGTTTCTATATTTTTCATTGTTTTATTGCTTATATGTATGAATTTCAGATCTTTTCTTATATATAGTGCAATGCCACCTCCTTTTCTGTTGCTGGTGTGATGTAAGGACTTCTAGTTCTTTATTTCATAATATTGAGTTTCATATTCATTTATCCATGTTTCACTTAAGGCTAAGGTATAATTTCCTTCTTTCTTGTTCCCTAGACTTCTAATGTTGTGATAGTATATTTTTAGTTTATCCATTTTTAGTAATTTATGCTTGTGTTACATTAGTGTTGTTTCCTTTTTTTTGAATTCTTTGTAATTGCTCAAGAGAGTTTATTACTTTTGCCGCGTCAGTCTCAGATTTTCGTATAAGGATTTTACCATTGGTAATCCATACATATTTCACTTTTCCTTCTGTTTTTCGTTTTCGCGTTTCATAGAATAGTTTTGTGTTATATTCTGTCAGCTCTTCTTCAATATATATATATATATATATATATATATATATATATATATATATATATATATATAAATAAATATATATATATTTATTTCCTCCCACAATCTTTTAGGGTAATGCCTCGACTTTCCCTTCTTTTATTTATTACTTCAGTTTATCTTTGTTCATTTTTCAATTATAATTCCGTCTTCTTTTTTCCTCTTCTATGGCATTGATTTTTCTGCTCGGTTGGTAAGGTAATTTTTAAACCCTCAGCAATTTTTTTAAATACTTCTAACGTATTTTCATTGTCTTCCTGTCTTGGAAATCCGTTAATAACTAGACCTTCTTTTATTTGGTGTTGTTCTAATTCATTTAATCGAATTTCCATCATTGCATTATTTTCTTTTAGTATATTGTTCACTTTCTATATTTCTTTTAATGTATTACAGAGTTCTTAATTTCTTTTTTCATTTCATTCAGGGTTTCTGACTTGAAGTTAATTGTGTTTTTTTACCTTCTATTATTTGTTTTAGGTCGTCTTCAGTTTCTTCTTCTGAATCAGATCTTTCGTTTTTTTTTACTTCTAGTTTTTCCCATTTTCTTTATTTTCCTGTATTGATTATATTTTATAATAATTGTTTTTTAAGAGATATTAGTCTTAATTAGTCGGAAAGTACTATATAGTACATAATACATTTTTCAATAGATGACATAAGTAAGTAAAGCAGAAAGTCGCTCCTCCGCCATGGTACTTCTTAATAATGTATTCTTTTTACATTTCAGGACATACGGGTAAAGAATTTATTTGACTACAGCCGCGTTTGATTATACGAAGAATGAAACATTTAATTTGTGCGTAGGCAAAGTCGCTGGCGATATATATATAGATATAGATATATATATATATATATATATATATATATATATATATATATATAGATATATATATATATATATATATATATATATATATGTTAATAAATTAACATTGACTTACCAGCGCCTGGTACACTCAATCCTCTTGAGGACCAATACCGAAAATTGTTCGGGTTTAATTGGTTTGCACGGTTAATAATAGACGCGGAGTCCATTTCTAAAAAAGCCATAATTAGCGGTCTTGGACGATAACACTATGGACAGTGTTAATGATTCAGATATAATGAATGAATATGAATGTTAATGATATTTGTATTTACTCCAAACATAAGAAACTTGATAATGTTATTAATAGAATGACTAATTTCATGGAATCTTTACAAAATTGGCTGAATATAAATAGTCTTGAAATATCGGATAGAAAATTCGGTTTGTTGTTTTTTCTCAAGAAAACGACTCAACTCTCCCAATGTCTGTAACTTTGGTAATTACAGGATTCCCATTCGGAATGTAATTAAATTTCTAGGAGTATATCTTGATTGTAAATTAAAATGGAAGAATTATAAAACACAGAGTCGATGGTTCGAATCACAGTCAAGGGAGTAGCCTTTTTACACATTGTAACTCATAATACTATTGGTAAAATAAGTATTTTGAATGAATTGTAATCCTTAAAGTAGGGAGTTTATTAATAAGTAATAATAATTCCAATCGGACATTGAATTACGCGCAGCCATTTAAATGATCAAACTACGTAAAAGGCCTGTAAAAAAATATAAAACTGGAAAAGTTAAAAATAAAAATAAAATAGAAGGAACAACGTGCTCGGGTTGGAACTTTCCGTTTTCTAATTGTCATTTTGTTATAAATATTGTGTAATTTTTTCAAATCAATTGTATGCCAGTGAATTTAAAAAATAATAATAATGAAACATATTCGACTTGGTCGCCGATAAAAAAATACTTAGAATCAATAAAGGATAAATAAAACGATTTTTTACTTTGTTTTTTTATCACACTTCAGTTACACTTTGCAACTAGTTTCGGCTAAGCTCTAGCCATTTTCGAGCTCCTCCGATGACTAATATAGAAAAACCAACTTGCCGGGATACAGACTTTCCATTTTACTTTACCAAATTGTTATAAACATTAGGCAATTTCTTTCAAATCCAGGAACATTGCGTAACATGGTCAAAAATAATAATAATGATATAAAAGTTAGTCGCCAAAAAAAAAATACTTAGAATCAAAATTTTCCAATTTTCTTCGGCCATCTGGTGCACTGATATGTTCTAAACCAAGATCCAAAAAAAAATTAAACAAAATACGTTGCATTATTTTTTTATAGACTCAGCCTCTAAAACCGGATTATCCAGATATGAGCGTAAAAGTTTAAAATAAAAAAAAATAGAAAAAAAAATCGCGCCCCATACAGACTTGCCACATTTTCTTTATCATATTGTTATAAACATTAGGCAATTTTTTTCAAATCCAGGAACATGTCGCATCATGGTCAAAAATAATAATAATGATATAAAAGTTAGTCGCCAAAAAAAAAATACGTAGAATTAAAATTTTCCAATTTCCTTCGGCCATCTGGTGCACTGATATGTTCTAAACCAAGATCCAAAAAAAATTAAACAAAATACGTTGCATTATTTTTTTATAGACTCAGCCTCTAAAACCGGATTATCCAGATATGAGCGTAAAAGTTTAAAATTAAAAAAAAATAGAAAAAAAAATCGCGCCCCATACAGACTTGCCACATTTTCTTTATCATATTGTTATAAACATTAGGCATTTTTTTTCAAATCCAGGAACATGTCGCATCATGGTCAAAAATAATAATAATTATATACGCAAAAGTTTAAAATTAAAAAAAAAATAGAAAAAAAAATCGCGCCCCATACAGACTTGCGACATTTTCTTTATCTTATTGTTATAAACATTAGGCAATTTTTTTCAAATCCAGGAACATGTCGCATCATGGTCAAAAATTATAATTTACGTTACAACATATATTATACAAAAACGCCTATAAAAATTATTATAAAAAATTTAGATATATATATTATGATCGGCAAGAGATTAATAAAGAATTCCTCAAAATTTGGATTTTATTGGTCACTCCAGTTGGTCAGTACAGACCCGCAAACAATCTGCCGTGCGCGCGGCCCCACGGCGCCGCGCGGTATAGAGGCTGGGATCATAGGGGATATCTTCACACCGGTAATAAAGTCAGTGTTCTTCTAAACGTGGCTGAGTACAAACGCTTTAAGTCTTGCGCATTATTTATTATGAAGCCATCGACCAGTGGTAATGGTATGTAGAAAATTAAGACAATAGTTTTACTACTTTAAACATATGCTTTAGAATTGCAGAGACAAGTGCTGCGAGAGCTCTCATTAATAAAGAATATTATAAGATAACATTCCGATGTTCTAGATGTATTATTGATGAATGCATCTGTTTCTAGAGAGGTACATGTATCAAATTTTGAAAATGATCCGGAAGAAAATAATACTTTGTGTGGGATGTGGCCACTTACTTTTCAGAATGTTGCTATTTTTGAAAATTATCTCAATGATAATAACAAACTCCAAAATTTAATTGTAAAATTCTGAAATAGTTTTAATGCAATACAATTCACTTATTAATCCTGTAATTGCAGATAACAGAGCGCAGTAGAATGGGAGGATCTGATGCATCAAATTTAACTAAACGAATAATGTACGGAGTATTTAGTAATGAAGCAGAACAACATTTCACCTGGGAAGGCATGAATGGCAAATTAAGCTTTAAAAAGCTTGTACTGGCAAACATAATTACCAGTAAGTATACTACATGTATAAATAACTCTCACTTGGTATATTTACAGTCTTAATTTGTTAACAGAAGCAGCAAGAAGAAACCAAGGGACCTCAAATGCGACAAATGTTAATATAATAGGTGCAATAAAGAATTCGCTTGTCAAAGCGAAGCAACGAGAAACGAATCGTCTAAACCAAAATGATTTCATCTTTATTTATATTTGTTTTATATTCAGTTTATTTTTGTCTACATTTGTCTTTATATATATATATATATATATATATATATATATATATATATATATATATATATATATATCAAATGCACATGATGTACCCGGTCACTTTGCACATCAACTGCACTAGTGAGGCATATGCTATGCATGTGCATTGTATATTGAAATATCTGGTGTGGGCACCACACGACTTTCCGAATTACATGACCTATTTCATTTTGTATAACATTTTCGACATTTTCAACTTTTGGGCTGGATATTTTAACTTTTTTACACATTTTTACTTTTTTTGACATTTTTACTGTTTTTAAAAATGTTTTTGACGTTTTTCACATTTTATCACATATTTAATATTGTTGTCATTTGTTTACATTTTTATACTTTTGACTTTTTGTTATTTTTTTTTTTTTACTTTTTTGGCTTTTTTAAAAATATTTTTGGCCTTTTTTGACATTTTTTACTTTGTTGACTTTTTGACGTTTTTTATTTGACATTTTTATATTTTCTTACTTTTTTTTTACTTTTTTGACATTTCTGATTTATTTTTTACTTTCTATGAAATTTCACGTTTTGACATTTTGACTTATTATCTATTTGACATTCTGATATTTTAACATTTTGACATTCTGGCATTTTAACATTTTGGCATTCTGACATTTTTACATTTTGAAATTTTCACATGTTTACATTTAGGCATTTTCATATTGCACATTTTCAAATGTTTACAGTTTCACATGAAAATGTAATGTAATTATTAATGTATATTTTCAATACCTTACTACATTTAAGATGCGACAATTTTCGCTAAATCCGCGCTGACGTCACGGTGACGTCACGTATATTATTAATTATTTGTGATATGCGCAATAGGAAATCGCTATTATTGAGAAATCTTCTGTTTTAGTGAACCAATCTTGCTCAAATTTTCACAGGGTCGCCGGAGCGCGGTCTCTCACCTGATTTCCAAATTTGGTCGCGATCTGTTGTGCCGTTTTCCCACCGTGAGCGTTAAATGTTCCGGCACAGCGCCTAATTATGCTCCGCGCGTCGTATTGATTCTGATTCCTTCGCTGTTAGTGAACCGATTGTGCTCATTTTCACTGGATCGTCCTGGATAGTGCCCGCAGATATTTGCCAAATTTGGCCGCAATCTGTTGTGTCGTTTTCCCGGAATTTTGTTCACAGACAGACAGACAGACAGACAGACAGACAGACAGACAGACTGTTCTGTTCTTAAAACAGAAGATTTCTCAATAATAGCGATTTCCTATTGCGCATATCACAAATAATAAATAATATACGTGACGTCAGCGTGACGTCAGCGGGCGTGGTGTAAATCAAGCGCGGAATTAGCGAAAATTGTCACATCTTAAATGTAGTAAGGTATTGAAAATATACATTAATAATTACATCACATTTTCATGTGAAACTGTGAACATTTGTGAAATATGAAAATGTGAAAATGCCTAAATGTTAAAATTTCAAAATGTTAAAATGTCAGAATGTCAATATGTTAAATTGTCAGAATGCCAAAAAGATAAAGTCAAAATGTCAAAACGTCAAAAATTTCAAAGAAAGTAAAAAAAATAAAAATGTCATAAAAAATCAAAAAAAGTATTTTTTTTAAATAATCAAAAAAGTCAAATATCAAAAAAAGTCAAACAAGTAAAAAATGTCGAAAAAGTAAATAAAAGTCAAAAATATCAACAAATCCAAAAAAATAAAAAATGTCAAAAATGTAAAAAAAATTGTCGTCAAGTCAAAATTTAAAAAGCCCAAAATGTCGAAAATGTTATACAAAATTAAATAAGTCATGTAAAGGAAGGTATTGTTTTACCGAAAACGTGTTCACGTTTTCAAACTAAGATTGTGGAAATATGCGATAACTTTCCGGGAAAATAATTACACCACAAGGAAGGTATTGTTGCCGTGTCCATTTAGCAAAAAAAAATCAATTTTCGTTACGTTTTATGCCCAAAATAGTCGAAATAAACCCGATTTTTGCGATGTCTGTGTGTGGTATGTATGTCTGTCAGTCAGTCAGTCAGTCTGTCTGTCAGTCAGTCTGTCTGTCTGTCTGTAAACAAAATTCCGGGAAAACGACACAACAGATTGCGACCAAATTTGGCACTATCCAGGACGATCCAGTGAAAATTTGAGCACAATAGGTTCACTAACAGCGAAGGAATCACAATCAACACGACGCGCGGAGCATAATTAGGCGATGTACCGGACCATTTAACGCTCAGGGTGGGAAAACGGCACAACAGATCGCGACCAAATTTGGAAATCAGGTGAGAGCCCGCGCTTCGGCGACCCTGTGAAAATTTGAGCAAGATCGGTTCACTAAAACAGAAGATTTCTCAATAATAGCGATTTCCTATTGCGCATATTACAAATAATGAATAATATACCTGACGTCAGCGTGACGTCAGCGGAATCAAGCGCGGAATTAGCGAAAATTATCGCATCTTATATGTAGTAAGGTATTGAAAATATAGATTAATAACTACATTACATTTTCATGTGAAACTGTGAACATTTGAAAAAGTGAAATATGAAAATGCCTAAATGTAAATATGTCAAAATTTCAAAATGTAAAAATGTCAGAATGCCAAATTGTTAAAATGTCAGAGTGTCAATATGTTAAAATGTCAGAATGTCAATATGTTGTAATGCGAAAAATATAAAAAGTCAAAATGTCAAAACGTGAAAATGTCAAAATCTCACGTGTGAAAATTTTCAAAGAAAGTAAAAAAAAATAAAAATGTCATAAAATATCAAAAAAAGTATTTTTTTAAAATAATCAAAAAACTCAAATGTCAAAAAAAGTTAAAAAAGTAAATAAAAGTCAAAAATTACAAAAAAATAAATAATGTCATAAATGTCAAAAAAATGTCGAAAATGTTATACAAAATTAAATAGGTCATGTAATTCGGAAAGTCGTGTGGTGCCCACACCAGATATTGCAATGTCCTAATTATTATATTGAAAGAAGTAGTTTATTATCTAATATAAATAAATTCATAGTAGGGCCTTATAATCTAAGTGTTATCCTTAGCTATAATGATATGGATTTATTCGATATTCTCTTTGATTATTTAAGTAAACGTAGATATAATTTGTAGTATTCACTGTCTTCCTCTGTGTTTACTTCCGTACCCTTCCTACTCCACTACTCAATCTTTGTTTGTTTAACTGTTAAGTGGGCCATAGACGTTCCGGTATACCGGAAAGGTTTATCTGCGAAGAGACCTGTACAGGTAAACCGGAGCGTGTGTGTGGACAAATTTCGGTAAACCTGTGACCTGTACAGGCGACCGGAGAGGAAACTAAATTCGATTATTTCTATCCGCAAGCCGCAAAGAACTGTGCAGGCAAACCGGAGCGTGTGTGGGGACAAATTTTGGTAAATCCGTACAGGCATAGTGACTTGTGCAGGCGACCGGAGAAGAATCGAAATTCGATTCTTTCTACCCACAGGCGAGTGCTTCTTCGGCTTTACCGCTGAAACGGTACACTTTTTATAACAATATTTTTTCTGAATTTACTTTGTAATTAAAAGACCTACAAAATGAGGCTAAACACGACTTTCTATCATGAAAAACACTTTTCCAAGTTTCAAAAATTACTGTAATTATCGTGTAAAAAAATATATAAATAAAAATTATGATTTTACTGTACTGTTTTCGTAATTTGTACCTGAATGCCCAATTGCGCATTATTGTACCTTAACGTCATAAATGAGCTTGTCCCCTGTGCGGCAGAAAATAATAATCCCACAAAAATTCTATTCAACATATTTCGAAGATTCAGGTACAAATTACGAAAACAGTACAGTAATATCATAATTTTTATTTCTATATTTTTTTACACGATATACGTGCAGACTGTATCATATACATTATCAATATTATATGCAATAAACATGACCTACAAATATTAACAATCGTCAAATATAATGTATGTTTGACAAACTACTGTGTATTGTTTATTTATTGCTTTTTATTAGCAATCAGGGACATACAGACAGTTACATCTGTAAATTTAAGGTTCATTTGAATTAAATGTATGTTTACACATAAAAAGCGATATAATTTAAAAAAATCATTAATTAAGTGCTACCAATAGCGGTAATGCTTCATAAGAAATTTCAATTTGATGTATTTTGCTGTAGAATTACTATTGCTATTGTCAATAACAGCAGACAATTTCAACTCATTATTTTGTTTCTACTCGCTTTGATAGATATTTTACCACAACGTCAATTCACACGTAAAAGTTTAAAATCAATTGAAAAGTGAGAAGCAAACAAATTCTAAAGAAATTATGAAAGTTTCAAAATAACTTGGTGAGCGATACTAAATATTATGCAATATCAGCAAACAAAAGTACATTTTTTATTCCTGTATTATGGTTACCAAGATACATGATTAAACAATTCTACAAACAAATAAAAAAAATTGCATTGGCACAGTTCAAAAGAGTCTTGTTTTCATTTTTCTATATTAGGATTTACGTTTTTAATCGTCATCTTCTGAACCGGCAATTAATTGGAATAGTATCTACATTATCGACTACGAAAATTATATAACTTTATTATAACTTATAATTACCATGTATTTGTGCCACAACAACTACCCAAAAATTTAGATCATAATTAGTATAGGAATATTTACACTTACATTTACTTGGAATAGTTATTAGTAGTTATATGAAAACCATAAAACGATGGGATTAGGATTTAATAATATTTAGAAATAAGATAGTTACGTAAGGATAAAGTCCGCAACAATAACCTCCGCGCGATAATAGGTTTTGCAGAATTCCGGGTACAGCAGCAATTAACATAATCACCCCCCAGAAGTTTCACGTCCATACACACGCTCGGGTTTAGCTGTATAGGTCTTTGCGCATGTATATCTCTCCGGTTTACCGGAACGTGTGTGGCCGACCGACACTGTGCAGGCAAACCGGAGAGGAAAACTGTCCGGTTTGCCTCTCCGGTATACCGGACCGTCTATGGCCGGACTTAGCGGTCGTGGCGACGTCTAAGTCCGGCCACAGACGGTCCGGTATACCGGAGAGGCAAACCGGACAGTTTTCCTCTCCGGTTTGCCTGCACAGTGTCGGTCGGCCACACACGTTCCGGTAAACCGGAAAGATATACATGCGCAAAGACCTATACAGCTAAACCCGAGCGTGTGTATGGACGTGAAACTTCTGGGGGGTGATTATGTTAATTGCTGCTGTACCCGGAATTCGGCAAAACCTATTAGCGCGCGGAGGTTATTGTTGCGGACTTTATCCTTACGTAACTATCTTATTTCTAAATATTATTTAATCCTAATCCCATCGTTTTATGGTTTTCATATAACTACTAATAACTATTCCAAGTAAATGTAAGTGTAAATATTCTTATACTAATTATGATCTAAATTTTTGGGTAGTTGTTGTGGCACAAATACATGGTAATTATAAGTTATAATAAAGTTATATAATTTTCGTAGTCGATAATGTAGATACTATTCCAATTAATTGCCGGTTCAGAAGATGACGATTAAAAACGTAAATCCTAATATAGAAAAATGTCAACAGAGACTCTTTTGAACTGTGCCAATGCAATTTTTTTTATTTGTTTGTAGAATTGTTTAATCATGTATCTTGGTAACCATAATACAGGAATAAAAAATGTACTTTTGTTTGCTGATATTGCATAATATTTAGTATCGCTCACCAAGTTATTTTGAAACTTTCATAATTTCTTTAGAATTTGTTTGCTTCTCACTTTTCAATTGATTTTAAACTTTTACGTGTGAATTGACGTTGTGGTAAAATATCTATCAAAGCGAGTAGAAACAAAATAATGAGTTGAAATTGTCTGCTGTTATTGACAATAGCAATAGTAATTCTACAACAAAATACATAAAATTGAAATTTCTTATGAAGCATTACCGCTATTGGTAGCACTTAATTAATGATTTTTTAAAATTAAATCGCTTTTTATGTGTAAACATACATTTAATTCAAATGAACCTTAAATTTACAGATGTAACTGTCTGTATGTCCCTGACTGCTAATAAAAAGCAATAAATAAACAATACACAGTACATTGCACAACAACACTATTTGTCAAACATACATTATATTTGACGATTGTTAATATTTGTAGGTCATGTTTATTGCATATAATATTGATAATGTATATGATACAGTCTGCACGTAAATCGTGTAAAAAAATATAGAAATAAAAATTATGATATTACTGTACTGTTTTCGTAATTTGTACCTGAATCTTCGAAATATGTTGAATAGATGATTTTTGTGGGATTATTATTTTCTGCCGCACAGGGGACAAGCTCATTTATGACGTTAAGGTACAATAATGCGCAATTGGGCATTCAGGTACAAATTACGAAAACAGTACAGTAAAATCATAATTTTTATTTATATATTTTTTTACACGATAATTACAGTAATTTTTGAAACTTGGAAAAGTGTTTTTCATGATAGAAAGTCGTGTTTAGCCTCATTTTGTAGGTCTTTTAATTACAAAGTAAATTCAGAAAAAATATTGTTATAAAAAGTGTACCGTTTCAGCGGTAAAGCCGAAGAAGCACTCGCCTGTGGGTAGAAAGAATCGAATTTCGATTCTTCTCCGGTCGCCTGCTCAAGTCACAATGCCTGTACGGATTTACCAAAACTTGCCCACACACACGCTCCGGTTTGCCTGCACAGTTCTTTGCGGTTTGCGGATAGAAATAATCGAATTAGATTCCTCTCCGGTCGCCTGTACAGGTCACTATGCATGTGCAGGTTTACCGAAATTTGTCCACACACACGCTCCGGTTTACCTGTACAGGTCTCTTCGCAGATAAACCTTTCCGGTATACCGGAACGTCTATGGCCCACGGGCGACGGTCTGAAGTCACTGCGTCCACGCCGTTACCGGTTTGAGTCCGGTATTAATAGATTCTTCCGAACGGAATTTGGGTCTATTAATCCATGGGTGGTGTGTTTGTCTACAGTATAAGTTTACTTATAATGTAAGTAATATATATACTTGGTAAACATTAATAATACATAGTGGTTGGCTAAATGATCATTAGATCAAGTCATTAAATTAAAAAAAAACTGTTAGTCACCTTGATAGGTACCTAGGTGCAAAATGTGTGTCTTTTCTTCTTTCTCCTTAGTGTATTTATTGAATTACCAAATTCATATATAGTTGTTGACTGTGATGATTTGTGGATCAAGGTCAAAAAACATACGTATCATATTTTCAATTTTTATTTCATTTATAACTGCTCCGTGATTGTTGAACAAATCTGAATACATTCCTAATTATACTTTATCACGTATATTAATTTCAAACTAACATACACTTGAGAATTGCCTACAGAAATTAGATATGTAATGATTGTACGAATATTCAAATATTAAAAAATAAAATATTAGTGATATAAACCTAAGAAGATTTCTTTATCCTATGTTTATAATGGAATACCGCATAGTAAGGGTAGCTAACTATATTTTTTACTTTATCCATACTTCCTTTTAAAGTAATAAAAATTAATTTAATATTGTTAATTTATTATTGTATATAATATCATTCAACACACTTATAATTACGACAATTAAATTGGTTTACAATTACAATATGTGTACATGATTATACATAATATATTATATACACTGAATTGCATACATACAGTGGGTCCCGTGGCTTGATGAAATGGGAGGGCAACAAATAAAAATGTTGGATTCGTATGATTTATTAATTACTTTTAAAAGTTTATAAGTCATAAGATATATGGTTTTGATATGAAGAACTATTAAATTATAAATTCAGCACGTTTTATTGCGAACAATAATACATTTTTCAATAGATCACATAAGTAAGTAAAGCAGAAAGTCGCTCCTCCGCCACGGTACTTCTTAATAAACTATTCTTTAAACATTTTTTTACATTGACTTACCAGCGCCTGGTACACTCAATCCTCTTGAGGACCAATACCGAAAATTGTTCGGGTTTAATTGGTTTGCACGGTTAATAATAGACGCGGAGTCCATTTCTAAAAAAGCCATAATTTTAATTATAAATGTTTCACACACGATTATGATTTCTTTCGTTTCACAGCAGTGTGATACTTCAAGAAGAAAAAAAGTAATAACATAATATTCTACTTACTTTGGTTGAATTCGCTGTAAAACACGAATAAGAAGCACTCAACTCGACAACTCGAATGAGAATGAACATATGGAACAAAGGAATAAGCAGAAAGCGGTCACATCAGTAACTATTCGTAAGAGGGGGAAAACCCTCAGAGAAACTCGGAAGGTGGCACTCTTTTGAGTTGCTTTTAATCGATGGTGTGCACTTTTTCACAAATTCACAAATTGTTAGTAAAGATATCGACATTGACACATCGCCGGAATAAGTCAACGACAATCAAAGAGACTGGACTTTGATTGTCGTTGACTTATTCCTTACAAACAACAACCGTTTAATGTAGTAAACTATTACAATACTAAGTAGGCTTAACAATACACAGTAGCTAAAGTAGCTTATGCGTGAACACCAGGCGAAGGCTCGTCGGTAAGTGATGTGTCCTCTGGAAAAGGGGTGTCGCACCAGCCATACAGACTCCGCTTGTGGATCCTACTACAGCCATCTATAGGTGCATTCCAAGAGCTCGTCAGAAACTGCCATTTGGGTAGCTGGATCCTACACGACCAGACTGACATTCAACTCGTCTCGAGTTGCTGAACATAGAAAATATATAGTATAGTATAGCTGAAGATGATTGCTCTTCCTGTCCTGTCTCTGTGAACAAGTTAAATTCACAACTTAATTACTAACATCTATTCCCTACGAATAATGTTACTAGTATACAATACGAATTAAATCACTAGTGTGTAACATCGTTAGCACACTTCAGATTAATTCACTACATAGATTTGTTACACTACAGTGTCTTAGTAAACAACTGAATTCAATCCTTTCTGTGAAACAGCGTTTGCACATATCAGATTAATTCACTACAGGCACAAAGAAAAATAGTAATCTACATAATATGTTCTTATAGAACAACGTTATACCGTTGATTGAAGTATATACTTCAATCAACGGTTATACACTAAATTACAAGACATGCTTTAATAGAACAACATTCTGAGTTCTATACCAAGCAACCACACAGTTATCACTCATAGCAATAGAGCCTCGCGATACCATGATGATGATTGATTGATATCAATGCCGGTACCGAGCTATTAGCCTCTGCTAATACACTGGACAATGGTGCATACAAATCAAATCCTCTCTATTCATTGAACAATACAGATACTAGCCAATATGCTCCTAACATGCCGGTACCGAGCCATATAGCCTTTTCTGATATGCTCTGGACAATGGTGCACTGAGCAATTGCACACATATCTCTAACTCATTCATCAATACAAATATTAACCAATCTGCTCCTAACAATGCCGGTACCGAGTCATATAGCCTCTGCTGATATACAATGTTGCACTGAGCAATGGTACATATATCTCCAACTAATTGAACAATACAGCAATATCACACATTTCTCAAATACGTGCTTCTAAGAACAATCTAGCGCTTCTGGGATTACATCCCACGCAATGTTCATTACGTTCATGCTAATTAGTAACAAATTAGAATCAGGTTTGTACATACCATAGCACTCTCGTTCACGTTTGTTTTTACAACTTGAGATGACCATACACGAATGTATTCTTGTGCCAATGAAATAGTTGTCTTAGACTAGAGTCAATACCTATGTATGTTCCACAAATGACCTTGACATTGACTGGATATTTGAACATATCATGTCCATCGAGTGGCTAGTAGCCCTCAAAAAATGATGAAAGATATGAAGCTCCAACAAGGCAACAGACGTAATAAAAATACAAGAAAGGCGAGTAAAAATACAAGATATAGAAAAGATACAAGAAAAATAAATAATAAAAAGTATAAAGAAGATAAAAGAAAGAACAGCACTAGTAAATACGACATAACACCAGAAATGATAAAATATATGGGAGCAGGAGGAATAGAACAGCTAACTCAACTACTTAATAATATAATAAAATACCTAAAGAATAAAATGCAAATACTTAAAGAATGAAACACGGGAATTATAATATCAATCTACAAAAAGCAAGATAAGAGAAACTGCAATAACTACAGGAATCACGCTAACCAGCATACAGGGAAAATACTGGCCAGAGAATACAATACTCAATGCGGATTCAAGAGAGTAAGAAGCGTTCAAGATAAGGAAAATGAGCAAAAAAATTATTAAATAAAAACATGGATATCAATAAATGCTTCATAGATCCAGAAAGACATTTAACAGAGTGAGAACGGAAGACATATGGAAGGAACTATAAACACATGGGATAGATAGAGGTACAATAAAAATAACAAAAGCCGTGTACAAAGACAATAAAAATATAATAATAACAAACAATGAGGAGTAAGAGGAGTTCACAACAAGAATAGGGTTTAAACAAGAATGTGTCATGAGCTTCTATTTTCAATATTCATATATATATATATATATATATATATATATATATATAAATAAATATGCATTGTTTAGTATACGTTCACTCTATGTCACATTAAATTAATTTTAACATATATTTATATTTTAGGTTTTAATTGATCTTATATCTATTTCTTATAGCCCATAGTAAAATGAGTGGTGCAGGCAAGAAAATTGTTACCACACTAAATCCCTGCTCTCCTTGGAAGCGGCCGCTTTGACGTCATTAATGTATCACAAAATCATTTTAACTATAATACAAGTAAATTATTCATTATTATTCATTGCTTTTTTGCATTACGTTATTGTATTACTCTTTATGAGAACCCATATTCGTTTTTAAACGACCATTTCCGAAGAAACCAGGACTTTATTGTGAATGGGCCTCAACATTTGGTGTAACTAATATTAATAATAGTAACAAAGGATTAATTTACTTACATAATTAAGTAAATCTGTATTTAGTATTTGAATAGGAAGATAAATGGAGACATACAAAAACTAAAGTTAATATCATTGCTCTAAAATGTTTTAATCTTGGTTATAATCATTGCTCGAAAATGTTTTAATTTTGCTTATAATGGTTGACTGTCCAGCGATAGACCATACGAGCTCCTGTTATTATCCCTAAGGCTACTTGCATCCACCAAATTGCATTTCCAACGAAGGTAGCTGAAATTATTATAAATAAATTACAAATCAAAATGAATATTTCAAAATTGTATTTACCGACAGTTCCGAGCATACTTGTAGTCGTCCCGCCTGCTGCAGCTAAAAAATAATAGTTAGTTTTACAGTGTGACAATATTAAACAAAATTTAAAGGAAACTATATTTTTTAATAATAATCAGTGGCAATTTTAACAATTTCTTTCCCCTGTAGCTGCTAAAACGTGTATAGTTAAATTAACACGCAATGCAAGAGTTATATTTGGTACGGTGTTAGATTATTTTGATAATTTTACTTTAAAACAGATTGTAGAGCTATGCTATTTTTTATAAAACATTCTTAATAACTAACTCCTAATGTCCTCATGCAGGGACACACCGTCAATATCACGATTATCCGAATTTTGTTCATCGCTATGAAGATATCTTTGACCTTCATTGCTACATTCCCTCAATTTGCTTATTTCGTGAATTGGTGTAAAATCTTCATCGTGATTATTTAATTGTACAAATATTTCTGTAATTTGTGTTAGTACTGAATCTAACACCATGAAAAGAATTATTCAAAAATTCATTTGATACTTGTTATTCAAACATCTTTTCTAATTTCTGGAAAGTAGGGATCGATATTACATTCGTTTGCATCCGAATGGCTGTCAGTAAAGTATACTCATTTCAGAAGCATGAAACCTCGAATTTACTCTGAATACAAAGAGACAAATTGAGGAAAAGAAGAAAAACAGACAGGGTTTCACCAGCACATACAAATCTGAACAAGACTAGAAGCTAGATATCAAAAGAAACGAGTTTTTAATGCAGAAGCAATAAAGAAAACCATTAAGAACAACATAAACATGAATATATTACGGTTATAATTGTCAAGGATAAAGTTAAATCAAAGACTTCTACCGAAAACTTTACAGTCGGTCAGTGCAGCTAGTTCAAAACCAAAACCTGCACGAAGAACCAAAATTGCTCGTCCTGAACGTGGAATGCGAAGATTTATCTGCCAGACATAAACAAATCAGAGATGAGACCCACACTCAAACAACGAATAAACTGTAAGGCATCAGTGCTGGATCATATTATGGCCGAAATGCTAAAAGTGGGTGAAGCAACACCGGAAGAAACAACTTTGATAATAGTGAATAAATGTCTTGAATAGAGTAAAATCCCGGACATATGGAATGACACAGACAGTTTTGCTGCTTAAAATGGGCAATTATATAGACACATTTCTCTCCTCTCAAACCTCTACAGGCTACTGACAAATAGCATAACCAATCGCCTAAGCCAGAAGTTCGACTTCTACCAACCAATCGGACAAGTGGGTTTTAGAAAAGGGTATAACACAACCGATCCCATCCAAGCGTTGCGCACACATCGAGAAACGCACGAGTACATCTCAGTACATATGGCCTTCGTAGATTACCAAAAATCTCACCTAAACTATTCATTCTGCCGCTAGAAAATGTATTTCAAGACCTATCGTGGAATCAAAAAGGCACCAACGCATAAATCTCCTCCGTTTTGCTGAAGATATTCACCAGCGACCCTGAATAACTCTCATCGATGCTACAAGAACTTAAGGATGCCTCCCAAACAGTGGACCAAAAATGAACTTACTGTACTGTACAGTAAGTTCAGCCATATACTCCCAGAACCGAAATCCGTATCAATCTCTTATAATAGCAATAGGTATACGATGCATGCATACGTACACCTGTAGCAACATACGTACTTGAAACTAGAACGCTCGCAATAAATAGCATAAATCGACTTCGAATCTGCCAAACAGCGATGGAGAGAGCAATGTTGATAACGAACTTAAGAGATAAAATTCGTCATGAATAAGGAGAAGGAATACGCTGATGTGGGGGACGAATGTCTAGATAAAAGTGGTAGTGGATGCGACATGTCGCGACCTCAGGTAGACAAACACCCTGTGGAGACCTAGAGAATCCACAAGAAGCCTTGGTCGACCACAGGCAAGATCCGGCGCCACGCAGCTAGAAACGGAATACAGACGGCACAGAACAGAACGATATACTAGAGAATAAGTCAATAAGTAATATAGACATCATAGTTGCTAAAATTAATACTGTGAAGGTAATATAAATATATCGCCCACCGCATATACCAACATTGGAAATTATAGATAAGAAAAATATGGAAGTAATAAACTTCAACATTGATATACTAAAAAAAGGATAAAATATCAGAAGAATATGTGCTAGTTTTTAGAAGCAATGGGTACGCAATAAAAAGTATTATAGCCAAGGAAGCGTGTACACGAAAACCGGCTATTTTAGATCGCATCCTCACTAAAAACATAGAAATCAATACCATAATCGAACCAACCGATACAACAGATACATAAGGCTGGGTATTCATCGTCTTCGAAAATTCTGTTGGCAGTTCTCTTATTATTGGTGTCAGTTCATCTAATTATTGTAATATCCTTGTCTATCCTTTGGTCTTTTCCAGGTGCTGAGTTTGGTTTTAGTGATTTTATTATTTCTGTTATTTCGTTGTTCTTTATTTTTTCAAAGTGTAAAGTTTCAGTCACTCTACTATGTATTGTGTTGCTCTGTTTCTTCTTCTTTGGTTCAATTGGTTTTCAGCTAACTGAGACCCTATCATTGCAAAGTGAGTGGTATTCCTCTGCTACAGCACTGATGTTTGTTAGATGTAAACCATCTTTGTTCTGAATCGTTTTTATTGTCTGTGGTGTTTTACTGTTCTTATGTAGTATTCGGTTGATTTCATTTCATGTCATTTTTGGGTTATTTGCCACTGCGTTTATTCTACTTTTGTAGTAATCTGGTTTCCTTGCTGTAATTTTTTTCTCAATTGTTTTTTTCTGTATATAATAGTCTCTTTTTTTATAAGTATTTGTGGGTTTATTTTTGTATTCTTTATATAGCTGGTTTTTTCTTTAATCATGTTTATTATTTCGCTATTAATCCATTCATTGTCTTCGCGATGTCCGAATTTTATTATTTTCGTGTTCTCTTTAATTATTTATTTTGTAGTTTGTCTATGAGATGGTCGAAATTTGTATAATGTGTGACCTGTATTTCTTCGGCGTATTTTTATATTTTCATAATTGACTTTTTATTGTATTTGGTAACATATTTATTTTTAATTTTTTAAATTTCTAAATCCCATAAATCTCTTATTCGGATCATAGAGCAATAAGAAGCTCTATGATCCGAATAAGAGACATCTATTAGTTTCATGTTGATATTGGTTTTGTCTTGATTTGTAATTATATAGTCTATGATGCTTGACTTTTTATTTTCTTTGTATCTTGTATAGCATTTCTTGTTTATTTTAATTATAATCTTGTAAAATGTGCTTTTAATTAATGTCTTATAATCTTTTATTTTTGCTTCGTTTTTTAGTAGATTTAGGTTCATATCGCTTACTATTATGTTTTGTTTTTCTTTTTAGTACTTGGTTTTCTAATATGTTTATTAAGTCCTTAATGTGAACATCCGGTGGTTTATATATATATATATATATATATATATATATATATATATTTGTTAGAAATGTTTTTGCTTCTGTAAGTATATGGTTCTCATTTCTATATTTTTCATTGTTTTATTGCTTATATGTTTGAATTTCAGATCTTTTCTTATATATAGTGCAATTCCAGCTCTTTGTCTGTTTCTGGTGTGATGTAAGGACTTATAGTTCTTTATTTAATAAAATTGAGTTTCATATTCATTTATCCATGCTTCACTTAAGGTTATTATGTGCGTTTCTTCTAAGTGAGGTATAATTTCTAGTGCTTCTTTCTTGTTCCGTAGACTTCTGATGTTGTGATAGAATATTTATATTTATCCATTTTTAACTATTTATGCTTGTGTTACATTAGTGTTGTTTTTTTTTAAATTATGTTTAATTGCTCAGGAGCCTTTATTACTTTTGCCGCGTCAGCCTCAGATTTTCGTATAAGGATTTTACCATTGGTAATCCATACATATTTCACTTTTCCTTCAGTTTTTCGTTTTCGCGTTTCATAGAATAGTTTTGTGTTATATTATGTCAGCTCTTCTTCAATGTATATATATATATATATATATATATATATATATATATATATATATATATATATATATATTTATTTCCTCCCTTTAGGCCACAATCTTTTAGAGTAATGCCTCGACGTTCCCTCCTTTTCTTTATTACTTCAGTTTATATTTGTTCATTTTTCAATTTTACAATTATAATTCCGTCTTCCTTTTTTCCTCTTCTATGGCATTGATTTATCTTCTCGGTTGGTAAGGTAATTTTTAAACCCTCAACAATTTTTTTAGATACTTCTATAGTATTTTCATTGTCTTCCTGTCTTCGAATTTCCATCATTGAATTCTTTTCTTTTAGTATATTGTTCACTTTCTATATTTCTTTTAATGTATTACAGAGTTCTTTATTTTCTTTGTTTTAGGTCGTCTTCAGTTTCTTCTTCTGAATCAGATCTTTCGTTTTTTTTTGCTTCTAGTTTTTCCCATCTTCTTTATTTTCGTGTATTGATTATATTTTATAATAAGTGTTTTTTAATAGATATTATAGTTTATCTTTTACGAAACTTTAGAAAACTCGGGGACGATTTTCTGAAGTAGCAAATACTAACACTCACATACACATATATACACACTAACACACGGCCGAAGGATCTAAAAGGCCCGAAGGCCGATAGCCAGTTACAAATTGTAAACTACTACTAATACTACTACTACTATAAATGAATTCATTCATTCGGAGAGTCGCACCAAACGACTTCAGAATATCTACACCAGATATTTTATAACCTGATAAGTTAGATTTTGTTTGAAACAATACAATAATTCAACAAAAGTGGTAAATAAGTTTATCACTTTCCGAATGCAGCAGTACTTCATGACTAAATATAGTTGAAATAGTTTATTTTTGGAAATGTCTATATGTGTGGAAAGTAAAGCTTCCTTTGGTGATTGGTAGACTTTCAATAGCTGCTAGCTTTAGTGCAGTATGCACGTATTAAAATAATACATTGTAACTATACTAATTTACATCGCGTAGATTGATTAAATTCCAGAGTATTTATGATCTATTAATATATACATCCGGTTCGAATAACCATATTTTGGATTTGGTTCAAAATTCTCAAGTGATACTGGAACGTAGGATCAGTTAAAAATAAGACACTATCTGTATATTATAAAATCCGTAACACATTCGCAAAAAAAGACCGGTTTGGCATAAACATGAATTCCACGGTATCCACTAGGGATGCATTGAAAATTTGTGCGTAGACAAAATCGCTGGCGGGGTGACAGACCATTTCGCCCCGCCGGAAAGCAAATTTTAGGCTAAATTGCGCTCGATTAGATTGTTTGATGGTTTAAATCAGGGGGGTTTCAAAGCATAGGAGATTTGGCCGCATCGCCCTCACCGGCGTATCCAGAACTAAACAGAATTATTTAGATGACCCACCATACAGCTAATATAATTTGAGGTTATATTCTGGGTTATGTCTTAGCTTAAGGCGGAGTTCTAACGGCTGAAAATAGATGCACACATTTTAGTTTCGATTTAGAGATCATTCAATTGTAGGAATTTGATCAAATTTTTGTGTGTGTAAAGTTAACGTAAATTATAAAAGTTATTAGGAATTACTTTTTCAATTTTTGTATTATTATTTTTTTAAATTAATTCATTAGTATTACAAATTAATGCATCTTCGCGATTCGAAATATCTTCGCCCACGTGCAATATTTTGAGAATCTAAAACCTAAGAAACTTTCTATTAGGTTTATTTTAACTATATTTAAAATTTGAATATTGTAAGATAAATAATAAGAACTTAATTGCAATAATAAAACACCCATGTTTGCGATCACTCACGCGGAAAATTATCGAAGCCGCGATTTGCCCTCCGTTCTCGTTGATTCCCACTACGTTTACTTATGCAGCACCCCCATTTATGCTTCGGCTCGTTCATTTGTCTTCATGTCGCATGATTCGAATTCATAGTTGCGGCAGGGATTCCTTTTACTATTTCGATACTAATTGTGCGATTTGTTCTTTTACATCATTGATAAGTGTATTTAATGGCGCTTTTTTACTTGTTGTCTTTGATAATGCCGAGACATAATAAAAACGGAAAGCTTTTCTTCTAGCTAGCTAGACGCAGAAAGAATAGAGGTGTGTAAGTATATTAATTATAGGAATTATCGTAAATGCCACACTAAACTAGCGACCATATTGAAAAATAATGGAGTAACAATGATATATATATATATATATATATATATATATATATATATATATATATATATCAATTGCCTTTTACCTTTCGGTGTAGGCTATTACATTAACATTATAGTTTACAATTACTGCTGTTTATACATTTGTAAATTCTTTCCACTCCTCTCTGTTCTTCGCCAGTTCTCTTGCTTGCTTGACTGTTTTTTCTTTCTTGATTATTATGTCCTCTATTATGTTGTCCCACTCTTTTCTTGGTCTACCTCTTCTTCTTTTATTTTCAGTTCTTGCTTCCCATATCTGTTTTGTTTGATTATTTTTGTCCATCCTAATTAAATAACCCCACCAGTTTATTAGTTTCTTTTTCTATATACTTATCTACAGCTTCAATTCCCAGTTCTTCTCTGATGTCATAATTTCTTATTCTGTCTCTTCTCGTAACTTGTTTTACTCCTCTGAGATATTTCATTTCCATTGCCTGTATTCTACTTTTGTCCCTCTTCGTTAGCTTCCACGTCTCGCTTCCATATGTCAGTATAGGTCTATATATGCTTTTATATATATTTATTTTTGTCCTTCTGCTGATCTCTTTCTTGTTAATCAGTATATTGCTCAATGCGTGGTATGTTTTAGCTGTGTTGTTTATTCTGTTACTAAGTTCGCCTTCCATCTTCTGTCAGTGCTACTCCCAGGTATTTGAATCTTTCTACTTGTTCTATTGTGTTGTTCTATCTTTATATTTATTTGTTCTTTCCGGTTTCCTATTACCATCACTTTTGTTTTGTTATAGTTCATTTTCATGTTATACTTTTCTAGGTGTCTGTTCCATACACTAAGGTTGTGCTGCAGATTACCTTCATTTTCTGCTATCACTACGACATCATCAGCGAATGCTCCTTCCAATATTTTTACAACTTGCATGTTTTTGTACCCTATGTTTGCTTTTTTGGTTTCATGCTCTTCATTATTTCATCCATGTATATGTTAAATAATGTAGGACTGAGCCCGCCTCCTTGTCTTAGTCCAGTGGTTGTATGAAATGTTCTTAATGTTTGTCCCTTATGTATTATTGCATTGGTGTTGTTGGTGTATATGTTTTGTATTAATTCGACTGTCTTTCTTTCTACACCTCTCTCTTCCAGGATTTTCCATAATTTATTTCTTGGTATCATGTCGAATGCTTTTTCCAGGTCGATGAATCCTAGGTACGTGTTTTTATTATTTGCAATTCTTTTTTCTGTGATTTGTTTTATCGTGAAAATGTTGTCCTGTGTGGATCTTCCTTTTCTAAATCCACATTGCGATTCTTCTAGCGTCTGCTCTATTTTTGCTAGTATTCTTTTGTTAATTGTTTTTTCTAAGATCTTCATACCTATGCTTATGAGTGTTATACCCCTATAGTTTGAACATTTTGTCTTATCGCCTTTCTTGTGTATCGGTACGATTAACGATACTTGCCAATCTTTAGGTATTTTATTCGTCCTCCATTATTTCGTTTATTAATTTTAGTAGTATTTCGTTACTTGCAGGTACCATATGTTTAATTATTTCCGTTGTGATCTGGTCTTGTCCTGGTGCTTTCCCTATTTTCATTTCCCTTATTATCTCTAGTATTTCTTTTCCATTGATCTCTATGTCTGCTTCCGAGTCGTTCTGGTCTCTTGTCTTCTGTTCCTTTCCACCATTTTGTGATAGTAAGTCTTCAAAATATTCTTTCCATCTTTCCAGTATTTTTTCGTTGTCCTTCAGTAATATTCCTTGATTGTCTTGTATATAATTTACTTCTTGTCCTTTTTCTTTTCTGTTTAGTTTTAGTGTTTTATAGAATAATTTTTGGTTTTCCTTTGCATTTTTCTCCATTGTCTCTCCGAACTTTTCCCTTTTCCTGCTCTTTGCTATTCTGACCTTATCTTTTACTATTTTCCTCTTTAAACTGTATTCTTCGTAGTTTTTACTATTTTTGTCAGAGTAACAATGATAATTGTGTTAATTCCCTATGTGTGTTACTGTCAGGAGATAATATAAAATAAACATAAATAAATCACCTTATTTAAATAATATTGCACATTTTTAAATTATAGGCTCTACTAACATACTTAAAGTATATTCATTTTGCCCTGTTCATATAATTCACTTATCGCTACGGCCTATGCAATTCGCACAATCGTATAAATCCCTGGTATAAGATGGGATGGGCATGTGTACAACCTCGAAACCGAAACACCTATTTGATTGATATGATTCCAGTAATCACCCCACTCTTTGTTCCCCTACATTATTTCTACTCTTGATTCCACTACGCAAAGGGAGCGAATTCGGGGATTTTCAAACATCAGAGCTCCACCTTAACGCGCGCACGTGCTTGTTCTTATTCAAAATTCTATATAAGTAAAGGTTTGGTGTGAATAATCTTACCATAAACATTATTGATGTTAAATGTAATCCGCCAAAATTTCTTAGAAATAGACATTTTAAAAGGAGAAACAGATTAGCTCAGCTTTCAATAGTAATGTTGAAGCAGTTGGTAACTTTTATATTTGTGTAGACCACTTTATTGATAATTCATTTACTAATAGTTAGTAATAGCCATACCTACTTTGTTCAATACAGTATATTTGGACAATGCTGCTACTCATTTAGTATTACATTTTGTGGGAAATAATAATATAGCTCAGTTTTCTGCAACATTTATTGTGATGTGGTTTGGTGGAACGATGTAAAGCTCCTGCCGTTGATGCCAATGATGAGGTCCAGTTGCCGAGTCGATGCCGCCAATGCTGTGGGGAACCACCGCTGGATACCAACTGGTTAACTCTTGGAACGTTGTCGAAAGGAACTGGAAGCGTCGCTGCCACCACCTCAATGAATGAGGACTAAAACTATTGCTGGGTTGTTGATCTGTTGTGGATCTTGTTTGGGTGAAGACTGTGTGTAGTGTGGCTTTTTTTTGGTCGCTCCGCGACTGTGTCTTTTAAAGGCACTCTTGCTACTCTCTCCTCTTCAGTGTCGTCCTAATTACACTTTCTAATGGGGTAGTAGGTCATTAGGGTTTCGCTGTGACTTTCCATCGATTGGCTTATCTGCCCAGACAATCGGGCATCGCTTAAGTACACACAACAATTGAATCAGATTCAGATCGCCCTGCTGTAAGTTATTCTCTTACATGATACAACTTTCTAGATTGAGTTAGATCATAATTATAGTTTACCAATTTCTAAGGGTCTTAATGTGAACAGCTGTTAAATCAGTCAAGCCTAAATGTCTAGCCACTATTAACAAATATAAATTATTAAGGCATACGTAAGTGCAGAAACTTACAATCTCAAGTTTGTAGGCAAGACTTTTTCACAATAGTAAAAATTAAAAATTTAATTTCTTGTATTATAGAATTTTTTATTTAAGAATTCGTTTTAAATTTAAACTAACATATAATAATATATACAAAAGTAATACAGATTGTTAAAAAAATCATGTTTCCTGCAAGCAAATGGATCAGAACTTCCTCGGTGAAAGGCTCGTCCGTCTACTTGGTTTAGAAAACTGCTTCCATTGTCCGTTGTCTTGGATGTTTGGTTAGATGGTCAATTGTTACGTTCTTACACTTTTTATATGTTCTTTGCACTCACTTTTAAATTGTTTGATGTCCTTGATGTCTTTAATATATTTTGGTAGCTTATTATATTCCAATGAGTTGTTTATGATCAGGCTTTTATTTAGGGTGCTAGTTTTATTCTTTATTGGGTGAATGCCACATTTTCTTCTTGTATTATAGTCATGAATTTGTTTGTTTGTTGCAAGGTGGTTGTTTGTTTTTATTGTACATGTTTTGATTTTATGTATTAGTATGTTTTGGTTTAAGGTTATTATCTCTGTCACAGTTAGTTCGTTAATTGTGTTGAATAAATATTTGGATGGTGTTCGATGTGGCAAGTTGTAAAGAATTTTCAGTAATTTGTTTTGTTGTCTTTGCAATTTATTTTTGTTAGTTTTGGTTGTGTTGCCCCATATATTGCTTAAATAGTTAATATTCGACGTGAAAAGCGCATGATATACACTCTTCTTTATGTTATCGGGTAGATATTTGTGTACAGTTTTCAGTGTTCCTATTATGTTTGCATTTTTTCCTTAATTGTCGTATATGTTCATCCCATTTGAGGTCGGATGATATAATAAGTCCCAAGTATTTTATGAATGGTTTTGTTTCTATTCTTGCTTCGCTTATTGTTACATTAATATTTATTGTTTTTTTGTTGTTTTGTGATACAATCAGCATGCTTGTTTTGGTTTCATTGATAGTTAGAAGATTTCTGTTGAACCATTCTTTTAACTTGTTTATGTCACTACTGATTTTTGTTTGTATTTTAGTTTCACTCGTTCCACTATATATAATCGATGTATCGTCTGCGAATAGGTATAGGTTTCCTTTCAATTGTAGTTCTTCAATATCATTTATATATATATATATATATATATATATATAAATAGAGGATTGGGCCTAGTACTCCACCTTGCGGAATTCCATATTCTGGATTGGCAGTGTCACTTAGAATGTTTCCTATTGGTGTTTGTTGGGTTCTGTTTTTCAGATACGTTTCAAATATTTTTATTTCTATGTTAGCTATCCCTGCATTACGTAGTTTCTGAATTAATATGGTTTTAGAGACTGTGTCAAACGCTTTCTTCATATCCACGAATAGGGCTGTGGCATACTTTCCCTCATCCACATTTTTTTGTATATTTAAAATCATATCAGTTGCGGCTGATGTAGTACTTGACTAGTTTTGGTATGCGAACTGATGTTTACAGACCAAATTGTTTTTATTTAGATGATCTATCAGTCTTCTGTGTAATATTGTTTCGGTGATCTTTGAAAATATTGGTAGTAGGGCGATGGGTCTATAATTCTCCGGTAAGCATTTGTCTCCATGTTTATAAATTAGGATTATTATGGTTTTTTTTTAAAGAGCAAGGATATAATCCAGTATGTAATATATCGTTTATTCGATCAAGTATAATCGGAGTTAGTTCATCCTTCATTTGTTTGACTAGCTTGTTTGTTATATTATCGACGCCAGGAGTTGAAAATTCCTTAAGATTTTCTATAATCTTTTTAATTTCCTCCTTTGTTGTTAATGGAAATTTCGCAGTGCATATATTTGTTTTATTTTGCATTGTTTGTAAGTTTGAAGGAGTGTTTGATGCACTATTTACTTACTTTTCTGCTAATATGCTTCCAATGTTAGGCGAAATAATTATTAATTATGTTACTGACCTGATTACTGTTAGAGGTTGTTTGGCCATTATCAGTTCTCATTTTTATTGAGTCTTGTTTCATTTTCTTCCTTCTGTTTAGCAATGAATTTACTTCGTGCCACGTTTTTGGTGTGTTTCCTTTTGCGTTTTCAAATCGTTTGCTGTAATATGTTTTTTTCTTCTAATTTTAATTTTAACTTGTGCCTTTCTCTTCAGTTGTTTATATTTATTTTTTAGGAATTCATTATTTTGGTTTAATTTCTGCCTGTGAAAATAATAATTCCTCTGTTTTATTATGTTCGCAATGTCCAAGTTGACCCATTCATTGCATTCCTTTCTTTTGAAGGTTGTTTGTTTTGTATTTTATTTCGTCAAATCGGTTAAGATTTTTATTAATTTATCAAATGAGTCGATTTTATCCAAGTTTTGTTTAAATTCAATTTTAATCGCATCATAATTAATTTTCATCTGTGTAGTTGGTATATATTTATTTTTTGTTTTATTATTTAGCAAAGTAGCATTGTGGTGCAATAAATCACTTGATATTATTTCAATTTTTTTAAGCTTTTGTTTACAATTTGTAATGATGTGATCCATTATTGAATTAGCTGTTGTAAGATTATCATGATTAATTTTATTCATTACTTCGTATCCTTGTTCTTCTATCATTTCCTTATATTCCATTACTGAATTATTCGTTTGTGCGATATTAATATTGAAATCGCCTAATATTATATTTGATTCATTGCCATTCAATATAGTTGATTTCAGTACTTGCAAAAGTATTTTATTCTTTATGGTAGGCGGTTTGTATATTAGCGTAATATATGTTTGGTCTTCTTCTGTCCATATCTTAAGTATTTCGATGTTTTTTATGGTTTTATTTAATGAGATTTTGAAGTTCTTGTCATTTTTTATGTAGAGCGCTATTCCGCCTCCTCTGCTTTGCCTGCAGTTATGAACTGCTTTGTAGTTTTTGATGCTATAGTTGGATGTTTCATTATAGTATAACCATGTTTCTGTCAGTGCTTAGTAGTCTAGGTTTGTGTATATGTAAGGTAAAATTTGTATTTGATCAAATTTATTTCTTAGGCTTCTTATGTTTTGTAGGTAGATCGATTTTAGTTTCAATTTTAGATCCATTTGATTGAAGTTCTAGTTATGTTATTTTTTATTATTTTTCTTATTTATGATGTTTGTTTCTGTTGTAATTTGAAAGCTTTTATGTCATCCATGCATCTTATTTTTATAATTTTGTCTTCGGTGTTTCTTCTTAAGAATATGTTACCCTCTTTCGTCCATGCAAATTTGAATCCATTTGTTTTTTTAAGTTGTCTTGCCTCATAAAAGAGTTTCGTATTGTTTGGAGTTAACTCATCATTGAAAAATATTGGTTGGTTATCTCCCTTTAGACTACATTCTTGAGTTTTTATAGATTTTATCTCGATTCGCTTTTCTAATATTTTGATTTTCTGTGACATGTCTTTTTAGAATTAAGTATATTTTATTATTATTTATTTTAATTTTTATTGTCCCTAATTTAAAATTAAATATTATTTTGAAATTCTCAAATGTATAATGAAGACGAAAGTCACAAACAAATAAATATATGTATGTGTTTTATTTCAGCAGTAATGTATGTTCTACTCTTCACACTATATTAATAAATATTTTTCAACCTTAAATGTGTTTATATGTGTTTTAATGCCTAATTCATTATTTTCAGTACTTTTTATTAATTCAAATGCAATATTATCACAAATATAAGCATCAAAATTCGCCATTAGTTCAGGATACGCCATCCGGGCGTTGCCAGCGGCGCTGTAAAAGTGTTGCCAGAATTTAACATAGGATTGAACACTCACTTATTTATAGTGCTCTGTGTTGTCTAAATGTAGGACTGAAACTCGGCGAGTGGGCGAGCACGTCGTAGCTGCTCGCTGTCGGCATGCGCCCGTATGTTATTAAATTAACATTAACTTACCAGCACCTGGTACACTCAATCCTCTTGAGAACCAATACCGAAAATTGTTCGGGTTTAATTGATTGGCACGGTTAATAATAGACGCGGCGTCCATTACTAAAAAAGCCATGATTTTAATTATAAATGTTTCACACATGAATATGATACAAGTAATAACATAATATTCATAATATTCTACTAACTTAGGTCGAATTAACTGTAAAACACGAATAAGAAGCACTCAACTCGACAACTCAAATGAGAATGAACATATGGAACCACAGAGTATGGAACAAAGGAATAAGCAGATGCGGGCACATGAGTTACTAATAGTTACTCATGTGACCGCTTTCTGGGAAAACCCTCAGAGAAACTCGGAAGGTGGCACTCTTTTTCGTTGCTTTTAATCGATAGTGTGCACTTTTTCACAAATTCACATTTCCACATCGCCGGAATAAGTCAACGACAATCAAAGAGTCTTTGATTGTCGTTGACTTATTTCGGCGATTAATCAATATTGATATCTTTATTACAAATTGCAACGGTCTTGTTTGATTAAACAAAAGAAAACTATTGGTTTAAAATATAAAACAGCTGCCACACGCGACATCTCTGATGTAATAACCGAATTGAGTCAGTGCTTTCGAAGACAGATGGCGATTCCAGAAATAAAATTCAAGAGCATTCACTTTTAAATAAATTACACTCGGTTGTAGAAAGTCACACGGGGTCATACCAGTCATACCGACTGCTTGTTAGCAATGACCTCGAAATTCAAGGGGAACTCGGTTGAAACTATACAACCCGCAAAAGTATGGACTCCTTTACTTTGCGCCTTATGGGAGATATATGGATTTTATATTTTTTTAATATATAGACATGAATTGAATATTTTCTTGTCACGCATCAGGTCCAGGGATCTAAGCTGGAGTATATAATTTGTCAATTGTGAGGTATATTTTACGTGTAATTTAATATATAATCGTCGGATACGTCGGGGGCGAAGTACAAGTGCAATATCTCACATTTTCGATATTAGACAACCAGTTCTGTAACGGTCATACTAATGTTCTGCAAAGTGCCCCAATGTCCGATTAGCCACCACGATTAAAATTTTTAAATTCAACGGTTCGTACAGCCCGTGGAAAGATCTTGTTCTCTATACCTCTTTCCTTAAGAATTTTCTATAGATTATTTCTTGGGATCATGTCGAACGCTTTTTCTGGGTCTATGAATCCAAAATATGTGTTTTTATTATTTGTAGTTCTTTTTTCTGTGATTTGTTTTATTGTGAAGATGTTGTCCTGTGTGGATCTTCCTTTCCTAAAACCGCATTGCGATTCTTCTAGCGTCTGTTCTATTATTGTTGTTATTTTCTTGTTTATAGTCGTCTTTTCTAATATTTTCATCCCTATACTTATTACTGTTATGCCTCTATAGTTTGAGCATTTCGTCTTATCCCCTTTTTTGTGTACCGGTACGATTAATGCTGTTTGCCAGTCTTTTGGTATGATATTTGTTTTCCATATGCTGTTCAGTAGTTTTCGTAGTTTTTCTTTACCTATCGGTCCCAGGTGCTTGATCATTTCAGCTGTAATCTGGTCTTGTCCTGGTGCTTTTCCTATTTTTAATTCCCTTATTATTTCTAGTAGATCTTGTTCCTTGATACTCTTTGTATCTGCTTCTGTGTTGTTTTGTCTCTGATTCTTGTCTTTTGTTCTTTGTCGTTATTTGTGGTTAGTAATTCTTCAAAATATTCTCTCCATCTCTCTAATATTTTTTCGTTTTAGTTCAGCATTGTTCCTTGTTTGTCTTATATGTATCTCACTTCTTGTACTTTTTCTTTCCTCCAATCTTTTAGGGTTTTATAAAGTAGCTATTGTCCATTGTCTCCCCGAACTTTTCCCATTCCCTGATTTTTGCTATTCTAACCTCGTCTTTTACTATTTTCCTCTTGTCTCTGTATTTTTTTGTAGATTTCGCTATTTTTGTCGTTTATGTATCTTTACCATGCTTTTTTCTTTTCTTTTGTTTTCTCTCGTATGTCCTCCGACCACCAGGCTGTCTGTTGTATCTTGTTTGTGCTTTTCTTCATACCACATGTCTCTTTTACTGTCTCAAGCATATTTCTTTTTAGGGTATTCCATATTCTCTATCGTTGTTCACTTCTAGCTTCGCCTCTATTTTCTCCATATATATTATTGCTGTTTCTTTTCCTCTAAGTTTGTATGATCTTATCTTATTGTAGTTTATTGCTATATTTGGTCGCTGTATCCTTCTGCCACTGTCTTGGCAGACTTCCTTAATTGTCGTCACAACTAGATAGTGGTCACTTCCAATTTCATAACTTCTCTTTACTCTTGTATCAATTATTTTGATCCTTTTTCCTTGTTTTAATAAAACATAATCTATTATAGATTTTTCGTTTCTGCTTACCACTACCCTAGTGTATTTGTGTATGTCCTTGTGTTTTAATAGTGTGTTTGTTATTACTAGATTGTTCATTCTACAGTAATTTAGCATTTTCTTTCCATTTTCATTTAGTACGTCTTCGCCATATCTTCCTCTCGCCATGTCGTTATCGTTTACTTCCTAACCAATTCTACTGTTGAAGTCACCCGCGACGAAAACTTCTCCGTTGGTTGTTTCGTTGAGTTGTTCCCAAAATGCTTCTTTATTGCTCACTATATCGTCTTAATTTGGCCCATATACTATAATTATTGTTCTGATTCCATTGCTTTCTTTTAATGTTACGGTTATCCTTGGTAATATTTCTTGTCGTGCTTCTATTTGGTGTTTGATATCTCTGTGTATAATGCATCTTACACCTTCGGCTGCTCTTTTATCTTTGTCTATCCCGCTATATATTATTTTATGTTTGTTATTTGTTGTGTATATTCCTTTCCCTTTTCTTTTTGTCTCCGTTATTGCTAATACGTCTACTTCCATTCTTTCGAACTCTTTTTCTAGTTCTTTCTCTTTTCCGTATATACTCCTTATGTTCCATGTTGCTATTCTCCATATTTTGTCTTTCTATTTTTTGTTGTTTTTTTACATATTGTCTCTTTCCTTTTTTATAGTTTCTATCTCTGTATGGTTTGGTTTATGTACATTTTTTTGTTTACATTTTATTAAATATATAAATAAATTTATATCAATAAATATACCACATTAAATTATTTTTTAGCGGCATCTTCATCTTTTTATAATTTTGTCTTCTGTGTTTCTTCTTAAGAATATGTTACCCTCTTTCGTCCATGCAAATTTGAATCCATTTGTTTTTTTAAGTTGTCTTGCCTCATAAAAGAGTTTCGTATTGTTTGGAGTTAACTCATCATTGAAAAATATTGGTTGGTTATCTCCCTTTAGACTACATTCTTGAGTTTTTATAGATTTTATCTCGATTCGCTTTTCTAATATTTTGATTTTCTGTGACATGTCTTTTTAGAATTAAGTATATTTTATTATTATTTATTTTAATTTTTATTGTCCCTAATTTAGAATTAAATATTATTTTAAAATTCTCAAATTTAAAATGAAGACGAAAGTCACAAACAAATAAATATATGTATGTGTTTTATTTCAGCAGTAATGTATGTTCTACTCTTCACACCTATATATTAATAAATATTTTTCAACCTTAAATGTGTTTATATGTGTTTTAATGCCTAATTCATTATTTTCAGTACTTTTTATTAATTCAAATGCAATATTATCACAAACATAAGCATTAAAATTCGCCATTAGTTCAGGATACGCCATCCGGGCGTTGCCAGCGGCGCTGTAAAAGTGTTGCCAGAATTTAACATAGGATTGAACACTCACTTATTTATAGTGCTCTGTGTTGTCTAAATGTAGGACTGAAGCCGGGCGAGTGGGCGAGCACCTCGTAGCTGCTCGCTGTCGGCATGCGCTCGTATGTTATTAAACATAATTTTCATTATTATTGACTTACCAGCACCTGGTACACTCAATCCTCTTGAGAACCAATACCGAAAATTGTTCGGGTTTAATTGATTGGCACGGTTAATAATAGACGCGGCGTCCATTTCTAAAAAAGCCATGATTTTAATTATAAATGTTTCACACATGAATATGATACAAGTAATAACATAATATTCTACTTACTTAGGTCGAATTAACTGTAAAACACGAATAAGAAGCACTCAACTCGACAACTCAAATGAGAATGAACATATGGAACCACAGAGTATGGAACAAAGGAATAAGCAGATGCGGGCACGTGAGTTACTAATAGTTACTCATGTGACCGCTTTCTGGGAAAACCCTCAGAGAAACTCGGAAGGTGGCACTCTTTTTCGTTGCTTTTAATCGATAATGTGCACTTTTTCACAATACCCACATTTCCACATCGCCGGAATAAGTCAACGACAATCAAAGAGACTGGTCTTTGATTGTCGTTGACTTATTTCGGCGATTAATCAATATTGATATCTTTATTACAGATTGCAACTGTTTTGTTTGATTAAACAAAAGAAAACTATTGGTTTAAAATAACAGCTGCCACACACGACATCTCTGATGTAATAACCGAATTGAGTCAGTACTTTCGAAGACAGATGGCGATTCCAGAAATAAAATTCAAGAGCATTCACTTTTAAATAAATTACACTCGGTTGTATAAAGTCACACGGGGTCATACCAGTCATACCGACAGCTTGTTGGCAATGACCTCGAAATCCAAGGGGAACTCGGTTGAAACTATACAACCCGCAAAAGTATGGACTGCTTTACTTTGCGCCTTATGGGAGATATATGGATTTTATATTTCTTTAATATATAGACATGAATTGAATATTTTCTTGTCACGCATCAGGTCCAGGGATCTAAGCTGGAGTATATAATTTGTCAATTGTGAGGTATATTTTACGTGTAATTTAATATATAACCGGCGAAGTACAAGTGCAATATCTCACATTTTCGATATTAGACAACCAGTCCTGTAACGGTCATAATAATGTTCTACAAAGTGCCCCAATGTCCGATTAGCCACCACGATTAAAATTTTTAAATTCAACGGTTCGTACAGCCCATGGACCGATCTTGTTCTCTATACCTCTGTTGTATTCTCAACATTCCTATATTTCATATATTCGTATTTCATATATTATTTCATTATAAACAGTAAAAGTAAAAGCAGATAGTTCAATTCACATTAGTCGCGGAAATATTTAAAGTATTTTGAGAAAGCAAGAAATCTCCCAAAAAGCATTAACAAAACTAATTGTAGGAGTAAGGTTAAAAATAAGTAGGTACTAACATAATTAACAGTTCTAAATATGTATAAATAAAACCATTAGGATCAGTAATTAGCTTAAGAAAGTATCGAGCCCTTAACCGGCCAAACAATTAACATTTCTACTCAAATAATGGAGGTAGGAGATTCTTTTATAAAAATGTTGCGCCACGGTTCGGTCAGTCAGTCATTGTAGTCAGTCATTGTAGTCAGTCATTTGCAGTCAGTCATTGCAGTCATTGCAAGCAGTCATTTGCAGTCAGTCATTGCAGTCAGTCATTGCAGTCAGTCATTGCAGTCAGTCATTGTAGTCAGTCATTGCAGTAGAAAGAAAGAGTTAGAAGACAAGTTAGAGTTCGAAGACAGTTACAGTCAGCACAGAAGTACAGGCTTGTAATACGCCTAGGAGGAGATATTTAGTAATTAAATAAATATTTCATATTTATACTACTTGCTTTATTTCCAACCCTGGTTTGCCCGCCAGAGGTTTAAACAGCCATCGAGGTTATCCACATTATTTGGTACCAGCGGTGGAGGTTACAACACCTCTTTCCTTAAGAATTTTCTATAGATTATTTCTTGGGATCATGTCGAACGCTTTTTCTGGGTCTATGAATCCAAAATATGTGTTTTTATTATTTGTAGTTCTTTTTTCTGTGATTTGTTTTATTGTGAAGATGTTGTCCTGTGTGGATCTTCCTTTCCTAAAACCGCATTGCGATTCTTCTAGCGTCTGTTCTATTATTGTTGTTATTTTCTTGTTTATAGTCGTCTTTTCTAATATTTTCATCCCTATACTTATTACTGTTATGCCTCTATAGTTTGAGCATTTCGTCTTATCCCCTTTCTTGTGTATCGGTACGATTAATGCTGTTTGCCAGTCTTTTGGTATGATATTTGTTTTCCATATGCTGTTCAGTAGTTTTCGTAGTTTTTCTTTACCTATCGGTCCCAGGTTCTTGATCATTTCAGCTGTAATCTGGTCTTGTCCTGGTGCTTTTCCTATTTTTAATTCCCTTATTATTTCTAGTAGATCTTGTTCCTTGATACTCTTTGTATCTGCTTCTGTGTTGTCCTTGTCTCTGATTCTTGTATTTTGTTCTTTGTCGTTATTTGTGGTTAGTAATTCTTCAAAATATTCTTTCCATCTTTCTAATATTTTTTCGTTTTCCTTCAGCATTGTTCCTTGTTTGTCTTATATGTATCTCACTTCTTGTACTTTTTCTTTCCTGCAATCTTTTAGGGTTTTATAAAGTAGCTTTTGTCCATTGTCTCCCCGAACTTTTCCCATTCCCTGGTTTTTGCTATTCTAACCTCGTCTTTTACTATTTTCCTCTTGTCTCTGTATTTTTTTGTAGTTTTCGCTATTTTTGTCGTTTATATATCTTTACCATGCTTTTTTCTTTTCTTTTGTTTTCTCTCGTATGTCCTCCGACCACCAGGCTGTCTGTTGTATCTTGTTTGTGCGTTTCTTCATACCACATGTCTCTTTTACTGTCTCAAGGATATTTCTTTTTAGGGTATTTCATATTCTCTATCGTTGTTCACTTCTAGCTTCGCCTCTATTTTCTCCATATATTGTATTGCTGTTTCTTTTTCTCTAAGTTTGTATGATCTTATCTTATTGTAGTTTATTGTTATATTTGGTCGCTGTATCCTTCTGCCACTGTCTTGGCAGACTTCTTTAATTGTCGTCACAACTAGATAGTGGTCACTTCCAATTTCGTAACTTCTCTTTACTCTTGTATCTATTATTTTGATCCTTTTTCCTTGTTTTATTAAAACACAATCTATTATAGATTTTTCGTTTCTGCTTACCACTTCCCTTGTGTATTTGTGTATGTCCTTGTGTTTTAATAGTGTGTTTGTTATTACTAGATTGTTCATTCTACAGTAATTTAGCATTTTCTTTCCATTTTCATTTAGTACGTCTTCGCCATATCTTCCTCTCGCCATGTCGTTATCTTTTACTTCCTAACCAATTCTGCTGTTGAAGTCACCCGCGACAAAAACTTCTCCGTTGGTTGTTTCGGTTGTTTCGTTGAGTTGTTCCCAAAATGCTTCTTTATTGCTCACTATATCGTCTTCATTTGGCCCATATACTATAATTGTTGTTCTGATTCTATTGCTTTCTTTTAATGTTACGGTTATCCTTGGTAATATTTCTTGTCGTGTTTCTATTTGCTGTTTGATGTCTCTGTGTATAATCGTTGATTGAAGTATTCAATACTTCAATCAACGGTATAATGCATCTTACACCTTTGGCTGCCCTTTTATCTTTGTCTATCCCGCTATATATTATTTTATGTTTGTTATTGGTTGTGTATATTCCTTTCCCTTTTCTTTTTGTCTCCGTTATTGCTAATACGTCTACTTCCATTCTTTCGAACTCTTTTTCTAGTTCTTTCTCTTTTCCGTATATACTCCTTATGTTCCATGTTGCTATTCTCCATATTTTGTCTTTCTATTTTTTGTTGTTTTTTTACATATTGTGTCTCTTTCCTTTTTTATAGTTTCTATCTCTGTATGGTTTGGTTTGTGTACATGTTTACATTTTATTAAATATATAAATAAATTTATATCAATAAATATACCACATTAAATTATTTTTTAGCGGCATCTTCTTCATATTGGCGGAATGCTAAAATTGCATGTTCCTTGTCCCCATTAGTAGCGATATTACCTATAAACCATAAAACTAATTGTTAAAATACTTGGATACTTGGAAGTAGAAGTATTTTAACAATTAGTCTTAGGTTAACCTCTTTTCCTGTGCATATTTCCCCGAAGTTTGAAGAAAGAACTCGAATGTATCTTCTTTCCAAATGATGTACTCTGATTGTTCAATCGTTTTCTTTTCAATTAATGTAATTTCCTCTTTTGTCTTGTGCATCCTTTTAAAAAATTGTCACATATTGTCTTTCTTTCCTCTTCAGTAAAATGTTCCTTATTCTCAATATTACCGCACTCGGCATCTGCTGCAACACTGACTTTTCTGTTTCGCCTAATCACCTGCTGACTTCTGCCTCTCCATGCAATTTCTCTATCTTTGGATTTTGATTTTACGATACAAAGACCACGATCATTATCATGTAATAAACAGAAATACGATTTAATGATTTATTAGGTTTGATATTTACTTTCGAATTCCAGCTTGCGTTATGGTCGTCTACTGACTCCAATAAATCCATATTGTGCGATTTCTGACCTAACTGGATTACCTCCAAAAGAATGCCTATTTTCTATCAGCTAATTCACAAATGTGAATTTGTATTGTTTAGATGAAAGGCTCTAAGGTTCATTTACAATTGTTAAAATAAAATAACTAAAATCACTTTAACTTTTTATTCTTTATTTTATTGTCGTATCTGAATTTGATTAAAACGTTTCGGTTTTTTACAATCATCAACTTTCTTATTCTGTATAAATAAAGTATTGTATTCGAACATAACAAAAATCAGATTTTTGCGGAATCGTAATCGTAGTCCGTTCGTGACACGTGATTTTTTTAATACTTTTTTTTGGAAAAACTACTGAATACATATCTAATTATTATCTGATGTAGTCATGATTAGTTTTAGATGGAAATCTGTCGAGGGAATACTCCGCTACATTTTGCAAGGTTGAAGCAAAATGACGTTCTGCACCTATGCCATGATTCCAAACCTAGTGGGCAATTTGGCAAGGTTGAAGCAATATGACATTCACCACCTGCAAATTCAGTTATTAATCTGCTTTTATAAAATCTAGCCTGAAGTTTGTACACAGGAACAAACATACCATAGATTCATTATAATAATATGTATATTTTAATTGTGTTAACCTTTCATTTAAATAATTTTTATGAAAAATCAAAATGTTGTATTTTTATGATTGAGCCTGTAAGAATTATACTTATGCCACAAGTCACATTTGAATCGTTTTGAAAAGGAGAAAATTTTGCGTTTGGTATTTATGTAAATTGACGTACGCTTTTTTACATTTTTATTCTTTGAATAAATTGATTTCAAGTCTCTAACTGCGCACGTCCATTTACATAAATACCAAAATTAAAATCTCCTATTCAAAACAATTCAAATATAACTTACGCCACTTTCATTCTCACAGACTCATATGCAGGATGGTGTAGTATGCAAGTGTGCACTCATGCCAAGTACAGTGCATACATATGGGAGTTACTGACGCCAGAGCAGGTGAAGGAGGGCAATAGGGAGGCCCTAATAAAGATGAATGAGTGATGGATGAGCTGGAGATGGAGGTTAAAAAAACAAGAGAGGAGAGGCAGCGATGGATGGAAACCCTAAAAGCGGAAAGGGAAGAGATAAGGAGAGAGATTAAGAAAGAGAGGAAGGAGTGGATGCGGATGATGGATGGGTGGAGGGAAACGCAATGCGAGTGGCTGAAAGAGAGAAAGGAGATGATGGAGAAACTAGACAAGCTGGTAAAACTAGGGAAAAAAAGCGACGAGCAAAGGGAGAGAACGGCACCGGAGTGGGTCCGGGTGGTTGAAAAAAAGGTCGATACAATCGAGAAGAGGGAGGAAGCCAGGCAGAGGATGGAGAAGAAAAATAACGTGGTGGTGTCGGGTATAGGAGGAGAAGGGGTAGCTACAATGATGGAGAAGCTGAGTATCTCAGTGCCAATACGCAAGGTAGTAGAGCTAGGGAAAAGAGGTTACCGAGTCCTGATAGAATTAACCCACTGGGATGACAAAATGGGCACAATGCGATCAAAATATAAACTAAAGGGCACGAACATATACATTAATGACGATCTAACCGTAGAGGAGAGGGACGTACAAAGGAAACTTAGAGAAAGAGCTAAGGAAGAAAGAGCCAAAGGATTGGAAGCTAGGGTGGGATATCGAAAAAAAGATTGCGGCCGTCTGGTGGGTCTAGCAGGGAGACTGTTTGTCAAAAAAGGAATGAAGGGGGAGAGGTTGACGAGGCGGGAGTATGAGTGGAGCAAGTGGGTTTTTGGAACGTTGCGGGTCTTAGGAAAAAAGTGCTAGAGGAAGTGTGGGAAAAGAAACTGGAGAAGTGGTTCATCTCAAAGGACATAGTAGGGCTACTGGAGACGTGGTGACAGAAGAGGAATGGATGCAGGTAGAAATCTGCATGCCGACAGGCTGGAACTGGGTGATGCAAGGTGCAACGAAAGAAGCGAGGATGGGGAGAGCCAAAGGAGGAATCTTGTTAGGAGTGAGGAAGTCAATGGGACAATGGATCAGAGAGTCTTCGAGGGAAACGGCGGGATTGGTAATAGGGAAGGTGGAAATGGATAGAAGGTCGGTGTGGGTAACAAAAACCGTTTAGAACTAACGGAGATACTGGATGGGCTGGAGACGGAGGCAGATGAATGGATCGTCGGGGGTGACTGGAATGTGAGGGTGGGGGAGCTGGAAGGAGGAATCAGAGAGGGCGGGGAATGGAGAGAAAGACGATCGTAGGATAAAGTGACCAACCAGGAGAGTAGAGAATGGATCCAATGGGTGAGAAAGTCGGGGTGGGATGTACTGAATGGCTGCTGCGAAGGGGACTGGAAAGGGAAGAAGGCTTTCTGTGGACACGGAGGAGGTTCGGTTTTGGACTATGCGGTGGTCAAAGGTATCAGAAGGAAGGAGTTGGAGTGCTTCAAGGTGGAAAATGTGGGAGGTCGGACCATGTGCCGGTGAAGGTGGTCTTGAGAAAGACAAAAGGTTTGAAGAGGGAGGAGAAAAAGGGGCAGCAAGGGTTTGGATGGAGCGAAGTAGAAATTGCGGTGTATGAGAAAAACCTAATGGGCGTGAAGTGGCAGGTCCATGCTCCAGTTGGAGAGAATGATGGCGGATGCGTTGGTGGTTAGGAAGAAGAGTGGAGGCAAGAGGGAATGTTGGTTCAGGGGTGCCCACTGAGCCCCCTCCTGTTTAATCTGTACACGAGCGAGTTGGAAGAGGTGCTGAGGAGAGGACAGGCAGGAGGGATGGTGGTGGGTAGATCCAAGGTGTGGATGTTGGCATATGCAGATGACATGGTGCTGGTGGCTAAGAGAGTGGAAGAGATGCAAGGGATGTTGGAAAGAATGGGTAGATACCTGGATAAGAGGGGGCTAGTGGTGAATGTGGAAAAGACCAAATGGATGTTGTTTAGGAATAGGGGCAGGAGGGGTAAGGGCAAAGGGCTGAAATGGAAGGAAAGACTGATTGAGAGTGAATGGCTTTAAATATTTGGGCTTTTGGTTTGACTGTGGAGGAGGGCTTAGGATGCATGTGGAGTGTATGCAGGTGAAAGCAAGAATGGCTTGGGGGATTGAGTGCAGAAAACAGGGGAGTTTGTGGGGTGGTAACCTCGTAATGGCATGCAATATCTGGGATGCATGTGTAAAACCTATATTGTTGTATGGAGTAGAAGTGTGGGGATTGTGTGAATAGGAGGTAATAGAAAGGGAGCAAGGTTGGGCAAATTGACAGCTATTGGCTATGCTACATATTCCCGAAACTTACACCACTTTGGCTTTAAACAGTCCATATAGAACAGAGGTGGGCATAAGATCTACTCAATTGGTTGGCCTGATATAGAACACTAATCTACTACCCTTTTACATGGAATCTGTGTATCATTGCCTAAGCAGCAACATCACACATTTTAAATTTGATTTAAGATTGACAGGAGAGAGAAAGGAGCAAGGTTGGGCAAATTGACAACTATTGGCTATGCTACATATTCCCGAAACTTACACCACTTTGGCTTTAAACAGTCCATATAGAACAGGGGTGGGCATAAGATCTACTCAATTGGTTGGCCTGATATAGAACACTAATCTACTACCCTTTTACATGGAATCTGTGTATCATTGCCTAAGCATCACACATTTTAAATTTGATTTAAGATTGACAGGAGAGAGAAAGACTGATTATTAGAGTTATTTCGCTGACAAGTATTCCATTTTTTGTTGCTTATATTTTATATATTTGAACCAGGTGTAATTTAATTACTCCAATAAACATTTTAAAATCAGTTTTTCTCTCTCCTGTCAACCTCAAATAAAATATTGTGGAGTTGCTGCTTAGGCAATGATATGTAATAGACACATGCCTGTATTCACCAACATCCCATAAACTTTAAAGGTCCCATGAGTTATTTAATGGATAAATTGACAACATCATTGTGACAGAATATGCCAAAACAAATGTGAAACATCTTGAACAGTGCTTGCAATTGGAGCTTTTATGACAACTTTTGTTTAATTAGTCAGTGTTTACAATAAAGATAATCTAAAGTAACTACATTCCCTAGATAATGTATCTATTGTTGCTTTAACAATGAATACTTATAGGTTCAATAGCTATTGATAGATTTATGGAACATCATTGAATACGGGGGACAAACATATTCAGAAATAATTTCAGTTAAATTATTTGTAGGTGTCTTAAATGTATGTGTTAATGGCATATTTTAGTGTAATTTTTTGTATTAATCATGTAAAATGTCTATTACTTTAGGACTTTCTTGACAAATAAATAAACAAATAAAATTTATAGTTTTACAGGTGTTGAACAGAAATATCAATTTGATGGGTAGTTTCGAAAAAATGTATATCATTTTTATTTATTATACATATAATTTACATCTTATAGTTTACACCAAGTTACCAGAAATAAAATAAAAAATATGATAAATAAATTGCTGAATAAAAACGTGACAAAACATTTGGTTGAATATGGCCTTTTGCATACATTTAGTGGAAACGCTGTATAAAACAATACAAAATACTTGTTGATGAATACATAAAATCTCACATTTAAACTAATCTAAACATCATGACATCGATGAGAAAAGTGTTGGTGTGGCTCTCACATTAGAGCACGGTGCAGGGGCTCTTCTCGCGGAACGGGTTGATCCGCTGGCTGGAGAAGCCGACGAGCAGACAATCGTCCTGCTCGTGCTCGCTGATGAACTTGACGATGTCCGCCACGGCTTGCGAGACGGGCACGCGTTTGATCGCGGCCTCCCTGCGCAGCTGCTCCGTCACAGCGCGCTGTTGCTGTAAATTAGAGATCACCATGTCCATCAAAGCCGTGTCCGAGAGGCCTATGGTGATGGTTTTTACACTGCACTGATAAAAAGAGGGCGCGGCACCGCACCCAAAATGACTAATACACGCGCACTGTTACAAGCGCGGCTTTGCACTGCACTGAGTTGCGGCTTATCGGGGGGCACAGGATGCGGCAGTTGGGCGCGATTAGATCCGGTCTCTGGGGCTCGCTCGTTAAACTGTCATTTTAGGGCGACCTTGTTCGCAACGTTTTGGTGGGATATCTGTTGCTTCTCTGGGGAGTTTTGTGTTTGCACCTAAATTTCCCGCCTAATTACAAATTTCAATATTGGAACGGCTAGTGGAGTATTTACTTCTGTAAAATGATATTTCTCCTAGCGGATTATTTTTAGTTTCACATTTTAATGCCCGTATTCAAAGGTTTCTAAAATCTATGGATCTATATCTAAAAAAAAAAAAAAAAACGTTGATAGCGTGGTCAGAATGGTTGGTTGTCAAGTATCCACACGAATTATTATCTACATATTCCGTTTCGGGGGTGCGATTCCGGATATCACACATTTCGAGTAAGTACACGAAATAATTGTATAAAATTTCTCTAATATATCTTAGCCTATTGATATATATTTATTGACGGAATAATAAATATCCAAGAACTTACTAATATGTTAAAAGAGAAAGTAGAAATACAGGAAAAATTCAATATGAAAATAATAGGTAAAAACTATGTCAAACTGATGACTAAAGACTTAGCAGCCTACAGAGCTGCAACAAGCGTCTTGAAGCAACACGACGTTAAGTACCACACCTACCAACTACGCCAAGAACGTAGCTTTCGTGTAGTGATTAAAAACCTACACGAAACAACCAGCATTGAAGGCATGAGAGAAGAAATTACAAACCTTGGGCATACTGTACGAAATATTACCAATGCAATTAGCAACAAGACTAAAAGCCCACTACCAATGTTCTTCGTAGACCTTGAACCGGGATTAAGCAATAAAGATGTATATAATATTAAATACCTACAGCGTTGCAAAATTATTGTTGAACCGCCTAGACAATCAAGGACGATACCCCAATGTGCTAACTGTCTTAGACTGGGACACACTAAAAAATACTGCACGCACAATCAAAGGTGTGTAAAATGCGGTAAATTCCATAGTAATAAAACATGTAATATTACAGAAAGAGACCTCCTAAAATGCGCTCTCTGCGAGGGAAATCATCCCGCCAACTACAAGGGCTGTGATGTCTACCAAAAAATGCAACAACAGAAATTCCCCTCACTACGACCTAAACCATCTGTTCAACAAATAAACTCAAGTCGCCCTAGGGAAGTCTCAGAAGACTTCTCATATGCTACAGCTCTCAGAGGAAACCATGTAAATAATGAACCTACACAAGCAGTAAATTACAACAGATTAGATAAGCTTGAAAATCTAATTGAGAAAATGGGTGAAAGGATGGACACTATGATGTCTATAATAACCAAGCTTTTAAACAAATTATAAATGAATTCAAAACTGAAACTAGCAATATGGAACGCTAATGGGCTGGTAAATCATGCGCCAGAAATCACGGAATTCCTAAAACATTATCAAATTGACATAATGCTCATCTCAGAGACACATTTCACTAATCGCAGTTACCTACGCATCCACGGATATACGATTTATGATACCAAACACCCTGATGGTACCGCACGTGGAGGTACCGCTGTCATTATTAGAAATACAATAAAACATCACGAAGGCCAGAATTATCAAACGCCGGCAATACAAGCCACAAACATCATCATAAATGATAAACATGGGACAATATGTATCTCCGCAATCTACTCTCCGCCTAGACATAGAATTATTCAAGAAACATACACCCATTTCTTTGAAAGCCTAGGTAATAAATTCCTAGTGGGTGGCGATTACAATGCAAAACACCACAGATGGGGCTCTCGTTTGATAACGACAAAGGGTCGCGAACTTGCAAAATGCTTAGATAAAAATAATCTAAATATACTATCTACCGGCAAACCCACCTACTGGCCAAGTGATCACAACAAAATTCCAGATGTTATAGACTTCTGCGTAACCAAAGGTATACCAATTACTAAACTTCAAATACAGGAGAACTACGACCTGTCATCCGATCATACTCCTATTATCGTACATCTAAATGCAGACTTAATCACGAAAGAAAAACCTCCGTCTCTCATAAATAAAAATACCAACTGGTGTTTATTTAAAACTCTTGTTGAAAATCAAATCCATTACAATACGCCGCTCAAGTCTGCAGACGACATTGATGAAGCTTTACAAAAACTAACTGTTAATATACAACATTCAGCTTGGGCAGCCACTCCAGCTATATCTACTACCAACAGGAAAATGAAAAACTGCTCAAATATTGTGAAGGAAGCCATTGATAATAAAAGAGAACTGAGAAAAACCTGGATGACTACTAGATCTCCACTTGATAAAACAAAATTTAACACAGCTGTAAAAGACCTGAAAAAACTACTATCTATAGAAAAAAACCAATCGATACAAAATTACTTGGAAGAATTAACTTCAACTAAGGTCACCGACTACTCGTTGTGGAAGGCAACAGCAAAACTAAAGAAGACGCAAGACAATATTCCCCCGATTAAGATGAGTGATGGAAAATGGGCAAAAACCGACAAAGAGAAAGCCAAAGTATTCGCCGAGCACCTAGCCAACGTGTTTCAACCATTCCCTTCTGAAATAACACCAGCCCAAGAGACAGAGATTACAGCTGTGCTTGAACAAGATTTCCAAATGGCACTCCCAGTCAAAGCTATAAAATTAAGCGAAATTAAAACTGCAATCCAAAGAAATCTTAATCCAAAAAAAGCTCCAGGCTACGATCTAATCACTGGGATTGTAATTAAGGAACTTCCAGAAAAAGCGCTAATACTCTTGAAATGTATATTCAACGCTATTTTGAGAATGGGTCACTTTCCATCCCAATGGAAAGTCTCTAAAATAATACTTATCCCAAAACCTGGAAAGCCTATAGAGCAGGCAACGTCCTATAGACCAATTAGTCTTCTACCAATGTTATCAAAGTTATTTGAAAAATTATTTCTTGAAAGGTTAAAGCCCCACATCGAACACCTAATACCTGAACATCAATTTGGCTTCCGGAAAGAACACTCAACTATCGAACAAGTGCACCGCCTGGTCGAGCAAATTAACAACACGTTTCAAAGCAAAAAATACTGCTCAGCTGCCTTCCTGGATATCACACAGGCGTTCGATAAGGTTTGGCATCGGGGACTACTCAGCAAACTAAAAACCAAACTGCCTGCCCCATACTACCAGGTGCTACAGTCCTATATCAGCGACCGATACTTTATGGTTAAACACCAGGAAGTAATTACCGACATATACCCTATTCTATCTGGAGTACCCCAGGGGAGCGTCCTCGGGCCAGTCCTATATCTTTTATATACTGCAGATATACCAGAAACGCCGCACTCATTCACTGCCACATTCGCTGACGATACGGCTATTCTAGCAACCAGCGAAATCCCTAGATTTGCATCTGACAAGCTCCAGGATGCCCTTAACAATATCCAAAGTTGGCTAAAAAAATGGAGAATTAAAGTTAACGAGACCAAGTCGCAACATGTAACATTTACCCTACGGAGAGAGACTTGTCCCTGCGTAACACTAAATGGTGCACAACTCTCACAATCTAATACTGCAAAATACCTCGGAATGCATCTGGATCGAAGACTAAATTGGAAAGTTCACATACTGCAGAAAAGAAAACAACTAGACCTGAAGATTTCAAAATTTTATTGGCTCATCGGGCGTAGATCTAAACTCTCACTCAGCAATAAATTAATAGTGTACAACGTAATTTTTAAACCCATTTGGACTTACGGCGTGCAATTATGGGGAACCGCGAGTGCTTCAAATATTCTAAGACTGCAACAACTTCAGTCAAAGACATTACGGACAATAACCAACGCGCCATGGTTTGTGAGCAACCACGTGCTACACAGCGATTTAAAAGTACCATACGTACTCGAAGAAGCAAAGTGCGCGAGTGCCAAATACATCTCGCCATTGGAACTCCACCCCAACACGCTGGCAACAAACCTTCTTGACGACAGCAAGACCACAAACCGCCTCAAGCGATGCAATCCACTGGACATAATAAATAGACAATGAAATTTATATATATATCTGTTAAATCACCTTAGTTAGGATATGAATGCATGTCACTAACCTCACGCTCACTTAGTACTTGTATTAAGTGCCTATTACAAAATTAGTTTATTGTTTACGGGCAGATTACTAATATACACAGGAAATTAATAAAAAAAAAAAAAAGCCTATTGATGTAATTTCAGTGGAATTATTTTGTCATATGTATCATAATATATGTTTTTAAAGAATTAAAATTTAATTTCAATTTTTTATTACTTTTGGCTATATACCAGTTCATGGCTGTTTCCCTCTAATTTTTAATTGTGAATTATTAAACTATACTCTATATTTTTAACATAAAACACACATTTAATAAATCAATTGTAAATTGGCACAGGTAAAATGTCATTCCAATCTAGGGTACATTTTTTAATAAAATATGAGAAATATATAATGAGATTTTTCAATAGAATTTGGTTAATATAGTGTAAACTATGTTTTTCAAAATCGAAAATCTCGTCTTTGTTATAAGAACAATGGAAAAGAAGAAACAAGTTAATTAAAAAAAATATTGAAATGGTCGTCTGCGAAGCATAGTGTGTCTCTTATGCGCGTTTTACATTGAGCAAGATTGCGCGTGCAATCGTTGCAAGCAATCGATTTTGACATGAAGTTGCTCAGTGTAATATACTAATTGCCCGAGCAACACATTGCAAGCAAGTAGTTGCGTCGAATAGAACATGTTCTAATTCCGGGCAACCATTGCGTGCAACTCCCAATGCTACCAATCATAGAAATTTATTATGTTATATTAAACTATTGTTAACTTGATTTTATATACATTATACATAGTAATACAATTGTTATGTTTAGTTATTGGGTTCATAAAATTCCCATCGTAAAATAACTGGCCCGATAAACTTTATGGTTGTTTATACTATACGCTTTTTAGGTTAAGTTAGAATTTTATATTTCTTATATTGGCACTTGGTTTGTTTACCTCTGTAGGCTTAATATCAGCTGTTATTCTTATTGCTATTGCAAGTTGCCGAATGTAATACGGAAATAGTTGCACGTGCAATTTTAACTGAAATTCTATTGCAGCAATCTATTGCAAGTTGCGATTGCGAGTTGCCGTTGCTCAATGTAAGACGCGCATTATTTATGTGCCCATCCCTTTCATATTCTGATGTACATACTACTCCCTTCATTTAGTCGCTTTACAGCCTGAGTCAATGCATTTGGTATTCCGATTTGTCTCATGGTTTCCCACATTTTCCACTTGGGTACCGATTCATAGGCTTTTCTTAGGTCTACGCATGCAAAGTGCATGTCTTTATTTTTGCCATTTTCTTTTCTGACTTGTATTGTATAGATGTGATCAATCCATAATCTTCTAGCTGTAAAAGCTTGTTGTTCGTGTACTTGTTCCTCAAACTCTGGGCGCGATTCTGTCAGGAATTCTTTTTAATCCTTTTCCCATTTTCTTGTTGTAGACTGAGAAAAAAAGACGTGTTTTCGGCTGTGCCGGGGCCGAAATATCCCAGTTATGAGAAGCCCAACTTAGACTCTTCAGTAGGATTAGTAACGTATTATCCTGGAGGTTTGATAAAGTTTGTTTGGCTGTTTAGGACATGTTTATGTGACTTGTATTTATTATAATTTCACCCACGCACATGTCTTCATCAACTGTGTGTTTGACTTCGCGGACCGGAATCGATTTTATTTGATTTCAAATTTATATTTTAATTGTCTCATAGTCCAGTAACCTAGTACTTCATAAGTTGCAGCAAGGGGGGGAGGGAGGGGTTAGTTAGTTTCGTTCTTTTTTCTTGTATAGGATGTGCCTGAGATGCAAAATCCAAGTTTTCGACCTCGGCAGCTATCCCGAACACTTTTGAATATCTCAAAAACTGCTAAATGTTTGCACTTTTTCGGTTTCTTACCATTTTGACCATGAAGGAACACGTTTCTGACAAATACTATTCTATGCATTTCTAAACTAGATTCAAATTGCTACAATTTGAGATCAGGATGGACTCGGTAGCCCTAATAGTTTCCGAGATACAGCTTTTCAAAGTTTTTCAAAATCTCCAAACTTGAAAATTGTATGCTAATTCTCATGTTACATCATTTATAATTATCTTTATATCTTCAATAACGTATCTAACATGAGTCAGTGAAGTAAATATTTATTTAATTTAACATTTTGAAAGAGGTGGCAAAGGAGTGGGAAAGGTGGGATGGGTGGAGGGTGGAGGGTGGAGTCACTGTTCACAACCAAACGATTAATTGAAAGTCAAAATATATTTAACACATATATCTTATTAAAAGTGTAAAAGAAATGTTTGCTAATATTGTCTTCTCCTCTTTCAGGGAACCAGGGCCAATGAAATTCGTCAAACTGTTTTCTTCATCGTCCTCATTCGCAAACAATTTCAAACCTGCTTTCCTGCAGCAGTAAGCATTCCTGCATCCCTTCTTGCAACTGTAGAAAATCATGTTCAGCAGGTTTGAGGATGCTACTTCCCTGAACATCATCTTTGGAGAAAGGCCTCGGGCTGTAGCAACCCATCCCTATTCGAGCGGATTCTTTTTGTAGCCTAGCCACTGCTGCACCTGGTAGTATGTGCGAAACGAATGTAGCTTTGCAGCATCTTGCGTGGCAGGAAATCTGGCCAGGTTGAAACTGCTCTTGACTGTAGTCTTTGTGAAGAGCTTGTAGCGCAGGTCGTTGAGGGTTTGACTGGACCTTTCTCCACCATACAGTTGAATGAGGATTTTCTCCCCGGCTTCAGCTATCTGGGCAGGTGTCGCAGCTGGATTAGAAAAAACTACAACTTTCTCTTTAATGTCTACATACTTCTGTAGAATTTGAAACAACTTTAGTTTTCCGTGGCCGAAGAAGCACGAGGTAGAATCACATCCACTAAAGGCATGAGTGAAAATGATGAGCTGACTGTCTGTAGATGTTGAGGTGGTTGAGTAGATAGATTTTTTGCCTCTTCCACACTTCTGAACGTATATGGAACCTTTTGTGGGACAAAAGACCAATGAGAATCACCAACAAGTCTACGTTCTCTCCTGCAATAACCACGATCTGAAAATCAGAGTTCTTTCTGATACCTGTAGTGATGATTAGGGTAGCAGCATCTTCATCAGCCTGAAGAACCTCAAAGTTTTTGGCTTCAAATTTCACCTTCAGTAGTAGAATAAATCTTAATTTGTTTTTATCATTGTTAAACAAGTTTGTTGTGCAACATTAGGAGTGGTTGTTTCCTCAAATTATCACCTCAGCAGAAGAATGTGTATCTTCTAACCGTACCGTGTTTCATATCGGGCAGCTATGAGGTCAAACGAGGAGTGCTGGGGCCACACCACCTTGTGAAGGAGATGACCGCCATCAACAACCACAAATTTACTTTCTTGGTGTGACACATCAATACTGACAGGTTTGAATGTGCATAGAAAGAGGATTTATTGCCTTTCCTCATTCCCTCTTGAATGAATAGAGACATCGGGAATTTGTCTCGAGAAATTCGCGATAGTCTCATTTCTACATGCTGTTCAGTTGTTTGTGAGTTCATATTGCAAAAAAACCTCCTCAACTTGGGCTGCTGACGCAACAAAACGACCAGAGCTCAAGGTTAACTTTAGTCATTTGGTTGTGAACATGACTATCCTCCCCCACCTCTTGTTAGATTGAATGATTGTTTACTTCACTGACTTATGTTAGACAGGTTACTGAAGATATAAAGACAGTTGTATATGATGAAACATGAAATTAGCATACAATGTTTAGAGATTTTTCCAATCTTTGAAAGCTGTATTTCGGAATTAGGGCTACCGAGCCCATCTTAGTCTCAAATTGTAGAGAATTTAATTTAGTTTAAAGATGCATAGAATGATATTTGTCAAAAACGTGCTCTTTATAGCAACCGAGTAAATAATATCGGCTTTAGCACTGCCTATACTTTTTTGCAATCGCCGATCTGTGTAGTAAATTAAATTTCCCTATAATGTCCTTAAAACCCATGGCAACCAAATAAACAACTGTTACAGTGTTGGTATGCCCCACGCTATGCGAACGCTAATGTAATATTGCCTTATGTGACAAGATAATAAAATATTTCATTTGTCTCTTTTGACAAATTAGTGAAATTGCATATACGGCAGTATTACACAACTGTTCTCAAGCCCTGGTTTCCTAAGAAAGCGGCCGTTTAAAAGCGGCCGCTTTTGACGTCATTTTTACGTCACAAAAATAATTTTACGTATATACGGTGTCCCTAAAATATGGAATAATTAATATTCGATAAAATCTTTATTTATGATATTTGCAAAGTTTCCTCAGATATGTCGATTTTTAATTTTAAATTGCCAATTTAAAATTAAAGTGTGATTAAAGATAAGTTTTCGACCATTTTTGAATGAGCAATGACGTAATCGACAATTTTTTCAAATGAAAATCCCATTTTATATTGCGGATTCTGAAAGGGATTATTTTTATGCGATCAGCGATTTATATTATGATATAGGTCACATTTTCCGATAAAAAACATTTCAAATGTCAGATTGAAGAAAAACACGAAACGAGAAATAATATTTAATTAAACAATAAAAAGCTAAAGGTATGTAGGTACGGAATGCACAGATATACCGTAAACCTGCCGTTATGCCTACTTGTCCCTATCTACCCCTGCCCTACCTGCCATTCGCTTTCTTGCAGGGTCTACGTTGCAATAATTTCGGAACTAACCTTCTGCCATTTCTGCACGTCAACCAATGATAGACCTTTCATACAAACTTTTAATTCCAGGCTTCCATTCACCACTTTTGCATGCATTCCTAAACAATTTTAGCTGCCTTGCATCACTCATTCCCGCTACCACTCTGTCATGCCTCATCACTCTTGTTGCAGCCATCCATCCTACGCCCATGCTATTTGTTTCCTGCCGCACCATATATATTCGGGATTATCTTTACGGGCCTAGTAAACTATTCAAATTTTAGAGTTGCACACTTTCAGCCTCTACCACTTTCGTGACACTCCATACCTCAGCATCGTACAGCAATATGGGCCTCACGCATACATCCCATATAGTCGGTTGGTCACTAAAACAATTTCTTACCTCCATCTTCATGCCACTTTTATTCGCTTTACTGGCACTTGGGCTTTATGCGTCACATACCGGATGTGCTCTTTAAATTCTCCATTCTCCGCAAACATTAGTCCAGGTACTTGAATCATTATACCTTACCTATCTATTCTCCTTCCCATGTCAAACTTTTTTCCACCTCGCTTCCTGAAACATATCCACTTTGTTGTTTTGCAGTCGCGTCCCAAAAGGCCGCTCTAGTCTCTTTACCATTTCTTTTATCTCACTGAAGGGTTTGGCCAAAATTACAAGATCGTCCGCATATTTCTGTACAAGGAATATCCACTTAACCCTAACCCTTATAAGTTACCAGCCCGGAACTAAGTTCTCATTTGCCTTTAGGCTAGGGCGTTTGGACTTTCTGTCTTCCCGTCCGTTCCTGTTGTTGGGCTTTGTTTCCTTCTTGTTAATATCATCCTCCTGGCCGGCGTTAGTTGGTGTAGCTGGAGCCAGGTGACGAAATACCTGTTTGAAAGCATATTAACAAGCCATTTACTGTACTGACAGGCAGCATACTGTTGTCTCTTATCAAGACTCTCGAGTGTTGGTATGGGGTATGCCCCCCATGTAAGTAGCACAGTAATTCCTTGCTAGCTGTGCTAGCCCACCCCAGGTTAAAGAGTATCGCCTAGGCTATGTCAGCCAAGAGCGTCGATAGGTACGTGCCTGTGTAGGTGGCAAGGTACCCATGCATATGCAGATTACTAAATAGGAAAAACGAAAAGGAAAGGAGAAAGAAAAAGAAAGATAATCTTCAATTTAGATTTCCACACCAAAATCGTAGTATCACAGTTCTGTTAGTATCTACAGATAGCGAGAGTAATCTCTACTCAGTAAAATAAAATTTAAACCAACACCCAATCATGTGTGCTGGGTTACTAAAAAGCTGTCACATTTAGTCACTATCACCGTTATACTAATAAATAAGTAAGAGGTGCACCGTTCCATCAAAGTCCGGAGCTGGTACTATCACAGGTTAGACTATCACCGTTGAATTAAGTAAGCAAATACGAATGTAAGTACACAGATAATTGAATGGTGGCCCGTGCTTTTTTTCCTGACTGGGGTCTGGTTTTGCTGTAGCATCCTACTGTACTGTGGCCACGGACGACCTATTGTGCTATCGTGTACTTATTCCTCATTCATGAGCTCTGTATCTTCAATAAAGTCTAGAAGTCTCATGAATAGGCGGGCTTGGGAGTTCTTTTAGGTTCATTTGCGTTGAACCAAAGAGCTTTTGCCTGTATGCGTTGAATGCTTCGCAGCTAGATTAATACTTAAGGTAGATTAATACTTAAGGCCATTCTCCTTGACTGATTGATTATATTGATAACACTATCGATACTTAATTTTCTGAACTGACATAACTAAATTAAATAATAACGATGAAAAATCCTGTCCTGTGCTTTTTTTCAGTTATAGAGCCCAAGCTTTCTTTGGTTTTGTTCTAGATTATATATTCAACTTGTATTTGGTCTTTATATTCTTCTGTTTTCCATTAGTTTTCATTTCATTATTCCTCTTACTATTGTGTTTCCTCCTTACACGTCCAAAGTCGTGGAGGGATCGAGTACCTTGCGGAATACCATTTGCCGGTCTCAAGCTCGGATACAAAAGGAGGATTTTGATGTTCGCCCAAACACCTGCCACATGCAAAACAAAGTGAAGAGCTCATAAGACGAAACGATCATACAAGTTGACGAATTATGCGAGAAGTAGGATAAGAGCCAAAAGAACAAGACGGAAACAACAAAATCTGCTGAGAAATGATTGCTGGAATGTAATGTTACTTAATAGCAAATACCAAGAAATGCAATTTGACCTGCTACAACACAAGCTAGACATATGTACCATCTCTGTAACCAAGAAGGCAGGGATGGGCTCTACTTAGTACCCGAACCAGTAACTAATTATTTTTTCAGAAAAAAAAACTGGCACAGGGATTTTCACATCCAATAAGCAATATAATATTGCACAGTGAAAGAATTCTCCACATAACAAAGAGGATCAACCAGATAGCCTTCATCTAATATCGGTATTCCATGTGTTCCCTGTTTCGATTGCATAGAGGAAAAAAATAGGATTTGTCATTTCGAGAAAAACACAAAGGAAATACCTTCTCCGCTTCATTTATAAATATGATTACAACTGTTTGTTTTCAGATGTATCGTTTTTTTAGCGATAATCTTAGCCTATCTTGCACATCATTCAGGACGAGGACTGTTGCTGCATCATCTTCATCAAGAATCCGCTTTGTCTTTTTCACATCCCTCACAGAACCGGAAGATAGGAACTTTTTTATTACTTTTGTAGCTCCTTGTAGTGATAACTTCTGGATATTCTTCATGGAAACAGTCGACCACATAGTTAGATAAATTATCTGCTGCAGTGTTAACATTCTAACAAAACAATGTTTCATATGAAAACATATCTAACCTGTTGCAACATTCCAAGGCTATTATAGTTTTGTTACAGAGCGATGAACTTTCTCACTTTTTTAGATATTTTTATTTTAGAAATTTATAAAAAAACACTAACTGACTTTTCCGTCGTCTTTAAAGCTATTAATTAGGAAAACAGACGATAAAACAACTAAACACAGATAATAAAACAAAACTAAGATCTGCGAACAGGGAAGAAACAGAAATTAGAATAAAGGCAGGAATAGAACATGGCAACAGCCTCAGCCCTCAACTATTCAACCTGCCAATGGAAAAATAATCGAAAGCCTGGACACAGTAGAAAGATAAAAATAGAAGCAAATAGCAAACAAGAAAATGGACTGCAATGTCTGCTAATACGTGAGTAGACACGGACGCGGATTTCTTGGGTTAACATGGGAAGCCGAGATAAACAAAATGTATGTAAAAGAACCTAAAAATACAGTAACAAAATATTGATTTTTTTGCTCCCACGATTGTTTTGGGATTGGGCCCTTCTGGTTCTGGATAGTTGTTCTGGAAAGTTGGCTGGTGGGTAGCATAGTTACAGACAGTCAGCCCTCAAAATGGGTCCATTGCGAAACCTGTGTAAGGCTACTCACTCGTCCCACCAGTCAAATCTGCGTGCAAGCTGCAGCACCGGGCGGGCGAGGAGTTACCAATGCTGGCCATACTAGGCCAGCACTCTCCTCGTACTAGATGCCCAGTGTTTACTAGAGCTGGGAAGATGCATATTACATGCTCTGGTGTTTCTAGTTCTTCATACCCTCTACATAACGGACTGTCTACCGGACCAATCGTGTGTATGTTTTGTTTAGTTGGCAGTGGTCAGTTAGGATGTTGGGCAATCATTTCAGATTATGTCTAGATAAGTTAAGGGGGGCCATGGCTGCAATTTTTACAAGATTGCCTAATTGCTTCCATTGATTGCTTACAGCCCGGCGCTTCTCGCCATATTAACATGTGAAGAGCAAGTGGCCTATGCTCTATTATTTTTTTCAGAGTACCTGCATTAAGTATTTCATCATCTTAGGTTCTTAGAGGATGCCTTCCAGGCAAGCTGATCTGCTATTTCGTTCCCCAGCAGAGTTCTAGTATGTTTTGTTTAGCTAGCTCCTCCAGGCTGTGTAGGCGACATGTATATAGTTCTTTACACACAAATGTGTTGGCATTTAGTGCGTTTAAAACTGCTTTGCTGGCGGTAAGTATTTGGATATGTCTATCCTTAATATTCCGTTCAGCTATAATTTAAACACACTTTAGTATTCCGGTTAATTCAGCTTGGAAGACTGACGTGAGTCTACCCAGTGGTGCACTTATCTTGAGGTCGAGTTCTGGTGAGAATACTCCATAGCCAGCTCTCGTCTTAGTTTTGGATCCATCTAGGTCTAGTTTGATAGCTTGAATCAGTATGCTCCTGTGGCCAATGATTCTACCTTTATCATGCCACAGGTTAAGTTAAGTAAGCCTTAATGTTGCTTTTACTGCAGTATTCCTTATAAGGAGCTCAAGTGGTTGTAGACATAACAGTGCTTCAAAGGCTCCTGTGGGTGTTGTTCTCATAGCGCCGGTTATGCCAAGACGCGTCTTCCGTTGGATGTGTGATAGCTTTGAGATTGTTGTGACTTGTTTGGTTTTCGACCACTAGACTCTTGCGCCATATGCGATAATTCTTTGGCCGAACCGTTCTTATACACTCTTATTTCTGTTCCTTGGTTGGTTTTAGATTCATCGCTAAACCAGACTGATTCTTTAAGTTTTTGTATGTAGCCATTCTGCCTTGTAAGGTTTTGTCATGTGGAGTGTATTGATTGTCCTGTCTGGACGCATTCTTAGAATGTATTCTTCTGTTTTCCCTAACACTAGTTGGGTGTGATTCGTATGACTTCCCCATGGCGTTAGTTCTGTAAATTGCTATCTTGTCCTCTGTCTCCACTTTAATATGAAGAAATAATATCCTTTCTGCTCTAGGTGCTCTAAAATATTTTCTATAACTAGGCACCACAGAAGAGGTGATAGTACGCCGCCTTGCCGACACCCCCAGCTGACCGATACTTCCATTGTTATTCGATTTACCAATACTAAATCTAAAAAGACTGCACGAGCAGTCTGCTTGTTCATGATTGCTTATTCCGCTCTTGTGGTTATATCGTGCACTGCGGTTTCGCACCACTTTCCTGATTTATAAGCATACTGGTGTATGTGCAGTGGTTTTAATACCATTGCTTCGTCCCTGATGTGTCTATCAATCAGTTTTTCAATTGTTTTCAGTAGGAACGAGGGTTTCTGTAGAATTTCACCAGTTGGTATGTTTCCGTCCTGGGTTTTATATAAATACCACCCTCATCTTTGCCCACTTATTCGGTATATGCCCTAGAGCTATACCCGCCCACATAATGGTGCACAGTACAGATTTTAATTCCGCCATTCCATTTTGTAGTAATACTGTCAATATTTTGTCTTCCCTTGCAGCTTTGAATGGCCCGAATGTTATGATGGCGCAGGCGAGTTTTTTTTTGCTAGACTATGTTCCTTGCCAGTATCCAGTTAGTTTCGTATCCCCGTTTAAATGGGTTGTAGATAGCCAGATTCTCGTGTTTGGTACTAATAACCGCAGAACTTGGGAAATGTGTTTGAAGTAAGAGTTGCAGCGTTCCCCTTTGGTTTCTGTATAAGTTCCGCCATTTTTCCGCATAGATCCAAGATTAAACAGTCGGGTGTTTTCTTAACGCCCTGGCAGTACTCCCTCCAGATTGCTCTTTTAGATTTCCTTATTTTGATATTGTATTCCGTTAGGGTTTCTTTACACATTTTCCAGTCGCCAGTTCTTTTAGCCTGGTTAAATAGCTTTCTTGGCTGTTTTTAGATCAGAGAGCCCCTTACTCTACCGTGGAACATTTCTGAGGTTTTCTTTTATCCTTTTTGGACAGCTTGGCTCAAACGCTGAATTTATTGTATTTGGGACGCTATCATTTATTATTTCTACCTCCAAGTTTCTGACTTTACCCGAACTTAATTCTAGGCCCTGTCGCAGGTATTCTTACTACAGATTCTTTTGACAGTTCCGTCGGTTCCTAAATGTGTGCGGGGTTGTTTCCGTGGATTTGATTTCAAATGTATCTGTAGTCAGACAGAGATGGTTCGTCTGATACCATTGCTTAACATGGCTTCTGTTTACATCGTCACTATGGTCAATTATTTCGCTTCGTGTCGATGTTACGAAGGTTGGTTTGTTGTCGCGGATGAGAATATCTAGCTTTTCTAATAACTAGTCTAACAGAGACTCACCCCGTTTATTGACGCCACTGCTTCCCTATACAGAGTGGTATGTATTTGCGTCACATCCGATAATTTTTGGTATTTGTTCTTCTAACACTGTATTTTCATGTTTACTTTTCTCAACTTTCTTTTTCTCGCTGCAATACTCTTCAGCTTTCTACTTCTTTCAATATCACTCCGGCGTGCTTCCCCGCGTTTCCACTCCCGGACCCCCTGCCTCCATTTCTTTCTGTCTCGTGCCTACTCGTTACTTTCACTCTAATACTATTATATCATCGGCAAATCTGATGTTGATTATCTCTCCATTTATTAATATTCTTGCCTGTGTCATGTAGTGCTCGGCTGAATATTTCTTCTGACTATATGTTAAACAAAAGTTTTAATAGGACAGACCCTTGTCACACTCCTTTTAATATTTGTACGTCCTCCGATGTTTCACCGCTCTCTGTAAAGGCTCTGGTTACAGATACATTTTTGATATTCTTGAAGTCTTTACCGTCTATACCTGTTAATCAGTTTCTCTATCAGTTTGCTGTAATATACTCTATCGAACGCCTTCTAATGAACTCTACTGTATGAAAAAGACGTGCATTTCGCAGTTCATCATCTTGAAGAACTTGTGTGCGAAATAGAGCTCGTACAAGTTGCTTTCCGATAACCAACTTGTGTTTCACCCATGTGTTCTTCACATAGATTGTATAGTCTTTAGTGTTTTAGATTTTTAGAAGGTGAGACTAATTTTACGGTAATCTCTGCATTGTGTGGAACTAAATTTTTAGGGATAGCTCTAAAGGTATATTTGAGCCACATTTCGGGGATATTACCAGTAGTGTATATGATGTTGAAGGTCTTTGTCAATCTTCTGATTATTCAACATTCTTAAGGTCCGGGTGTTTTCCGTCGTTCTTAGGGATATTGCTTTGCAGACTTCATTCCATGTGACTTAATTTTTGAGATGGCGGGACAACATCAGGAAAGACCTCACAACAATAGGAGTGGACCTAACCACATGGCAGGAAACCGCAAAAGACCGAATTAGATGAAGACAAGTTGTGAAGGCAACCTAAACGCACCCCGGATTGTATTACCACGGAGAAGAAGATTTCAGGGTCGGTCTTACTTTCGCGTATTAAGATTTCTGTTCGATAATATCTGAACAGGTCTTCCATGTACTCTTGCCAAGTTGTTTTCTTTTCTTGGTTTTCTATCTCTTCCTTGTTCGCTGACCAATTTCCCCGGTATTCGCGTTTTATATGTTCCGGTCGCTTTTTTCATTCTTTTGGGTAGATAAAGAAGTTGTGCCTTCTTTCTAGTTTCTTCAGATTTGCAGTTCATCCATTTATCTTTAGCCTCTCGTCTGATTTCCTTTTGTATGTTGTACTCATGGTTGTGTGTTTGAATTTCCTTCTTTTATCTATCAACTTTAAGATGTGGTCTTCCATGTATGGTTTTTCATTATGTTTTCGTTCTGTTCTTAGACGCGTTTCTCCTATTTCCCTCATGGCTTGCTTGAATACTTCTAGTTCTTTCTCGGTTTCTTGTGTTTCTTTCGATTCCTAACTCGGCTAACTTCTTCTCTTATGTATTCGTCTTTCGGTTGACTGATGTCATGCACCGATTCTTGTAATTCATACATTTCTGGTCCATCCCTTCGATTGTCCCCATCTTTCGTTTCTAACTGATAGATTAAATTGTATTTACCTGGTGTCCCATTAGCTGCCAAAAACATTATTAAAAATAAATCTATATCTATATCTAATTACTAACAAAATAATTAATTTAGCTATAAATCTCATTAACATAAATATATAAGTGATAGGATCATTAAAAGTCGTTATTATTCTTCACACAACTTCTATTCAAAAAATTGTATTGGTCATAACATATAGTCCATAGAATAAAACTATTTGTGCATTCTACCTATAAAATTATATTAATAAACTTTAAAACGCCGTGCATACATTTTTAATTGAGAATATGCTCGTGTAGTTTGTATTTTGTAATATGTAATTTCCAGTAATAACACCGCAAAGCTCAATCCTAGTCCCACCAACAACACATAAAAGCAAAATAGTAAATGCTCGAGGGACAATTGTAGTTGGACAGTATCAGGTTTTTCTTCGTGTGTTGTATGGTTCCACTCCTCCGAGTAAAACCAATTCTCTTCATTTTTTACCATTTCAACTGCCCTTTCCAAGTCTTTTTTATATGCAAACAATATTGGTACCTTAAATCCCCTAAAACCGGGCATGAACGTCTCCTCAATTATATGGAAATCCTTAAAAATTGCCTTTGGTAATTTTTTTATATGGGATCTTATAATTCCATACGCGAAATGTGTGTGGTATCCCGACACGTCTTTTGCGTAAATACTTTGGTTTAAAAATTCAAAGTCTTTAGAAACTCTTAATTTTTGACCCATATTAAGCACAATCGATATATTAGATATGTTCAATGCTTTTAATGAGTCAATTTGAGGAGGAAATGTATTACATAAAATGATTTCCAATAGTAAAGAACAATAAACGCATAAAATGAATGTAGCTAGTACAATCCAACAAACTAACAAAATTGACATCAAAATGATATAAAAATTAAACTTTTTTTCTATTTTGTATAATATCAAATTTCTGATAAGCATTAGAAAAATAAATAAAAGCCATGTATTTTTATTAAATATTTTTAAAACCCTTTCAAGCAACGTTAATTTATCAACGGTTTTAACTAGAATTAGAACATCGTCTCGTTTAGTTGGTATAAATTGGTATATCCAAGTGTTGACTTCAATATATGAATTCATCAAAGCAAGGTCATGGTTTATAATACTTGTAAAAGGCTCTATTTTTATATCAACATTTGTTAATGCCTGAAAATATTGAATAATTTTTAAATTATATGGTTCAACTGAGGAGTCTAGTCCAACAGTAAATAATACATTATTGACATAATTGGCTACAACTCTATTCTTTTCATCTACTAGAATATTTTTATATCGCATATATGTATACATCTTAAGTTTCCCATCTTTTAAGAAAGCAAGTCTATAATCAAATGCTCTCTTTGTAAAAACTTTAGTGTATTTTTTTATGAAAAAAGTGATTAACCAGGGTTCCTCCAAAAGCATTATTCTATATTTTACTGTTGATGTAAAATGGTGTGGAAAAGTAAGAACAGTAGCAAGCTGAAGTGCAGGTTGAATAGAGTCTGAGACAATAAAAAATATTCCATTCTTGAAGCGTAGTGGTAGTAATGTAGTAAGCCCACAATTATATAAATAAATCGGTTGAAGTTTTTCAATAATTTCGTTTACTTGTGTCTCAAATTTGTCTTTATTTTGAATGCAAATCAGTAACATTACTTGTTCGTTAGGCATTGCAGTAATGTTAAAAACTGGCCATAGCTTGTTAAGTTCGTGTTGTGTCTTACTTGGTGGTTGGATTTTGCAATTAGTTAAAGTAAGCAGCGATGCAAAAATTAGTAGTGATTTTAAAGTTGTCATCATGTGACTGCGGTAGGATTGCAAGTGGGTTAGTTAGGTCGTATATTAGCTACTTTATCGTATGAAGTTATTGAACAAATTATTTTTTTATGATTGAAATTGTCTTGTAATGCTAAATTCAATTACATTGTCATTGATTGGCATGACAATTGATTAAAAACTGATTGAAATGTAAATTTATCGGTTAATATAAAATTCACATAAATAATACCCTAAACATGTCAGTCTTATCGATCTGTATCTGTAATAATAGGTATCATTGTATTTTGAATAATTACTATAGAATTATGCACTATTAGTAATTGCTTAATAACTTTATTATCAAAAAATCTATCTTTATATGGCTATATGGCTATATCAGCCGTCTTTTCGTAAAGGGAGCAATAGTAGTCTAATTACCTAATATTTACCTTAACTTCACAGGAAACTTCAGAAAACTGTGAATAGATCATTCGCAAAAATTCGTCCCGATGTGGTTTGAATTCACGTTCAGTAGGAGACGGACTATAGCAATATTAGCTTTCATTGATGGATATTACTATTTAGTTAGAGGCGCCTAACTAAATAGTAAATGCAATGCAATGCAAGCTAATATTGCTCAAAGCTTGATTAGGAATGCATTTGTTATTTGGTAATTATATCTTATAACTATTAAGCTATAAGATATAATTACCACAAAAATATTGTCACTGCAAAAGCTGCTGAATCTTATTTAGTGTAGTCCTTGAATATATGCTTAACATAGAGGTTTTCGGAATGTCATGGTGATAATTATTAAATTATCACCATGACATTCCGAAAACCTCTATGTTAAGCATATATTCAAGGACTACACTAAATAGGATTCAGCAGCTTTGCAGTGACAATATTTTCATATTTTGTGTTATCAACTTAGATTCTAAAATTATTTCTTAGATTCTTAGATTTATTTGAGGTTTAAGTTTGTGAATATTCCATGATAAACAAAAAAAATAATAATTGGGGATATATACAGATTTTCATAGTAATCGCTTTAAATTTAAGAAAGGAACCCTTTAAGTCCTTTCTTAAATTTAACGCGATTGTTATGAATATTATTCTCAATTATTACTTCCCAATTATTTAATTTTACTTCCTATGATAAAGTAAATATTGTGAATATTCTCAGTATGTTTTTTGTATGGCAATTTTCTTAAATTTTTTATAAATAATAACCTGTGTAAAATTTGATTGTAGATAACTTATTTACAAACAATCAAATATTGAAATGGAGAATTTTAAAATTTTAACGCGGTTCTTATAAAAATCTGTATATATTATTATATTATTAAATTCTCAATTATTTATTTTTAAGGATAGGGTAGAAATTATGAATATTTCCGTTATGGTTAATTTCTATGAAAATTTTATAAATTCATAATCAATATAAAATTTGATTCTACATAACTTATTTACAAAAAAATAAAATATTGAAAATTAAAATTTTATATTTAATAAATGTTAAAAATTTATGTATGCATATTATTATACATTTATTTGGCATATTCATAACTTCACTAAAAAAATAGCAATACAATTCCAGCAACTCAACTCATACCTACCTATAACATCCCTTCCCACATAATCTCCCAACATACCGCCCACGTCCCCCACTAATTTCGACAATCTGCAGATTTAACACATTACCGTCCTCTCTTAGCCAATCACTCAGTTTTCAGCACCCCCGCCCACTCTTTTTCACACCCTAACATTCGTTACTCAGGAGCCACCACGTGTCATTTCCCTTACTACCCAGTAAACACGTGGTGTACCCTTACCCCATCCACAATATTGTGGATGGGGTATGCCTTGCATACCTTCTCCTCTCTGCTCAATACTAACCTGATTATGTAGCCTGGGGTTTTCCCCCTTACCAGCCACTCCATATACCCAGGGTTGTTAGATCTTTTCTGTCGCTCTTGCCACTCAAAATCCTTCTCCAATCTTCCTGCCTTCCGTTAACACTTTTCATTCGCCTGTTAGTTTCTCATCCACCCACACCTCAGAAATGACCACTTTTTCATACATTTTTCCTCCAAACGCTTTCTGCCCTACACCTCTAAACCCTGCAGCCTTTCCTCAAACGTTACCACCCACTCACATGTCTCCAACCAGGTTAAATCAGCTACTTCAAAAACGATCCCTGCTTCCTTTCTTCTAGATGCCACACAGTCGCACCCCATACTTCCATTCCGTATTGGAGTGAGCCTGAACTGTAGAGTTAGTTGCCTGTGTCGCGGCCCTCGCCGAAAATTTGCAGGGGGATTGTCTTGACATCCATCCTAGGATGAAGGTCATTGGTGAAGTCTGTGCGTGCACGTGGCTAGAGATCAGGATTGATTAATTTTGAGGTATATCCCTGCCGTCCAGGTAAGCGTTTCACATTTTTGCAGCCTGCGGCGCTCTCATATACATTCCAGATACTCCAGATATTCCAGCTTTATCTAAGGTTTAGATACTCCAGATTCTGCTTAGGTGATTTTGATCGTTGATAAATAAAGACTTGTTTCCCCATTTGGGTACTGGCTCCCGGCTCCCGACTGCTTCGCTTCAGCAGTATGGACTTCACGCACGTATCCCAAATCTTACATAGAATACCTATATTTCTGTCCCACCATTTTACCCATTTTCGCCTCGCTATTCCCCACACCAATCTCGGCTTTGTTTGCACCCAATCCAAGTGTTTCCAATACCCACTTCTGCAGTCAAACTAAAAACCTAGATATTTAAAACCATCCACTCTCTAAATCATTACACTGTTCCGTTGTTCCAATCCTCCCACTATTCCTAAATAACATCCATTTGGTTTTCTACACATTGACAACTAACCTGCTCTTATCAAGGTACATTTCCATAAACTTCAACATCTTCTGCACCTCTTGACCACAAGTACAATATTATCCGCATACGCCAGCATTTACACCTTCGTTCTTCCTACCACTACCCCTTCCACTTGCCCTCTCCTTAATACATCCTCCAAGCCAGTTGTGTAAATAATGAACAGGAGACGTCTTATCCCTGTCTAACACCCGCAATAATTCTAAACTGCTCCGACACTTATCCATTCACTCTTGCTCTTGCCCGCCCACGTTTCTTTGTACATCATAGCAAGTATGTATCGCGCACTCAATATAGTGATTCCCCTATAGTGTCTCGTCTCCGAAGCTAACTCATCCCCTTTTCCACTGGCACTACCACCCCCACCCGCCACACTTCCGATACTACCTCCTCTCTACTCCACACCCTGTTGATGACCTGCTGCAGTTTCTCGATCCCCTCCACCAATAGCCCCTTAAAGGCCTCAGCCTGCAACTCGTCCACTCCCGCCGCCTTTCCCGCCTTCAGTTAGCCTAGTGCCACATCCAGTTCATTCAACAAGAATTCGTGTAACTATCTGCCTCGAGCTCCCCAGGTAGTCTACCATCCCTGCCATCGCTCTGTCACCTCCATGTTTATTTTCCCCTTCGTTCCCTTCCCGGGTAACCTCCACAGCTCCTTCTCCAATCCACACTCCTTAAAATTATTTTCCACCCACTGGATCTTTTCCAGCTGTCTGTATACAGTGTATATAACAGTGTGCGATACGTGCACACTCTTTCATACTCCCACTTTGGTCGGTTGACCTTCTTCTGCTCCCGTTTCCCATTTTTCCAATCCGCCATCTTTCTCCACCGCCTTCTTCTTTCTGCACTATTCATCAAACCAATTTCACCCCGGTTACCATTCTTCTTCCTAGTCAGTTCTGCGGGTATCGCCTTTGCCAGCACCTCCACAACATCCGTGGAGACGATCCTGTAGGCCATGATGATTCTGATTGCGCTGGTACGCAGCCCCCTCCTGATCCTGTCCAGTACAGTCGTCTTTTTTCCTCACCCGGATCTCCGAACTTTGGGAACAGCTGCGACACGGCTATTCATCTAGTAACTGTGTATATTTATACCAATAAATTATTTCATATCATCTAACAATTTTAATGGTCACGACAAAAAATAAAAATCCATGTGTTTGATTGATTTTTTTAATAACAATGACTCATCTCAGTCCATATATAAGTACTAAAATTATAGATGAAAAAATATATAGCAATACTGGTTTAACATTAATAAATAATCCTGTGTACAATTGACAATATAATGAGATGGAAAACTAAAACGCTTGTCTCGGTATCAGTTCTTTCAAGCTAATGTAAGTATAGTAGACATTTAATTTAAACAATAACCAATATTGAGCGACGGCGGTTGTGAACTTGCTAACCCTATCTTTGGCATCATCCATCTTTTGTTTGTACACGGAGCGAATGCAGCAGCTCGACATTACGTGGAATGATCCCATCCGCGAGCTGGTTTTTAAGGCGTACTCGATTCCACGCATCAGGTCGTTTGTTTTCAGTATCAGTAGAAGTTCTCGATTCACGCGGTCCAACAAGCCTGATATTGTGGGTAACAGATTTGGAAACTCTTTTTGGAAGAGGTCTTTTTCAGTGGAAGACGGCTTTTCTCTACAAAAAAGAAGAAATTATTAATATAATATTGATTATTGATTATTAAAGACGGTATACATGTTACATAATATCCATGCTAGGAGAGCCATCTTAAAGATTCTATGGGGCCATTGGCAAAATAAGTCAGGAGCCCGTATAATTGTATAGTAACAAAAACATATCCAGCAAATACATTAATGTCGGCCGATAGTAGGCAAACTGGTGGAAGGTGCTTGTCGGCAACCAATAGTTTGACGCAGTGTTGTTGATGATTTGACCAAACTACATCCTCTTTGGCATTTCTCCAGAAGATCAGACCCCGGTTTATTACAAGATTAATTTATCTACGGTTTAGTATTACCTCCGTCCCTCCAATGTGGAACTTAATCTCCTTGATCTCATTGTCAGAAGCACTGTCTTCTGTCCGGATAGTTCGAGCTGGTTATCCTGGAGCTACTGCTCAATCCTCCTCAAGTTCCAATCTTCCGTGCTCTCCACTTAGTCTTCGGCGCACGCCGTATTCACGAGTGCTAGGTCGCAGTACACCCAACACGCCGTTGTACATTACTTTCCACAGGATTTGCCCTAAGGCCGAACCTTTATGCACCAGGCCATCTTCCATATTTTCGGACGTGCTTTCCGTCGGTCGCCCAACAGCAAAATTGTGTCTTGGAGATATGTATCTATTAGGCAGCATATAACGCCTTCTACCATCAATTTTCATTTAGTCACAGATATCTTTCGTCATCCGTGTACCCCCGCAAACCCCTATTACTACCGCAACAAGCGTCACTTCGGGACCCGTGCTCAATCTCTGCTAAACCCCTGTCTCCTCTGTGGTCTGGCTGATCCGTTCCAGAATCAAGTACACCAGGAGCTTTCCCACCGCGCCAAGCATGCAGAGCGGTCTGTACGCCGACGGGAAATTTGTTCAGCATCTGGATGAGGAATACAGACGGTCCATAGAACAGATCCAGAAGGCCTATTGGGACAAATTGAGTAGGGAGGTCGATGACGACAAACACAAACTCAGGGAAAACACAAGATCCAAGTCTCAGATCAGCAACAACAACACTAACAGCTGACTGCTCTGCCCAGCTCCAGTAAACACTAGGTATCTAATACTAGAGGAATACTGGCCTGGTATGGCCAGCATTGGCAACTCCACATCTGCCAGAGTTTTGCAGCTCGCACGAAAAATTGACTGGCCGGACGAGTGAGTGGCCTTAAAGGGAGGTTTCACAATGGGCCCATTTTTAGGCCTAAGTGTCTGTAGCTATGCTACCCTCCATCCAACTATCCAGAACTATCCAGAACAGCTGACTGAAACGAGGAGGATGGTCCTGCAGACCATAAACAGACTAGGCAGTATCGTCGGAGGCTGAAAAACTGCTAACCTGGATCGCCAATAAGTACCTAGACGAAGGCAACCTTCCAGGGAAGTCAGCAATTAGCTGATTAGATTAGTTGATAGCAAACCAGATGGCCGAGGCCCTCGAGAAGACTGGTGGACCGACAATTTGGATTTCGTAGAGGGAGAACAGACGCCATCCTGGTCGTACGCACCCTAGTTAGGGAAGCAAACACAGGGATATTAAGGATACGCATCATGGTCACCCTTAACGCAATCAACGAGTTCAAGTCACTACCATGGATGACCATCGTGGATGTCCTGCGGAGGAGGAGACTGCCCGAACCCCCAATAAAGGTGGTTGGAGAATACTACGATAGCACGAAGGGCCGTCAAGACTCGAGGTGACGTGGGGAGGGAGGAGGATCCGTACTAGCCCCTATACTTTAGAACGTCGCTTACGACGACGTGTTTAGGCTGAAGGTGCGCGATGATGTAAGCTCTAACGCATTCTCCGATGACTTGGCATTGTCGTCCGGTGGCAGAACATAGAGCACACCTCTTGAAAACAAAACGGGCCGTAAATAAGATGGCGGACACCGGACCAAGTGTCGCGGTGACCAAAAACGAAGCAGCCTTGCTCTCCATCGAGAGGGCAGGTATCCACGATGCCCTTACAATCAGACTACTGGGACGCAACTTCACCATTGCCAAAAAGAAATCGATACTTAGTAACAACCCTGGAGGCGTACCTCAAGCACACGCCATAGGCGATATAGGTAACAAAAAGGCTATAAGGACCGAAGCAGCCCTGGCGAGACTTCTGCTCAATATCGGTTGCCAGGTAATAAGAAGCGCGAGTTGCTGGCGACAGTGTCGCAGCACCGGCAGCGCAACGCGAACAGGAAAGCGCCAGCGATCTTCGTATTACCCGTACAAACCGAACCGTATCGACGGATGCGGTTGAGGTGCTCGCAAAGACAATACCTGGCGACCTATTTGTAGAGGAGCGGGCCGAAGCTTACAAGACAATCGAGTAGAGGACAGTCCCAGAGATCGCCAAAGATGAAGCTAGTCAGAAAACGATGGACAAATGGCAAAAACGGTGGGAGAAGACACACCACGCGACCTGGACTAGGAAGATCATCCCTCAACAAGGACCACGGGCGAACGAAGGACACGGGGAGCTAGACCACTGGACCAAGCAGATCTTATCCGCTCATGGAGTATCTACACTGGATAGGGAAGCTGAAACAGCTATATGCCGATACTTGCAGTGGAACAGATAGTTTGGCACACACCATCTTCACCTGCCAATGATGGTACCAGAAGCGGGACACTATGTGGCTAGAGATAGGGGGAAACAGTCCCAGAGGTACAAGGAGACGAGATGCTGCAAAACAACGCAAACACTGGGACATAGTGGTACGGTTTGCCAGAAGAGTGATGAAACTGAGGGGAGTCACGACGAGGTCGAAGATACAAAGACACAGGCAAGACTAAGAGATAGGATAGTTCTGGATACTATCCAGAACTAAGAGATAGGACTGACTGACTAATGCAAGACGGCGCGAGGGGCTTAGAGTGTCTTTAAGGCGGGCAAGCCCCGCGCTACAGAACGTGAGGTTGGTTTTAGTCTGTAGGCACCCCGGATCGGACGTGGGATGAATCCAACACAATCCATGCCTCTAACAGGTGGTGGTGGGAATAAAGTAAGAAAAAAGTCTAGAAAATTTCCACCTCACAGCACAAATAACAAACTTAAAAATTAGGGTGAGACTTTTTCATCAACATAATTTCAATCAATTTTCAATAAAAGACATTAATAAAATTCCTTACACGCCAATGTAGTGCAGTGATTAGCATCCTCGCTTTACGAGCGGGCGGCCCGGGTTCGACTACCGACCAGCGTAGTCGCTACCGTTACGTTAGGTTTGTCGTTGGTATACTACTTGAGAAAACTCAGGGACGATTTTCTGAAGTAGCAAGTGGTAACACTTGCATACAGATAGACTAATACATGGCAGAAGGACCCGAAGGTTGATAACTAGTTACAGAATTGTAACTACTACTAAAATTCGCATACACCAAATAGTCCAAATACTAAATAAATAATAATAAATGAGAAAAAAGAGCACATTTTAGCAAGGGGGAGGATGCGAGGACATTATAGCCAAAAGGAGTATTGTCCTCCAAAAAGCAGGGCGGTTGGTAACCCTAGTCTTGAGGGTTGAGGAGGTAACCGTGGTAAGTATCTACTTCTTCCTGAACAGTGAAGAGGATGGTTTGTGAAACTGGATGGGCGAATTGTTGTTATTTCTGGTAGAATTAAAATAACGCAGCATCTTGCAAATAAGGAAGTATTTGGAATGAGATTACAAAAGAAAAAAACAATAGTAATAAACGAACGTCACGTGCTTGCTCAAGCAATACTAACAGGACACTTGCACGCTCATACACGCCGACGCAGCTCCGTTTACGTCGCCCCATTGTATATACAATGTTGTCAAAGCTCGGGATGCTCGGGCCACACGTGCGGTCCCCGCCCTGCGTATCGTCATGTACATATATATTTCGTGTGGGAAAATACTTGTACGAGAGCGACGCCATCGCGGAACGACTAAAAGGAGCATGCGCCGCTGCTTGGATGAAGAGGAAAGGGGAAGCCGGAGAGAAAAGAGAAGTTTATTGGTGATCTGCAGAAATGGTTGAACTGCGGAGTGCATGTATTGGCGATTCAGACGTTAACGGTTTATGGGCGAGACCAATCAACTCGTAGGTAACGATCAGCTATTGTCTGTATTTACACTGTGCAATTGCAGACTTCGGTTAGCTTGTGTGTCTTGTTTTCGTTTAGAGAGAGACAAGTAATTTATCATAGGGCCGTAATTAAATTAAAGGTCTGTTTATAAAAATGCCTTAGCAACTACTGCAATATCTAAGATATGGTCTGTGGCTGTAAAACTGGGCTCAGTGAAAAGAGCAGTATGTCATTTGTTTCATTACATTGTACAAAATTCTATAATGAGCATTTATAAGAATGTAAATCAAGTATTCACTGGTCCACAGAGATAAGGAAGACAAGAAAAGACACCTACCCGGAACCCCCGCAAGAGTAAATCGAATGCTGGGAAGGCTTTTAAGTAATGCACGCCACGGTGATACGGATATATGTGGAATACTTGTGTTTTTAACAATATTTGTTGAAGTAGGTGGTATTGGTAGTTTTAAACTGTGGCGTATCGAGTACGGTGTCTTCTCTGTTAAGGAAGCAGCCGTGGCCTTGGCACTAAGATGCCCGGATGTGCTATTTAAGGTGGAGAGCGACGAATTCATCTAGTAAGACAAGGACGGGACGCGGGCAGGATTATAGACCGAAGCTACTAGTAAGGAAAAAGGGTGACAGTATTATGAAGGCTCTAGAAATCCTGAAAATGGAAAAGGAAACCTCCAGGCTAGTAATAAGTATCTGGAATAAAAGTGTAGGCGAGGAGGTGAAGAGGTGCAGTCACTCTATGTGCGGAGAAGAGGGGCTAGAGGCGACAAGAAGGGCACTATACGAGACGGCCAGAAGCGTTAGAGAAGCCATGGAAGAAAGAGGGCTGATCGCCCGAATCATAATCCACAGAGAGAAGGAAGACAAGCAAAGACAGACACCACCGGCAACCCCCGGAAGACTAAACAGACTGCTGGGCAGGGTCTAAAAGTGTTGGACGCCATAGTGATACGGATATGTGTGAAATACTTGTGTTCTAACAATATTTATTCAAGTAGATGGTATTGGTAGTTTTAAATTGTGGCATATCGTGTATATGTACGTGTACGGTGCCTTCTCTGTTATTTTTTTAAAATGTTGGTGCAGTGCTTCGGCAAAGATATATGCGCCTATCGTGGTGGCACCACCTCAGTCGGTAGGTAGTAAAGGCTACGGCTAGTACCGGCTGAAAGCGGATGGAAGGGGCGTCTTTTAGAGGGCAAAAAGCCCACAGTCACTGTGGGAGGAGAAATCCCCCTACACTATTCGTCTGGGTGCAGATTTTTTGCGGGAAATAATACAAAATTATAATTATATATATTATTAGAAATAACTTACTGGTCTATTCCCGCCATTATAGATTCCCATGTGCGTCCAGTAATCATGCATGTGAATAAGCCATACAGGTCTCCCTCGATGCCTAAATTTGTACAATGTTTCCGCATAGCTTTTCTATCTCGGCCTAATATACTTAACCATAAATTCGCGTATTCTACCATTACGGTCCTACTTAAATTCTGAAAGGAAACGAGAATCAAAAATTAGGTACCATAAATAATTGAAAATTGGATGTGGCCATGGCAAATCACTTTTATATTATTATTATATTTACGAAGCTTGCAGACAGATTTATCAGAATCCCGAAAATACAGAGGTACCAGTCAGTAGTTAGCGAAGTGGTTGATTTATAGACAACCGATAGTTATCATTGCTATCATTGGTGACTACTCGACCGGAAATCTTCTAATAAGTCTTATTATGGAGGGAATAGAAATAAATGGAATCACTTAATAACTTATGATATACAGATGACACCGCCCTTATTGCTGAACTGTATGGGGTGGAGTAGTAGACTAGTAGACATATGCAAAATGGTGGCTACACTAATTGGATATCTAAAGAATTACGACTGGCTTATTGAGATAGAAGATATAATGAACATGTAAAAGATATTTACTATATATTATTTTAACAGTGAGACCTTAACTAATTAACAGACAATACTTACTGCATACAATCCGTGATCTAATAAAATTATATCACAGTCGCCTTTTGTGGTTTTCTTCACTAAAATATTTCCTGGATGCGGATCACTATGTACGAATCCGTTAATGAATATCATCTGGGAGTACAATTGTCCTAATTTATCAGAAATTTCGAAAGGGTTAATTTTGTTGTCTTTAATGTATTTGAGATCGTTGACTTGACCTCCTTCCACGTATTCCATTGTCATCACTCTTGGTGTTGTTAATTCCCATCTATAATTTGTAAAGTACAATCAAACGTTTGTTTATACCAAATAATTTAATTATGCTAGTAATTTGAATAATACACGCCGATGTAGTGCAGTGGTTAGCACCAATGGTTTACGAACGGTCGGCCCGGGTAGTCGGTACCATTTGTAGTTATAATTAACAGCACTTTAGAAAACTCGAGGACGATTTTCTGAAGTAGCCTAAGTAGTCCTAAACTCACACATACAGCAACACACAACAGAAGGACCCGAAGGTCGATAGTCAGTTATAAAATTGTAAAAAAGACAGTAACTACTACTATAGTAATTTTCTAGATTAGTAAGTATATGCAATAGACTAAATGTTGTCTATATTGTAAAATGTAAGCGCGACGGTTAAGGCTAGGTTTACACCGCAATTGTGATAATGTTAGAACTTTTAATCAAAACTACAATACGGAATAGCATATAATTTATGGAAGTTGAGTAAAACTCTTAATTGTTGGCTCTAAAATTTAATTTATAAGAATTAAAGATCTTCTATATTCTATATCTAAGGATAATAGTCTTGAAAATAAGTTTCAGAACCTATATCAAAGTATTTTTTATAAACCTATGAAAATTGTACGCCATCGCGTAATCTAATTTCTCAAAAAACTCTATACAGTTTCACAGTTTACGACAAAATTATAAACATGATGCCACCCTTGAGCCTCCTTATACTAGGACAGGGGTTTTCACAGTATTGAGGCAGAGAGCCAAATGTATCCGTCACATAAACTAATTTCAAACATACCTCATTGGATATTTTTATAGCTTTACTAATGAATTATCTAAATATTAGTTTATCCATTAAACTCATAAAATTATGCGGTTTTCATGTTATATAATTCCAATTTCGATATTGCATAAAATACGATGTTTTAAACGCAAATTTCTATTTTTTCCATGGATATTTTTTAAGCTTCGCTAAGGCATGACCAATATGTTAGTCTAAAGCCTTGGTTTCCTCGAAAGCGATGAAAAACCAAATTTGAGGAAAACAATTAAATTCGCAAATAGACACCTCGAAGACGAAAATATAAATCAATTGTGGAAAAAATATAAGAACTCAATCAAAGAAAGAAATATGAAGGTAGTGGGTCTGAAAGCCGAAAACATACGAAAATTGGATAACACAAAACAAAGGAAAAAAAAATAGAGGAGAGAAAGAAAATTAAACAAAGAAGAATTAAAAAAGAAATACAAAGAAGTTAAAATAAGTGCAAGATATGATAGACGCAAAAAATTGAACAGCACCTAATCAAATTAGAAGAATCAGCAAACAAGAATGACACCAACACCTTACACGTATTTCACTTACCGAATTCAGTATATGCCAAGATCAGATATTTAAATTTGTGTTACGTATGTATATGTATGTACTTACATAACTTTAGGTATTTTTAACCACGTTACATGCTTGAACATAAGCGCCACCTTCTCTGCATTGCAGCCCTCCTGTACAAAATTTAACTCCTGCTTAATATTCTTCTTGGACTCCGTCACCAGCCATTGGAATTTAAACTCCGGAAACACCCAGCTCACAATTTTCACCAAAATCTCCATCGTAGCCATATCCACCCGCGCATTCCCCAGAATATACGGGTGCTGTACTTTAACAGCAACAACGGTTCCATCTTTTAGGACAGCCTTGTGAACTTGTGCTAGTGAAGCGGTACCCAAAGGTTCCACATCGATGCTCTCAAACAGCTCACTGGGTTCCTTCTTTAGGTCTTCTCTGATAACTTTGTAAACGTCTTCGATGTTATTAGGGGGCGCATGGCTGTGCAGAACACGCATTGTTTTGACATATTCTTTTGGAAGTAAATATTCAAGTGCTGCTATATGTTGGCCTACTTTAATGTACACTCCTTTATTTTTGCAACATAGCTTTAATAACCTATCTGCGCCTTCTTGATGGCAATGGCTTTTCAATGTTAAATACTCTGGGGATGATTTGTCTAATCCATGATTGTAGAGATTCGTTTTATAAATTGTACCTGAAATTTAAAATATATAAAAAAGTATTAGTAAGAAAGTAGATCAATAATAATTAACCCATTCACACCCAAAGTAAATATTATCAAAAATAATAATCTTTTTTTACAGTATTATTTTAATTAAATTATTTATATTATTATTGTCTTTCTAAATTTTAATTTTATATTACTTTTTATAATTTTACGCGCTTAAGGTCGTTTTAGAAAAGACAATTTCTTAGCTCAAAAGTTGTTCAAGAAATGAATTCATATATCCTCCTCCCATACAATTTGTCCTTTTTTATATTTTTTCCATTCAGTCTACCATCCAATTCAATATTTCAAATAATTTGCTGTATGATACGAGATAATTTAGATTGTCTCGCATCTTGACTAACTTTTGAGTCAAGAAATTGTCTTGTCTGAAACGATTTTTATATGAACATTTCTATACATTACATTTTTTTAGAATTTATAAATAAAAAACTTCTATTTTTAGAGGAGATATAAGGTGAAGGCGAAGATGAAGAATGATGAAGAATAGATTGGATAGTGAAGTGAAAAGTAAAGTGATACTGTCGGAATAAGTGGATTCAGAAAGGTAAGAAATACGAGGGAGATTTTCACGTCAGCGAGAATGGTGGAGGAAGTGCTGGAATGCAAAGGGAGTGTACATGCGTTCAAACCGAGACAACGACCCTACAGGTCCGACCAGGACAAGGACACCCAAACTGCTACCCGCCATCCAGAAAGACCCAAACGGACGGGTGAAGAATCGTTATAAAGTTGTATGAAATTGGATACGAATGCGAGAATATTGACAGTTAACTGTTCGCGTTCACGAAACAGCGTGTTCTATTTTTTGTTATGCATGACTGCACAACTTGATGCGAAACAGCATGCTTCGGGGCGGTTAAACGAAAGCACCTCTTATTGTATATCTTTTATTTGTATGGTTTACTTTATTTTATATTTTTTTATTGTATTTTGAAGAACTACTGGGAGAAACACAAACCATAAGTGAAGAGAAAAACGAAAACTCATTGGCACAATTAACGGAAGAAGCAGATAAAGATATAATAACTGAAGAAGAGCTAAGAGCAGTACATCCCTGGTAGTACTAAATAAGGTAAGAATGGCAAAGCGCTAGGACACGACAACATTAAAACGGAGCAAATCAAAAATATGTGCGAAGAGAGACAACAAATGTTACTAGAAAGGAAACAAAAGAAAGAAGACATTTGAAACTGTACTAAATATAGAGGAATATCACTGCTTTGCACGGCAGCAAAAATATACCAGGCAATTCTTAAAATCAAGATAAGGCAGAAAACAGAAGCAAATCTAGAGAAACAAATGCAATATAAACTACATAAGAATATGCAACGAAATATCTCAAGAATTTAAAACCATCCATTCATTTCTATTGTCTAGATAGACATCGAATAGCAGAGGACATAAGCACTATGTGCAATTCGATGTATCTGCTATTCAGTAGCTACCTAGGCAACAGAATAATAATACATTTAAGCAGGGCCGGTCTTAGGTAGTCGGCCGCCCGCGTGCGAACATAATTTGGCCGCCCACATGCCGTACTTAAAAAATTATAATTACCATTATAAAGGATTAAATGATTTATTAATTTCTCCACATATGTCCCTATATGTGGAGAAATTAATAAATCATTTATAAACGCTAATCTGTGAAAATACTGAGTAGGACCTTTTATAACCGAGGCTTATAATTGAGTTCTCCATACATTTTTGGACATGAATTACATAAAAAAAATTAAATTGTATCATGATGAATAGGTATTTATGCAGGAATTTGTGACAATACAAATTTCAACTTATAGAAGCCATATCTTTGAGGACAATGAAGATATCTCATTAGCGATTTGGTATTGAGTTCATAATACATTTTTGAACAACTGTAACAAAAAAAATATTGTAAAATTACATAATGAGGAACCGTTTTCCTTGCCAGAAAAGACTAATAATATAAATTTCAAATTTAATAAGCCATTTCTTTGAAGATAATGAAGATATATCGTTAGGGTCTTTGTAATTCAGATCTTCAAGCATTTCTGGATAAGTAGGGTCTTTGTAATTTAGATCTTCAAGCATTTCTGGATAAGTAGGGCCTTTGTAATTTAGATCTTCAAGCATTTCTGGATAAGTAGGGTCTTTGTAATTTAGATCTTCAAGCATTTCTGGATAAGTAGGGTCTTTGTAATTTAGATCTTCATGCATTTCTGGCCAAGTTTAAGACACACAATTCTAAAATTGCATCATGATGAATCCAACTTTTAGGAGGAATATGTGATAATACAAACTTCAACTTTTATAAGTCATATCATTAAAAGTAATAAAGACATCTCATTTGAGTTTTTAAAATTGAGTTCCTAATATATCTTTGGACCAGTGTATCAAAAAAAATCCTAAATTTACATAATGCACAATGAGAAACCGTTTTCCTTAGCAGAAAAGGCTGATAATATAAATTTGAAATTTAATAGGCCATATCTTTGAAGACAATTAAGATATATCAGTAAGGTCTTTAGAGTTTTTAAAATTGAGTTCTTAATACATTTCTCGACTAGTGTAATAAATAAAAACTGTGAATTACATAATGAGGAATAGTTTTCATTAGCAGAAAACATTGATAATGCCAATTTCCAATTAAACAAGCCATATCCTTGAAGATAATAAAGATATCTCATTGGGGTCTTTATAATTGAGTTTTTCATACATATTCAAACAAGAATAACATAAAAAATCTTAAAATTGCGTTATGATGAAAGGTATTTTTGCAGGAAAGTACGATAATACAAATTTCAACTTTTACAATCCATATCTTTGAAGATAATGAAGATAACATATTAGAGTCTTTATAATTGAGTTTTTCATATATTTTTAGATAAGAATAACACAAAAAATCTTATAATTACATCATGATGAATAGGTGTTTTTGTAGAAATGTGTGATAATACAAACTTTTTCAAGCCATATCTTTGAAGATAATAAAGATATCTCATTGGTGTAATTTAGTTTTTCGTACATTTATAAACAAGAATAATACACAAACATCTTAAAATTGCATCATAATGAATATGTATTTTAGCAGGAATGTGTGAAAACAAATTTCAAAAAGTCTTAAAATTGCGTCATGATGAATAGGAATGTGTGATAAAACAAATTTCAACTTTCACAAGTCATATCTTTGAAGATAATGAAGATACCCCATTGGAGTCTTTATAATTGAGATTTTCATGCAAGATTAGACAAGAATAAGGCACAAAAATCTTAAAATTATATCATGATAAATAAGTATTTTTGCAGGAATGTGAGATAATACTAATTTTAACGTTTACAAACCATATTTTTGAAGATAATGAAGATACTTCATTGGAGTTTTTATATTTGAAATTTTCATACATTTCTAGACAAGAGTAAGACATAAAAATCTCAAAATTGCATCATGATAAATAGGTATTTTTGCAGGAATGTGTGATAAAACAAATTTCAAATTTCAGAAGCCATATCTTTGGAGACAATGAAAATATCTCATTGGCGTCTTTATAATTGAGTTTTATATACGGTTTTAGATAAGAATAACACAAAAAATCTTAAAATTGTATCATGATGAATAGGTATTTTTGCAGCAATGTGTGAAAATACAAATTTCCACTTTTACACGCCATATCTTTGATGGCAATCAAGATACCTCATTGGAGTCTTTACAATTTAGTTTTCCAAACATTTATAGACTAGAATAACACAAAAAGTCTTAAAATTGCACCATGATGATAGGAACTTTTACAGGAATGTGTGATAACTAAATGTGTGTTACTTCCACAAGCCATATCTTTGAAAATCATCAAGATATCTCATTTAGGTCTTTATAATTGAGTTTTTCATACATATTTAAACAATAATAACATAAAAATCTTAAAATTGCGTTATGATGAATATGTATTTTTTCAGGAATGTGTGATAATACAAATTTCAACTTTTACAAGCCATATCTTTCAAGATAATGAAGATATCTCATTGGATTTTATGTTTAGAACTCTTCGATAGCTCATGCCCCGGACTGAATTTAGCCGCCCCTAACTTTGGCCGCCCGCGTGCGGCGCACACCTTGCACACCCGTTAGGATCGGCCCTGCATGTAAATACCAAACAAAATGACAATACCGTAATGTGCATTTGCTTACGATCTTGAAATACTAGCCACAAATGGAACAAAATCAAGATGACACTAAACAGGACAATATATAATATAATATACGGTATCGAAATATAGAAGACGAACCAGAGAGGACAGAGTAAAATGCAGGCAGTTGATATGCTTTAATTAAGAAAAGTAGAAGGGGTGGCAAGATTGGATAGAAAAAGAAACAAAGATATTAGAACAAGTCTACAAACATAGTATAAACAACACAATAGAAAATAATCAAATGCAGTGGTATGGAGATACTAAGAATGCTGGAAAAACGACAGAAAAAGGATTACCAAAACAACACGAAAGAAGAAACGCGGACAGGATCAAGAAAAATACTTACTAGAAACAATACACAGCAAAACGTCAATAAACAGGGAAAATGGAAGGTCCCAATCAACAAACTTCGTTAAGATATAAGAGATATAAAAAATACTATCGACACTAGAAACGATAAAGGATATTTAAAAGGATTATATATTCGGGAATTTGAACCCGCGCTCCCCAGTTTTGAACTGAGCACTGGCAACACAAATCAACTAAATTGCAGGTATTTTTTCAGTTTTAAAATACCATTTCAGAAAACTTTAATTTTTGTAAAATTGGTGCAGATATTTTGTATGGCCCTAAAAAGATTAGAGGACCTTGTATCCTTGTTTCTAAGAAAAACAAAATCGTTCAACATATTTATTTTGTGGTTCTAGTCCTTAACTTACATTTAGAATAATGTATCGTGCTTATAATTCAATTGCATGGATGTTATGTAAAGATATTAGAAATATTTAACAACTAGTTCTGATCAAATTAATAATAATGACTCGGTAATATTAGCAGATTTAAATCATGTAAACTACAACAAGCGGGTTATTTGAGATATGATTATAATGTTCGTTTCCAAATGATTTAGATATATTATATGATATTATATGATATTACATGATATTACATGATATTATATGATATTATATGATATTATATGATATTATATGATATTATATGACATTAAATGATATTATATGATATTATATAATATTATATGATATTATATGATATTAAATCATATTATTCGCTATTCTAATGTCAACTGTTTTCGTCGAACTAGTGGGTAAACAGCGAATCTTTGTTATTATTTAATCAGCTGATTAGATACAAATTATATGATTTCGATCACTTAGACAATAATGCGTGGTTGTTAATGCACTTTAATATACAACTAGACAAACCTTGCGCATATAATCTACATGATTATATGCGCAAGGTTTATGACGAGAATACATTTCATGTGTAGAGATAACCCAATCGTTTTTAGTTCATTTTTTGCCACCAGACCGGCTTGAATTGCCCATATGATATTACATAATATTGTATATTATATTATATCATTAATTTTGGAGTATTAACATTTAATATCAATATAACCAACTTGTAAATCTTTTAGAAATTTACAGTTCAATGAACATTAACACCGATACTGACTGAACTTTCCCTATTACCGTTGTAATATTGAACTATTGTCTTCAATCACAACGCTAAAATAAATTAGATATATTTGAACCAATATTGTTTGAGTACCACCGGTGTTATATACTAGGCAACTTAACAATCGAATACGAATTAATATATTTTATAATAAATACATTATATATTATGTAACATAAAGATTTATTTTAAATGTAATCAAAATATACTTGCATTTAAAAATAAACGTATGACAACAAGGTAAATGTATACAAACAACTCTTACCTATTTTAAAAACTGTAACTGCCGCCCTACTTAATCGCACTACCCCTATTGAGTCCACTGAATTATTGCTGGTGGTTACTGCCCATGTGGTAGCCCCGGCGGCCGCTGTAGCACCCACGGCACAGAACTTAAGCACCCTCGGCCTGAACATTCCGTTCAAACAATGTTGTGATTCGTTCCGCGCGCCATGTAAACACAAGTGAAACTACAATTAGAAATTTCACCGTGGATATATTACAATGACCTTAACCTAGAAGTCAGCGGTCGGTGATGAGAGTATTTCGTAACAGGATTCATAAAAGTCATTAGATTAGTGGCTACACATAGTGTACCTTTGAACTGAATTTGCGTAATTACTTAGATTATTGTTGTTAAAAGTATTTACAAAAATTTAAATGAACATGATAATAAGGATGACTTTGTCACTGCGACGTTTGTTGCCACATTGTGTAATATTATAATATGTCAGTCAGCTAATCTAAAGTGCTGCGACGATATTTTTTTTTGTGGTTCGCAATTTTTTTTTTTGCTAAAATATAATGAGGTGTTAGTAGTGTTGCCTACATTTACAGTTGGTCTTGCTTGTGAACGCGCCACAAGATGCGCAATGTATTATGCACACAGAGCACTATAAGATTATGCATGTTCACAATGGGAAGAAAAAGTCACACAAGGCGTGACGTCTGATATGGCGTCATATTATGCTAAATTATTGTCGAGCTGTCTAAAGCAAGGTAACCCAAGTACACCAACATTCAGAATAAATGCAGTCTGTTAAATGTATGCATTGCATACATAGACAAGATTGCATAGTAGCGGAATTCTATGGTATCATTTATCTAGGTTGGAAACCTCTCGTGTATGGAAGCATAACTTATATAGTATATTATTTGACCGGGAGGTGGGGTACATTATATATTTTATGTGATAACAAATAAAAGAAAATTCACAAACATAGTTTTATTTAAAAAACATGCCACATTTTTACAAAAAGCTAACAGTTGAGTAAGCTAACATATTTATGTAAATAACAAGTAATTAATAACAATATAAATAGCATATCTAACTATCTAAATTCCATTAATAATCTCTGCTTTTCTCAAACTTATTGTTTTTGAATTACATTTCTAATATTGTTTCTGGATTTACCACTCTAAATATTATTTATATTTCTATACCAGGCATATACTAGCATTCTTGTTGCAATTTTGGGAACAAACTACTAGACTGTGCTCCTGCGTAGTGGATGAAGCTAATTGAAATTCACATTTTTAATTAAATTGTCCATTAACATTTTCAACAAATATATTTCTCATAATTAGTTTCTACATTTTTTAAAATGTCTAAATATTTTAAAAACAGTGCTAATAACTCTGAAATATAATTTAAACTAACATATCATGTTCTAGCTAATTAAATGCTTCTAATTATTTTGCAAAACATTTATTATAGCAATTATTAGAATTTTTTATGATTCTATTAAATATATAACCAAAAATATACGTTGTTATAAATGAATATAATTCTGGATATTATTAATTATTAAAACTTATTTGTATATTCAAAAATGTTTGAATTTTGAATTGTATCATGTGATACTTCTGGAGATTTGTTCACAATATTAATTAAAATAAATAAAAGTCAGATAAAGCATCGACAGCTTTATCCTCTTTACAACTTTATTAATTTAAAAAATAATAATATTAATATAAAAAATATAATATTATACATATTATCTATTTGCCTTTTACGTTTCGGTGTAGTCATTACATTTACGTTACTTAACATTATAATTTACAATTACTGTTGTTTATACATTTGTAAATTTTTTCCACCCTTTTCTGTTCTTCGCCAGTTTTTTTGCTTGTTTGACTGTCTTTCCTTTGTTCCACTCTTTTCTTGGTCCACCTCTTATTCTTTTATTATACTCCTCTGAGATATTTCATTTCCATTGGCTGTATTCTACTTTTATCCCTCTTCGTTAGTTTTCACGGCTCGCTCCCATATGCCAGTATAGGTATATATACATATGCTTATATATATATATATATATATATATATATATATATATATATATATATTCTGCTGATCTCTTTTTTGTTAATCAGTATATTTCTCAATGCGTGGTATGTTTTAACTGTGTTGTTTATTTGTTACTAAGTTCACCTTCCATTTTCCCGTCTTCTGTCAGTGCTACTCCTAGGTATTTGAATTGTTCTACTTGCTCTATTTTGTGTTGTTCTATCTTTATATTAATTTGTTCTTTCCAGTTTCCTATCATCACTTTTGTTTTGTTATATTTCATTTTCATATATACTTCGCTAGAATTCCATACACTCAGGTTGTGGCAGATTAACTTCATTTTCTGCTATCACAGCGAATGCTCCTTCCGATATTTATACCACTTGCATGTTTTTGTAACCTATATTTGCTTTTTTGATTTCTGGTTTCATATATATATATATATATATATATATTATCAATTGCCTTTTACCTTTCGGTGTAGGCTATTACATTAACATTATTAACATTATTATAGTTTACAATTACTGTTGTTTATACATTAGTAAATTCTTTCCACTCCTTTCTGTTCTTCGCCAGTTCTCTTGCTTGCTTGACTGTTTTTCCTTTCTTGATTATTATGTCCTCTATTATGTTGTCCCACTCTTTTCTTGGTTTACCTCTTCTTCTTTTATTTTCAGTTCTTGCTTCCCATACCTGTTTCGTTTGATTCTTTTTGTCCATACTAATTAAATGACCCCACCAGTTTAGTTGTTTCTTTTCTATATACTTATCTACAGCTTCAATTCCCAGTTCTTCTCTGATGTCATCATATCTTATTCTGTCTCTTCTCGTAACTTGTTTTACTCCTCTGAGATATTTCATTTCCATTGCCTGTATTCTACTTTTGTCCCTCTTCGTTAGCTTCCACGTCTCGCTTCCATATGTCAGTATAGGTCTATATATGCCTATATATATTTATTTTTGTCCTTCTGCTGATCTCTTTGTTGTTAATCAGTATATTGCTCAATGCGTGGTATGTTTTAGCTGTGTTGTTTATTCTGTTACTAAGTTCGCCTTCCATCTTGTCTTCTGTCAGTGCTACTCCCAGGTATTTGAATTCTTCTACTTGTTCTATTGTGTGTTGTTCTATCTTTATATTTATTTGTTCTTTCCGGTTTCCTATTACCATCACTTTTGTTTTGTTATAGTTCATTTTCATGTTATACTTTTCTAGGTGTCTGTTCCATACACTAAGGTTGTGCTGCATTATCATACCTTCATTTTCTGCTATCACTACTAGATCATCAGCGAATGCTCCTTCCGATATTTTTACAACTTGCATGTTTTTGTACCCTATGTTTGCTTTTTTGGTTTCTGGTTTCATGCTCTTCATTATTTCATCCATGTATATGTTAAATAATGTAGGACTGAGCCCGCCTCCTTGTCTTAGTCCAGTGGTTGTCTGAAATGTTCTTGATGTTTGTCCCTTGTGTATTATTGCATTGGTGTTGTTGTTGTATATGTTTTGTATTAATTCGACTGTCTTTCTTTCTACACCTCTCTCTTCCAGGATTTTCCATAATTTATTTCTTGGTATCATGTCGAATGCTTTTTCCAGGTCGATGAATCCTAGGTATGTGTTTTTATTATTTGCAATTCTTTTTTCTGTGATTTGTTTTATCGTGAAAATGTTGTCCTGTGTGGATCTTCCTTTCCTAAATCCACATTGCGATTCTTCTAGCGTCTGCTCTATTTTTGCTAGTATTCTTTTGTTAATTGTTTTTTCTAAGATCTTCATACCTATGCTTATGAGTGTTATACCCCTATAGTTTGAACATTTTGTCTTATCGCCTTTCTTGTGTATCGGTACGATTAACGATACTTGCCAATCTCAGGGTATTTTATCCGTCCTCCATATTTCGTTTATTAATTTTAGTAGTATTTCATTACCTGCAGGTCCCATATGTTTAATCATTTCCGTTGTGATCTGGTCTTGTCCTGGTGATTTCCCTATTTTCATTTCCCTTATTATCTCTAGTATTTCTTTTCCATTGATCATCTCTATATCTGCTTCCGAGTCGTTCTGGTCTCTTGTTTTCTGTTCATTTCCACCATTTTGTGATAGTAAGTCTTCAAAATATTCTTTCCATCTTTCCAGTATTTTTTCGTTGTCCTTCAGCAATATTCCTTGATTGTCTTGTATATAATTTACTTCTTGTCCTTTTTCTTTTCTGTTTAGTTTTAGTGTTTTAAAGAATAATTTTTGGTTTTCCTTTGCATTTTTCTCCATTGTCTCTCCGAACTTTTCCCATTCCCTGCTCTTTGCTATTCTGACCTTATCTTTTACTATTTTCCTCTTTAAACTGTATTCTTCGTAGTTTTTACTATTTTTGTCATTTAGGTATCTTTGCCATGTTTTTTTCTTTTCCTTTATTTTCTCTCTTATGTCCTGCGACCACCATGCTGTCTGCTGCTTCTTGTTTGTGTTTTGCTTTGTCCCACATGTCTCTTGTGCTGTCTCCAGTATATTTTTCTTTAATTTATTCCACATTTCCTCTACTTCTTGTCTATAGTTGCCCTTTAGTAATTTCTCCTCTATTTTCTCTTTATAGATTTTTGCTATTTCTTTTTCCCTTAGTGTGTATGTTCTTATCTTGTTGTAGTTTATTGCTATATTTGGTCTCTGCTTTTTTTATCGCTATCTTGGTAGTCTTCCTTTATTTTCGTCTCTACTAGATAGTGATCACTTCCAATTTCGTAACTTCTCTTTACTCTTGTGTCTATTATTTTGCTCCTTTTCCCTTGTTCTGCTAGTACATAGTCTATTATAGATTTTTCGTTCCTGCTTATCACTTCCCTGGTGTATTTGTGTATGTCCTTGTGTTTGAATAGTGTATTCGTTATTACTAGATTATTCATTCTACAATAATCTAGCATTTTCTTACCATTTTCGTTGAGTACGCCTTCTCCATATCTTCCTCTCATCGCGTCATTATCTTTTACTTCGTTGCCAATTCTGCGGTTGAAGTCTCCCGCCACGTACACTTCTCCTTTGGCTTTTTCTGTTGTTTCGTTGAGTTGCTCCCAGAATGTTTCTTTTTTGCACGCAGTATCATCTTCGTTTGGTCCATACACTGCTATGATAGTTTTATGGTAGCCGTTTCTTTGATCTCTAACTTCGATAGACAAAATCCTCTCCGTAATTGCATCCCATTTATATATATTCGATTTCAGTTTTTTATGCACTATACATCCTACCCCTGCTGCGGCTCTCCGATTGTTATCTACACCGCTATATATGAATATATGTTCCTTGTCCATTTTGTACTCTCCCTTCCCCTTCTTTTTTGTTTCTGTTACCACTAAGAAGTCTAGTTCAGCTTTCTCAAATTCTTCTTCCAGCTCTTTTTCCTTTCCATTTATACTCCTGATATTCCAAGTCTCAATTTTCCATATTTTTCTTTTTTTTACTGTACTCTTTTCTTTGTTTCCATTTATTATGTGTTTGTTCTTCTTTCCTTTGTTCGTTGTCCCTTTCCTCGCTGTATTCTTTGTATTTTTGCTTCCGTCCGTTTTCTCTTTTGCTAGTAGTTTTTTGGATTGGTTACTTTCACCCCATTATCTTCGGCTACGACTCCTTTCGCCTTTTTATCCCATATGTATATTTCATTGTCTACTATTATCTTTCTATGTCCTATTTTTACGTGTTTTCCTTTTTCTTTTTCCAATTTTGCTATGTTTCTTATCTCTCTTTGTATTTTTCTCTCCTCTTTCGTTAGATCACCGTCTATATATATATCGTTGTATTTCTCAGTTTATATTTTGCTTTCATTAATTTTTCTAGTTTTTCTTCCCAGCTTGGGATTTCCACTATTATTATATTTCGTTCTGGGCCTGTGTTTATTTTTTGTATTTTGTTAACCCCTGTCTCCACTTCCAGTTTCTCTTTGATGAGTGATCTGACCTCTTCTATGTTATCTATCTTGTCTAGACCTCTTATTGCTATATTATTTTTTCTTCTTCTCTTTTCTTCAATTTCTGCTTTATTTTCTAGTTTTTCTATTCTGACTTCCAATGTTCTCTTTTCTTCTTTCCATTTTTCTTCCTTATTGTTCATTTGCGTCTTCATCTCTTTTATTTCCTGTTTTATTTGTGACATGTTTTCTTCCATCTTCCTCATTAGTTCTATAATCATTTGTTTTAGTTCTTCCATTTTATCTTTGTCAATGTGTGTTTCACCGTTGCATTTTTTTTTCTGTTTCTTCTAATCTTCTTTGTGATGCTGGTGATCTCAGTATTTTTTGTTTTTCTAACGGTTTCTTTCTGATTTTGTATGTCTTTGTCCTCGCTGTCCGTTTCTCTACCTCTTTTATTACTAGTATTTTTTTTTCATTGATACTCTTTATGTCTGCTTCCGAGTCTTCTGTTCATTTCCATCATTTTGTGATAGTAAGTCTTCAAAATATTTTTTCCATCTTTCCAGTACTTTTTCGTTGTCCTTCAGTAATAATCCTTGATTGTCTTGTATATAAGTCACTTCTTGTCCTTTTTCTGTTCTGTTTAGTTTTAGTGTTTTATAGAATCATTTTTGGTTTTCCTTTGCATTTTTCTACATTGTCTCCCCGAACTTTTTTCATTCCCTGCTCTTTGCTATTCTGACTTTATCTTTTACTATTTTCCTCTTTAAACTGTAATTTTTGCTATTTCTTTTTCCCTTAGTTTGTATGTTCTTATCTTGTTGTAGTTTATTGCTATATTTGCTCTCTGCTTTTTTATCGCTGTCTTGGTAGTCTTCCTTTATTTTCGTCTCTACTAGATAATAAATATATATATATATATATATATATATATATATATATATATATATTAGGTGTTGTTTGTGAATGTGGATAAGACCAAATGGATGATATTCCAAAATAGTGGTAGGAGGGGTAGAGTGGAATAGCTGAAATGAAAAAAAAAAATGATTGAGATTGAGAGAGTAAATGGCTTTAAATAGTTGGGCTTTTGGTTTGACTGTGGATGAGGGTTTGAGATGCATTTGGAGTGTATGCAGACGAAAGCGAGAATGGCTTGGGGGGTTGCGAGCAGAAAATAGTGGAGTTTCTAGGGCGGTAACCTCGTAATGGCGTGAAAGATCTGGGATGTGTGTGTAAAACCTATACTATTGTATGGCCTGAAAGTATACGGATTGCATGATTGGAATGTGATAGAAAGGGAGGAAGGTTGGTTCTGGAAGAGTCTGCTAGGTCTCGAAAGGTCGACACCGAACGCAGTGCCATTGTAGGAGACGAACCGTATGAGTATGTGCTGGGAGTCGTGTGTAAGGGTTCTGAAGGAAAGTTTGCAGGATTTGGGTGAGGAAAGACTGGTGCGGGAGGTATGGATGAGGTGTAAGAGTAGAACGAGAGTGGATGGAGAAAGAATAGAGGAAGGATGTATGAAATAGTAGGTATGTCTAAGGTCTGGATAGAGGAGAAGCTTTGGGAAATGGGAAGCCTAGGTACTGAGGTAAGGATAAGATTGAGGGATATTGAGTGGCAAGAAATGCAGGTGAGAATGGCTGATAGCTTATACAACCCTGGCTACGCAGAGTGGCAGGCGCAAGGGAAACTCCCGGGTTACTTAGCCAGGAGAGAGTGGAGCAGAGAGGACAAAGTGTACAAGAGCGAGGTGTGGGTCAGAAGAGCGAGGAAGAGCAGTATGTATGGGGCTGGGGTACACCGTGTGTGCGCTATTTAGCAGGGGGAGCGACACGTGGTGGCACCTTAGCAAAGAATGTGAGGGAGTGAACGGAGTGGGTTGGGAATTGCAGAAAGTTGAATGAATGGTTAGGAGAGGACGAAAATCTGACGTGGGAGAGAAAATTAGCAAGAGCACAGGGGCTGTAGTGTAGGCATAGAAGCGAATATGTATATTGTATGTTAATTTGAATTTTTTGTATTTATATTGTTTAGTGTATTGGGGGAATTTTGTTAAAGGGAAATGGTGTGTGATTATGACAACACTAGCGAGCAAAAAAATGAGGTCACATTGAAATATTGATATTTTTTCCAAATTTATTTTTGAGCTTCATTTTTCAAATTGTATATTATTGTACTGTATTTTGAAGGCTGAATTTTATATTCAAAATTGGATTAGAAAGCATATTTTTCGTTTTTTATGGTTTAATCAGAAATAGCAACAAATTAACATTTACAAAAATTTCGACTTTTTGTTCTTACAGCTAACATGGAATTAACCAAATGAAAAAAAAACAGGTATTTTGCATTGATGACTGCTTATGGACGACGAAGCATACTATCAATTAAGTTCTGGCTAATGTTCTCTCACTCTTGCAATAATATCTCTTTCAGATCCTCCGCTGCTTGTGGAGATGGCGTATGTCTTCGAAAACGTCGTCTTAACTCATCCCAGACATCTTCGATGGGTTAGAGGTCTGGACTGTGAGCTGGCCACTTTAACCGCCGAATTACTACATCGTTTATATACTCCTTGACAACTCTTGCTACATGGGGTGTAGCATTATCTTGGATAACAATGACGTGATCGCCCATAGTGAACATGATAGCATAGCATGAATTACCAGAACCTCAGTAATGTACCTGTGAGCTGTCAGAAAGCCTTTCTCTATATAGACCAACTCTGTACGTGCTCGTGAAGTTATTCCCGCTTACGCTATAATCGACCCACCGACAAACGAAAGTCACTTGGCAATACAAATCTTTCTCCGGGTTTCCTCCACTCTTATAGGCAAAAACGAGACTTATTTGTGAAGAGTACCCTGCTCCAGTCCTCATTATTCTATGCCAGGTGATTTTGAGCAAAAGCTAATCATGCAATTCCATGCCGATGGTGCAACGATGGACTGGTAGTCATCTTTCTATAAGAACCTTCTCCTAATCTCACTATCATTTACATTTCTAACTTATTAGAGATAATTTTACAGCGAAACAGCAGAAGTTGTTCTATTCGGCAGACTTCCGGTCACCAAAAAACGGCCATCTCTTTGAATGATGGATCTTCTTCGCCCAGATCCTGGTCTTTTGGTTATCCGGCGGGTCTGCTGCTATTAGCGCTATGCTGGAACACCACAGAGACTCACACCAACAATTCTTGCGGTTTCATATTGCCTCCAACCATCTTGTAACAACACTAAGACCTAACAGCATTTTGGCCTGCTAAATTAATATTAAACTTTGCGACCCATACGTTATACAGTGACAAATCAACTGATAAATAAGCTAAACTACAAAAATAGGCACCGAAATGGAATTATGAAGTAACGCGAATCCACGCTATTTTATAAGTATTTAAATCCGATGCCCGTTTATGTCTAATAAGCCGACTAACAGATAACAAGTCTTAAAAACAAAATGCTTTAGCCCCTATTACTACAATGATTCTATTATTATTCAAATAATTAAAATAAAACCATATTTCGAAAAGACCTCGATTTTTTTGCTCGCCAGTGTATATGTATGTATGTATTAAGCAAGCTATTGGTGTGTGATAACTGTTAATTATAACTGGATACTGAACTAACTATATCGGGGTTAGGTATTCATAGAACATACATTTACGTTGAACACGAATTTTTACTACAACCTTTATTATTACAAACAATGTAGCTTAGTTACAGTTGCTACCGCACCACTGGACGACTTGATAAACATACATTTATAAATATATCATATAATATATTTGGAGGACCGTATGCGGCTATCTGAATGAAGAATCGCCAGATATATCAATGTTAATTAATAATTTCTCAAAAACTTTACTCTCCGGTGGGACTATTCACTACCACCCTTCGTGGCGCAGTTGGTAGCGCGACGGCCGCCATAGCCGGAGACGCGGGTTCAAGTCCTACCGGAGAGTGAAATTTTTGAGAAATTATTAACATATGATATAATATTTAGTACTTTTATACTTTTAACAATAACCGTCAATTTCGTTTAGTTTGTCCACTATTGCTTTGTGAAAATTTAAGAATGCCAACGTGCAAATTATCGGCTTCTAAATGATTTTGAACTTGACTGTATTATTGGTATGAGAGAGGACGGACTTTAGAGATATTGCTGGTCGTGTAAAACGTGATTTTGCAACGATGGTACGATGAAGGTCAGATAGTCGCATGAAAAGGTTATTGGTGGGCGTATAAAACGTGATTTTGCAAACGATGGTAAGATGATGGTCTGATGAAAACGTTCAACAACGCCCTAGATCTGGATGTCCCCGGGTGATTACATATCGTTAAGAACGCCGTTTAGGTCTTTTGGCCACAAAAGCCAGATTTTCAACAACTCAGTAAATTTCAATAGACTGGATTAAAGGTGCAGCATGCAGAATATCAACGTTTTCTGTTTATCGCCATATAAGTCTTGTGGACTTCCTCTTACTCCACTTCACCGTACCCGCAGGCTAGCATGGAGCAACAAAAGAGCATATTGGATTCAAGAATCGCATCAAATTGTGTTAGGGACGAGAGTCGATTTAGTTTGTTGGTCCACGACTGTCGTATACGCCGAGAACGCAATAATTAAACAATTTTTTGTGGAATGCCGCACAGCCCTCGCACAAGGAGTGATGATATGGGGTGCAATATGGTACGACCATTGATTTAGACATAGTATAAACTATAACTTATTTTCTGCTTAGAAAAAAATGAATTGTTATTTACAATAATTAAACACTACATTTTATCTGTTATGTATACCAGTTTTCGTTGCCTCGCTATTGCGGGTTCCATTGCATTATACCAAGTAATGAATACGCAATTGTGTATATGCCTATCCCATGTTCGCATAAGACAGTATATACAGTGATTTCGTTCTATTCATAAAACAGCAAATTGTAGATGCCGCTCGTTTACAGTGTTGTAAATGTTTATTGATTAATATAAAGTGATTGGCAACATTGAATTGTCACGTATATGATCTTGTTCACAACTCCTTCCAAAACAAAGATATTATTCTCATGACACACTTGTGTATACTAGCAGTATAAAGTAGAAATTGAATGAATAGTAAAGGAAATGATTAAAGGACAGGAGATATAAACCAAACATATTTTAGTACCGAGAGTATGAGCCAAAGTTGTAATGTAATATGTAATGTAGTATATATACCATCATATATGTTTTTGCTCTTACTGCAACCGATATGGAGATAGATGAAAAGAAGGTGCTGACACGATTCCGGTGTGGGCTAGAGGAAAAAGGAAGAAAGTGCTTGATGATTTCTTAGTATTCTTAATACGTCATCTCTCATTCTTTTCAATAGGATTATCGTGAGTAGCTTGCTCGTCGTGCAAAACAGTGTTATGCCTCTCCAATTCTCGCATAGTCTTTGTTTGGTAGCATGATAATAATTTCTTGATTCCATTATCTTGATGCTTCCTCTCTCCATAATTGATTGACTAACTCATGTTGTCCTGCTTTTAATGCTTTTCCTGGTATGCCATCTATACCTGCTGTTTTCCGACTTTTTAGTTTATTTATGGCTTCAGAAATTTCTTCCCGCGTTATTTCCTCTTCGTTTATATTGATGTATTCGTTTGGTAGTAATAAGTCTTCTTCCGTATTTTGGATATTTTTGTTCTTAAATATTCTACCCTCGTTTTTTTCATCGTTCTTTAGCAACATTTTATTACCCCTTGACTTCTCTACTTCTTGTCGATATGTAATGTCCGTCTGGCGATATCTATGTGGAATTATGTATTGTATTTATATATACTTCCGACATTGATGAGCTTTGCACAGTATTTCACCATGTTCATTTACCATCTCTAGTCCTTCTTTTCCCATCACATTTTCTTTGTCCATATTATTGTTACCTATTTTTACATTTAAATTGCATCCTTTTCTTCTACATCTTTATTGTTTATCGGTATATTGAATGAACATAGATTGTAAAATTTTACTCGCAAATCTTTTTCCCTGATATTGCACTCCATTCAATAAGAGCCCTCTTTGTATACAAATTGTATAATATACGAAGAAAACTACTACAATAAATGAGTAGATTTCAATGTAAAATAAAAATTGTACTAAATAAAATGAAAACTTGAATACAAATTAAAACAGAAGGTACACAATTAATAATATAAATATAAATAATACAAAATATATTGCATTTGTGTTTTTCGTTCAGAAACGGATATAATTAAAAATAAAATCGACATTGTTTAATAAGAATGATAAATGTTATGTTTGCATATCATTTTTTTCAAGTTATCAAATCAAAAAGTGTACACGATTAAATGCAAGTATAATTCCATGGGATTAATCTGCAGAGGTCGCGCGGTGCACCGATAAGGTGTATTATAAAACCGTGCCGCAGGCTCAACATGGCACACTCAAGGTGTCTCGACTGATCACACCATGAGGACATTCGTACTGTTGTTAGCTGGCGTCTGCACCCTCGCCTTGGCCACCCCAGTGACCAGGCAGGAATATCAAGTTGGTAAGTACATTTTTTTTAAATTAATAATAGTTACAATATTAATGTTAAATTTTTATAGTCGATAAAGTTTACCTAAATAAGCAAAAGGATGTACTCCGCTTGTTCAACTACGTAAACCAACCGAGCTACTACAAAGACTTCGTAGAGATTGCTAATGGCTTCAAATTTGAGGGACAATGGGGTCAGTGGGAGAAACCTGAATTCGCAAAACAATTCTGGTATTACTACCAACACGACATCTTGCCACAAGGAGAAGTCTTCTCAGTATTCTACCCAGAGCACTTGAAGCAAGCCATCGCTCTTTTCAAGGTCTTTTACTACGCTAAGGACTACGACACCTTCTTCAATGCAGCAGTTTGGGCCCGTCAAAATGTTAACGAGGGTATGTTTGTCTATGCTCTTTCCGTCGCCGTCATACACAGCCAGCACACCAGTGGCTTGATCTTGCCTCCAATTTACGAAATCTACCCACACTACTTCTTCAACGATGAAGTTATCTACAAGGCGCAACAATACAAACAACACTACTGGGGACAATACGAGCAAGAAAATGAAGTCAAAGATTCCACCTACAAGGGTTACACCATCAACGCTAACTACTCCGGCTGGTACATGAATGTACACCCAGAACAATCCATGACCTACTTTACTGAAGATATTGGTATGAACGCTTACTATTATTACAGCAACATCTATGCTCCATTCTGGATGGACAGTGAAGAAATCAATTATGGTACATCCAACCGTGGAGAATACTTCTACTGGTACCACCAACAAATCTTGGCACGTTACTACTTGGAACGCCTCTCCAACAATATGGGAGAAATCCCTCATTACGGATACGAGTACCCACTTGAGACTGGATACTATCCATCTTTGCACTACCCCAACGGATTGTACTTCCCAACCAGGCCCAACCATGCCAACCTTTACTACCATGGTGTTCACGGCAAACAAAGCTACCCCTTCTACGGAAACTACAGCAACAGCTACACCTACGTCCAGGATTACGAAAGACGCTTACGCGACGCCCTTGACATGGGATGGGTATACACCCCACAAGGCGAAAAGGTCGACCTCTTCAACAAGGAAGGTTTTGAAACCCTCGCTAACTTGGTTGAGAACAATCCAGAATCCGCCAACGAACGCTTCTATGGAGACCTCCTGATCTTCAGCCGTCACCTCCTCGGCTACTCGTACTTCCCATTGGACCAATACAAGGTAGCCCCATCCGCTTTGGAGCATTTCGAAACCTCTCTTCGCGACCCCATGTTCTACCAAATGTACAAACGCATCATGTACTACTTTGTCCAACACCAAAACTACCAAGGGCCATACGAAAAGAAAGACCTCTACTTTGATGGCGTTAAAATCGAAGACATTCAAGTCGATCGTCTCTTAACATACTTCGACTACTACTACTCCGATCTCAGCAACGGTGTCGTTGTTAACCAAGAAGAATTCAACGCAGACTCCTTCGAAATCCGCGCCCGCCAGTACCGTCTCAACCACAAACCCTTCAACTACAAAATCAACGTCGCCAGCGAGAAATCCGTGGATGCCCTCGTGAAGGTCTTCATTGGTCCTAAATACGATGAGTACGGTCGCGAGATCGACATCAACGAGAACCGCATCAACTTCTTCGAATTGGACCGTTTCCGTTACACCCTCCAATCCGGCAAGAACCTCATCGAGCGTAACTCCCAAGAGAGCATCTACTTCAGCTACGACCGCACAACCTACAAGCAGCTCTACCAACAAGTCCTCACCGCCATCAACGGAGGCGAACAATTCAAGAACTACAACTCATACAGGTACTACGGAATTCCCCAACGTTTCATGCTGCCAAAGGGTGACTTCGGCGGTAAGACCTACCAATTCTACGTGATCGTCAGCCCCTACCATGCTCCAGCCAAGGACACCGAATTCACCTACTACATGGTCGACACTGAATACAACCTTGGCTATCCATTCGACAAGCCTATCCAGTTCGATTACGACTTCTTCGTGCCCAACTCCTACTTCAAGGATGTCGTTATCTACCACAAGAACACCGAGCAGGACATCAACACCTCCTGGAGCAGATATTAATTCAACAAGGAACACCACTTTTGTAAACAAAACTATAAAACCAAATAATGATACAATAAAAATTTAATCGCAACACAATTATAAGCGTTCATTTAATATAAACTGTCCAACTTTTCCATCTTCTCAGTGGCGGGCTTTTTTTTAGCACGTCGAAATTCTAGAGATTATAGGGCGAATATTCTTGCACCAATTACAAACGATGCGAGTGTTCATTTTAGAGCTATATTATAAAAACGAAGATAATATTTTAAGCCGACCGACCTTTCAGTTTCAAAGTTGGGTTCGTGGGTTCGAAATTTTATATTTTTTATTCATTATTCAATTGAAGTATTATTTGTTTGTAATAGTAATGTTTCAAGTAAGATTTTTTCACACATTAAAAATTTATTCATCGGGTAATACGAGTAATTACCAAAACCGATAATGCCGTTTAAATAGAAAGTTATTGCTTAGGAGATTACAAACTATTAGAAACACCTGATTCTAATTCACCAATTTGGGTTTAGGCAAAACCACTCCTAAATTGACTAAATCCATAGAAATTAGAAAATAATGTAACATCCACTATTGTGGATGACACAATCAATATTTCTATTTATGGCAAAATCAATAACGAGAGGGGGGGGGTCATTCCTACGACTGCTCCAGGCCCATACGCTTCTGGTGCGCTCGAAAGTGTGCCCGTGCCTCGCAAGCACCTGGGTAAGTTCGTACGCTACCTCTCCATGCTTTATATTGACCCAAAGCCTGATCTGGACGATGATCTTTTGGGTCAGGCTTGCCTTATCCTCCAACTCGCTTTACTTCGCCTGCCACTTTGTCACTGTTCTCGTTCTGGCGGCCCTTGCACTCTGGCCCTCATGGTACCTCTCGCGCTCTATGACAAACTGCTCGATCGGGGGGATTTCGGCTTTCCTGGAGACAGTCCGGAGTATATCACGTGTGCTTTGGTATTCCAGTCTATGGCCCCAGATGGGGGTTCCATACAACATGATGCTCTCAGAGACCAGTAACAGCATCATCCTTTTATGCTGGCCCGGGGCTCTCGTGTTAGGCATAATAGTCGCCAGGGCCCTTGGCGCACCTGGCCGCCCTCGCCCCTGCCGTCTCTACCATTTTCTTAAAGGTCAAGCCCTGATCCACGACTACCCCCAGGTACTTGACCTCCTTCTTCGGAATAAGTTCGGTACCGCCAATAGTGGACTGTATCTTGTGCGCATATCTTTCTTCTTATGACGAGCACCGCCCCCGTCATTTCCTCAGCTCCCTGAAGGCAGTTCTCGGTCAACCATTTTCTGAGTCCCTCAATGCTATCGTTCACTTGTAGTCTAAGCGCTTCCACGCTTCTCCTTGTCGCCACAAGAGCAACATGGTCGACATGGGCAACTAGCTAGGATCCCTTTTGGAGGAGTATCCGTAGGACATTCCACAGAGTCGGTACAAGCACTACCCCCTGTGGAACGCCACACCCCAGTCTCATCCACCTTCTGCACCTACCCTAACTTTCCGCGATGACTCTACTGTCTTAGAGGTAGTCAGGATACCAGTATTGAAGGCATTGCGCACACCGATTGCTTTCTCGTTCTGCCGGCTACCTCCATTACTGTTTCATAGCTCAGATGGTAGACCTCCCAGACCAAAATCCGTGTTGTTGTTCGGATAGGCCCTCAGGTGCCTCGGTGAGGGGGGTAATCTTCCCCATGACCAGGTACCATAAGAAACAGCAAAAAATACACCACAGTGATAAATTAATCTGAATGTAACAACATCAGTTCACATCGAATTCATAAATGGATAGTACATATCCCAATAAGAATAAGTGGTCAACCAATACCGTACGCTAATACAGCCTAAGTACCTCGGCTTAACACTTCTCTCCAAGCTAAGATGGAAACCACATGTTAAAAGAAAAGCAATGGACATAAAGAGTAAGGAATTCGCATTGTCAATACATAACAAGCTCTTGCTGTATAAGCAAGCACTAAAACCCGTATAGCGTACGGAATCCAGCTCTGGGGTTGTTCTGGATAGTTCTGGATAGTTCGCTGGAGGGTAGCATAGCTACAGACACTTAGGCCTCAAAATGGGCCCATTGTGAAACCTCCCTTAAGGCCACTCCACCATCCCACCAGTCAATTTTGCGTACGAGCTGTAAAATCTGGCGGGTGAGGAGTTGCCAATGCTGGTCATACTAAGCCAGCACTCCCCTAGTATTAGATGCCTATTGTTTACTAGAGCTGGGTAGAGGCACATTACGTGCTCTGCTGTTTTAGTTCTTCATTGCACCCTCTACATAACGGGCTGTCTACCAGACCCATCGTGTGTAGGTGTTTGTTTAGCCGGCAGTGGCTAGTTAGGATATCGGTCAGTAATTTCAGATTAGTTCTTGATAAGTTAAGGCGGGCCGTGGCTTCAATTTTACAGGGTTGCCTAATTGCCACCTTTGATTGCTTGCAGCCCGGCGTTTCTCGCCATCTTCACCTTGTGAAGGGCATGTGTCCTATGCTCTATACAGTACCTGCAGTAAGTATTTCATCCTCTTGTGTTGTTAGAGGATGTGAGGATCCCTTTCTGGCAAGCTCATCTGCTATTTCGTTCCCCTCGATGCCACTATGTCATTTTATCCAGCAGAGTTCTAGTTTGTTATTCTTAGCTAGCTCCTCCAGGCTGTGTAGACATGAATATAGCTCTTTCGACACAAATGTGTTGGCATTTAGTGCGTTAAGAGCTGCTTTGCTGTCGGTGAGTATTTGGATATGTTTATCCTTAATATTCCGTTCAGCTAAAATTTGAACACACTTTAGTATTCCTGTTAATTCAGCTTGGAAGACTGAAGTGAGTCTTCCAAGTGGTGTACTTATCTTGAGATCGAGTTCTGGTGAGAATATTCCATAGCCAGCTCTCGTCTTAGTTTTGGATCCATCAGTATACATGGTTATGTTGGCGCCTTGTGGGATATCATCCATTGTGATGAAAATGTTTGACAAAACTGTATTTGGGTAGAATTCTGTCGCACTTACCATCTATGAGGGGGTCTAGTTTAATAGCTTCTCTCAGTATGCTCCTGTGTCCAATGATTCTACCTCTGTCATGCCACAGGTTGAGTGAAGATAGCCTTAATGCTGTTTTGACTGCAGTCTCTCTTATAAGAAGGTCGAGTGGTTGTAGACATAACAGTGCTTCAAGAGCTGCTGTGGGTGTTGTTCTCATAGCGCCGGTGATGGCAAGACACGCCATCCGTTGGATGTGCTTTGAGATTGCTGTGACTTGTTTAGTTTTCGACTACCAGACTATTGCACCATATGCGATAGTTGGTCTTATGATCGCGGTATATATCCATTGGGTGATCTTGGGAGACAGGTCCCATGTTTTACCAACCGCCCTGCGGCATTGACAAAATGAGATCCAGGCTTTTTCCAGCTTGGATGGTTATATGCTCATTCCAGTTCAGTTTTGTATCCATGATTAATCCTAGATATTTTACTTTATCTGTGAGTGTCAGAGGGACATTAAAGAGAGCTGGCATGTTCATGAGCTCGAGTTTCCTCTTTCTCGTAAACAGTATCAGCTCTGCCTTTTTTGGGTTAACTGTTAGCGAATGGCTGTCGCACCAGTTCTCAACAATCATTAGGGCACTCTGCATGAGATTGCAGAGTACACCATCAAAACTGCCATTTATCATGATCACTATGTCGTCAGCATAGCCAACGGCATAGTATCCTGAGTTGTTTAATTCCAGGAGGAGGCTATCAACTACAAGAGATCCCACAAAAGGGGTGAGAGGACTCCACGTTGATGACAGCCTCTTCCCGCAACTTTTTTTGATGTTACGTCATCTAGTGTTACTTGGACTGTTCTTAGACCAAGCATATTTTTTATCCAGCCCCTCATAGTGGGGTGAATCCCGTGAGATGTTAGAGGATTATCTATACTCTTAAATGTTGTTTTGTCGAAAGCACCTTCAATATCAATGAACGTCTCTGGGGTTGTACAAAAGAAGTAAACTAAAAAATATCTTAACTTTCAAAATGAAGGGCTAAGACACATTCTAGATGTACCATGGTATATAAGAAATGATAATATACATAAAGACTATGGAGAATGTAGGAAGTGAAATTCGAAAATCTACAAGGAAACACAAAACCAAAATTATTTCAGCATGTGAATTTGGGAACAAGGGGACTTCGTCATAGTAAGAAGATTAAAACGAATTAAACCATTCGAGCTAGTGCAATGATAGTGCAAAAGCAGTCAGTTATAGTGGGTGATTGTGCAAAAGAAAAAAACTATGGGAAAGCTCCTAACAATTTAGTATTTTAGGAATTGAACTAAGTTACTACTCACTGGTCTCAAACTAAATTGTAACATTACATAATGACAATAATGAAATTATTATTAAAAAAATATAGATTAGAGACAACATAGATAATAATTTTGTATGTGTCTATTATCTCACGTAATTCAGTGCTCTTCCGCACTCGTGGTCGCAAGAAGTAGTCTAAATCTTTCAATTTTACATTTTACTCATTGGTCTCAAACTAGATTGTAACATTACATAATGACAATAAGGAAATTATTATTAAAAAAAAATATTAGAGACAACATAGATAATAATTTTGTATGTGACTATTATCTCACGTAATTCAGTGCTCTTCCGCACTCCTGTTCGCAAACAGTAGTCTAAATCTTTCAATTTTACAATTCTGCTGCATTATCTTAGTTATATTGCAATATATGGACTAGGAAGGGAAACTATTTAATGAATCTTATGGGATATATTTATCTGGTTCGACTTATGTGAAGATTCTCTCAGCTGTAGCTTCTACATTGCTTATTTTTACATTTTTTACAATTATTTCATTCGACTTGAAAACAACAGGGATATAAATAAGACACTAATACTAGAGGAGCTCGAGAAAGATGGTTATGGGATGCAGAGGGTGGTTCTATGTAACGTATATTGGTGAATAGAAATAAATGGAATCTCTCAGTAAAGTATGTACAGTAAAGTAAATTTATTAATGTGAAAATATTCAACAGAGGAAATTAAATACGTCATGGAATGGCCCCATGTCACAATAGCATGAAATAATACTGTCGCGGATAGGTGTTTATTATATAAAATAGGTATCTACCTGCAATATGTTACTTACTATTAGAATAACTTATACTAGACTTACCCGGGCATCGCCGAGTTACTCTACACGGCCAGACATACAAAGAAGCAAGAGAATTTTTGCCTGGAGACGAGTATTTATGTGTAACTCGAGCCCGGTGGTGTGAACGGGAGCGTCGCAGCCGCATACGACATAGTACAGTAACACTTAAAATCCCTAATCACACATCACTTCACGCATTTCCAGTCCTTGGTACGCACACTCTTCTTCAACGGCCGACGGGTACAGTTCATAGGGCTGTGGTTTATCTAGCTACACTTTGACGGGACTACGGGTGCAGCTTGCTTTCTGGGGACTTGTAGAATTATAGTGGAGTATTTGGACGAGTTGTTGTTGCAACGAGAGTTTACTGTCTTGTCATTCGCCCGCCTCTCCGGCCATCCTGCTGGATAACCGTAACTGTTGATAGTGTCCAATTACCTTCTCTTATTCCCCTACCAGAAATTGCTCTCCCCCCCCCCCTTTTGGCGTTTTTCGCAGGCGGTTCCATTACGTGGGAATTCATAGCGATTCACAACGAATTACATGATACACATTCGTTAACAATAAGAAGATAGCTCGCTTACAATTAAAATGAACAAGGAAAACTAAAATGATTGAGCAACGTTCGTCTTAATACACTCATCATAGTTATTGTCACATATGTATTATACTGGTAATAGAGTTACCTAAAAACCATGTGCGTCCCATTATAACATTACCACACAAAATATAATCATTCTTATGGGCACGAAAGTTGCCTCTTCAACAATGTGGTGCTCAATATATAACAATATCACTCTAATATAACAACATGATTTGGGCACCAGAGCATAACAACAATGTGTTTCCAATATAATATCTCATTGATTACGATGTTCACAATATGTAATAGATTCTCCTTAATATAACTTCCCTTGACCTGCCTCAAGAACAATGTGCTCAATGTGCTACAGCCATTTGAATTAACCAAGCAATACTGTGCTCCCAATTATATATCAATATCTCTCTAATATAACAACCTCATTTGGGCACCAATGTGCACCTCAATATAACATTATCTGACTGCATACAATACTCATTATTATATATTCTACTTTTCAAATTAACTCGTATTACTTATATAATATAATAGCTTTTTTGTAACTCTACTGGAATGGCTCAACGGCATCTACATTCCCTAAAATACTAACTCAATTTACTACATCCTGCTAATCGCTCAATATAAAAATACAAAATTTTATACAAACAAAACTTGAGATCAGACCCTTAATATTAAAAAAAAATATTACATATCTGTAATAGCATCAGCGGCCATTGTTATTTTTATTTGTTTACCATCTTTTAAGGTAATAATTGCGGGTTTCGTATTATTTCATCAACATTTATATAAACCTACCAATGTAAAGACTAATAAAACAATAACTATAATAAATAAACTATTTCCTATCGATACTATTTGATTAACCTTATGCTTTTTGATATTACTGAATCCGTTATGTATATTTTCTTGCCGTCTCGGTTAAGGGCATTCACGAAACTACGAGTATCCTTAAATGGTTTAGCTACATATAAAGATGGAACTAGCAACATTGCAGCATTATTGTGAATTACGTTTAAAGATAAGTTAACTATCGGAACCAAGTTATTTTTAATGGTATCACTCGGTGACCTACTCAAGGTACTATATATGCTACTAACAACCGTTGATAGGTGCAAGATTTATGAAACTATACTGTGCCGCGATTCTTTAGCACCAACTGACTGTTAAAACGTCCACTATCAAACAAAATAGTAGCTTTATCCGTCGTTGGACAAACATCCATGTGATTTGATGTCTCTAATGGAATAAACTCTATATGGTTCATTCTAATGGCTGTAATATCTTCTTCTTTTTAAAATAGGCTTACAGCCTGTTTTTTCACCTTTACGGAGTTGCTTGTGATGTCGACACCTAGCTATCCCTCCATCTCTTTGGTGGTCTGCCTGGGGGTCTTTTAGAGTGTGGGTTTCCGTCTCTGGCGATTTTTGCAATTCTGATGTCTTCCATTCTGTTAATATGTTGGTACCATTCTCGTCGTCTCTGCCTCATCCACCTTACTATGTCCTGTACGTCGTACGTTTGTCTTATGTCTTGGTTGGGTATTCTGTCACGTAGTGTGTGTCCCGTGATACTTCGGAACGTTCTCATCTCTGCCGTTCGGGTTATGCTCTTGGTTTTGCTGTTGTCTGCTCTAGATTCTGCGGCGTATGCGATTATTGGTCGCATGATTTATATATTCGGGCCTTTAATCCCAGTTTCAGGAATGGGTTCTTCCATATTATCTCCCTTAAGCAGCCGGATATTTTAGATGCTTTGGAGCATTTCGTTTGGTTCGTTACCTCCGACGTCCTGTCTTGATAGGCGGTTATTTCTACCCCTAAGTACCTAAAGGACATTACTTGCTCTATTATTACGTCGTTAATGGCCAGTTTGCATCTGGTGGGTCGAGATTATATAATCGATCGTGGATGAGTGTCCTTGCGTGTTGGACCAGGTTATCTTGTGTTGTGGCTTGTGATTGAAATACGTATTGTTTATTCTCATCTCGTTTTGTGCACAAAATGTGGCGAGAGTTTCTCCGCTGTTGTTGACGTGTGCTTCATTGAAACGTTGTTTTACGCCATCTACGATTGCGTTACCAATTCTGGCATTCAGATCGCCCATGAGGATCTTCTGTTCGGTACGTATTCTGTCGACTTCGGTCTGCAGATGCTCGTAGAAGGTGTCAATTTCCTCTTTGCTTTTGATAGTGTCAGGAGCGTACGCGCTGATAATATGTATTTTGTCCCTGCCGGTGTCTAGGACTACTCTGAGGATTCTTTCATTGACGTTAGCAGGATGTATCTTCTATATTCTGAATTTATCAATGATTAGCAGATCTATAGATACTCCGGTTGTGGCTCGTTTGTGTTTTTCAGTCCCACAATACTTCAGTATGTATCCTTTATATGTAAGATCGCCTTTTCCTCTGCGTTTGGTTTCTGATAAAGCACATATATCTATGTTGTGTGTTTACATCTCTAGTAGAATTTGTTGAATTTATATTACTAAATAAGTTTAGCTAACTAAACGCTTTAATATTAGTAGTCGGTAATTCTCTCAGATTCTGATTTAACGTATTGTAATTACTATGTAATTATAATACTATTAAACAAAAGATATTCTGGTCGTTTTGAATCGACTTCAATAAATAAAAATGTAGTAAGTACAAAATTATAAAACATATTGTATAAGTGTGAACCCACCTCTTAGCAATCTACATATCTAGATTTCGATCTTATTAGATCTCGTCAGTGTAGCTCAGCTAGTGAGGATGAATTCACACAAAATCTCGAGTGGTTATATACAAAAACAGTACAACTTACCCTCGTAGAGGGAAGTTAAACGCCATCTGGCGGCACCACATCTATTAGCAATGCACACCCATATGGTAATAACCGTCAACATGCTCATGTCTTCAGGATCACCGGGTAGTGCCCTCTAGAGAATAATATTCCAACAGAGTGCTTGAGATATCAGCACAAGGCCAATCGTATAAAACATATATGTGTGAACCCACCTCTTAGCAATCTACATATCTATACTTATCCTGAAGACATGAGCATGTTGACGGTTATTACCATATGGGTGTGCATTGCTAATTGATGTGGTGCCGCCAGATGGCGTTTAACTTCCCTCTACGAGGGTAAGCTGTACTGTTTTTGTATATAACCACTCGAGATTTTGTGTGAATTCATCCTCATTATCTGAGCTACACTGACGAGATCTAATAAGATCGAAATCTAGATATGTAGATTGCTAAGAGGTGGGTTCACACTTATACAATATGTTTTATACGATTGGCTTTGTGCTGATATCTCAAGCACTCTATTGGAATATTATTCATATTCTCTAGAGGGCACTACCCGGTGATCCTGATAACATGAGAATGTTGACGGTTATTACCATATGGGTGTGCATTGCTAATAGATGTGGTGCCGCCAGATGGCGTTTAACTTCCCTCTACGAGGGTAAGTTGTACTGTTTTTACAAAATTATAAATCTTTAGCCAACTGCGGGTAACCTGATATACAATGATCGGGTACCGGCGAGTTACTCAGTTTAATGTTTCAAAAGCGTCTTAACTTAATCACTCTACAAACATTTATTATTATATATTATTATTTGGTATAATAATGTTAATAATGTTAATGTAATAGCCTACACCGAAAGGTAAAAGGCAATTGATAATATATATATATATATTATTTGGTAATAACCCGAATTAAATCAAGGGTACTATAATATCGCGATATATTGCCTAAATATGACAATAAATAAACTAGATTGGACTTGTGGTTTGCGAATATTAAAAAAATTGTTATATTCAGCACTTTCTCAGCTCATGAATGTTTGCTTTGGCGATTATTTGAGCAAATTCTGGCTGTATGACCTGATTTTTGGCACTTATAACAAATAGGTCTACCATACATTGTGCACGATTTATAAACGTCATTGATTTAATCTGTCTCTATTTTTGTCGGGTTTAGACACACCCATATTGGTCAACACTATTCCTTGGCGTCACTGCTTCAGATCGATTTTGTCTATTAAACGCTGGGACTTGTCTATTGGCCCGGCCTATCCCATTACTATTTCCACGGCTACTGAAATGACCGAAATAATAATATAGTTATGTCTTAGTGTCTGTTTGGATTATTATACCAGCCTTTATAGTTTGAAGCAGAATCAAAATTACTCAAATAATCGTCAGCTCTATTCCGCGCGAGCTCAAAACACGTTGGTGCAGTTGGTGCAGTGAACTGCGGGTCACTTGTGTCTGGTTTAAGCTGAGATCAGCGAAAGTCCTATCCATGTTGAGTCTCATATTACGACTCGCACGTCCGTTGCTACTTGAACCCAGGGTGTTCCATTCGCGATTTTTCCGCGATTCAGTCGTTTTAGTTGGGAACGCGAAAGGGTCAGACTCGTAACTATACTGCAAATCAATGGCAATATTTTCCACCTAATATTTTGGAAATTTTGTGTACAACGCGTGGTCGGTACCAACTAAAATTTCTTTAATCTGCCCCTAATATTTGCCTCAACCGGTGACTTCACATAATCTCGAGAACACGCTGTCATATAAAGCCCTACGAAATTGTCCATTATTGTTCAGTTCTACTTCCGTGCAAAAACCAACCATCAATGCAAACGAACCAAGAGCAAAGCTAACAAAGCATTATACTGAGGATATTCCCGAGATCGATGAAAACGAGATCAACATCGCTTTAAAGAGCATGAAGAAAGGTAGAGCACCCGGCACTGACGGTATAGTAACGTAGTAACGTAGTAACGGAGTTACTACAAGCAGGCGGACCAATTCTGATAAAACAACTAGAGACTCTTTTTAACCACTGTCTAGACACAGGAACGATACCATCCGAATGGAACGGCTCTACCGTCATACTAATGTACAAGAAAGGTAGCAAGCAAGATCTAAAAAACTACCGACCGATCTCACTATTATCTCATGTATATAACTTGCTAACGAAAGTAATAACTAATCGAATAACCCAACCTCATGGATTCGCACCAACCACCGGAACAAGCGGGTTTTAGAAAAGGCTTCAGCACCATGGACCACATCCATACAATTAAACAGGTGATGGCAAAGACTGAAGAATACAACCAACCTCTATACTTAGCTTTTATCGGCTTCGAGAAAGCGTTCGATACAGTGCAGTTCTGGGCACAAATCGATGCATTACAGCGATGCAAGATCGACTACCGTTACGTCCGACTCTTCAAAAATATGTACAAAAATGCATCCTTAACAGTACCTTCGACTTCACAAATGCTATCCCAATCGAACGCGGAATCCGACAAGGGGACACAATCTCGCCCAAAATATTCACCAACACCCTAGAGGATGCCTTTAAAACACTAGACTGGCAGACAAAAGGCATACATATAAACGGAGAATATTTATCGAACCTACGCTTCGCAGATGATATAACACTTCTTTCACATGATCCCGAAGAACTAACACTTATGCTAGAGGAGCTAAGTTCTGCAACGAGAGGCGTAGGATTACAAATGAATATTGGAAAAACTAAGGTGATGTCAAATAGACCAATTCTTACACCAATCCACATCCAGCAAGACATTATCGCAGTGGGTGAATATATATATATATATATATATATATATATATATATATATATATATCTTGGTCACTCTCTTGCTTTTGGAAAAGACGCTCAAACCTCCGAAATAGAACGACGGAAAAAACTCGCTTGGGGCGCCTACGGAAAACTCTACAATGTATTTAAAAGTAACTATCCTCAACACCTCAAAACTAGAGTTTTTGAACAGTGCATCATGCCAACTCTCACGTATGGATCCGAAACGTGGACTCTCACCGAGAGTAACATGGAAAAAATGAGAGTTATTCAGAGAGCAATGGAGAGATCAATGCTGGGCATTACACTAGCAGATAGGCGGACAAACGAGTGGACTAGAGCCAAGACAAAAGTGATGTGGCCCAACGGATCACTACATTGAAGTGGCAATGGGCTGGTCACCTGATGAGAACTGTAGATGATCGATGGACCAAGAAGGCAAAGGTATGGAGACCTCGAAGAAGTGCCAAACGAAGTATTGGTCGCCCTAAAGCCAGATGGAAGGACGATATCGTTAAGATTGCAGGTGCACAGTGGACACGACGCACAAAACGAAAACGGCTGACAATGATGATGATGATGATGACTTCCGTGGCGTCTTTTTCAATAATAATATCCTCTATGTCGAGATTACTCTGTTTCTGTTTTGTCTGTTTGCTTAATACTTGGACTTAATTTAATTTTCTTATCTACCGTAAGAACTCCGGGGTCTAACTCTAATTCCTCCCCATTTCGTAATTTAGCTATCCAACCGTATTTTATTACCCAGAAGTTTAATGCCCCACAAAAACTACTAACTAAAGCAATAAGCAAAAACCCTACTAAATAAGTAACATGCACTGCTAAAAAACTGAATTAAGTAGTTAAAATTAAAATCTCAGATAATAATAAACGACATTGAACAGTCGAATAGTGCAGTCAGGATTAAAACAATATTTCACATTTATTAATTGATTGAAAAAATTGTGCACCAAACGCCTAAGTATGGACACGGGAGCCGATGAGGACACTACCGACTCCGAAGCGTTCAAGACGCAACGGGGAAAACGTGGGCGGCCTAAAAGTAAGTCAACACAACCCACCAAAAAACATAACCAAGAAACACGCGGTTCCGAATCGGACAGAAAAGAAACATCCAGCAAAGAGGGAGACTTCAAAACTCCGTATGCTCCCATAAATACACACACGCACACACCCAAAACAATCACCGAAAACACACAACAACCGTTGAACCACCATACAAAACAAAATGAACTACACAGGGAAAAAATGCGTATTATAAACAAAGCGATGGAAAATACGTATAAAATAAAAACTACGCTATCACGATACCAACTATCGACCGCTTGGGGTCGTCTTCTAAAATTTTATCATATCACAGGAGAGGATATAATCACACCAACGAAAGACGGCTATATCCTTAAAACAAACTCAGACACAGAAAAGACCACTTTAATGCTAAATCAGCTAAAAACAAACAAAACAATTACGGAATTCACAGCGGCACCAAAACAACTTACCCCAAATAGAACTGAGCATTCTATCTCTTACTCGGCTATAATATGCGACGTCGAATACGAAATCTCAGATGAGGAGCTGAGCACTCACTTAGCAAGTTTAAACATAGAGCACAGATACTGCAAAAGAATTATAGCAAGAGCATTTAATAAACCGACGCAAAAAATTAGAATCATTACAGGAAGTCAGGAGGCATTCCAGAAACTTTTAAAGGGCATCTACTTCCAATACCAGCATTACCCAGTTACAGAGAGCCTAGCCCCGCAACCTATACCACAACCATGCACAAAATGCCATAGCTTTACCCACGCCACGGAGGCCTGCTCCGTGCCGATTATATGCGGGAAATGCAACGACACGCACCCTACACACACATGTACTTCTACGCTGCCGCCGAAATGTAAAGCCTGCGGTGAAGAAGGACACGAGGCATGGAACACCAAATGCAAGAGACGTCCAACAACTCCAATAGAAGGTATCCCAAATATACAAGTTAAAACTGTAAATAAAAAAAGCGCGGAAATTCAAAAAAACATCACGGAACCCTCACGAATCCACAAATCCCTTACTATACACGACCACATTATACAGAAATACACCACGAAACTAAATGAACGCAAAACAGATAACAGACAAGAACTAATTAAAAAACTCAAACAAAGATTTATCGAACTTTACAACATAGATACCGTTCTGTCGTTCTCGGGCAACAGACTGTATATACTAATGTTCGACCTATACGATTTGGACGCAATCTCTCCCACTGAGCCTGCAGATGGATTAGGCGTAAGAACTGCAACTACCACATTAAATGACTTAAATGGATAGAATCAAACTTCTATACGCAAACATTAATAGCTACGCCAACAAAAAGCTAATAATTTACAACTTTATCGAAAGAAATGACATGGATGGATGTCTATTAGTAGAATCAAAGACGACAACGGAGACTAACACGGACTACAGGAACTGGTATACTCTAAAAAGACATGGACATATAACAAACAACGCCCGAGGAGGAGCTCTGGTGCAAATGCATCCGCGCGCACAACTAGGCAAAGCTAACCCACCAAAACTAAATAACCCTCTCAATGAGTGCATCCATTTCACCCTTCCATTCCAAGATGACAGACTGCATATTTTTCTAATATACATCCACCCAACATCCCTGTTGGAAGAAAATATATTTATAAAAGCTTCACTTTGTAAATATGCAATTATAATTGGTGACATAAACCTAAACACACGTAAACGGAGACAATTACAAACTTTCATTAGCAATTCAGAGTTTACCTTAAAAGACACAGGCCCAACATTCATCATGCCTAACAACAACGACTCTACTCCAGACGTAATTATGCACACAAAAAACATTACGAACAACATAACTAACGTCACGCTGACACCAGACCTATGCTCTGACCATCTAGGAATTACTTTTGAAATAGACACTAAGATACGGATCCCACAAACAGAACCAAACAATACTCGGACACTAGACAAGAGACAGTATAAATTTATAGAGAAAGACTTAGTTAACTATATAACCAACAGGAACCATCAATGCACTAGCTCCGAACAGATCCTGCAATTTCAAAACACAATAACAGACACAATTATGAAATATAGCACGATCACTAGCAAGAAATTCTACAAAAATAGATTACCGAAATTCATACTTGCACTGATAAAACAAAAAAGGAAAATATACAGACAGTACACAAAAACAAAGGACAGACTCTTAAAGACAGAATACAACAGACTTAACAAAAACATACAAAAAATGACTCTACAATACAGAACAGGGAAATGGTTGGATGTCTGCCAAGAAATTGAACAAGACAGGGGCAGGTCATACTGGACAAAAATTAAAAAAATATCCAGATACAAAAAAAAACAACATATCGAAGCACTAAGTGACGGGCAGACAGTAAAAGACAAAGACATTGACAAAGCAAACATATTTGCGGACCACTTCGAGAAAGCCTTTACACTAACGGAAAATCAAAACTTTGATGACATACACTTTAACGAAATCAACTCCTGGTTCGAAGATTACATTCACTCCTATGACAATATTCCAGTTCAAGAAATAACAGAAGAAGAATACTACTCAGTTCTAGGAACAGGGAAAAATACAGCCCCGGGACACGATCTATTGACAAAAGAACTACTAAGACACTTTACTGAAGACATACAACTATACATTCTCCAAATATACAATTACTGTTTACAAAACAAACTGTACCCCAACACATGGAAAAAAGGTGTAGTTATCACTATTTTGAAAAATGGACAGGAAAAAACAGCCCCTAGTAGTTACCGACCCATTACACTATTACCAGTAATGGGAAAAAACCTAGAAAAAATAATCAAGAACAGAATTTGGGCACTAGTAGAACCCAAGATTCCAAGCTACCAATTTGGATTCAAACCCGGACTCTCCACGACACATCCACTGTATGTCCTAACGAATAACTGTCAAGCAACTTACCTACAGGACGAACACACGGCAGCCCTTTTTATAGACATTAATAAAGCGTTCGATAGTGTCTGGCACAAAGGCTTAATATATAAAATGCACACTCTGCAAATACCCCAATACATCATTCTTATGACATACAGCTTTCTAACAGACAGACAATTACAAATACAGACTAACAACTCATACTCTAGACCATTTTTCACTACCCAAGGACTACCACAAGGCTCCCCACTCTCGCCCTTATTATACAATATTTATTGCCACGACATTTACAACCATAACATGGTAAACAAAGAGCAAGTCAACCTGCAACAATATACTCTACAATACGCAGACGATACGGCATTAATTACACATAGGAAACGACTAGAGGACGCAACAAACTCCTTACAAAGACTCGCAGATGAAACAATGAAATGGTTCAAGAAGTGGAGACTGCAGCCTAACCCAACTAAGTGCCAGCTACTGTTAACGAACCATAGAATTAAAGATAACTCACCTACAATTAAAATAAACGGAACAATCGTACAACCGACTAAGACAATTAAATATCTAGGCATGACTATAGACAACCACCTAAAATTCGACAAACATGTAAAAAAAATAAGAATAGAAGCCACCAAACGAGCGAAACATTTTCGATGCTTAACATACGGGAACAAAGGCATTTCTTTGAACACCGCGACCAAAATCTACAAATCCATCTGCAGGCCAATGATTGACTACGGACAGATTATACTGAAGAACGCACGAGACAACTGTAAGAAGATAACTGACATAACAGAACGGAAGACACTAAGACTGATCACCAAACTTAGACATCCCAACAACCCACTTCACAATATTTCCAACACAAATCTATATAGATCCACCAAGATCATCCCTATCCAAGAGAGACTCGAACTACTACGAAGAAGATTCCAAGAGAAAGATAATAACAGAATAATACTGAGCGAACTATGCATAGCAAGACAACACAGACGTACTAAAAAAAAACACCCGACTCAGACACTACACGAATCCTATTACATACCCTAAAATTACACCATACAATAGAGGCCTTAACCTACTACCAGAATTAGTTTTTGTTGAATTATAATTTGGGACACCTTCTACTTTAAGTCTATCTATATTATTATATTTATTTTTATTTTTATTTTTTAAGTTTGTTAAGTTTAAGTCAACTTACTTTTATAACTTCTTATTTTTACATCCTTTACTACTAAAAAAATGTACACATGTAAACACAAAACAGGCAGAAAGACCCCCAAGGGGGTCGATAGCCCAATAAAGATGGTTTATATATATAATAAACGACAAATCCCTAAACAACACATGTGGACTCTACTAATATAACTCGCGAAAAATGTAACTACTGTGTGAATAACATCGAAAACATCTACTCGCATTATGTTACTTACATACTATTACAATAACTTAAACTACACTTACACAGGCATAGCCATGGTCGAATTACTCTACTCGGCCTGCAAGAAAGAGAGTTTTTGCCTGTGGCACGAGTATTTATGCGTTACTTGAACATCATGCCCGGTGGAGTGAACGTATTTATTGCATCTCTTACTTCTATATAAGTATTCTCTTTGAATGTTAAGTTTGTGTGAACAGTTCGACTTAAATAAGATACCGCAGTGAACTTATCCCCTATGATCCCATCCTCTATACCGCGCAGCGCCGTGGGGCCGCGCGCACGGCAGATTGTTTGCGGGTCTGTACTGACCAATTGCGGTGACCAATAAAATCCAAATTTTGAGGAATTCTTTACTAATGTCTTGCCGATCGTAATATATATATCTAAATTTTTTTTTATAATTTTTATAGGCGTTTTTGTATAATATATGTTGTAACGTAAATTATAATTTTTGACCATGACGCGCAATGTTCCTGGATTTGAAAAAAATTGCCTAATGTTTATAACAATATGTTAAAGAAAATGTGCCAAGTCTGTATGGGGCGCGATTTGGTTTTCTATTTTTTTTTTAATTTTAAACTTTTACGCTCATATCTGGATAATCCGGTTTTAGAGGATGAGTCCATAAAAAAATAATGCAACGTATTTTGTTTAATTTTTTTTTGGATCTTGGTTTAGAACATATCAGTGCACCAGATGGCCGAAGGAAATTGGAAAATTTTAATTCTACGTATTTTTTTTTTGGCGACAAACTTTTATATCATTATTATTATTTTTGACCATGACGCGCAATGTTCTTAGATTTGAAAAAAATTGCCTAATGTTTATAACAATATGATAAAGAAAATGTGGCAAGTCTGTATGGGGCGCGATTTTTTTTTCTATTTTTTTTTTAATTTTAAACTTTTACGTATATAATTATTATTATTTTTGACCATGACGCGCAATGTTCCTGGATTTGAAAAAAATTGCCTAATGTTTATAACAATATGATAAAGAAAATGTGCCAAGTCTGTATGGGGCGCGATTTGTTTTTCTATTTTTTTTTTAATTTTAAACTTTTACGTATATAATTATTATTATTTTTGACCATGACGCGCAATGTTCCTGGATTTGAAAAAAATTGCCTAATGTTTATAACAATATGTTAAAGAAAATGTGCCAAGTCTGTATGGGGCGCGATTTGGTTTTCTATTTTTTTTTTAATTTTAAACTTTTACGCTCATATCTGGATAATCCGGTTTTAGAGGCCATAAAAAAATAATGCAACGTATTTTGCTTAATTTTTTTTTTGGATCTTGGTTTAGGACATAGCAGTGCACCAGATAGCCGAAGGAAATTGGAAAATTTTGATTCTAAGTATTTTTTTTTCGGCGACCAATTCGAATATGTTTCATTATTATTATTTTTAAAATTCACTGGCATACAATTCATTTGAAAAAATTACACAATATTTATAACAAAATGACAATTAGAAAACAGAAAGTCCCAACGCGAGAACGTTGTTCCTTCTATTTTATTTTTATTTTTAACTTTTCCGCTCCTATCTGGACGAGGGCAAAGTCAAAATTATTTAATTTTCCATCATAGCCCACGGAGTTTTTTTTTTCAAATTTTCACTATTTGTTGCTAACCCAATAGTGGTTACAAAAAGTATTTTTTAGATTGACACGGATCCAGTTTTATATATTTTTACAGGCCTTTTACGTAGTTTGATCATTTAAATGGCTGCGCGAAATTCCCATGTCCGATTGGAAATATTATTACTTATTAATCAACTCCCTACTTTAAGGATAATAATTCATTAAAAATACTTATTTTACGAATAGTATTATGAGTTACAATGTGTAAAAAGGCTACACCCTCGACGGTGATTCGAACCCTCGACTCTGAGTTTTATAATGACAGCAGAAGAATTGAACAAACGATAGGTCGGTCTAAAAACATTGACTACGATTTTATATACAGTTTTTTATGCAATAGAGATATTCCGGATGCGAATGTTATGATAATATAGGGTAATTGTGCACTACAAATTATATTGGAATGAAATGTGCCTCAAATAATTACCTCGAAGAATGCCTTACCAATAAAAAGGATCAATTAGAAATTCCCATTTCCGATTGGGATTATTATTACTTATTAATCAACTCCCTACTTTAAGGATAATAATTCATTAAAAATACTTATTTTACCAATAGTATTATGAGTTACAATGTGTAAAAAGGCTACTCCCTCGACGGTGATTCGAACCTTCGACTCTGTGTTTTATAATGACAGCAGAATTGCTGGAAAAGTACTCAACATCTATTTCACTATATAGGAAAATATTGATCCATTTTATTGGTAAGGCATTCTTCGACGTAATTATTTGAGGCACATTTCATTCCAATATAATTTGTAGTGCACAATTACCCTATATTATCATAACATTCGCATCCGGAATATCTCTATTGCATAAAAAACTGTATATAAAATCGTAGTCAATGTTTTTAGACCGACCTATCGTTTGTTCAATTCTTCTGCTGTCATTAAAAAACTCAGAGTCGAGGGTTCGAATCACCGTCGAGGGTGTAGCCTTTTTACACATTGCAACTCATAATACTATTGGTAAAATAAGTATTTTTAATGAATTATTATCCTTAAAGTAGGGAGTTGATTAATAAGTAATAATATTTCCAATCGGACATGGGAATTTCGCGCAGCCATTTAAATGATCAAACTACGTAAAAGGCCTGTAAAAATATATAAAACTGGATCCGTGTCAATCTAAAAAATACTTTTTGTAACCACTATTGGGTTAGCAACAAATAGTGAAAATTTGAAAAAAAAAACTCCGTGGGTTATGATGGAAAATTAAATAATTTTGACTTTGCCCTCGTCCAGATAGGAGCGGAAAAGTTAAAAATAAAAATAAAATAGAAGGAACAACGTTCTCGCGTTGGGACTTTCTGTTTTCTAATTGTCATTTTGTTATAAATATTGTGTAATTTTTTCAAATGAATTGTATGCCAGTGAATTTTAAAAATAATAATAATGAAACATATTCGAATTGGTCGCCGAAAAAAAAATACTTAGAATCAAAATTTTCCAATTTCCTTCGGCTATCTGGTGCACTGCTATGTTCTAAACCAAGATCCAAAAAAAAATTAAGCAAAATACGTTGCATTATTTTTTTATGGACTCAGCCTCTAAAACCGGATTATCCAGATATGAGCGTAAAAGTTTAAAATTAAAAAAAAAATAGAAAACCAAATCGCGCCCCATACAGACTTGGCACATTTTCTTTAACATATTGTTATAAACATTAGGCAATTTTTTTCAAATCCAGGAACATTGCGCGTCATGGTCAAAAATAATAATAATTATATACGTAAAAGTTTAAAATTAAAAAAAAAATAGAAAAACAAATCGCGCCCCATACAGACTTGGCACATTTTCTTTATCATATTGTTATAAACATTAGGCAATTTTTTCAAATCCAGGAACATTGCGCGTCATGGCCAAAAATAATAATAATTATATACGTAAAAGTTTAAAATTTAAAAAAAAATAGAAAAAAAAATCGCGCCCCATACAGACTTGCCACATTTTCTTTATCATATTGTTATAAACATTAGGCAATTTTTTTCAAATCCAAGAACATTGCGCGTCATGGTCAAAAATAATAATAATGATATAAAAGTTTGTCGCCAAAAAAAAAATACGTAGAATTAAAATTTTCCAATTTTCTTCGGCCATCTGGTGCACTGATATGTTCTAAACCAAGATCCAAAAAAAAATTAAACAAAATACGTTGCATTATTTTTTTATGGATTCAGCCTCTAAAACAGGATTATCCAGATATGAGCGTAAAAGTTTAAAATTAAAAAAAAAATAGAAAACCAAATCGCGCCCCATACAGACTTGGCACATTTTCTTTAACATATTGTTATAAACATTAGGCAATTTTTTTCAAATCCAAGAACATTGCGCGTCATGGTCAAAAATAATAATAATTATATACGTAAAAGTTTAAAATTAAAAAAAAAAATAGAAAACCAAATGGCGCCCCATACAGACTTGCCACATTTTCTTTATCATATTGTTATAAACATTAGGCATTTTTTTTCAAATCCAAGAACATTGCGCGTCATGGTCAAAAATAATAATAATGATATAAAAGTTTGTCGCCAAAAAAAAAATACGTAGAATTAAAATTTTCCAATTTTCTTCGGCCATCTGGTGCACTGATATGTTCTAAACCAAGATCCAAAAAAAAATTAAACAAAATACGTTGCATTATTTTTTTATGGACTCAGCCTCTAAAACAGGATTATCCAGATATGAGCGTAAAAGTTTAAAATTAAAAAAAAATAGAAAACCAAATCGCGCCCCATACAGACTTGGCACATTTTCTTTATCATATTGTTATAAACATTAGGCAATTTTTTTCAAATCCAAGAACATTGCGCGTCATGGTCAAAAATAATAATAATTATATACGTAAAAGTTTAAAATTAAAAAAAAAATAGAAAAAAAAATCGCGCCCCATACAGACTTGGCACATTTTCTTTAACATATTGTTATAAACATTAGGCAATTTTTTTCAAATCCAGGAACATTGCGCGTCATGGTCAAAAATAATAATAATTATATACGTAAAAGTTTAAAATTAAAAAAAAATAGAAAACCAAATCGCGCCCCATACAGACTTGGCACATTTTCTTTATCATATTGTTATAAACATTAGGCAATTTTTTTCAAATCCAAGAACATTGCGCGTCATGGTCAAAAATAATAATAATGATATAAAAGTTTGTAGCCAAAAAAAAAATACGTAGAATTAAAGTTTTCCAATTTCCTTCGGCCATCTGGTGCACTGATATGTTCTAAACCAAGATCCAAAAAAAAATTAAACAAAATACGTTGCATTATTTTTTTATGGACTCAGCCTCTAAAACCGGATTATCCAGATATGAGCGTAAAAGTTTAATATTAAAAAAAAAATAGAAAACCAAATCGCGCCCCAGACAGACTTGGCACATTTTCTTTAACATATTGTTATAAACATTAGGCATTTTTTTTCAAATCCAAGAACATTGCGCGTCATGGTCAAAAATAATAATAATTATATACGTAAAAGTTTAAAATTAAAAAAAAAATAGAAAACCAAATCGCGCCCCATACAGACTTGGCACATTTTCTTTATCATATTGTTATAAACATTAGGCAATTTTTTTCAAATCCAAGAACATTGCGCGTCATGGTCAAAAATAATAATAATGATATAAAAGTTTGTCGCCAAAAAAAAAATACGTAGAATTAAAATTTTCCAATTTCCTTCGGCCATCTGGTGCACTGATATGTTCTAAACCAAGATCCAAAAAAAAATTAAACAAAATACGTTGCATTATTTTTTTATGGACTCATCCTCTAAAACCGGATTATCCAGATATGAGCGTAAAAGTTTAAAATTAAAAAAAAAATAGAAAACCAAATCGCGCCCCATACAGACTTGGCACATTTTCTTTAACATATTGTTATAAACATTAGGCAATTTTTTTCAAATCCAGGAACATTGCGCGTCATGGTCAAAAATAATAATAATTATATACGTAAAAGTTTAAAATTTAAAAAAAAATAGAAAAACAAATCGCGCCCCATACAGACTTGCCACATTTTCTTTATCATATTGTTATAAACATTAGGCAATTTTTTTCAACTCCAAGAACATTGCGCGTCATGGTCAAAAATAATAATAATGATATAAAAGTTTGTCACCATAAAAAAAATACGTAGAATTAAAATTTTCCAATTTCCTTCGGCCATCTGGTGCACTGATATGTTCTAAACCAAGATCCAAAAAAAAATTAAACAAAATACGTTGCATTATTTTTTTATGGACTCAGCCTCTAAAACAGGATTATCCAGATATGAGCGTAAAAGTTTAAAATTAAAAAAAAAATAGAAAACCAAATCGCGCCCCATACAGACTTGGCACATTTTCTTTATCATATTGTTATAAACATTAGGCAATTTTTTTCAAATCCAAGAACATTGCGCGTCATGGTCAAAAATAATAATAATTATATACGTAAAAGTTTAAAATTAAAAAAAAAATAGAAAACCAAATCGCGCCCCATACAGACTTGGCACATTTTCTTTATCATATTGTTATAAACATTAGGCAATTTTTTTCAAATCCAAGAACATTGCGCGTCATGGTCAAAAATAATAATAATTATATACGTAAAAGTTTAAAATTAAAAAAAAAATAGAAAAAAAAATCGCGCCTTATACAGACTTGGCACATTTTCTTTAACATATTGTTATAAACATTAGGCAATTTTTTTCAAATCCAGGAACATTGCGCGTCATGGTCAAAAATAATAATTATTATATACGTAAAAGTTTAAAATTTAAAAAAAAATAGAAAAACAAATCGCGCCCCATACAGACTTGGCACATTTTCTTTAACATATTGTTATAAACATTAGGCAATTTTTTTCAAATCCAGGAACATTGCGCGTCATGGTCAAAAATAATAATAATTATATACGTAAAAGTTTAAAATTAAAAAAAAAATAGAAAAAAAAATCGCGCCCCATACAGACGTGCCACATTTTCTTTATCATATTGTTATAAACATTAGGCAATTTTTTTCAAATCCAAGAACATTGCGCGTCATGGTCAAAAATAATAATAATGATATAAAAGTTTGTCGCCAAAAAAAAAATACGTAGAATTAAAATTTTCCAATTTCCTTCGGCCATCTGGTGCACTGATATGTTCTAAACCAAGATCCAAAAAAAAATTAAACAAAATACGTTGCATTATTTTTTTATGGACTCATCCTCTAAAACCGGATTATCCAGATATGAGCGTAAAAGTGTAAAATTAAAAAAAAAATAGAAAACCAAATCGCGCCCCATACAGACTTGGCACATTTTCTTTAACATATTGTTATAAACATTAGGCAATTTTTTTCAAATCCAGGAACATTGCGCGTCATGGTCAAAAATAATAATAATTATATACGTAAAAGTCTAAAATTTAAAAAAAAATATAAAAACAAATCGCGCCCTATACAGACTTGCCACATTTTCTTTATCATATTGTTATAAACATTAGGCAATCTTTTTCAAATCCAGGAACATTGCGCGTCATGGTCAAAAATAATAATAATTATATACGTAAAAGTTTAAAATAAAAAAAAAATAGAAAAACAAATCGCACCCCATACAGACTTGGCACATTTTCTTTAACATATTGTTATAAACATTAGGCAATCTTTTTCAAATCCAGGAACATTGCGCGTCATGGTCAAAAATAATAATAATTATATACGTAAAAGTTTAAAATTAAAAAAAAAAATAGAAAAAAAAATCGCGCCCCATACAGACTTGGCACATTTTCTTTATCATATTGTTATAAACATTAGGCAATTTTTTTCAAATCCAAGAACATTGCGCGTCATGGTCAAAAATAATAATAATGATATAAAAGTTTGTCGCCAAAAAAAAAATACGTAGAATTAAAATTTTCCAATTTCCTTCGGCCATCTGGTGCACTGATATGTTCTAAACCAAGATCCAAAAAAAAATTAAACAAAATACGTTGCATTATTTTTTTATGGACTCAGCCTCTAAAACAGAATTATCCAGATATGAGCGTAAAAGCTTAAAATAAAAAAAAAAATAGAAAACCAAATCGCGCCCCATACAGACTTGGCACATTTTCTTTAACATATTGTTATAAACATTAGGCAATTTTTTTCAAATCCAGGAACATTGCGCGTCATGGTCAAAAATAATAATAATTATATACGTAAAAGTTTAAAATTAAAAAAAAAATAGAAAAACAAATCGCGCCCCATACAGACTTGGCACATTTTCTTTAACATATTGTTATAAACATTAGGCAATTTTTTTCAAATCCAGGAACATTGCGCGTCATGGTCAAAAATAATAATAATTATATACGTAAAAGTTTAAAAATAAAAAAAAAATAGAAAAACAAATCGCGCCCCATACAGACTTGCCACATTTTTTTTATCATATTGTTATAAACATTAGGCAATTTTTTTCAAATCCAAGAACATTGCGCGTCATGGTCAAAAATAATAATAATGATATAAAAGTTTGTCGCCAAAAAAAAAATACGTAGAATTAAAATTTTCCAATTTCCTTCGGCCATCTGGTGCACTGATATGTTCTAAACCAAGATCCAAAAAAAAATTAAACAAAATACGTTGCATTATTTTTTTATGGACTCAGCCTCTAAAACCGGATTATCCAGATATGAGCGTAAAAGTTTAAAATTAAAAAAAAAATAGAAAACCAAATCGCGCCCCATACAGACTTGGCACATTTTCTTTAACATATTGTTATAAACATTAGGCAATTTTTTTCAAATCCAGGAACATTGCGCGTCATGGTCAAAAATTATAATTTACGTTACAACATATATTATACAAAAACGCCTATAAAAATTATTAAAAAAAATTAAGATATATATATTACGATCGGCAAGACATTAGTAAAGAATTCCTCAAAATTTGGATTTTATTGGTCACCGCAATTGGTCAGTACAGACCCGCAAACAATCTGCCGTGCGCGCGGCCCCACAGCGCCGCGCGGTATAGAGGATGGGATCATAGGGGATATCTTCACTCCGGTAATAAGATTCTCTATTCTTGCATATTTACTTCTGAATTGCATTGCGATTTTAAATCGTATAGAAAGGATAATTTATTTCTCATGTTTGCTAATTGAATTTTAGGTGAAAACACACGCGTCGATGCATTTACTAAATCTGTATGAATAAACTACATTTTTCGTCGATTATATTATGAAATGTGCATAAGCTAGAGTTGGTGATTTTATGAGTTGTAGCATACCGATCCTCTTGATTTCCGTGCGCCAAGCAACATTTTTGAGTGATAGCCATGTGAACAGAAAGGATTGTGTCGACCACTGTGCACCTTCGGTAGCAGCCCCGCCAATGCTGCATCTGTTCTCGTGGCCTTTCTGGTGGTCTCCAGTGCCTGGGTGATATTAGCCTCAATTGTGATGCCCAGGTACTTTAGGTGTCGCTTCATTTCTAAGTCGTGACCTATTAGTCTCAATCGTGCTGGTCCCCGAGTCCCTCTGGTGGATATGAAAGCCACCTCTGTCTTAGTCACCGCGATGGTGAGTCCCCTCTGTTTCTTCCAGTCGGCCATCTTCTCGACTGTTTCGCGTGTCTTTGCTTTGTGCCCCCGAAGTCACGGCCACGAACGACGATCCCCATGTCGTCGAAGAATGCGACCGAGTGAGCAGCTCCGGCCGGAAGGCGTCGTCGTAGGCCACGTTCCACAACAGGGGACCCAATACTGATCCTTGTGGGACCACTCCCGTGCCCTAAACGACGTTGTCTCCGGTGCCCGCGTGTGTGACCTCTCGGTCACTCAGGTACCCCTCTACCATGTATATGTATAGTGCGGTTTTCCGTAGCGGGCGTATGACGGTCTCCCATGGAAGCCTATTAAACGCATTGGCGACGTCCAGGGTGACCATCATGCAACATCTTTTGGTCCTCCATGTGCCTTGCCTCCTCCACGAGGTTTCTGACCGCTAGTATGGCATCCGTCGTGGAGCGACCCCGCCTAAAACCATATTGCCGTTCATGAAGCCCTTCTGTCTCCTAAAGACCTACGTATACCTATAATAACTGGTTTTATACTGGGAGTTCTGTATTGTTTGTAGGAAGATAATAAAAGATTAAAAATACAATTCCGTTATTATTTTATTGTTTATTGTATACAATCATAAGGTTAAGTTATGCAGTAATAAAACCTATATTAATCGTTTGTATTTTTCGTATTCAAGATCGTTCATAATTCAACTTTGTTTTTCCATTATTTTTTTTTTATTACTCTCAGAGGAAGTGATGGGGTGGCATGCGTCTCTTGTTAGTTCAAATAGCATACCGACGAATTCACACATAAAAACGGCCTACTCGTATATTATATATAAAAACAAAACCGCCCTTCATGCAACCCTTCGGTTCTCAGGTTTTATTTAATATTGACCCTAAAAAATTAATATATTATCACAGCTATTGGCACACCCTACGACTAACAAGAGGGATGGGTACTAAACGGTTTGTCCATTACAAAAAGCAGAGTGTTGTGTGTGAGTGAGTGAGTTTGTGGTGAAAGAAGGATTTTTGTGGTCGGCTTCGTTAATTCTTCTGGATGGACCGACGATTCAGTTGTTTAAATATGGGGCGCGTGCTGTTTGTTTCATTGGTGTTAGTTCTACATCTTGAAACACGAGCGAAATTAGTAAGATATTTTGTCGTAGAAAACTATGTGACATTTATTTCAGTCGAATTCATAAGCTGATGCAGTATGATTTAAAGATAACCAAGAGACTGGCGTTTCACGTTCTAGGTATTTGGGGTTCGGCAAATATTTGTCAGCCAAAAAATTGAGACAATTAATTATTATTTGTCAATATTCAATTCCCTTCTTGTCTTCTAACTACGAAATATCAAAATTAGCCATGGATATTTTATGTTGGGTCACATAAAATAAAAGCTCTTTTATGTTATATGACCCAACAGAACATATCCATGACCGGCTTTAAATTTCTAGGTAGTTGGGGTTCGACTAATATTTGTCAGCCAAATACTGAGACAATTAATTATTATTTGCTGGTATTCAATTCCCAGCTAGTCTCCCAACTACGAAAAATATCGATAGATTGTTTAGATAGAGATATATTTTATTGAGCATATGTAAAAATGTTCAATTGTTTTAATGATTTTAAACGATTATAAGGAAGATCAATTACTTTAAGCAAACTTATTAAGAGAGCTTTCTTGGCCTCCTGCGTGTTGTTTACCTTCTATGACAATTTACTCATAGCCAAATATAATGTTATGGGAAGGTCCATCTTTAAAAACTGCGATTTTCCGATTAAAAAATTAACTCCATAGAATTGTTATTAATATTTTAGAGTATTTTATTACAACAAAAAGAAATATGTACCTCTCACTGATATGGCACATTGTACATTGTACATTTGATTCAGATGAAGTGCATTTTTTTAATTAAAAATTTTAAGAATATAAACATTAGGAATGTATGCAAATATCCATAACATTTGCGTTAAAATGTTAAAAATATTGGAATATCAAAAAGCTACATTATTTTCAAATAATTGATTTCTTTCAATTAAAAAAACTTCCTTATGTAACTATCAGCCGGTAAAGGGAGAAGCTCACAAAAGTTTTCTTTCAATTATTATGATACGTATGATAAATAAATATATACTGGCCACATACGATTTTTTTCGTGTTTGGGAAATGTTGGGCAAAGTTATTGAATAACCATTTTTCCCAATTAAGGGACAATAAAACAATATTTGTTTTATTTACAATTCCAATTTGTTACTAATGCTATGACCTACAGTTAAACTAATTGTAAATTTTATACAAGCCACATAATTTTCTTAATATATTTTACAAAAACTAAAATTGTGGCGTTATATGTTGCAATGGTGTTAATTGGCTTGCTTTTATGCGCAATAATATGTGTTTTTTTCGTTTAGGATCATTATCCATAATAGAAAACTTTTTGTTTCAAGTGTAGATTATTATAAATTTTTAATAATTTTGTGATAATGTTTACTCGAATTGGTGTTGTGGCTGTGCTTTTATATTTTTTCGTGTGTTGAGCAAATATTGTTAAAAAAATCAGTCAGTCTTGTTCAAGTACTTTTCGTTATTTTGATTTTCGCGGTTCTCCTTCTCGTGGTAGAGCTTCAGCAGGTCCATCGCGTCCTGTGCCTGGCGTTTCTCGATCAGATAGCGACCCGACGCTTCTTTAAGTTGTTCCAAAAAAACCTTATCGGGGAACGTAATGTCTGCGAGCGATTCGGGATCCATGTCGCTTAAAAGCTCCAGTTCTGGGCCGCCGAGTAGCGACACGTGGCACAAATTTTGTTTGAGTTTGTCCACCAGCCCTACGAGCTCGGGGCCACCTTTGCTGTCGTCCAGTTCGTCGATCGAGAGGCGGCATGGAGGCATTGGCGGCAGCCACTTTTGGTCCTTATTTAATACCATAAGACTTGTGTGCGGCTCTAGCGTTGCGAAGTATTCATCGTCGTCGATTTCTGTCCCATCTGCTTCTAAGACCTAGAATGAAAAATGGATTTAAGTCAAATGTACGATAGGTTTATTATTAATAAGATATATTTAGCAAAACTATCAACGATAAACGAGAAAGTGAAAGTTAGTGACTGCCAGCGTTCATAAATGTTAGTTTTTCGTTTAGATTTCACATAAGCGAGGCTTTTTCACGTTCTGTGCGCAGGAGGAGTAATCGCCACTTCAAAATGATATATATTTATATATATATATATATATATATATATATATATATATATATATCTATATATATATATATATATATATATATATATATATATACCCGAAATAAAAACACTGTACTGCTAAGGCAGAAATGAATTTTTTAGGCTTGAAATGTAATGGCGATAATATATATCATAATTTCTATTGAAAATTAGTAGTTGATTTCGCATTAAATCAGAATATTGTTTCTTAGATTTACACAATTCACAAGAAAATGTTCTGCTTCAAATTTAAATAACCCGAAAGAAATGTATTTGAGCATCTCCAAAATTACTTGATATATGGAATGGTGGTGTATCTACTACTTGTACTATCTTCATTTCATTCATAGAATAAAATATAGGAGACGTTTTCTCAATATTGATTGCAATTGTATTAATTGATATTTCAACTTGAGTAAAAAAGCAAGTAGAATCATATGGTACACAAGTTTGATTCGGGCATTGAATTGTTACAAAAATATTATGTTGAAGTGATACACGAAAATGTGTATTGGGCCAGAATTATATCTACTTCTGTTTCTAGGAACAGAAAATCAATTATTAAGTGGATCTTGATTGATTCGATTGGTTAACAAGTATTTGATAATTTCAGTTTGATGTTCTTCTACAGTTCCAAAATACTAGATATGATTAGCTTAAATTCGTCAATACAATACATATTTCCGCACTTTTGGTTTTCTTTAAATATTTCTATATTATATACAAATAAATAGCACTTTATAATGTTGTAACCTTGACATGTAAAGAAACTAATATTTCATTCTTTCTTGAGAAATTTGCTGTTTCTATTGCAGGGGCAGATTTCATCTGACTGGTGGAAGATGCAGTTTTAATAGCGGCCGAAATAGAGTTGCTAAATACTGTAGCATATTTAACAAACATATTTTGAATAGAATTAGGATCCATATATATATATATATATATATATATATATATATATATATATATATATATATATATATATATATAACTGCTATTTTTATCATTGCCCTAAATGTACCGGTGTGAAGTTATCCATTTTCGATAAATCCGGGAGCCGCGCGGGGTCGCGACGCGAGTTGATGATTCTCCAGTAGTGGAGCATTAAAAAAATTGATTATTGGTACAATTGTTTACACATGTCTTGTTAACCATAATATAAGAATAAAAAAAATTAAGTTGATTTAGTTAGTTGTTATTGAATAAAATTTGCAAGAAAACATTTTGCACCAAGGAATAGGGTACTCTATGGCAGTATTCCGCAAACTTTTTCTGATCAAGGTACACCTACCAAATCAAGACATTTTGGAGGTACACCAAAGAAAAAACTATCAAAAAATCTATATAATATGAAAAGATGTTTAGTGTTAGGGTAGTTATGGTAGATGGTAGATTCACTTAGGAAAATAAGAGTTCATGCTTCTCTTAATAGTTTTAAGTGTTTCACTATCAAAGCACTGCATTATTGCACGGCACACACTTTGCGGAACACTGCTCTAAGGCATTCTTTTTTTTATGAAATAATGTTGATTTATATCAATGTACGAGGCATATCCAGAAAGTAAGAGTACTGAATTTTTGTAGGTGTTACAATTTTTTATTTAAACAAAAAAATTACGTGAATAGTACATAATAAAAGCTATTTTTCGCCATTCCTCTCTATGCAGGTAGTGTAGCGAGGTATACATTTTTTGATGCCTTCCTCGAAGTAGTTTCCCGCCAACTCCTTCGTCCACTTCTCCAATTCCTCCTTTACCTCCTCGTCGGTTAAAAACCTTTTTCCACCCATGTGCAGCTTCATGGAGGTAAAGAGATAGTAATCTGAAGGTGCTAGATCAGGGGAATGCGCGGGATGGTTCAGGACATCCCACTTAAACGAGGCGAGCAGTTCCCTCGTGGCGTTGGCCGTGTGTGGTCTGGCATTGTCGTGCAGCAGGCAGACTCCTTTTGTCAGCATGCCTCTCCTCTTGTTCTGAATCGCCCTCCGCAATATTTTTAAGGTCTCACAGTATCTTGCAGAGTTGATGGTCTCCCCTTGAGGCAGATATTCGATTAAAATTATGCCTTGACAGTCCCAAAACACGGATGCCATGACTTTCTTGGCTGAAATTGTGATTTTGAACTTTTTGGCGGAGGGTGAAGAGGTGTGACGCCACTTATAGTTTCGGGCGTGTGGTTTGCTACCCAAGTTTCATCTCCAGTTACGATGGAGCGGAGAAATTCATCTCCATGGAGTTTCCAGCGCCTCAAAAACTCTTGCCCGGCCTCCACTCGATTCAACTTGTGCTGGTCTTTCAGTTGTTTTGGGACCCACCTCGCGGACAGTTTCCGATATCCGAGGGTTTCTGTGATTGTTTCGTGTAGTAGAGATCTGGAGATTTGCGGAAACATCGCAGAAAGTTCATCCACAGTCAATCTGCGATCGTCACGGAGCGCATTTTCAATTTTTTCCACAATTTCATCAGTCACAATTGAAGGTCTTCCGCTCCTCTGATCATCATGCACAGACGTACGGCCGTTTTTAAACTCGCGACACCACTTGTACACATTCGTACGATTCATAGCTTTATCACCATATGCAGTTTTCACCTCATTATAAATCTCAAATGGAGGTTTTCCCTTCCAAACGAGATAACGGATGACGCCGCGTATTTCGCACTTGGCGGGAGATTGGATTGACATTATTCACGAAACTTGATGTCGTGTCAACAGTTCTCAACGTACTGACCTCGAACCGGTCTCGGTGCAAAGGGGAGGAGTCAGGCTACACTGCCGTGTGGCCAACAAGATGAAAATAAAATCCCTCCGACCGTGAGAGCCTCAGTACTCTTACTTTCTGGATATGCCTCGTATTCACATAATGTATATAGCATTTCATCATGAAGTTGACACTTAAAAGCAATGTCTCCTTTAACACTGTATAATAAACATGATATCTTGATAACTATCTTCTTTAAAGATTCCACTTTTTTCCTCTAAAAGATTGTTTTCGCTTCTTAGGTAATACCTTCTAAGATCCAATCATCAACCAACTTTTGTTCAATTTAATGACTATCAAAGTCACAACAGATGTATTAGGAATGGGCACCGCATGGTTGTTTGTTAATTGAGTATCAGAATTGGTATGTTCGATTTTGTTTATCATTGGCTAAAAATAAGGATTCGGAAATGCATTTCAATTTAATAAAATCCTTGCTGCATTTAAATCCCGTAACTATGATAAATTATTTGAATCAATAAAATGCCTAGCGACAGCGACAACAAAAACTCAAAAGACAGAGGAGAGCAATTTAATAAAACGCCATAAAAATCCATATGAAAATTACCCGGTCTCAAAGTATTAACTAATAGATGATAAATAATCGGCGACCGGGAGAGGTAGCACCATACCACCATCACAAAAACTGCTAAGGGGTGTAGGGGGGGATAAAGAAGGAGTACCAACCCTTCTCCCCGCGGACCTCGTCACCCACAAACTGGCGCTGTCATTATTTACATGTGCATTAAACGTTTGGTAGGTTATTAGTCAATACTCACAGGGCCCGGAGAAGAGTGCAAAGAGCTAGGGCCGCTGGAACCCCCACCGATCGACTAAAAACTGAACACCAACACCTACGCAATGCATACCGGCGGGAAATCGAGCGAAGCCAAAATAAATGCTGGAAGCAACTCTGCATGGAGGTCGAAAATGACCCGTGGCGACTTGCCTACAGAGTGGTCATGAAGAAATTATGCGCCCGCCCACCGGGGCCCGAAGCAGCAGTGCAGGGAGGAGTGGCCACAGTCGTAGAGGCTCTGTTCCCCCATAGCAACCACGGCAATCCGCCGGATAACACCCCGAACAACACCGACGAAGGGCACGAGGAATGGGAAGAGGCCGAGGTCCTGCAAGTCCTTCTCCGCCTACCCAACAGAAAAGCGCCATGCCCGGACGGAAAACCAAATGAGCTGGTCAAGGCAGGGGCGACGGGAATAGCACCGGCGCTAACCCACATAGCCAACACGTGCATGAGGACGGGCTCCTTCCCACGTAGATGGAAGACTGCTCGCCTGACCCTCATCCCGAAACCGGGGAAGGACTCCGCAAACCCGACAGCTTACAGGCCAATATGCCTCCTCGACGGTCTTGCTAAGGCCACCGAAAGGCTAATCGCAGACCGATTGACGGAGGCCCTAGAAACCAGCGGGGGTCTGCACCGTAACCAGTTTGGATTCCGCCGCAACAGATCTACGAGCGATGCGATCCTCGCCATCCGAGGGAGGGTAGAGGCAGCAAATGCAGGGACGTGGCGAAAGAGACAGCACTGTCTGATGGCCACTCTCGATATATCTAACGCCTTCAACACAGTGCCGTGGGGGGTCATAAACGCGGCACTAACCCGGAAAGGGGTACCAAGACCGTTGAGGGCGCTGATCAGGTCATACCTGTCCGAACGCCAAATCACCTATGAAGGCACCGCAGGCGTCGTGACATTCGAGGTCACGGGAGGGGTTCCACAGGGGTCTGTCCTAGGTCCCCTCCTATGGAACATAGCCTTTGACGACGTCCTGCGGCTGGAGCTGCCGGAGGACACAGAAACAGTGGCCTTCGCCAACGACCTGGCAGTACTGTCCAAGGGCAGGGACCTGGAAACAGCAAACAGCAGACTGGCAGCAGCGGTCGAGGCAGTGGCCAAGTGGACGACGGACAGCGGCCTCAAAATTGCTGTCGACAAAACAGAAGTCGCCCTGCTCTCGACCAGGAGGGCAGGAGTCAACGAAGCCACTGCCAACATACCATTGATGGGGAAATCGCACCAGATAGCCCGGACAATAAAGTACCTGGGTACGGTGCTAGAGGCAAACGTGAACCACACCGCCCAGGTACTAGCAACCACAGCAAAGGCAACAAGGACGGAGGCGGCACTGGCGAGACTACTCCCCAACATCGGGGGACCCTCGGGAAAGAAAAGGCGCCTACTGGCACTGGTGTCGCGCGCCCAGCTCACCTACGCAGCCCCGGTCTGGTCAAACGCCACCAAGACCAGGCGGAACGCCGACAGACTGCGAAGGGCGCTGCGCACTAGTGCCATAAGAATCAGCATGGCATACAAGACAATATCAACGGATGCGGCCGAGGTCCTGGCAGGAACAACACCAGGGGACCTCCTGGTCACAGAACGAGCTTACATCCACAGGAGCAGACGAACGGGAAAGTCATCCAAGGAAGCCCTGGAAGAAGCCAGGAGAATCACACTCCGGAGCTGGCAGACTAGATGGGCAGAGTCAGAGCATGCTGCGTGGACGAGGAGGGTGATCCCATCCGTCGAACAGTGGATCACGAGGGGGCATGGTGAGCTGGATCACTGGACCACCCAGACCCTATCCGGGCACGGAGTTTTCCAGACCTACCTCCACCGGATAGGGAAGGCCCCAACGCCAAACTGCCGATACTGCGGTGGTACGGACGATCCAGCACACACCATCTACCATTGCCCCCGCTGGGAGACGGATAGGAGCTTACTCTGGAGCCAGGTAGGCGAGACTAGACCAGAAGACATCGGCAACAAGATGCTCCAAGACAAGGACATGTGGGACGCGTTCGCGGCTTTCTCCCGGAAGGTGATAGGGAGAAAGTACGACGACGGGGCCCACAGACCGACTGACGAGGACGGACGACCGACCACTTCGTTCCCATTCTTTTTTCACTTACGTTCACACCCTACCCCGTTTCCATGCACACGAGTCCGACTGACAGACTTACGTAGGACGGTCAGGGGCTTAGGAATGCCTACTAGGCGGTCAAGCCCCTCGTCGACAGAACCTGGGTTTTGGTTTAGTCGGTAGGCGCCCCTGCCAATACGCGGGGCGAATCCGACACTACCCATGCCTATCACCACATGTGGTGATAGTGAAGGCATGGGTGTCTTTCGAAGATTCCACCCCAGAGGAAAAAAAAAGGTTATTAGTCAATGGGATAGAGTTTATTGTAATTGTAACTTAATTTTAATGTTTTAAATATTTTAATAATAATAATAATAGTAATAGTAATAGATGTACTTGTAATATGTTGACGTATGTAATTTCCTCTGTTGTATATTTCACATCAATAAATTTACTTTACTTTAGAGATACAGCTGTAGTTACATTTTTAGCAATAGTTACAGGACAAAGACAATAGTTTAAGGAATAGTCATTGATAATCATGTATTCAAATTTAAAAAAAACATATATTCTGGAACAAAAAGTGTGCAATTAGATTATAGACTAAATTGACTGGAGATTGTAAAACAAGTATACTGAATGTTATTAAAATGGGATGGAACAAAGTAACAATAGAAAGAAAGTGGGGACGGATAAAAGGGCAAGTAATTAGAATTATGAAACAATTAACGAATATGAAATTAACAGAAGAATTATCAGGGAAATTAGTTCCGAGTAAAAAACTAAACCTACTAAAAACAAAAAGCATGTGGCTATTGTACAATGCGACTGTCTTCAAAAGTCTTGTAAACTTAAAATACGAGGATCGATGAATAAATACCCGTATTTGAAAACAGGTACCGTTGCCTTGAGAAATTGGCATTACCGTCGTGTACTGCCATCTGTCATACGACTCCATACTAAATTTCAGACTGATTTATATCTTTGTTTTTATTTGGCAGCCATCACAAGTGTTTCGATTTTTTCCAGAAAATGGAGAAAGAAGAATATCGATTCGTAATTCGATTTTTTCAGCCTGCTTACGGCGGACAACAAGTAGATACGGTTGTCAATGTCGAAGCAGTGTTTGGACCTCATTATGCAAAATTCGCCAAAGTTGATGAAACCTGGATCCATTATTATACGTCAAGCGACAGTCAAAACAATTGTTTTTTCGGGTCGAATCTGCTCCGAAGAAGGTAAAGATGGTCCCATCGGCCGGGAAGGTCATGGCCACATTTTTTTGGATTTCATGGATTTTTTGCAGAAAGGAAGAACGATCAACAGTAGTACAGTAAATTATTGGACCGATTCGACACCAAATTGAAGAAGACACGGCCCCATTTGCCTGACAAAAAAGTGCTGTTTCGCCACTATAATGCACCAGCACATTCATCCAGAATTGTTGCAGCTAAATTGCATGGACTCCACTACGAATTGCTGCCGCACCCACCGTACTCGCCCGACTTGGCTCCCTGCGACTTCTTTCTGTTTGCCAACAGTAAAACGTGGCTCGGGGGAAAAATCAGTTCAAAGAAGGAGGTTATCATCGACACAGAAGCGTTGTCAAACTAAACTAAATCACTACTAAAGTATATTTTTTAGAGGGGTTAAAGAACTGGGAGAAACGTTAAGAAAAGTATAACACTAACAAGTGAATCCGGTGCAAAATAGAAGAAAATAATTGTGAAAAACTTCATTCCTCACACGGGTATTTATTGATCAACCCTCATATACTTGCACATGTGAGTGAAAAATACATAAAATAAATAACTTATTTATACAGAAATTGAAGAGTTGTGGCGTCTGCTATGTGGTAATTAATTTTCAATAAAACCGATGATTAGTTTTACTCACCTCCTTCATTCTTATTTATTATATTTCTTATTATTTTAATTTTATTTATAATTATTATGTTTAGTGTTATTTTTTATTATATTGATTATATTAAATCATGTATTATTATAAATACGGTAAGTGTACTGGCCTTTTGGCCACATTTATTTATTGTCAATTCTGTATGTCGAATATCAATATTTGAAGTTACAATAAACTTATTATTTTCATAATATTATTAGCAATTCTTTAACCTTTTCATACACCACCTCACGTAAAACTCATCATATGAACTTGCTATATAATTCTATTCTACGCAGTTGTTATATCATTCAGTATACAGCCAATATGTTTACATAAATGAGTTTTCATGCTGTCAAACAGAGCCTGTATTAATGTACCTGCATTTAAACATTTTAGTTAATGTTTTCACTGTATGTATTTTTTCTTTATTCTGTCATACTTATCCTTATAATACGAGGCATATCCAGAAAGTAAGAGTACTGAGGCTCTAACGGTCGGAGGGATTTTATTTTCATCATGTTGGCCACACGGCAGTGTAGCCTGCCTCCTCCCCTTTGCACCGAGACCGGTTCGAGGTCAGTACGTTGAGAACTGTTGATACGACAACAAGTTTCGTGAATAATGTC